>JAHYIQ010000020.1:3069409-4562864 GCA_030673865.1 Melipona bicolor
AGGCCGTTCGTGAGTTGACGAAGAGTAGGAAGACGACGATAGGCAGTAGAGTAGTGAAATGGTCGATGATCGGTTTTTGTTCGAGCTGGAAGAAAAATTAGTGGAAACAGAAAAAAAGGCGCCAACAACACACCGTTGAGAAAAGTTGAGAAAAGAAAAGCGAAGGGTCGCAGCGATGATTAAAATACTTGACAATCTCTTTCTATATACATCGATGATCAAACGTTTGAAAAAAATAATAAAATTGAAAATATCTCTTCCAAGCTTTTCGTATTGGCAGTCAGACAACACATTGAAATAAAACAATCAATGAATAGCATCTCGAAATCTCTCTTGATAATCAAGTATCTGGAAGCAGAAAGATCAATGATAATTTAATTTGAAAATTTTTATTCAACAATAGCGTATTTTAAATTTCATTAAATGTCGTAAAAATATTGAAAGAGAAATATTGCGACTTCGTGCGTGAAATTCAACGTATGCCGTCGAAATTTTTCTTACAAACGTTTCGATTTCAATTTGCTGATGGAAATAATAATGTTATTATATCTTGACATAACAGAACGACGAAGTGGTCCATGACGTGATTCCCTTTCTCTCTTCGTTCGAATCTCTTCCTTTTTCTTTTCGCGACAGAGTTCATGCTGGAGATGAAAATTTTCAGAAGGTAGAAAAAAAAAAAAGGAAAGGTATAGTACATCTACGTACATTGAGATTAGTGTGTACACATATATATAGAGTACATAGTATACAGACAGAACTACCCTATGTGAAATCTAAAATTATAAAGTGCTATTAAGTGATAATCACTGATCAGATCATACTGATGTCTGTGTCAAATAAATTCCAATAGGACATTTCTTAAATTCCAATAATTTCTATACTTTTTGACAAATCTACGCGTAATTGTAATCTTTCGAAGTAAAATTACTTTTCGTTATTATTCACTGAAATTTTAACAATTCAACTAATTTCATCATGTTTGGCAAAATTTTATCACGACTGACGTACTGGCGATGAATTTCGCTCGAAAAGGAATGCGCGAGATCTCGTGCTGCTCGATTCCGCCGAATTTTTTAAATTTTGTTTTCCATCGGTCGGAGAAAATTGAGCAGGTCTCCATTGGATCTGGCGAACAGTGAGTTTTTGTCCGTTCGTGGGCAAAATTCGCGGAATAGTTGTTATTTTATGCCTCTCTCTCTCTCTCTCCATCTCTTTCGATTCGTTGTTTGCGCAGCTTTCCAGCCTGGTCGTTTAATTGGATTTCGTTGAAACTTAATACGTAGTTTTTGCAATTGTTAGATCGAATATTTTCGGTGGAAATGTTTTTCTGTAAAAGGATACGTTTCAGGAACTCGATATTTCCTTCTTCTCTGTGAATTTTCTCCGCCTTTTCAACATAGTAAATATCCAGCAACGTGAGCGTAACATTGGAATTTAAGAAATTTTCACTTTCGAATTCTTTCGAACGAATCACGAGAAAATTTAGAATTCTAAGAATTTTATAATTTAATTCTGCCTCGACTTCCAAAAATCTGTAAAATTTTTTCAACCATTTCGAATAAAGGTAATTTGATTAACAAATCGCAATAACTGAAATTATGTCTGGCTGACATAATTTCTAGTTTCGATAATTTGTGATAATGATTGCTTGTCCAACTTCGATTCGAAAGGCAGACAGAAAAGACAGAGACAGAACAGCGTGTCAAGGTTCCAGAAGAAAGACGATTTTGTTAGAGAAAAACAACCGAGCAACAGGCAAAATAAAACGTTGAAACTCGAAGAAAAAAATGCTGACACGTCGTCTCGGTGCCATCTTTTCCTTTCATTCCGTTGGAACATCGCGAATGATCAATATTATTCCATCAATCATTCAGGATGCTCGTCTAAAAAAAAAAAAAAAAAAAAAAAAAACGGTGAAGTAGAATTAGCGTGGACAATTAGTGAAGTGAAAGAGTAATCGAACGCGACAAGAAGCTTCCAAACATATTCTAAAAATTGTCATTAAAACAACCGTTCGTTCCTAATAATTTTCAACAACTTCCAACAATTCGTCAATTCCTAATAAAGAAAATATAAAATTTCTCGCGATATTTTCTAGCGTATTAATTTACAAAAATGCTCCACTGAGTGAAATCACGACTTTTTGAAAAAGTTCGCAGAAGCTTCTTGCGCGTCGACTTGAAGATTAAAAAACAGCTTCCGACAGAGAAAAGGGAGAAGGGGGCAAGTGGTAGCTGGATACACAGAAAGAACACAAAAAACGGACAGGTTTATTTATCTTTTCCATTCATTGTTGCTTTTTTTTTTCTTTTTCATTTTTTTTTTTTCTTGTTTTTCTCTTCACAAATCGGCTATATTTTTGTATACGTAAATTACCCGCTCGCTAGCAATCATATTTCCTCATCTGTGCTCTGCGTTTACCGTTTCATCGCGTTTAAAACCTCTATCCATTTTTCTTTTATAAACTTTCCCTTCCTTTAAAATTCGACTCACTCGATTGCTTGTTTTCTTTTGTCTTCTTTTTTTGTTCCAAGACGAGAAAACAGTGAATGACATCGGATGGCGGGATGTGGGGGCGGGGATGAAGATCAGAAAAAGAGTTTCAAAAGACGAGAAAACCGAGGACGATAAATTACAGACGAGAGCGGTGTCGAGAATCGAAAGATTCGAGGTTGCAATTTCTTTTTTATATCGGGGGTAGCTGAAAGGAGGAAAAAATCAAAACGTTAGGTTAGCTTCTCGAGCTTTTACAATCGATCAACGCGAGCATAGTGACAGGGGGAAAAGTGAAAACGAACAGGCAAGGGGAACACCGAACTGGTTGCGCGTCGCGAGAGAACCACCCCTTTGCCTGCTTTCCGTCGAAAGCATTCTCACCCTTTGCGTCCCTCCATTCGACTATCGCTTTCTACATTTCGATACGAACGTTCCGAGGGGTTTACAGAGAGAAGTATTCGCCCGAGGAATACTAGTTTGAGGCCGCTGACGAGGTGGAACTGAATTTAGGGATTGCAAAGGGTGAAAAAACGCGTACGTTCTGACATAAAGAATATCATTGTCAAAATTATTTTTGCCGGCAGACGTTGGCTCTCAAATTTTATAACATTTTACCGGGAAATTCTACGTCCTAGAAGCGATCGTTTGATTAATTTTTTAAATTAATTTAAAGGACTTTGAGGATATCAGTTTCCAAGTTTCTAATTTCTGGCCTTGTGTTCTTCAATTATGCCTTTCTTACTAGTATTCGATCGAATCTCAATTTTCCACAGTGGTGTCAATCGAAATTTCAACTTTCAAAGCTTTTAGTGGAGAATCCTCAAAGTGACAAATTTCTTTTCCTCTTTAAAACAACTGAAAGAGTTAATTTAGAGAACTTCGAGGACGTTGAAAAAGTTTGTGAAATTTGCTCTGGTCTTCCAAGTTCAAGATTCGAGAAATTCATTTTTCGTTCAGAAATATTCGTCGACGGAAATTGGAAATTTCAGGGGTGGTAACCGTGGACGAAGGGTAACGGAGCGCTACTAATAGTAGATAGATGAATAGAAAGATAAATAGTACAGTGGTAACAGTAGTTGTAGTGATAGTTATAGTAACAGTGATAGTAATAGTAATAGTCGATAAAACGATAGATACAGCTGTAGTGGTAGTAGTAGCAGCAGATAGATAGATACAGTAGCAGTTACAGTAGTAGTAATAACAGATTTGTAGTATGTAGTAGTATTAGTCGCGATAGTGATAGATATAGTGGTTGTAACAGTAGCAATAGTGATAGTTATAGTATAGTAATAGTAAAGTGTAAGTAACAGACGATAGATACAGGGATAGTAACAGTAGCAATAGTTATAAATTAAGTTACAGCAATAATGATAGATGCGTCGTTAGTAATAGTAATATAGATAGTTGCAGTGGTAGTTTATAGTGTTAGTAATAGTAATAGACATGGATAGTAGCAGTGGTAGTGGTAGCAAGTAGTGATAGATATAGTAGTAGTTATAGTGTTAGTAATAGATTATAGGTGATAGATGCAGTGACAGTAGTAGTTGTAAACGATAATAATAATAAATAGATGTAGTGGTAATGATAGGCGTAGTAACAGTAATAGTAATAGTAATAGTAATAGTAATAGTCATAGACGATAGTTACGATAGTAGCAATAGTGATAGATATAGATAGTGTTGATAATAGTAATAGTTGCAGATGATAGATGTAGTGATAGTAGTCATAAGAATAGTAATAGTGATAGTGTAAGAATAATAGTAGTAGTCTAGCAATAGTGTAGTAATAATAGTAATAGTATAGTTGATATAGTAAGAGTAAGAAGTATAGTATAAAGGTATACAATACACGTATTAAGATAGTGAGAGAGTATGAGAGAGAGAGAGAGAGAGAGAAGACAGAGAAGAATGAGAGAATAGAGAAAGAGAGAATAGTAGCGTGACTACTAGAGAAATTACAAAGCTAGAAACAGATAGAAGACAACGAACAAATGATAAATATACATAGTAATAGAATCAGAGATAGAAAAAGAAGAAGAAGAAGAAGAAGAGAAGAAGAAGAGAGAAGGGGTGCAAGGGAGTGAGAGATCACACAGTGAGGATGGGGAGGAGGATAAATCGTAGCGCCGAAAAAAATTAAAGAAAACAGAAAAGGAAAGATGAAGTATGTGATTGGCGAGCCTAAAAACTAAAAAATTCGAGACTCCTTTTTTCTTACTCAATATTTTTTCTTTTTTTTTCTTTTTTTTTTGTTATTTTTTCCGTACGAAAAGGTAAACCAATTTGAAAAAACGCTCAATCTTACAAGAAAAAAATAAAAGTTCATCACCAACGTGTCTGTGTGTACACAGATCTCGTTACGTGTTCTTACACATACGTGTGTGTATGTATGAACGTGCGGTTGGCTTGATCAATTCTTTTTGTTTTCTCAGTTTTCTTTTTTTTTTCTTTTGTTCTCTCGTTCTATACACGCGTGTGCAAGTTTAAACAAAAATTTGGCTCCTTTCGTTCACTCGTCCTTTTGTTTTTTTTTTTTTAGAAAAGAAAATACACACACAAAGTGCGTCGCGCTTATAATCGATACAGTCTAAGAGTTAGAGAATTAAAAGTAAAGTAATAAAGTAAAAAAAGAAAAAAAACACAGGAGAAAACAAAAAAAAAATAGTATAGTATAGTAGCAATAGTAGTATAGTAATAGTAAGTAGTAATAGCTAGGGAATAATCAATGACAATGTTAAAGAGTAATTAAATGAGTAATTAGCGCTAGGATTAATCGTAATAATAGTAAGATAGATAATAATTGTAGTAATAAAAAAAAAAAAAAACGAACGCGTGGAGGTTGAAGAAGAAGAAAGGGACGGGGATTAACAGCGACGACGAAACTGTCGCATGCGTGTGTGTATTTGTCGTATTCGTGTTCGTTTTGGGCGATTAAAAAAATAGTACAGGCTAAGTAAGATTAATTAATCTAAAAAGAAAAAAAAAAGATGAGAAAAGTAGAAAACAGAAAGAATCATTTGGACGTCAGATAAGTAAGAGACGAAGGAAAAATAATACGTATATGTATATAATATGTACTATGTCAGAGGCGACGTGAACGCAACGCATCGAATAATACCGGAAGTCAACGAACCTACGCGACAACATGTTTTTTCGGTCGCGTATGAGAAGCCGCGAGTCACGCGACCCGAAAATGATGCCCCTATTCTCCGCTCTCTAATTTCCATTCTCTTCTTGATTTCTTCAAAAAAAGAGGCAATAATTATATTCACTTTTCAAGCTCTCTCGCTCGGTGAACAACGAACGAAATTTTTGTTCTATATTTCTTTTCCAATATAGAAAGTATTCGACGAGTCTCTCGAAGGAGAGACAAGAATTTTATAGAAAGAAAAAAAATTCTCTTTGCTTTCGGGTTACGTGAATCGCGAGTATTTCATGAATATTTGACACAGAGCGTAAATGTGTGTGTATGTGTGCGTGCGTGTGTGTGTGTATGTGTGTGTGTATGGGAGTGGCTCCGTTCGGTAATCGAGGTATAAAAATCCGTAAATAGTAAAATCGTGTATAATTAATAAATCGTGTCGTGCCGAAAGAAGACACGTGGAAGAGCGATCGTCAAAACGTGTCCCACACTCGATGGTTTTGAAACTCGACTTGAGTATGGGCATGTGCGTGTGTACTGTGTGTCGCGTGTTTCATAAATGCGAAGAAATGTGTGAACGTGCGAGCGCAATTCTCTTGTAAATGCTTTGGGGGATCGTCGATCGTCGTCGAGAACTCGATCGTTCTTTGTTCAACTTTACTTCTGATTCATTCGATATATATATATATTTTTTTCTTTTTGTTTTTTTTTCCCTAAGGATTTTTCTTGGAGTTTCTGAGTAATTTTATTCACGTTACGCGTTGAATTTTTTAAGGCTCGAGAGTCTAAAAAGTTCCTACGGTTCGAGAATCTACGTTTTGAATAGAAAATGATTGTCGTGATTTGTTTAACCTTCTGAGGGCTTCTTTTTCTTTCTTTCTTGCCCGCGAGTTTGACAATTTGCGATTCAACATAAATTTCAAATAAAGATCCTTTCGAGACTCACTGTTTAATATCCTACATGTAATTTGAAGTTTAGTATTTTTCTTAAAACAATCTACTTTTCAAAGTCAATTTAATTGCAAAAGTATAGATAAATTTATCATCTACTATGCACTGACTATTTGTTAGTCCTAAATGATACTAGATACCAAAGATGTCAATACTACGTATAACATTTAAAACATCGCGAAAATCCACAGTCTTAAAATTCATAACCATTGTTTGAAATCAAATTTTCTTCCTCAGAACAATTGTTTTATAATTCGTATATAATTTTCTTTTTCAAATAGTATCGAAAAGTTTTCACTCACGAAATAGTCGATCCTCCAAATTTCGAACCACCAAAATTCGTTCGTTACTTCCAAAACAGACGTCTAAAAGATAGATATCGCGGTGCTTAAAAAATCTACCTCTACAGTCTCTCGAATAAGAAAGAAAAAGCAATTTAAAAAGGTCGATTTTCTTGTTACTTCTTGTGAGAATTCGACGACGATCGATCGATCGAGAAAACAAGGTTTCTTTTTTCTCGATTTTTGCCGTGTGACATCCGTCACTAATCGATCACTAATCTCCCGGGGTCTTCTGGGTGACACAACCCGATTCTCCCTAATTGAGAAAACTTACTAACAGCTTAACCCTTATAACGCCCGCTCGGACAAATCACGAGTAAATCCACCGCGCGGCATCTCACTACGTGTATATCTCCCGTGTAGAAAAAAGCAAAAATTGATTTGTCTTGCGAGCTGATTGTGACTTGCAACGCAATTCCTGGCCCACGATTCCGATTCCCTTGATCGTCTCTCTCGTGTACTTCTAGCAGTCTTTTCGAAAAACAAAGTTTAACTTCCTCCTTCTCCTTTTCTTTCTTTTCCCATTTCTTTTTAAATCGTTAATCATATCGGAGAAAGAGTTGGAAGCTCTTCTGTCCGTCTTCGTTTTCAGACTTTCGGAGAAGAAATTCTTCTCTGAAAAATTTCAATCGATCCTTCGATATTTTTGAATTTCGCGGGTAAAATCTTCGAGAGTTTTGAAATAAAATTTCCTTTCCGTTTTAAGAAAAAGATTCCATACGTTATATCATCCGTCTGACACATTTTTCTGTGCAATCCCGATTCATATTTTTTTCCACTTTTGACGAACGAATTTCAGAAGAACTTCCAACGAAACCAAACGAGAGAATCAAATTACATCAAACGCAAAAAGAAAGGAGAAGAAAAAAAAAAAGAAATGGCGCGACGAATAACAAAAGGAGAGAAAACTGCCACAGCTGTAATAGAAAGGCGAGAAGAACGCTCGAGGAAGAAAAAGAAATAGAATAGATCGAATACTGGAAGTAACCCAGCTGGATACTAGAAACAATAAATCATTCCAAGAACAGTAACAGCTTTTTCACTAACTCAGCTCAAAGATTCCCTTTTATAATCATCATCCATATATATATATATATATATATATATATATATACATATATATATATATATATATGTATATATATATATCCTCGTTTTCCATTCTTTTCCTTCTTCCTTCTTTTTTCCTTTCTTTCCTTCAATATTTGTTTCCTACCCTCGAGAATTATCGATATAGAGAGTCGAGTGATTGTCGAGTTCAACTATACGTTATAGTACTCGTTAAAGATCTGGAGGCTTAATTAGAAAGGGATGGGGATAAGAGGGTGGTGGTGGGAGCGACTACAACACGAGTCTAACACGCTACATCGTGTGTGTACACTGTGTACAATGTTGTTTGTGTGTGTCTCGGTTTTGTTTCTTGTATGTCTTTTTAATTCTTTTTCCTTTTTTTTTTTTTTTGTTCGTATTTATATATTCGTGTGTGTGTGTGTGTGTGTGTGTGTGTGTGTGTGTGTTTTCGTCCACTTAACAACTACCCTTAGGATAATCTCTAATGCATCTTTGTCTGGCGACTAAACGCTCCTCTCGCAGTCGGTGAAGAAGATCGTCAATATTATTTCTCTCCTATATTAATTATTCGTGTTTCTCTCTCTCTCGTTTCTTTCTTTTCTTTTTTTTCTTTTTTTTTTTGTTTTATTTCTATCCTCTGTTTGCTCGAAAATTCGATTCGATTTTGGGGGTCGTCGAGAAACTCTTACTCGTGTTAATAATTATTATAATTAGGCTCAGTTTTCCAGCTTTCTCTTCCCAGCTCTCTTCCTCTCGTTCGTTTGTTTTCTCGCGCGCAGTGCCGCTTTCTTTCTTTCTTTTTTTTTTTTTTTTTTTTTTGGCAATCAACGACCGACAGAAGTGTCCGACCGAGACCGGAGATGAGAGAATCGATATTTCGACCCGCAACAACTCTAAAAAGGACTGTCTATCGACAGCGGCCGTGGAAGAGAAAAGCGGGCAAGAAGATCGCAGAATCACTCAACAGGCACACCGAAACCTTCTGACCCGACGATTTCGCATCGAGGCGTCGCTGTGCACTGCGAACGATGGCGAAGAGAGACGGCGAGAGCTCTCCGATCGCGCAAGTCTATAATCGCAACTTCGGGAATTCAAAAATTCGGAAATTCGAGAATACCTCGCGGGAAATTTCACAGTGGCAACTGAAAAATTTCTCAGAGCTTCGAAATTTACGGAGAATCGCTCGATTCGGTGTCTCTCCTCTCATCTCGCGGCAAATTCGCCTGACAGCTTGCTCGAGCACGTTCGTGGAAAATCGTCCCCTATTTATTCCCCCTATTCTGTGTCCGTTCGTTCGCGATCGCGACCGATCCGAGCGAACATCTGGCCCTGGTTCCCTTTTTTCGAGTTCCGTTCTGAACGACGCCTAAGGCCCCGATTAGGCAAGCAGACATGAAATCCTGAAACTTTCAACGCAGGATACACACGCAAATTCCATCGTACCGTTGTCTGTCTCTCTCGGACAATCCAACAAATTCAAGAAGAAGATTCAACTCACTCGTTCTTCACTCCTCGAACATCTCTTCCTCTCACTCGCGTCTCATTCGTTCCGTTCATCCGTGTTTCTAATATATTTATATATATACGTTTAATAAGTGTTACGACAGATTTTCTCAATAGATTAACTCTCTTCTCTGCTAGCTCTCTCAATTTTATCCATTAAACCGTTAACGTCGATAATCCTAGTTGCTTATCAGTTATTAATAAAATATAGATTATTGGGATGCAGCCGCTGCGCACTTTTGGACACACCTGTTACACTGCGATATATCAAATATATATGTATATATGTATGTATGTATGCGTTATATAGGTTTCCGTGTGTATGTACGCGTGTGTGTATGTGTGTCATGACGTTTCTAACGTGTCTCTGAACCGTGAGTCGCGTGTGTTTCCTGTGTCTCGTGTGTTTGGCGATCGTGTGGATATACATACGTGCCTTTTTTGTTTAATTATTTATTACTTCTAAATAACCTCTGTAGGCTAAGCTTCGTCTACTGCGTGGCTCGAACCAGACCCCGAATTTCCTTGGTCCGAACAGTTTTCTTTCTTTTTTTTTTTTTTTTTGGTTTCAATGGATTCTTTGTCTTTTTTTTTTGTTGTTGTTGTTTGTTTAACGTTGGAACTTTCGATTGAAATTTTGGCCACCTCGAGTCTCCTTCTTGCAAATTGGAGATTATGAATTTATATTATTCAGATCATGGTTCGTGTCGATTCTTTTGCAGTTTCGATGGTGAAGATTCATCGAGTTGATATTTTCGGAGATATTTGAATTTTTCTTTTGCAAAAAATCGAATTTTGTAATGCTTTCAGACTTTGTTTGCTCTATCGTGGAATTAAAATTTAGTACAGTGCACTAGTATCATGGTATGTTAGTACAATATATACTAGTATACTAGTAATAGCATGTTGGAGTAGTATAACGATTAAAAAAGAATCCAACGGAACGGTCAAGATTAGTCAATTTACTATCAAATCTTCACCTCCAAAACCACCGTTTGAACTTTCCACCGAAACCAAAATTCTTTAAAGATTTAGAAAAGTAGAAGGAGAGCGGATGGTGTACAGTTAGCCGGGATCTCTTCAACCATTACGCGAACCGCATGAAAACTTTCGTCCCGATCGAGATGCCTCCGAGATATTGGAGGTCTCTTCGTCATATTTGGTCTCTTTCGTTTTTTTGTTTCTATCTTTCTCTCTCTCTCTCTCTCTTTTTGCTTCTTTTCGCTTTTCTATTCATATAAAAATACATACGTCGTTCTATATGAGGAAGTCGCGGGCGAACGCGCGTCGAATAATCTGTATACACAATAGATTCGAAACGACTCAACTAGAAATTTTTGCGCAAACGAGCGATCTGCTTTAACCACTCCTCTCATTATCATTATCATTATTAACTTGAACTTGGTCTGAAGAAATTTCGGAGCCTGAATATCTGCGACACCATGTAGCGAGTGCTGGCTATCCCAACCCTCACCTCGGCCCCCCTCAACCCAGCTAGTGATTATAATCCGTGTCTGAACCCTCTACAGGGTGTGTTTGTTCCGCGAGAGAGAAAAAAATATATATATGTATAACCAGTCGACCATTCTCGCCTGAAGCGCGGAGAATGATTGGGAAAATCGAACACCGTTCTAGAAATTTTGGAGAGAAAAATATCCTCAAAATGTGACTTTGAAAACTTCGGGAGAACGAAAACACTTTGGAAAGAAAAAAAAAAGGAAAATTCCCATCAATTTCCTCCCGGAAAATCTCTAGAAATGGTCTAGATGTTTCTAAATTGCTTCTAGGTTGTTCCTACTCGTTTCTAGAAATTTCGCAGAAGATGCAAAACTGCGGAGTCGGTCCCCAAAAAAGCAAGGAAGATAGAATGGATGTAAAAAAGAGTTTGTGCTATGGCGTACGGTCCACCCTGTAGACACCCACAGAATTCATAACCATCTCTTAAAGCTTCTACTGCTGTCCCCTAAAACGGAAATCGAGCTTTCCTTTCTCCTCCGATCGTGATCGGAGAGATCAGGCGAAAAAACGGGTACGTAAAATCACTGCCATCGCGTTTTCTCGACGTCCGGAAGAATCAATGAACGAGTCTGAACGCCGACAGTCGCTGAATTCACCCGGAACGAGCCGAAGCATCTGGAAACACGCAAGAAATCTGAATGGAGGGAGAAAGCAAAATTTCATTTCAGCTCGTTCAGCGTGAACCGAGCGTGCGTTCGTGTACATCATGTGTGTGTTCCGTGTAACGTATGTGTGTTCGTGTGTACGCGTTTGAACGGGAATGTGTCCGGAAATTCCTGGAGAACGCCAGTAAAATGAACGCAGAATGCAACACGCCAGCGACGAAGCGTATTTTTTTTTACATGTTTTTTCTCTCTCTCATTTTTTTTTGGAAAATTGCTTCGTCGCTACAGCGACTCGTTTGCTCAGGCTTTTCAGGTACGCTTTACAGACATTGTGCCGGAAATACTATTGTGCGTCAGGCCCTCGATCGATCACTTTTTCTTTTTTTCTTTTTTTTGCGCGCGGAAACATCCGGAGGACCGGAGACAAGTTTGTGCGCTCGCGACTGGACCAGCCGCGAGTCGATTGAAAGAGCCTGTTTTCTCTCGTTTCGCATTGTCACATGGGTTTAGCTACTCTGGACTTTTGATCGTTCGAAGGGAACGGTGAACGCATGTTGAAGAGCGAAGCTGACGTTCGAGCAGACACTGATCGTTGAACAATCTCCTTCAGAGGGAGAAAATTATTCCGTTGCTCTCTCACAGATTAACGAACATTAGATATTTTTTACTTGTGAACGAGGTGAAGCGACTAATTTTCTGGAAAAAAAAACGTGTCGATTGGTTAAAAACATTTGCAGAATTCCATTTCGTTCGAACGTGGTCCAATTTCCTTGGTGCACTAAACACTAAAATTTATTTAAAACTAAGAACATCACACATTTATAATTTTAAACACACTAATACACCTAAAATTAATCAAATTCAACCTAAATAAAAGAGATACTGCCAAAGAAACTAAAGTTTCAGTTGAGATAAAAATTTCGCAAGCTATAAAAATCGTACCGTCAATGATTTCCATAACTCATCGGTCACCTTAATAACGTACTAAGAGAGCAACGATCGATCTGCTGAACGTCAGCTCCGTGTCGAATACCGGAACCAAGCCCGTTCCGAGGAAGCCAACGACCAGATGAAAGTAGAAAGTAACGCCAAAACCGAAAACCCTATGAAAAGAAACCTAAACGCCTATAACGTGTATTCGTGTACAGCCGGTGTGTGATCGACGCGTAACGAGTCCAGACGCGTCCTGGATAGGATCTATAAATGCAGTCGTCGGATTAAACAATGTAAATACGTCAGAGATTCGAAAGACAGATCATAATAGATGCAAAGACTGGCCCCTTCGCTCATGCCGGCTACTCGCTACGTCTCTAACACGATTTTTGGTCGAGTTCTCGCTTTCCTCTCCACGAACCTCATCCAACGCCTTCCAGTCTTACGTTCCAATTCAGATGTCACGATGCTCTCGCTGGAGAGCCCTCCGCTCCCGCTTACAAAGGCGTGGGATGGACGTTCGATCGCGAGGAACGATCAGCTGGCTCGTCGAGAGATCCATCCCCTTAGAGTCAACGGCTAGCCTACTTTGGCACAAACAACACTCTGCCCGGGCCGGCACTCGCTTTGTAATATATATTTTTTTGTAGTTTTTCTCTTTTTTTGTCTCATCATGCTTCGTCCGCCACACTCACTCCAGCCGCTTGTTAATTTCTTTTCTTTCTCTCTGGATCAATCATACGCGCGGAACAGGCTCTCCCGCTCGCTCTCATCAGCTAGTCGCGTCTCACACACACAAACATACACACACACACATAAACACACACACACACACACACACAAACACACAAACATACACATACACACTCTCTATTTTTCTCTCTCTCACTACCTCTCTACGATTGATATACGTATATTAATAAGATTTAATTGACTCCAACAGAACGTCGGTTAGACAAAAATCGACGGGGCTCGGGGGCGCGTTGCGACGCCCCTGCGTGGCTATGATGGCGACCAGTGCGGCCAGTGACGTCGCAACTAGTCGAACTCGCCCTGGCCCGAACCTTTATCACGATTCTACGACACTACTGATAATCTTCGCTTCTTGACACGAGGATTCGATCTCACGAACGATAATATATCGCGCGCCACTCTTTCCGATCTTCTCTTTCCTTCCGTGTACAGTGTACAATCGTACATGTGTGTGTGTGTGTGTACGTGTGTGCGTGCGTGTGTGTGTATAGCAAATTCGTGGCAAATCAGGACTCATCGTTCTCTCTCCCCTATCGAGCCTCTCTCCTCGTGATGTCTCTACGATATTTATTTGTTACGCTCTGCGGACTATAGGCTACTTAGGTGTATACCATGTATAGCGTTCCCGTGTTCGTGTACACGTGTGTACGAGTGTATATATCTCTTATAATCTTATTATCTTACACGACACCAGCGCATCGTTAACAACACAACGCAGACCAGCCCTATGAGAAAGGACGTCCCTCTTTGTCTCTGGGTCAGATCGGTTCGTTCTACGTCGCCTGCGGGCGCGTTTCTCATTCAAGAAGAACAAAAAAAAAAAAGGAATGCTCGGTGATCAGGAACTAATCGTCGACCGGACCTAAACACGAGCCTGAACCACGCGACGAGCTCGCTCCAACTTGTCACTTTGAGTCCTTTCTTTTTGTTTTGCCCGTTTTTCTTTCTTTTTTTTTTTACGTCTTTATATATATATATTTATTTTCTTTCCATTAAACGGAGTGAAAGAATGCGCGGTTCGTCGCGCGATGGAACCGCCCCCTGTTCCGGGGCGATCCCGGAACCAGCGAAAATATAACAGCTCGCGAAACTCGCGTGCGCGTGCCTCTTCTAATTAGCGATATGTTCAACGGTCCTTTTACATCCTACCCCTCGTCGAATTGATACCCAACGACGCGGCGTGTTGTTGGTTTTCTCTTTTTTTTTTTTTCTTTTTTTGTTTTCTCCTCGGCCTTACTTATTTACGATTAAGAATCTACGCAATCCTAAGCACCTATCAGCTAAGAAAAACCTGCGTCTGAATGTCTCTGCGTTAAGTGTGTCCTCTTGTTTTACGTGTCACGTGTGTATATGCGTATACGTGTCCATATGTGTTTACGTGTGTATGATTAATACTTATTATGTGTGTATATATATATATATATATACATACATGCATACATACGTATATATATATATATGTGTATGTATGTATGTACATATATATATCGTCGAACATACAAATTATAAAAATACCACCTGCAACGACAGTGCGCCGCTCCGCCACGTGGAGACAGTCTTGTCGCGAGCCAGCCCGCTCTCTTCCTGGATACTTTGAATACTGAATACTTCTTTTCTTTTTTTTCTTTGTTTCTTTTAGAAAAATTAGAACGAAACAAGAGGGAATTGGTGGGTTGTGTGGTGATGTCTGAGCCACGAGGACGGCGACACGTGGCGGAGGAGACATCGAGAAAAAATCGTCCCCTGTCCCCTAAATCGATCCGACAATAAATCGACTCGCGCGTGCTCGTTTGGATCGGCCTGCGGGGCAGAGGGCGCGAGTGTAGCACCTCGCGAAAGCTGCAAAGGGTCCCGTGACAATTAGCCTTAAAACGACTAATCTGGCTTGGTACGCGTGCTACTTTCAAAGTCGATCCCACTCGTCCTCGCTCCTTTTCTTCTCTTTGTTTCTTTTATTTCTCTTCTCTTTTAAGTTTCTCGGTTCATCTTTTTTTTTTTTTTAGTGTTTTGTTTCAGCACGTTCGAGACAGATTTCTCGCGACGGTTAAAAAGTAGATGTGATATAATATTTATATATATATATATATATATATATATATATATACATATACTGAACGCGATCTTTTTTCCATTTTCTTCTGTCAACGCACACGGAGTGCGGCTGTTTGACGGGGGCCTGTAACGCGCGTTATTGAGAGCGCGCCACTCTTGTAAAATATATATATATATATGTGTATATAGAATATACCTTAATGCTCGAAAAAATTGTTCTTAACTCTGTACAAGAACCCGGTGGGGTCTCTCTCTCTTTTTTTTTCCCTTCTCCTCACCGAACCCCTTCGTTTCTTTTTTTTTTGTTTTTTTTTGTTTTTTTGTTTTTTTGTTAAAAACTTAGTGTCTCCCTCCTCCCTTCGCGAATAACGTACTCCTATCACGCAAAAAACACACGCTTCTGACCTCTCTCTTTTTCCTCTCTCTTACGTTGCAACAGATCGATTTTTAACCTTCTCTTATCTCTCTGGCCTCGCGAAAAGCCAACGACTTAATATTTTCCAGGGTCCTCCCTTTCGCTGTTTGTCGCAGCCCTAATCCTTTTTTGTCATTCTTGTGTGTCTGTCTTTTTCTACGTGTGCGTGCGTGCGTGCGTGCGTGCATATGTGTGTGTGTGCGTGTGTATGTGTGTATGTGTGTGTGTGTGTGTGTGTGTAATAAAATCGTGTCTGCTGGTACGCTGGTTGGGGGGAAAATGCTCTTGAAAAGACGGCCTGTCTGAGAAAAATAGAAACGGGGACCGCGCACGATCGTCGTCGTCGGACTCGTGCGCGTTTTTCTCGGTGGTTGTTGTCCGGCTTCGCTACGGAGGAACGCTTCGTTTCCTTCAGCTGAGATCCAGAGGGTGGCCAGCCAATGCGTCGCGGCAATGGGGACCAGCGACTGACCGCACCCTCGTCGTCGAGGAACGTCGTCGTCGGTCACTTGTTATCATCAGTCGTACACTGAGCCGGGTATCCAAAAGGGGACTAGGGCGTAGGGCTGGTACCACTGCCGGTTGCTTGGTTGTGACTCTTGTTAGATGTTGCTCTTGGAGAATGACACTCTCAAATGGTTGGATTCACTCAGCTGGTAGTTGTGCATTTTCTGAAAAAAAAGAGAGAGGAACATTTTACATTAGTACGTGGTCGCTAGATCTATCTTTGGCAGATTAATTGAACAATTTAGGAGAAGAATAATGATCGTTATAATTGGACTTTTAAATGAAAGAAAGAGCAGGTAATAATAATAATAAATAATATCTTTTATTTATGAAATTGTAGGAAGCACTATTATACATTTTTGCATTTTCACGCATTTTTTCATTTCTAAATCCCAAATTTTCAGTCTATTAGCAACATACAATACGTAATGTTCTTAGTATTCGACATAATAGTATTTATTAACAAAAGCATTAATAACGTTATTTTATTTGACGATAAATAGCCGTTCGGCTGAGATGAAATACGGGCGCGAATGAAATATGGAGAACGACGAACAATTATTATTTTACAACAAGTTGTAAAACCTTGTAATTTCGCGGGAACGTAGCACGGATTTGTTATTTATAATTTCGCTCAATTGCATCGGAGGTAAATAACGCGTGGGCGTCAGTGGCTAAACTAATTACGCCACTGATGAATTTTCACCTGGTAAATAATAAACGCGTTATACATTCACGAGCAACGCAAAACAAAACGAGAATTGCACAAGTATATTCGAGTGGACTATCAAATTAATCAACTTCCGAAATTCTGAATTTCAGTTGTTAAATTCAGATGATCCTCTCGAAATTCGAGATTTGTAAAGATTTTACAAAATTTGTAAAAGTTGTTTAACGTCTCAAAATCTGATGCCACCGGTATTAAAAAAAAAAAAAAAAAGACACCAAATCACAACAGTTATTATTGTTAATTAATTCCAGAATTCTAACGCCAAACTAGATTAAAGAGTTTAAAGAGAAGGAAGAAAGAAATACTTACGATCAAAGCAGCTACGGCATCGTCCATACTAGGCATCTGTATGAGCGCCATTTTTCTGTCCTTTGGGAAGAACTTGAATGCCTTCACGGTGAAACCATTTTTGGTGAATGCATCCCTGATCTCCTCTTCGGTCACGGTTGTGCTGAAACACGCACAACATCATTTCAATATTTATTACGACAATAATGATTAATTGATCGAGTAATTTCCAAATATCAGAAATACCACAGAGTTTAATTTCAAAAAATTGACGAATCTACGCTTCAATTAGAGGAAAGAAATTTAACGTTATACTTACGGGATATTAGATAAATGCAAAGTGGAGCTCGGTGGATAAATATTTTGATAGTTCTTAGAGCCTGGTTTTTTAAATCGATGAAGGGGACTATTGGTGTAATCTTTCGTCAATCCAGCGTCTGGTTGGCCCTCCTTTGGTAGCTGAACTGTCTGATGTTTGCTCAGCATTACCTTGATCTGCTTGCCAAACACTCGCAATTTGTCCATATGCGTCAGTGCTGAGATTTCAAAGAAATCGTTGATAAATCTTTTACAAAATTCTCTATTCATTACGTCTTAATTCATAATTCAACTTTTTTGTTTTAAATTCTAGCGCAAATGTATATCTATATTTTCGATATTAACGCAATATTTATATTATAAATATTTTCGTTATGAAATCCGTTCTTATTTTGTAGACACTGCAAATCCTTACTTTGTCAAAGTTCCAATAATTCTAAAAAAAAAAAAAAAACAAAATTACCTAAATGCGCCTGATGTGGTTCGGCCATTTGAATGAGTGCCGAGTCCTTCTTGTTGTAGAGAATCTTCACACGCTGAACATCCCCGTAAACGCCTACATGCACAACAGGCAACACATTTTAGTCAGCCCGATCTCGTTGACAAATCACACGCGTCTAATCATTATCGAGTCGAAGACGAAATAGGACAATAATATAATAATAATAATCGGTAATAATAATCGATCGAGAACGGGGTACGATCGGACTAAGATCTGGGACATGCAAACAGGCAATCGGTTCAGCCGGATCGATTTTACTTAGAGAGCCACCAAAAATTTCTGAGTCGAAGTTAATTCTTGCAGAAATGTCTCAAATTTTGTAGAAATCCTGATAGCACGAAGTCTTGATGAAAATGTTCCAAGAACACTGCGAAAATTTCATAACAATTTCACATTCGTATTGTAGAAATTTTCAAGGAAATCAAATTGAGAAGCTCGAACATTTCTACGAAAATAAAATTTAAAATGGAACTCGATTATTTCCATAGAAATAACGTTCGTTTCTCGATAATGAAATCCTTTCGGGCACCTTCCGCTGAATTTAAAATCGTCTAAAATAAAGCACGGCTGAACCGTTTGGCCTGCGAGAAATGAGCTCCTATGGAGATATTACGATAAAATAAGCGAAAGCTTATGTAATATTAAAAAAGGTGTCTGGAACTGATATTAATAAAATATTAATGAAACAATTTTCAGAAGAGATGCTTGGAGATAGAGAACGTGAAAAAAACGTGATGTCGTTGATGAGAGTCGAACGATGATCGATGGGGGGTGGTCGTGGGGGTCGAGGGGGCGGGCGGGGGGTTTGTGAAAATATCGATGAATGAGAATTGCGAATAAGAACAGTTATAGCGAATAAATAAAACAATAAAATAATAAATCATAGAATTGAAGATCGGTGAGAGACGAATATAAAATAAATAAAATAAAATACCAAGAAATTCACAGAGGTGAGTAAAATAATAATAATAATAATAATAACTCAAAAAAAAAAAAAGAAAAATTAAAAAAACAATAAAGGGGAGAAAGAATAAAATAAAAATAAAAATCATAAGTACACGTGACGAGGAGAGTGATACGATGATTTAAAATCTTCCACAAAAATATTCTTTTCCAAAAAGTTCGAAAAAATAAAAAAATGTCAAAAGATTAATCAAATAATCGTATGACAAACGATCGATGATTATAAGATAATATACATATATATATATTCTCTGTTGGTATTTCCGTATGTAGTAAATGGAGAAAATTTCTTTTTTTTTCTTTTTTTTTTTTTTTGAAAACAAATTAATAAGTGAATTTTGTTCGAGGTTTTCTTTTTCTTTTTTTCACTCTCCAAAAATGCTCACAATTACTACTGATCCATGTAAAAACACGTTTAAGAAATGTCAGTGGAATGTATGTGTGTCTGTGTGCACAGTGTGATCGTGTGCTGCGTGTGTGTGTCAGCGTGTTCCGCGAGTGTAAATATAATAATTAATAATGTAATATAATTAATAATATAAATGTGGAGACGTACCAAACAGGGTAAAGAGAGCGTCAGGCGTGACCATCTACACAGAGAACAGACAGAGTCCAGTCAGTAGTCAGCGAGTATAATAGGATTCAAATGTATAGTGTTGGCACGCGCACAAGTTTCGCCGGCGATATCGCGTGTACACTGGCCATTTTTGGACCTTAGAGATCTTCCAGACCATTTACTGACTCAATGGAATGTATGCTTCACCAAGCTGTGTCACTCTGATAAATTTTCAATTTAGCGAATGTACAAACTTTGGAATATTAAAAATAAATAGATCTGACAAAATTGGAGAAGTTCCATTATTTTCAATGCTTCTTTTTTCTTCTTTCTTTTTTTTTTTTTTTTGCAATTTTCTGACTGTAGTCCGACGAAATTGAGGAACGTTTATTATTATAGAGCCTTTCGAAAATTTCCGAAATTGCAATTTGGAACTCCATTGGATTTGGACTTTTATTGGAATGGATCGTTGTCTAATTGGAATCTATATTGAATTTGGATTGTCATGAAAGTAGATTGTCGTCAAATTCGAATTTTATCGAGTTCAGTTGTTATTGAAAATTGGCATCTATTGAATTCGACTATTATTAAATCTTTATTCCATCGGATTAAATTTCCACTTTATTCAATTGTTTTTTTGACTATTGTAAAAGTGAATTTTTCGAACTTCAATAATCATCGAAAAGTTGATTTAATCAAATGGAAGGTAAATTTCTTTCTAGAAAAAATATAAGAATCACAGTGACCACAGTTTGTATAAAAAAAAAGAGCAGATACAAAACAAAAGTCAGCAAAAGGGCTGGAATTTCTTTCTACAACCGATTTTTCTTGCGGTCGCGATAGAGAGAAGAAGAAAAACAGGAGAGAACAAAGAGAGAGAGAGAGAGAGAGAAAGACTCAGAGAAGCAAAGAAACAACGGGATCTTCTTGTCAATATGAATCCCTCGCGGTTCTTGTCGTTCCACGATATAGCGAAATCGCGAGGGGTTAAAAAGGAAAAGAAAAAGAAACATTTAAAGGAAGAATATCGTAACAATACGTATATATAGATACGTCACACTGTTGTAGCAAAAGTCACGCAATTATAAAAACAATTAATTGCAAGAAAAATTTCAATTTAACTCAAATTTTTAAAAAAACCAAACAACACTTTTGATTCGCGTAACCTTTGGAACAAGAGTGTAATACACGTGCAATCACCCACAAAAATTTTTGTACGTGCCACTTTGTAAAAAAGGTTACTATCGTTGGAATAAAAAGTTAAGAAATTTCAAATTACTAAAGTTTATGCCTTCTTACAAAATGTACGAAACATTGTGCGCGGGTGACTGTATTTATAAAAAGGGGGGGGGGGGCAGAGACAGTAAAGGGAGGAAAGAAAAAAAGACACTTGATCGCCAGAAGAAAAAAAGACACTCGGTTTGGAAGCTTGTGCGCGCGGCGCAACGATAGTAGTACACATAGTTATAGTACAGTAGTGACAATAGTTGCAGCTGCGAAGTGTGACGTTGACATACAGTTTCTTTGTGAGGCGCCTTCTATTTCCGCGTGGATTAATTAGTATTTAGCACTAGTATTTGTACCAGTATTTGTAGCTACTAACGGAAAATACTTAGTAGATAGTATGTAGTAGTTACTAGCAAATACTAGTGAGAATATGCAAGAATACTAGTAGATACTATATTATTGTGAATTGCAAAGTTATGAAATTTTTATTCTTTTGTATTAGAGAGTTTGAGAGAAAACAGCGAGTAGTATGAAATCGATGCAGCGTTGATACAGCAGAATTTCTTTTTTACAGAAAGTAAAAAGTTCATTGAAAGAGCAATGATTCTGGATGTTGAAGAAATTACGGCGAAGTTGAATTTCAGGATTTTCAATGTGTTCGGAGAATTCTAATTCTAAAACCTAAACATCAGTAGGCAATCTGAACTAATGATTAACGAAAACTTTCCACGTACTTTCTTATGAATTTTTCAAACACATTTTTTGAAAATCTTCGTCGCGAAATAAAAGACGCCTCGCCGGAAGTAACGTCGGTTAACAACGCTACGAATTACTCGGGAGAGGGGATGATGACGTTCGGAACGATTTCTATATATGTGTTTCGAAAATATGAGGGGTAATGGGGGTAAGAGGGTAAGATAAGAAAGGACTGTGACGTAAAGAGGGCACATACGCATCGAGATCTCGATTTATTTTGCTTGTCGAACTAAACACTCTCGTTAAAAGCTAAAACAAAAAAAAAAAAAAAAAAAAGAAAAATAATTAAAAGAGTTTCAAAAAATTCTCTTTTATACAGTGGATTATATTTGAAGATGTACTGAGAGACGTTCGACAAGGAAAATTCGAGTCAAAGGATGGAGAAACTGCTAGAGTTGCCTACGTAGCACTACGTTATAATTATATCGTTGTATTTAAGTGAATTTTTAATGAATACGTACGTACCTAAGCCAGTTTCGTGTACATAGACAGACGCTGAGAGAAACGAAGTACATATAAAAAGAAAATATCTTCCTCTTCAATTAAAAGTTATTTTATGTCATTTAAAAATCAAGAACTTGGAAATTGAAATGTTATAAAACTTCGTTTTCTACGTTTATCATTAAACGTTTGATTAAAAAGTGAAATACATTTGGATTTTATTGAGGAAAATGTGATTGCAGAATTAATGTATCTAGGAATTATTCTGCCAATTGCAATTCGTTGGGAAACCTTTTGGTCCATTTCTCTCAGCGTTAATTGAAAATTATCCTAATCGAAAGCGTACAGTGCGTCGATCACAATTTGCGTACTTAATTAATGTTGATTTTCCTCAACGCGTGATAACGTTCTGCACGCTTTAACGGGTGTTTCCTCGACAAGGCGCGGAGAAAAATTCTGTTTCATTGATTCGACAAAATATCCTCCCTCCTCCCTTCCAAAAAAAAAAAAAGAGTCAAAGGCAAAAGCAGAGATTCGACGGAATTTATTTTGCACAAATTGAAAATTTTAATAAACATTGCGCTCGACTGTATGTACTTTCATCGAAATAACATTCAATCTACACAAATAAAAATTATAAATAAAATGTCACGCAGTAACGACGATTTTTCTACAAATACAAATAAATCGTATGTTCAAAAAATTGATTAAAAAAATTTCGAAGAACCGCCCTAGCTCTTTCTAATTCCCACTTGTAGCTTCAATTTGTCTTCGCGCCTGCTCTTGGATCTTCATGTCCTCGACAACGTCACGCGAACGAATTCCATCAACCGCCGATCGGAGATCACTTACCTCTTCGTTGAGATTACTGACGAGCAGCACGGCGGACGTTTGCGCGTTAGTAGGAACGCGTACACCAAGGCCAGCAGCACCAAGAGGGAACCCACCCAAGCCAGCTAATCCGCCGGCAGGTGGGACCCCATTGTACGGGCCCGCTAAAGGCGAGGGTAGACCGTGCATGGCCGCAAAGGGCGTGGGCAGCACACCCGGTGCCCCTGCAATGGACTCTACTTCAGGAAATTTACAAGCTATAGTTAGCACCGTTTCTCTAATTGGAACGTTAGTGGCGGGGCATGCTGTGGACCGATGATAGTGGGGCTCAAGACGAGAGAATCGACTTGGGTGGGGGAAGTCAAGGCTACGTGAAATAAAATCGAACAGAACTGTAGTCACAAATCGGAGAGATATAAGCACTGGTTGCCAAAGGTTTTGCTGTTAGATCCTCTCTGTGATTTAATAAATTAATCGTTGTCATCTATTATTGTTAGTTTATATTTTAAAAATTTAGTGAGTTCAAACATTGTAAATTAACGTTACGAAAAGTGTTCTGAATAAAAGAGTATTTGTAACAGCGAGAATTAATTTCAAGTGCGCGATACAAGAGTACCAAAATTTGTTTGCTGAGTAAACCCTGTAAATTAGTATCCCCTTTTCGTCGCGAACAATGAAGCATTGTATCGAAAGGATACAAAGCATCTTGCTTTAATTAATTGACTTCCATTTTGATACCAGCAGGCAAATGACAATGACAATTTAGGTTAGATTTGCATAATTTTAATTTGTATTCCGTACGTCATAAACGCGAAATATATGGGACACGAAACAAAATTAAACATCCTGAAATGTGTGTCCCGCATACGAAAATTATAAACATTAATATTCTCAATGTAAAAAACGATATATTTAAATATCGGAGTTGGCCAATTTTATGAAATTTTGATTCCCAAGTCGATTCTTTCGTCAATCGTGATTTCTTTTTTTTTTTCTTTTATATATTTGTAGGGATGTAATGCAGAAAATCCTTCGATCCTTTAAGCTTCCAATATTTAAAAAGTATTCTTAAATCGAAGAATTGCCTGTTCTTCTTTTTTACAATAAAATATAATTTAAAAAAAGAATTGAATCAGGAGATAAAACTATAATTAATAACTATTTTAATAATTTTTGAAACATTGTCAGTTCAAAGTCAGATTCAACAAAAGGAAGTTGTTGAATTACTTTCATCTCCAAACAACGAATAATCTTTTTAAATCTCGACAATTCCTCCAATCTTCAATGTTTCTTAACCATTAAAATCGTAAAAAATTTATAAAATAACTTCTACAACATCTATTAAATGAAAAAAATTTCTATTTAAATTCTATTTCTTCAGTCCTATTTGTAAAGAAGCAAATCATTTAAATAAAAATACGCAACACACTGATCGTACGAAGTACTCTCACGTTCGTAGAACTTTCGACGGAGATCGAAAGAAAACATTGCAAATAACGAAACAATTGAAAAAAAGTTGACAACGTAGAAACAGAAGGGTCGAGAGATCGAGGGGATCGGTAATCGAAACGTCAGGCTGTATCGATCAGTCCAGGCGTTGCAGCGTAATTAATTAATTTACCCCAGGAAATAATACTGTCTAACCGCGTGAAATTCGATCCCGTACGAAAATGAGGCTGAAAACCAACGGCAAATTGGAAACGGAGGGATCGATTCGTGATATAACAATTTATCGTAAACCGTCGTCAGCGAGACAGAGTGACAGCCTGGCCGTTTCTATTAATATAATTAATCCTAATGGACTGAACCGTTCTGGACGTGCGCGGGATTAATTGATCGATCGATTTTTATGGGCTCCCCTCGATCGATCGATGTTACACCCACGATTTTATCGAACGAGAGTACAGAAATGCGTTGTTGGATTTTATATATACGAGTGGTTTTTAACAGTTTCGAATTTGAATATTTTTTAAGAGTTAAATTTCGGAATTTTTAAATTTTAAGTAAATTAAAATCCTTGACTTTTCTGGTCTTTGAAACTTGACAATCACGGTTCAATATTTTCAAACTACACTGTTCCAAACGATGAGGTTTTTACAGTTTCATCTCCTGAACAACAACAAATCGCAACGAAATAAAACAAACGGTTAACTTCGTTATCCGAAATTAAAAGAAAACACACTGTTCAAAATAATAAAAAGAAAAAAAGACGAATCCAAAAGGAAACGATTGAATTGCAAGCGAAGCAACCAACTTTACCTCCTTTCTTTCTACTCTCTTGCCTAATCTGACATCCCAAATTATTTCAAACAGTGTATCCGTCAACTATTTCTCTGGTTATTTTAATAAAAAAAATCTGTAAGAAATTCACCGATGTTCTCACCGGGTATTCTTGCACGAGGCTGCGACCCGGCGCCCATTAACAACTGTGGAAGAAGCTCGCCACCCAGGGCAAGAGACGCGGCGTCCAAATTCGCGTCACCAGTTGGCAGAGAAGGGTTGGTGTAGTCCCTTGATTTGTCGTTGTTGTACTTCACGTTCAAGTTTTGCATCTTGCTGTAGTCGATGCGCAACGTGCAACAAGAATTATAGATGTTCTGACCTTCCAGCGACTGAAACAGAAACGACAGAAATGTTAGTTGAAATGTTATGTACGTAACGTATGAACAGTCACAAAAGTGGAGTAAATTGAGCACATTATACAGAATTTAAAGAATTTTGCAATGTATAATTAAGTACTCACATACAAGTATTAAGTACACTGGTAGTATTAAATACTAATAATAATAGTATTAATAGTAACAGATGCTACTAGCAATATGCAAGTATTGGTATTACTAGTATCAAATACTAATATATTTAGTACAATTATAATTACGCGATCACACTTCGAAATTAGACGTCAAAAATTTATCACCAACGTAATTTCTGTTAGAAGAAGAATGTGAAATCAATTTCTAATGCTACACGATCCAGAAAATTATCGCTCGTGGTTAATAAACTTTAAGGACACATTTATCACCATAATCGCTGCCCATACTCCGCGCAAATGTGCAACCAACTCCCTGCGCTGTCTAGACTCTCCGCCAGCATCCACCAATTACACTAATTAGATCCCTCCGACCCCTATTCGAATTACCACAAAACACAAAATCCAGCCGGCTCTCGCCTGCAATGGAAACCGATCTCCCACCCGAAATGATTCGACCAAAACCACACGCGGCCCCCTTTGCGTTCATCCTTCACTTTCCACCGCAAACGAATCGCCAAACCAGAATCTACGCGGCAAGAATACGTCTCCGGCGTATACAGCGGCCAAGCTACAGCTCGTTTGAAATCAATCGCTCGTCCAGGATCATACCACCGCTACGTGCTTCTAATTATGGTTCACCAACAGTCCGTGTACGATTTGTTAAAATATTTTTTCAAATATACGGAAGAGTGAAAATGGCATATTGCATTTTGCATTTTCAAAAATTATAATAGCTTCTTAACTATTCCTTTTACCAATTCTTTGATTGATAATTTGTTCAATTAAATTATTCTCCTTGTTATGAGAAATTTTATTATCTAAATAATATTTTTAAATATTACTGAATAATATCTAACCACACTATCAACCCCCCAAAAAATAATTTATAACAATTCTCACTTGTTCTCAATTTGTTTAATCAAATTATCCTCCTTGTCATGATGAATTTTACTCTAAATAATATTCAAAAATCTTTATTCTAAACGAGTCGATCCTCGAAAATAATTCACAACAATTCTCACTCTAAATAATAACTAACCACGAGTCTAACATCAACGCGAATCATGTCACCAAGTCTCTGGCAAATGGGTGCATAAGTTGGCCGAAGGATGACCAGAGGGGTAGATCTACACGGTGGTGGCTAGCTGTACGCAGGCAAACCGGTAATTATGTATGAAATTCATTAGCCCGTGTAAATATGGCCGGCGGAGAGATACAGCGAAGCGTGTACACGCGTGCATGTTGCAACAATGCACACGCAGGTCAAACACCATGGCCCCCGTCGAGCCGGAGAGTTTGCTCTGGTCTACGCCTACGTAGGAGAGTCGAACGCGTGCATACGTAATTAGGCTGCGTCTTTCCAGCCCTGCGCAACTGCGTTAGATCTACGGAGCTGGCGCTGTTATTAATAGAGATGAAACGCGTCGAAAGGGCCAGTCTCGCTCAGGGTTGGTTATCGTTATCCGCGCCTTGGATCTGGCCGCCATTCGCCTGGATAATTGTACGATATACGATGATTCTCCAACTAATGACTTACTGACTCGATGAGCGTAGATTTTGACGTGGAAACGATAATTCTCAGACTAATGATCCATTTCGAAATATTGGTGTGTTGAATTTTTATGTGCAAGATGATACTTGATATTTTTCTACAGCTAAATTAGTATTAGTATCGGTACTAGTATCGTTACTGTTATCAGTACTAGTAAATTTCGATGTGTTGGAGAAAGAATCCTCAAATTGCAATTTTAAAATAAACTTTACTTTTCCATGTGTAATTCGAACACTAGCACATAATTTTAAAATATAAGTAAGCAAGTATTCAGATACTTTTGAAACATTAGCATACTTGTTAAATGTAAATAACCAAATATCCAGATACTTTCAAACACCAGTTTAGTAGTCATTAAATATAAATAAAAGCAAGTATCCAGATGTTTTCAAACACACACATATACGTAATTGTAAAATTTTTATCTACTCCACTACTCTTCCTTATTCTATCGTTTCGTTAATTTCCATTAATTTGACAATGAAACACTTAGCCGCGATTATTACCATGTCCGGGATCATACAAAGCGCGCCGAATTAATTAATTGGCCGCGTAGCAGGATAAATTTCAAACTGATTAGCCGGGCGAGAGGGAAATCGGACTGAAAAAATTCAATTGAAAAATATTCTGGAACTCTTGAACGCGAACGCGGAACGCGCATAATCCCAAACGCAATATTCCTCATTCCTTCTCTCTCTCTCTCTCTCTCTCTCTCTCTCTCGTTTTTTCATCGTTTCTTTTTCTCTTTCCGTACGCCATCACACGGCGTAGCGAAATGGCAAGCTACAGCTTCTATGACGTACAAAGAATACGTAATCTGGGTTAACAAAGTTGGCCGGATATCTGGAATGAAATTATTTTAATATCGTGCCCTGCCGCTCGAACGAGCCGCGTCAAGCTTTGAAAATAGTTTCGAAACTGCAAGAAGGGTGGAAACTTTGCGTAAGTGGCTCTGCGTACTCTTCTCTTTTTTTTCGTTCTTTCTCTATTTCACTCTGTGGAAGGGTGGATGGAGTTGAAGGCATGATTGGATATGATACTTGTATTATTTATGTTACTAAAATTGTCGACGAAGAGCAAGAACGAAAATAGTAATAAAATTGGAACAAAATTTTCATTTCTACGAAGTACCTGTAATATCACATATAAATTAGTATTAAGATACTAAGATACTAGTATACCAAGTATAGTCAGTATCCAACCTTGTAACAAATATCTTGTATACTTTTCACGCGCATCTTTAAATTTCTATGCTCAAAATTTCTACTTGTGTTAAGAATTCAGAAATAATTAAACAATCAGATACAATTTCGGAAATAATTAAAAATTCACAATGGTAGCTAAAAACCAGAAAAAGAATACAACGATACGCTACTCCGATACTCAATATACCTGATGCTACTTCAATACTACGCGAACAAAACTGAAAATAAAGGGTTAAACGAATAAAATGAAAAACTCCCAGGAAAAGAACAGAGGAGACTGCCGTTTCTCGCTGGAAGCGCGCGAGACAAAGAAAGAAAATGACATTCGAGCGGAGCGCGAAGAGAGCACGGACGTACCCGTTTTTCCGGCCAGCCAGATTTTCTATCCAGGGGAATTTCAACGCGATTATTTGCACTTCTCCCGGACGGTGATGTAATTGCCTGCCGCGAAACGTATTTCGCCGCATTCAATTAATATTTACGGTCCGCGAGCGAGTTCAAACAACTGGGATTATAATATCGTCGCTGGATTAAGTGCACACTGATGTTTCCGAGTTATGAGACTGTAGACGCGGAAGATTGCTGCCGGCTCGTGTGTATTTAACATGCGCATCGTTGCCCACCGTGCGTGCGCGTATTGTGTGTATTTCGTTGACGAAACCGTGTTCAGATGACAATCGAGCGATTCGGTTATTTTTCTCATCTTCCTCTCGGGTAGGAAGAATTTCAATTTAATAATTGTATCGTGAGTAAGAGTGTACGCTGCAGGATACGACAATATGGTATCAACAAACGATTTATTACAGAATTTAGAACGAAAAGTCTGGAGAAGGGAATTTCTTTCTTAAAAATTTTGCGGAAACACGTAATTACCATAAAGGATGAAAAGTTCCTCGGCTGAGACTGTATTATTTTAATTTCTTGTCTCCGAAAAAGACAGAAGGGGGAGAAAAGCATCGCGTCGGCGGAGCAACTTAAAAACGTCCGACATAAAATTCCATTTAGTCTGAAAGCAAAAACCAGTTCCCCACGGGGATGGAAAATTATACAGAATAACATTTTTCTTCGATTGACTTTAGAATTCCATAAACTTTCGATCGGAAACCTCGTTGATAGAATCGGCGACTTATATCTAAGAGGATTGCCGCGTAAAAATAAACCAAAAAAAAAAAAGGAAAAAAAGAACGGAGAAACAGAGAATGAGAGAAGACGCAGGAGACAGTAAAAGCCCCCTTGGTTTCAACTGGAACTCTTAAAACATCAAGTGTAGCAAGATTCTTTTAATTCGTAAGCTATTACTTCTCGAATGAAATTTCTCGATAAACTTCCGTGCTTTTCTTTCGCGAAAATGTATAAATCTTTTACTAAAAAAGAAAAAGAAGAAGAACAGAATAAAAATAAAATTGTAACACGAATAAAACTGACGTTACAGGTTCAACAAATTTCTAAGAAATGTGTCTCCTAAGAAAATATTCTTTCGCTTCTTTCGAATTTTCTTCCTTTAGAAGAAGTGAAAATATAATTGTAAATTTATAGATTTGTTAGAAACATACCGCGATATTTTTCAATTGCAAAATAGCAACAAAACTGAAAGCAACAAAAATCCAGTACAGTCATTATTACAACAGCGGTCAAAAGTTTGAGCTACTCATACTGAATTTTATATTCAATTCATTCATTTTATAAAGTAAAATAAAATGAAGCGCCATTAAGGTAGATAGTAATTAGAAGCAACGAGATACAGAAAAAAGTACTCGTTAATAAATTTTAATAAACATTTCGATACAGCTAGAAATGAGCTGGTTGGCTGTATCGAAAATTTCAACCCGAAACCGCACCGAACGAAAAAGACCTAAACGGTTAATTACCTCGAAAATCACGACTCGAAAGTCAGCGAAGGATCGAGCAGAGCGGAGGGCGAAAAAACGAGAGACTAGAATATCGAAAAATTCGGCTGCTTTGATGTAGAGAGCGAAAGGTGGAAGGTGGGAGGGGAAAGTAACCACGGAAACAACGCGACAACCGCAAACGTGTCGCGGGTTAATTTCGACCGCGAAAAAAGCACGTTTATTACAGAAAACTGTCGACTGGTAGCCGGTTTCCGCGGATTTTCACTCGTCGAGTGGTCGAATTAGCGTTCGTTAACGAGTAGACTCGCGATGGGATTTCGGACCAGAGATTGCAGAGGATTTCTTACCAGGAAGCTATCCGCTGCTTTTTAAAACTGTCTTTTTGGATTGGACGAATTCTCTGACTGGAAAGAGATTTTTTTTTCTCTTTAAAGGTGGTTCGTGAACATTTAATTAGTATAATCTGTACCGATACTTTAGTATCTTTAGAACGATACTAGTGTTCGTGTTTCTTTCATTAATACTAGAATTAGCAACTTGTTCAAAAAGTTACAATTTGTCACACATTTCAGTAGCGTGATCAGTTCTTTGATGTAATAAAAATTTTTGTTAAGATTAACAAAATCAAGGCGATTTTTATTTCGATTAAAAAATTCCATCTGTACAAAAGTTACACACCGAAATCTTCCACTTCGAAAATATTTTTCTACCATGCAAGAGAATACTTTGGAAGGGAAATGGATTTCAAACGATTCGAGATTAAAACACATCGATGAAACAAATAGAATAATTTTTCTCCCACGCGAACGACTGAAATACCGGTGACTCGGAGGCATGAATAAATTTGAAATACGCTGTAAGCTCCCGAAATATGAAACCAAACAAAACAGCAGTCTTGAAAAACGCATGGAAAATAAGAACGCGGCTGAAAATATAACCAGTCTGGAAATAGGAAAAACCGGCGCCGCGACAGAACGCATTTCTTTCCCGATAAAAACAACAACGGAGGAGATTAAAATTTACATTATTCGCCTGGTGGCACCTGGACCTTCTAATGGATGACACTTCCGTTGCTATTGCACGAAAAATTTCGATCTGTCCCGCGGGACGACGGGGATAAACGGTGGCTGCGGGAGAAACACTGGTCTCTCCAGACGTGAGAAACGAAGAAGAAAAAGGGGCAGGGAGGAAAAAGAGGAGAGAAAGAGAGAGAGAGAGAGAGAGAGAGGGAGGATTTTTACGTGCGTTTTGGTGGAAAAGTTAAAGTGGATACTCACGAGTTTGGCGGTTTGCGCCGACAGCATGTCCGCGTACTGTATTAGTGCCTGGAAAGTGTCTGAAACAAAGAGAGAAATATTTTGTTAGATCGTGTTAACCAAATTCGTGGAAATGTTCACGAAAATGAAAAGAGACGAAACGCGAAGTGTTTCGTGAAAATGTTTGAGTATTTATGGAATACGTCGAAACGTCTAGACGACGAATTTTTGATTCATAAGGGGGGGGGGGGGGTCGTAATACGCGAAAACGGATAAAATTTTATAGATTCTAAAAATTCGTTTTGTGATATCGAAATCTCGACGATCCTTTAAAATGAAAATAAAACCAAAACCAAAAACAAAAATACTGAGGCAAAGCAGGGATTATCGTTCGATTTTCGAAATCAAATGCCATTCTCATGGCGGTTTGCGCCGGTGAAAATTAAATAAAGTCGAAATTAAATGGAAATAAAGGGGTATCTCGCCGAATTCGCGGTAATATGTTGTGACACCGGTCACTTTTTCCCCTCTATGGGACAGAATTTTTATTATCTCGTCGATCCCACCCCTGTCACACGATCAAATAACGATGGAAATTGAATAACGTTGCTACCGGGGAAAAACTCGATCCCGTTATTGCATTATATCGCTAATAAAATGGTTTTTTCATGTATTTCTCGCGTTTCTCCTTTTTTCTTCCTCTTTTTTAAATTTTTCCCACGATAACCGAAAGGCGACATAAATGATATAAATACTCGTATCTGAAGGGCTAGGGGTTGAAAATCGACGATTATCGTTGCATCGTATTTTCCTTTCATTCACTTTCATCTTCTTCGAATTTTCACTCTGGTACTGACAAACAGCGTGGTAATTACACAAGCTGAGATTTTTCCTGATGTCAGTATCAAATCTCGTATTCGTAATTTCATTCGATGGTAATTTTAAATCGTCTTACGCTCGAACCTCGATCGTTCACCAGTCATAAATTACAAGGAAACAAGCAGAAGTTACGTGATTATTAACTACAACTCGATCAAAGATCCAGAAAACAGGCATCGCTGTTGTAAAAAAAAAAAAAAAAACAATATCGATGCCGATTCTTCGCGACAATTGGCCGGGAATAGCCAAAAGACGTTCAATCAATGGACGCTCGATCGAACAAAAGGGGGAGGGGGCTGTTGTCCGCGATTGAAAGGGACGCGAGATTTTCAAAGAGCCGGGCTTTGAGACAAATAGCGGTTGATTGGCGAAATCACGGAGCCACCGGTCCTAAATTAAAGCGAAGACGCACTCAGTGTCCAATTAAACTTCGATTCGGTCAAGTGGCTATTCGTTCGTTCCATCTCCATACTTTTTTTTTGACCCCTCCCCCCTACCACTCTGGCTTGTTCCTCTTTCATTTTTCTTCTCTTTCTCTCTCTCATGCTCGATTGATTTTCTTGTTGCTCTGTTTCGACGATGACCGTTCGCGTTCGATCTTTTTGTTAATAATTTCGAAAATTGAATTCAACAACGAGCGAAATTTCGATTCATAATTTAAACTGCAAATAATTTACAACATCTCCCTCTTAGAAATGTAACGAGCGGCGATGCGCGTCATATTTATGTTATTTCGCAAAATCCGATTTATTATTTATTAAACTCTCAAAACAAATTTGCATGAAGAATGAAAATGTTATTAACGGATATGATGCGTGAAAGATTTAATGAACGCAAATGGAATTGACGAAGCTTCGTAATTAGTATTACAGACGCAATGTGCGCTGTTGTAACAGTATCAATATACTGATACTAATACTATTTCCAGTCTGTAAAAGCTTAATCATTCACAATTTTTACGCGGAATGATATCAAATATTTAAAATTGATCGTTGAAACACTGAATCTAATACCATGCATTAAATTATTACATGTATTAAAATTAGATGGGCGCGAGTTGCAAAATTTCGATCTCAAGGGCATAAGAATCGACAGAGTCCAGTCTTTATAATATGAGAAAAATGTCTCGGTAAGTAAAATTTCTCCAATCAAAACTTGGGGCTCCGTCCCCGGCCGTCGAATTTACCAATTGAAAATTTACGAATCGCCGAAGTTTTCCAATCGGAACTTTGCGAATCAAACATTTGAAAATCTCGATTCTCCCCCGACGGCTAGCAAGTATAAATTAAAGGAGGGAAGAGGGGGAAAAAGAATCTTTCGAAAAAAAGTCGAAAGCAGAATGAAATTCTTCTGTAGTCTAACGAGTTCCCGCCGCTCTTATTCGTCAAACAAAACCTTTACAGAAACAAAAGAAAACAGGGGGAGAGAAAGGGGCGGGGGGAGATGGAATTTCAGAAGTAAGGCACTTGGTGTGCTCTCGGTTTCTCGACGTTGCAAGCTCGCTGCCTCGAATTAAAAACATATGCGGCGATTCTTCTCTCTCTCCCTCTCTCTCTTTGCCCGGTTCTTTTCTATGGAGGAGGCCCCGGGGCAACTGCGAGATTCCTATTTTTCATTTCATTTCGTTTGAAATGCTTCTCTACAACGGATTCCTGGCTATAGAGATCCTGGTCTTACCCGTTCTCTCTTTTTCTCTTTTTCTCTGTGTTTTCGACTCGAAAATTGGATAACTTTGCTTACAGTCTTGTGATTTTATTTTCTCTTATGATTGTGTTTACGGATGATCTGTGGGCGAATACAAGCGTCTAATGATTGTTTTAATTTAGAAAATTTCAATTAGTGAGAATACTGAGAGTATAAGCCACTAGTATTAGTACTGATATATATTAGTGGAGATACCAATATAGAATATTATACTAGTATAGAATATTGGGGATGGGAATAATATAAGATACTAGTATTGGAACTGATATATCAGTGGAGATACTAGTACCTTATACTAGTATAGAGATACTAATGTAGAATATTAGTATAGTAATTTCATCGCACAAAACAATACTATTTTAACATTTTTTTCTTGTTTGAGAATTTTTCGTATTTATTTCAGCAACTTTTTTTAAAAATTTCTTCTATTTATGAATTCTTCCCGTTCAAAGTTTTTTAACACTTTTCAAATTTCAAACTTCTAAAGAAGTTTTGTCAAAGTATTACATTTCTATTATTATTATTATTTCCTAATGAAATAATCCACTATTCAACATAACATTTTATTTCTTTCTTGTATTATCAGAAGAAGAAACACTTCGTACTAATCAGGAGCGAGAAAGAAGAAGAAAATCGAGGGCTGATTGATTGTGAATCGACGTTGCTATTGTGTAACAAGCTCTACTCGCCTTTCTATAATTGCCACCCACAGAAATGTCTCAGAAGTGAAAAAGAACGCTACGTTGCAGAGTAAAATACTCGAGACCTGCTATCTGAACCGACATGAATTTGTAACGCATTTTTACCTACGGTGAAGCGGACTTCTCCTATATAACGGGTGCACGGAACATCTGTATTCTACAAAAAAGAAAAAAATTCACACAAAATAGAAAACATCCAAATTTTCCAGAGACGAAACAAAGAACAATTAATAACATTCTGCTCGTCTCAGCTGAAAAAGTACGCACAATGACGAATGGAAAGGAGTCTTAAACGGTGCGAGATATTTCAGATTTTATAAAATGTTTAGAAAAAGCAATAACAGAGGATAGGTCGAGAATAGATGTTGATGAGAAAAACGTACAAGTTATTAAGTTTCACGCGGACAGATGTGACTTGAGACACCCGTTATACTCGAGTGCAACACCGAAAGTACTAACGGCGTCGACGTCGCCGTTAGGATACACTTCAAGTGTACACTGAAGTACTAAAGTGCCGTGGCATGTCTGCCGGCAAGAGTGGCGTCTATACAGGGTGGTCCAGTAGCTATTGCACAGGAGGAGGAAAACAAGAGCCACTTCGAAACGTTCGAAACGCTCCAACCTTTCTCCGACTGCAGCCTCTGTTTCTTTCTCAGATAAATGTACAGCCATATTCAGGATATTCGCGAAAATAACTCTACCTAGAAGTTTCTAAATTCGTTAGGGAACTTCATCCAGGTCGAATGAAATATTAAATAAAAATTAGCTGAAAACTTGGACGGTTCGTCGAAGTTCTGTTCCACGATATCTCTCTAATTTCTTTAATTTAAATGGCACTTACTGTTCTTCGTGAAGGTGACAATCTTGAGGACCTTGCCGAAACGTGTGAATATCTGCAATAAAAATAAAAGGTGTCGAGTTAGAGTCGGTTCTCACAGTTTGTCAAACAACTACTATCAATTTCTCTTTGAATTCATATTTCTTTCTATTTTCGTTCCGTTTAAAATTTTGTAGCCAAGTATCTTAATTACTGTTCGCTAGTATTTAATACTTAAATACCAGAACTAGTATTTCATAAGTATAAAAAAAAAAAAAATAGAAATACTAGTACATTTCTGGTTATATTCTGAAGTGCCACTCCTTTTCTACTTAATTAAACGCAGGAACAGAAAATTATTACAAAATAAATTCGGAAACCCATCGTTGTTTAATCCAATTACCATTTTTCCAACATGCTCTTTCTGTCAGGAAGTTAAGTTGAAAATTCCAATACTCAAACGCGAACTCGTTAGTTTCGGAAATTAAACGAGGATTTATTACACGAAATATTCTCGATATGATACGGAATCCACGATTTTTCACACACACACACATACATGCACGCACGCAAACACATATACACAGTCCATTCATTTTATTTTTTAATCGTAAAACTCCGATACCGCAGATATTTCGCGTCTCACTTTTTACAAATACGCGTTTTTATAAATAAACCAACTGCCTCTTTAAATAATAGACAGTGTTAAATAATTGAAATACGTTGCGACTAGAAAATTAGAACTTTTCTTAAAATAAATAAATATCAAGTTTTCATTAATTTATGTAAATCAATATGTATGACAGATATTACAGTTTATTTAATTATTATCTCATTCCATCACGTTGTATTTTATTATAAATTTAGAGTTGAATAGAAATTTATTCAATGGCATAAAAATATTTATCCAGCGTAATATGGAAAATTTTTAATATTTTTACAGGAAGAACGTGATTAGATGGATTGATATAATTGTGAAAGAATATTTAACGTTAATCCAGAATGCCGAGATTCTTTTACCGAGCAGAGAGATGAGAAATATGAAATATATAATTACGAAGGGGGATTAATTTACTTGTTCAGGCTTCCTACCCCATCATTAAGGTAATTAAAAGCATTTAATCCGCGGAAATTTTACGCCTTGGCTCTGGGCTTCGAATTTTATCCCGACTCGAAAAAGCGGGATCCATTAATTAACCAGTTGATTCTGTTCTTTCCTCATTCTCGTCAGTATAATTAGAAAATTTTGTGAGTATTAGTACTCTACACTAGTGACGTACCTAATACTAGTATACTTTGCTTTTAGTATACATACTAGTATACAAAAGTAATGCAAAACATATCCTCTACTTCGTACTACTACTTTGCACATATTTTTAAATTTGTTGACCAACATCGTCATACTGTTACTGTTAATACAAAGTTTCCAGATAGATTTTAGTTAACACATATACTCGACAAACCATCTACCCTTTCGCGTTTCACCATTACAACTTCCATTCTCTTGCGGCTGGCGAAAATCGTTAAAAGGATAATCGAGTAGATTGTAAAAGGGTTATCGTGGCCTGGAGCAGCGACACGAAGCGTGGTACCAAGCGAAAATTGTGGCCGCAGCCGCGGGCTGATAATCGCCATCAGCCTGAAATCGGCGTCATTGTCATACATTTCGTCGCTGGAGTAGGCTAGGCGATCGCATTAATAATACCACGGCCAATATTTGCCTTGGTCCACGGTCTTGCGATCACCTGCAACAGTTCCCACTGAATCATCGTGCAGAATTGCCACCGGTTGCTCTGTCCTCTTGCTATTACAGAGTTTATAACGAGAGAATCGCCGGCGACTGGCTAATTATACATCTCCTATTGATGTTGTTGTATAATACTAACAGCTAATTGGGCAATTGTGTAACGAGTAGGTTACGAATATTTGTAAAAATATTTCCGACGAATATAATAATTTCGAAAATGGGATTCTGATTGAAAACTTGCTTGTATTATTTGTACTTTGTTATTTTTCATGCCTCACGTATTAAAAACCTTTTGAAACAGATAATTCAATATACACGTATTTGATAATAATTCAATGCATATACGCGTATATGGCGTGCGTATGGATAAATTTTGAATAAACAAAAAGAAAGAAAATTGTACGCGTGCATGTTAAATTCCGCGGAATAAAAGTTATCCTATTCAATATAATATTCTGATTCGTCCGTTCTCTGTGTGTTACCATACCGGCGCTGCTGGTTTTTATGAAATTTAAATTTTAATGACGTAAATTGTAACAACACGTTTCAATGAGAATTTTTTAACGAGCATCTCATTGCTCCTCATATCGGATAAATCATGACCAATTAGCGTACGAACGACAAAAAAAGAAAAGAAAAAAAAGAGAAGGGACAGAATATGAGGAAAATATATCGGCGAGAATGCTATCTTCGTTCGATATTCGATAAAAATAATTAGACGGTTCATCATCTGATCAAATTACCATTAAAAAAAAAACAAAAAAACAAAAAGAAATTATTCCACGTTTTAAAAAGATCCGATATTAAATATGGAATATTTACAGTGGAATATTACGTTATATAAATTTATAAAAATTCTTTTAGAGAAAGGAATGATGTTGAATATCAAATTTTGAAATTATTATACATAATACGTACGTACAAGTTTTATACGTCAAAATTATGGAATATTTAAAAATAGATTGAGATTGTTATTTCAGTAGCATACTGAAATAACAAATCAAATAGTATTTTAGTGCCGCTATTACTAATTTTCATAATAAAAATTAAAAATTATGCGTCATTTTTCTACATCATTCTACGTCAACTTCATCGTCAATTCTCATCAAAGAATCATAAGCTGTAGAAATAAATGTTGCGTAAACTTCGTTGGAAAACACGTCTGACACACGCAAAAACCGTCCGGTCGAAACGAATATTTATCCTCGCGGTTAAAATATTTTTCGCGACTGTAGATTACTCGCCAAACTATTACACTAAACACTGCGCTGTATTTAATACACTGCGCGCGCATACGTCAGGCAAGAAATTTCACTGAGAGAGACACATCCCCGAGTTAACATGGCCGTTTAAGCGAGCTGGTTAACCGCGGCACGCTCTAAGCTTGGCTAATTAGTTTTTCGCCGTAAATAACAAAAGGATCGTCGGGCGTATTTTTATCCATCCAGGCCACGAAACAGGCCGCGAAACGGAAACGGAAAAGGGGAGAATGTAGCGGACGACACAAGGGATCCGGCTTCGTAGCCGCAATTAAAATTTTAATCTCTGTCTCACGGATAATAACTGCGCCGTTATCACGGCCGATTAAACGCACCGTCTCTGACGAGATGCAATCTCTTGTCGTTTGTGTCGTGATAATTTCCGTGCGATACGTCAGAACGAAAAAAATAGTGAAAAAGGAAGAATTAAATACTTGTTTAGGAATACTAAAAGTATTCAGTAGTATTCATTGTGAGTATAGTAGTAGCATTTTATCGTGAGTATTAGTAGTAATACTTCTAATATACTGCACTCTAATATACTTAATACCAAGTATTATTACTTGGTATCTAGTATTAACAATAGTAATATAATACTTCACTACAATTAGTAGTGATACTAGTATTCTACCTAATACCAAGCATTATTATTTAGTATCTAGTATTAACAAAACTAGTAATATAATACTTCACTACTAGTAGTGATACCAGTATTCTACTGTTCTTCGTAATATCAGAACACCTTTTCTCTCTCTCTCTCTAAAAAAAAGTGATAATAGTAGTAGTGGTATTACCTTGTCGAAGCATGTAATTCTGTCGGTAAATAACTGAACTCTCATAAAAATGCATGACGTCCAGTCGACGCGAGAAATATCTGCAAATGTGAATGGAATCGTGGCGGAGGGAGTTGAATTCGTAGAACATAGAGAGAGAGAGAGAGAGAGAGAGAGAGAGAGAGAGAGAGAGAGAAATACTAATGCAAGCAATGTCACGCGTTTTAGCTCTCATCGAATATTCAATATCGCCGTCATACGGCTCGGATGAAGAATTTATATTTTTCGCCGCGCGTTACGATAAATCTGCCGCCCGTCCGAAAATAAAGGAAACGATGAATGAAAATCGGAGGAAATTGGGAAAAGGGTTGGCACAGTGGACTGTTCAGAGTACTGATACTCTCACATTGCGGCGGTTTTTCTCAGTTCGGTACAATACTTTTGTTTCCTTCCGTTTTTTTCAATTTTGTTAATTATATTTACGGTCTTTCGCGTTTATTGTTCCCAGACGTACATTGTCAGATTAAAATTTCCTCCTCTCTCTGTATTTTCCATTTCATATTTACGCAATAAAAAGATAATATAATGGAAGTATAGAATAAAATGTTTTATAAACAATTACCGACATACGCCGAGTGATTCATTTATCCCAAAAATGGAATACAACAACAAAATTCGTCGATTTTGCAGAGCTAATAATTTACGAAAAATACAAAACTGACTGGAATTCAAAAATTCTTTGGCTATTTTCAGTGAACGTCGAGCATCAAGTCCGTCATTATTTAAATGGAAAAAGTATCAATTTTCCCACGGAATTCGCGGAAATATTCCCAAAGCAACAAACAAACAATGTGGAAAAGCATTGAAAAATTACTGCAAAAAGAAGAAATATTGACAATATTCCCGCTTCTACTTCATTCCATTACAACATCACTTTGTTCGATACACTGTTATTATCCTACAATTGCTTCCGTTATAAATTAACGATATTAATATCGTTTTTTACATCAAAATTACAAACGATATAATAATCGTAACATTAATAACACAAATAATTTTTCTCGCAAACCCATCGAGAAAAAGCAAAGGTCAATCGAAATCGCGATTCTCCGCTGGTTACACGATCATTTTTTTTCCCCTTCCCATTACGAATTCGCGAAACAACAGATAAATAAACAAACGCGGCTAAAAGCTCGATGGAAAAGCATAAAGTGGCCCGATATCAATGGAAATTCTCTGCCCAGCCATTCGGACGCTAATTATTTAAGCTCGACTCTTATTTGCCGCAAACGAGCCGTCGGAAAAGCAACCACCCCTTTCATCCCCTACTGCTTCGTCCCCTCTCCGGTCGGCGGATTCCGCGAAATTAACCAGAAAATGAACAGAAACGGTACGCAGGGGCGCGTAAAGCGTCGCTAATAACAATAAAAATCGCTACTTTCCACGGGACAGATGCTCGTTATCGTTAACATTCACACTGCTCATGGAAATGGCTCGTTTTTAGGGTAATTACGTCCAGGCTCGTGTCCTCCCCCTCCCCTCCTCAATTCCGGCATTCAACAGCGAAACGAGTGTTTAACATTTATTCGATTTTAATCAGTGCCAGTTTTATTGTACGACATTATCCGACTTTGCCGCGAGTAATTTAATCAGGCTGAAAAGAAAGGCGTGCTTTTCCTACGTTGCGGGGATTTACTCGTTGGATGCTATTGGCAGTAACATTAATTCACCGCTGTATTTAAAATTAGAGACTGCGAGATTTCTATTCTAACAACGGGAGAGAAGTTATCGAATATACGATATGTACAATAATGAATTTCAAACAATAACGCGAGTTTTAACTACATCCAGTTAAAGATTATTAATTGCAATATCATCTACGATCTAATAAATTCCACTCGTCGGTTGTTAAAATCAAATCAATTTCCGTTTGTTTAATACTTTTGGTATTACAATAAAATACCATCGCTATTTCACATTCTCAAAACAATTACAACCATCGGAGACCTTTCATTAATAGATACATTGACTAAAATCTTTCCATCACGCCCGATTGAACGATCTAAAAATTCAAAGTTCCACTTTGCAACGATCGCAGACGGTTCGGTGTAACGGCGTTAGAAACTGGAAAGCTTCCGTTTTGAAACGCCGCTCGAATTATGCCGACTTCCGAAGATTTCGTCGTTGGAAACGAGGTCTAATTTTTCTCGTTTCTCTGTTGCTGTCCTACTCGTACGCTCGAACGTCTCACTCTCGCGCTGACCTATTCCAAGTGACATTAGATACTAGTCAGCGGGTACTCATTACTAATACTAGTGAATAGTCACTTCCAGGAAACAATGTCGGTCACATCGTTGACTAGCATCACTGCGTCTTAAAATTTGCAAGTTTATATCTTCAGAACGAATTGAGATATCGATTTGAAACAAAGCGCGCAATCTTCTTCGTCCGATCTAAGTATTTCGGGAAATTTTAAGACACTTTGTCGAGGAATTTGTCAAGATCAAGAGATCTACCAATCTAATAATCCATCAATTTAACACTCTACTAATCCAATAATCTGACAAACCAACGATTTGTTGGTTTAAAAATCTAACAATTTAATAGTTCAACAACCTGACAATCTAACAACTTATTAGTTTAACAATTTAACAATCGACCGACCTATCAACCCACAGCCATTAAGTGGGAATAGGCAGCTTTTTGCAAACGGCACCCGCACGATAATTCCTAGCAGCGCAAACTCACTCCGGGATAAAGCAACCGACGTAATTAACGAAAATCGAGCCGCGGTGCAATCCCCGGGCGTGCTCCCCGATTCCGATTGCGTTTTCGAATTCCGTAGAATCGATGACGTTTCTTTCGCCGGCGGCCACGATTCGCGCGCGGTTTTGTTTAATTATTGCCGACGGTTATTTCGTCTGCTCGCCATCGTTATTTCGGCTATCAGTGACGGGCAATTTGCCCGGTCGCGTTTTTCAGTCGACTCCCCCTTCGTTCACTCTTCGTCCCGGCTCTCTCAATCCCCCCTCCCGCGATTCGATTCGATTCGCTCGGTTTTGATCGCGGCGACGAAACCATGATTACGAATTAATGGAAGGAAAATTCGTATCGTTTTTCCACGGACGAGATCTCTCTATTAACCCGTCCCGATATGACGCGGCGCAAATTGTATTTGCCAGCGTAATTCTCGACGAAACGGGCGACATCCGACGGAATATTGCTGGCGATTGTTTTTCAAAGAGCGGTGGGAAAATAGTTTCATTGGTCTAATTTGGAGAAGTGAACGAGCTAGTAAAGTTCGTTCTTTTTTTCTTTCTTCTTTTTTCCCCCTCGTCTTTAATTTTTTATCGACAAACGATTGTTCCACTGACAAGGTACAAATTGAATTGGTAAATGATAACTTGACATTGAAAGGATAATTTTTATTACTGTTGTGTTACTGAGATTTTGTAAATTGGAAGATTTTTATTAGAATAGAATAATATTTTTTATAAATAGTGGTACTGCTAATTGATATGAAAGTTAATTCATATTTTGTCTCACTGACAATCGACAATTGGCTTCTTTTTAAACTATTTTTTTTTTCTTCTAAATAGTATACATTAATAATAAGTATTATCAAGTATTAATAATAATCGCCCCTAATTCCACTAGTATCTTAACTTTAAAAAATAATAGCAATATTCATACTCAAAATTCGTATGAAAGAAACTCTCGATCAGGGAAGAAATCACCTAAATACCGATTCCCAACGCAATTATTCCAGCTAGAGTCGCGAGAATATCGACGAGAATCCGCGAAAATCGCGCTCGAAACGTGCTTTTTTATTCCCCTCCATTTCGATGGTAAAAATTACGCTGTTGTCGTTCGAACGGCCGTACTCTTTCTCGAACGCGCGAGCCTTTGAACAGCATGATTTCCCGCGGGGTTTTCCGTTGAAAACTCTTGCCCGAGTACAGTCGCAGGATCGAGAGTATCGACGTGAATGCCCACGTACGTCGATTGAATCCCAGTCGTGGGTATAATTTACTCCCGCGGCGAATGTGAAATTTATACGCGTTAGTATCCCTAATTTTTTTTCATCTTCCACGATTTCTTGAATATACATATCCTCTATTCTTTCGTAACAGAGAATTCGACAGGATCAAATTTTTACAATTACGGAATTAAGCTTCGACTGTATTTTTATGACGTACATGTGTATTAATATTACGTTTCTTCCAATAATGAAAGGTATTTTTTCAAATTAATACACAGACATTTCATCGACGAAATTGGCGGCATAAGGGCGGGAGGGGAATATTTGCGAAAGAAAATGTCGGAAAGTTTTTATACTTCGTGTCACAGTTTGAAAGGGGAAATTGTAGGGGAAGTTTCTCAACAATTTCATACAATTTTATGATAGGGAGTAGTATGGCTGTGATTAAAACGGGTGACGTAATTTATTTAAAACGGAAAATGAAGCGAAACGGGGGATTAATTAACGTGGTAAAAAAGTTTGGTCGCCTCGTATCGTACTTTGAAAGTAGAGTTGGTTAATGAATCAGTAGTATTATGAATTCTATCAATATATTAGAGATACTTGAAAAAATCTGCGAAAATACTAAATTCACTACTGATTAATACTAATATTAATAGTAATAATACTAATAGTGATACTAGTGTAAGAATCTCGGTTGAGATCCCAATTTGTAGGATTTTAGTTTAAAATAATGATGGTGTTTATTGTAAGTTGAAAGTAAGAGTTTATTTAAGATGATTTGAAAATTAAAATTATCGCTATAATCTAGATATGCTCGTTAAGTTTTCTTCACACGACTATACACTGAACTCCGCTAGATCTCACTGAATCTGGCAACTCTCAATCTTTTCGCTCTCGCGACTCACAACTCTCTGTCTGATTCTTCTCTTGCTCGTCCGCACGAAATATTCGTCGTTCACACACACATGCACACACAAACGCAGCAATACCTTAAGTGCTAGGATCTAGAAAGCTAGAATAAACATTCCAGGCCTAACTCTCACTATGTTAAAATAGATGTCACGCAGGCGACGATTGTTGAGCACTGGAGAAAAGTTTCCCGGAATTCCCAATCCCACACTAGTATTAAGAGTAATAATAAGTATACGTAAAATACTAAAAATACTATGAAAGTACTACAGTACTTGAAAAAAAATTTCCATTCTTACCAATTATCTTCAATACATTTGTAATAACATTTTTCAGTATATTACACACTATACTTGTTCTAAATATAGAAAAATAAATTCAATATTGAAATTATTATAATATAAAAGTATCACATCATAATACTGACTGAAACGAGACGAGGACAGAACAACAAAAATGAAACGAAGTTTCACGTTTAAAATTATTACACGCAGTGTGATAGAAAACTCGACTATCGTTTGAAACGGCAGTGATAAATACACTGCGTGTTAAGCTCGGTTTCCAAATGACGTCAAATGCTATAAAAGCGCGGATATTTATTGAAAAAAAAAAATCATGGTCGCCTATATTTTAATTAAACGAAACCGCGGAGTGCCGTTGAATTTTTTATCCTCTCATTTCCATTTCCGCTGTCGTTCATCCCCGGGTTTTTCATGCGCCGCTGTCAAACAAGCGATATGTAATACGTTCTGTTGCTGAAAAACGATACGTTCAACGTTGTGACGCGAATAAATGTTTAATCAACCGGGGGTACTTACTTTCGCAAACATTGACAAAATCGAAAAACCAGGGTACGTTGATAAAAAAGTTATTCCAAATGTTTCCGATTCCAAAATGTTATTACAGATGTATTGAAGATAATTGGTAAAAATGGAAATTTTTTTCCAAGTACTGTAGATTCTAGTATCTTACGTATATTTAGTATTATTATTAATGATTAAAATGACAAGTAAATTGCAATACTACAAATATAATAATGTAATGCAATCTATGCCAGTATACGAATCTAACGTACTGATTCTGAGAATTATTAAATAAATACTAATATCCTGATATAATGAAATGCAACAAAATAATAAAAACAATCCGAATAGAATTTGTTCCTTTCACAGCGAAAGTAATAGTATATGAAACTATCGGTTCTGAAATTACACTAATACCACGGAATTGTCAGCTACAACACAATTCTTTTCTATATTTCCTCCGCTCTCCGCGTGATAACAATTTTCGAAGTTCGAAGAATCCAATTCCCGCGAAATTAACGATACCTACCAAAAAAAAGCAAAGATCGCCGGAGTCACGTGCAGCAATTTACACTGCAAGTTGAAGGTCGATACCTAGGAAAGTTTTCTCATCGCGGCGACAGGTCTCGATTCAACGACAAACTCGGGTGAAAAATTCTTAAGCGGTAGCCAACCCCCCTCCCGTTTCTTCGACGACAGAAGTCCATTTCGGTGGCTGCGAGAGGCCAGTCGGGTGGAAATGACGACACAATAAAAGGGACAGATAATAAAGCATCGCGCTGGTGTGTCCCCGGCGAATTACATTTCGCCAGTTCTATCGAAAAATTTAATGAACGTTGGATCGAGTGTTTATGCGGTTTCCGCTGGTTTCAGTGTATTTTATTTAATAATTATAAAGTTACACGCGAAACAGTAATGATTTGTTATTAGAGATATTTCTTCTCACTGTTGGATTATTAATTGCATCGTACAATTACTAGTATTACTGTTTAGTATCAGTGCTTCTATACAGTAAAGTACTAATACTAATAGTATAGTATTACTAGTATATTATAGTATACTAATACTAGTACTAGTACATTACCAATTATATTCTCAATTTAAAAATTCAGAGAAAGATTTCTCAGTATTTAATGTTTAATTGTTTTATATGTGGAATCGCTACGAAACAATGATTGAAATCGTTCAACTATTCAATATTTGTTACTGATAGAAACTGACTTTCAAAGATTCCACGAAAATAAAAAATATATTTAAGACTTCGTTGAAGTATTCTACCATCGGCATATTGAATGAAATGAAGAATTGATTTCGGTTTCTTTTTTCCGTTGTCGTGATTTTTGCAAATTATTATCGGCAAATAAACTAAACGATAACGATGACAATTATGGGGCGGAACACAGTGAAAAGACCGGGTGAACGTTGCAAAATGGCCAACGATAAAAAGAGCAGGACACGTGCTCGTAATTAAACACAATCACGTGTACCCCTGTGACAAAACATTTTCCAATAAACTTTCACTTTCCACGTGTTTCAATTAACCAAGCTTTTTCACTGCGCAAAAATTCCTCTCCATTACGCGTCTCCCCGTTTTTAAAAAATATCATTTCGTCTAAACATACTTTCCAGGAAATTCCAATTCTCGTTGAACGAGGTTATTCACGCCCTATTAGTATACTTCTCTTAATAAGACACTCGCAAAACAAATTTTGTGTTAAAATTCAAATCAGTCATTTGAAAGAAATGAAAAACTATCGAAAAATAACACTGATAATTCACATTCGCCCAGCGTTGGAAAAGAATTACTTTTCCCACGTTTCTCTTGTTTATCAGAGAACACACAAAAAAAAAATCTTTTATTTTAACCAATCAACGTCCAATTTCACTAATTTTCCTAGCAAATTTTAGGCTACATTCGAGAGAACGTTCAATAAACACTTCTTCCTTTCCATGTCCATCGATTGAAATTTATATTATAATTAATATCGAATTTCCCCCGTCACGTTCTCTTTCTCTCTCTCTTTTTTTACAAAAATATCCAGACTCTGAAATTAATATTCGCTATAAAACACGAGAAAAACATTAAAAAAAAAAACAGAGTAGGAAAATGTACCAGACACGGTACGCGGGCAAAAAAAAAAAAGTGGAAAAAAAATTGTACGAAAAGAGGAACGTTAAAGGCAGGGGGGGAAATATATAAAAAATCGTTCTCGACGCGTGTGATTGCTCGACGTTGACAACCAGTGTGTTTGCCCGTTGATTATCAAATCACGTCACTGTCAACGTGGTCGAAATATAGAACAGCAGCCGATTCTGCGGAATATCGATGAGAATCGATTCGCGGTATATGGCAGTGTGAAAGGGGCATTAAAGCTGCTGACGTAATTCCAGTACATTTCGTATAACGTGCAGATCTTTAAACGTTTAAACAATCTATGTATGTTCTATATTTTTATATTACTTCATCTAGGAATTGTTTATCGTACTTTACGATATATACTTAAAAATATATTTTTTGTTCTATAAATAATAATATAATTATGGATTTAATAGTATATTAGTTGCAATAATACTAGTATTATAACAATACTTATTATATAACAATAGTTATATAATAATACTATGTAAATTATTGTAATATTTTAAATACGTACATAGAATTCGAAAGAGAAGAACAAAAGAAACACGTGAACTCGTGAAATCGTTCATGTCAATAAAGTAATTAATTAGTATATAGAAACGATAGTAGATACACTGAATATAATTAGTATTACATACATACTACTTCCGAAATAAAATTCCACGTTTTCAAATGAGCCGTACGAAACACAAAATCTATCCTATTTTGCCTACACAAAATAAAGTTCCAAACTTTTTAATAAACCCGCACACCCTGACAAAATACAAAATCCATATTTCCATACTACTGCATTTGCCGTGTAAAACAAAATTCCGAACTTTCGAACGTAATTTTCACTTATAGCGCCGCAACAGCAACCATAACCTACCGAGAAGGAGAATTCATTCGTTCGTTCCGTGGAAATGATGGTCGTTTATCGGTCTCTAAGGGACCACCCACACCCGTCGTCAGCCATAGCAAACGTCGACCCCTTTCATGGTCACAGTGGCACGCATCGTCGACAGAGAGGTCACGTTGTACATATTGATTGATGTAACAGTTATTAATTCGCGTTCTCGATTATCGACGCGCCCGTGTCCCTCTCTCTCTCTCTCTCTTCTCTTGTCTTCTCTTCGCCGTTAATACAATAACGCGCAATAGTAACGTAATTTCACCCCGTGTCCGCGTCGACGATCCGGCATTGTCCGCCCTTTGGATACACGCTAAAGGATGAACAATGCCGTATGGTATCGATATTGCGGGAACATAAAGTACTGTTGTTTTGCAATTTTCGTTTTATAGCCTACTTTATAGTCTTAGCAGCATACGAGTTATTTAGTGGAATTTGTATCGTGTAGTATTAACTTACGAGTGATACACCAGGTTATACTTATCGATATATCAGTGTGTACTTGATGAAATACTGACTCACGTATATTTGCCAATTAATATTAGTTTACGTAGCAATATAAATGTAATATAATGATATAATATAACACGTCTGATATTAGTTTGTGTGATGATACTAGCTAATATATTAGTCAACACTTGGTAATATACTAACCATGATTTGATACTATCTTCGATACTAACTAAAATACAACAAAAAACACTCAACGAGTCTAATTTCCATTTTCAAGAGACACTTAAGCTTTTTTAATCTATTCCATCCTTTTTCATTCCTTTGATAAAACCTTTTCTCAATAAAACAATAAAGTGTTTGAAACCATCTCCTTCTCGAAATTCCTTTTCCACGAAATGGAAAAAGAGAAAATAACCGAAAGAAGAAAATGGAGAAATCGCTCGCCATTTGAGGCAACTACACGCGTAAATATCAAAAGACCGGCGTTTACGTATCCTGAAGAAGAACGTTTTTCAGTGCAGGACGTTGAGGAACGCGTTCAGAGAGAAATTACAGGGAGGAAAACGACCGGTTTCGAGGATGCCATGCCGCTTTTACGAGCCTCCATCCAACGACTGTATAATCCGATTTACGGAACGAACTCGCGGCCTGCCACCATTTCTGCTTACTTTCCCTCCGCCCTCCTCCCTCCCTCTTCGTCCTTCTCTCTTTTTTCATCTTGCCTTCTTACGTGTCTCGTAACCTCGTACGTACGTAGAACCAAGGGGTAGTTTTTCACGGTTAGCTTGGGTGTAACCGATCGTCTCTTCGTGGCTGATGGCTTCCTTTTTACTCATGACGATCGCCCTGTTTTCCTTTACTCACTGCGAACGAACGGGCGATTAAAGGATGATTTTAGTTCGTGGCTCAGAGAGATCTGCTGTATTACGTTCCTTTTCGTTTTTGTAGCTTTGCTGAAATTAATTTTCCTCTTTTTTAATTTGTTATATGAAGACTGATCTGTAGCATATAGTACTATGTAGCATGTAGTATCTGTAGTATATAGTACTATGTAGTATGTAGTATCTGTAGTATATACTATGTACTATACTACAGATGTGCTAGTATACTGATTCCATGCACTTGAAGAAGAAAGGGTGGCCTGTCGACGTGACTTCGTAAAAACTTTCAAACGAATAATGAATTTCTAATGATCCGTGAAATGGACGAAATGTTTCGTAACCAGGGGCCATTGATCGCACAAACTATTAACGGCTTTCTCTTTTTCCTCGACTCTGAAAGCCGTCGTTAATTTTTTCTGTTTTCTAGAATAACTTCGCTACTTGTGGATTTCATCCACAAATGATCCATGAAACGAGCCAAGCGAACTTTTCCCAAATTATCGACGATAACAAACAAAAGTAAAAACAAATCTTTCACCGAGTAACGGAACTGGACTACCGAAACGCAAGTTATACTCGAATAATGAAATTTCAATCGATTATTTGGATACGAATGGCAAGACCGAGGTACTTCTTCTCGCGGACCTCTCGAGCACCTTATTAAATTTTTTCGCTTTTCAACTTCCTTCTCTCCTGAATTCTCCGTGTTTTAATATTTACAGATTTCACTTTGTGTTGTCCTGCATCGATTTCATTTAAATTGGCCGAGGAGGAAGTATTGCAGTCGAGGTAGCTGCAAACTCGTAAAAAATTCTGATAACATCGCCATCCCACAAATTTGCTGTTTCGTGATTAATACGATTTGTCCAGTGGTCACTCGCAGTTGCGAATTTTAGTAAGACGTAAAAGATGCTGTACACTTTAATATATTAGTATAATGTACTATACTAGTACTATAGTATAATATAGTACTACACTAGTACGAATTTTAATTATAGTATAACACGGTGTTGTATAATTCATTCTTTTACAATTATGGTAAGTTTAGCGACATTTACAAACGCTAAAGTGGCAAATCTCCATCAATAATCCCGTTGATTCGTATTTCATTAGTATTAATTAGGAATTACGTTACGAATAACGCACTGGAATTATCCATTAAATTAATGTCAAGCTAATGTGAAAGCAACACCGTCCAATTAACTAATCTTGATTACCTACGACTGTGAAACGATATGAACGAGATATAAAATCTGATGAATCATGAATCACACACGTACAAATGTCAGAACGATGTTTATTTGTGCTCTCTCAAAACCCTTTTAAATATACTGTCGCAAGTTAAATCTCCCACTAGTAGTCAAAAATTTTCCAACAACCAATCAAAATGTTGCAAAATCAACTCGATCGGTTATTATATTTTTCTCAAAACAAAGATTCGAATTCAACGCCACGAAAAATTTCCAAATTCCAAAATCGTTCTCAACGGATCGGACGAATTCACGATTCGCGGATTCGAGTCGAAGAAAGATTGAGAGAGATTCTGCATTACGACTTGATGCACCCCGGAGGTTCGGAGAGTGTACAGAGTGGTGGAAAAGTGGTAAGCCGATAATGGACCGACTAGAAAACACGGTTGGATTACACCCGGGGCCAGGCACTGGCCGTTGTTTGGCCGCGTAAGTAGGCTTACGCGGCAATTTCGACGCCGGATTTACACGCATCGCGATCGCTCCGAAAGATTAGCTCTCGGCCATCGCGCTAAGTCGATTCTGCCTGCTGACCGGAAGTGCTACCCTTGCTGCCTTTGTTCGTTGCAATGCCCATCGCCCGAGTAAACCACGATCCATATGCCAGATATCTCGAGAGATTTCACAGTATTTGAATCTTTGGTTTTGATAGCGATTCGAACTGACCTTGTTCGACGATGAATCGAAATAGCGATAAATATAATTTATAACTTCTCAACAACGCGACAATTTACAATTTCTCATCTCGAAGGATCTTCTGAAACTGAAGTTTACAAATTTCGTTTGCACCTTCTGCGATCGTATGCCAACTGTTTCAATCTTAATTTCCATTTATGCTGCGCCGGTGTCAGAAAAATCCCCGAAAGCGCGGTACAAATTATTCTACCGCACTGGAAAACTGAAAAACCATTTCACACCCAGGAGAACCGAAAGACGAAAATAAAAAAAAAAAAAAAAGGAGGAAGAAGCAAGAAATGAAAAACGCGGAGAGCAAGCAAGGAACGCTTTTTACCGCACGCTTTCCATTTTTCGTCGCCTGGCAAACCCGCGAACCTTCATTCAGACCTTCCCTAAAAGCCACCCTCCTACGTGCTCTCTCTCTCTTTTTGCTTTTCTTCTTTAACTGTATTCAACAGTGATGTTTAGCATACGTCACGTACGAAAACACGCGACATTCAGCCGGAAAGAAGCCACCAGTTTCCGGATTCGTGGGCCGTGATGCAACGCGTTACTCGATCCTCTGAAAAATGCATGGACCTCACTTGAAACCGGAAATAGCAGCGGTTATCGCGTTCTATGGCTTCCAGAGGCAGCTTATTTTAATCACGAAACGTCTGTTTCGAAGACACGTGTTGGCGTTAGTATCGCAAATTTTATGGTAGTATCAATCTCTTCAGCCTTAATGGTAATTGTTCATTGCTACATTATTTCACTAAATTGTAATTAGAGTATAATTCAAATATATTTTCATTTGTTTAAATCAAATTACAACTAATTGAATAAAGAAATTGATCATCTAAATTGTTTTCTTTTACTTGTCTTTCATCGATAACTTTTCCATTCCATGTTTGACTAACTGGAGATCCTCCTTTTTTGCGCTTATCCTTCATACAAATTCATTTTACTCCAACTTTTTTAATAACAGCAAACTAGAACAACCTGTAGCATTTCATTTCCCTATCAATTCTTCGTTTGCAGTTCTTCCTTTAACAAAAACCTCCACACTGTTGCACAATAGATATTGTCTTCTGTTCTCTTTTTTTTTTTTCCTTTTTCTAAACTTTTACCACGATCAGTGCACTTTCCTACGGTGAATTGTTCTTTTGTTATCTCTACTTTTCTTTTTTTTCGTCCCTTTTCCCATTATTTTTCCTACAGTGCGAATTTTTTTTATTTTTATTTTTTTTTCCATATATGGAAAGACCGATAGAAGGAAAAAGAGGCAGAGAAAAGTTTCGAATGGACTGTGTGTTGCGCGCGATGTTGATGAAGATTGGTTGCATTTCTTTCGAGATCGATCCCGCGTGTCAACACGGTGAAAAAGTGTTATAGAAAAACGACAGTTTCTCGTAAGCAAAAATTGGTGAAATATCGCGTCGACTTTTTCAATCCACCTCTCAGTTTTCCCTGTTTCCTATCGTATTTCATTCCTCGAACGCCCCTCGTAACAAGTTACGACGTATTATCGAGAAATTTTCCGGATAACTGGTTCATCTTTCGCCCGTCTATTACCAAGAATCAAGTGTACATGCGTATATACATGGACGAAATAAATTACAAACTACGACAAATTTCAGTTTCGAAGAAAATTGAATATCTATTAACTAGTATTCAATTACAAGTCTTACTATCAGTGATTATTATAGCCTCACTAGTATTATCAGTACTGAGCACTAGCTAGTATTATTAAAGAGCACTAACTGTACTAACTGAATACTAACTATTATGAATTATATGTATTTTGTTATATTTATAATTATATATATGTGTATATGTGTAACTAGCGTGAAGCATTCTCTATTTTTTCAATTCTAGATCTACAAAATTGATGGAAGCAACTTTAAGACGTTCAACTAGTATTTAATTACAATTCTTACTAGTATAGTTATGGCAATTGTAATAATTGTAATAATAGTATTAAGAAGTGTGATTAAGTACTATTAGAACATACTAATATTATAATTATTACCATAACTATACTTCTCAGTGACACAGTTATGGTAATGGTAATAATTATAATACTAATATTACTACAATACTAGTATTACTAGAATACTAATTACACCAACTTCTTATCAACTCCTACTAGTACGAACTGTACAATGTTCAACACTATAGCTGTTTCGATTCCAGATCTAGAGAACTGATCGTGGCTTTAAAAGTTTAAAAGTCGTTCTTCTGCAACGACAAATAGCTGCGATAACGCGGCAACGATATCGCGGCAGTAATTTTAATCGAGCTCGTTAATCGAGCGTCACCGAACGTGAATTAATCGTCCAGGAGAATCGGCTTCTGTGTACCGATCCCGCCGAAACAGGCGAATTAATTGAATAACAACGCGGTTCCACGGACTGCATAATTTCCGCGCATCGTTAATTGCTACTCGTTAATCCCGTAAATATGTAATCTGACCGGGGGAGCCGTTTCCTTATTACGGATTCGTCATGCAAAATTGGCGGCGAATGTGACCGGATCGTTGTGCACGCAATTGCGTGTTTCAATGGCATCGCATTATGCCAATCAATCGCTCGTTTTCGCGCTGCTTCGTCCCGGCGAATTATATGTTGAGCTAGAATTAATTTGAAACGCTGATGGGGACTACTGTCGCGCGCGTGTAATACCTACGATGTCCTGTACAACTTCGCTTCAGAAATTTCGTGCGAGGATTTTCATGCACGCCGAGCCTTCTCGGAACGCGTTAGACTCTACACGGATTGCTAAATCGACGAAAATCATTTCGCACATTTATTATTTACGCTGGTCGTTGAATCCGCGAGAAATTTTAACTTTCGTCACTGAAGAAGAGAAAAAACAAAAAGAAAATTACGTTTTTTTTTTTTTGAAGAGCGCGATACGATTTAGAGAAACGCGAGTTTATGGAAGCACGTTAGCCCGAATTTCCACCGCCAGTCAAACGCGAAAAAAATTCCTAGCAAAATATTGCTCGTCCCCTCTCCGCCGCTTGCGATCCGACATTTTCACGAATTTACGCTACGTTTTGTAATAAATAATTCTACGAAACTGCATCCCGAAACTAGGTCACACAAATGTTTATTTTTACACACATATTCCGACAACGTTCTCACGTTAATGGTCAATTTTATTTCTCGAGCTCAATTGAATGATCAAACGACCGAACAATCAACGTGCTGCGGAGCTCGTAAAAAAACAACATCATCGCGCGACTGTCTGATCGTTAAACGCGGGGAAACGAAGCTCGAACGAGCCGAAGATCACAGGATCGGACGAGGCGGTGAACGATCTCGTCGGATTGTTTAATATTCCATTAACGAATACGGGGCGAAAAATCTGGCGAGATCGCGGCGGACGAAATATGCCGCGGCTCTTTCCCATTGTGTAATCCACGCGCAACCGTCCTACCTTTTCCTCCCACCAAACCCCTCCCCGCCGCTCGGCGCCGAAAGGAGAAAATATCCGATTAATCGGGAATCGAATTCGCCGGATACGCCGCGAAATCCGATTAATTTCCCATCTCCTGCATTATTCCCGGCGATTTCGACCGTTTTTATCACGGCCGCGAGATCACGAACGGTGTTTCCACCGATAAATCTCGCGCGTTCGATCGTTCACCAATCCTCTTTTCGACCCTTGGATCCCGGGAAATTTCAACCCCCCGGCCAAATTTGCCCGGATCTCTTTCTCTCGCGTAATTACTCGACAGGCCTTCGGCCAACTCTTTCTCACCATTTTTACGAGGAAATTTCGAATACTTTAGCCATTTTCCATTTTTTCTTTTTTTTTTCAACCGCCGACGAGTTTCGCGATTTTCGAGGTTGACGCGCCGCGCCAGGCCCGGCTTCTTGCCAATCGAAATTATTCAAAGCGAATTTTTCAAAGTCCCTTTCGAAACGCTGCGACGAGAGTTTCTTTTTTTTTTTTTTTTTTTTCAGGACTGGCGAGCGGAATGCTTTGTCCGCATTTTTCCTCCCTTCCCTCTCGGCAAGATTCCGCGAATTTCCACTGAATTCTTCCACGGCGAAACGTTTTCGAAAGTTTCAGCGTTCGATCCTTTCTACTTCTCGACGATTCGCGTATCGATCGATCTTGCTCGATCTTGCTCTGATCAATCGACCAAATAATTCATCCAACGGCGGATAATTAACCGACAGACACGTCGCGGAGTAGGCTATGAAAAATTTATGAAATTATCGGGGCAAGCGCGCGAAAGTTGCCGAGGTATTAATCGATAGCCGAGAGGAAACAAAGGACGTAACTTACCTGATAGAGCACGTCCAAGGAAATTGGGTAAACCATCTGCTCGACGATGACTCTGAGAACGGTGTTCGGGCCACCCTGGGTCTCCGCTTGCGTCTGGGCCACTTGGTTCTGTCCAGGAAGCGCAACCTGGTTGTTCGAGTTCTGCAACAAACGAGAAACGCAACGAAGGTTAGTCGTTCATTTTCTTCAAAGAGTAATTTTTGAACTGCTCCTCCTTTCTCTCGAGAATTATTACTGATCCCTGATGATTTAAATTTATTTTTAACGACTGAATTAATTTGTACAATTTATTTAATAATTATTATTTATTTGATTTTATTATTTTAAGAAATTTAATATGTATAATAATTATTATTTTTCTCTTAATTTTAATTGGTTGAATTGAGGAATTTTAGTTTAAATTATTATTCAAGTGGGTTAATTATAATAATAACAAGGACTATCAACTCCAACGATAAAAATAAAAATTGCTTCTTTAATTTCGTCTAAGAAAATCGAAATCTCACGTCGTCATCGAATGTACGATACGTACCTCGAAAGCAAATATTCAAGCCTTTAGGCTCTTGACAGTAGCCAAAGTTAAAATCTCGAATTCTTACCGAATGAACCAACGGTACAACCTACACGGGCACGTGTCAACACAGCGAGCTTAAAAGAAGAAGAAAGGAAATATTGCATGGAAAACATTTCGGGGGTCACGTAGGTGACTCGAGGCGGCACAGTTCGGACGGGAAACTTGCTTCCGGTACGGCGAATTTCCGGCAGTTTTGAAGTCCGTGGCATTTATAGTATCGGAGACGCCTCGTCGCGTCGGTCACGTAGACACCTCGTCCGTGTAAAATTAGGATGACCACCGGGTATATAGAGAGGAACGCAGTCGACGTGTCGAAGTATTTTTATGGACGGGCGGCAAACCGATACACGAAATTACGTGGAATTCGTGCGGCTCGTAAAACGGATGAAATAAAATTAACTAATAAAAGCCGGGAAACTGGATGTCGACCGCCATCGAGAAACAGCATCTTCCTGGTTCATGATGACCTCCCTTCGCCGGGTAACGAGGCCAATTTATCCCCAAGCGCGCGCGTGGATTTAGTGTTATTGGATATTAAAGCTGATTTTTATTTCGCGCGACTCGTCGTGCCGCGAATTTCCCGGCCATTTTTCCCATCGAAGGATCCTCGTCCCTTTAATTTCTCGAATTTTCAACTTTCACTTTGCTTCATCTTTACCGTGTTGCAGTGTGTTTCCACCCTAAATTAACACAAGTTGTTCAGTTTCCTCTGCAGCGATGGTTTTCATTTGGAAAAAAAAAAAACTGGCAGTACAAACTTGAAACTCGCGTTCACACATCGCAAAGAATATATAAATTTTGGATCAGATTGTTAGAATTTAAAATTTGTAATTATGTTTTTACCTCTTTTTGATAATTTTTACAAATGAGAAAAAACGTGCATCTAGCGCGATGATAATAATAACACTGTAACTTGTTCGTCATCAAACAAGGAAATCGATCGATCCGCGTTCTCGTCGATAACTGAGTTTTCAACTGTACCACTTTTGGCAGACACATTTTTCGAGATTATCCGCGGGAGAAAGAAAAAGGGAATAAAATTCATGCGTCACAGGAGCGTATTTCCATTCATTTGCGTCATCCGCGGCCAAATAAAAGTAAACAGTTTTGTGTACATCGACGAAATAAAATACACAGACCAATTACTTCGATCCCGCGAACAGACGTTGAAAAATGAAAGTCGATGCACGACAGAAAATTAACGCCAATTAACGGACCAAGGAACATTATATTCACGTACAATGTACAGTTAAATATCATTTATTGCACAGCTGAATATGCGAAAATGAAGTCATCATTTTGACGAAAAGTTAAGACTCCGATATTTATCCGACAAATATGTTCATGTGTTCTTGACACTGGAACTCGATAAAAGAGATTTATAATCTTGAAAGAAACTTTTGATTCGATCAATTGAATTGAATAACCGGAAGCAGCCATTTAATGTATCCTTCTTTTTCAAATTGAAGACTGAAAACTTATTCTCTACCAAAAATTAATCGACTTCTCGAAACGAAAAAGAAGATTTAGAATTAAAGAGAAGAGTAACTTTTCCAGTCATTTCTTATTTTTCGTCACGAATCACTTGTTAACATTGAAAACTATTCATTTCTTAATGAATTTCCAAAAAAAAAAGGAAAGAGAAACGTGAAACAAGATAAATAAAAGGCAAATTACAGTGTCCGATACTAACCGAGGCTCGCAAACTTTGATCAAACAGATGCGTCTAACGATCGTTGCAAAGTTCAATCGAGCGGCCGATCGGAATAAATAAATAAAAAGATTCGCCGGCGGAAATTCCAGAGTCGTTACACGGTAATCACGATGAAGATGCAGGGGGCACCAGAGACCACGTAACAGGAACACGGAGGATAAAACTAGAGCAGACGAGATACGATTGCAACGACAACAGTTTACGGAAGCTGCAACGAGGACGCGGTAACGCGAGCTTTCACGCTGAAAAACACACGTACTGCGTCCCGCGGGTAATTCCCAGTTATCTTTCTTTACGATTTCGCGGCTACGCTTGTAACTGCTCCGGCCTCGGGATCCGACTGATCGAGAAAGAAGCTCGACGATCTGAAGGACTAAGGCCTGTCCCTGGAACGTAGCGACTCTACAGAGAACAGCTCTAAGCAAATTTTCGAATTACTAAATTTCGAAATTCGTGAGTTACCGAAATTCGAATTATCGAAGAGATCCTCGATAATTTCTAAATATCGGAATTTTCGAATTTCCAAGTGCGCGAATTTTCGAATTTTAAATTTTTAAATTCCTGCAATTTCGTAGATGTACGATTTCATGAATTTCCGAACTGCTGAATTTGTTGGGATCCTCGAATTTCTAGATTTTCAAGCTGTCAAATATCCAAATTTTCGAGCTACCAAGTGTGCGAATTTCTGAATTTTTAGATTCTACGATCTTCAAATCTTTCTCAAAGCTTTTTAAATTTCAAAATATCCAGATTACTGAACTGCTAAATTTTTAAATTCCCAAATTTTCAAATCCCTACATTTCTCTGAATCTCCGAATTTCGAAATTTGTATGTACTATGCGAGCTTCCAAGTTTTTAAATTCCTACATTTCTGCATCTCCAAGCCTCTGAATCTCCGAATTTCCAAATTTTTATGTACTATGCGAGCTTCCAAGTTTTTAAATTCCTACATTTCTGCACCTCCAAGTCTCTGAATCTCCGAATTTCCAAATTTCCAAATATACTTTACATATTATGCAAGCTTTCAAATTTTCAAATTCCTACATTTCTAGATCTCCAAGCCAAATCTTCGAACTGCTAAATTTCCAAATTTCTCTGTATTATAACAGATGGCCTCCAAATTTTAATACCTCGTAGAAAATTCGCAAAGTACGCTGTTATCGATAAAAACTCAAAGAATCCTTCAACCCGCTTCACTTTCGCAAAATTTCCAAGTTTGCACCCTTTACCCCCTTCCTCTGCCCCGTAATAAAAGTATAAATTTCCAACTTCTTCACTGCTCCATCAACCGTTCAAAGATAAAAGTAACGACGCACTATGCACGTCGTCAACAGTTTCTCGATCAGATCGCGATGGCAGTGACAACAGCAATAATTTCCAGGTTGGTTCCGCCGTTAAAACTGTGTTTACCTCCCTCTATCCTTTACGAGAGACACACGCGAAATATTCACTGGGAACATTATAAAATGGCGTTGGCTGGAATAACGATGGGAGGGAAGAACGCTTGGCGAGTTTCCCCCGTTAGTACGGATTAAAAAGTTTCATCGAGCAAGCAAATGTGTTTTCTATGATGGTTTTTCGAGAACCGGGGTGGGGTTTAATGGCCCGGCCGATGGAACTGAGTTTTGGTTTTCATGGCACGTAAAAGGGGAGATCTTGGCCATTCGTGATTTCAGAAGTTTTCATCCGGATTTCACAGATTTCTCTCATGGGGATTTAAACACAGAATTTTTATTAATTCCCTTTCCTCCCTGCCTTCTGTCATAAATTCTACAGTTCCGCCAGTCGTTTCGTCGAATTTCGAAAGGTAATTCCGCACTTGTCCCCAATTCTAGAATACCTTCTCCTCCGAGGACAAAGCAACCTTTCATAGCCGTCGAAATAATCGAGAATATACACGAAAATTCAGATCTCCATTCTCCGCCGCCAAGTATCCCTTTCGTCAATAAACTCGATATTCTCTCGCCCTGTTCGAGCGTGGAAAATCAATTTCATTAAAAATTCTCAAGTTTACTCGGCGGAGATACGACGGGCGAGACCCGGAGGAAATTAAATCTCAGGTAGGAGGGTGAATTTTCCAGGGGGCGTACAATGCGCCTCCGTTCCTTCGACGCGCCCCGGAGATTCCTCCGATTTCGCGCGTCTCCTCGGAAGATCTACGAGTCTGATGGGATTCTTTTGAAAAACAGCGGGCAACCGAAGGGATAGGCGCATCCCTCCGGTCGAAATTTACGAGGCGAGCACGCACCAGAATTTATGGATTGTTAATTGGACGAGACGAAAACGAAAGCTGCGTGCCGTCTCGAAGTTCCACGCTCCTTCCAGCGTTCTGCTCGCGCTTAATCGATCAAGTATACGACAGAAAAATTCAGTTTAACAAAGGAAATAAGATGCAGTTTTCTACAAAAGTAGATGGAAAATAATACTAAAATGTAATCATGAATCAAAGGAGAGGAAGTGATGAACAATTCCTTTTCTAAACGTCAATCTCTCGCACGAAGAAGGAGGCCACGAATTTCCTCGAATGAAAGAAAACAAAAAAGGGAAATTGACCGAACAACACATTGGTGTTATTAAACCAAACATACAAATATTGCCTGAAAGGAATTTATTCATCGAATGAAATCCCAATGACAAACCGGGGGGAGAAGAAAAGAGGCATTTCCGCCACCTTTCGACCCAAATTTCAAAGAAGTCACGCGAATTCGCGCGTCGTCGAGAGGAACATTTTCTTAAAACGTTGCGCTTCGTATCGCCTCGTCCGAGCAAACTTTCCAAAGGAACTCGCAGAGACAGAGACGAAAAAGAGAAAAAAAAGGAGGAAGAAACAGAAGGGAGTTTGCTTCTGCGGAAGGAGCTTCAAAGGAGCGCTCTCCCGCCCCTCCCCCCTCCCGCCGTTCCGCTTAAAAAGATGCAGATGGTTTAATTATACCGAATGTCGATAATAAAGTCGCGCAGCTGTGAGCTGGAAAGGCTCAATTAAACTTGTACCTTAATTTCTGCGACGGGGGTCGAGGCAGAGTTGAAGATAAGAAGGAAATCATGGCCACCGAAAGAAATGCAAAAACAGTTGGAGCTGAGGAGAGAAAGGGGTGAGAAAAATAGAGAAAAAACACCCGGTCAACGTGTTAAATAAATAAAAGACACGAATTTAAACCGAGACAAAATTCAAGAGACCTGGTCGATTGATAGAGCTTGATGAAATAATCATGCGAAGAGATTATGAACATTTTACGTGCTTCTTAAAAATTTCTCTCACAGTCAGTCTGAATGAAGTGTATTTTTTAGATATCTAAAGTTTCCAACAAAACTGTGTTTAAGAAGGGGATGAAAATTCCTCTGAAACGAGAAGGCAAGTTTTTTAATCGCACAAAAGAATCTTAAACTACTTTACAAATCCAGCATCCAGTAATAAGTTTCATTCGAAACGTGAAAATCGCAAGAGAATAAATTTTATCTCCGCCAGATGCACGGTTTCTCGAAATTTGTGAAATCTATTTTATTTAACAGAGGGACAAGCACAGACAAAATTTGCAATGCACCGGCGCGCAATGCAACGCGGCGAATCGAACGATTCCGGACGTGGCGATCGTTCTCCGAGATTGCAACTACCGAAACACAACCGTTCCCGAATGCAAGTATTACGTATTATTGTTGCTCGGCACAATGGGGGCGTCGTCGTTGTTGCCAGAGTCGCGTCCCTGTAAATCGCGCTTAATGATAGATGAACGCCGGATGCACCGGCGCTTGAAGAAATAGCCTCCCTCGGAGTTTCACCGAATTTATAATTCGATGAAACTTTTAACGCGGTTTTAGGTTCCTGGCAATTTCCTGCCTTCACGCGTCGTGTTTTCAGAACGAACGAACGCGTGTCTCCGGTGTAGTTAGAGAGCGTTTCAGAGGACCAGAATGGAATTTATTTCGCTTCGATTTTCGTCGGTGTGCCGCGAAGCAACGTAATTGGAGTGGAAGAATGATGTATGAATATATAAGGACTCGGAAAAGTGTAGAACACACGAATACTGCGTACTATATGAAATATAGATACTAAATAATATAGTGCAGTATTAAATACTAAATACTAGATAATATAGTACTGTACTATACTAGATACTAGATACTATCGAAACATACTAGACATCACTATGAATACTAATATAATCTAAATAAAGCATAAAATTTTTACTAAATTAAAAAATCTACCTTGTCTCACAATGAAAATAAAAAATCCATAAGATCGTCGAACAACTAAAATACGCGTCTTTTTCCTTTTTAAAAATATTTCAAAATATTCTAAAATTCAGAAAGTAAGTGCAACGAACGGTGATTAAAAGTCAAAGTAATGCAAGAACTTTCGACGAGCAATCTTGCCTCGGTAAAGATGGTTATTTTGACTGTGCACTCGAGCGTAGCGGCTTTCAACAAGCGAAATAACTACTCTAAGGGGTAGTTTCCAACCCCTTCCTGATGGCTCGTCCCTAAACTAACCGTAAGTGCTCGGACTGAGAACATTACCATAACCTACCGCTACTTGTTGCAACTGATATAGCCCGGGCCATTTACTTTTGAGCCCCGATGCGAGTTCAACGACAATTTGTTATCGTGGACAATTTTGTTTGAAAAAGTCCAAGACTTTGTTTCTTTTCTCTTTTAATTTCCTCTGGCAATTTTGCAAAAATGTTTCCTTTCATCACGCAGAAGATATTCTCCAATTTTCAAAGTCAAAGGTTCTGAAAGATTTCTGAAGATTTGCAGTTCCACGACGAATGTTCCATCCCTTTCGAAACTAATTCACCGGAGAATTAATCAGAACCCAGGATTCTGGAAATAAATATTTTCTCTTTCTCGCGATATCCATAGAATCGTCAGAGCAGCTGGGCATGCACAGTTGCCAGTATCTCTGCATTTTTCAAATGTTTCGATGTTTATTCGCGTCGGGAGCCGACCAATTCTCGTATTTCTTGCCAGCACACGACCCGGTTTCTTACGCTTTTCCATATCTCAACGTTTCCAAGATATCCAGTATTTTCCAAGTGTGTTCCCTATATTTCACAAATCCTCGATTTCTCTTCGTTTCCCATCTAACATGCTGCCGCGCTGTGTGTCTCATACTTGTTGCAAATCTCGTGGATTTTTATTACAGTCGTACTCCCAGTATTTTCGTCATTCTCTCGTCGAGATATTCTCCAATTTTTATTCCGTTCTTTCTTTGTTCATTGCTTCGCCCTTCAAAGTTATTCTACCGAGTGTCTTTCGACTTCGACTTACTTTGCGACACATTTTGTGGCAAATTACACTATGGAAGTCTCTTTTTTTTATATGACTGTTAAAATTCTACAACAATATCACAATTCTGTTAATCTCATAGAATGGTTTACTACTAGTAGTGAAAATATTTATTAATAGTATAAACACTGCTAGTATCAGTAATGGTTTACTACTAGTAACATAAATACCGCTAGTAATGTATACTAGTAATATAAATACTATTACTGTCAAATGATCAGTATAACAAGCGTCAACACGACACGATCATCGCTGAATTCGTTGAAACAAAAAGCCTCTGCATTTAGAAAACAGCCATAGTCCCAAGTACTCCGTACGCTCGATTTCACCCCGAAGAAATAAAGGAACGGAAGAATCGCGATGGGCAATGAAATTCTTCTTCTAGCGCAACAATTATCGCGTGTTTTCCTAGCTCGGTTTGTTTCCGCTTTCTCCGAATCCAATTAGAATGGGGAAAGGAACCGAGAGAGTGGATCGTCGATGCGGCATCCAGCTATTCATACACATTAACTCGACACGATCGTTTCATCTCCTTCTCATCCGATCGATTCACCCCTCCATCTACGATTCTGATTTCCGTTTAATGATCCACCTAGATCAAACTTGACTTCATTTACGATGAGAGACGAGTGAAGAGAGAAAAATTTGAGGGGTAGTTTTCTCCCTGTGATATTCTTGGTTCGCAGTCGAATTCAAACAGTGATTTAAATTAATAATTTAATTAAAATTCTAAAATTTTTATTTCACTGTGCTTCGACTAGTAAAATGATACTTGAAAATAAAATAAATAAAATTATCTGTCGCAAGTGTGTGTTAAACACACATTCTTGAAAACTTTAATATTTTTAAAAAGATTGCACTTTGACCGAAACGGAGAAACTGTCCAATAAAAAGAGAACTAACAGCAGAACGGAAATTGAACGTAATTAACGATTCTACAGACGCTGCTTTCGTCCTTTTCGCGGTGGAAACCCGAAACGTGTTTCAACATCAGTGCTTCAAAGCATGGGTGGGGTCGAAGAAAGAGCGTTGGAAAGGAATTCGCAAATTCAGCAGGCGATACGTTCCACGAGTTAACAAAGACAGATGACGAAGAGAAGAGGGAAAGAGAGGAAGAAGAACAGCTCGTGGAGTGACCTCATGATCCGCATTCGCGGAAAACATTTCGATGCAGCGAATGAACCCCCTAACTCGTCGTTAAATATACATCCGTAGATAGCAGCTTGCGAGATGTGGTTTTTTCGAGAACGGATTAAATAATACAAACTACGACGATAAATAACAATACCAAGCGTTTTTGTATCGGTTGCGTGATTTTTTTAAATCTCTAAACAATATTATCGGCAATTTAACGTGAAAGTATTTTTAGAAACATTGGCAAGTAATTCAGAAACTCAAAGAAGCAGGTAGTTTTATTTGTGTAAAAGATACTTGTCAATTTGTTCGAAACAATGCAGCAAGCGTACATTTAAGTATACTTAAGCTAGTATACTTGAGTTTTAAGCTATATTTAATATAGTATACGTTGCTATACTTAAATGTACTTAACCTAGTACCTATTTAAGTTATGTATACTGAATATTGAATATTTTGTGGGTGTAAGTATATTCAAGTATACTTGAGCTAGTATGCTTTAAGCTAGCTAGTATATTCTGTACATTTGATCTAGTATAACTACGTAACTATACTTAAATGCATTTAACCTAGTGCAGTTAAGTACAATTGTATACGTATATTTATTAGCATTAATCTAATGCTTATATTAAAAGACTAATTTACTTTTATACACCTCTAACCGGTTAATCGATCATTTAATGAAATTCGAACGTATTAAATCTTGGTTTTGACGATTTCAAGCAGGCAATACTGGGTTAAAATATGTAATTGGCGCTGCGTAATCAGTGGTAATTTCTGGAATTGAAGTTGTGGAGTGAAAATTGAAGTTTACTGCGAACGGAGATCGTGTTTGTCGTGTTTCGAGTAGAATTTGTGGAATATAATGCGGTGCCAAAACAATACTGCGAGCTAAAGGGTTAAATCTACAGTCCAATTTCTAGAAAAGTATAACAGTATTATTTTTCGTTGAATTCTTCCTGGACGTGTTGAACCTCGGATCTGTTGAATCTGCCTTTTAACTCGTAACTGATTCGCTTCCTCTACTTATCCTCAAACTCGCTCCCAGACAAATGACTCCAGATCAAATATGTATTGGGATCCTGAGACGGGCTCTCCAAAACAAATTTCGAAGCAAGCGTACGAATTTTTCATTAGGAAGCACCGCATCGAAATTTCCAGGAGCCATTCCTCCTCGATTCGGTGGCACCCTCTTCGAGAACATCCCGTAGGATGCTCGCTCGTTTCGCAAACAAATCGCAGGTACGTTCGGGCGGGCTGAACCGACTAGCAATTTCCTACGGGCCTCTCTCCTACCACTACCACTACGGGGTATCTCTCCATCGTGTTAATTCTTAATCCCTTCATTTTCTTTTCGCGGCGCGTCTAGCATTCTGCCCGTCTGGCCGGAAACAATCGCTTAAATATTTCGGATTTCGACGAATAAACCGGAAACCCTCGCGTATTCGGAAATCGAATACTCCCAACTGCTCGGATACTTCTTCCCACCAAGTATCCGAATGATCAAACTTTCATCTTTAACCGGTTGAAAGCTCCCACTCTGGAGGACACCAAAGTTGCAGTTGATTCTTGTATTTCTGATCTTTGAGACTTTTTTAAAAGTATACTCGAAAACTGAGCAGAATATTCACATTAGCGGAGAAAATTCTGTCCAAGTGTCTCGAAAATAATTCGGCCGAGACCAACGTCCGGCGAGCAAAAATTTCCAGCCGAAGCTCCGCTGGGACGAGCTCATCTCCATAAATCTGGCGAAAATATCACGGAGAAAACAGGAAGAACAAGCAAGGTGGCGGCATCCAGAGGCCGAGAGTCGGAAAAAGAAGCCCTGCCTGTCCAACTTTGCATTTCGCTTAGCACTCTGATCGCGGAAATAGCATCGGCGACGTGAAAGAGAGGGCGCGCCGAGAGAGACTCGACGGGAAGGGAGAAAGGCGACCCTGGGCGGAAACAGAGCCGAGAAGACTGATTATTCTGACTGCAGAAGAGTTCGTCTGGCTGGCTGGGCCACTCCATCATTTTGACGGCCGCGAATCCCTCTCGTAATATTGTCCAATGAACGCGCCTCTCCTTTATTCTCAACGAATGAGGTACGAGTATTAAAAGCGAGAAAAAACGGTAGAGCGCGTGTGAGAGAAAGAGAGGGACAGTTGGCTGCCGAAAAACAGGCTCGGTAATGGAATCCACGAATCCTTCGGGGGCCTTGCCGAGATAGAGAGAAAAAACATAGCGGGTGTCTGTGGATTTTCGCGTGATTGAAATCGATGATCGACCACCTGGGAGGGAGGAGAACATTTTTCTCGTTTGTTTATTTCGTTTTCTCGAAGATCTTTATTTTCAATTTGTCGAAAAAAATCTCGACTAATTCCAATTAATCGTCCCCAACGATTTTTCTATTCTTTCAGAATTTACATGCACGCGTAAATCTACTCTCAGAATTACGAATTGAAACACGACGATCGTCGTCGGGATTCTTTGAGCGAGTACGCAATCACGATTCCATTTAGACGGGCGGCGTTTCACGATTTTAATCGAACGAGCAGCACGCGACGTGCATCATCATCCACCTACGTGCGAAATCTAAACACCGGGAGAGACCCATGTTCTTTCGGAGCAGTCCGGGCTCCATTTTCCGGCCGCGACTCGTTCACTTTATCCATTTTACTCATATTTCATCCGCCGGCAACGTCGAAACGGAGGGAAAAAGAAAAATCGAAACGAGCGCCTCGCCCCGTCCTTTCACCTTGGCGACAGCTCTCGTCTTTTCACGAGATCAGAAGAATCTTTTTTCGGGGGGTTGGGCGTTGCTTTTTAGTCTCCGAGCGGAGTGCATTGGGAAAGTTGGTTCGCGCGGTATAACGTTTTTTTACCAAATCAATTTATCATCTGAAATTTATTGAAATTTGTTAGAAATTTTATAAATTGACGTGTACAATATGGGAAATTTTTAACGAAAAGTTGCTACGTCTCGGAAGACATTGTTCAAGAAGTGAGAATTTTATTACAATTTTGCCGTGTCAATCATATTTGGATTAGTTGTGATTAGTTGGATTAATTCGTGCAAGCGAAACGACTGATATTTTATAAAATATTTTGCAAACTCTTAATCGTCTCCAATAAAGTAGTAACAGAAATTCATATGGAAATATAAATTACACTCCTCAAAATTGTTTCCAATTAACACGGGATTAAATGAAATATCAGTTATTTCCAAATTAAAAAGATAATCAATTTCATCCAACAATTTAACCATCCCCTCGACAAAAGCTCCTCTCTTCCACAAAAAAGAAAAGGACGAGTGAAACCAGAAATTTTCCAGAATAAAACAGACGCTGAACGGTTCGTGATTTCTCCAAAAAACACGACGTATCCGCGCGAGTCGCGCGTTTCACGGGCCGATACGTCGGATACGAGTTGAACAATGGCACATTGTTACTGGGAATTCCGGCTGAAACGCGAAGGAGCCAAGCGCAGGGTGCGAGAGCAAGGGATGTAGGATGGTTACGCGGCCAAGATGGCGTAATATTTTTAATGGAGGGTGTCTTGGGTGATCTACGACGCGTTGCATTGTTTCTGCGAGACACCCCGCGCGCGCATTCTTCTCGCCCTCTCGCGCCCTTCTTCACCCTCAACCTCCTGTGTTCCAACCCTTATTTCCGACTGTATCTCCTGGAGAAACTTTCGCGCCGTCCGAGGAAATTTCGAGATCTCGGGATTTTTCCCAACGTAAAATGCAGAGATATTTGACAATATTGCCAAATATTTCCAGAGAACTACTCGACGTTTGACGTTCTCTGAATGTTTCCTCCCCCGAAGAACGCGACGAGTTGAAAATCCTCGATGACGTTGGATTTCTGGAGATTGAGGAACATCTCGAAGACGTTGAATTTCGAGTTTGGCTGGAAAAATTTCAACTGGACAATTTTGTGCGTTGTTAATTTCTACTATCGTCACGGGAAATGACTTTCTGTTATTTTTCATTATCAAGAAGTGGCATTGTTTTGAACTTTGAGCTACGATCAAAGATATTTTACATCATTCTGCGACTTGGTATCACGATTTAAGAGGCGCACCGCGAGTTTTTCTTGCGAATCGAAGAGTGTTAAAGACTAACATTGTCGTCGATGCGTACACCGCGGCGGAACTGACGTAAGTTAAGCATTGTTTTCATCGTCAACAACGAGCAACCGGCTTCCTCGCGCGTTCATGCACTGAATAATTGATATCAGACTATAAACTGCCCTGTTATTCCCCCGCGGGATCTTGGAACGTGTTGAATTTTCCTTCGACTAAGTTCTTATCCTCTTTGCTTGGATTATTAAATTCAAAATATTGTTGCTTGTCTTAGATCATCTTGTTCTTTTCTTTCTCTTCGTGAATCCTCCGCAGAGAGACAATTTAGAGATTTATACACTCACAAGTTTCACGCGCCTGTTCTTTATTAATGCATTTTTGGAATATTTCAATATTATGGTGCGAAAGTATTGGAACATTGGAATTCCAGATTATACTGTATAATAGTTATTAGTACCAAGTAGTTATTAAATACTTGATACTTGGTACTTGATACATACATATAACACACTTGATACTTGGTGATACGCTTGAAAAAAATTTCTAAACAAATCCAATCAACAAATTTCATATTTAATCATCAATTTCCTGCTTTTACTTGGCAAATTTCTTCCAGGCGGCATCGTTAGTTGGAAAACTTTCGCGTCCATTTTCGACAAAATGTGGCAAGAGAGAAAGAGAGAGAGACGTCAGAGGAACCGCGAGCGGTATAAGGTAGAATTATGTCACGGCTTTACGCGGGACACTTTTTATGGGGCTTCGTAAAGGCCGACGAAACTTTCCTTCTCGGTAAAACCATTAGCCAGGCCCGTATATTCTCGTCACAAAGGCGAACCGGTCCTCACCTCCTTCCCTCTTACTCACTCTCTCTCTCTCTCTCTCTCAAGCTATTGGAAACAGGTGTCTGAGCCCTGTCGCGAGGAAAGAATCCCCTGTGTCGTGTGGCGATGCGTCAACCGAGTGTCATTCTTTGTGCACAGCCTCGCTGGGATTTTGATTAAAACGACGAAACGCGACAGACTCTGTGGCACAGGTTTAATTATAACGGAGGTGACACGAAAATATTTATAAATACTAGATACTTGTCCCTATTTAATCCTATTTAAGAGGACGAAGAAAAAAGGTAAAATGAAATTGCTATTGATCATTGAAATCTCAAGATCTAGTATTTAGTACTTAGTATTATTGTCTACTATTTAGTACTTAGAATTTAGTATTTACTAGTAATCAGTGTGTAGTATTTAGTACTGATACTTAATACTGAATACTTGGTGTTTAAATATACGAAACGGAATAATAAAAAAAAAATCGAAATTTTAAGATCGTAAAATATTAGAGAAAGTTGCTACTATTAATTCGTTACTATAAAATTTAACGATATAGGAACTGAAAACAGTACAAAAGAATTTTTGAAATTGGTAATACTGTTATCAAGAAAAAAAAAACTGTTTAGGAATGAGACATTTTTATTCCTGTTTAATATTTAATAACGAATAAACAGAAGGAAAAAATTGTTATAGCAAGCCGATTGTACAAAAATTACAGATTCTCAAAGAATTGGAAAAAGAAGAAAGATGCACCGAACGTTTGTATAACTGGAAGAAACGCCTGGAAAAATTCGAAATTATTAAAAGTCAGTAAAACATCGACTACAAAGCTGATCGAGTTTCTTCGCTGCATGTTTCGTGTGAAATCATCAAGAATAAATGAATCGAACGAGCTGCTCGTAAAACTCGCGAGTTTCCCGCAACTGTACTGGCAACTACGTGAAACCGTAGTAAAAGAACAAGCGCTTCTTGCGCTCGCGCGATGAATGCAAGATTTTACAACGGAACTTTACGTCCGCTGAAATTTCACGAATGAATATTACGCGCCGCGCGAATGAAAGACGAAATTCAGCGGCGCTTTAACGTTGCGCAATTCCAAAACTGACCAGCGTGAAACGCGATTTCTAAAACTTGAACTATTAATATTGGAAATTTTTATGATAACTTTTGGTGGAGAAAAGTGGAAAGTTGCGTGATAATTTACTCTCTGTGCTGACCTAAGACCAATTTGAAATACTAATAATGTTAGAGAGGGAGAGAGAGAACGTCCATTGGGACAAGTCGAGAGCCTGTAAATTAATTACTATAGAATGCAAGGATGCTTTGTCGCGCGGTGTCTTTATTAAACGGATCCAGAGGCGAGTTTCACTCGCGTCGCTTTTACTCAACCGACATATTAGCCCCAGGGGCGGCCGATGTATTAACCGTGCCCCCCGCGTAATTCTTTTCTTTAGCACCAGCCAACGAAATCCCCTCGTTTCATGCTTTTGTTTATGCAACAAGCGGCTACGAGGCTTGATATTGCCGAGATTACGTGTTCCACTCGCCTCCCAGAGACTTAACGGTGAATTTGTGACGTTGCTCGATGAAATATACGCACAAACTATGAACTATGTGTTTTCTTCTTTAAAGCTGCCTTTAAATTATCAGTATCAATACTAGTATCATCGAACAATAAAACTATCAATTACTACTCGATACTCTACAAAGTTCACTTTTCACACAGATACTTGAGAAGACACGCTTCGAGAATGAAATATGTTGCAATTTCTTTTTTTTTTTTTTTCGTAAAAATCATCTAATTTATCGATTTAGAAAACCGATCGAAAAGAAATCGATTTCTGTATAATGCAGTCAGCGATTCGATCAAAGGAGGGTGGCGGTCTTTTTTCTCCCCTCTCTGGACGAAGCTCGAAATTAAACGCAGTCACGCGTGGACAGACGCCGGAGAATTTCTCGAAACCACTTTTCCCGGTGTCGTTCGAGCGGAAATTTCCGCGAATGCGAAGTATTTTAGCCACATAAAGTGCGCCGGAAGAATAAAGCAGCGGACTTGTCCATGGGGTGTGCAAGGGATTCGCCGGAATGCCGGACGATCGTCGGTATTTCGTTCTGAATTTCCGGTAGCCTGTGATTTTTAGACAGCGGGTATTCGTACATTGCAAATAAAACATTTCCTTCCGGTTTCTTGAACTAATATTTAAAAATGTCTAGACTAGTCGTTTCATTAGACAATCGTGTACTCGACTCGCAGTATATATTTCGATTAGGTAGACACTAAATACTAAACCAAGTATTAAATATTTATTGGTAGCCAATAAAGAATATTTTTTAAATTAACGACCAGATATTATAATATTAGTATTCAGTGCAATTAATTTAAAGTATCCAGCAAGTAATCGATTTTTAGTTTAGTATCTAACATTTGCTCGAAATACTAATACCACAACACAAGTATTTAATACTTGATTCAATATTTAGTATCATCTCAGTTATTCGATACATAATCATCTAACTCACGCACTTTTGAACAGCAGTGCAAGGAAGATACTTAATACTTTTCAATAGACTTTTCTCCCCCACTCTGAAATCCCCAAGAAATTCACCGCTTCACCGAAGACGAATGCAGATGGATTTCACGACGCGCGGTTCGGATGAAGACGGTTTGATTTTCTTCCCCTCGCGTGAAGTCCCCACGCTACTAAAGTAAAGGCTCGAATGATTTCTCGCTGAGCATCGTCGTGACAAACGACGCCGAGGCAAGCAATCGCCGTGAAAGCCTCGCTTGCATGCACGTGCGGTTCTTGATGTTGGCCAGCTTGTACAACACCAAGCTTGACCAGCGGTGTTTCATGGCCCTCGTGAAAGGAAAACATTCCGGAAGCTCTGACGATCGTTGCGCGCCGCTAAGAATTTTATAAAGACACGTAGATGGACAGGTCGTCCAATTGTGGCGTAATTCAGCTCTTAGGAACGTATGTAAAAAACGTTCGTTTTCGTTAGTTATTGAAAACAAGTTGTATCAAATTAATAATAATGTATTAATGCACTACTTAATAGTATATATCAAGTACTAAAAGCATATACTATTCAATAGTACATACCAAGTACTTAAATATTAGTATTTAGTAATTGACTAGTAAGTATACATCACCGTCAGAGTAAATTTTCTCAATACTTAAACTCGACAATATTCCACATAAGTAAAAGAAATATGTAAGCGAACAGAATCAAAAAACATTCGCGACACGAGTTCTCAGCATCCATCGAAAAAACAAACAACGCAGAACCTTCGTCGTTCTCGAGGAACTTCTACCATAACCTACTTCCGCCCGATTTATAATTCAACGACGCCTGAAACTTGTCATCGTTCTCCTGAACGAGGTTATAAATCGATAAACGAGGATACACGTGTAGCTACACACGTATATCCTTCGGGGAAAAAATCGAGAAGCTTGCGAGACAGAAAATTTCAGGCCTGATCTGGCCGATCGATCGAAAACGTATAGTTGTCATTAATAAGTGGCCAGTGAACTCTGTGGATGTAGGGGTGTCTCGAGTTTCGCGATGACACGCGGTTCCCGGGGGAAGTCGTTGCGAGTTGTCAAACTGCTCTTTCCTCCCCGGTGATCCGGCAACTTGCCGGAAACGGACACCGATTCCGCAGGGAACGGCAAGTTTCGCGATCACGCGAGCAGCCAAATGACAAATAAGGGTGATGCCTCCCCTAAATATATTCGCCGACTCGCGAATGCGTTTGTGTACGCGTCGGATGAAATATTTTGAAATATTTTATTGGTACAACAGAGAGATTCGTTTGAATACAATAGGATTTATTTTAGTAAAATCGAAATGGAAATAGTTTGTAAAGCTGCGATGAAAAACTAAATAAAATCAAACACAGGTAACTCGTTTAAAAAGTACTTAATAAATGTATTACAGTTAGAGAAATTCTACTTCAATTTGTAAGTGACTCGTGTATCAAAAAATTTGAAACTTCCTATAGATTTCGAAAACAAAATTGCAAATACAGTGTATCTCACGCATGTTAGTGAAATATTTTCTCTGTTCTCCCCCGCCGTAAAATGTATTAAAACTATTTTCGATTAAAAAAGAAAAGGGTGGAGGAAAGAGGAAGCTCGTATTTCGCCGTCTGCTCCGCGGCCAAGAAAACTTTCGTAATTAATAAGTAATTTCCTCGCTTTATGGCGGGGAGAAAACTGTGAGAAAAAGTTGGCCGGCTCGTTTCTTTCAGCTCGCAGGGAAAAAAACAAAAACAAAAAACAGCGGAAATAAATACCACGGATATCGGAAGCGTATTTCATCCGGCAACTAATTCCCCGCGATCCCTACGAATAACGCTTCTTCAAACGTGTGAATGCTATCGATTACCCTGGCCACGTAATTAATTTCGTTTCCTAAATTGCGATTTTTCTACTGGGAAAGTTACCGGAGCTTTGAAAAACAGTTGAAAGTCACGTTCACGGTCTACACGCTCTGTCATGTAACTTGCGATGTGTCCAATAAAGCTGCTACGTGAAAAATATAAAAAACAAAACTTCGCTATTTTAAGCTTCGTTTGTGGAAAAAGAGAAGAAAAGGAAAATAACTCGCGAGTCTGTTTGTATTTAATTATATCTCTCGTATGGTAATGATGATCAATATATATCTGGTAATTAGTGGAAAAAATTAATATAGAACTTTCATCGAATTGTAAATGAAGAGGAGGGAATTTTTAAACAATTTACTTAACTCTGAAATAACAATTAAATAAAAACACAAGAACGCGTACCTCCACCGCAGACAATTTGCTCTGCTTCGAATATTATATAAAAACCTGGAATAAAAAATAAACACTGCCATATCGTCCGAGGAAATATTTGCAAATTAACGTTCAACAAACCGATGAAAACGAGAATCGACACGAACAGCCATCGAAAACGAGCGAATTTAATCGAGTATTAAACCTACGCTCCATTCGAGCCCACGTGTCTGACCAATGACGTACTCGCGCTACTCGAACCGCGCACTTTCTTAACTTCAACCACTCGAAAGACTGGCAGCAAAAATAGTTCGCGTCAAATTTTCGCACTTTGTGAGTGTAAAATTTGTAAATTCATAAAATTTAACAAACAATGAATATTTGAATGCAAAAGAAGTTCGACATTGTCCAAACATTTGAAATTAACCCATTGCCGGCCCAATTTTAAATGGCACAACGCTACCGTACGGACCGTATTTTTAAGCGGTGGTATTATCGATGTCAGCGCTATCTGAGTGTACTCCTTCAAAGAAAATAAGATTTTAACAAAACAAAGAAAGATTAACATATAATTCCTTTTGCACTTTCATTCTAAGATATCCATACATTTTTATTTGTACTCACTCTAATTTTGTACTTCTACATTTCGCTCCTGGTGGTATTCTAAAAAACACCCCGTCTTGCAGAGTGGTAGATCACACTGCTTACATTTGAATGTAGTTTGTTTTCCCCTCCCATAAGCAGCTTCTATTTTATTTCGCATGCATAGAACACACACTTTAGCACGACCTGGTATTTTCACAAGACTGTGAAAAACTTGCATCTGCATGGACCAAGACTGTGTTTATTATTTATGGAGACAATCGATAAGAAAAAAGTGATGGAATGTTTGTTGTATTAGGAGAACAAAGTCTCCTTGTCTATGATTCAGTCTAACCCGGTCGGACATCTGCTGATAGTGTTGTATGTCTTTCAACGGATTGAGTTACAGTGCGTGTTGGAAGAGCGTTCTAGAGCGTTAGGGCCGGCAATAGGTTAAATACAGTTTCTCTAATATGGAATTATCAGAAAAGTAGCAAATATGTCGAATACTTGATTTAAAAATATCCAGAAACGTCGAAAATATTACAACGCTCTGACGAAAAACTTCGCAAGAGAAAATTTCCGCGAGAAAAATATCAATCTGCAAATATAAAACCTTACCAGGCGATTGGTTTTCAAAAATGACGCGGCACCGTTGTCCAAAGGTCGGAAGAATCGCGTTGAAAAATCGAAAGGCTCCCCGATGTACAAACGAAACAAACAGAAACGGGGAACAATGGAAGGGACGAGGCTTTTCGTACGTAGCGAGCGGATTTGTTTTTCATGGGACACACGTGTGTACAGGTAAATCGAGCTCGTAGAGAAGTACAATTGACGCGACCGACTGTTTGAACCGGCAAATTCGAGTAGCTGAAGAGGGGAATTTTATTACGGTTAACAAATCGAAAGAAACGAAACGAAACGAAACGACAAAAGAACGAAGAGAGAGAGAAAGAGAGAGAGGAGGAATTGAAAACACTCGATTCGTTCGTGGAAACTGGTCTTGTCTGAAAACTATGACTGTGCGAGCAGTTAGTTTGGAATTTCAGTAGCCTAATGAAAGTAATACTAGATACTAAATACTAACATCAATTCTATATAGTGTTACATTATAGTATAATAAAATGAAAGTGATACTAGATACTAAATACTAACATCAATCATATGTAGTATTATATTATAATATAATATTATATTACATTACATATAGGAACATATACTTGGTTAATTCTTTTGTTGCTTGACAAAATTGGAAATTTTCGGCCATTCTTTAGAATTTTTCAACGTTAAAGTAATTAGACATGGAATGTTAGTAGTCTAGTATCGCGCAAGTGGAATATCATACTAGTCGATACTAGATATTGATACTGATATGTCACGAAAAGGAAGAACGAAAGGATAAAAAGTCGAAATCCCTTTGTATCTGACAAAGGCCTTCCTAGCAATGTACAACAGTAAATTATACCGAATAACCATGGATACATGACCACAATGTGTCGAGCAGAGGGATGACAGTCGCACACAATGAGAGAGGGAAAGAGAGACACGTGCGGTAGACACTAAACACCTACAAAGACAACTTATATGACGGACAGTGTCCGCCGAACAGAGAATAGGGTTGAGACAGGATCAGCAAGATGGACTCCGTTGCCCCAGGGATTGTTCATAAATTATGGACGCGTTAGCCATAATGGAGTTTCCAGACTCGACTGTTTATTGATTCCGCGTCATTGACGAACCTTCGGATTAAGTATTTTATCCAGAATTTTGAGCAGAATGGTATTGAGATTCTACTTCTTTCTCTTTTCTTTTTATCACTGAAAGTGACTTTAGCAGGGGTAACCCAGAAAATCGGGCCTCTTCAGGTGCAACGCTAATGCAACGAAAATTAGCGATTGGTTGATTTGGGTCACGTGATTCGTGAGGGGGCGTGGGGTAGACCTCGAGTAGGAGTGGCGTTGTCTGGTACTGAGCGATCGTGCCTGTAATTTGTTTTGTATCGATTCAAATGTTTGCATCTCAATAAAATTTTATGGCAAAAAAAGTCGTCTTCATTTTCTAGTCAAAACAGTTGCTTCTCTCTCCCTCTTTTTGAGAATACACATCTATATCTCTCCGTGATAAGTCAAATTATCGAGACAACACACGCGTTATTTGAAGATTTTCAAAACTTACGAAACACACAGGGGACACAAAGATAGATCGGGTGTCTCGATACCGAAACTGTTTGTTGCCGGCCCGGGTTCACGGTTCGATTATCAATATCTTGGCCGGTGTATCTCGCCGGAAGCGCATAATCGAAGCTTTATGCGACAATGTCGGGCGAGAATCTCCCTTCAAAGGCTGTGAAACGCGTTTTCGAGACTCAGATATTGCCTCTCCATCACCTCTCGATTTCTCCGACCGATATTACTCGGTGAACGCGATTAATCAACGCGTTTCCCATTCGTACCACGTTCGCGTACACGTCCTGTGTAAAAAAAGGCCCCCTTTCTGCGAGGATTTCAATTTCCGCAAGAGAAAACCGCGACGATCTAATTACAATCTTCAGAGATTGATAAAACAAATCTCGGTTTGAGTTCTGCTCGCGGAAGAGTGTACTTTGCCAAAAAAATCATGATAAATACAGAAAATGATGTACAGAGAAATTACCATAATAACAAATGTTCCAGGCGCACACCTGGCGGTTTGGAAACGTCTAATTTTTTCCTAGAAACACGTCCTCGTTGCTAGGCGAGAGCGAGAATCCAAAGAATACACATTTAATCTACTCGTTGAAAAATAATTGCGCTAGCTGGCTGCGCGATAAGTGAATACGGAGGTATGTCAAATCGGAAAGAGGTCTTTCTTGCACAAATTACCGTGTGCCTAGTTTTTTTCACATATTCAGCCGACGCTGAACATGCACAGTCGGGTGCCACGAGAAACGCGGGCTTATGTTTTTCAGTTCTCGGGGCTCTTTCCACGCTTTTAATACTAATTTTGGGCCGGCAGATAGCGCTGAATACGCCCCCGTCGGACAATTTAGGGGAGAAAGGACACGGATTTTCTTTGAGCTTGCTGCCCCGCGCTGCGGCAGAGTATTTTATCGTTCAAAGAAACGTTCTTCGCCCACGCGTTAGAAAGAAGTTCTGCCGAGTGAAAATATCGTGATGGAATTTCTATTTGCGCGACAGATGCAAACGTCTCCTCTAATTGAGTCCGAATTTAAATCCGCGGAATGAAACACCGGACGAGCGAAACGCGGAGTGGATGAGCACGAACGAAGCTTCGACTCGGGCTGGTCAACGAGGAATTAAAACCAAGTTAAGGAAATCTTTCCAACTTTGCCTGACCGGAGTCGAGCCATAAATTATGATATGACCACGGCAATTTGTATTCATAATAACGCTTCGCCTCGAACTCGAAGTTTACTTTCGTTTTACAAAATTATAAAGTTATAGGGTTCTCGACGGTCGTGAAAGTGATCGTTAACGTTAGAATTGACAAAATTCATTGAACCGGAAAATTTCTAGTGGAAAATTAGAAAAACAAAAAGACGACTACAAATTTATATTTCATTAAAATATATTAAATGACACGATAAAGTAAAATAAAATTTACGCGAGTTAAACTGGTTATTTCAACAGGCTTCCATGGCTAAATGCGCAAAGGAACATTTTCTTCCAAAGTGTTGAATTACTCACCGCGTTGTTGGTGTGCGTTTGATCTGTTTTGAGTTCCCGATGGTTGCTGAATTGAACGTAAACTGCCCTGCCACGCAGCTGAGCCATACACGATGCATAGTAATTCACCATCGTCGCGGCAGCATTTTCATCCGCCATTTCCAGGAATGCCTGCAACAGAAAACAGCGAGAATACGGTTAGAAGAATCCACTAAATCAGCAAATTAGAATACGTGAAATTTGAACGTATTTATTAACAAGGATTTTCTTTTCAAAAGACTCAACAATTGCTTCGTCAAAGATTTTTACTCTAGTATTATTTTTACATCACTTAAGTATACTCAAGCACACTCACTAGTATCACTTTTATATTACTCAAGTGTACTCACTATTTTTACATCACTTAAGTATACTCAAGCACACTCACTAGTATCACTTTTATATCACTCAAGTATACTCACTATTTTTACATCACAAAAGACTCAATTATTGATCGATAATTCGCAGCAGAAAAATTCGAACTTTAATTTCTTCTTCAAATTTCCGATTATCGGAAAAAATAATCAACGGAGAACTAAATTCGAAGCGAGATCAATTTTCAGAATTCACGGCAAAAATGTTATCTCCAAATATTTCGCCTGACGATACGAATATCTCGCGATTTTATTTAATTTCTGCCTCCGCAAATAACACGAATCGGATTCCTTCAATAACGCGAAACCTTGATCCACCTTGATTTAATTCGTTCGCAAGAAAACTTTTCTTTTTTTTTTTTTCTTCTTTTCCAAAATCCCCAACAACGACACGAATCATCAGATACATTTCGATACATTTCGATACATTTCGTTTTTCGTGCTTCGAACGCTTCCGGTTCGCGAATTCGAGGCATTTTCAGAACGCGACGCAAAAATAAGAAAAGGAATTCCATTTTCGCGGACGATTTCAATTCGTAGGGAAACGAGGCGCCTCGAAATCCAAAAGGGAAAAGGTTCGCCCCGCCGCGCAATCCAAATATTAATGCAGAATTATCTCTGTAATTGAATTTCCGCGTATTCTCCGCCGATGTTACTTAATTTCCCGGCGAGATTCCCTCCTCGGTTGGTAGATACAACTTAAATATTTGCCGGGAACAATAAAAACTACTTTGCAAGGCAATGAAACGTCAACATTCCGATTGCATCGCCTTCCAGATCTGTCTTCAGCGGCGGGGAATGACCCGATTGTTTTCAAACGAAAAAGATCTCCAGAAAATTGCGGCACGATGGCGAAATTTGCAACACTAGAAATTAACAAACGCCGGTGCACTGTAATTTGATTTGATTTATTCGACTATTGAAATTATTCGACTATTAGGAAGACTGAGAGATAAATTGGAAGTAATTTTATCTATACTCGATGAACGTGAAAATTTCAATCGGAAGTTTTCGGTGAAGTGTAACACGATTCTACTTTCTTGTAAATTGATTCGATTGTTAAAAAGATTGAGAGATCATTTTGAATCGAATACTGTGTCGTCAGTCGCTGCAAATAGGCTTGGCAATAAAATTTATAACCCTTCATCTGTTCGTACTCACTTTTCATACGAAATTTCTGACAATTTTGACGGGGAATTAATGTTAAAATGATGGTGACGGATAAAGGGACGTTGTTCATCGTCGATAGAATTAACAGAAGTGTAACGATTAATCGTAGAATAAATAGATTAATAATGGGAAATTTAATTAGAGGAGATGTATTTGTGCTAGGTAAATTGTTATTCATTCGAGATTCTATAACAGTTTGCGGTGCGTTTCATTTCGAATGGAACAATTAAGTTTGTTCGTTCGGGGAAAATTGAAATTCATTTAAAATTCAATCTCAAACCAAGCCTGTTTTGAGAAAACACTGTTTTCCGCAACGCGTGTATGTAAATTCTATTATTTATTAATAAATGGCACGCATTATAAAAATAAATAATAACTAATATGCTGCGGTTGATTGGAACTTTATTGCTCGATCGATACGAGAATTAATTAAAGTCAGAGTAAACTTCAAGGTGATGTTTTTAATACAGCGAAATGATTCAATTAAAATGCTGTGATTCGAATTTATTCAAATTTTAACATTCGATCAATGCGGAACTCGACTATTTTAAAATACACTTTTCGCATACGAGTAGTTTCATTCGTCCTTCAACTAATCCAGTATGAATCTTAATTTAACAACCTGTATTTGTGAATAAAAAATTCTACAAACCCTTACAAAATATATAATTTTAGTTTTCTTTGTCATACGAGACATCAATGAACATTTATCAATAGCTTTAATTGTACAGAAACTAGGAGGGACATTAAAGTCAGTAATATTTCAAGATCTGGGTAAAATGGAGATGGCAATATACTGTTAAAGTAACTTGAAAAAAAGGGGGAAAAAAAGGAGAGAAAGAAATTGTAAATTCCCTTCACGAGGGAGTTACGGAAGAAAGCGTGTTTCTGAAAATGATAAATAATTAATTGCACTTGGTTGGTAAAAGTGCCTTAAGAGATATCGATTTCTCGTTAAAACGTCTCAAAGGACACTTTTTCATTCTTCTCTTCCCTCCGCCTTTAAACATTCTATATATATATTTCTTTTTTTTCCCACCCTCGAAACGAGACGTTTCCCCTTTGAGCTCGCTGGAAAATCGAGAACAACGGTTACTTTTCGGAAAAACGAGGATGAAGAAATTCGTGAAAAATTAATTCTCTCTCGCAGAACGTAAAGAAGATTCCAGGAAGATATAAATTCCTCTCTCCACGTTGAAGAAAAATTAATATTAATATTTTTATAGAGGGTGGGGGGGGGGTTTTATACGAGAGAAAATGAGAACAATTCGCGATCGAGAAGCGTTTTTCTCATTTTTAAATGGAAAATTATGAATACAGGGCACATAAACACACATGGGTCGGGTATTAACAACCGACCGAAACTGAAAATTAACTGCGATTAAAAAAGCAAAATTCCAGCCGAATATCGAAAAATTGGAATTACGAACAGAAAGTTCCCTTGAATTAAAAACACAATTGAAATTGAACATTGCCGTTTGAGCGGAAAATTAAAATCGCAATTTAAATAGAAAATTAGTCAAGATTAAAAATAAAGTGAAAATTAAAACCGGGATTGAAATTTAACAGAGAACGAAAACTCCAGTCAGTTGATACTGAAACAATTTTTCAACAATCCACTACTCAATACGTATATTCTTCCTGCTTAAACATTAATTGCCGCACAACCAATATCACCTCTTCCACGCAATTCTTCCAAAAATTTAAAAAAGAAATTCACAATGGATGTTGATCCAGTTCTTCCTTCCAAAAATATCCTCACAATCGAACCTTTGCCATTCAAAAGCAAGAAAAGAGAAAAACATCACTCTGCTTCTCTCTTCGATAATAATTTCTTAAATAAATGATTTATTTGCTTTATCGTGTGTTCTGCTGTTTTTCTTTTTTTCTTTTTGTTCTGTCAGAATCTGTTTGTTCGAGTCAGAATCTCAATTTGATAACAATTGAGAGAATTATTCGTTCAGTTTTTTTTTAATATTTATTTTCGTATATATAAGGATCGTGCAGTAACGACGCAATTTCTTTCATCGTGGAAGGGAATTAAAACGAGGGAATAGGAGAAAAATCTGTCGAACGATTCAGAGAGCAAGATTCGAGATTCGAGGTTCGAGGTCGATTCGCGGAGGGAAAAATGAAGAAACAGCCATGTGCCTGGAACGCATTTTTACATTTGCCTCGGAGCACAGCCGCCGCCATAATGGAATATCTGAAGTTCAGCTCGGGTAAACACACTTGGGACACGGGGAAATTCAGTGGAAAAGAAGTATGATGAAAAGAAAAACAGCTCGTTTCGTACCTTTTTCTTTCTTTCTTTTTTTTTTTTTTTTTGGAAATTAGGTATATACGACGGAAAAGCTTCCGTTTAAATTACTCCATGCCATTAAAAACGACATGCGATAACAGAATCTCTTTTTCCACTTTCTCCAACACGAGTCTGCACTCGTCTTCTTTTTCTACGAATGAAAATGTGATTTTGGGAATTTTAGCCGATTGCTCGCGATCGTGATTAATCCTCGAAAAATATTTCCAACAGTTATTTGTCACAATTTTTAAGACACGTCTATTCTTGAGAAAATAAAATAAAGTTGTTATTAATACTGTTTGATTTATTATCCCTTGAAACATTAAATTTCTTTCTGTTTGTTCGAGTCAGAGTCTCAATTTGATAACAATTGAGAGAATTATTCGTTCAGTCTCAGAATAGATTTCAAACAATCAAATTGTGGAATCGTATCACCAACATAATACCAACTGCAAGAGCTTCACTTTGAAATCCGAAGATCTGCATATATAGTAGTTGACGTTGCGCCTCATATTTTTCTTAAAAATTGGTTTCTTTCTCTCCAACGTAATAAGAGCCTCCCTCGACTCGAAATGTTATCAAATGATCAAACTTTAAATTACTAATTAGAGGTTGTACGTCCAACTTTCGAACGAAAAGCAACCCCGTTTTCCTTTGTTTCGTAATTCTTTCAAACTTTGAAATTTTATTTCGCCTTCAGTGTTTCTCTTATTTTCCTCTTTTTCCATACCGTTCGTTCCCCTCCGCGTCTTTTTCCCTCTGCGCATCCCTTATATTTTTCTTTCGCCTTTTTCTCTCCGCCCTCCGCCGCTTGTCAGTCCGCTTTTAATGAATTTCTAGTCTGAAAACTATATTATAAAGACGGGAGAGTGAAACACTCGCCGTTTCTGACGATTCTCCGAAATTTCAACATCTTTCTCTCTTACCACCGACTAAAAACATGTAAATCCTCGAAGACAATTGTCCGATAATTAGTTCTGTCGTTGGAAAATATTCAAGTATATTAAAAAGACTAAAGTTACTAAATATTTATTCAACTATTTAAAACAAAGATTTCAGCAGTTTCTAGAAAAAAGAAAATCTCACAGTTGATCGTCAAATTTAATTCGGCTAGAAAGCTGAATATTCTTCCAATTCGATTCAGTTTTATACCCTTTGTCTTTCTTTTTTTAAATAATTCATTTACAGTTGTAATGCAATTCAGTTATAAGTACAATCTTCTGCGCATTGACCACGCAAACGATTGTCACCCGACAATGGAAATGTAATTCAACGTGGAAACTGAATAACGGAATGCCTCGATTAACCTGAAAATTAACCCCGCCTGTCCCCCTCCATTTAAATCCGTATTATTTGAAAAATGCACGTCGTCCGTTTGCATTACGAGCGACTCGAGCGGCGAGTATTATTCAATTTTCAATGGCCGAGAGGAGAAGAAATGGGAGTAGCCGACTCCGGATTTTCGAATGATCGAAGGGGGGGAGGGGGGACGGCAATGGCTGTTTCATCGCGTTTACAAAGAGCGAGCAACCTCCGAAGGGGTTGAATACTCAAGGCGTACCAGCCGGAATTTAATAAAGAAAATTCGCCGTTGAAGATCGACAACAGGAATGCGGGAATTATTTTGTTATTACATTCTGTCGTGGCCGGTGTTCTTCTAACGAAAGGATACTCGCCAATTCAAAACGCGAATCGGACAGTTCGAACTTGTTTCCCGAGTGTCCAAGCCCTCGAGAAAAGATTCGCGGGAAAACAAATTCATCGTCATTGGAAGGACCCACTCTGTCGATGCACTGCGATATTAATTTTCGATTTAATAAAGAGAAAATTCGAGAGGAAATCATCTCGGGTTGATGCAATCTTGCTCCCACGAACGAAAAACTTGTTAATAAAATACGAAAATCCGACTACTATCATACAGATGTTTACAACTGCTTTTGGAAAATTTTAGAAATATATGAAAACCTGCACAAATTCGTAGTTTAATATAAAATATTCTTTGATGTGAAATGTGCAAGATATCCAAAGTGAAACGAAGCGAAACGATCTCCAATTACAGTTTCACGGAGATATTCATTTCAAATTTCTGTTTCACCGTCCAATTTTGCATTTTGCAATATCCTGCGCGCGTACAACATAGGAACGAATATACAAGATGATTCACGTAACTTGAAAACACCTGAAACAACTTTTAAATTACAGGTTGAATGAAAAATTGTTTGATACAGAACTTGTACGGTTTTAAGGGAGGCAAAATATGGCATATCAATTTCTTATAGATTTTCGAAATTTCCAAAGTCATTTTTATTTTTATTTTTTTTCAATTGGACCATACACTTCTTCTCGTCATAAAGAAAGAACATTAAATTCCAAATAAAAAAGTATCAAGCCACACTGGTCCTGGCTAGAGAGATATTTCGCGACAACTTGTCTCGAGAATGAAAACTGCATAGAGCATTGGGGCCATTTGCTTGCCACGCATTGATGTTCCATGGACGTTGATTCAAATCAAATTATCAAATGTGCAAGTTACGTGAATCACCCTGTATACGACAAAGGCGAGCACGGTTTCGAGCGAATTTACAGGAAGGCAAGCCTCGCTCGTTTCACTTTAATTCTGACGCGTGATTCCCATTAAACGAGTCGCAAAATCCGATCAAAGAAAGTGCCGGAGAACTTCCAACAACGGAAATCAACGACATCGAACTATTAAATTTCTGCTGCAGCTCGCAGCTACGGCGAGACGGAGCGACGACGACGGTGTGTTTTAGAGAAACACGGAATTGGAACAGAAAGACGATCACGCACGAGCCTTGAAAGGAAAACGAGCGACTGGCATGATTGCTCTCTTGTCTCTAGCCGAGACTCGAGTACCAGCGACGAAATACCTCCGATTGTTTCGATTAGGCTAATGGGAAAATCTTCTCGTTCAATTTAATCGTGACACTCCTTTCGTTTTCGATACTTGACTTCTTTTCAATAAATAATCTTGACGCGCAAAATATCTTGTAGATTAAATTGATCTTGGAATTTGATAATCTTAATAAGTTTGATAAATCATAGAAATACTGCCAACAGTATTTATACTGCTAGTAATATTTCTAGTAATTTATATACTAGTATTATTAACAGTATTCATACTACTGGTAGTATTTCTTATCGTAATTTATCTACTAGTATTTCTATACTAGTACTATTACTATTAGTACACAGTATCTATACTATTCTATATTTATTATATTCTACTAATTTAAACTAGAAGTACTAATTTAATACTCACAATACTATTTATGCAACTAACAGTATTTTTGGTAATCCATTACTACTAATATTTATCAGATATTACTCGAAATCTAGTAAAACATTACAGCAATCTCTTTTTATTGTCATTGAATCATAATCTTCATCTAAAGATCAATCTCCCCATCTTAAGAACAAAGAATTCCTTCCAAACATCCGACAATATCCGCCCGAGTAAAAAACAGAAATAATGATAAAAAGAAGAAAAAAAAAAAACGCGAAGACCGTGGAAAACTCGTAGAAGCGGCTTCGTTAGAGAGATTTCCGGACGCGGGGAGTGGTGAAAAAAAAAAAGGAACGCGGATAAATCGAGTTTCGCGGGACGAGCGATCATTCATTCGCATTTCTATGGGGTTAGTCATCGCTGTACGAGGAGGGCAACGCAACGGGGGAATAATATGGTCGGTCGCCGGACGAGAACACCCGCTGTCCTGAATTTAACCCCGTTAACCCCGTTTCCAGACACTAATGACGCATAGAGCCGCGCAATTAGGTTTTCGTTCGAACACCGAGGCCAAGCACCGCGGATTTCTCGCGAGGACCAAACACACACACACACACACACACACATACAGTGTGTGTGTCGTCTGTCCTAATGCCGAACCGTGAATACGACCACCATTGTTACACCTGTTAAATCGATGCAACTTGATTGCCTTGAAAATCATCTATTCATCCCGAAACGTGTCTGCAGCGGGTTCGGTGAAAATTTTGGAGATTTCTCTTTCGTGGAAAGAGATATCGGAGAACATTAATCTTCCTTGGGGCTTGTTACGAAGTTTTAAAACGGGAGCTGTTGAAATTTCTGATGGAAGCGAGGTGAATTATTTTTATGCGCTTCACCATTCTTTCTCGTGGAATCTTCTAGATCAAGTTAGTGATACGTTCTTGTACTAACTGTGTGATACTAACTGTCTTTATGACACGACGATACTAATTTACCAATGTAACATACTAGTGTAATACATTGTTAAATGCGTGTTAAATAGTCTACGAACAGGAGCTGTTGAAATTTCTTGAGGTGGATTATTTTTAATGCTTTTCGTTATTCTTTCTCGTGGAATTCTCTCGTAGCATCAAGTAAGTATCACGTGTCTCCATGATACTGACACAACGATACTAATATCCAAGTATAACGTGTAATATACTAGACGCGTGTTAAATGGTCTATGATTGTAGTATTTGTGTTTTTAAACAATGTCAATATTCCACGGTTCACCTAAAAATTACGCGGATCCATCTACCATCAAACGAATGGTGAATTTCATCCAAACTCGCAATCACCCAGGAAGAATGAGCAATAGCTTTCTTCTAGAAATAGAACGCGGCGGAGTTTCGTGGAAACCACGAGCCGAGGGGTGATACATAGGCGAGGTTACGACGGTGGTCGCGTGTAAAGGGCCGTTTTCTCCATCTTAAGATCCCGTCCAGTCCAGACGAATCGTGATCCCTGGATTACCACGCGTAACCCCCCACCCCCACCTCCTCCCTCAATAGCGGCCGCCGGGGTAATCTTCCCTCGCCGCCAGTGCTCACCCTATGTCGTCCATAAAGACGTTATTGGATCGAATTCCCGTGCCACGGCCATAAACAATCGCCTCGCTCGTGTGTTCGAACACAGAGCACGCTCGACGTGTCTGTCTGACGGACACGTGACATCTGACAATGGGACGAGACACGGATTTCTTTCTAACAAACTTCCACATTTGTAATATTCGCGAAATTATCAGATTCCTAGAATTTAGAAAATTTAATCTTCAACTCTCGACTGACAGTGTTCGAGTGGTTCGTGTCAGACTGCCAAAATTTTGATCGTTTAGTTTCACTCTGTGTTGTACATTCGCTCTGGCGCAGATTAGCCAACAAAAATTTAAGCGAAGGAATCAAAAGTCAATAAAAATTTAAGTCAAGTTCCAGAAATTCCAACAGCAAGCTACACCTAGATTATTTACGGTTGACAATGTCGAACGAATCCGCAATCTAAAAGTAACGTAATATATTCTCGCGGGCCAGTGCACGCTTCAACGCGCATAATTTTCACTCGGCGCAAAGGAAAGCTCGCGGGGAGAATGGAAAAATGTGTAGCGTTGGGAATGTACAATCATTGGAAGAATGGGTGGCACGACGATAATCGTAGAGGTGTGGATATCCCTCGCGGTAACCAAGCCCATTACAAGGATACAGGTCGCGTTTATAGCCTCGTAAATCAACCAGAGGGGGGTGGCCCATCGAGCGATTATTATTTTGTGGATGGACCCGCCCCTCTCCTTCTACTACGTGTTTCCACTCTTGGAAAGTTAGAGATCAACTGGTTTAACGGCTGCCGGCTTACGAGAAAACTAGTAAATCTTTTTTTATCACTGAAAGTGATTTTAGCGGGGGTAACCCAGAAAATCGGGCCTCTTTAGGTGCAACGCTGATGCAACGAAAATTAGCTATTGGTTGATTTGGGTCACGTGATTTGTCAGGGGGCGTGGGATAGATCTCGAGTAGGAGTGGCGATCGCGCCTATGATTTGTTTTGTATCGATTCAAATGTTTGCATATGAATAAAATTTTATGGTAAAAAAGTCGTCTTTTCTAGTCAAAACAGTTGCTTCTGGGCCTTTCAGTGAGACGAATCGTGCAGTTTTTTTTATTATGGCATTCACGGTTTTTGTAATTACGTTTGTAAGAGATTTAGTAGTGGTTTCAATAATTTAGATTCTATCGAAGCTGCAAAATATCGAAGAATTTCGTCCAATTATCACGTGTACGTTCCTCTTTCATACCCAACTCAGAAAATATAAGAAATTTACTCACACATAGGCCCCCTTGTAAGGCGGCGTAAAAATCATTTCAAACGAAACTCGACGTTTCTCCCCGCGAGGAACGACGCCTGATCCTCGCGTTCGCGAGAATGGAAAAATGGAAGAATGGCAAATATAAGGACACGTGTAACATGCGCGCACACGCGCTCCTGTACACGTATACAAATGCGATGGAAGTTTCGCAGGACAGGTCGTCCCAAAGGATCAAAGAGAAAAGCCGCTTCTGTCCTCGAGCGGAAACCAGCGAGAGAGAGAGAAGAAACAGGACCAAAAAGAACCGAGATCGTCCTTCCCTTTCTCTCGTATCTCGCGTGTTTTTCTTCTCGTCTACGGAGAAGAGAGACTCTCTTCCCTTTCTGGACGACGCTCGATCAAAATTTATTCACGCGCAGCGAAATCCTCCGCGGACTTCCGGCTGGCTCTCCCCTCGAAAGCAGGGGAGGATATTTCTCTCCGCGCTGTCTTTCTCCATGTTCTCCTCTCTCCGGTGAAATATATTTTTTGATTCTTGCGCGGCGCGGCTGAAGGTTCTATTATGATTGATTCCTCCTTTCGCCCATTTTCTTTTTCATTTCACTCAGCACCGTCCGCTCGAAATTTACTAGTCGCCAAAGTGGAGAACAGAAAGGTATCCTATACTTTCACGAATAAACATTACAATGATATAATAATCGGAGAAATTCGAAAATAAAACTCGAAAACTTTGAAATCTCTTCGACAAACTATTCACCGTCGAAACTGTTCGTCATCGTCGCCGTCGGATTCCAAATCATTTCCGCGATCGACGATGAGCGTTCAACTGATAAAAACCAAACTCAACCTAACTCGGCCGGGCTGCGACTACCCTCGAAGATGCCGAGGGTATTTCCGATTTAAATAAACTCGTCGGATCTCGTCTCGACGATCCGAAACGAGAAGATTCCAAGACTTGTTTGCTCGTCGACAGAGAGTCACCGGGGGTTGATAGCGGGAGGATTGCAGCATGAATGTAATTTATCCAAGCTGTAACGGACGCGAAACGACTACGTTTGAACTCGTCCATCCCCTTTACTATCTCCCCTCTCTGTCTTCCCAACCCTCTCGCTTCTTCTTCCTCTTCTTTTCTCTCTCTCTCTCTCTCTTTCTCTCCGTTTAAACGAGAGACAGGCTGCACACAGAGGGAAGATATCAAGGGGGTGGGCGGCCGTGGGGGTTGTTAAGGCAGAGAAGCTCCGCTGAATCAAAGAAATATTATATCATTAATACAGACCCCAGGGTGCAATGGGGCCGAGTGTCTGCGCCGAGTTTCTCTTACCACCCCCTCCTGCCAGACGGCAGAAGGGGGTGGCGGTGGAGGAGGGCAGCCTCGGAATATACATCTTGATAATTTGACGCGGCTTACGTACCGGGCGTAACCATTGTTTACGGCTTATAGGCTCGCTGGAGCTTTACGGGTTGAACGAAGAGTAGAAAGAAACCGGAAAGGATCCAGAGGGGGGGGGGGGGGGGTTGAAGCCGGTTCTTTTATTAGCTGCTCTGACCAGCTGGTTTTCCAGGACGAGATGGCGCGCGACATGATTGAAAATTAACAGTCTCCGTTTGCTTCATGGACTTGAAAAAACACCCTGAAAAGTAACGACTCAATCTCTCTATTCCTCAATCGAGGCGAAGAGGGAAAGTTCCGAAAAACAGGAAATACTAGCCGCAGATTCGGCCAAGTTGTTCAATCGATCGAGACGTTAATATATACAGACTGTTTTTTTCTTTTTCTTTTTTTTTTTTTTTATTTCTCGTCGAGATAAATTCGCTCGGGGGGAGTTTTGCCCCGATCAGGGGGGTGTGAGATCGGATTTTCACCCGAAAAATTAATAAACACCCGAAAGGCTAAGAGGATTACCTCGGTTCCCGTTAAAGCTCGTGTTTCCACGAGTCTACAATGATGCGTGCACGCGGACGGTTCTCACGGCCGTAACAAAACTCTATATAAACCTCCCTCCACCCCCGCACCCCGGACCTCACTCTTTCTCTCACCATTCTGATGCATTATGGTTTTCACCGGACGAAGCTGCTTATAATAAATCATTCGTGCCTCGTGAATGTTATTTCCCTACCTGGGCTATACTTCAAAATGAACAAAGGGGGGCTTGCGGTCGCGTGATTCAGCTCCGAATGATGAATTTAACGCGCCTCGCGCCGTTTCCCTGAGTAATAATTAGTCAGGTGGCGCGTTCAAGCATTCGCTCAATTTACTCGCGATTAATTTCACCGGGAAATTACGCTCGCATCTCTCGCTCGATTTTCATTTTTATTTCACTTCTGATCCCTTTCCTCCCCTTTGAAATTCTTGACGTTGTTGAATTCCACACACGCGTGAAAAACCACGTTTCGATTCCAAGTTTCAAAAATTTCACAAATTTCCCATTCAACCCTCTGTTCGTTCGATTCTTCGCCAATCATCCCTTGCTTTTTCACCCTGCGTGTCTCCTGCACACGACAGAGCGCGCGACGCAGCGAGCGTCAATTATGCACGGTATAATCCGCCACGGTTTTCGCGTTCGATTATTTTCTTCTTTTTTTCCTCGCTCGAGCGGTTCGTGGGTAATAATTTTCCACGGCGCCGGAAGCGAGGTTCCGGTAGGTTAAGCTCTGATATCCAGGCGTACTCTCAAGGGACACACGTGGCTGGCGCCATTGGTTCGATTAATTAATTAGCATCCATTATCGAGTTTCGAGAGCGAGTCGAGAGCGCCGCGTCTGTGTGTTTTCCGTGCCCTCGAGAAAGCAGGGCACTGCTGGGCTCTGAGCTGGCCTCTGGAAACCAACGAGAGAACTCTACACGCACGCACAATTTCATCTCTCGAGTGACAACTCGATCGTTTCGATAGTTGCCGCGTTTCTTCTTCTGATAGGTGTCTACTTGTCAAGGAACAACAATCAAGAATTGTCTCGAATTTCATTTAAATTTGTCCCAAAAAATCAACTTGACCTTTCACCCCCTCCTAAAAAAATCTGAATCTGAATTTCGTTCCGGTCGAGTAAATAAGTATCATCAGGTTGTCGCCGACGAAACCATCGAAAGAAAATAAAAGTTCCTTAATAAAGTTTCGATCTTTCTGGAAGAGGAACAGGAACCACGCACACGCGGCCGAATTCGGAGCAACTAGTAAAAGAGGAAAAACGAAAAAAGGAAGAAAAAGTTCGGGAAGTCAGCGACGGAGAGAGTGAGGCGATCGGCTTTTCGGCTTGCAGGCGACTTTTTTTCCCCAATGGGGAAGCCGCGATGAAGACAGAAAGAAAGAGGAAATTACAGAAAGTCTGGGCAGCGGGAGGGGGAGGGAAGGCTGTTGCGTCGGGGGTGGAAGTAACCGGACGGGAGAGGTCGACCAGGAGTTTTCACCGGGGCTTTTCTGCGGCTTCGATTCCCATTGGCCAACCGCGAGCCGGTATTTTCCCTCTTTCACTCCTCCCAAAGGGATACACTCTGTACGTGTGTGTGTGTGTCGCTCGTTGTCCTCGTCGCTAGTTACGTTTTTCACTTCCTTTGCCCCCGCGCGATCTATTCGCGAAAAGTTGCCCGGCCGAAAACTTTTTCATCCCGACTTTCGGTCGTTCGGCAGGGAGGGTTGATACTTGGATTTTTCCAACAAATCTCTCCTCGCGTACACCTGTTTCTTCCTCCGCTTTGTTTTCTCCAAATTGTACGAACACTCGAATATTTTCACGAATTTAATTAAAATTAAAAGAAACGGAAATCGAGAACAAGTATTGGATTTTTGGGAAAAATTGAGAAAATGAAAAAAATAGGAGTAGCTGGGTGAATATTTCGTCCACTGTTTTGCAATTATCGCGAAAGTTGCTTAATTCACGGTTAGACAGATTCGGAATATCGAATGCCCTAATAGTTGTTTCTGTTTCCCCGAAACTCGACGAATAGACTAACAGCGTTCCATCGTCTATTCAACTTGTTAACAATTCCCCTTCGATAACTTGGTCGCGTTTTAGTCGCAAATGCATATCCCGAAAAATCAATCGTCGATTTACTCTAATTAAATATAAAAGAGACACACACATATATATATATGTATATTTTTCCAACTTCAGAAAACTAATTTCCAGTTTTAATCTTCTGCAAGATCAACCGTTTTGTAATCACGAAAAAAGAAAGTCACGAAAAGTGTGCGTCAGGATTTTTCTCAAACAGAGCCTACAGACTTCGATCAAGTCTGGATCAACTATACACGTGTCAAGTTTAAAGAGAGTCAATCTCGACCAGGGGCTAACTTTTCAATTTTTTTCGTCGCAGAAGGTGGTGTGTGCACAGGGTGTTGGTAGAAACGTGTGTGACTCGCGTGTCTGTGAGCGTGTGTCGCTCAATTTCCTCGGTGACGAGCTCGGCCCGACTATCTGTAGACCAGCCGATTTATCACCGCCTATAATTGAACGGAAGCAATTTATTAATCGGCCTCGCGCGCGGTCCTACGATCGATCCTACTCCGCCGATTTTCTTTTATTCATACGCTCTACTCCAAGTAGAATGCCCTCAACACAGATTCTGACCTGCTTTCTGTCGTTTTGTTCAACAAAGTTGAGTAAACATAGGCTATTCTTGAAGAATTGAAAGGTATCTCGCAACGATCCCAGTGAAATAAAAATCTCGCACCTCGGGAATTTCTGTGAATTTTTCTTCTTTTTGATTCCACCGAATAGTTGAATTGAAAAAAAAAAATATTTAGGAGGGAAAACATTGCACCGTTAATGGAAGTTCGTTGAGCGAGCGAGTAGATAAAGAACTGACGCGAGCAAAAATCTCGAATGAAGCTGTCAATCAATTTGCGAACGCCGGACAGGGAATAAACAGACGGTATTCAAAGTTCAACAGAAGCAACAAAGCGCGATTCTTTTTTTTTTTTGCCAAAGAAGAATTTTTGACTTACTGTTAATACTACTGTCACGAAAAAAAGAAAAAAAAGAAAAAACTGAGTTTGAGAATGCAACGAAAAAGAATATACACTCCTTAAAAAAACTGCACGACTTGTACGATTCGTTTCACCGAAAGGCCCAGAAGCAACTGTTCTGATTAGGAAATGAAGACGACTTTTTTGCCATAAAATTTTATTGACATGCAAACATTTCAATCGATACAAAACTCCTACTCGAGATCTATACACGCTCCCTCACGAATCACGTGACCCGAATCAACCAATCGCTAATTTTCGTTGCATTGGCGTTGCACCTGAGGCCCAATTTTCTGGGTTACCCCCGTTAAAATCACTTTCATTGATCAAAATATCGTTTGAAAATATTCTTTGGGTATATTTTTTTCCATACTACGCGCAGTCTACGCGATTTGACATTTTAAATTAATGTCAAATTAATACGACACGAGTCTCTGTAGAGGCGAGGCCTACATTCGGCAATGGTTTTGGACCCGGATTTCCACGTCTATTGACGAAATTACCGCCGGCTGACCGGGCGAAAACTCGGCACGGCGAGTTAAACGACAGGATCAATGCCGAGGTTAGACCGAGACCAGGTCTTAAGCGAGTTACTTTAATCCAATAGCAAACAGGATGAGATTCGATTAAGCCGCGTTAGCCAGGCTATTTCCAGCGATCCTGCCGCGACGCAACGCGAAGCTTCCGTGTTAACGTCCACGAGACGTTTCAACTCTCTTCCAACTCGCGGAACATCCGCCGAATATTTCAGGCAAGACTGATGCCCCGAAATATTGAAAATCGGATCTATTTACTGCAACTCTTTGATCGAAGATCCTGCAACCTCGTAATTTGAGACATAAACGTTTCATCGACTAAACGTAAAAATGAACTCTAGAATTCGTGGAAATGGGGACAGAAATTTTTAATTGGATTCTATTAGGAATATAGAACGATAATATTCTAATTTTACCTGTTCAAAGTATATTTTCCAATTGCAAAGAGAAACTAAGAAGAAACTTTCAAAAATTTCTTGGTTTCTTCTCATTTCTGTCGATTCATCGACAACTTTATTCATTTATTTCTTTTTTTTCTTTTCGTTGCTACGAAGTTAATAAAAGATTTATCTCGCCAGTTTATTAAAATTCATTCAATCGTTTAATATTTGCTTCTTACAATTATGCATCGGTGTACTTCGAGGCAATCTCCGTAATTAAAGATCGAACACGAGGAGAGCTACGTTAATTTTTGCAGCGTCACAGACACATCTGTCATTCATGCCAGACGAGTTCATTCAACTCGACTAGTCAAGAAGTTCGTTCACCTCTCGTACCATCGCAATATTAGACATCTTTGGAAGGGTCTTCTACCTACTTCGGATCCAATTTGCGCGCAACCATGGCCAGAGATTTAATCGTCGATCTCTCTCTTTCTCTCTCTCTCTCTCTCTCTGTCACTTTCTCTTCGCGCGTACGTGTGTGTTTTTCCTCTCAAGAGGAAACAATTTCGATGCAGCGGTGATTCCCTTTAAGAATCGTTCGGAAAGTTCGTGGCGGATAAATCGATCAATTATTACTTTTTAAATGCTTTCTCGAAATTTTTGGAAATTCTGAAAGACGAAGAAATTGGGACATTGGGAAATTTACAAAATTTACTGAATTTTAAATTTCCTCGACTGTACACGTAAATTATAAAAAGAGAAGCTGCCGTTGGCTTAGATTTAAGTACCATAATCCCTGAGAAGGGACAGTCGAGCGCAAAGGGTTAAATTTAGAATTGAATTTCAAGTAAATACGGACGCAAGATCGTAGGAAATCTCAGACATTAAGTAGTTAACTGTTTGGAGACTAAAGAAGAGGAATCTGGAACTTCCTCGATTAAAATTAACAGGAACTTCCTCTCTGGATTTTTAAAATTTTCCATCAATTCTACTCCTGAAATACTCCTGAAATTAGGTTCCACGTCCATCAAATTCCACGTCAATCTCGGTTTTCTATTATTTACAACGTAACCTGGGAACGAAGGTTTCTTGAACAAAATAGCGATTACAAAGAAGTCGGGGCTGCTCGAATATTCTTTCTCCCCGAGGAAGCTACACGAAGCGGAACAAAGCGTTGGGAAAAATCGTTTCGCTCGCGTGGATATCTGGCCTTTTACGTTCCCAGGAAGATGTACCTGCCGAGAGAGAGAGAGAGAGAGAGAAAGAGAGAGCACAGAGATGTTAAGCCGTTGGAATTCGTTCGAGTTTCTGACAGACGGAAATTAAGAAAAGAAAAACGCCCCTCGCCGATTGATTTCGCTCCGAGGATCGACTACGCTGAATCTGGATTCTGAATTTCACTTGTCCGCCGCCACGAGATCCCTCGATCCGTCGACAACTCGAGTATAAAAGAGAACCTCTTCTCTTATCCCGCGGTAAGAAACAATTATTTAGAGAGAAAAGTCGATTTCAATTGGCAAAAATTTCAATCTCTAGTCCCTCAGAGTGTCTCAAAAAATCGATAGACAAATTAATTTAATTTCAATTAAATCAGAATATTAATACCGAACGATTTATTCCAAACAGACGATAGTTTCTAGTATATTTGAATTCTTGAATAATTGAATGTATATGCAAAAATTAACAATCTGTGAAGGAAAAAAAAAGAAGGAAGGAAAAACTCCACTTCTCGAGAGAATTAATTCGATCTTTGACGTAAACGATCGGAATGAGGCCGCTTTGAGGCAGTCATAAATTCATCAACAACCACCCGTTTCCCTAAAACGGGAACGCTAAATAACAACGTTGCACGGAGAAACCTCGCGTATTTCTGCCACTTTTAATTACAACGCCAGAGATCTCTTTATTCGATTTCCCCTCCCCCTCCCCCTCCCCCTTTTGTCGAGGGAAAATTGAACAATTAGACATCGTAGCTCGTTTGCTCTAAGGCAATTATAGAATTAATAGCGTTCGCCGAGGAATAATAAGCTGCGAGCTACGATGGAACAATGTGGCTTGCCGAAACAAAACCATCACGGGCCGTAAACCTGCACTTTCGTCCCTTAAAACGAGCCTTAATCCTTCCCCGTAGAGCGTACGAAAATCGCCTTAAAAACTGCACAAAGACGGATATACAACAGCAGTCGTAAAACACGAAGGCACGATCTAATTCACGCCTCATAAAGCTAAAAAAAGAAGGAGAGAGAGAGAGAGAGAGAGAGAGGAAACGGTCAAGCCTCATAAACCGTAATTCCTCGGCAATGCGAGAAGGAAAACGTGAGCAAAACGGGAGTTTCCTCGCTGTTTTTGGAGCGAGTTTGCTGCGCGGCAAATTCAAATGGCACACGTTCCCCATCTGTAATTCTTCTTGTATCAATTATGAAACGGCGAGGTTCGAAATATCAAAAATCAACGTTAGAATCGATACAAGAGCGTACATGAAACGACATCGATCTTCGAAATTAAATTACGCGTAAAGTTGATGAAATTCAGCAGAAACCGCGGTATTTTACTACGGTATCGCAAGCAACGGACAACGAGAAACAACCGTGTAATAAGGCACTGTAATCAGCATGAAAATCCGAGACGAAAAGCGGTAACTTCGCGAAAAATAAACGAGCAATTAATTACAAAAATTAAAAGCATTTCCCGGGGAACACCGGGTACACCGTGCGTACTTCTTCTCATTGTGTGTCTTAAACAAACGTAAACTCGCGAGGAAAAGCGAGTCGAGCGTTGTGCAAACCTGTACCCACGGCCTACTATTGAATTTATTAATTCCATTACCAAGCGAAACCACCCTAATTAAAAAAATGAAATTTTCAACGTGATACACGCTACGCGGCGCTCTAACGAGTTGACTACGACAAACTGTAGGGGGAAGTATGCGAGTTTTCAATTCGCTGCGTTTCCACTGCATTTTCGTAATTAGTAAGGTAAAGGAATATTTTCAAAAAAAAAAAAAAAAAAAAAAATTTTCTCGTCAGAGAGAAAGCAAGAAATTACAGGGGGGTTGAAAGGAATTACGTAGGAGGTACGGGGGTTGATATTCATATGAACGAGCTGGTCACATGCGATACACCGTGGAAAATCGATAGGCACACGCATCCAGCCATCCACAATGCAATTTTTCCTCACCTGCCCCGTTTCGTGTAATGGAAACTCGATATTAATAATACGACGCGACTGTTTGACGAACTCACGAAACCGCACCAAGAAATATTCTCGTGTTTCCGTCGTGTTCGTTTGGATCGAGTTTCTTCGAAAATCGAGACATGATTCTCAGTAAATTATTTCTTCAACGAATCACACGAACATAACTTATTAATACGTCACATAAAAACGTATTAATCCATTTACAACACATTGCATTTTAAACCCTCAAATTTCCGCGTCTAAACATCTGAAAAGAAGTCACATTTCAGACAATTTCAGCGAACGACCTCAAAAATTATTTTCCGAGCTCGTTCAATCCGATAATCCGACGAAGAACGCGCGGGATGAATTCGTTTAACAAGTGAACAGTCGAAGAAAGAGGAAACGAGCAGAAACGAGGGAGATACAATAATTAGAAAAGCAATCGAGGATCCGCGGAAAGTTTTACTCGGCGCTGTGCCAACAAAACCCCCGTCTCCCACCCTCGTCTGACATTCAATCCTCCACCCCTATACGCGAGGAAACGTTTGACCGATCGTTTAAGCGGCCTCTGCCTAAGTTTAATCGAATTTAAATTGAATTTAAAATGTTAATACAGAGAGAGGTACACGCAAGAGGTATACCCGTCGCTCGCGTATTTTTTTTATCATATTCCTCGCATTCTTTTCCGCGCCGCGGGAAACGTTTCCATATTTACCTCTACGCTCTCCTCTCTTTTCTCTCAATCCTCCTTTTGCTCCTCCGTCCTTCCCTCTTCTCGCTTGTTCTTTTCGCTCGTTTTCTTTCAACCGTAATTTACATTCCGCGTGCAACGGTGTATAATTTCCGCACGATTTATACGTCCCGCGTTCCCCACCGGCCAAGCGGATTTATTATCACTGAAAGTGATTTTAGCGGGGGTAAGAAAATCGGGCCTCTTCAGGTGCAACGCTAATGCAACGAAAATTAGCGATTGACTGATTTGGGTCACGTGATTCGTGAGGGGGCGTGAAGTAGATCTCGAGTAGGAGTGGCGTTGTCTGGTACTGAGCGATCGCGCCTGTAATTTGTTCTGTATCGATTCAAATGTTTGTATATCAATAAAATTTTATGGCAAAAAAGTCGTCTTCATTTCTTAGTCAGAACAGTTGCTTCTGGGCCTTCCACTGAAAGTAATTATAGCGGGGGTAACTTAGAAAATCGGCCCTCTTCAGGTGCAACGTTAATGCAACGAAAATTAGCGATTGGTTGATTTGGATCACGTGATTCGTAAGAGGGCGTGGGGTAGACCTCGAGTAGGAGTGGCATTCGCGCCTGTAATTTGTTTTGCATATCAATAAAATTTTATGGCAAGAAAGTCGTCTTCGTTTCTTAGTCAGAACAGTTGCTTCTGGGCCTTTCAGTGAGACGAATCGTACTGGAGTACAAGTCGTGCAGTTTTTTTATTCTTACTGCATTTTATCGTTGCGTTTCATCATCCGCGATACAATTTCGTAGACTTTCACTCGACAGACGCACGAAACGAAACGCTATTACAATGCAACATTGCGTTTGCAAAATCGTGTTCCCTTTATTAGCTCTCGGCGTCGTGAATCGAATTTCACCTTTGCGGTCTCTCGTTCGGAAGAAGCGATAAGCGATCGCCCCGGAGATGCGGGATATTTTGTTTTCGCCCCAGTTAAATGTAGCGCGCCGGAAGAATTAGATTTTCCGACGGGTGATGGGGAGATACAGCGAAAATTCGTTAGCTTTCGGAACGCGTAACGCGAATTCGACGAGACTAATTTATCTCGACGAAATATAAAGCCGGGAATTAATTTCATTTCGCTCGCGAGGGAGAGAGAGAGAGAGAGAGTTGCATTCGCCATTTTTTAATTCCATTATGAAACTTTTTTTCCCTCTCCTCCCTCTCTTTCTCCCCCTCTCTCATGTTTTTCCCCGCTGCTTTTGTGCGGTGAAAAAGAGACGTTCCGCCAACTTGTTCGCTTGTTCGTGAAATTGATGGAAAACAAAAGAAATTTGAAGGCCGATGAGATAACGGATGAACGAAGTGAACAAGTACAAAGTGCTTGAAGAAATTAGAGAAACAACAGTTTCCAATTGAGCTTCGAGAATTTGCGAATTTTTCGATCGAAGTAAAGACAGACAAAAAGGAAAAAAGTGGAATTCTCCGGCGAGTGGAAAGGAAAGTGGAAGTAGAATCGGACGAGGGGGTGAGACTAACAGCGAGATTAGAAATTAGATGCTAAACGAAGCAATTCAGAAATCCCGGTTGTATTTCAACGCCATGAGAAAATTGTTAGCGGCACGTGAGCCACTTATAACTTGCCACGACAAATTCAAATGACAAAAACGAGCCAACGAAACGGAAGATCACTTCGTTTTCAGTTAGCCGCGTTGAACTTAATAACACGAGTTAATATTAAGCCATGTAAATAGAGTGGAAGAGAGAAAGAGAGAGAGAGAGATCTTCGCCGTGATACGGAACACGAAACAAGCGGAATAATACGAGAGGTTTTCGTGCCGCAACGCATGTCGCAACGCTGCGATTAAATATGCTTGAACTTCTGTCAAGAACTTTGCTCCATTAAATTTCATCTTGATACGTAAGACCAATAAGGAAAATGTTGAAAAAATATCAAAGACGTATTTGTGTCCATAAAAATTGGACCGTACTCTATAATTCCGTAAACGTCGTGATATACAAGACTCCATGACAAGACATAAATTTTAAGACCCACGACTAAAACATAAATTTTCATTCGAGATACTGAAGTAAAGAAAAAAAAAGAACAAGTTTTTATTTGTACTTTTTGAAAAATTGAAAAATTATTCGTCATTAAAAATACGCTGTTTTACAGCTATAAAATTTCTAACAAAAATTATATTACAAATTGGTCATTTTCGTAGTTCTAGTTTTAATCTAGCAAAAGAGAAATCGATCGGGAATAGAAGGAAAATGTGTAAAAAAATATCAAAGTTTATAATTACATGAATGTCGTGATGACAAGAGAGAAGTAATTCCAAAAGACACTTCCCCGAAAGAGAGATCGAAATCGACGCAACAATTCTAAAAAAAAATCCATCTGTTCTACGAATAGTGTAGATTTTATTATCTGCGATATTTGTATCTGTAATTCTCGCCCACAGATCTGCCTAAAATCTCGCAGGAAATCCCCTGCGCGTACAATCGGATTCGCTCCTCGTGGCCATAAGGGCTCGCGAATCGCAGATAGAGGGAAACGCGAGAACGATATCGAAAATCCAGGAGACCTGGCGGGTCCGCGGGATCAGACAAAGAGGAGGACTAGCCGCTCCGGTAACCAACTTAACCGGAAACTTCGGAATCAAAGCAAACACAGCGAAAGTGCCCGCGGGGGTCAGTTCGTCGGTTCATCGTGAAACTCGATTTACTACCACGGCACACCACCGCCAGGCGTTTCTCTGCCCCTCTCGTCGAGACGCATCAGATCCGTAGAGGGGTGCGCTTTGATGCAACGTTAGCCGTAGAAGCATCACCCTTCTCTCTCTCTCTCTCTCTCTCTCTCTTCCATTGTCATGTGTTGCAACAATACCAGAGCCAGCAGTCTGTTTGCGTGTAATTGGCAAGCTTGCTAGATCCATGGAGTCAGCGAGAGTCTGCGATAATAACCAGACAGAGAGAGAGAGAGTTGGCTGGCTGTGATCGAGTTACTTGGATTGTCTTAGGCGAGGCACTGCTTTGGGGTACCAGCTTGGTACCTGGCGAAGGAACGGGGGTGATTCGAACTCGGATGATTCGTTTCTGGGGTTTGGCGAACGGGTCTATGGGGTTGATTCGATCGATCAGGCGAAATTCTGAGGAAAATTGGTCTCGTAGTATAATCCTCTAGTATGATCTAAATTTAAAAATACTCGAGGGAACGAGTCCTCGACACTTCACGAAAGTCTAAAATTTTGAAAGAAATCTTCCGAATCGCTCTGGTTAAAAGTCTCACCGAAAACGAACCTTGGTACAACAGAAACTTAATATAAATTAATTCAACTTTCGACCTCAAAAATGCACGATACGAATTATTATTATTATTATTATTATTATTATTATCGTAGGAATAATTTGAAAACGCGGCGAAAGAAGAGAGGGAGGAGGTGGAGATAGCCGAGTTATCGAAGCTTGCTAGAATCCTGATTGCGGATATTTAATGCATGCTAACGGAAACGTGAACGTTATACGCGAATGGAACGCGCGTAGAGCGGTCGGGTACAACAGGTACGATAATGCGTGCTCTCGGTTTGTTTATACCGGGGGGGATTAAAATAATGCATCGATGCACCGGTTCGCCGCATTGAGCCAGATGAAGAGATTTAGCCGGCGCGCAAATTACATACGCATTAACGTCGGAAATACACCGTGGCCGAGGATGTGCATAAGCAACGATGAACGCGTGTGCGTACACGCGTGGCTCTTTATGCAAAGGAGCGAGTAACGAGATTCACCCATTCCATGTGTTCGAGTGTGCCCGCTGGCACCGTGCGCGTCGATTGTCCCCTCTTGGCCACTAACGAAGTAAACGTGAATTTGAAAAAAATGAAACGACAACTCTGAAAACGAAAATTCACGCGTGCTCGACTGTTGCAAAATTCAGAGATACCGCCGCTAAACTAAAATTTGAGAACCTCTACAGAGATATTAGAAAGGAATAATTCGGATCCACCAATGCTGACCACTTGAAAAAAGAAAAAACAAAAGTTGCACGACTTGTACCCCAGTACGATTCGTCTCATTGAAAGGCCCAGAAGCAACTCATAAAATTTTATTGATATGCAAACATTTGAATCGATACAAAACAAATTACAAGCGCGATCGCTCAGTATCAGACAACGCCATTCCTACTCGAGGTCTACCGCACGTCCCCTCACGAATCACGTGGCCCAAATCAACCAATCGCTAATTTTCGTTGCATCAGCGTTGCACCTGAAGAGGCCCGATTTTCTGGGTCACCCCCGCTAAAATCACTTTCAGTGATAAAAAGAAGTAATATTTGACAACGCAAAACACTGCGTCGCTGATTAATCCACGCCGGGCTGATAACCAAAAATAATTACAAAATACCATCTCTACGCAGTAAAATCGTGCGCGTTCGCCATCTTTCCGGCAGCGTTATATCGTGAAATTGAAATTCGTTGATTTAGCGATGGGTTTTCATTTAGGCGAGCCCCTCCGCCGGAAAATTACGCGTGTCCAGGATGAATGCAATCCTCTGTAGCCGGGCTGAAATATTTCGGCGCGTTCGCAGCGATACGTTCCGCGGGATAATTTGTCGCATCCTGAGCGCGATTCGAGATAAATTAATATTAATCGTCGTTAAACGCGCCGTTTATCGCTCGCCGCGATTATTCGCTCGTCGAACATATATTTCATTTTCGCTTATTTCGTTCAATATGGCCGGTTGTCACTTGATTTTTCGGACTCGAAAAACTCGAAAGACCTCTTACCGCGAGTTGACTTAAATTCGAAATCAAGACTCGTCAAATACTCGATAAAATTTACGTCAAGTACGTAATTTTCATAATTTTTTCCCTTTTTACATTAATTATCGTGGAAATTTGACAAACTTGTCGGAAGATTAGTAAAAGTTAAGTTAAAACAGACTACTGCGTGATATAATAGAATGGAGAGTAGTTTAAAAGACGCGCCGTTTGACCTAGTTGCGTGTAAAACAGCCCTGTGCATTTTCTTTCTAATTTACCCTGCTACTGTCTCTTTTATTTATTAAAATTCTCTCCGTAATCATAACGCCGTATTCGCGGAAACGAAATTACTTTGGCTATTATTAATATTAATTATCTGGCATGAAAAAGGAGACGGAACTCGTTACACCTTCCAAATTTCTCTCCCTCCCTCCCTGCCTCGGGTGGGTAAATTAGGATAATTAAAATTAATGTAAACCCACTTCAAAATTTCATATTTCATCTCCAACAGTCCATACGCATACACTCGCTTCTTTTCACGGGAATACTAACTTTGCAATCTAGTTTGTTAGACAGACAGACAGACAGAGAGAGAAAGAAAAAAGAAGAGACTGCGCAAGCTGCGCCTTTCAGAAAAATTTTCCCGCCACTTTAAAAAACTTCCCAGCTCCTCTACAACTGTGGGTTTAACAAAAAAATCCTGACCAAAGAAACCCGCGTGGATAAAAACAGCCTTCCCTCCGGACTGCAGGATTATCTACACGCGTGTAGAAATCTGAAATAAAATCTGAATTCCCGCGAATCTGATTCTTGAATATTTTTGAAAATCTACATTGAGCATCTAAAGTCTCGATACGCTTCGTATCTTTAAATTACACTCTCGAGGCGATCGAAACTCGTCGTGGTTTCGCCTGATGACTGGCAAAAACACGAATGTTTGAGCACAGAGGACGCCTGGCTTTGTGAAGTACGACGAGCAAACGGACGGCAAGCAATGGATAATGACGGTGAAACGGAAGATCATCGAGCCGAATCGATGATTCGATTGTTTCTGTTATTGCCTCGCTCGGCCATCCGCGTCCCGTTCACCAAGTGACTCGCTGGTGCGGCACAAACTGCGCTTCCTCGTCGCGGATCAAACGCGTTTTTTGGCTCGAATTTGGCCAAGACCGTGACTGAATCGTTTGTTTTGCGAGCATTTCTGGTACGATGATTTCGATTTCGGGGATAATTCGACTGCTGCGTGAAGTTTGAAGCGAAGTGACGGGAAACGATCGCAAAAGATACAAAGAGAAGTTTAACGATGGACATGTTTTTTGCGATTTCAACGTGTAATTTTAATTGCGAAGAGTCTGTAAAAATAGATGACGCTAAATTTGGGGAAAAAAATCTACCAAGCTCCCGAGAATCTAATCAGAGCGCTTTTAAATATTTTTGAAAAATTGACGAACGTTTCAAACGTTTCAGCTTCAATTCGAGCAATTTCAACGTGTAATTTTAATTGCCGGAAATTTTGACAATTTCGCTGAAACATTGGCCAACTTTCGAATTCCAGCCGAACTTAATTGAATAATAGCCGTCCATTTGATAATAAGTTTGTGAATTTCATTAATTTCTTGCCTCATTACCATTCTAACAAGCCCTACTTAATTCATAATTACCATTAAATAGTTAATTCGCCGGATATTCCGTGCGTTCGGCCGACATTTCAAACCCACTCTGTGCCCGTTCTGTGCGCAAGCGGTTTTCGCTGAGAAATGAATAATTAAATTCGAGATAATTGCCCATCTTGCCTATTTCGCGCTCGTGATTGTTATCGTCGATCGATGATTTTTGCAAAATTTTGCTGAATTAGCGTTTCAGTGTGACTTATTATTTCTCTAAGACTTGGCGAATTTCAGAAATACACAAACCATCACGAAACGATTCTGAACGAGAGTGGCCAATTGGAGATTCCTCCTCCTATTCTTGTCAAATTTTTAAAATTGAACGTAGAAACGAGGTAAATGTAAATTCGGTAGGTTGTCACTCACCTGATTTTTGCCTTTGAGAACGAGAACGTTTGTGACGCGGCCGAAGGGGACGCCAAGATGGATGATTTCACCCTCCGATACTTCGTTGGGGATGTTCCTGATGTGGATAACCCTCGAAAGTTTGCCGTTGTGGCTCTTGTCGAGTTTAACCTGCGCATACACAAAATTCTCCTGGTTAGTTGTAAGTTTCACGCGATACGCATGTTTGCGCGATAATAAACTGCAACTCGATTCGCCGAACTTGCGCTTACACGGTGTCATTCGACACTTCGGCGCGATTAAAATTAGTCAAATAAGAAGAAGAATATTAAAAACTGCTTGTGAAAGATACGTAAAGATACAACAGTCTGTAGGATACGCTCAACGTTCGAAAAATTTCGTCGTTTCTTCGATTAAATTCACAAAAGTATGAATTTGCAATCTGCTCAAGCCCACAAGGCCACGATACGACAAAATCCGCGCCAACAACATTCGCAAACACCGAGTGAAATTACACTCGTTCCTCGAGGGAGGTACGGGCGGCTTTTAAAATTCCATCAACCCTCGTTAAAAAAAAAAAAAAAAAAACGTGGTGCGAGGCACGCGTGGAGACCACACTTCCGGCCGAGGAACGAGGCCCCGGTGTGTACAAGCAACGAAACTTTTGCGTCCGCTTTCGTATAAATTTAAATCGAAACCCCGCCGCCGGCGGAATTTTCAATCACTGCTCAATCTAGTCGAGACTCTATCCCCGCCAGTGACTGCCGCGAGACGCCTCTCGATCAACCCTCTTCTTCGCGCTGTTCCTCCTCTTTCTGTTCCCTTCGCCTTTCTCCCCTTTTATTCCACCTGCCCCGCAGCAGGTTCCCGCCCGGGTTTAACCGATCGGAAAATGCGCTTCTTACCGAGTTACGAAGAAGACAGATACTTCCACAGCCTCTGTAAACCCCTTTCCAGATATTTTTCTTCCCAGTTCCAGCGGAGGGCTCGACCTGTTTTTTCTTTCGTTTCGAAAGTAGTTACTTCGTTCGTGAAACGAATATCGAAATCCAAGATGGGAGGATAACATCTGTTCTGTAAGCGTCGCGGATAACGAAGTTTACGCGATTTCCGACAGGTTTTGTGAAATTCACGGGGGATATTTTGCAATCCAAGGGCTATCTTGGCTCTTCCAGTAACGCGAATTGGAAAAACTTTCGACACAGCATTGTTTTTTAAATTAAATAAAGTATAATTCTATCCCAACCTTATACACGTATATACTATGATAAAAAAAACTGCACGACTTGTACCCCAGTACGATTCGTCTCACTGAAGGGCGCGATCGCTCAGTATCAGACAACGCCACTCCTACTCGAAGTCTACGCCACGCCCCCTCATGAATCACGTGACCCAAATCAACCAATCGCTAATTTTCGTTGCATTAGCGTTGCACCTGAAGAGGCCCGATTTTCTCTAAATCACTTCTTTCGCTAAAATCACTTTCAGTGATAGTACGTGTGATAAAATCTACTAAATACAATTTACTAAATCGAATGCGCGATTCGCCGCAGGTGAACTTTACTTTCGTCAGACTGATTGGCTGTTTTGCTAGATTATTAACGAAAAACGATTCTCAAAATTGAAGCAACAATGTTCCTTAATTACGCTACTCGATGCTGGAACGCAATTAAACAAGGATAATCCCAACAACGATATAAATAGGGAGAAGAAGTATGGAGGGGGGCGCATTATGCGGTAATTGAAGAGTAACGATTCCGAATCTTGTGTATATCTAGTGGAACGGAATTATGCGAAACGATGCCTTCATTATGCATTGTACACGCGCGCTCGATTATCGAATAATACACGAATATAATACGCCATTATAGGAGCACCGAGGGGACCGATTACTTCGCATTCAAATCGTACAACCTCGTCGCGAGATCTCTCTCTCCGAGGTAAGGGAAAATTTAATCCCTGTCGCCATTATTCCTTAGAACCACGATAATTCGTCCATCACTACCCAGTTATCGACGTATTTACATTCGATACTTGTCTTTTAAACCGCCACGAATATTAATGCCCCTGAGAGATTTGTACTTTTTCTACTTTCATGAATTTCTCTAGCCCTTGGTTCGACGATTCGTGCAGATTTGAAAAACACGAGATTCGGGGGGAATTACTCTCTCGAAAGTAAGCTAATTGTTTCGCGAAAGTAAAAGAATCATCGACTGCGAACTGTAAGTAGAGTAAATGCAAAGTAAATGAGAAAGAGAGTGAAAAATATTTTTCATTTGATAAATCGTTATTTCCGGGGAAGGAAGTCAGATGGGTTGGGAGATATTTATTAAAAAATTGGTCTTCACCGGAGTGACAGTTAATAAATCACGGAGAATATATTTTTAAGCGATACACGATCGAAATTTGTAGGTGTAACCGGTATTGTGGATGTCGATTTGCCTGTCATCCCCGTGCTACGCGGAAAAATGCACCTGGCAGATTGAATATCGTTTCGCTATCATTTATCTTCTTCCTAACGTAATGACGATTTTGTGTAAAATTTGTTGACCAAAAATTCCATTTTCCAACTTTCTCGCGCTCCACTCACTCGTGTACTTAACAAACTGCAAGAGATGAAACAGAATAAATGCAATTTTTATCAGAAATTTCTCGAAATCTCCTTCAATATCGTTCCGAAATTCCATCCGTCCCAGTTCCATTCCATCAAAAAAACACTCGATAGTACGACGCGCAAGAAAGAATCCAAGCAATCAGGAAGGAAGAAAGGAGAGGAAAGAAAGAGAAATGGCTCGGTTCTCTACGTGTAACCGCTGAATACTCTTTCCGGTCCTGTACGTCGGGGCTTAAGGGATGGTAGAATCGCCGCCAGGATCAAAAGAAGTCGAGGGTTTAATTTCAAAGGTTAACCGAATCCGCCAGAGGCCACTCGAGGGGACTCAAAACTCGGGAAGAAGCACGGAAAACTCACCGAGTGGATACTTGCACGCACTCGAGAGAGCTTCTTCGAACGACGGGCAGACAATAAGTGGGAGTGGATTATACAAATCGTATTGAAACAACGTGGACAGAGTGAAAAGTGACAATGACGATTTTTTTACCGCCAAAGTAAGAGCGAATTATTTTATTTTCTTTTTTCTTTATTTTTCTTCATTGACCCAACATGCAATCGGAAAAAACATAAAGGAAAAATAAAATAGAGAAGCGGAATCGAGAGTAAATACGAGATAAATATAGAAAATCGTAGAGTAGTAAGAAGAGCGATGAGAACGGTCAAAAAAGGAAAAGAGAAGAAGAAGGAAAGAAAGGAAAAACGATGAGCTTGGAAAGTTGAGCGCGAGCAATTCCGAAGAAGAGGCTATCAAATGAGACACTCGAGATGTCGAGGGCGAAACGGCGCGGCACGCGAGTGCCTGTCGATCGCAGGGAAGAAGAGGCTTAATTGGCCGGCGTTTCCCTCGCTCTTGTAAAGGCAGCTTAGGCCACCGAGGAACGCTGCAAACAAGGTTCGCTTCGAGGATCGTTCAACCATTCTCCACGACGACCTCGAGGATCTCCTCGTGTGCCTGGACAACATGTTCCTTCCGCCCCTGTGTCTTTCGTTCCACTTATCAGTCCCAAACTTTGACCTGACCACTGATTGCCCCCCCTTCTATTCTTTTTCTACTCGATTCGAAATATATCATGTAGATCTGCTATCGTGGATTGAAACGATGGTGACATTAATCATGATATATAATTCACTTTTACTAGATGAAACTAATAAAATTTATAAGTATACAGATGATGTTAATTGTCATTTTTTTTTTTAGTACACGATACTACTTCATTTGAAACTTCTTTGATTTTTATGCCCACGATATTAATTAATTTGATTGCAGTCAATAATAATTCTTTCTTTTGCCTCTTTTTAAACTAAATGTTAGAGAAAGAATATTCGAGTAACGGAGAGTTAACCCAAGGGACGATAAAAATCCAACTTTCCAACCCCCTTTTCTGTTTCCAGCCAGTCTCTCGTCGAGAATACGTCTTCCTTCATCCGAGCCGATAATTGGACATAATGGAGGCAATTCGCGGAAAATCGCTTGTAGGAAATGGGCACCGTGACCTCCTCCCACCGGCTGATAACGAGGGAGGATGCGCTCCGCCAACCGGAAGTCAACATTCCAATTCCGTTAGAAAATGCCCCGCTGCCACGGAGGACCCTTTCCACGCCAGAGGAAACAGGCGAGTGCCATTTTCTTCCGTGTTTTCTCTTTGATTTACTATTACGCTTTATTATTCAATTTTATTCAATTCATAATTGGAAATCACCCTTCCACTATCATATCCTCTAAATTTCATTTTTCTAAAAATATTTCTCGGACTGATAAATCATCCCTTCGTAGCTTCCTATTGCATTCTGTTATTTTACATCATTTTGGAGTTTAAAAATACAAAAATACTCAGACTGAAATATGTCTTATAATATATATATATATACAAAAATTGTGTCCAGTCTGAGGATTTTAATGACAGATTTAAAGTATCGAGTCTAGATAGGCAATCGTTTCGTTTCTGAAATTAATACAACGAGTACTCGAAAAATTACCATATCATTGAGAAATGCAAGGCACAAATAAAAACGAATCAAATATTACGAGATCCCACGTTTCCACGTTGCCGTGCAGTGGCAAACAAGTTTTAACGTGATGCATCGTTTAAACACGCGAGGGGGGCCAAATAATAAAAATCAGCTCTCGTATTATTCGGCCAGAGCTCGGACACAGTCCACGTACGAGAGATTCCCATCGATATCGTCCTGTTTATCCTGTTCTATCCCGTTTCGTGCAATATTCAAAAGTCCCCTGACCTCTCCTTGCTCTCCCTTTGCTAATGCAATTGGAGATCTACTCTGAATTTCGACCACGTAAGAAATTTTGTGAAATACACGTTATACGAAGGTACATCACGATATATGGAAATTACGCTGGATCAATTTTACGAACCATTTTCAAGCTTCGAAAAATAAAAATTATGCTAATAATATTACATCGTAATTCGTGCATGTTATTCGCTGAATATTTTAGAAACGAGGTACTGCAGACGGAAATATCGTGTAACGTTAATAAAAGTAAATCCTACAATAATGTGACAACTATTTCTCACACGTTATCGCGAAATTATATAACTAATCTCAAGGCAATATGTTCCAAGAATAAGAATGGAGGTAAATATTACGGAGAAATTTCTTAGAAAACGTACTGTGGTCACGCAAAGACCTTCCAGCCACATTGTGTTTACATACTTTCTGTTAGATCCTTGTGCAAAATGGCCATGAGCTACACTCGAATAAATCGACACTGCTCCCGTAATGGGAAAGTAAAGGAAAATATTTTGCTCTGAACGGAATATTTCATCGCGAAGATTGACAAATTTTTCACTTGATCACAATGCAGAAAATATAATATCTATATAAAATATATATAATAGTAATAATAATATGAATAAAATCTCCTAATAAGTAAATAATATTTCCTTAATGATCGCAAAACAGTTAATCACTGGCGCCATTGACGAATGGCGCCATATTGAAAACTAGAGTGCGACTCACACTCGAAAGAATCGATATATATCTAAAGGTATACTATGTCACGTCCCAACATTATTGACCAAACTACATATTTATCAAGTAATACACAGAAATGTAAGAGAAACTTACAGGTTTGGACAATGCGTCCAGCAAAAATCGGAGCCACTCGCTGTCATAGGTTACGTCTTCGAAGCCGTTGCGCATGCCCACGGAATGTTTGAACGTCGACACGCGAGGATGACACTGGTGCAGAGCGAAACCGCGGAAGAACACGTGTCACGACGAAGAACACGCGACGCAGGCGTTCGTCGCGAGCACGTTAGACGGCGACGCAATTTCTCGAACGCGAAACATTCGAAACTCGGCGAAAAGGCAAAACGCGATACGCGCGAAGAAACAAACTGCGCGAGCAGCGGCCAACGTCACATTCACGCTCGCACGTCTCCGCCGCTACTCGTCATCCCTCGGCTGCGCCGCGCACACGTCACCGCGCAGCCGCTAGAGTGGGGGGAGCACGGTCGCTCGGAAGTGCGCGCGAAAAACGAATCTCGAATTTGAAAGTAATACGAGCGACCTCCTTCGTCTCTTGCGAATTATTCGATTGATTATACTCAGATTGTTTAAAATGATGCGTAGATTTAATTCTTAAATATTTCTTTTTCCATTCATATTCTTTATTTCAAGGGAAAACGTAATATAGAAGTACGAACACGTAGTAAACTTTACTCAACTATTAATTCCGTTTGTTGACAATAAATAACTCAATTCAATTTTTTAAATGTAGCACAGTAATTACAATAACTTTATATATATAATGATACATAATTTTCTATTTTCGTTTTCTTTTCATAAACCTATCTGCATTTCGATTGATGTTAATATATGTTGCGGACGTAATTATTGTGATAAAATTAGTTTTTTGAAAATTATCGCGAAAATGCGTTTGAGAAACGAGGTGGGAGAGAAGACGTTCGTGCCAAGACGCAACAGGCGACACTATGCTCGCACCCTCCATTAGAATTCCAAGAAGGTTTCCCTCCTCTTTTTCTCTTTCCTCCCTCCGGTGTAACTTCCGCCCTTCAGGCATGTTTCCACCCTCCAACCACCGACAGGAAGCCCGGATTCTTTTCTTTGAAGACGAGCCAACAGAGTGCAGATAAGCCAGGATCGCGTCGTCTTTTCGTGACAAATGCACTCAAGCCTTAGAGCGCGCTGAGATCTTTTGATTATTAGAGAGTGCTATTGCGAAAAGCATTTTTTAAAGTCGTTGAAATTTAATACATCAGACTTGAATTTTTCCTTCTTTTTAACATCAAAAAAATGTAGGCAGAAAAAAATACAATTTATAAACTTTCTTTTTCTCCTCCAACACTACGAATTTTTCTGACGAGTAGTAAGCCCTAAAGTTTGAGAAATTATACGAAAAAAAAACCTGAATCTTTTTGCGAAAAATAAATAAATAAATATCTACAATATCGAGTCGAACCAATAAACCAACTCGTGTCTACTTAAAACGCAAACGTACTAACAAATCAACGAGAAGGAAAAGCCTCGACGTCTATCAATTATCCAGACAAATCAGAAACACACTGGAACGAAGCAACAAACGGAGAAGAAAAGGGAAAGCCAAAGGAGAAGGCAATTCGGAAAGAATCGAATGCAAAAGATCACTTTGGCTTGTTCAGTCGTCGCGCTCGATCTTCCATCCAGTCGGAATTAATTGCGTCTCGAGGCAGGGGAAGGACGCAGCGAACCGTACCCGAGAGGAAACTCACGCGATGAGCAGGCGAAGAAAAATCGAGCGTGGCTCGTATTTCGTTTTTCAATTATCCGCGGTAAAGGATATCGACGATTCTATAAACGAACACCGATCGTCGGCCGAAGACAGATGGACGAACAGAGAGCCGACGGAGGAAAGAAGCAAAAGAACGTGCTGTTCGTTTAATTGGTCGCCACCCCTCTGCTCGAGGAATCGCTCCAAGATGAATGAGAAACGGTGGGAAAAAGGTGAGTCGCGATGGAAAGGATAAAAGATGTATATCACGATACTGTTGTCGTTCGGTGTGCAAAAAAAAAAAAAGAAAACACAAAAAAAGGAGAATCACAGTGCGAGATAATGGGAAAATTTAATTCGAACGAATCGATTTCGTGAAAGGCTTACCTGCGAAAGTATTTATTCTGGTCAAAAGAAAGTCCAATGGAAAGATTTTTGTATGTTTTAAGTAAATGGCCGAAAAGATTTCGTTGAAATTCAGTTCTCTGCCGAAAAAGTCATTAATTACACTTAATCTGTCATAATTATTTTCGGAATATTTTTATACAAGCAAATACCCAACGATTTATCCCTCAATCTCTCCCATCCTCCCAACAAAAATCTCCGCAATGACCAGCGCATAAAATCCAGAGAAAAATATTCCAACGTAAAAGCCTCCGCCATATAAAGCGTTTAATTACTCGCGATACAACGACCATATTGCAACGCGTAGTTTGCATCGACGAAAAAGAAAGAGAGAAAAAGAAAGGGGAGGAGGAGAAAAAATATGATGGCGTTACAAAAACATGGTTCCCCAGAGCCACTGGATCACCGCCCCCGCGCGCTCCCCGTCCAACCCCCTGGAAAGACTCTCGCACCCGCGGCCGGTATTATTACAAAGCGACGCATTAAACTACACGATATTTTACTTTTATCTCGATTTCCCCTAATAAAATAGCCCGGCGTTCCCTTCCATGGTACGACGCTCGCCGGGCGTTCGTGTAAAAGCCGGTTGCCACCATTTTTCATCCCTTCGACACGTCCCCTTTAGACCCGCCGTGCTCGCGTTTCGATCACGATGAATACCACGCCACCGGTGTATCGATTTCGACAGGTCACTCGTCCTTTTTACACGTACACGTTGCCAACGTTCCTTTATGATTTCTCTCTGCGCTCGGCTACATTTTCAATACCACCCCCTCGTGAATCATGACTCTGACTGTCGACGATTCGTCGCTGAGTGGCGGTGTACTGCGGTGAAAAGGGAGAAGGTGGTGCGGGGGCAGAGGAAATTGATAGAGGGAAGGTGCGACGTTCGATTTTATTTGCTTTTAATTTGCTTCTGCCTCGTCGCTGCGCCAGCTTGGTTTTCTATAATATTTGTTCTAATTTGATATCTCGGAACGATTATAGTTGAATGAGAAGAAAGAGGTGTACAACTACAAAATTCACTCGCCATTGTCTGACAACACTCGTCTTTTTCCTACGCAAAAAAGAAAAAAGGGAAAAATATAAGGGAACAGAAAGAGAACAAAGAGAGACAGCTACGACAAATTAGCCTGCATTCATGGAAACAATGGCGCTAACAACTCCTTTTTCGTATCGCGCAAGGAAAAAGTTGCGGAAAATCGGACGAACCACCCTCTGTCTTTCGAATCCATTGGAAAAAAATATTGAAAAGTAATATTTTTTGGCAGAAGGAAAGCAATTGTCTCCTGTTGTCACTATGACGTACATCGAGCAAAATTCGATTCGCGTAGGAACAAGGGGCCCTAACAACCCTTACGTAAAAGGGAGCCTAACAATATTTACGTGTGTCTATCAAATTATTTCTACAGAATATTGAAATACCCGTCTGTCGAAACACTGATGGGAAATTTGAAAATAAATTCCTTGTGGGAGATATTAAATTTAATTTATTCGTAGAAAAACAATTTTAAAGGGTTGATACACGTATGAATCTATTGACCGTTTAATACATCTTCAGAAATACGTACTACGTATAAAAATCAATCTTTCTCTTAACGTTCTCCCGCTAGAATCTCGATCTAGCTTAATTTAATTACAAGAAATTATAATTGATCGCAGGCGAGAGAGAACAATCCATCAAACGCAAGAAACTCGAGCAACGCGTCCGTCCGAGATTGCCTTTCGCGGGGCGCAGAGCTAGCAAGGGGGTGCAATTGAAAAGCGCTGCCTAAACGCTCGTACAGTCGACGAGGTAATACATATTGACGTTTCGCCGATAATTTTCCAACGTCCAGGACGCTAGGCGCCGATGAGATTCCGAATGATACACCGGGGTGCAGGTTTCCATCCCCTTGCAAGAAGTGAAAAAACCTCGTCGTCTTTCAAACTCTCGTGCTTCGTTTCATTCGAGAAATTACTTTCTCTATTACCTAGAGTTTCGTCAATCAAGAGAATGATTTATTGACTGGTTGGCCATCAACAAACTGAGAATTTACAGAAACCCACTTTTCACTTGCAACGAGATAAATTTCACGCGATAAAGTTTGTTTCCAATTAATTTACGATTAACTTGTAAATCATAAAAGTTTGAAATTTCAATTTAAAAAAAGACCGAACCATTTTCAATCGAAACAAATGTGAATAAATGCAATGAACTCCTGATAAAACTTTATAGAAAGGTGAACGTCCCGCAATGGCGGGAAAATTCGAGCTCGCGAAAGAATCGTGAAATTCGGCCGGCGGAAGCAACTTCCGTCACTGTCAGATCTTTTGACGCGTGCTTATCAGCCGATGGATTTTCGCATGAAACGTTGCAGACGGATCCACGCGCGTCGATTCGACGGCGAAAGCCTGGCCGTTTCCAGGCCAGCGACTCACATGAAAAAAAGTTTTGAAACAACGCGCGGAAACATTTCCCAAGGAACGATTGAAATTTATACGAACTCTCCGACGAGAAAGAATACGGCAGAGTTCTTTTTTCTTTTAAATTGTCAAGGAAGGGATTGCGTAATATTTTATTAAAAGTTTGCTTCAACTGCCTTATTATCATTGAAAGTGATTTTAGCGGCCTCTTCAGGTGCAACGCTAATGCAACGAAAATTAGCGATTGGTTGATTTGGGTCACGTGATTCGCGAGGGGGCGTGGGGTAGACCTCGAGTAGGAGTGGCGTCTGGTACTGAGCGATCGCGCCTGTAATTTGTTTTATGTCGATTCAAATGTTTGCATATCAATAAAATTTTATGGCAAAAAAGTCTTCATTTCCTAGTCAGAACAGTTGCTTCTGTGTCTTTCGGTAAGATGAATCGTACAAGTCGTGCAGTTTTTTAGTAGAATTTATGTTCGACCAAGTAACTTTGCGCGGATTTCAACGAATGAAATTTGCTCGTTGTTGAACCATGGGACACCCTGTACATTCGATGAATTCCCGGCGAATAACAACAATAAACGGATGCACGAAGCGTACGGTTCCGTTCGACGTTCCGCTATATATCTATATATCTCTCGTTTTTCGTTTTCGCTCCCATTGTTTTCGCAAAACAGAGGGCAAACGTCAAAATGTGGAAACAATTCGCCCGCTAATAGGAACAATTCCCAACTATACAGGCGTCGTTAAACTTTATTTATCACAGTGAACGAAGATAAAAAGCGGAGTGGAAAATACTTCACAGTTTACTCTTTTTTTCTTTTTTTTTTTTTCTTAACAAACTGAAGAGTAGAAAAAAGCTTTCGATTTTCTTACATTTCCATCACAGATAATTCGAAGAATTCAGATAAATTTTTAGAAACAGCTGTATGATTCGCGCAGCGCAGATCCGAGACAGATCGTTTCCTATTGGTCATAAACAGCGACGACAACTCGGACGATATAATCGCCCTTAATGCACCAGCTCCGTCATTATTTTCCCTCGGAACACGCGTTGTCACGCGATTCCAATAAGCAGTAATTGAACGACGGAAGGTGCACGGTGCGAGAGAATTGCGAAACAGTCCGCAGTTTCATTCGTCGTCATCTTCGTCCGGTTGTTTACGAGGCTCTGTCTGCTAAATCAACGTAACGAGAACGTGAAATCATAAAATCGCATTCGGCGGCCTTCTTTCGAATTCTTGCCTTTTGTCTTTGTCAAGTTTCATCATACACTCCCGAGTGCTCGAGATAACCGAGTCCCTCGATGTTTTGTAATTTCGAAGGTTCGAAGGTTTCGAACTTTGAAAATTCCAAATTTTCGAGCGAATCTTCTTCTGAAAACAATCGTATCCACCGAGGAGGAGCGAATGAAAAGTGTGCGGGCCACGCTTCCGATAAATTCCTCTGGGCGACGAAACGGCGCCAATAAGCGAGGTTGACAGAGCGAGGGGGTTAAATAAATTGGTGGACGGGCCGATAGAAGGTCTTGCCAGTTTTATAGAAAGGGTGTAGAACCGTAGGACACGGACAGTCGGCTTGGAAATGCCGGTTATTGATGAACCGTGCCACCCCTTTTGCCCGCGACACCCCCTTCGTGTGTCCAGTGGCGTCTGCACGCCGCGTTACAATGGCGTATACGTTGCGCTCGTAACGCGTTTCGACCGCGATACACCCCCATCCCCCTTCCCGGTTGATGATTAATCGAGCCCGCTCCGTTATCTTCTACGGTAGAACGGAGCTGTACGGGAAAGTGAAACGAGAAGCGGAGAACTTCCAATTCCCCTGGCCAGAACTTACTGTCCCTCTCCGTCTATTTTCGCTTTTAGTTTGCAATCGAAAATAACAATAAGAACGTTGCAATTGCCTCGCGCCTCTTATTTCCGAAAATGGAGAATTTCCGAGGAATGAAGCGGAAATTCTTACGCAGGGTGAATACCGGGGGGTCGTCGTTGAATAGGTAATGTGGTCAAGGTTAGTCGTAGTAATGGAATTCGTATGTGAATTGAGTTTCCGAGACTGGGGTAGTTAATGGGGATATATGCTGGATACACCGGGTAATTCTGAGTTTCTGCTCGGGGTGGTTGAATTGGCAAGAGTTTCAGGAACGAATTTTTGATTTGAATGTTCGAGAGAGGAGAATTGAGAATTTTAAAAACCGATTTGAACAGAGGCTAAAGAAGAAGAACTTTCATATAAATATTACGTGTATTACATTTTTATACGATTCGCAGTTTAATTTTATTAGTTCATCTGATTCGCAATTGAAAATTCTTAAATTAGCTAAAATTCTTTCGATGGCGAACTCGGTACATTCTCAATTCAATGATCTTTGCTATTTCCTTCGATTCGAAATGGATATTGTAACTCATCAAAAATAGTTTTCAAATATTCGATACAATCTTGTATTCTCCACGCACTTGGAAGTGAAGAATAAAATGGAAAGCGTGGGAAAAAAACTGCACGACTTGTACCCCAGTACGATTCGTCTCACTGAAAGGCGCTCCTACTGGGGTTCTACCCCACGCTCCCTCACGAATCACGTGACCCAAATCAACCAATAGCTAATTTTCGTTGCATCAGCGTTGCACCTGAAGAGGCTCGATTTTCTGCGTTACCACAGCTAAAATCACTTGCAGTGATAATAAAATGTAAATAAATACACAGTGTTGTTTGTTAAATTAAAATGAGAGAATATAAAAAAAAAATTTCGAAATAAATCCCATCAGGAAAGTCTAATCTCCGATTCTGCGAAAAACCAGTCGATTCGAGGACAAATCTCAAAGCGATCGAACTAGAACACAGCGTTCATATTTCAACCAACCTCACCCCCGCGATCGGAAAAGGGTTGAAAATCATCGCGACAGCCGGCGTGTTTGCCGCGGTCGATGGAAGTCATATTAAACGTATTAAACAGCCAGAATAAATATCAATTTGATTGATCACTATCGGCGCTGATTTCAATTCGTTTTGTCTCGTTCCAAGCTACTTTTTTCCAACGGGAGGGAGGGGTGGATCGTCCACGTCCGGTGATTTATGGACGTTACTACTTGGAGGCGTTGCCAGGGCGTCATCGACTCGATTATTCGCATTTTCGTTCGTCGTCGAGCTTGAATTGACTGCTCGATTGTCACATTATCGAGACTCTATCTCTCTCTTTACAATCCGGCGGAATTTTCTTGGGGATCACGATCGACGACGTGGAATTTTTCTTTTACAGTCACAGCTTTAGCTTCTCGGGAATTTTGTCATTCAGAATTTTCAGCAACCGAGAGTTCGTTTAATCTGATTCACGCTTTTACTTAATTTAAGAAGCACCAACCTCCAATTCGACCACGTTGAACTCTTTTGATTCAAGCTGTCTCGTTCTAGTCCAGAAACCCGCGGGTCAAAGTCATCGCTCAATCGTTCGACCCGCGAAATCGATCGTTTGATCTTCGTTTTTCCCTGAACGTATTTTTTTTTCAAACGTTCGATCACCTTTCTCGAGAGGGTTGAAATGTTTGCGCGGAGTCGGGGAGCTTGCCGTTTGCTCGAATTTCAGATCGAGTTTCTCGAGCCCGGTACTCGAGAACGGCGCAGGTCGGGCGATATTTCGAATCGTTTCGAAAGTTTCCCTTACATATGTTTGGATTCGCCGGCAAATATAACCCTGTATTAACCGCGCGACCGGCAGAGTGCACCCCCGGGGGTGCTTCTGACGTTCTCGAACCCTCTCTGTCCCTCTCTCTCTCTCTCTTTCTGCCCGTTCCACGCGTTCGAGTTACGTTTCCTAATTTACTATCCGCCTTCTCCCACGTTCGACGAATATCGTCGTCAACCAGACGGCAAACAATCGATCGGCATAATCCTAGATACAGAGATCCGTTCTCCGGCAAGATAATTTTTGGAATTAGTCAGAGACTGCGTAATTTGAGAATTTTCCATTCAATAATCTGACAAATTTATTCCAAGAAGGATAATCTTCGCAGGAAGTGCACGAAACACGAGTGCCACGAACAGAGTTGAAAATCGTGTCTTTAATTTCATTTCGAAACCAAGAGCTCGGGATCGAAGGGGCGAGCATTCGTAACAGAAAGCTTATTTAACGCGGAACCGTTTCCCTTATTTTTACGCGAGGCCCCATTAGGAACTTCCGCGCTTTTATGCCGTGACGTCCAATTTTTTTACGGTCATGCTTCCGCCTCTTTACGACCGCCAATATCTTTCTTTTTATCGCCCCGCTTCTGCGTTTCGGTTTTCGAAGCACCGACCATTTATTTAAATCTTGATCACTAGCTTCAATTCCCGGCACTCCCTGTGGGAAACCGGATTCTCCCCACACTCGCTCTGAATCTTAATTGATCAACGTGGGTTTGTCAGTTTCAGAGAAATTCGAAAACTTCTTCAATTCTTTTTTTTCCTGATTTTCTCCGTTTCGTTCTCAGTGCGTGACACTTTCAAACATAACAGCAAAAACACGTTGACAATACGAAAATTTCATTAACATCGAGAATTTCCAAATTTACGCGTCGTTAATTTTATTATCGGTCACCTCAATTGCGATAGCGGTGGGAACGTGTCTGACAGTAGACGACCCGTTTTCACTTGCCTGGTCCGTCCAGGCAGATAAGTATATCAGTATGCAGATCGATCATAGTTTACAGTGACTTCTGATACGCGTATTACTCTGAAAGTTGTTCCATGTAAGACCGCGCCGAGATTCTCAGTCTACACCGCTATTTACTCTCCCGCGAATAATTCGAAATTTCTCTTCGCTTCTTCGCGGTGAGAAAAAATCCCCGTTATATCTCTTTCTCTCGCAAGACACAGTTCTGTGTAATCGAAATAGAGTAGAATTTTCGTCACGAATTTCCTAAAATAAATTTCTTTTCTTAATCTTTAATTTTTTCTTCTTTAATTTAGCGTCAGTAACTGCAGTGTTTAATTCTCCAGACTCTTTCGATGCTATTCCCGTACGAAATACATCCCCAATTTGAACTTTGTTACTCTCAAAACGCGATAAACTCGCCGAGAAAAGAAATCCCTTCTTCCTTCCCAGGCGATCTCACCGGAGCAAAACCACCGACTACTAAATGCAATGTAATACAGAAAAGCGGACGCTAGACAGAAAGAGAGAAAGGGGGGGAGAGAGAGTGAGTTACGGTGAGATTACAAGGAGAAACGAGACAGAATCGCGAGAGGTGAGAAAGCAAAAGAGGAGAAAGGCTGGCACGCAGCCAGAGCCGGGGATCTCAATGGGAATCGTGTTACCTGTCTCACGCTACTTTGTAGCGCCACCCTAATCTCGTATCCGGTGTGATTTATCGGCCTCTGGCCTTGGCGCCGCGCGCCTTACCAGAACCCCCCGGCTGCTGAATTTTCTCCTTTCCTGCGGGTTTTGAATCGACAATCGGCCTTGAACAACCTTCTGCCAATCGACGTTTCACCGCGAGAGAAAACTATTCGACCGTGGGAAGGTTGCAACCCATCCAGAGGGGTGAGTTTATCGTTTCCTTCACAATTTCTGGCCGCCAAATTGGCGAGAATCTGCGAATGCAACTCGACTCAACGTCCATCCACCGGTTGAGAAATCTGTTTTGGGTTTTGCAACTTCGTGAATCTAGCATTTTCGAAAGAGTCGAGTTTTCGCAACTCTGCGGAGATGGAAGAAATCACGAGACAAAAAGTTGGTGATAAATTAATAATGAGTTAATAATACTAACAAAAAGGGCAGAAATAGTGAAAATCACAAGATGGAGAACATAACATTGATATGCAAACATTTAAATTACAGACACGATCGCTCAATACCACTGGACGCGACTCCTACTCGAGGTCTACACCACGCCCCCTCACGAATCACGTGACCCGAATCAACCAATCGCTAATTTTCGTTGCATCAGCGTTGCACCTGAAGAGGCCCGATTTTCTGGGTTAGCCCCGCTAAAATCACTTTCAGTAATAAAAAAAGAAACTCAAAATTTTTTCAACATTTAAATGAAGCGTTCCATCTCTGTAACTGGTATGTACTTGGCGTATTTTCACGGTAATACTTTCGAGGCGTTAACCAGAAAGCGGAATTAAGGGAATGCTACAAGATACTTCACTGTCCGGCAACGATAACGAAGGAAAATTAGCAAGGGGGAAATACTTCAGCCGTCGAGTTCCGCGCGAAAGAACCGGAATTAGATAAATGCGAGGCCGGAGGAGAGGAGGGAATAGAGATACTCGGTCGAGCGAATCACCTGCAATATTAATGGACACCGACGAATGGATCCTTTTTACTCCGCGTAATTTTTGTCACGTTTGTCTCCTACGAAGGGAAAATATCTTACGATGGGAATTACAATAGAAGAATCCTGCGCACTGCCCTGCATTCTGTATTCAGCCTGGAGAAATATGAAGCAACAACGCGCACTTGGAACTTTGTTCACGAAAGAATCATCGAACAGGTCTGAACCTTTCTTTATAGTTCGATGTATGAAAGTAAAGAAACGCCGGAACTACGACGACAACAAAATTACTACAAAGTACAAAATTTATAGAAATTCAAAGAAATTAAAGTGCAAAGTACACGAAGAATATACGCCATACGTTTTGTGGAAAATTATCATTTTGACCACTTTGGCAATCCTCCGTGATTGCAAATTGAATACCAAAAGATTCCCAACACACGTGGCAAACGTGATCGAAATTCTACGAAAGGAGAAATCCCACGTCGATCAAAAAGAAAAAAAAAAAAAAAAACTCGTCAAAGAACTGTTTTGATTTTCCCACCAAGTATCGAGCGAACGGGTCGAAAAATTGAAAGTTTCAAAGACGGGGCAAAAAACGGCGCGGTGTCTTTTTGCGGGCACATTCGAACGAGCGAATAATATATTTCGCCCCGTAGGCGAAAACGGCCGCGTCGGAGCTTATTAACGATCGTTTAATTGCCGGCTCCGATAATTATATCCCGGCCCCGTCGATTAAATTCGCTTAAAGGTACATGTATATGTATATATATACATGCGTGTCCTGGAAATATCGCCAAGTGGCTGATTGAAATTCATCCCTCCCCCTCCCCCTCCGCCCCCCGGAAAATGTTTGCACAAACGCGGAAAAAAGGAAAAGGAATTCCCGCCGAGTGTAATTACGTTTGTTATCAGTTTACGGGGAGATGCGAGAATCCAATATTGTTTGGAAAATTACACGCGCTAATGAACGCGCGCGTCGTTTCTCGTGCTCCGGGATATTGCGGAGCTAATTTTCCTCCGCGCTTTGTCCGCGGTTGATTCCGTTTAATACGCGGTTTAACTCGCCGTGATTTGTTCATTGACAACGTTTCATCGTCGACGAGGGGGAGGGCGAATTTTTCGGGAGCGTTCGTGCGAGCGAAATCCCTTCGAGTCGGCGAGAGAGTTCATCGATCGTCGCGCGAACGTTGATGTTTCGACGTTTTCGTTCAGGGTTTTCGCGTCCGGGAAATTCGGACGACGCGAAAGTACCTTTCGACGCGGTAACGAAGATAAAGAAACGGGGGGAGGAGGGGGAACAAATTTGAGATTCGAACAAAAGAGACCTTTCGACGAAACAGCGCGCGGCTTTTTTCGAAGAGCGGAGAAATTACATTCCGCGGGAAATGAGATTTTTTAAATACTTTTTTTCTTTTTTTTTTTTTTTTCCTACGAAAAACGAACGAACGAGATTATGAAGGGGAGGGGGGAGGGGGTTGAAAAAGATTGAAAATTTTTCGCTAAAGGGGACTTTTTAGCAGAATATTGTGTATTTTTGGGAATGGTTTCGGCGAAATGATTTTCGACGTAAAATGAGAGTTCGTAATTATCCTTTGTGATACCGGTGGCGAAACGAAATGAGGAGAAAATCGAAAATTTTCTGCCTGAAAAAAAAAAGAGGGGAAAAAATTCGCAGTGGAAATGTTATACGTTTGATTCCTCTTTTTCCTGCTTTTTTTTTGCGATTTTACAAATAGTTACGTTCGATATACATTTTTTTTTTTGTATAAAGAGCAAATATAAACGTAGAGAAATTCCAGTCGACGGAATTTTTTTTCTTTTTTTTTTTAAATATTTCGTAAAATAAAATATTCGAAAAATTGAAACATTCGGCGCACGGAATATTAATTACCAGACTGCGGATTTTTATGCAAATATTACGGAACGGAAGCTGAACAAGATTCGTGTCGGTCGTTAAATATTATCATCCGACGTAAATAAACGTTATCATTGCTAATATTAACATTATCTTTAAACGATTTCTACAAAGACACGCGAAAGCCCAAAAATTAAGCAAGCAACGAAAAAAGAGAGAAAAGAAAAGAACAGAGACGGACAGAGTTGGTCCATCCGAAAAAGAACAACGGCTAACGAAAGGCAGAGGCTGATGCTGGAAGCAATTTATCTAAACGTAGTGGCGAGACCACTCGAGAACGAAAGGCGGAGAGAGAGTCCATCCGGAATATTACCGGGCATCGGGGGCGGGTGGGTGGTTGGCTGCCGCCATTGCGCTTTGATTCTTTTGTGCGTGGCTCGCGAGACCTTCGACTTCGGAGAGGTATCGAGGCCACTGACGCGAGAGCGAAACGAAACGAGGGAAAAAGGGAGACGAACGCCGGAAAAGTGGACGCACTTGACGATCCATGGTGTACCGAAGAAACTCTCCTCGAGAGTCAGCCCCCAGTTTTCTCCGGAGGAAATTTCTAATCGACGAAAATGGACCCGAGAATCGGATCCTTTAACTTTAGGGAGGGAGGGAGGTTCTGTTAAACGACTTTTCCCCTTTCTTAAATCGCGTGTTATTTCATTAAAAATAAGATCTGGCTTGCGGCGTCCAAATTTCATTATTAGAAATCGTGTCAGTAAAAAACTGCGAGAGCTAATGCGCAACGTCCGATAATTGGGGAATAATTCGTCTTTATTTCCAGCGAAAATGTTGACAACTTGACATTCTCTACGGCGGCCATTGATGAAAATACCAGGTGTCACGAGATATCGGCGAGGGAGGAAAGAGAAGCAGCACGTTGAAATAGACGCGGCGAAAAGGCCAGTGAAATGAGGTTGCTGCCGAATTAAGCGACGTCCCCGTGCTCGGAAAATAGACGACCCGATACGCGTTCCCTTAATAAAACTTATCAACCGATTGATTTATCATCGCTCGAAAGCGCCAGTGGCACACGCGTTCGCGGATGGAATTTCCCTCCGTCTCCCTCCTCGCTTCGCGCCCGCGAATCACCTCGTTACAATCACTCGTTCGTAATTATTCATTTAATCAAACCTCATGCACCTCACGAGCTATTTCATTTGACCATTTGATCTCCCTTCTTTAGTATCTCTTTCGTCCGATAATTCTCACTATCGCCTGCAATTACCCTTCTTTTTACTACCTCTTGTAGAGGGTAAATAAATCCGTACTTTTTTCATCGTATACATTTTTCTCTTAAATTAAAATTAAAATCATAAAATTCCATCGCACATCAATATACACGTCATCATCGTTCTCGTTAATTAAACATCTTTGCACACCTTCCGCAGAAAACAGAAAAAAAAAGTGCAATTTCAAAACGAGAAACGAGAATAATAAAAGCCAGATTTCCGTGGATCACTCAATCTCACGCTCAATTGTTTTCACCATCCGACAACGTGGAATTTCATACCGGAAAATCCGGGATGAAAGAGAGAAAGGGACGGACCAATCATCCACGGGGAGACCTTCTCTAAAACCTAAACCCCGAAACTTCTGCTTGGCATGTCTGACATGTTTCATGCTGGAATGTTTCTCTGCGAATGCGCCGGAAACGCACGCCGCGATTTCCAGAATGCCATCATCATCATCCACTCCCCCTCCTCTCCCCCCCAAGACCTGCCACGCTCTCGTGTGAATAATCACCGGTCTCTCGATCCCACCTCTCGATTCGATACCTCTTTTTCCCATTCACTTTCCCCGCCGCTCCTTTCCTGCGTGGAAAAATTGTTAATTAACCATCGAGCCTCTCGTCGGAATTATAGATTTCTCAATGGCACTAGATCGAGAGCGGATGAATCCGCGCGAACGTTGGTTCGTCGAGTTCGAGTTCGAGTTCGAGTTCGCGTTGAATAGATTAAAAAAAAAAAAAAAAAAATTCCGGCGAAAATGAATTCATTTGCAATTCTTACATTGTCTCGTTTCGACGTATTTCGAGGGAAATAATTGGAAAAATTGCAAGAGAGATCGTTTCCAAAAGTGTACGAATTTCCTTGAAATTTTCCGTTTCTAATCAACTCAACTGAGACGTTCCACGGAAAGGGAAGAAAAAGAAGAAGAAAAATCAGCAGCATGCACTTTTACGTGCAGACGAGCTCGTCCAGAGAAATCTCTCTTCAAACATCTCTCCGATTCATCAAACAAAAATAACTCCCGCGGAAACTCTCGAACGAAGCGAGCACAACTTCTCCCTTCTCGCGAAGGAGCCCGGCCCCATCTCCCCCGCCGCCCGCGAGATCCGATCGAGAGGAAAAGCGGCGAACAATCGGCCGTCGACGAAGCGAAAGCCGTTGATCGAAGCTTCGGGATAACAGAAGATAAGGTTGCACTTTTGAAATTAGCTGCCGCCCCAGCGGGGGAACGACTTTCCCGGAGACGGCGAGGGGGGGTGACGCCAGACGAGGCAAGAAAGAAACAGGGCCCTTGCGGACCGCGCGGGGCTTCGGACGTGGGCTTAATCGAGAAAATGGCTGAACCCAGGCATCCGTGAAAAGAGGGATAGGCGCGTGATCTCGCGAGATCGGAAGCCATTTATGGACCCCCCTGCCCCCCTCCTGCCCCCGCTGATCGACTTAGAATCGTCGACTACGTGTAATCTGCTTAGAACATGCTATTCTCCGACGTAATTACCGACAGATCGTCCTCTTCATCCCTTCATCCGTCCGGGAAATTGCGATTTTCACGGAGCTCCGTCTTCGTCCATTGTGCCGCGTCGTTCTCCACGGAGCATTTTCCTTCATTCGCTTTTACTTATTTATGATCTTTTGGTCGCGGCTTTTATTCTCTGGATCTTTCAGAGAGTTTCTTTTTCTATCATTTTCTTTTGTTGAAAATAGGGATTTTCAGTTTCTTGATTCGACTCGGAGAATTTGATTTCGATTTTTATTTGGCGTATTCTTATTTGTTATTCTTATTATATATCGTTAAAGCGCTTCATGTTGCAGGTCTTGTTTTCTAGATCTTTTAGAATTTTTCTGAACAAAGGGGTTTTAATTCCGAGAATCTTCTTATATTTCAGTGATTTCATTTATTACAATATTTATATTAGAGTTACAGATGGTAATTTTCTTATTTACTTTATTTTCACCACTCATAATGTTTCTGTTGCACATTTTATTCTCCTAGATCTTTCAGAGTTTTTCTTTTAATCACTGAAAGTGATTTTAGCTTCTTCAGGTGCAACGCTGATGCAACGAAAATTAGCGATTGGTTGATTGGGTCACGTGATTCGTGAGGGGGCGTGGAGTAGACCTCGAGTAGGAGTGGCGTTGTCTGGTGCCTGTAATTTGTTTTGTATCGATTCAAATGTTTGCGTATCAATAAAATTTTATTGCAAAAAAATCGTCTTCATTTCCTAGTCAGAACAGTTTTTTTTTTTTGAAAAGAGAGGTTTTAATTCTTGGCTCAACTCGGAAAATCTTCTTTAGGTTCTGTTTGGTTTCAATTTTCATTCCAAACGTGCTCTTTTTTCTCCTTTCGAGTGATTCTGCTTATTAAAACATGCAGATATCGTTACGGATTGTAAGTTTCAACAGGATATATTATATCTCTCTGGCCACTCGGCTTTATTAAGTGGACAACGGGATGATCTTCTTTATCCCAGTTCCTTTTTGATGCGCCATTTTCCGCCTCGTTCCGTCCCATTATCCACAAATGGTCACCGTGTCGCGTCGCTCATTCGCGTGCGACCTCGAACGGAAGGACTCGCGCGAACGTCTCGTTAAAGGTGCTGGACCAGAGAGTCAATTACCGCGCCACGTCATCGTTTTCCTTTCTCTTTTGTCATCGTCTCGCTCGTCTTTTGACGGAAAAAAGGCGGTCGACGACCCTCGGTGGGACGTTGCTCGCATCAAGGTTGTTGAAGACAGTTTTTCCTCCTTCGCACCCCTTTCTTACTGTTTCGTCGGTTGAAGCGCAGTTTGTTAACAGGCGAATTTTCGCGAAATGTTTCTCCTCGAGTCGAGTGATAAATTTCGTCGACTCTAAGCCGTGTTTAGGTCAAGTTGCAAAGTCTGAATTATTTCAAATCGTGCCTGGGACGCGAGACTGGAGGCAATTGCGAGATAACCCCTGCCGGTTCAAGATAATTAAAAAATAACAAGAAGAAGAAGAACGGAAGAGAGCGCAGAGTGCAATAAGGGAATAACAGAGCAGCGATACAGCGTAACAATAACGTAGAAAATCTCAAAAATACGCAAGGGAACGAGGAAGGGCTAAAAGGGTGGAATTAAAATGGCGAAACGGAAGAGAAATCCGAACACGCGCGCACTTTCGAATTTTCTACGAATAAACTCTCGCGGACAAGCACGGAGTTTAGAAATTTTAGAAACCAAAAGAAAAATAGCTTTGATTTAACAATAACAATAATAATAATAATAATAAAAAAAATTAGCAATGACGCTAAAAATTTCCAAATCCACTTTGTGTTTCCTCGCGAGCAACTTCGCGTCACGTAAGAAAGGGGGGGGGGGGTAAAAAATTATAGCCGGCGTTGTGAGATCTGGGAGATTTTCGCGAGCAACGACGACGGCGACGGATCGTTAACGACACAGACACGGACAACGGGGGGATTCGGTGACAAAGCCCGGTCGCGTTCTCCACTCTCACTTTGAAAACATACACGCTCTACTTTTCCACGGTCTGTCGCCCGGCCGAAAAATAGCGCGAGATTGTTAGCGGCTGGTAGAAATTCGCGGAATCGCTCGGCTCGCGAGGCTTCTCTCTTCAAGCGCCAGTTTCTTTCTGTTTGAAACTGTGTATGGACGATGAAATTCAATGCGTCGTGGCTCTGACTTGAACTCTCACTTTCGTTAATTAACGCACGACGATTGAACAATGTTACGACAAGAAGATAATGCAACGACTATGGATGGAAAAGAGATGAAGCGAAAGAATGTAAATGTGCGATGCGCCCAAAAGTGTTGTGCCGTGACGCAGCGAGAATCGGCACACAGGATAAAAAGACAAGAATCGAAAATCCTTGAACCATCTCTCGCCCCTGTTCTCCCTGCACTTTTTTCCCCCCCTCCTCCCAGCCGTGCACGACGAATGATTAACGAGGGTTGCAAGTTTTGATGCACCCGGCGCACGTGCATCATCCACAGAGCTTACGAGCAGCGCACACAGCTGCCTCTATTCGCCTAAACTTCCGACATTTTTTCGTACCTCCCACCGTCACGCGTGACTGACAATAATAAATATTTCCCACTGCCACCCTCTACTACATCGGCGTCGCCAACTTCTCCTCTTTTTTCACCCTCGGCCACCAGGGGAAACCAATTTTTTTCCCTTCTTTGTCGACAAGGTTGATCGACGAACGACACCGAAGAAGCAAACCACTTTTTCTTTCTCCTTTCAACCAGAATTTTTGGAACGATTTCAAAACGTTGCAACTTTGCGAGATTTGTCGAAAGAAACTGCAACGAGTCGGTCACTTCGAGTAATAAATTTGAGAATAATCCGACCTTTTTTTCGTTCAAATTTTAAACAAATTAAAGGATCGTAAAGAACGATTGTCAGATTAGGTCTCGCTACGTCTTCAGTTTTATTTCACTCCTTCCCAACTTGATCAAAGATGGTCGCATAATTAATGCGCGCTTTGGGGGCCAACAGGTGTGCCAACGATTAATTCTCGTCGACACGAGACACTATTTATTATCAGTTTTTGCGGTGAACGCGACGTCGAGACAAAGATTAAACGTTTAGATTATTTATAGATTACATAGATCCCTCGACGTGGCTGACCTCGTTACGATCTGTTAAGTGTCTCGCAATTTCTGATAATTATTTCCTCCCCCCCAGTCACGGAGAGCAGCAGCGAGTGCAAAATCGAAGATCGGTTATCGTCGGAGCTGCGATATGACTGACGGGGCGATATTTTTACAAAGCTGTCGTAGCTGGAAATTTCCACAGGAGGACAGTGAAAAATAGATACGATTTTTTCTGACAGGGAACGATTGGTTAATCCTGACAGGAGTATTTCCAGCGTGCGGAGGGATACAAATTTTTAAACGTGCGCTCGCCGTGGAGGACGTGCGGAAGCTTGTTCATTAGCGGCGGCAATTTAATCGACCGAAGCACAAGAAAGATCGAAGAAAAATATCCCCCGGTATTAAAAATAAAAGATCAATATAACGCGTACAAATTCTTCAGAAGTTGCTTCGCAAACTTTTTTTGGAAAATCTTGCCTTCTCGCGACAAATTGAAGAGACCGATTCTTCGATTCGGATCATCCTTTGTGCTTATTTTCACCCTGCCAATTTATCGCTTCATCCCCCGGCACTTTAACTTTGGTAATATTATTCTTTGACGAGGCAACGCGCGCGTCCTTTCCCTCTCATTCGGAGAACAGGAAACCAGCCTACGTCTGACAGAAATTCGGACGAACGGGTGTTATTTGAAACCAGAGCGGAGAGGTGTCGGATCCTCTGACCTACTCGATCTTCCGCTTTTCCAAACAGAAATTCCCCGTGTCAAAAGGATGAAAATTCGTCAAAGCTACGCGATCGCTTCTCCGTTGGAGCCCGGCCATTTCCCACCCCGGCCCCTAACCCGGCCTGTTATCGTTAAAAGATAAATAACCAAACTTGGCGAGCTCGGGACTCGAATAATAATTGAACGATCGGATTAACGGAGACGGATGGAACGTTGATGATTAATTAGTTCATTGAAGTTCGTCGTTACTCACCTTCTTGGCGTCATTGTTGTTGTCGGCCGCGTGATGTGGCTGTGGACTCATTGCAGCACCATTGCTAACTGCCCCGCTTTGCGACAAAAGCTCGTCGCTACCCCTCTGAAACAATAAGAGACACCGACACGCGTTAGTGGGAATGTAATTACTTCCATGCAATTTATCCAGAATTATTCACTACCCCTAAATCCTAAGGTGACTCCATTTTCCTCCAGTTCTCATTTCAGATCATTTTCAAGACTATTTCACTAATTGCAATCTAACTAATTCGATGACGCTTGATTTAAAATTATTTACCACCCCTCATTTCTAATTTTGATTCGCGTTATTTTGAAGACAATTTCAGTAAAATTTATCTAAAATTATTTACCACCCCTAAATCCTAAATTCATTCTTAATTCTGACTCGTGTTATTTTAAAGGCAATTTCAGTAAAATTTATCTAAAATTATTTACCACCCCTAAATCCTAAATTCATTCTTAATTCTGACTCGTGTTATTTTAAAGACAATTTCAGTAAAATTTATCTAAAATTATTTACCACCCCTAAATCCCAAATTCTGATTCGCGTTATTTTAAAGACAATTTCAGTAAAATTTATCTAAAATTATTTACTACCCCTAAATCCTAAATTCATTCTTAATTCTGACTCGTGTTATTTTAAAGGCAATTTCAGTAAAATTTATCTAAAATTATTTACCACCCCTAAATCCCAAATTCTGATTCGCGTTATTTTAAAGACAATTTCAGTAAAATTTATCTAAAATTATTTACTACCCCTAAATTTTAGGGTGATTTCATCTTCCTCCAATTCTTTATCCCTAGCTTTGACTTATGTAATTTTAAAGATTATTTAACTACAATTTAACTATTTCGAAACAGTTTATCTAAAATTATTTACTACCCCTAAATCTTAAATCCATCCGTAGCTCTGATTCGCGTAATTTTAAAGACAATTTCAGTAAAATTCATCTAAAATTATTTACTACCCCTAAATCTTGAGACATCTTCCTCCAATTCTCCATGTACCTAGCTCTGACTCACGCTATTTTAAGAACACACTCGAACGAAACGTATCTGCCAAACAGAGGAATGAAAAGTTTCGAGTTCCCTACCCCTAATCCCGTGCACTCGCCACGCGCACCCCGATCGTCGGTCAAGAAATTCGCCATCCACTCGCCCCGAGGTCCGACAAAGACACATCTCCCTCCTGCCCGTCGATCCTCGAGACTCAAACCGTCTCGCGCGTTCCCCAACCTTAAACCTCTCTCGCAAGAAACCAGCCAGCTTTCCGGTTGCACCGGTCCCAGGGTGGATTATTAAAATCCTTGCAACTCTGTAAACACGTTTAACCGTCGATTCTCCGGGCGGTAACAGGATCAAGAGTCCCCGGTACGCGGACTCCTCTAATTCCTTCGGCTGATCCTTCAAAGGGAAACGGGACGACGCAAACATCGCGCGCGAGCGATCCCTCGATAGGGTGTTTGGCAAAACCAAAGCGGCGAAGAAAGCTTCTGCACGCGCAAGGAGATGGAAGTATGGCGATCTTTCAACGAGGAAAATGCGATATCCCCGGTGCTTCGAGATAATTCATAAGCTCGAAAACGAGGGAAAAAGAGAGAGAGAGAGAGAGAGAGAGAGATAGCGGTGGATCTGCCAGTCATGCAGCTATCGGAGAGACAGAATGCCAGATCAAAGAGTCCCGCAGGATCACGCCAGCGAGTATAAGAAAAGACGCGAATCTCTTCCCCTGCAACCCGGCGAACCCTTTGACGAATATTTATGGAAATCCTTCGCTCGGGTCTTTAGTCGATAAGACGCTGTTAGGCAGACGCGTAGATGGGGAGAGCTCTTCCTCCCTCTTTTGTTTTCTCCCGGATCGCGTTAAGACGAAGGAGCGCTTCCAAAGCGCAGTTTTGCTAATTAAAGAAGTTGAAGAATCGTTCGTAAAAACAATTTCAGAGGGGCAACGCGAAAAACGCGATTATTATTTTGTTGAATCGTTCTATAGCTCACACAATTCATGAAACACAACATGTAAATTTCGGAAAGAATTCTTTAAACATCTGCCACAACGCGAAGAAACGACCTATAGTAAGAGAGTTTCGTGGTATTCGCCGGATATACCGGGAGAAGGAGGGATGTTTCGCCCTCTGTCTGGCATCCGGCGCGGCCAAACCATCACCGGACCTACTATATTATTTACTTGCCGCGAACCTATGGATTATGGAATCTTCGGGAAGCGAGGTTGCCCGATCCTCGCCTTTCAATCCTCTTCGTGTCGTTCAGCGGATTGCTCGAAACTTTGGGGAAATTGCGAGACACGAGCTGCCTCGCAGTCTCTTTTTATTCGCCGTCGGATTTACTTTGGCGATAATTTATATTTCTACTGTACAAACTACGTGTAGATTATTGCAAAAATGGTCCAACACTTCATTTCATCTTACGATATAACAAATTATTACGTGAACTATTATTTTTCTTTCTTAACCTTCACAGCGTGCGATTATCGGCGAGATTTACTTTTAGATAAACTGAATAAAAAACTGCAAGACTTGTACCCCAGTACGATTCGTCTCACTGAAAGGCACGATCGCTCAGTATCAGACAACGCCACTCCTACTCGAAGTCTATCCCACGCCCCCTCGCGAATCACGTGACCCAAATCAACCAATCGCTAATTTTCGTTGCATCAGCGTTGCACCCGCTAAAATCACTTTCAGTGATAAAACTTTGGCTTAAGAGTTCAGTCCTTTTGTTTGAATAATTCTGTTTCAAGACAACGCCTGTTCTCAGAATTCTGTCTTTCCGGGAACATTCGGTAGAACAAATATCTCACCTTCGACTTGCAACTTCCACTCCAAATCGACACTTACACGCGATACACGACTATCCAAGAAATTGGTTGTGCTCGCGAGAGCAAAATCTCGAAGAATTCCGAAGGCACCACCGCTATTCCCGAACGAAGAAGGAAGACACACTCGGCCTCCTCCCGAGACACACGCGGAATTCGTCCCGGCCGTTTCTCGAAAACGCTGCGCGTTTCTCGGGATCTCACGTGACCGACCAGGCGAACGAAATCGTCTCACGATCGTCTGGCCAGCTGTCTGCAGAGTCCCTTCGACAGGGTCTCCACCGGTTGACAAAGCAATTTCACGTTCGAGCTGCAACGCGATCCAATGAGTTTCCTCACCGCCCTTCTCTCTCACTCTCTCTCTCTCTCTCTCCTCCTTTCTCACCCCTAAGGTTATTTGCCAGAGGATTCGCGCGACTCGCATTAATTGCAGGGCAAACACGCGGCATGCTCCGCTTGCTTGACAATTTGCTCGACGACGCAACTAACTGGGCCACGTTTCCGGCCCGTTACCGACCGAGTTAGGGTGGACAATGGATCCTCTCTCTCTCTCTCTTCTCTCTTTGGCTGCCGAGGGTTAATTGGTCTTTCGCGGTGCCTCCGTCGGACTTGTTTGACTTGGTTCCCGGAATAACAAGAATGTTTCCCTTCTAGGGTTGAAACGTACGCAATTTATGATGCTCTAAAGCGTATCCAAGAAAAAGAGACATCTATAACCAAAGTCTTGTCAAAACATTCCTGCAATTTCTGGGCGATAATGTACGTAATATTCGGATCTGCCAATGCGTCCAAGAAAGCATTGAAATTTTGTGTAAATAAGTGAAATTGAATTTTATAAAATTAATGTTGAAACATCTTCTGAGCTAATAGATTTCTTTTGATCTCTCGCGTCGACTGACGTAGAAAAAAGTTAGAAATTATGTAATTATGTAAGTCAGTCTAGAGACAAATCAAGTGTACCAAATTACTGCTTTCTCAAGAGAAAAAACTGCGCGACTTGTACCCCAGTACGAATAAAGACGACTTTTTCGCCATAAAATTTTATTGATATACAAACATTTGAATTGATACAAAACAAATTACAGACGCGATTTACTACTCGAGGTCTATCTCACGCCCCCTCACGAATCACGTGACCCAAATCAACCAATCGCTAATTTTCGTTGCATTAAGCGTTGCATCTGAAGAGGCCCGATTTTCTGGGCTATCCCCGCTAAAATCACTTTCAGTGATAAAAAAGAAATGCAGTTTCAGTTGGAGATAATTGCATTTGTAAATTAAAACGAGACACCCTGTGTATCGTTTCATGTAAACCGATTTAAAACAAAATTCTCCGAACAAAGAGAGAGAGAGAAACAAAATAGAAACGAACAGTTCAAAACTCGGCTCTCGAAACAACGTCAAGATGATGGATTATCAATCGCAAAGTATCGAACTACGTACTTTCGCGAGGCGAGAGTGAGTTCTCGACGAATCTTTCGAGGATGATCGCGTGGCCAACGTTCGGAGGGAGGCTCGTGAAATAATATTAGCTCGGGATAGTCCTCGGGCGATAAGACGAGCTCGGTTATCGTTTTTCAAGATGGATGGCTCAGGGAGGTTCGTGTATCGTTCCGCGAGAGAAAACGTGTCTTCCGTGTCCGGGATTCTTTGGAAAATTGCGGCCGGATAAGCCTCTTGTACCTTCTTTCCTCTCCCCCCCTCCCCCAAAGTTTCTTCATGGCTACGCTCTGCCTACAGGAAGATTTAAATAAAGAACGAGTTGGCGTGCTCGAGTCTCGTCGAATTTTCGCAGACTCTCAAAAATTTTTAGTAAATATAGAAATCACGTCAAACAAATTTAAGAATACTCTCACGAATTTTACAAGCTTTTAGTCGTCAAGATCAAACAATCGCGCGATCGCGTTCGATTGAAGGATTTACCCGAAAGAGACTTGGAATTCCAATTTTCTGAGCTATTTGGTCCATCCAGGTCCGTCAACTTCGTGCACAACCTCTGATATACCGCGCCGATAAATCATGTTCAAGTACCAAAGAGCACGAAAGCTCGCGACGCGCTGTGTGTAGGTTGTCCTCGGAGAGTCAGCGATCGAGGTATCGAAGGGACAGAAAGGAAAGCTTTGTCCCTGCCCCTTGCAAGGACCAATGGATCGCGATCCATAGATTTTGACCTTAGTCAGATCGTGTTCCAAGATTCGATGGCAATTTTCTGCTTATTTAGTCGACGATTTCTTATCGAGGAAAGCAAAGGGATTCTAAATAAATTGAACTGGAGGCTGGCGAGGGCTTATTTGTCGAGGCATTTGTTCGAAAATTGGTAACTTACGACTGCGAATTTGGTTGCTACGGGAGTGGTAAATTGCTTGCACTTTGCGGACAAATAAGCAGTGGGTCGAGAAATATAAAACTCGAGACGCTTGTAATTCCTCGATCTGCATTTAATGGCGAAATATCGTTTTCTAAGTATTTCTAATATTAGGGAAAAATCATTAAAGTATCATGATAAAATTTTTGAAACTACCTTTTTTCTCCAAGTTTCACATTACTGTACAATTTATTAATTGCTACTGTGCACATTGCTCCATTTTTCAGGATTATCAGGACAATAGCATCGAGATCCCCCACTCTAGACTGACCACTCTATCATTCTATAACTCTAATTTTCGCACCTGCTAAAGAAAGGTGAATATTTTCCACGTACAAAGTACACACATTCGCAAAGGAAACTAAAAAAAAAAACCATTACTCCATTTGCGAAGACAGGCTTTATTAACGTATCGTTCGTTTTCACAAAAATGTTGCAAGAGAGAACCACCATGTACTTTTTTTGATCCACTTGTACGAGAGTACAACAGCGCAGCGATATATTTGTTTCACCGATTTGTCAATCGACTCGTTCGATAGTAAGTAATGCAAGTAGAGTAAGCAGAGTAAGTAATGAAGTAGAGTAGTAGAGTAGTAATGTAAGTAGAGTAAGTAATGAAGTAGAGTAGTAGAGTAGTAATGTAAGTAGAGTAAGTAGAGTAAGTAATGAAGAAGAGTAGTAGAGTAGTAATGTAAGTAGAGTAAGTAGAGTAAGTAATAAAGATCATTCTGACGAAACGAAGACGGGGAGGAATTGCCTGATAGTAATTCATTTTCGAGTGAAATTCCATCCCTCAAATATCGCCCAAATCCTCTTTGTATCCCGCGCACGGAGAAATATTTAATCAACGTCGCGTACACATCTCCTCGCGCGTTAATGGCTGTATCAACAATTTTGAATTTTAATTAGAAACAAGGGAAGGGACTGGCGTTATTATTTCGTAATATTGAACGGAGGGGGGAAGAGAAAAGTATAGATCGACGTTCGCCAGAGGAAAATTATGCAGCCAAAGAGGGAGAGAGAGTGAGAGAGAATGGAACTTTGATTTTGATTGTTTCAATTGAAGCCGCGTATAATGGAGGAAATTGAGTTTCGAGATGGCGGGCGTGCATGTACAGCGCGCGATGACTATGGCAGACTGCGTGCAGGAACGTAAAAAATGACTCTCCCATTTTTTCCTTTTTCCCTCTGTTATATTTTCTTCGTTCTTTCATTCTTTTTTTTTCTTTCTTTCTTCCCCTTCCGTTCGTCGCCATTAAATTGCGCTTTAATTGGTTTTTTCAAACCGGCGGCGGAACGTTCGACCGTTCAGGAGAAAACCGAACGCGAGACGTAAACGTGCTTAATTGGTCGATATATTGAAAATAACACGGAAGCGCGACTCGTGTCATTTGAGCGGGGAGATTCGTCGTCGGAGTTAACGCAAAATAACGAGGAATTGTTTTCCACGTTAATGTCCCCAGATTTACATTTCGAGTATTAATTATCTTTGCTTCAACGCCCCCCTTCGCTTCCGCGAGTTCTCCCTCTGTTTTTCACCGTGTTTCACAATCCCTTGCAATTTCCGCGACACCTCAAAGTTCGAAATTTTTTTCGACTCGTTCGGAGTATCTTCGATTCAACCAAGTAGTGCGGAATATAGAGAAGCAAGAACTAAAGATGTTCCAAATTAATAAAAACCACCTGCCCGTCCCTTTTCGTACGTACATACATCCCGGATATATCCCGAAACTTCCACGCGGAACATGGCAGCGTGGCAAATTAGAAACCGCAAGTTCTTGCTCGATGTACTAATTAAGACGGAACCTTCTAATCAACCTCATTAACCTATAGACACGGGTGTTTCGCCGAGCGGAGCAAGATGCGCATTTAATTACGAAAATGATTGCGAAAATGTGGCCGTCGGTTAATTCAATATCGGACGCCGTCGCTTTTTTGCGCAACGAGCTGGAAGAGAAAAAGAAAGAGTGGAAAAAATCGGGGACGAAATTTCCCTATCCGATCGGTTTTGCAATTCAATTTTCTGTTTATCTCTCGTCGATTGCTGGTAATGTCGGCGCACGCAACGGCGGGAAAATGTTCATTCGCGATGAATGTTAAAATTTTCTTTTTTTCTTCCACGTGTACGTTTACAATCCCTCCTCATTCGAAGGATTTTGCAAACTTCCAAAGAGTCCAAATTACTTGAGAAGAACATTTGATTCTCAAGTGGAAAAACTTTGCAAAATTTTTGAAATTTAAAAATCGTTTCAGAGTTTCTCGAAAGTTAGAAATTTTATTTGCTACTGGACATTTGGTATTTCTTCTCTCTCTCTATTTTTTTTTTTTTTTTGCATATTCAAAAAAGGGTTAATTGAATATCTCGAAAATCACGCGAAAACAGCACGAACGAGGAGAGAAGACGAGGCAAAAATTTCCCGAAGACGTTGATCCAATTGAACAGGGCCACTATCCACTTTCTTCTTCTCCACGCTCTTCCTCTTTGTGTCTCGAATATCGAATCGATGTTCGCGGGTGAACGGCTGCCCCGAACGACTCCGGAGCGTTTTCACCCTAACGAGCGGCTTTAATTTCTGCCCTGTTTCCGCGTCATTTACCGCAGAGAAGGGGGCTCGATGAAAATCACGACAGGCTGACACAAATCTTCCGGCTCATACAAATCTTTATTCGGTTATCTGGCTCGCTGAGCTCACCTCGCCCTCGTCCGTCTTCAATTTCCCTCCCCCTTTCTTCTTTTTAGCTCTTTCTCTGTTTTTCAACATTCACCCTCAAATTTTGACTCTCAGCAATTGACGATCGAACATATTTTGCTCCAGATGGTACAATTCATGCGCGTTCTCTTTCTTCTCTTTAAATTAAAATTGTTCCAAATGAGAAAGAGTTCAACTATTCGCTGCGATGAAAACAACTCGTTCTTTCAAAAGATTTAAAAAATTCGCTTTGACACTTGTACTTCAAAGCAGTCCCTTCTTCGAGATCCCGAATTTTGTCACGAATTCTCGGTGGTTGACTCTTTTGAGGCGACTTTTTGAGGTGGATCAAAGAGCAGAGAAATCGTTCGTCTTGCTCGAAAATCTCAAACACTTGTCACGCGTGGTTATTCTTGGCTTTCGATATCCAGGTTAACTCTCGAGCAGATTCCAGATTTCATTACAGACAGTTATTCTCGGCTCTGTCGAGATTTTGGAGTTCCGTATTGATCTTCGCAGCCCGGCAATCGGAAACCAGCTTCGTCTTCCTTTTATTAGAATCAACACGCAATACGTTGAAAATAATAATTTCAGAGACCGAGGAATTATAATACAACACGCAACGTTGTATATATATATATATATAAAAATTCGCTCTCGAATTTAAAACGCCCTCGGACAGACGGATTTAGCGTGTGTGCAACAACATCAAAAAAGTGAATTCCTTTCAGCTGTTATTCTCCCCTCCTTTCTTTTTCTTCCTTTTTGAAAGTGATTTTAGCAGGGGTAACCGAGAAAAGGGCCTCTTCAGGTGCAACGCCAATGCAACGAAAATTAGCGATTGGTTGATTTGGGTCACGTGATTCGTGAGGGGGCGTGGGGTAGACCTCGAGTAGGAGGGGCGTTGTCTGGTACTGAGCAATCATTTCAGTGAGACGAATTGTACCGGGGTACAAGTCGTGCAGTTTTTTTCTTTTTTCGAAACGAGGAAGAAGGAAACAGCCCAGGCGCACAAACTCACTTTGTACAGTCCCGCCGGTAGCTTTTTGTCGGGTGAAACTGAATCATGGCCAGATCGCCGGGCAAATGAAGCGGCGGGCATCGTTCCTTTCTCTGTTTTTTAATACAGGCGCGCGCTCGGCAGGAAACAAAGGAACGAGTTAACGACGCTGAAAAACGACGAGAATCCTCACGGAACGGACAACTGGTTGCCAGAGGAATCTCGCGCGACAGCGAGGCGCGCGCGCGTTCGTTAGCGGGGGGAAAATTTGGATTTTGTTTCGTTTGCAATTCGTCGACGCGGCAATTTCCGCGGCTAATACCGCAACCGCCGCTTCCTCTCGTCTTTTTCTTTCTATTGGATTATCGATTTTTGCTGCGAAAATCGTTGGATGCTTTTCTCTCTCTCTTTTTTTTTTTTAAATTGTTTCGTAGACATGAACGTTTAACTTTCTCGCTACTAACGACGACTACAGTCGGCCAATGTTTGACGCTCGTTGTGTACTATCGGTGACTATAGTCACTCAATGTCTGACGTACCATCTAAGTGTATTGATTGCATACTAATGACTCGATGACTACATTCATCCAACGACGGATTGTATCATTGCTTATTACTGATGACTATAGTCACCCAATGTTTGACGTGTACTATCTATACCGATATCTAGTATACCTATCCAGTATACCTAGTATAGACTAAGTATCTATACTGATATTTAATATATCTATCTAACATAAGTATCCATGTACTGACATCTAGTATATCTGTCCAAGTATCTATACTGAAAGCTGGTATATCTATCTAAGTATCTATACTGATATCTAGTATATCTATCCAAGTATCTATACTGATATCTGGTATATCTATTTAAGTATCTGTATTATATTAAGTATAATCATCAGCTACCACCGATGACTGTAGCCAGCTAACGATACTTGCTGTATACTACCGGCGATTTCAGTCACTCGACAAAATTTTGCATTTACTCCTAACTTTGGTAGAAATAAGCTCATCTAGAATTGCTCTTGGTACCGTGGCAACGTATTCTCACGCAGGACCACCATAACGAAAAGGACATAATTAATCGTGGACGAGAGAGTCGTTGCTTCACAGACATTTTAATTGCTGTCGTTAGAATCGCCGTGGCTAATCATTCCGTCAATCGTTCCCCGAAACGTCGCCGCAACGACGTCAGGATCATTTCAGGCGGGTGGAGCGCCGACGAAAGCGAAAAGCAACGTTGACGTTCCGGTAAGTTTCGAACAGAGACTCGTCGCGCGGAGGAAACGAAGGAACACGGAGGTGTGTAAAGCAATTATAATCCACGATGTTAGCCCGCCGTGAATCCGACAAGACCGCGAACAGTTTGCGGATAAACGAGGACGACAGGCGTGTACCACCCCGTCGAACACGCGTAGTTTAATCGGAGAAACTTATCGAGGGATAATTCAAGAGTAACAATCCAAGTGCTCTGTCTAGAAATTTGAATCTCGCGAAATTCTTTTCGAAAGTTTGAACACTGATCGATCCTATATCTGTTGTCAGTTAATTTTTATTTATTCAAAATTGTTTTTTGGATAATTTTTGGAATTTGTTACCTTAACCTGTTATCGGGATTCGAACGATCTTAAGTAGGAAACGTGTACAAACGATCACGTTTACTCACAGACACTGTGCGCGGTCCGGCAATCATGTTTGCAATTTGTTTCGCGTCCCAGTTTATAGAACTCGCAGGTCTGATCGAAACTGTTCCAGTTACGTTTGAGTTATGAATGATCACTGACCTCTGACTTTCCGAGCGGACATTATGATTTAACAGGGACTGATTAGCCTCCGGCTAACAGAATTTCGCGAAATAAAATAAATGCGGAAATATTTTACCACCGGTCCGCCGGTATAATATATCCGCCGTATGAAATCGAGCAGCGAAATTAAAAAGATCTCGAAATATTCGCCGAATACATTTGATAAATTATTTTAAAACGAACGACGATCGCTGAACAAATTTAAATTCTCCGCCATTTTTCAAGAAGATACTCGCGAGCCGAAGAATTCGAGAACCAAAAAAGAATTCACAGACCAACCGAGAGATTTAACTTCTTGCAACTGATTCACGGATACGCGGTAATTAAATAAAACACGGCGCTAAGAATTCCTTCTGTATGTACATATTTGAGGTATACAATAATCCTGTTTGTTAATAATTTCTTACAGAATATACTTCACTGGCGTTAATTAGCGAGAATTCCAGAAAGACGTCGCGTTCTTAACTGGACCAAAAGTTCCAAAAGGGAGATGGTTCATTGAAGTTCCCTCGAGCAAACGTTCCGTAGATCCGCGATTGAGTGTCGTCGGCATTCTCGAATATTTTCTCGGAGAACGAGCACCTAGGATTGTTTCACGAGTCCCATTGAGGCTGGTTCAACGGTTTCGCGGTTTATCGAGATTACCTGGCCCACTCTGTTGTCTCGTAGCGGAACGTCGTCGTAATTGAGCATTGTTGCGCCGGAGCTCTGTGCTTTGGTGATAGTTTCTTTCCTCAGACGAGGAGAGTATCGATTCCGGGCCTCTTTCCCCTCTGCTCAACGAGTTCATCCTCCCGTGTAAGTGACTCCTTGTCTTTCTTTGCCAGCCTCTGTCTCAATTTCAGGATCTCCGTGAATTATCGAGCCAAGTACCTCGCGCGTTCATTTTCAAATCGAGCCTCGAGCGGAATTTCTAGTATTGCTGTTTCGACTTCTTTGGCGCAACACTTTAATCGTAATTCTAACCAAGTTAAATAGTTAAATACTTGCAGTATACTTGCAATACTCGATCAATATTTCGCTAGTATCGTCGTTCTTTTCTAGCGTACCGACTAGTATCAGAAAATTAAATTCCAACACTGTGTCAGGCTTAGCTAACAGCTTTTGGAACTTTCTTCTTTGCTTTTTACAATTACAATTATAACCAACAATTGTAGATAAATATAATGAATTGCTGACAACTGTAAGAAATTAGTTGATAATTGTACGATGTAACGCAATAGCATAACACCTGAACAGATGCTTAGAGTTTTGAGTCAACTGACACTCAATAATTCGAATAATTCGCGTAAATTGGGCTTCTCACGAAAGTTTACAAAATAATGAAGGGTGTCATCATCAACTTCCGCATACTGTACTTGATCTAGCAAAACCCGAAAACACACTCAACGAAATTTCACGCTGAGCAATTGCATTTGAACAAGACGATTATTTCCCACGTCTGCCATGTTATTCCATTCGAAGCGATACCTCACTCGCCATTTAGCGAATAAATTGCTGACAGACGATGCCGGGGGTCAAGTTTTAAACCGAAATTTAATTGGCAAACGCCAAAACGCAAAAGAGATGATTTCACCTGAAAAAAAGCAAAAAGAAATGCTGGTCCAAACTTTCCACTGTGTGCATATATACATACGTACATCTGACAGTCAAAGTCCAATAAATTCAAAAGCCATTTATTCGAATTTATTCGAGGCAGAGCTGACGATCTCGAGAAACCGCATCCGCGTTCCCGAAAGACAAACACACTCCGCCGCGTGTGTATCGAGTCCGCAACTTCTTCTTCTCCTTCGTCGCGAGTTTCTTCTTCGCGAACTGTGCGCGTTTTCACAGGCCAGAGAGAGAGGACTCTCTCTCTCTTTCGCGCGAGTTTCGAGGCAACGGGACTCGCGAGCAGCCGCGGCAATCGCATTTAATTTCGACGGAAAGCGGATATTCAAATATCGAGGAAGCACTCGACGCTGGGCGACGCGCAAACAGAGGACGCGCGACTTTTTCCACCCGCGAAACTTCCTTTCTTACGCGGTTAAGCCATTCGTCCTCATGAATTTCAAAGCGGCTCGCGGAAAATACCAGCGCCCCCGCGGAAAATAAAACCACGTTGCGACCTCGCTGGGGAAAAAACGACCCTCGCGCTCCCCGTGAAATTTTCGTCCTTTTCTTTCCCTTCGCTCTCTTTTGCTCTTTCAATGCAGTTCAAAGGAAGCGAATTCAGGGAGGATTCAAGCACCTAACTGGTCGTTAAACGATCGTTGGTCGTGGCTGTATATAGTCGACTTTGGTTATTTAAAAAGATGAAAATATCTGTTAACACGTGGAATGACATATTCAAAATATTCAAACGATGTTTACAATTTGTCATAAATTATAATTCAAACGATAATCGAAATAAGTAGATTTACACAGTTATGCTTCTGTCCAAATAGAAATTAATATCATTTAAGCAAGGAAATAACAAAACTTTTACGACAAGGATATTTGTTTAAAATACGCCGCCAGAAAAGTGTTGAATTGCGTGCCAAAATATTCGCAGTGTTTGAGTCTGATTTATGACACTGACTGAAAATTCGACGAAGCCGAGCCGAGAATTTGGAAACTAGGTAATTTAACCCTGTTTCGATCCCCAAATAGCAGGCAGCCTCAAAAATACATCCGAATACACTTGAAATTCTCTACAATTTCCACGTGCGAATCCCACGCGAAATGCCAAATATTTGCTACGAAAATACACACCGATAGACCGAAGAGCCAACCAAGTCAACAATTTGCACTTGCAAAATGAAAAAAAAGGGGCGAAAAATTAATAAAAAAAAAAAAAAAATTCGCGAGGTTTGTTATCCCAGAAGACCGCAAATCGTTCACAGGGAGGAATAAGAGGAGGAGCAGCGAGAGAGAGAGAGAGAGAGAGAGAGAGAAAAGAAAAAAACGAACGGCAAGTTATAGAGCGAACTGGCCGACATTCGAATCAGCAACTGTAAATTTTCATCTGGCTGGCCCCGCGAATATTCCCCTGGGAACGTTTCGATCACCTGACCCGGACCGGAAGTTACGCGCACGCTATCCCCATCGACTCGAGAACGATGCAGATACAGAGAAAGAATTACGAATGGACGCGGGTGGTTGATCGATATTCAGCGAGAGAAACGTGAATTCTTCTTGCCTCTCTGCCTCTCTGAGCTCCAATCCGCCAGTCTCTCACCGAGAAAGAGGGAGAAACGATGGATTCCCGCGTGTGTCGATGGGGTTCCCGTCTTCCATCCGAAAACCGATGGAACTCGAGAAGCGTTTAGTCAGAAGTCGATCGAATTAAGCATTTAAAAAGGGAGAAGAACGTTTAAAAAATCTCCACGGGATAGGGCGCCTCGTCAGGGCGTTTCAAGAAGGAGTTTAAGCTATACGCATTTATGGGAGTGACGACATATTTGTAACAACGCAACATGAAATTACTTGCTTGAATTGTACATGTTTGGAAACGATTGCAACAAATTACATCGCAACAATGACATAAATAATATGAGACGACAATACTATTTCATATGCTATACTAATACTACTTGATACTAACTAATACTATACTAATAGATAATACTTGATAACAAGTATATATTCTAGATACTATTCCAATACTAACTCTTAATAGATAATACTTGATGATGAGTATTATTCTAATATTAACTCTTAAATCCATGCTTTCTAACGACCAAATATTTCGTATAATATCGAGGAGAAAGAGGTGATACCGTTTATGACAATTGTGATAAGATTCGAACTTGTTCGAATTTGCAACAATTTGATGCATCACAACAATGATCTGAGACGACAATATACTATTCCATATAGTATACTAATACTAACTAATACTATACTAATAGATAATACTTGATAACAAGTATATATTCTAGATACTATTCCAATACTAACTCTTAATAGATAATACTTGATGATAAGTATTATTCCAATATTAACTCTTAAATCCATGCTTTTTAACGACCAAACGTTTCGTACAATATATAATGTGAAGCGTCTAAAAATTCGAGACGCGGTAGTAATCGCGGAGTGGCGAACTTGGCGCGAATATCGGCACTCGAGAGCCGCGGGAGAACCACCCTCGTCCGACGGCGATCTCCCTCGAAGGGGTTGCGCGAGGAGGAAACGGACGCTTTAAATTTCATCTTGCACGAGAACCGACCTTAATCGCATCCGGCCGATTAAATTTCCCATTCGGGCTACTCCTCCGGGAGCGTTTTCATCGCTCGCGGAATGATAACGGCCCCATCCCTCGCCCTCTCCCACCGATGAAATCGAAATTGTATCGGGAACGTAACGCACCCTCCCCGGTCATCGTGACGTGGTCTTCCATTTTCTTCGGGATTCGATCTTTCATCGCGCGGCTATCCGGGGGAATAACAAGCCGTTTCTTTCGTACCTTTCAAAAGAATTTTTCAACCTCTTCTAAAAGTTGAAAATTGCCTTTCCCTTTGAAAAATTTAGCAAAGTATAGTTTGAGAGCCCTGTAACCATTTTGTGCAAAAGTGCAGCGAATCGCGACCTACATTAGATTTCTGATGTCAGAACAAGTCAGATTTGAAAATAACGCATTCGCGGGAAAACGGTGGGAAAAGCGGCACGGTCGTTACCATATTAATGGCCACCACGTCTACCGCGGAAAGTTTTTTAATAAGTTGTTCGCCGGTTAACAAGTTGTTTAACTTTTAATAATCGAAAAAGTAGCCGGGCCGATTTACCTCGAGCGGACCGCCGTTTTTCCCGCAAAAATGGAAAATCTCTCTTTCCCGGGACTACCTTCTCTCGCCTGTGTGTAACCTCCTTTCAAATTTCTTTCAATTTTCAGCCGTGATCGAGCATCGAAATTAATTCCAGAGACAAACTTCCTAATCAAAACAATTTGACAATCTAATTTAATTGAAATTGAACGAAACGGTGTTCATTTTTAAATGTAATGAAATAAAATAAATTTCGTCTCCTAGTTTAAAAATTTCTTCACTTTTCTCTCTCTATCAACTTATCTACAATGACGCAGCATCGTTAAAAATTATTAAAAATTTCCTCTGCTTTAAAAAGGATTGGAAAATTCGTTTAAAAAGCAGGGCAAAAATAACAGAGTAATCTCTCGAGCGTAGACGTCAGAGTCACCTCTCCCCTTTATCCGAGAACAATTTGGAGCACAGTTTGGAACGCGGAAGGCCAGAAAATGGCGGCTGTTCGCAGGCAATAGGGTACACAGAGGGAGAGTCGATCGACGATGAAATCCAGCCGATCGAACAGCAGCGGCCAGCGGCCATTTTTCCCCGCCGCATAATAGCAATTACATCGGGAGGAACGATCGAGTCCGGCCCCCGTACCGGAACCGGAAGGGACGCTCCACGATTGTCCGGAAGCCGTCGAAGATTGCGCGTCTCTCGCGATTTTCGTCCAACCGGGCGATCGCTGTCCCGCCAGAAAACCGCTCCTCTCACACAGACAAAGACAGAGATTCGATTCTAAAAATATTTCACGTACGAAACACGACGCGACAGTTTATTCCATTTGTCAATAAATTCGTAACAATTTCAAAACGGCAAACAGCATCGAGAATTAATCACTGGAAAATTTACAATTGTTGCAAATTCAACTCGACGGGTTTAACGTTATTGCAAGTTCACTCTTTGACAAATTTGGAGCATTGCACTTTTATGCAATCGTTGCACAGCGACACGAAGATCCACGTCCGACCATCTAAGAAATGATTAATGAGAAAGCACACTGGTATTGCACGGGAGGCGGGGATTAAAGCAATTTCGTAATAAACTTAATTGCTCTTTCTAATCTTCTAATTTCTTTTCTATTCGACGCGATGCGTGTGGACAGCAGTTATGGTTAATGACCCCTCCCCCCCTTAATGGATTATTAAAACGCGACATTAAGAAAATTAAAGGGGAGACGACGCGTGTGTATCGCTGATCGTGGAACGAACGAACGACACGTCAGTTCGTGGCACCCAAAGCGCCGAGTTTTGCTCCAAAATTTCGCTGAAACGCCACTTTATAAAATTCCAGTTGTCCCTTCAACTTAGCAATTTCGCGATAAACACGAAGGAGGAAAAAAGTATACTCCAACACACACTCCAATTGTACAGAAATTTCCGTCCTTCGAAATTATTATCGCTGCGTTCGTCTCTTCCTCTGCGATAAAAAAAGAAAAGAAAAGAAAAGAAAAGAAAAAGGAGAGGATTTTCACTCTTTCGCGCGTTACATTTACAACTTTCTCTCGAGCTTCCCTCCGACTCTTCCAAACGTTTCCAAGCACATCGGAAAGATTGCATCCGTAATACGTGCACTGGTCGTCACACGCCCCCAATTCACCACCCCCCTCGCCCCTGACCCTCTCTCTGCACCCCTTTCAACACGTCCCGACACCCTCAGTGAACCACCGCGACTGCCTCGAAATTGGATTGTTATTCTATTTTCGAAAGCAATTTGCAAGTGTTATCAAAAAGTTTCCTCGCGTCCACGCCCACCTCTCTACGCCTAACTCTCCCTCCTCCCCCCCTTTCCGCCCTTCGCTCTTTTCAGCGCCCTTTTTTCACTCGCCGGATCTTCGCTGTCTCGCGCCTCTTCCGCCTCCCTTTAATCGAGTACGCGATTAAGCAAATTCTCCGAGTGCGCAGGAACACGGAAATTTTTCCTCCAAGTTCTCCGCGCTCCTACAGAGATGAAAGATTCGAGTGTCGTCTCCGTCTTTATCGAGAGAATCAATTTCGGAGGATTACTAAATTTATAAAATAATAAAACTATTCCATTTAATTTACTAAATTTTACTAAAATTATATAAAAAATTTACTTTTACCAAAATCTTTCTTTCGAGTTTTCAAAATTTCTCTCGATGAAGTGGGAGACTCTTTTCGACAAGTTTAGAAATTTGAAATATATACAGTGGTCCACCTTTTCCAATTTTTAGAATTGGGACTATCTCATTCTACGCTATCTTATCGTACAACCTGTCCAAGATCGCGTGAAGTGTGACACAATTTGCAGAACACACCTCCTCATTTAACCGTCCACCTTCGCTCTTTGTACGTGTATTTTTTTCTTTTCTTTCTTTTCAAAGTGTCCACGAGATTGGACAAAATAATCGTCGTTTCAACAACTACTGCTCGTTTCTCGTTACTCGAACCAGCCATTTCGACTTTCGTCGGTCAACATCATCACTCGTTCGCCTCGGACATCAAACGTCGCGCGATCCAATCTCTCTCTCTCTCTTTCGGAGAGAGAGACCAGTTCAAACAGAGCGCGACGAAAGTCATTAAGTCATCTCATTACGCCACTCTCGCCACTGTCGGGATTAACGGACGACGCGTTGACGTTACGCCTCCGTTCCTTTGTACAAATCTCCCGCGCTGCGTCATCGCTCAAACGTTTCGTCTTTAATTCGCGTGCACACGAATGTCGCTTCGCGTCACGGATTAATTAAACTTTCAGCCGGGTCCGCTGCTAGCCAAATAGCGCGTCGAAAGACATCGCTGAGAAAGGTACGGGCGCGAAAAAGTTTGGTCTCTAGTTTCCCAGATGGCGCGCTTGAGTTATTTACGCGACGGAGTCGTTGGTCCGAGTTGGGTCCGAATTAATTGATTTACAGTGGTTTCTAGAGGCATTTGACAAAGTTACGACACATTACGTTGTTTTATCGTACATAATTAATAATATATAATAATAATCTTATTATTACACACTAATAATATTAATATTAATATATAATTATTAATAATAATTGAATCAACGTGCGTTTGTACACACCACCTGTATTTTTGCGATTATGAAAGTGTCAAGTAAATCTCGAAATTCGAAGGCGACGTTTTCAGAACAAATATTCGAAATTTGAAATTCGTATTTTCGTTGTGACGAAATATACCCCTTAAAAAGAAACGAAATCGGGCCGTCGAGATTTAATTTCGAATATTGCTGGCCAGGTCGTTTTCTTCTCCTCCGAAGAAAAGAAAACATTCTCGCGACGCGTTCGATAGCGGACACTCTCGATATTACGACGAAAGGGCATCTCTCTATCAGCTCGTTAAGATATTACTGGCGATCCGAGGCGGAGTCGAGGGTACACCTACCCTTGCAGGAAACTTTACTTTCCTTTTCGTTCCCGTTTCGATGTCTATATTCGATCGTGCAAATTTGAAAACTTAAATTTCCCACTTGTACTTGTATTTATTCATTATACGTATAACAATTGTGGAATTATATTTACACGAAAATTCATAGTATATATATTCAAAGTCAGTTGCAGAGAAAAACTGAGGTATACATTTTTAATGTTTTTAGGATCTTCTTGTCTCAGGACGTCAAAGCTACTTTTTTAAATCTCTCTTACAATCAATGATTCCTGTCAATTTCTATCAAATTTCTGTCGCACGAAATGGGACTTGGAACATTTCTTTTTCACTACAGATGTTCGTAGCAAATTTGGAGAAATCGGTGATCCAGAGAGAGAGAGAAAGTGAGGAGGATTGACAAGTGGTAAAAGCTGGAGTCCTGTCGTCGAAAATAAACCGGATTGCAGAGACCTGTTAGCTCACAAACGCTCGAGTTACTCCATTTCCGTCGTCTGAGAGTAGGCTAACCTCCCTTGGGCGACGGATGAGCTAAGTAATTTCATTCGAACACACTCTCTCCCTTTTTCTCTTCCTTTTCGCCGCTATTGTAACATGGACAGATTTCTTCTTCGCGTTTAATCGAAATTCCAACTCTGAACCAACAACTTTCTGAAGAAAATCTTAAATAATTACGACAACTCCAAATTGGTAATTTTCGCTGAGAAGAAAGTGAAGAATTTCGGAAATTTCGACAACAATTGGTGTTTCTAAAAAACCACCAATAAAAAAAAAAAAAAGAAAAAAACAAAAGAAAGATTAGATTCTCGTTTCCATCAGGCTCTTACCGACGTCTCTGTAAAAGCTTAACGAAATTCCGACGCGGACAATCTAACGGCAATCCCCGGGATCGCCTGCTGCACACGGCGAAAGAGGAAAGTAGAAAACGAATCGTTGGACAGAGAACGCAGCAACGAAACAGATCGTTCGGAAGGAGACCGGCGTATATTTCAGACACACAATGCTTTCTTTTCTTTCGTCGATAGGAAGGGGTAGAGGGGAGAGCGGAACTTCCGGGTCAGCGAACGCGAACCGACCACGGCCGTGTTCCGCGTCCAGGCCGCAACAATTGGGTTCGTTCTAATTCCCGGAAGAATAATTAAAGGCCACGATCAGAGGGCCAGAGGGACGTCATTGTCCATCAAAAGAGTGAAAATTCGCGGTCCAGTTGAGTCTTTCGAACGACAAATTGAAACGTTTCTTTTGTTTCACGTGCCTCCGCCGGCTTGTAATTCGAGTGGACGCTGAAGAATTAATTGCCGAGATTGGTGATTTCCTTTCTCTCCCCTCTCCCACACACACACACACACACACACAAACACGAAGTAAATTGTATTGCAAAAGCGGGGAGCATTTTTTCTTGCTTTCAATTCGAAAGAGGATTCCTCCGTTAATTCGTTAGAATCAATTTCCCTGCCTCGGGCAGAATTGCGTCGTGTTTTCGCATTAATTTCAACGACTTGACCAGTTTAAATTTTCAAATTGAAACAGTACGAGTAAATTTTATTTAGAAAAAAAAAGCAAAGTATTTTCTTTTCATTCGAGACAAAAATACTCTCCTGTCGAAAAGTGATAAAACTCAATTCGTCGCGGAAATTCGAGAACAAAACCAAAGAATTCGCTTCGTCCCACTCTCTGTTGGAAATTTCTTAAACATTCCGCCGACAAGCTCGCCAAACCGGGAAATTCGCCACGACTCGAATCCGGACACCCGGCCTCGCGATAAAACAAAAAAAATCGGGGACCCGACCGGGCTATCGATGGTATCGCAGCGAGTGTTGGAGTGGCGCGACGCGGCGCGCGAGGACGTACGAGCGTCGAGTGGCGCGTAAATCAAATTCACCCGGCGAGGGTCCCATGGCGCGTCCGGTGTGGCTCGTTTCGCTCGTGAAAATACGCGGCCCCCGGTTCTATAAATACGCGAAATAAAATACCGCGAGTAGGAGAGTTTTGCCGCGCTCGGTTCCCGCGGGTGCCGTTTCCGATTGACCGGCCTGTCAGCCGCTCTCTTTCTCCTCCAAATTGAATCAATGGCCCTTCCACCACCGCCCCGCCCCTTCCTTCGGCAACGCTAGTGCCGCTAGCTATCCACCACCGACCACTATTGGATTTTAATTCGATTCGATGCCTACGGCCGATCGATTTTTTCGGCCGACAGAGAGATAAGTCTGATTACCGTTTCGCGTGTTCTCGAAATGTGTTTGACAAAGTTGGAGGCGATCGATCGTGGAAATCGAGGGCTCCCGAATCATCTTTGAGTTTTCTCATAAAGGTATATAATAGAATCTCGGAATATTATTTATTCCGATAAGACAGAGTATTCTAGAATGAAACTGGAAATGAAAAGAACAAAGATTGTTTGCCAATGTTTGACGTGTTTCCCAAAAGTACAAAATCCCAAAGAGACGCGAAATTTATCGTCCAGAGTGCGAAGCAAGACAAACTCTTTGACTGTGGAAAATTTCACCAGTTTCGACAAAGGTTCGAAGCAATCTGAAGTTGTTCGACGTGGTTTGAAGTTGTTTGATTCATTCAGTTTCGGCGCCTGAAACTGAGAAATCTAGCCAGTAATCCAAACGAATAAAACACGTCGCGAAAGAAGACCACGGCCGACGCTCGCCCTTCCAACTTCATCAAACCTACCACTCGTCTCTTTCACCGACGAGAGTCGAGCTTCCATCGTGCTGGCGGGACGTTTAAATTAATCATAGCCGAGAGAGGGGGTGTGGCTCTGTTTTTCCAAGCCTGCGGGCGTTTTTTAACCCCGCAAAAAAGGGCTGGTCGAGCGCGAAAGGGAAACAACGACGACGCACACACTTGCACATACTTATACACACACACACACACACACACATACATACATACACGCACAGACGTGTGCGATGTGTGCTCACTTTAAATGGAGAGGCTGGCCCACCGTATAAATATGGAAATTTCAAAAATCGAGTTAGCCCCGACCAAGTGTCGACCGGTTCTTTTTCTCTCTCTCTCTCTCTCTCTCTCACTCTCTCTCCCTCTCTTCAAGGCGCGAGTGGTTGTCGCTTCATCTATTTTTTTTCATCCCTTCGCGAACTTCTCGCAATTAAACTCGTGTTCGTTTGAAAGAAGACCGCGTACCGCTAGAGGTGGAGGATTTTTGTAGAGAAATTGTTTTAGAGATAAGGGTTGATTATCTTTCAATAGCAAGCGATATCAAATTTTTTATTTTCAGTTAACCTAAACCATCGATCTTTCAATCCTTCTTCGACACTTTATATTTTGGAATTTTCAAACCTTTGTTTGTTGTTAAATCTCCGGAGCTCAAAAATCCGCGATTTCTCGAATTTTTTAAATTCCCACGGTTTCAAATCCTGGTGTCCGTCAATTTTCAAGCAGAAACCTCCGATCCTGGAGATAAATTCTTTCGTTCCCTCCCCTCTGGTCGTAAAATTTTCATAGGATCTTTTCACTCCGCGAAAAGTCTTTAAGCCGTCAAGCACTGCAAGATCAACCACGGCACTTTCAACTTGTCGAACTTTTCAAGCTTCTTATTCCGCGAGTTCTCAAATTCTTAGGTCTTCGGAGCGTCCAACTTTCGCGTCTTTAAGTCTTCAAACTCTCTCCCTCTCTCTCTCTCTCTTTGCTTTTTGTGTGATACTCGCAAAAAACTGTTCTTTCGTGAAAAACGTCGCCGACCGCGAACATCACACGCTCGCCCCGATCATCGAGCCTTCGAGAACTCGATCGATCCAGCAAAACGCGGGAGTTTTTACAATCCGTGCAACCTCCGGGTTGGTCTGTCGTCCATCCCGTCCTAATTCCGCGAAAAAAGGGAGAAGGAGAGACGGAGGTGGCAGTCGACGGGAGAGAAAGACGAAAAAAGAACGCTGCAACTGGAGCGGAGAAAATATATCCAAGAGTTCTTCTTGCACTCTTCGTCGTGCAGGCTCATTGAATATTTACCTGACCAGCGCATTGAATATTCCCTGCTGGCAATAGATTTCGAGTACGGTGTAATGCGAGGCGTCGCGGCGCCAGCCAGCACTCTGTGTACCGGGTGTTCCATCCGTTGCCACTTTGAAATGAAATTCAGTCGCTCGTCGGATACTTCAGCAGTTGCTCGAACATTTTTGCGCTTGAAGAAACGACAGAACGGATGACACAAGTTCTATCGTCGCCTCGTCACGTTCCACGGGGTGAGTCAAAAGTTTCTCCCTTGCTGTTTCCTCTTTTTAACTAATTTTATCAACTTCAAATTCAAGCACGACCTTCTCATTTTTCGTTTTAAAAATTACTTCTTTCAAACGCTGACGACCGCCAGAGCGCAAATTTACGGATATTTTATTTCAACAGGAAGTAATATTTCTCAATCTAATCTTTTATGGACATTTGTGGAAAGAATCTACAAAGTAGATTAAAACTGCAATTACAACGAAGAGTGGAAGATTTCGTTCGTTCCTCATTTCAGTCCCAAAGGGTGTCGCGCACACCTCCTCCCCAACTCAAAACGCGCGAAACTCGAAAATAGAATCAGAGTCCAGAATTACCGACACCGAGCGAACTCCGACCGGAAAATTACCAATTCTAAATCGGGCAACTTCGCGGGACTTTGTCGATGTCGAACTAACCCCCGAAATTACCAATTCCGAATCAACTCTGAACTCCAAAGTCTCATCGGCCGATGACCAATGCCCAAAATCTGCGTGTTGGTGTCTTTTTTCCTTTCTTTTTTTTTTTTTGAGAAATTCGAAAACTTGCGGAACAGGATACAAGTTTCTACACCCTGTGCAGAGACGAGGCGAAGTCGGGGCGAAACCAACACCGTGAGAAATGGCTGCGAGAGGGCGTAGAAGGGGGGACGGGTCGAAGAGGGCTGAGGGAGTGTATCGAATTTTCACCCCGCGTCCTGGCGGTAGCATTCGTATTAATATTTTACAGGTTGCCGGTGAACCTGCTAAGCCAGCTGGAAACGAGGCTCGATGGCGGAAAACGCGCGCGGGCGACATCAATGGCTCGGAGAAAGTTGATCCTACGTCGCGCGCGCGCGAATAACGAAAGGCGGGAAAATTGAAAAGATACCAAACACGCCTGTCGATAACGCGAGAGCCAGACAGTCGAGATATTGTTCGAGATATTTTACAAGGGGCGGAGAAGGGCGAGCGAAGGCCTGGATGCTGCAATTTCAGACGTTCGCTGTTCGAGGAACGATGGGAAACTGAATATTCTCTGATGGAGGAAATATGCAGTAACGTAATAGCGGTGTTTAGGTCGGAGAGGCCGTGACACTTGCAATTTCGTCCGTTTCGAAGTAGTTGCTGACGCCACTGAATACTTGCGAAGCTGAAGGAAAATTGAAGTATTCTCTTTTTTTGACGTGAAATTACGTTCCAATGAAAAAAATAATAAAAAATAACGCGTGTTTTGTTACATTTAGATTAACCAAAGTTCGAATCGAACAGACACGTTCCATGTGTATCATCCAAAGTTTTTCTAATTTTACGTTAAATTAGCATTTGTAACTCTCTTTGAAATAATGGCAGAAAAATGTCTGAACTTTACCGTCGAATTTGTCAATGTTCAAAAAGAAAACGAGAAAAGTATTGAGAATAAGTCGATCCGCTGGTCTTTTTGGAAATTTCGTTCTGAAGCTTCGATCGCCAGCAAAAGTTCCAAGTTGATTATTTTTTCGAGTGCTTTTTCTAAAAGAATCGTAACAACGGAATATCTCTCCAAAATTTTTGGCAAATCGATTTCTCTGACTTTGTCAAGCCAAAATGGAGAAAGTCGAGTGCGAGGTAAAAAGCAGAAAGTGTGGAAGAAAAGGAAGACTGCGTGTTAACTGAAAAATTTGAGCGCGAGTTTCTCGAGAGCAGCTAAAAACGTCGTTTCGTGGAACGAACCTCGAAAAGTACCGTGAAAAATTAGAACCGACTGGTGTTCCGTTGATGGTTTTCAGCTTCCACCGGGCAAATATCAAAAAACCATTCGATTCGGCGGGGGGATAAAGCTATTTCGTTACACGCGTACACGTAATAATTAAAACTTTCCGAAAAAATTGGTATCCGTTCGGAAACCTGGATATTAAAAAATAAATAAATGAACGATTCCGTATCTTGTTTGCAGAAGTATTTCATTTCTTCCTGCGTACGGTGCAAACATGAAAAAAAAATATCGGGAACGAAATTAAAACTATTTCGCTGTGCATACAGAATTTTCGAAGAATTTTTCGTTTTTTTTCTTTTTTAATTTGAAACCGCAGAGTTTAAAAAGTGTAAAAAGAATGGCGGAGCCACGAGCTCTTGATTTCTCTTTTTTCTTGTTTCTTTTCCTTTTCGTTCAACGAACATTTGGAAAAACATATCGTACATTTAAAACGGAGGTTTCTTTCAGCGATAATTTGAAGTGGAACAGCGACTCATCGACTGATCAACAATTACGAAATTATTTTGAAATTTTAAGGTGTTTCATCGATAAAATACTGAATTGGGTAAAGCTTTCAATACAAAATTCAGAATTTACAATAAAGTTAATAGCGTATTAATGTTGAAACATTTCTAGCTCGAAACGAACGAGCGACTTTCTGTTTCATCAAAAAGAAAATCCCCGTCGCTTCGATCCAACGAATCCGAAAAACAGAGGCAGAGAAAAGGTGATTGCGGGAAAAAAGAAAGAGGCTGGAAAAGAAACAGGAAACAGGAAGAGATTCCTAATAATCCGGGAATGTTTCTGCCAGATTATTTCTGCCATTCTTTTCTCCCGCCCCGCCTTTTTTTCCAGGCATGTAGTAAAAGGGGGTTGCAGGTGATCGCGCGCGCGCGAGCGAGATTTATCTGGCAAGTTTTTCTCCTCGCAGCTGCGGAATCTTATCCTGCTTTCTTATCACTCCTTTCGACGCTTCTCTTTTTATCACTGAAAGTGATTTTAGCAACGCTGATGCAACGAAAATTAGCGATTGGTTGATTTGGGTCACGTGATTCGCGAGGGGGCGTGGCGTAGATCTCGAGTAGGAGTGGCGTTCTCTAGTACTGAGCGATCGCGCCTGTAATTTGTTTTCTATCGATTCAAACGTTTGCATATCAATAAAATTTTATGGCAAAAAAGTCGTCTTCATTGTCTAAACTATCACTCGATGGATCTACGATCAATGTCTTTTTCAAAGCCATTCGCTATTAAAGTTTTACTTGGAACTAAAAAAGGAAAGTTTTAAACATTACCAAAATTCAGAGAAATTTATAAAAACTCTGCGGCAATCATGGTATTGATCAATTAAATCGCGTGCAGCAATTGATAACGGTTTCACGACTTTCCAATCGCATTCAGTTCTGTTATCCAGTGTAGCAAAAATAAAAATAAACGCGGCATGGGAAACATCCCGATTTTACAGAAAGTTAACACGGGATTTAATACAGATTTAATTATAGATCTCGTAGAAAAGTAACGCCGAAATGTAGTTGGAAAAATTGGAGAGATTGTCGTCGATCGAGCGTCAAATTTAATTAACAACGAAACGCGCGATGGGGGGGATCGATCAAAATTCACGCGGCCGACGATCTACGGTTGATAAAAGCCGGATTAATTTCAGATAAAATTAATTGACTCGCGCATCGTTTCATTAATTAACTTTCAACCGCGAGAGCAATTGTTCATTAAACGAAAAATCAAAACTTCTCCCTCTGTTTCTACCAGGAATCTCTCTCTCATTCTCTCGTTTCAATTCCTCGTCAAATTGCAAGAACGAAGAGGCTCCTTCCTTTTTTTCCAAGGAGCACGCTTTGAAGAATCTCGTCGTTCCGAAAAAAACACACGGCGAGAAAGGGTAATCTGCGTGACGAGATCCACGCTGATAAGGGACGGTGTTATCAACGTACTGTGTAAACAGGCTTGCAATATGCTCGCGGCAAGTTCGACCCCGGGGAAACCAATATTCTCGAATCGACGTGCACTGAAAAATACATCGTCTAGTGTAAACTATTTTCTCCGTAGCCCAATTTCTTCCCGCCCCCCTTTTTTTTCAATTTAATTAATCGTTTCTCGATAGACAGGCAATTTTATGCCGGATTTAATCAAATCATTTTTTAATTACACCACGCGTTATTTGTCAAAGATTAATCAAAGGAAATCCATTTCTTTCGCAATTGTAATATTATGAAAAAGATTCGAAATCCGAGGAGAGAGATCACCGTGTGCTCTCGTTTTAGAGAAAATTTCGACAAACTCGTCGGGAAAGGGGTAGAAAACGATGCAACGAAGGGAAAATTCGAGTTTCCCCGGGGTGAAAGAGAGAAAGTGGTATCGATGGAGCAATTATTCGCACCGCGGGTAATTACCAAAAAAAAAAAATTTAAACAGTCTTCCGTGGCTTGAAATTGCCCTGAAACGAGCCCTGTCCTTTATCCATCTTCCCGTCATCCGAAAATTTATTTATCCATTTCTCTCCGTCGCTCGGTGGATCTTCGCTGTGATCGACGAGTCTAAAAGACTTGAAAATTTCGGAAAATTCCTCGGTGCGATCTTCGATCACTTTCCGGCCAACAAAACAGAAACGAAATTAATCTAAACTAAATTGAAAGATGATTCGAAAAATTTTGGGAAATTCAAACGAAGGAATGAACTAATCCCTAAAATAAAATTCTCACTTTCTTGCAAAATAAAAAAACTGCACGACTTGTACGCCAGTGCCTTTCGTCTCACTGAAAGGCCCAGAAGCAACTGTTCCGACTAGGAAATGACGACGACATTTCTGCCATAAAATTTTATTGACAAAACAAATTACAGGCCCGATCGCTCGGTACCAAACAACGCCACGCCTACTCGAGGTCTACCCCACGCCCCCTCACGAATCACGTGACCCAAATCAACCAATCGCTAATTTTCGTTGCATCAGCGTTGCACCTGAAGAGGCCCGATTTGCCGGGTTATCCCCGCTAAAATCACTTTCAGTGATAAAACCAAAAAGAAAAAGACTGAATCTCTCTTCCAAGTTGGAGATCGTGGAAAATCCGAGGGAATAGCGAAGAAGCAGGTGATCGCGAAGAGAGGGTAATTCCAGCGATCCGAATCGACGATTATCGCGGAAGGCCGGCATGATCCAGCGCGTTTCCAACCCGGAAACCCATTAAGGGTCGGTTCTAGCCCCGCGAACAAAACGAGAGGCAGCCTCGTGGAAGAGGAAGAGATGGCCACGGGCTGTTTCTCTCGCCTGGCGGGTGATTAATGCGAATAGCGAGGGGAGAGTTCGAAGAAACAACGAATCCTTCTGGCCACCAGAGCCAGAAAACTTTTTCTCCCTCTGCCGCTCGTGAACCGAGTTCTTTGGGTATCACTGAAAATTAGGCTGCTCGACTAAGGCGGGAGAATGCCGGGGCTCGTCGATGAACACTTCTCGGAGAAGTGAATTTCAGAGAGAAAGGAAGGATTCTTCGGGGTTAACGATGACGGAACGATCCTTCTCCGGTGTCTCTTTTCAAAAGTGATCGTAGAAGCTCGACGACTGTGTTACTCGTCGATTACTACAATTTGTTCGATGATATGGATTTTATTTATCGTATTTATTCGAACGGTGAGTACCAAGAGAAAAAATTTCTGCAAGATTTTCAGGGATTGAGGATGACTAAATTTTTCTCGGGCCAGACTGTAGAAGCCTGACAATTTTTACTCGACATACGATGTAGCTCGTTTGATAATTGAGCAAGGGTAAATTCTAGGAGGAAGATTCTTAAGATGACTGGGATGTTTTAGTATTAATATACTCTTTGCTGAAATTGCTTTTTTCTCGCCTACACGTTTCGAGGAAAAGAAAGCAGGTAGTATAATTCGTTAAAATTCCCTCTCCCTCCCACTCTCTCTCTCTCTCTCTTTCTGCAATATTAAATTTAAAAAAGTAAAGCGACAACAAAGGCAAAAGAGAAGATCGAAACAGCACAAAAACACATACACATTATCGTTGGCATTATTTCCCCCCTCGCGTTAAAATTATTAACTCTCAGTGAGCAGAAGATATTTATTATGAATCAAGCTAAATATCCTCGTTACGCGCCGATATTAAAACGTGAAACATCTACATCTTTCTCGCTGAAATTACTTACTTTTTTTCTTTTCAAAAGAAAAGAAAAGAGGAAAAGGAACAAATTAAATGTCCATAAATCGCACGAAATTCTTCCTTGTCATTTGCGAGCTTTTAAATTAAAACAACCATCTACGAGCAAAGGAAAAGAAAGATGAGAATTGCACGTCGAAACAAGAGAAGGAAGGAAAAATATGTTTATCGGTTTAATGCAAGTCGGCGAGGACGAAAACGAGGGAGATATATCGAAGGTGATTTCTCGCCTTTAGAGACGACGAACGTCGAAGAGCGCGAGAGCCGAGGAGTGGGAAACCCGCGGAGGGAATTTATGCAGGGGAGGAGAGAGAGAGAGAGAAACCCGCGGATGGGAGGGTGCAAAACACGCCCCGGCCAGCAAATATTAATGCGCTCATTAGCCGCGCTTCATATTCATGCTATGAAAATTCATCGTTTATTATGTAACGATCGCCAACGGGCACTGGCTGTATAAAATCCACGGCCGGATTACCGATTAAACGCCGATCGACGGCCCAGCGCTCGCTCTCTCGATCCCTCTCGTCAATTTCAAATACAATTATCCCTGTTTTCGGCGTGATTTTCCATAAATATGCTCTTCCCCTTTTCATTCCACTGTGTTTTTTTTTTTCAACATTCGTTAAAAGCTCCGTCTGAAGATCCACCAAGAGTGGCTTTCGATCGGTATAAATATCGGGGGGGGATCGAAGTTGACAAGGGTTCTCTTCTTGGTTTTCTACGTTTCGCACGGAAAAATATCTGTTTCAGAGAGAGAGAGAGAACATTTTTGAATGGTGTTTTCGCGGAACAGATATTTCAGAACAAACGTTGCGTTAGAACATTTAATTGAAAATCCATTTCTCGAATTTTTTATTCGAGTATCGGTTCATTGAACGTAGAGTATTCAGTGTCGATATTTGCTACGAATATTGAGAACTTTTTCAATATCGACCAACACACGATCTGTTCCTCCGGCGGAACTTTGATTTTTATATTTTCCAAGTCCCGTTCAGTAGGAGACTTTCGTTTTTCATTTGTCTGTCCTCGCAGGGACTTGTAACGCGACAATATTTTTCTCGAGAAATTTCCTCGGTCCGCGCTTCGAGTAGAAACTATTAAAAATTTAGTCAACTTTTTCGATCTCTGACGTGTGAATCAAACCGAAAACCACCCTAAATCGATACTATACTTTCGAGATCTATCCCCGAAAATCTCAATTCGCGTTGAAACTTGGAAAACGTTACAAAGATATAATATACTTTTATAATTTTTGTAACATTTCCACATTCAAGTTCCAGCACGAAGTGAGATTTTCGAGGGTGGATCTGTAAAAGTATGGTGTCGATCTAGGGTGTTTGATCGAGAAAGTCAAAGAAATTTTTAAATAATTACACGAATGATTTTATATCGTACAAAGTATACAAGTATCATTTTAATATAATGCAGTACATACTGTGTTATATTATTTGTTGTATAAAAGTATTATTACACAACACAAGTATTATTTTAATACAAAGCTACACGCCAGAGTACGTAATGCAAAATACTGCGAAACACAGTGGAAGTTGCAAGAGGATCGATAGATCGAGGGGTAGATTCTCGAACCTCGTCCCGGGACACCCCAATTCTCCGCGTCTAATTGAATCGCAACGACACGCTGAAACGGTATTCATCGCGTCGCTTGTTTCAACAACGCGCACCGCGCACACCGCGCCACACCAAGGCTGAGAAAGATTGCGCCGTGCCAGTTTCTCTTCTCGCCGTAGCGGGGGTGTTATTCCCTCCGCCTTCCCGCCCCACCGCGACAGTGGTCGGCAGTCAGGGTAGTAGTCAGAGAGCAACGGGGCGCGATAATGCGGCTCTGGCCTCGTTCGCGTGTCGCCCGCGTGTGCATACAGGGGGGGCTGCAGAGAAAACCGGAAACGAGGTGTCCGCGGTTATCTTTTTGGAGCAGAGCGTGCAACAGGGCCGCCGGAGAATAGCGGCGCAGCCGTTTGTAACACGCCGCGCCGGTGGAAACGCGAACGATACGATTGTGAGGAGCGCACCGGCGAAAAAACACGCGTCGACCCGGTTCCATTCGCCAAGCCTTCCTCTCCCCTCCCCCGCCCCGCAACCCCCCGTCACCGTTTCCGAGTAATCGCGCCGCGATCGTCTCCAATACGAACGCGTCCCGTGTTTCGTTCGATGAGAATGGAAAGGAGAAGAAGAGTAGTTTCGTTTCACCCTCTTTCAATTCTAGACATTTCTCTCTCTCTCTCTCTCTCTCTTTCTTTTTCTCAAACATATTGGGAATCTTGATGATGTTTCGATCCGAGGGGAATTTCTGGATTTCGCGATCTCACTAAGATGTTCGCCGTTTTTCTTTCAATTCGTTTCCTCGCGGTTTCGAGATACGGTTCCGAGACTATCGAGTTTTCAGTCGGAGCCTTAATTTGAATGGTAAAGTCCAAATTTCTTTTTGGAGTTGCGGGAATTGCTACATAGAAGAAAGTTTTAGCTACTCAATAGATTCAATACTCATATTCATAGATCAACTACTCAATATTCATAAATCAACTACTCAATTGTTGCAAGTGAGTAGTTTCTTCATTTGAGCAGTAGAGTCTCAATTTCTCTTTGAAATTGTAGGAGTTTCTCATTATATAGGAAAAAATTCTAGCTACTCACTGATCAATAATTGTTGCAAGTGAGTAATGCGTTTTTTAATTTGAGCAGTGAGTAATTTCTTAATTTCTCTTTGGAGTTATAGGAAAAAATTTTAGCTACTCACTGACCAATAATTGTTGCAAGTGAGTAATGCGTTTTTTAATTTGAGCAGTGAGTAATTTCTTAATTTCTCTTTGGAGTTATAGGAGAAAATTCTAGCTATTCGCGAATCAGCTACTCAATTGTTGCAAGTTTCTTCACTTGAGTGGCAAAGTCTTAATTTCTTTTGGAGTTAGAAGAGTACTCATCATATGTGAGAAAATTCTCAGATCAACTACTCAATTGTTGCAAGTGAGTAGTCTCTTCATTTGAGCAGTAGAGTCTCAATTTGTCTTTGAAATTCTAAGAGCTTCTCACTATATAGGAAAAAATTCTAGCTACTCACTGACCAATAATTGTTGCAAGTGAGTAATGTTTCTCAATTTGAATAGTTTTTTAACTTCTTCTTAGAGTTGCAAGAGTTGTTTACAAATTCTGCCTATTTACGGACCAATAATTATCGCGGTGAGATAACTCGACAAATAAACACGGAAGGAAATTTTCAAACAGTCAAAACCCAGTGCGGGTTGTAAGTGATCTGCCATTCGCAGGGAGTAATTCCCCTTCCGCTTACTCAGAAACGCGCGACCCGTCGCAGGACATTAATCACAGACCAATTTCTTTAATTAAACCGCGGCAGAGCCTACAATTTCCTGTCCTTTGCCCCCTCCCTCTCCCCACCCCGCGATTCCAATTTCTCTTTCCTTATCATCGAAAAGAACGGGGACGAGGTGAAAGAGAGAGAGAGAGACTCGATCGGGGAAAAATCCTTTGAAACGCTACTTCAAAGGCGGTAGAAGTTTGACGACGATGTCACAGGCAATCCACTTCCGGTCTTATTTAGTAAATCGACTCCCCCGACCGACCCCTATCGGCAGAGGAAAGGAGAGGGAGAGGAGGCAACAGGGTGGAGAGACACGGGACCAGTCTTAGAAGTATCTCAGCAATAAATATATCGGCTTATGGTCGTCTCGAGGAGTTTCACGAGTCATCAGAAGCTCGAGAAGCCAAACTCTCTTTGCTCGATGAAATAGCACCGGAGGTCGCTTTCCACCCGCTCTTTCCTCCCTGGTTCTGATCGCGGACCGGCGATATCCGTCGAGATATCGAAACACCGGCGAAAAGCTCGAAGATCTTCCCTTCGGTTTTCATCAACCGAGGATGGTTGGTGGATGTTGTCCGAGAAAAGGTTCTCCGCGTGTTCGACGACGCGATCCCTGCGGATCGATCTCGCGTGACCGACGGTTACTTCGCGAGAGTTGGTCGAGTAATTAAAACGAGAGACGAGAGTTTTCTATGAGGACCGCAGCGAAACTCGAAAGTCAAGCAAATTGGTACACTGTACCTAAATGTATTTGGAATACTTGGCACGGTTGAAAGGTGCACCGAGCACACTAAATCGGATTACGTACGACGTACTGGTATTAAAAGTATTAAAAATACAAGAATATTCTGTTGATATTGAGTCAGAAATATATCTGTGATCAAGGTAATTTCATCATCTGTTTGACGATACTGTTAAATTGTTGGAAATGAGAAATTTACGAAACAACAGTTTGTCGAAAGAGAGAGATCAACACTAGAACTACTAAAGTGGTCAAAGTGACCAATTGGTAATTTCTGTTAGAAATTTTACACGTGTAAATGATTTTTCGCAAAGTGTATTAAATAGAAGCTTGTATATACAAGTAAAGTTTCTCTACCTTCTTTTATATACTATATAGTATTATAGTATTATACTAGTATACTGTATTACACTAGTATAGCATTATAAGTATAATTATACTAGTATACTGTATTACACTAGTATAGTATTACAAGTATAATTATACTAGTATAGTATTATATACTATATATTATATTATATACATATATTATTATATACTATGATATATAGCTACATTTTCTTTTGTTAAATTAATTTCTTAATTGTCGATCTGGTTCCAGTGTTAATTTCTCGTCCTTCGAAGAAAAAATTCTCCAGAAAGAAGAGACACCAGATAAAAATTAACAAACCTGGTGTTCATAGTATAGACGTAACGTGAGAAAACTCGCGAGTGGAAAGTTCTCGGAAGGATTACGCGAAGGATAACGATCGGATACGGGCGCACGCACTTCCGCGAGCGACGCGAGCGGCCGGAACTCCCGGGATGGGACGAGCCCCGGTAGTAACAGCTGCTCGATCCGAGCCGATAAAGTGGATTCGATCGAGCCTCGAACACGTAACTGCCGCGTTATCTATTAGCCCTCGTAGCTTGATAAACGATTCACTTCCTTCCACGAACGCGAACTTCGCGCGTAAATCGACTGGAAAAGGGATAAGCTGGCTTCGGTGTTCCAGCGCTCCGCGCTGGTTTCCATTCTTTGCGCCGCTCGAATATTCCTCGCCACGCGGGGCAACTGTCGCGTGCGTGCCAACAGCGACTTTATGCTTCTGGTTTATCATAGTTGTAGCAGCAGCACTGTAAATAATCAAACGATAAATCCAGCTGTTGACATTATTCGAAATATCAATATCACGCAATATAGACATCCACGTGTTCAGAACTATAAAGTCGCTGTTAGAACTCACGCGTTCGCGGTGTCAAGTGATTAAGAAACTTTTTCGCCATTTTCCGAGAGAACTGTTGGGTTTGTTGGAAAAGTTTTATCTTCGTGATGAGTAGAAAGGAAAATTTTGATCTTGAAATTCAAGGCAGGCTTTTTCATATGTATTGTATTTCCGTCAAATCGAAGGTTCTTTCCACTGTCTACAGCGACATTGTTGAAATTGTTTCGACAAATACGCAAGACGTTCCAAATATGTAATAACTCCATCTTGACAGAAAAAACCCGATTCTTTAATTTAGTAGCTACTCGCGGAAAAAGAATTCGCAAATTTCAACAACTACCTCCTTTGTTGCAGAGTACGCGAAAAATTAGAACGGACTGGAGCGTTTACAAATTTCAGAATGTAAATTACGGATTTCAAATTTAAAATGTAAATTACACCGTTGCAACGTGAAAGATATTAATTGAAATAATCTGGAAAAGTTGCTCGGACGCAACGACGTTGTTACTTCTAACATTATTTTCCAACGTGTACATTAGCGAATAATAATAATAATAATTCACATGAATAATAATATTACAATATTATGATAATAACGTAGTGGTAACATAATATTATAGTAGCAATAATACTAAAATATAAGATTAAAGCGTCATTAAAATTTATTAAATTTAATAATTTCAAAATATTACAATATCACAGTGGTAACGCGATATAGCGTTGTGACATAAAAAAAAAAAATACGACGTTATCTATTTTCCGATAGCTCGGCGTGGCTCTTTGAAAAATCACCCTCCTCCAAACCCCCCCGTTGCCCCGCGAGGAATCTAAAACACATTCGATTCGATTACGCGCGCGAATCTACAAAAGATCCAAAGGGATATCCAGCCCGAAGGAAGGAAGGAAGGAAGGATCGCGCGTGAGCCGAGATATCGCGTTATCCGTCACATGATAGATTACTTTCACTGAGCTGCGAATACGTCAGCCCGTCACGAGAATAGATTCCTCCGCCAGAGAGGAGAGGAGAGGAGAGGTTCCATCCAGGCAGTCGAGTCAGCCCCGCGCTGCGAAATCGCGCGAGAGCGACACGAAGAGAGAAGAAACGCGCCCCAGGGATTCCACCGATTCCCGCTACGATTTTCCTCCCTCTCCCTCTCCCTCTCTCTCTCTTTTTGGTGAAGTCACGACCGCCAATTACCGGAGCCGGGCTCGCTGAAAAATCGTAACGCGGAGAGACACGCCGGGATACGCGATCCCCCCCGATCGTTTCCGTCACCTATCCATCTTCTCGCGATCTTTTTTCTTTCGCGTTCCAGACGAGCGGAATTGAATCCTTCGAATCGAGTTTGAGGATCTCGCGACTCACGCGACGGTGAATGAATCGAAAATATTAAATAACGTTTTATTTGTGACGTTACGTCGAGTTGGAAAGTCTGCCGGTAGAAATTTAAAAAAAGTGATTCTTCGAAAGGAATTTTAGTTTTTATTAACAATTAAAAAATATATTTGAATATAAGCAAATTCAAGGTAGAAATTTAAAAAAAGTGATTCTTCGAAAGGAATTTCAGTTCTTATTAACAATTAAAAAATATATTTGAATATAAGTTGAATATTAACAAATATTAGCAAAAATACGAGTTAAATATGTAAATATGTGCTTCGAATGCTTCGTCTTCAACGACGGATAAATTTTTCAAATGGGTTACCAAGAGATTGTGTTTCTCAAGGGAGCAGAATTTTCTCGAGAAAAGCGTGGAATTTTATGACAGACAAAAGCGATTGGAAAAGTTCGGTGAATTGAAAAGAGTCAAAAATTGACCTTCTTCGCGGTGTTCTCTCATCGCGAACGTTCTCACGAGCACGTTCGACAAAGATTCCCGATCGACTCTCCACACTTTCCGCGCGGGAGATGCCTGAAAGTTGTCAACTTATGTGTTCGGGAAAAGTTTTAATTGAATTAAGCTTATTTAAACTTGACGATCGAAAGAAGCTGATTCATTTCTTTAATTGTTTCGCTCGAGAGCCGACCTGTTTGCAGTCGCGACGTTAAATTACGCTCGCGAGTCTGCTCTAATTTGATTTAAAGAAAGAGAGAGAGAGAGAGAGAGAGAGAGAGAGAAAAAAAGGGAAACATTCGCGACGCACAAACTGTGCTTTTCGAATTTGCCTTCGACAAACTGTAGAAAATTCCAATAATTTGGATAAACAGGTTAAAAGAATTTGCAGAGGCCAAAGTTCCGAGGCACCTGGTTGATATAATTTGTACAATTGAGTTAATAACGATGATGATAATAATACAGTCGAAGCTGCTTTTCGTACGTTCAATACGCGATATTATATTATAAAATATTATTCAACAATCCGCGAGTGAAACAAAAGGTACGTCGTTTAAAATGGTAATACAATGGACACAAGGTTGAAAAATTAATTAAAATCCCCCGCCACCGTGGTGTTTCTTTATCCATAAACCAAATGAAAAATTAATATTCCCTTCCTTTTCCATTATACGAACGCGCGCGCGCGCGCGCAAGCAAGCAAGCACACGCACCGAGACACGAATTTTATATTAATTAAAATGTATTATTCAAATACGCGAATCGAAACGAGAATTTTCGCCTTCTGTCAAATCCACGGTACCAACCCCCTCCCCTTACCCCCCATTCAATTCCCGCGATGTAACATAAAAATTCGATTTTAATTTGGATGTTACCGACGGCGCGTTGTAAAATATTAAAATCGATTCAGAGTACAGCGTTAATATCAATGAGACGGAAAAAAATGTACCTGCAGAAAATATATTTAACAAAATTATCATTACAAATTGTATTCTACTTTCCCCATTTCCACGGGGATCTGTCTCTCGATTCTTGATCTTCCATTTTTTCAATTTTTTAACTTTTCCCTCTTCCGTTGTTTCTTTTCTTTCTCTCTTCTTCTCGCGTCTTTTTCTGTCGTTCAATTTAGAGGAAGAAAAAAAAAACTTCAGATAGAAAGAGTCTGTCGACTCGAAATAATTGACTCGGCAATTACCTCGGGTCCTCTGATTCTCTCTTTCGATTGAGATCGAATCGCGCGCGACGCAGCAAGAGGAAAAACGAGAGGAGGGGACTTTCGAAACGCGAGATTCCGGTTGTTTCCTCTCACGAGGAGGACAGATACACACGTGTATACCTTCTTTCTTCCCTCCTCCATCTTTTCTTTCACAGCTGTTTCCACCTCTAGAGCACGTCAAAGCGTGCTCGCGTCTCGTGAAATTCTCTCCTCGAAATTTCCCCGGGCTCGGAGCGGGCTGCAACCCGGATAATTTCCGCGAGGCTGGTCAGAAAAATCGGGGAAATTGCAATTTTCGGAACAGGTTTCGAGACAATAAGAACAACGCGCGAAGCTCACTCTCGCGTCTATCGCTTCTCTGTATTAGAACGTGTGCGAGGAATTCGCGTCTTTCGCTTCTGTTAATATTTCGTTCGTTAAATATCCAGTTAAAAAGAAGAAGAAAAAAGAAGAAGTGGAAAGAATCTCGAAAGAGAGAGGCAAGAAACGAGCCGATAACGAGAAGAAAGAGGAGAGAAGGACAGGAGAAAGAAAGAACAGCAGGTGCAGCAAGTGGTAATGGCCGGCTCGGCCGAGCATGTCAGGAACGTGTTTGAACTCTAACGATAGCCGCTGGCTTTGCCACGGGCGCTGATAAGCCCTGTCCTCGTTTATGCGGAAAATAAAGATAAGCCACGGCCGACGGGAGGGGCTGGGGCGTTTTCTGAAACAGTTCTGTTAAAAAGAACCAAGAAGAAACAACGCCTCGCTGCTGTGAGACTGGACGGCTAGAGAGAGAGGGAGAGGGAGGCTTTGGCGTAATCGACGAGTACACACAACATGCACGGACGACGGGGGCGGAAGAATGGAGGAGGACGTGGATGACGTAGAGCTTTCGAAGCATAATTTGCTATTTACCCTGGGCGAAATAGAATTTTAACGAGCAAAAAGCTGCCGAGTGATCGATACCACGTACTGGAAAGATCGTTTCCTTCGAAATCGGGGGGCAGAACAGCGACGAGACATAGTATAGTGTTTTGTTGACTATTGCGTGCCTCGACTAACTTACTATTTCGATAATGCTGATTTGAAGAAAAACAGGTTAAAAATTCAGGTTTTAGACGAAATTGTATATTTTCACCAGCAGAAGTATATATAATATATAAAAACTGCACGACTTGTACGATTCGTCTTACTGAAAGGCCCAGCAGCAACTGTTCCGACTAGGAAATGAAGACGACCTTTTTGCCATAAAATTTTGTTGACAAAACAAATTACAGGCGCGATCGCTCAGTAGCAGACAACGCCACGCCTACTCGAGGTCTATTCCACGCCCCCTCACGAATCACGTGACCCAAATCAACCAATCGCTAATTTTCGTTGCATTAGCGTTGCACCTAAAGAGGCCCGATTAAATTAAATTATTAAATTCAATTAAATTATTCGAAACGAGTATCACGAATTTTCTCACCCGTTCACTGCGTTTTGCACGCGAAGAATCATTTCAGATTCGAATAATTAATCACGCGAAATGTTCAACCGAAAAACCGCCAAGAGTGGAAATTTCGAAGACAAGCCAATTCCTGTGCCAGCAGAAGAGATTCCGCGGAACGCACAGGGAGAGAATCCTCCCTCGCGCAACAGACACTTCTAGGGCAGATAATTCACCGTGGAAAATTCTCCCGCACGGGCGGAACAATTTCACTTACTTAAACAGTGATTCCACGTCGTTTGTACGTCGCTGTAATAACGAGAGATTGTACGAGACACACGCAGACAGCCACACGTATAGCACACACGTCTGACGCGCGTGCGACGGTCTTAAAGTGTCTGGCAGCGGAGAAAAATGGAGGCACGCGGCGCGACGAAAATCCGACCCTATTTCCCTTTCAATTTGCAGCTCCTCAAAGAGGCGCGTAAACAGTTTGCAGAAAGAGTTTCCAGACGGCGGTGCGTCCCGCGCGAAACACCTCGCCGCTCCACAAAGGAGAACCGCGAGACCAGGCCGATTCGTCTCTCGAAGCCGGGGGACGATTATATTCTCGATCGCTTTAACGTACGTACATTCTTGAAAAAAATGTTTCAACGTCGAGTGAAAAGCTCGTTTCTTTCTTTCTTCTCCGAGTCGAAAGATTGTTCAAGAAAATTGGTCGTCGAAAATCGAATTCGAAATATCCCCAAACAACATTTTCCCCGCGCGCGGGGTGAGAAAATTGCGTCTGGTAATTTCGTAACGACTTCTCCGAAAGTGAGTTTCGACTTTGAAGCGTTGATTCAGCGTCAATAAGGACAGTAAGAACGTAACTCCGGTGACATGGAACGATTTTCCGCCGGTTACGTGTGTGTGTGTGTGTGTGTGTGTCGTGCGTCCCTCGGTGGCCATTTTCATGATATACAAACACATTCGCGAGGACACGTCCTCTCCCGGGACCTGTCTTATTTTACGGCGCTTGTAACGCGAAACGGCGAAACCCACGATTCCCTCTGTGTTTAAAAGTGTCAATCTCGCCTTCGGCTTCTTAATATTTGCACAACGAAAACTATTTACTCCAAGATAGCCTGATTCTTGTCATTCTTTCCATCTTTCAATGACTAAACAGTTCGTTCCTTCCTCAGACGCGCAGAAATAAATCATCTTGAAATACAAAATCTGACGCATGGCGCATCTGCGAAATTATCAAATTATAATAGTCTTTCTTTTTAATAAAAAAAAAAGAAACTTTTACTTTTCCTAATTTTTAATTTCATTTAATTTTAGTAGCTATTATACGTAAATATCTAAAGGGAGTATCGTGGCCATGACACTCTCGACGGAGTGGGGAGATCGACGTGGTGGAGGGGATAGCGCTAGCGATCAGGAAAGTGGGGCAAGGGCCGCCAGTTAGCCACCTCTGCTCCCAAACTCGTAAAAATTACAATTCGCAGAAAATTTCTTTTCAAAATTCAATTTCACGTCGTTGCAAACGGATCGCAACGTTACGAATCGGAAAATGTATCGCTAGACGTCGATTGAGAATGATTTCCAAGGTCTGACGCGGCACGTTCGTCGAATAAGAAACTAGAGTGGGACTGGCACGAGGGAATCAGGCCACGTGGCAGGAGGAATGCGAGTCGTACGGCGCGCGGAGGCGCAGGGTACAGTGCTTTATGGCTTACCATCATCAGGGACGCGCCCGTCCCTCGAGCGTACTGGAATTCCGGGACACTCACCTGCGAACAGAGAAAGAAAATTAGAATTGCTTCAATTCCCAAGTAATCTGCAAATGACTCATTAACGTCATCATTATCACAAAATAAAATGCTCTGCATTCTCGGCATTTAATAAAATGTTTTCCGAGAAGAAGGAATTTCGTAATTTCTATTTTTTATTATTTTCAATTACTGCACACTTTGTTGCACATTTCAAGTGAAACAAATCCGAAATAGTAGAAATTTTCATTTAGGCTAGAATTGAGAAACCAAAGTGATCAATTTATGATTTTCGGCAGACATTTTCTAGACGTAAAGCGTATTTTTAAAGATTTAAATAATTTCTCGTAAAATGTACGAATAAAAGCTTGTATATACTCCATTATAAGATATTACAAAGTTTCTTTATTTTTCTGACTTCGTGCCTCTAGTGAAAATTGTACGCTTTAATCGTCGATAATTCTAGTGTAAATCGCTGTCCATTTGCAACTTTAATTTGTGAATAAACAGAGGAGGTAAGTCTAGAGTGTAAAGTTTGTCTGAAAAGAGAGAAAGAATGTGCGTGTGTGGTTGTTTTTCTTTCGATGATCGGGCAAGCGAAAGATCCAAGCGGCGAGGCGGCGCGACGTCCGCAAGTAGTAACGGTCGACGCGTCGTCAGACGCCGGAAATTAATCCACGGGAACGCGCTCGCATCGGCGGGACGCTTATTCCGCGGAGTGAATGCCGCGTCAGTCGATCAATTTCGCCAAGATATCCCGCGGTCTATTTAAACCAGCAACGACAAAAGCGCCAACAACAACCAGCAGAGAATTCCGCCAGGAACACGTTTCACTGCGACTGCCGCACGCGTTTCACAATTGCGAGATCGGAAGAAACATCAGAGAGACTGATTAAAAACTTACGACGATCGCAAAGAAATTCCGAAACACGACTCGGTGCTTGGAGAAATTGTAATAATGACTTGAAAATAATTTGTTACGTGTTAAAAAAAAGAAAGAAATTGCAGGTAAACGTTGATAAATGAGTTGTGAATGATTCTAACAATCGCGAAGAAGAAGTTCCAAAGTTACCGCTCGAAAATTGCTAAAATGCGAAAACAGTTGATTTCGTGTCACACAAAAATAATTTGTTCGAAATAGAAATTCTGTTGTAAATAATCGTAAACGAGGGGGGAGAGATTGCAGAGTGTTCTCCGGCGCAACGTCGAAAACTGCAAAATTCCGTCCAACGTTCTCGGGGAAATTGCGAAGATGGCAACGCGGGCGAAACTTCGCCGACACGCACCCGGTTTCAATTCGCCTATCCCCTAAGAACACAGAGGCTCCGAGCGCGGGGCGGTTTCATCGCGTCATCCCCACCTCCCTCTAGGGTGGAAATGCAGCTCCTTTTGAAAAGCGAAGCCAGCCACGGCAGGCGGCCTCGTCACGCCACGTCCAATTTGTGCGTGCGCGTTTTGAAGAGCTGTCACGCGCGACCTGCTTTTCCAGGAAAATTCGCTTATTAGCATCGTTCCCTATCCTCCGTACATACAACGTTAACGTTTTAGCCCCTGCCCTCGAGCTTCCCTTTCACCTTACCGGTCCCATCAATTTTCCTCCTCCTTTCTTGTCACTCTCATTTATTCAGTTGTTCTTCGCTCGAAAGCAAAAATTCAACGTTCACGTTGAACGTACTTCCAAATTTGATCAATTTAATTTTCAAATCCGAAAACGAGTAACTGAGAAATTCTGACGGTAATTTCCAATTCTTGCAAATTCGAAATGTTGACTGACTCGGATCGTTTCGTTTGTTTAGTTAAACTTTCGAGCGAAGCAGAGGAGGATTCGGTTTGAAGAATCTCTTCGCATTTACATATGGAAAATGACTGTCACGACTTTCTTATTTTTGTAGTAAGGAGACGACAGATTCTCCCGTCATACATTAAACATCGTAAGGATCTCAGTGACATTTCCCTTTGCAATTTCCCTTTTTTACACGTGCGTCGCGGGCGTTTCATCAAAATGCTTCAAAACATTATTAATGCCGGCGCATTTCCATCAGAAAAAGCTTCAGCGACTGCATAATTCACGTTCACTGCAAAGTCACACCCGCCAGAGAAGCATCTCTCGAACTCGTTTCTCCCTGCTTGCAGTCGAAAAAGAAAACACCGTTCTCATTTTCTCCGTGCTTTCCACGAAACTCTCCCCGAAAAGTTTCGCAATCTTTGAGAGTTCGATCGTTTGTATATATATATATATATATCTACGCAAATTTTTCTGGAAAAATCTTTCCGACACTTTTTTTTTAAATCCTCAATAATCATTTAGAGATTCGTTGTTTCCAATTTTCCAAGTATGAAAACGAAAGGAAAAAAAAAAGCAATTTAATCTGTAGCACGTTTAATTAACACGCTCTCGGTCGCGTATCGTTTTTCGTGCCGTGTGGGTTGCGCGCCTCCGCTAACAATTTCCCATATTGAACCATCACGGACGTGTTATCGATAGTCTAGACGCCAGATATTTCGTGAAACTATCGTTGGAACCCGCAGATTAGATAGGAATCGATTTCATCCTTAGAAAGAAGAAAAAAAAAATGGGAAACAAGAATCCTTTTCTTCTTTAGAACCAACCCTCAAGTTGACACTTTCACAGCGTCCCGAATAACAAAACAAACTCGGGGCTCGGTTCAACCGCGATGGCGGTACGTTGTATCGACACCGCCGCCAACCCCTTAGAAACACACAGCGTTAAAAAAAGACACGCCTTGGATAGAAAACGGCCGTACACTTAAGGGTCGCGGCGGCACACTAATGCATGTACACTTAAGTCGGGGGCCCACCGTAGAGGCAGCCGGTAACTGCTGCAGCTGCTTACACACAGTAAGGCTTCCGACAGTTTCCAACCCCCTCCCCCCTCTCGCTACGCCCCTCCCCCTCATTCCACGTCATTATCATCCATTTGCTAATACAACAAGATAAATTGCTTTGCTTCGTTGCAACGTTACACCCTGGCTTGCGAGCCACCTCTCGCCCCCTCGCACCACCTCGTAACCACAGCTATTTGAACGTCGCCGTTCGAGGAAGAAGGTGGCTCTCTCTCTCTCTCTCTCCTCTCTTTCGCCGACGGGTTTCTTCGTTTTTCTCTCCCTCCACTTGCCCCCTTCGTTTCCTTTCTTCTCGGCCCCTTTGTTTCGTTCCAGCTCGAGGGAATTAGGGTGTGAATGGGAGGATGAAATTGATTTCTGCGCAAAAGTTGAAATAATTCCGCGAATCTTTCTTTTCTTTTTTTCACCGAGATACTGGCTCCTTACTCGATTTCTATTTATCGGTTTAAATCTGTTTCCTAACCTCTTGCGCTGGAATGACGCACGTCGAGAATTTTTCGTCCCAAAATTGCAATATTTCCTCCTAGTTTTAAGTATGTGTTTAAGTATAATCCAGGCAAAACAAACAATAAATTTATTACAATACCTCTCAATAATTTCTATCCAGTGATATCACACCGACGAGTTCAAAAAGAAAGCGATGGATTACTGTACAAGGTTTGGTCACTCGTTATGGTCCGCAATCAGTTGCCAGGGCAAGTGGTTAAGCTTAAAAGGAGGACTTTCAGCGAGCCACGCGAGACCGACATGAATTTCTCTCTTTTTTTCCAGAATATCGTTTTCTATTTAGTTTTTATTGATCGATGGAACTTTTGCGCTTGTCCTTCCGGGGGAGTTTGTTCCGTTTTGGGGTGTTGTTTGACCATTTTTTCCCACCGGTGCGTAAAGTGAGAGCTTCAGTGAGTTGCGATAAATGGTAATAGTGGAATGGATTTCTTTTTTTTTTTTGGTTTCTGTTTTTAGAGCAGATATTGCTCTCTCGTTTCGTCAAAGTTCGCTGCAATGTTTGCTTCGTTTTTAGAGGGGGGCGCAGTTTTTCGTTTCTTTTTATTTACCGATCGCGACTCGTTTCATCGAGCTGGATCGACTATTTCCTTCCAAAGACAAACAAATTCCTCGCGATGCACGAGCGATACGGAATCTCGGAAGAACGGCATGAAACTGCTTGCGAAAACGGCTCGCAACCCACCTACCTCCTTCGCGCCGAGTCTGGTTGCGCCTCGATTGCCATTTACATGCAGCTCGCCTCGCCGTCGCCATAAATAGCGAATATATCGAAAGACGACACGATCTTATCGTGCGCTCGTTGCCGACGGTTAAAGGGTGTCCGATAATAGCGGCGAGGAAAAAAGCCCGGCAATCGTGCAAGTTGCGTGACCAGCCTGATAAAACCGAATCGATCCGCTTGCCAACTGTTTGTGTATAGTTCCTCTGACCGATTCCTCCCGCTCCCTCTTCCGTTTTCCTTTTTCTTCTTTTTTCCCTCCACGCTTGCTGAGGAAGAAATAGATTTCTACACGTTTTAATTTCTGGAGGAAACGAAGGTTCGAACGTGTTTAATCATTTTAGCAGAAACTTTAGCAACAGCAATTTAAGTGCATTAATAATTATATTACAGCAATAATATGTCAAAGCCAATTTGTGTATTATGACATGGACGTTTCTCACAACTCGAGTCGCAAAAAGTAGCGTGCAAGTACTTGAAGCGCGATAAATTGATTGAAATAAAAGAGCGAAACTCGAGAAGGATCCCTTTGTCCACCGCGATGAAAAAGCGGACCCCCGAAGAAACGTTTTCGGAGAAACGCGCTTCCTCTCTTTAGACACGCGGCATCGCTCATAATTATTTGTCACGAAATAATGAAGTTATTATACAATTATAGCGGAGAATGTGCCCGGGCAGCGAGACAGTGGGCGATGCTGTATAATAAAAGAGCGTAAATTAAGAAGAATGTAGAGGTGGGAACGGGCGCAAGAAAAACGAAGAGACGAAACCCCGGAGACGGGGGTTATAATGCAACATTCCTCCACCAGTTCTCCCAACGCCCGGCGTGAATAATAAACATCTATTACGTGCTTTAAAATTTCATCGTCGTGTCTGAGAGTGAAAATTGGTCAGAAAACGAAGCTTTCATTTAATAATCACACGTTACGCGTCGTTACGAGTTTCTCCGACTAACGAAGGATGAATATCCGAGGCGTGAAATATCGGCGCAGCAACTATTTCTGTATTTGAGAAAATGAATTTCAAACAGCAGAGATGGCTGCACGATATCCCTCATCGGTCTTTTAAACTTAGTTCAACTTTGTTAACATTTATATACATATATATAAATTACTACATCAAAACCTTTTACCAGTATTCTACAATTTTCTATAGTATTCTGATATTTTAGTATTTTACAGTATGCCCTAGTATACTAGTATTCTAGTATTTTAATATTCCACAGTATACTAGTATTGCATTATACATTCATATATATTAATTACTATATTAAAATATACACCTTTTACAATTTTACAATATTTTACAATTTTCTGATATTTTAGTATTTTTCACATTTTTCGTTCATTAACGACTTCACGTCGTGTACTGTATATGAAATATTTTGAAATTTCATCAATGCTGTAATGAGAGACTATTGTAATCTCGGTAAACTAATACCGGGGCAAACGTATATAAAAATCGCAGAATATTTATTCAACGAAAATTTAGGAAAAAGTTGACAACGTTGAGAGCGATTGTAACTTTTATTTCTTAATACAATAAATCATCACCGTATTATCTATTGTGAAAAATTAGTGTGCAACTCGAATATTTAATATTTAACTTGTATATTTTCCTTGTTCTAAACATAATTTGCTTTAAGATTTTTGATCAATTATTAACGATAATAATATTTTAACGTCAATGGAATGTATTCATAAGAAAATCCTAATATATTCATCGTTTCTAACATTATCGCCCCCTCGAGAAGAGAAAGATCGATGCAAGCTGAAGCAAAGATCGCGAGGTCTGAAAGAAAACGGAGGCAGAGAAGCTTCGCCAATTTACGCGAGTCGTTATGCTTCCTCGTTCATCCCCCATTGTTACAGCGAGACGAAGACGTTAAAGAGGGAGAAGTCGGCCAGCCCTACCGGATGCTTTCACCAACCCTGTTTACCAACCTGTCCGTCACTGACTACCAATTAGTATTGTAACCGGTGGACGTTTCCAACGGTGGCGGCGAAGAAACAATGAACAACACGCCTGTCATTACATCTCGTCCGCGAAACGTTCGCCTGACGATGACGTCCGCGAAGGTAAATTCACGAGGGAGAAAGAAGATTTCTCCTTCGCTGGTTCACCTTGATTTTAGAAACTTTTGGGAAACAACGTTCCGAGCTGAGGGTGGGTTTTCAGAGCAGAGAAAATTAAGATTGTTGCAATTTTCGGTAAAATTCTGATTGGTAGAGTAGCGATAAATTCATACTTTTCCTGGGAAGAGACAAGGATTGAAATTAAAAAATTAAATTTTTTTAGTAAAACTGTGATTAGTAGAGTAATGGTAAATTCATATTTTTTGGGGGGAAGAGAGAAGGATTGAAAGGCCCAGAAGCAACTGTTCCGAGTAGGAAATGAAGACGACTTTTTTGCCATAAAATTTTATTGATATGCAAACATTTGAATCAATACGAAACAAATTACAGGCGCGATCGCTCAGTACCAGACAACGCCACGCCTACTCGTGGTCTACTCCACGCCCCCTGCCAAATCAACCAATCACTAATTTTCGTTGCATTAGCGTTGCATCTGAAGAGGCCCGATTTTCTGGGTTAGTCCCGCTAAAATCACTTTCAGTGATAAAATGGAGAGGTACTAACTATAACTAACACTAGGATATTGTGAAATATTAAAACATTAGAATACTAGCATAATAAGGCAACAGAATGTTACAGAACAGTATAAAATACTACAATATCAGAATATTCTAAAAAATTGTAGAATACTGATAAAAAGAAAATATACACATTTTAAGATACTAATTAACGTACGAAAAAAAGTTGGCAAATCTGATCTACACATAGCACAGAATGTTCTCAACACAATAAACACCTGGCACGCTAATCGACAGAAATAACACGGAGCAGCAACGGAGTATCAACACGGATGGAGGAAAGAAAGAAAAAAAAGATAAATCTTCATTAATACCGCAAAGTTCGCTTAGTCAAGGATCTAATGAATCCTGACGCGTCCTTCCATTAATCTTCCTCCGATTCGGCGAGCAACGGTAGCAGCACGCATGCATCGCGACTATAATGCAGTCATCATAACTCACGCCTCGCGAGTTTCGAATACCCTCGGTGATTCTAATTTAGTTTGAGAGAACCGAGGCGGCAAACAATGCCGGCCGCCGACCAATTTACATTTTCGTTCGTCTGGCGAGGCAGCCAGAGTCGAAAAATCGTTCCTCAATTTCCAGAAATTACCGGGTTTCGACAAAAAGTTTCGTGTAATTGCTCTTTTAGAAAATTCTTTTGCACATCTTCCAAATATATATAGTAATATAGTATACTGTGGCAACGTCGTTTTCTTCAAATTTAATAAATCTGTTATTATATAATCTATATTCTAATTAAATACATTGACATTTAAAGGTTATCATTATATTATATTATATTACATATTGTAGATTAAAACTGTATTAACTCTTAAATAAAATAAAACTTTGCACAGTATCAAAAAACGACATTGTTTATGGATATCCCCGATATATATTTGGAAATGTTTGAAATTCTCGAAAAATTATTCGCGATGACTGGAAATAGAAAACTTTGTTGGAAACTACTTGCTTTTACTTTCCTTTCTACACCTGCTAATTTAATTTACAATTACACATTTGCAACGACAATGTTGCAAATGTTACAGTGATAACATCAAGTTAAAATTTTAATTCGCTACTTGACACTAAATTGCTCGTTCGAATCGATCTCAGCTCCGCCAAATGAAAATTTCCAAAGCAGCAATCTCGCTCGAGACTCGATGCGTTAATCTTTTGATCAAAAATCATGCTCAACTACTCCCAAAACGCCGAATCAACCGCGCCGATGTACTCGTAGCTCCGTGCTCGCTAAGAAAGCAGAGAGAGAGAGAGAGTTACTCACTACTCTCTGCTCTTTCGAAACGCATCATTACCGCGGCACAATGCGCGCTAATCCTCGCTACCGATGGGAACGCGATACCGCGCGATGCCTCGTCGACGCAGATTGAGATTCGCTTCCCCCCTCCTCGGCGGGTAAGATTGAAAAACGGATTACTGGAAGGTGATCGGAGCATCCGGCAGCCAAGGATCGGCTGGCGGAGACCATTCAGCCGGCAGCTGGCTTTTGTGATTTTCTCATTACCGGGGGGGAGGCTGCTGCCGCTGGCTTCGACTTGGATTCTCAAGTCGGCTTTCTCCGCTTTTCATCTCTTATTTCGCCCTGACTCTCTTACACGCGACCACGCGACCCATCCTCTGCTGCTTTTCATCGCTTTTCGTACGGCAGAGAGAGAGAGAGAGAGATCGGTTGACCCGCGTACCAGAAGAATCACGCGTATTTCCGATGTCAGATGCCAACTAGAGATCCCTAGATCCTTAGATCGTCGATACTTCTGTTCGATGCACAACGATTTCTCGCTTCTCTTGCTTCTGTTGCTGGTGGCACACGATCGGTATGAACTTTGGATTTTGATTTTAATCGGAGGAACTTAGAACGAAACTTAACTTAATATCAAATCAATCTTTCTGACGTCGACGATCTCGACGGAAAATTTTCATTTCCAATGTGTAGTTGATCATTTCTTGTACTCTTGACGACAAATTTTATTCCTCGTACAATTAATTATCTCTTGAACTCTCTCGAGACTATTGAAAGACATCAAATCAAGTTTCGCATATAAATGTTCAATGTGACTGATCTATTAATCTTAATAATTGATTAATTTCATATTGCTAAAAAAATATCAAATCTTCAATACGTTGAATGTTTAATTAAAAAGTGTATTTCTGAACGGGATTAATAATTTCTTCGATCCTCTTGTATGATTGAAAGGTATCCAACCAACTTTCGATATAAATATTCGATGGAAAATTCTATTCCTCGTGTAATTAATTTTTTGAACTTCCTTACGTACTTAAAAGATATAATCAAATATAATATAATATGTTAATTATTTTTTAAACTCTCTCGTACGATTAAAACACGTCGAGTCAATTTTTCAACGCAAACATTCTCAATACCAATATACCATTTTCTTTTTTCAATTTCTTGAACTTTCTAGCGGGGATCGATTTTTTTCAAAATTATGATAACGGGACGGTGCAAGGAACAGTAACGAGCTTGAAATATATTCAGGCACGAGAATCTCTCTCTCTCTCCCTAGGAATTCGTACATAACAAGTGGAAAATTAATTTCGCGGCGAGTGTCTTATCGCTGTTTGCGCCGGCCAAATGAAATAAACATGAACTCCGCGGACTCTCGTGTTTCGAGACGCGAAATCTCCCGTCGATTATTCCCGGCTGGCTCCATTAAAAGTTCCTGCCAAACTCGATTTACCCACGGCCGCGTCTCGAATTGGGGAAAAAGAAATTTCTCACTTTTCGATGTGCTTCGTCTCGCAATTAGCAGCTTGGTCGATTGACGGGGAGAGAGAGAGAGAGAGAGAGCGAGAGAGAGAGAGGGATTATCACAAATATCCCGTGAGAGCGGAAAATATACATTTCCGTGCACGCGCGTATTATCGAAAGTAATTAAGATCGATTATCCTTAATCGCATTATCTCAGTCATTATCGCGTTAGAACATTCGCGGGACTCGTTATTATTGTTATTAAATTTATTTTAAAACAACAATTTTGCATTAGCGCAATAATGGAATTTCTGTAATTAATAATCCTGTGTATAATAGTAATCGCGATTGTTATTATCGGTCCGTCCATTATCTTCAGCGACGGAAATGTTGTTCGACAAAGACTCTCGAGTTTATCATTCTTCGCGCGTTTCTTTTTTATTCATTAAAAATTCCGCGATAATTATCATTGCCAGTGGACACCAATACATGCTTCTCTAATTATTTCGACACACTCTGTGAAAATTTTTCAGTAATCGGTAATCCGACTGGCAACAACGATACGTCAATTATCGAAAACGTTGTCCGTTTACGAAATTATTATTACAAAATTTCATCGGTGCCATTATCGTCGTCGTTATTAATGCTGCGCGCTGTCGTCGTAAGTATTCCGGGTTATCCGAGCGTTGTTGCATCGGGTGCCGAAATTTAATATGTTTATATTATAATTCGATACGCGATACAAACGCCGATATACAAGCGCAGCATCAATTCTACTAATTAACAACAGAGCGCGAGTTACTTATCAGATCACCAGTTTCGTAATTAATTTCCCAAACCTGACAACTCACTCGCCAAATTCACCAGCCAGCCATAATTTCGAACGTATCGCGTAACATTGTGTAAATCAATGGTCTACAAAACAACGTTTCCGGCGCATCATTATACCGACGACGCGCTCCGATGGAATATCACTTCGTTTCGCGAAGTTTCATTGTTCCGCGTGTTCCGCCGCTTCGAAATTTTTCGTGCAATTAGCGCGGCTGAATGCAAAGTGCAGAAAATTTCGAAACTTGAACATATTTGAATGTTACGCTTCCAGTTGAATTCATTTCGTTCAGAAATTGTCGAACGATCGAAATCATCATTTTTGAATGTTGCGCGCAATGAGATTGAAAATGCTACTCAAATTTGCGGTGGCGCGCAGGTATTCGAGAATACGCAGCAGCTATTAATGGGAGATAATGATGGGAAGGGTAGATAAAACGAAATTAAAGCAAAGGCTGACTGAGCTGTTTCCGGTTTTTTCTCCAGCCTAACTGAAAAGATCGGAATAAGCGCGAATATACATACTAAAATCTGCATGCTATAACGTGTCGCCGCCTGGGGATAGCGATTTCGCATATTTTTTTTTTTTTTTTAAGAAGAGAAAAATTTTCGCAAGCTGTTCGCTTTCTGTAATTTCTGATAAGAATATTGGTCAATTATGAATTAACGTAGAGCAACTTTGTTGCGAAACGTGACTTTTAGAAACATGATACAAGTTTAATTTTTTCCAATTATAAAACGCGATTTAAGAAGCGCAATAGAAATTTAAAAACAATTTCGAACCGATACATCAAGTCTCAGTTAATTGTAAAACGTGATTCAAGAAATTTTAATGAAAATATAAATTGAAATGCTGAAACACTGAATGTGAATTAATTGAATGCAAGGAATATCACAAAATTTCATTTATTTAAATCCTGATTTTGCCAAAAATAGTCAAACACATTGCTTAACGTTGGTCAATTATTATTAAAGAAATCTACAGTCAACTGGTTTCAAACTCGCGCTTAATTAATTTCGCTGAAATAATTGAAAGGAGATCCTACTGAGCCAAAATGAAATCAACATCAGAGTGTAATCAATTTGGCAATGCAAACAAATTCGGTTCGATTTCATCTACGAGTTTTATTTGATTAAACAAACGAATGCACATAGAAAAAAAAAAAAAAAAAAGAAGCGGAGAAACTCCATTAAATTCGACAACAAATTAATAAATTTCCATCGGCGAAAAGATATACATATATAAATTTCAGCGAGCTAATATAAATTTCAGAGATCCACCTGCTAGAACAAACCTCTCAAAAATTTTAGAAATCCACCCGCCCTAACTTTAAAAAGTTATTAAACACGAGCGCAACGAATGAAGTAAATTTCAACGACAAATAAATTTTCGAAACCCACTCGATCGAAAGAAACAAAATAAAATGTAGTAAAAAGAATCCTGAAACCACCGACCGCAGAAACAGCAGCGAAAGAGTAATCAATGCAAAAGCACATCGCTGGAAAAAAATGGAAGGGAGAGAGGAGGAAGAAAAAAAAGTTTCTCCATAAAATGCGGGACAGAAACGCAAATGGGGGAAACGTTTCTCCGAGAGACGAACGCGTGTCGCGAGAGAAGGGGCGTGGAAACGGCGAGAATAGCCGACAAAACGAAAACGAAAACGAAAACGTGGAACGGTGGAACGCGTGGCAGACGTGGTCGTGGGGAGGTGGAGAATTTCGCGAGAGTATCGAGTGGAACGCGCGAAACGGGCGCAAAAACGCGGTCGAGGGAAACGACACGTTGCCTTCCGTCGCTTTGTCTCGACCTCCGGCTTCGTTGCGGGGTTGAGACGCGCGATAAAGGGGTTGAGATTCAAGGTGGGAGGGTTAATTTCGCTGGGAACGACCGCGGTCGAAACGTTCATGGTCGAGAGCTCGCGTAGAATGCTCTTCGAGCGGCTCTCGGACGCGTTTGTATCAAATATTGTTACTGTATATAATATTGTCGTGATGCTTGATATTTGTGCGATATCGGAAAAGTGGAAAGGGATTGAAAATCCACGAGTCAACTCAGCACCAAGTAGATGCTTGATTCTGAAATTTTAGAAAAGAAAATTTGACGAAGAAGGATTCCGTCTAAATTTGAAATTGGGATGATTTTGCTTGATGGGCTTGAAACGAAACAAATAAAAACTTGGAAAAAAGAAACCCACAAAACTGATCTCATTAAATTTGATTAAAATTGATCTTGTCAAATTTAATATCATGTAAATAACGCGAGTTTTTCCAAAGAAAGAAATTTTCCCATGTCTGCACGCGACTACAATCCCATCGACAACTCGAAACAAACTCGAAAAGTTCCTAAATTCCCACAAAGATACGCCGTCGAGGTTCATCGATTCTCGTCGTATCGCTTCAACAAGTTCCCGTCGAAATCCAGCCGATGGATAGCGAGAGGCGCGACGTTGAAAACGCGCTTTGTTTCGTCCAAATGTCTCGATCCGTTCGCGAGATACGGAGTTCAAAAGCCGAGCGCTTCAAGACGCAGTGATGCTGGTCAACGGCGTGACCCACGTCTCTCCAGCGAGTGAGTGAGTACTACTCACGGAGAGTAGTGGAGTAGTAAAAACCCGCTGAGTCAGCGGGTGTCATTGAGTAGCGCTCACGTGGCTCGCTCGGGATAGGTCAGCGAGTTGGTGCGAGCGAGAGGTCCGAGAGCGCGAACGAGACGAGGCGAGAAAAAACAGACTTCGCTTCCGATGACGATATCTTCGGGACCAGAAATCCGATCCGAACGAATTGAACGACGTTTTAAAGAGCGGACCTTACCGCTTCTGACGCTGTGGCTACGAATCTCCTGCGATGATTCGTTGCAACGTGATTGGAGGTTGAATATATATATTATTTTAGAGATTTTAAGTGGCACACTTTTTCTTAAATTTCTTCTGTCGAAAGATATTCGGCGCACAAAGCGAAAACTATGAAAAGGTGATAACATGCTCCTCATCTGCCTCTTCTTGTTGCTTTCAATGGGAATTGTTTTACTACCGACACCAAAATGACCGATAAATCGATCGGGTTCGACAGAGATTTTAGGTGGCACTCTTGTAAGATAGGAGCGGCTACTTATAAATTTAACTTTGATCGGAAGATAGAAAGATATCAAACGGTAATAACGTGCTAACGCAGCAGGATCATTCCAGTCTGTTCCTGCTGATTCCCAAATGGGAATTATTGTTTTATTACCGGCAAGTGGGTGGCTGATAAATCATGCAGCAGACGCGAGATTGATAAATTCCCAGGGAAAGGCGGTCGAGTAGAAATTAGAGTGTCTGAACAGAGGGATTATACCGGCATTAAATGCTTCGTGCTTCGCGTATCAAAGTAAACCGGAACGGAATTTATTGGCAAGTTATTCGTGAATAAATGAGGCGTGGCGCATTATTTAACGACGAACGCGCTCAGTCGCGGCAGTTCGTTCGATCATTCCAAGAAGAAACAAGAAAGAACGCGAGATGTGATTTCGTTTCTCGCGTTCGCAGAGGCGGTGGATTAATTAACGGACACGGAGAATTCGGTAACTTTAATAAGGTAAACCATGAATGGGTTACAGTGGTGTAACTAGGAAAATCTCGGACGAGATAACGAACATCTTCGTTACGCAATTTAACAAGCCGAAGACAATTCGGAGGTGCCAATTAAGCAAACCGGAGGGAACTGTAACGCGAAGATTCGAGAAGTTTAATGATATAATTCAACAAACTCGGCAACGCGACGACAATTCGACGCCGCCGAGAGAGAAAAGTTCCCGACGTCGCTCTGTACTCCGTCGAATTCCGTTCGACGCCGGATTGCCGGAAAATTACAACTTCGAGTTACTAAACGTTTCGATTTACTTAGATAAACCTTAGGACGGGTTATTCCGCGGGAATAGAAATTTCGACGAATTTAAATGCATTAAATGCAACCTCGGGCCAACGGGTGAAATTAGACAAACCTCGCGTCGGATTGGAACGATAACAGTTGCAGATAGCGTAAATTCGACGCAATTCGGAGCAAATTTACTTATTGAAGTAAATTTTACAAAATTCTCATCTCTGCCGGAGGAATTATGTTGTTATAAATTATTCGAGAAACGACTCGGTAAAAAAAAACAACGAGAAATTGAAGGCCGATTTTCAGCGATGGTGATCTTGTATCTCGCGAGGAAACGAGGACTCGGGGAGTTTACGGTGCAACTCCGTCCGAGTACATTGCGTCGTAAAGCGAACAACTCGCGAGTATTTCGACACGTTCGAGCTTCCTTCAGGTTCAACGAAAGGCGGGATTCGAAAATTCGACAATGCTGAGAAAATGCAAAGCATTTCGAATTGTTCTTCCAAAAAGAAAAAAAAAGGGGGGGATCAAATAATGTCATCGACTGCAACAATTTATCTCAAATGATTCAAATTCAAAATATTCTAGAGACTACCTAAAACAAAATATTCCACACACTAAAATCGAACTTTGCAATAACATCGACAAGATTTCGAACAACTTTGTAACTGAGACGACATGTTGCGATCATTAGTGAGTAATGGGATTGCTCAAAAGGGAGGCAAAAGTGGAAAAGGGTTGCCTCCTTTGTATCAGATCGTAAATTTCTCGTTTCGTTCTTCCGATGACTTGTAACCATAAATTCGCAAAAGTGTCTCGCGTAATCGAGTCTTGGATTCCGTTTGCGTCTTCGTCATCGAATTGAACCTTCCAGTATGCAAAATGACGCCCGCGAACGTGTGCACAGAGAGAGGGAGGGAGGGAGAAGCGGGGTGAAATTACACGTTCCACGATAACGTCATTAATCATTCTGTTTCGAATGTTCACCGTGTAAATAGAGGATCGTTTTGAAGCGCGGCCGTTTCCGCGCGGATTATCTCCCCGACGTCCATGCGAAACCGGCCTGGCCGCAGTTCGTAAGCGTACATGAAATATTGAACTATTAGCCGGCGGCGATATATCATTTTAATATCGGCCGGAATCAATAGCGCTGTCCGCCGGGTTAATTACACGCCTCTATCCCACGCCAGATCATTCTCGCGACAAACGCGTCCTGCCCCCTTTCTGTTTTTCTCATTTCTGTTTTGTTACCGCGATATATTATAGGTAAGACAGGTATACTGTGTCACGACAGAGTTCGAGCAGTATAACTGAGAATAGTGTCAGTTGGAATATTTGTTCCATAGCTAGCAGAATTGTTATTTTTGTTTTTATATATTTATTTTATTTTTTTTTATTTATGTTGCAACAGCGAAAAACGTTTGAATTGAAAATTATTTGGATATCGCAATCGCAGTTGTTGAATAAATGTGTCAAATTTATAGAAGAAATATCTGAAACTGTCAAAAGTGAACTAAAAATTACTTGGAACAGTAAAAAACGTTTGAAACATCAAAATTAAACTAAAAATTATTTATATAGCAATCGTGAAATAAATGTAGCAAGTTAGTAACTGCAAGTATGTTCTCCTTCCAATAATTATTACATGTCAAAGTATCGAGCAGAAACATGTCGTGTGTGCACGCAAGGATAAAATTTCCCTTGAAATTTTATTTATAAAATTTCCCCGAGTTGAAACTTTTTGTAAGTAGTGTGTAGTCTTAAACTTTTTGCAAACTAAACTTTTAACTTTTTACTTTTTGTAACTTAAACTTTTTGTAAAGTGATTGTGTAGTCTTGAAAATTGGCAATTGACGAATCTTGAAAATTAACGAAACAATAAGGAAGCGAAAAGATCGACAGAGAGAGGCACCAAGACGAATTCGCAGAGCTGGCGTCAATATCCTGGCAGTTGGGGTCGCACTTCCGGTTTCCGTGACTCGCCCCAACAGCGACGATCGTTCAATCACAACGAGCATGCGATCGAAAGTAATCTGGGAATCGCGTCCGTAGATCGAGAACCCGTCGACCGTAAAAACGGATTAGAATAACGCCAACGAGGAGATAAATGTTGCTGATAACGTCGATAACTGGCAACGCTAGTTAGCCCCGACGTTGATAAGTACGATGAAGTAGCTCAAGAGGAATCGACGAAAGTTCTCTCCCTCGGATTTCTCCAATTTTTTCTCCTTTGATTCGATACTCTTACGACACGACCATGTTATACAACTTTGTGCCTTGTTGTATAATAAAACAAAAAATAAACTTATGTTGGTTATAGTAACAAAGTAGCAATAAGTTTAACTTAAGATTATGCGTGCATCAGAGTTGGTGCTTATAATCTGAGATAGGCCTCACCTATCCTAACCGCTGTTATTTATTCGTTAAACTTATTGTAAATATCATTGTAAAATACTGGCACAAATAAACGTTTAAAAAAAAAAATAGTGTTACAACTTCGATACTGGTTAAACAAAATCATGCGATGATGAGATTGCTCTCGCTTTGAAGCTCGAAGCTCGAAACTTCACACAGTTTCCAAACTTCAGCTCATTTCACTTCTTTTTTTTTCCAAAGACGTAGCGAGTGGAAATGTAAAGACACTTTCGTTGTGTAAAATTGTTAAAATTCGCGACTCTGGTCCGCCATGGTTTTGAAGATTCGCAACGATCCCTCAAAACCTACTGCGTGACTTTCCTCACGATTCTATCAAACTTGGAATATCACGCGAAGAATTCGAGAAATTCTAACATTTCGTCGAACTTGAACAAAATTGCGCAGCAAGTTTTAAGGGAAAACGTTGCAAAGAAGGGACTTTCAGTGACGAAAAAAATTCTCGGGAGTTGTTTCGTTAAATGAATTGAAAAATAAAATCGAGCGAGGCCAATCTTTCAAGTCAATCGCGAGCCTCGTTGCTTAAAGGAGAATTTATCTAACAATTTCATCCCCCCGAAATCGCCTCGCTGTCCGCGACAGCACCTATTCCTTATCTCGATCTGTCGTCTTATATCGGCGTGATATCGCGTTGCGGATACGGGGGATACAACCGGGAATTGAAAAATAACAGAAAACCTCCGTGTCCTCGCGGTGGTTCGTCTAGACTGTCCGCTGGGACTCTGTCGCAATAAAATGCGCCGTACTAGCCGCGGATCGCTTAAAAAAAAAAAAAAAGATAGCTGCCTTCTACGAAATGTTGTGCAGAAATTGGGAAAAAGTAGAAAATTAATCATCAACTATCGGTTTGCGATTTATTTTAACCTCCTGTGGTGACAAATATTCGTCAAACACAGAGTATGCGTATTAAATTACAAGGAAATGACACTAGCTTTTTCTTTAAATTAATAACTTTGTTGCTCAACTATTAATATACTCATATTGATCAATATTAATAGCAAGAAGATACTTTTAGCTCGTCAAGTCTAATCTCAAGGTATTCCAAAATGTCCAAAATTTACAAATGTGTTTTGCTTTCCACAAAGTAATTTAATTTCACTAACAAAAAGATTAGGTAATTACTTTCCTCGCACCACTACACAAAAAAAAAGAAAAGAAAATTGCCATTTTTTTCGTGATAAGTATACTCGTCACTCGCAAGATACTTTTAGCTCGTCAAGTCTAATCTCAAGGTATTCCAAAATGTCCAAAATTTACAAATGTGTTTTACTTTCCACAAAGTAATTTAATTTCAGTAACAAAAAATAGGTAATTACTTTCCTCGCACCACTACACAAAAAAAAAGAAAAGAAAATTGCCATTTTTTCCGTGACGAGTGTAGTCATTCGCAGCTACGAGGTTAATTTCGCGTTAAATGGATGACACCCTCGTCACCGTTCGCTCTCCAAACGACAAAAGTTCGTTTCGACCGCTCGCAAATTTCGGGAATTTGCATAATTCTCGAGAAACTCCACGCGTGTCGAGTAAAAACGTCATAACGCGAAAGGGAGAATATAGTTGGGAGGCAGCGGGCATTAAAACACGTTCGAGGGGCGCGCAACGTGCCGTGTTTCACACGATCACGGCCCGCGTGCCCATTGTGCCCGGCTATTAGCCCCGTTCTGCTTAGCTCGAGACAATTCCGATAACGAGCTTTTACCCAGTTTCGATTAGAAACGGCTAATACCCCCGGCACCGCGATTCCCCCCCCCCCCTCCTTTGCCCCGTTCTCGCCGTCGTTTACACGTTCCTGGCGAAATTAATTAACAAACAGCCTCTCAAGGAAAATCTCGCGTCGCAACTTGGAATTTCGGATTCGAAATTGGACGTTTCGGCGTTTAATTTTTGATCTTTGTTCTCTTTTCCTTTTTTTTTTTCCATCGTACTCGCTCTTTTACAGTGATTTCTTTTTTTGGAGACAGACACGTTTAATTCGGTGTCGCGTAGAAATCTATCTTCACGGGTCGGAAATTCTGGCCACGGCTCTGGACGTGTCTTCGGCCGTCACGCGCTGTACATTAATTTTTCACGGTGATACGGAGGCTCCCGGAGAGAACTCGCGATCAATCATTCCCCCACCCACGGAATCGCGAAAACCGGGTCCAGCCTCGAGAAAAAGTATCGAATTTCCGGTGTAGATCTGCGGAGAAAAAAAAAGGAGAGAAGAGAGGAGAAAAGAAAAGAAAGAACAGAAAGCACCGCGGTCCAAGAGTTGGCGGGGAAACTAACGTTTCCATGATCTGAACATCTGTCTCCGTTTTTCTCCGCCGAGTCGTATCATTTTTCACGGGCGCGCGACGCGATAATCGGTCTCGCGTCGAACATCGCCGTTTCATCCCCCGAATTTATCGAATTTCAGCCATTTCTCCTGTCGATTAATATTGCACGATACGTTCCGACGATTATTTTCGGATACATACAGAGATCCTTCGTTCTTGACGGTCATCGCACATATGCAAGTAAATTAATTGATTAAAGGATAATCAAAGTATATTATTAAATAAGAATTAAATTCCTGTGGCAAGCAAATTAATCGATTACTCTTCTTTTTCTTTGTTTTTTTTGGTGATAGGGTTGAAAAACAAGCGAGACAAATTTTTAGATTTTTAGAGGTTTGTCGATAGCTGCGAATTTAGAAATTTATCCGGAATGTTGTATGTTCAGTTAAACATTTCTAGATTCAATTTAACTTTTTGCAATTTTCTCGAAATTCAATTTATTTCAAATTGAAGAAATTCCAGTTGCTGCTTTAATAATTTAGCTGTTTGCAAACTTCAGAGACCCAGTCGTATAGAATTTTAAAAATTTAGCTGGCAAATAGAGAAATTTTCCTGCTCGTGAATTTGTGAATTCTTTGGGTATCTCTAGAATTTAGAATTTTAGAAATGCAGCTACTCGCAAACAGGGGAAGCTGTTTGCAAATTTGGAAATCGAATTGTCTAGAATTCTGCAAATTGAATTACTCGCAAGCGTAGAAACTCAGCTAGACGTGAAAATTGGAAAACTTGGACGCCTAGCAATTCGAAATTTAATTTTAATACCCAGAATCTTGGAAGTTTCGCCAGAATACTGTAGAATCAGAAAATTTGGACATACGTATCTGTGCATGACTAACAAAATTTCGACATTCGTAATTTTAAAAACAATCTCGAAATATTTAATATCTCTTTCTTTAGAATTGGTTGTCTAGCCCTCGTCGCCTAAATCCCACGGGCAGGGACCGAGGAACAAAAGAAAGAGAAGAAGAAGAGAAGGAAAAAGATCTCCAATAAATAAGAACAAACAAAGGACAACGGCGATCGGGGCGGCACGCATCGGGTGGATCTCGGGATTTGCCAGATCCCCGGGGCCTGGACCAGGCGAACGGAAGGTGGAAGAAATGAAAGAGGCAGGAACACTCCGGTGATCCACGTTGCAGCGAGTGGACGTCGTCGCCTAGCACGCTAGATATATTTTCCATTTCGAGCAACGAGACTGGCATCCGTGAAACGCATCGGTCTACATTTTCCCCCTCGTTCCTTTCCCGTGCTCCGTTTACATCCGTGTGCCGGACACTGGAAGCGAATTTGCGAATCTTCGAATTTCTCTCCGTTCCGCGAAGCGAAACGTTCAGCAGAGTCACTGGGAATTGTAGAAAGTTGCGAAACTTTGCGATTTGAAAAATCGGCCTCTAGAAATTTCCAAAAGTTCAATCTCAACTCGGCTCGCCAATCAATATAATTCCGAAATTATTATATAGAGAGATTCCACGTAGGAAGAGGGAAATTCGAAATAAATTCTGACGATAGGGGGGGGGGGGGGGGGGGGAAGAAAAATCTCCAGGCGACCTGTTCGAGACGTCGACGTCGACGTTTGGCAAAAACCCGCGCGCGCGGACTGCGGGGAAACGAGACGATAAATGCTAATTAACGTCTGTAACCCGGCGGAGTTTACAACTCGCCGCCATAAATGTCCAATCAAGGGGCAAACTTCGCGATGACGACGGTTCTCGCTCCTTAAGCTGTCGAGTTAGTTTCCGGCACGCTAGTTTCCACCGTTCCGCTTCTTTCCCTCTTTCTCCGTCTAGATTAACTCTCGCTCCCTCTCTCTCTCTCGCTTCCCTCTTTCTCTGGACTCGTATTTCTCAGTAAATTTCGTTGTATAATTAACGTTTAATATCCCAGAGCCGAGAGAGCCAGAGCGCGCGGGCGCGCGCTCCCGGTTTTCGCGGTTTGCGTCACGGCGAAGCCGGATCGCCTCGAATTAACTGCACCGACGCCACGTAATCTGAAACGCGATAGCAGCAGCAGCGTGGCAACCTCGTCTCGTTTGATCGGGGATCAACCGACCGTTTTCATCCTCGTTTCCATTTTTTTTTCTTTTTTTCTTTTTAGAAGAATTTTCTGGAGAATTTTTTTTTTTTTTTCCTTTTGAAATGAGTATTTTGAAGGGAGGAATCAATTCGAAACTAGTATTAACCTCTTGCGTTGGAATAACGTGCCACGCACGTCGAGAATCTTTTGTCCAAAAATTGCAATATTTCCTCAGTTTTAAATATATACTTGAGTATAACCCAGGCAAAATAAATAATAAATTTATTACTTCTCAATAATTTCTACACGTCGATATCATACCGGCGAGGTCAAAAAGAAAGCGACGAATTATTCGCAGCATATGGCTTGGTCACTCGTTATGGTCCGCAAACCAGTTGCCAGCGCGTGGGATTAAAGAAACAATTTTGACGAAGATAACTTTTTGGTTACTCGGAAATTTAATAATTCTCGTTGGGCATTCTCAGTGGAAATTCTCCAATTTCAGAAACGTGCGATTTAAAATCCCGATGTCTGCGATCTCTTGGAACTTGATCCCCGAGTACAACGAACGAGCAGAAATCCAACTGGAGGCAACTTCTTCTCGTCGCAACTACCTCCACTTATCCACCATCGTACGCGTCGGTAACACCCGAAAACTGTCACGAACATTTCCTAGACCCTAAAAACCCTGGGAACGACGTTGCCGCGAGCTATTAAACGACCGTTCCCCGCACGCCGGTTACGACATGTCCAAACAATCGAACCGCCTATCTCGTTCTCTGGCTTCTGGCGGTGGCCCGTAATGTAACAGGGACTCGCACCCTCTGGTGACCGAGAGGGGCTCGGTGGGACACGTCGTCCGCGTCGGCCGTAAAACTGATGCATTACAGACGCGGTCATGCGGCCATAACCGGTGGTTTGCAACAAAGCCCCTAAAAGCAGCCGGTACAATGCCACCCGGCTTAATTGGTTTGACAGTGTTGCACGAACGCGCGCGTCCCGAATTTTCTTCGAGTCGAGCGTCTTTTCCAGCTTCCCCTCTGGGATTAATGGAGATTTCGTCCCCGTTTCTGGATCTCGAGGATCTTTGGAGAAGGAGAGAGGATTAAATGGCCGAGAAACAGGAGAAGATAAACGAAATCAAACTTGTGTTCATAGAATGGTAGATAATAGTAATGATATTCTGAAACGTTTTGCACGTTCAAATATATACCGAGAACTAATAGAGTCGATTCGAGATACCTCTAACAGACTGGCTTCGTACCTCTCAATCACCATCAAACATTGTCCAACTTGAAAAGACAGAGAAAAAAGGAAAGTCTTTGTTGCAAAAATGATGCATTTACTAATTCTGTAAATTTTACAAATTTTCATAATTAGCGCCAAGATCTATCACACACGTCGATCGTCAGCAAACAATCTCAAACTTCGAAAAAAGAGAAAAAGGAAGAATGGAGAATGTTCACTGTGAAAATGACATCTACACCGATTCCAGAAGATATCTGACGATCTATCGTGCGTGCCAGTCACCGTCAAACAGTCTCCAACATTCCAAAAAAAAGCGCTGGGAACATAAAATCCGGCCACCGCCAAACTACAGGAACCTATACGTAAAACCAGGTTTGGAAATCGATACAACACAACCGGAGGCCCCCATACAAAGCCAAATGGGGATCGGTGAATAGCTGAAAGCTCTGTGTACCAGGCCGACATAATACACTTTCGTCGTCATACCGTCGGCCAGGCTGGAGATTACGCGCGCGCGTAAAATCCCTTCGGCTTGGCAACCCTTCCCTCTTCACCGCCCCTCGATTTCCACCCTCAGTCTCTTTGTGGCCTTCGCCCTTCTCTCTCTCTCTCTCTCTCTCTCTCTCTCTCTCTCTCTCTCTCTTTTCCTGTCTATCGTATCGGGCACACAGGAGTCTCGTGTGTGATGTGATATTTCCAGGAGAACGTTAATTAATAATTTAATCGAAGAGCCTGTTTCGGTCCTGCAACGTCGGATCCGTGCTACCTCTCTAATTAAAACCGACCCCTGCGTGACGAACACGCTATTACACGTGTGTTAGCCAATAGTTAGGCGGCAGCACACAACGGACACTTTTCGGGGAAATAAGAGAGGGGTGAGAGAAGTTGGAGTTGGTGGACAACACACCACGAGACGACCACGGTTTCGCGAACCACGGTTCATTGATCCATCTAGAGTTCGTTCCAACTTGAGAGTAGCATGACGTCTCCTACTCGGGCGAGAGTGAGATCGATCTAGTCGATCAGGCGAAGAAGAACGAGATATTTTGGAACGTTTGACACGTTTGTTTCCTAGCTTCGACATTTTTGCAGCGATTGTTGAAAAGATCGATTAAACGTTTAACGACGAATCCTTGGCAATCGTCATACTGTTAACATTTGCACACTGATCTCCGTGTGTACTTAAAAAAAATCTACGCTGAAAGTAAAAACTATCTTAAAAATCCATTTCAACGAATCTCGAGGGATTCAATTTCGAGACTCCGAGTTGTCGTTCTCCTCCGGCGTATTATTTACAACGAAGGAGACAGAGACAGCGGCATTTCGTGTAATAACTAGCCGCGGGAAGGGGGGCCAGAAGGGTTAAACCGAGGGAAAATCCAAAATTACGACGGAAGACAAGCGGGATACCGAGGACTTTCCACGGAACATGTTAAACCGTGACGGAGAGGATGTTCGTCGTAATATTACATCCACTATTAACTCGAGTAACGAGAGCTCATAAGAAACGTACACTGACGAAAACAGAATATTTTATTACGCGAGAGTAATGACGGAAACCCCGTACGATTCTGGGCCACACACACACACACACACATACACATACATACCTCGAATTGGACGAAGCTAGGAAACATCCCGACTTATTACTACTCCATCTAACGTTTTAAATTCTTATGACTGGATTTTCGTTTCACGTGGATTTTTTCTCTCCTTCTTCCTGTTTTTTTTTTTTTCTTCTTCTTTCTTGCCCCGTTTGGACAAGTTAACGCGAGGAATTAACGCTCGGAATTCTGTTGGCGAGCATCGCGCGATGCTAGGCAAAGGCAAACACGTACGCGTATAATACTGGGACTCACCAGTCGCGGATGAAATTGGAGTTGAATTTTGCTCGATGCTTACCTGAAACAGAAAAATTGGAGGGATTAGATCGGTGGTGGCATTCAATATTTGTAAAAATCCTTCGATCAAATTATCGTAATAGCAACAAAAAAAATTATGAAAATTATGAATAATCATTCAGTTAATAGAAATTATTATATTCACTCGACAATTTAATATTTAATTATTGTACTATTATATAATTATTACAGTTCGAGATTTCTTCGAATTAGATGTCACACTGATACTACAAAATTTTTAGTCGACATTAAAATTTATTTACGACATTAACTTTAATTGATATTTAAACTGACAAATTTTTGCTAATTAAATTACCACGTAACAAACGTCCCAAATCAAAAAGTCAAACACAAAGATGCAAATTCAGAAACGAGTTTTGTTTTATAAACGTAGAACAACGAGTTTCGATTCCAAGCAAATTCAAATTCCCCCGCGTTTGAAGTTCGAAACGACGTACAAAGAAATCAATCCCCTTGGGGAAATTGTTATCACTCAACTTGTCGCAAAAGTGCAACGACTCGATAAAAAATTCCACGGACACGAGACACACGTTTTTAGCACGCGTGGCGGAGTATGCGCGTGGCAGTTTGCGGGATTATTGAAACGACGCGATACGGAGAGAGAGATCGGTAACGATAATCTAAATGGACCCTGTCCCGACTCAAACTTCTATAGCCGAGGGTTAATAACGGAGCCGCGCGAAACAATGGAACTTCCGCAAGCCGGTTTCTATCGTTCTACCCCGGCATTCGCGAGATCTCTGACGCTACAGTATAATTCGCACCCTGCTCCATTCTACGCGATCGCTCGCCTCCATTGAAAATTATCAATCTCTCGTGTAATCCATTCTATCGTGAAACTTGATCTCCCTTGAAATTCTTCGCGATCAAAATATCCATACTTTATTCGATCCTGGATCCAAAGAAAGTAAACTTTATTGAAATTTGAATGAAATTCTAAATATTCTAATCGAATGATATTCTGAAGAAGAATCCGAAGAAAAATTTGTTAAAGAAGCAACTGTTCCGACTAGGAAATGAAGACGACTTTTTTGCCATAAAATTTTATCGATATGCAAACATTTGAATCGATAGAAAACAAATTACAGGCGCGATCGCTCAGTACCAGACAACGCCATTCCTACTCGAGGTCTACCGCACGTCCCCTCACGAATCGCGTGACCCAAATCAACCAATCGCTAATTTTCGTTGCATCAGCGTTGCACCCGATTTTCTGGGTTACCCCCGCTAAAATCACTTTCAGTGATAAAAATTACAAAACACGCCTCTAAATTATTCTAAAAGAAAAAAAAAAAATTCATCACAATTTAAATGACATCTTAACCCAAAGAATATACCGTGTCCAAAGAAAATCGTCACGAATTCCTAAAACAAGTCTTTGAAGAGACCAAAACTCAAAAGAAATTCAAAAGGAGAAAATGACCAAAATTAGCACAGAAATTTCTAAAAAAAAAAAAGAAAAAACACGTCATTACTGCAAAATTTTCAAGCTAATTCTCCTTTTCCAGGAAACATGCTGCAACGTTTCTTTCAGCCAGCTGAATCCTCGTCTGGGGAAAAAAAAAAAAACAGGCGGAAAAGCGATCGACCCGAAGAACGAGGGGTCGAACACCCTAAACAAGCACGTACCCCGGGGCTCTTGCGTTGAAAAATTCAGAGATGGAGCGATCGATGCGATCACGTGGATGGCGAAATTAGCGAGCACTAAGCGTTTGCTCAGAGCTGGCAGCGCGCCCCTTCGGGGGGAGGGGGGGGGGGGATGAAAACTCCGGAGAGACGATATTAATACCGGGTCTCTCCGTGTGACGCATGGTCTAATTTCCTGAAAGTCCATTAGAGGGATCATGAGCGGTTCCGGGATACCGAGTCTGAGAAACTGCCCTTCGACCAGCGTGCAGACGAAACGACGACGTTTATGAATACTCGGCTGCTCTGCGAGGCAGAGTGGATGCAAGAAAACGCGAAACACTTTGCCCCCGGAATTTATCCCAGTGGAGCATCATTTTAAGTTTCAGCTGGTTCGTGGGCGGATATCGTGCAGACTTCGAAAGTGTAAGTACGAAAATTGTTTGACGAAAATTTGGAAGGATACATTTTGGGTATTAACCTCTTGCGCTGGAATGACGTGCCACGCACGTCGACAATTTTTTTCTTGTCCTAAATTGCAACATTTTCTCAGTTTTAAGTATATCTAAATGTAACCCAGGTAAAACAAATGATAACTTTATTACTTTTTAATAATTTCTATTAAACAGATATCACACCGACGAATTTGAAAGAAAAAGAAAGCGACGAATTATTGTATACGGTTCGGTCACTCGTTACGGTCCGCGAACCAGTTGCCAACGCAAGGGGGTTAAAATACAGATTGATTCGTTCGTAATAAATTCTGAATTGCAATACAAGGTATTATGTTTCTGCAACCTGTAACATTCTACACTTACTACGTGCATTATATTATATTTATGAAACGAAAGTCTTGTCTTAAATTATTAAATGAATCTATGTGTTCAATTATTCCTTTTGCAAATATATAAATGCCCAATATAGTATAATATTGTCCAATATTGCCTAGTAAATTGATTATTCAAGCGTACATTATCAATAATATTCATCATTATCATCGTGTTTATAATTTCTGTACGATTTACTTCCGAAAATTTTACCAATATATAATACATGAAAACAATTACGACCGCCTTTTTCTTAAAACGTCGCGTTCTCAAATTAACTGCAAGTTAAATTTACAGCCAGTTGTTTGAGTGTTAATAATGGAGAGCAGAAATTTTGAAAACAAATTGGTCAACAGACTGTACGACAGATTTTTTCAAATTTCCGCCGATCGATTTCAAGGCGAGCGCTTTGAGCAATTTGAACGGTTCCGAGAGCATCACGGAAGAAACGAGATTACACCGCGAGTCTCGGTACGAATCGAAGATACAGAATCGCCGACGTGGAAAAAGAAAATCGCCATATAAAACGATGTTCGTTGGTGGCACGTCTCCCGAGACGCGTAATCGCGTTTCCCCCGGCCAATCGGGGCAAGAGGGACCAAGAGGAGGGGGGAAAAATGCAATCGCGCGGTACGATTAATGTTTAAAAAGGCGCAGGCTCCATTCCCAGAATTGCCGGCCGGCTTCGTGACCCCGTGAAAACCCCGCGAAACGAGCGGAATTTTTCTCCACGGCAGCCTCCGAACGAGATTAGTCCCACCCCTAACTGCTAGCCCGCCGCTCCATCAGCCTTTATTAATCTTTCCGATGCTACACACTCCGGGGCCTTCTTCAAATATTTCTCGCCTTCGCTATCGAGCTGCCTACGAGTTTTCACGTTTCATATTTGGGAAAAAGAAGAAATTTCAAAGGAATTGGCTTGTTGGATCAGAGATCTTTCGTACACGATTCGTCGCGTTCGACAGTTTAGATAATTTACATCTCGGTCGAGCGTGGGGTGTGGATCCTTCGTTGGGCAAATTGGCGCGACGATCCAGGTCACGAGGAGCTCAATAATAATCCCTCAGAGTGCCAAAAATACCTTTAACGCCCCGTTAAATACGGGTCCGACGATCTACCAGCAACGGCGGGATAAAATCGGAATAAAACGTCTGTCCAGACGGAGGGGTTTCTAACGACGTTGGCTCTCACGGCGTTTCCGCTCGCCTAATCGAGAGACGGCCTGGATCAACCCACGCTTCAGGGACCTTCGACGCGCAAACGAGCAACGAAATCCGTCGCGCGTAAATTTCAAAAGCCCCGAGACGAGTCGCTCGCCACCTTTTCCATGAATAAGCGCCCCCCTCCCTCCCCCCGGAGGGAGTGGAGAACGCTTCCGTGAATATCTTCGATTCCGAGTGAATAAGGGTAACACGGGTACAGAGAGCCAGCATCTGTCGTCCTGCAGAACGAGATCAAGAAATGTTTTTCCTCCGATAAGAGTCCGGAGAGAGCTTCTGGATATAGCTGGAGGATGGAGAGAGAATGGACTCGGGGCTCGAGATTATTCCTTCCACGGTTTGCAAACATCTGCAAACTGCGACGACCGATGGAAAACCAGCCGCGCGTTGAAATATCTCGAAATATAGAAACTCGCGGAGAGGAACTTTCGAAACTTCGAGTCAAGTTTGAAAATTTATTTGATTTATTTAGAGTTGAATGTTTTACTCCTGTTTCTCGAGAAATTCCCCGCAACATACTCTTGTGTTTCCTTCTTTCGAAATTGTTTCGTCGAAAAAATGAAAGAAACTTGCAGAGCGAGTCCAAAAAGCTGAAAAAAGGAAAAAAAAATTGCACGACTTGTACCCCAGTACGATTCGTCTCACTGAAAGAAGCAACTGTTCTGACTAGGAAATGAAGACGACATTTTGACATAAAATTTTATTGATATGCAAACATTTGAATCGATAGAAAACAAATTACAGGCGCGAGCGCTCAGTACCAGACAACGCCACTCCTACTCGAGGTCTACACCACGCCCCCTCACGAATCACGTGACCCAAATCAACCAATCGCTAATTTTCGTTGCATCAGCGTTGCACCTGAAGAGGCCCGATTTTCTGGGTTACCCTCGCTAAAATCACTTTCAGCGATAAAAAAGAATGAACATACATACGCGCGCGAGAAATTCGGCTGATGCATAGTCAATCCCCGAAGCGGTTTCGAAGCGAACGACGGCTTAGAGCCGCGCGGATAGTCAAATTTGCTCATGATAATGCGGTGAATTTCCCGCGGAAGAAGCGAAGAAACTGTTTGCACCAGCAGTAGCAGCTTGCTCCCGGACGCGTTACGTTTTATCGTGACGCTTGACTCGGCTCCCTTTCCCAGCCAACTTCGTACTCGCGTACGACGGGGGATGAAACGAGGGAAAACCTCGGGTGTGAATTCAAGTTTGCTCGAGGCTGCGACTGGATAATCGGCGAGCTAATCCCTTGGAATGATTGTTCGCGCAAGTTTCGATTGCGCACGTGTGTGTGTGTGTGTGTGTTTTTCTTAGTTCACGGGGGTGGAAAAAATAAGGGTAGAGGGGGAGAACCGGAGAGTGTCTGACAAACGTACGAAGAAACTTCTCGGAATAAAGTTACATTGTTTCGAAGGGCCAGCGCTGGGTTGAAATATCATTTTTCAGTGAAGAATGCTAAAAATATTTCGGCTTTCCCTTGAAACGTATTTTGTTCGTTTCAAACAGTGATGATGGTTATCATTTGTAATATTTCACTGTATGTCTTGTACTAATTTTATTTTTATTTTATTACGTATATGTGTATGTACACTATTTTGCTATTACTAGTATATTAGTGTTATTTACTAGTAATTAGTACTATTACTAGTATATTACTACTATTTACCTGTATACATATATGTACATACTATTTTTATTACATTTTACTACCTATTACTTTAATAAACATAAGAAAACAATTTTTACAGATACGCTACACGCGATTTTTATTTACGTGCGAAAAATCCGCAGTCTGACTAAAAGGGAATGCAAAAAGGATGAAATATTATTTCAAAGAGTGCTAAAAATATTTCGGCTTTCGCTTGAAATATATTTTCAAACGATGACGATGAGATCTCACTTTATTTTAGATACGTTTCGTGCGATTTTCTTTTTCTTTTTACCCTCGTAAAAATCCGCAGTCTAACTACGACGACGAGGTAGACGCCCCGCAATTTCTTCGCTCGCGAATGAAAATCCCCGAGATCTATTTTCACAGTCTTCGGAAACTACTCGGAAGAGAAAAGAAAGAAAAAACAAAAAAGAAAAAAAAGAATTCCCGTGAAACGGAGAGAAAGGAAAAATCGAAGCGTCCTTACTCTCGGGATAAATGTCGCTCTAACGAACCGTGGCTTCCGGTTTTAAAGAAAACGGCTCGCCCAGCTCGAGGCACTCGAGAGAAAGAGAGAGAGAGAGAGAGAGAAAGAGAGAGCACAAGCTATCCAGCTTCTCCGCGTGATACTCGAGGGGCTACTTCACGATCGATTACTAAACTTGGGACATCGATTCCCGGACGTTTAAGCCTCGCCCATCGATTCCCGTGTCAATTCCATGCCGCGGTTATTCGTCAATCTTGTCGATTTTCATTTAAGATCCCGGCCCCCCTTTTCTGGAACTGCGCGATAGAATTTCGAAAACAACGGAGCAACGGAAGATACGGCGGCCATGTTTCCCTTGGATGAAACCCGAAGCGAAAATGCAGAGTTGAACGGCAATCAATTACTTCTTAATCGTTTTTGTAATCTACGTAGTAATAGTGAAATAATACTACTATTTACTAGCAATATATTATATATTTATAATTTATTACTAGTATTACTACTAGTATTAATACTATTTACTATAGTAATACTACTAGTACTACTATTTACTAGTAATAGTAAAATAATAATACTAGTAACACAAGTAATGATACCAGTTGCAACACGAGTAGCAATACTAATAATAATACTAGTAGTAATAATACTAGTAATGACAGTAAAACAGTCGTTATTAATAACAATACTAGTAGTAATAGTAGTGATACTAGTAATGACAGTAAAATAATCATTGTTAAAATGAGTAATCTTGATTGGTTTTTGTAATTTCTGTAATCGGTAATTTTTAACTCAATCAAGTGATTTACTTGTACTTTATCATACTTTGTTATTTCACAACGTGCAATTTCTTTGTATTCAAACGTGTTACTCAAGTATTGCGCTGTTCAACGTAATTAACCACTTTTACACATGTTTCAAAATTTTTCGTACACGTCCTGATAAAATTGAAGGATTGTATATCTCTGTATTTCTACAGAGTGTACACAGTATTCTTGATGAGTAAATTCAAAGTCTAAAATCTTAGGGCTAACAATTTTGTTTATTTCCATTAATTCGTTTATTACTGATTTTTTGATAATATTCCAATTCCGCATTAATGCGATGTAATCGTTAATCAATAATCAGATTATCGATTGTTCGATCGAATGAAAATTTGAAGTATAATTGCGTTATATTGCAGAAACTACCTTTCCACTCGAAATTCCACCGATCTAATTTCTCGCGAAGAATTCCGCGATAAATTCAAGCATGTCTCGATGTCTATCCGAAAATAGTTTGTAAATCCGTGGCTCCATCGATCTTCGAGGGAGGGTGGAACATCAAAAAGCGAGCCGGCATCGTGATTTACGGGGCGAAATTTTGCCAATTCTCCGAGGAGTCGACGTACCAAACCCGTCTAGGAAATCGTGAGGCACGATCGAGCATGACAGGCAAGTTCTCCTAGTGGCTAGGAAAATTTCAAGCGAAGAGAAGGAGAGAGTTAGGGGCACCAGGGGCACCATAAATCCCTTTAAATTGCAGCGACGACCTTCGATCTCGCTGCAATTATTCCCTCGGACGTTTCTTCATCCGGTCGAATGCTCACTCTAACGCCGTTCTCCTTAAATTCAACCGAATTTGCTTGCAATTGGCTTTTCATCGTTGATAAAAGTTGCGAGTTAAAAGAAAATTAAATTAAATTTTCCACAAAATATGGGAAATATTCCTGGTGTCCTCAATTATACTCGTCGAAACGTGATTCAACGTCGTGCAACTTTTGCTCCAAACAATTTCCAATTACATTTACAATCATTTTTATTCAGTTTTCTCCAAATAGGAATAAAAGTATATCAATTATCAATTGCAAGTAATAATCATCAAACAAATGAATCGAATTGAAAAAATACACTGATAATATTATTCACTGACAAACAGTTTGATCTAATCTTCCAAATACGAATAGCCCAGTAAATATATCGATCGTCAAGTAATAATCGTCGAATAAACGAACAAATCGAACTAAAAGAAAAAAAATACACGTACATCCGCCGATAAATGAACAAAAGCGATCGAAACAGTTGACTAACCATCTGCTATAGATAGAAAATGGTAAAGATAAATTCCGTGCATCGCGTTTGAAGCACGGTGGGGGGAGCACACGTGAGCGGACGATCAAGCGGAAAAGCGCGGCGATAAACCGGTCACGTAGAGCAGCGGGAACGTGTAACAGGGCGACATTTGTTTCGGCCGCGGAGAAATGGTTACGCGATCAAATTTGCATGAGTCGTCCTCGGGAGATTCCGCCGCTGTCGCGTCGTTGGACGCCGGTTTCAATTTTTCGCTAATGCCTCCCGGTATTGTGAGCCGAGGTGGGGAGAAGAGGGCTCCCAACATTGAACGACGCCCCGGAAAATTCACATTCGCGACCGAAGTGGATTTTACACGTACACGTATTTTTCCGCCTACTTTCTCTCTCTCTTTCTCTCACTCTCTCGTGAACTAACGATAAGACTCGTTAATTCTCTTCGAGCGAGAAATTTTTCATTTTCACTTACCGCGAGAGCAAAAATTGTCACAATTTTGTGAGAAAAAAAAGATTACACAACAATCTACTCGTTTTGAAGCGTGAAGATTGTACTTTGGCATTGTACCAGATGCAGTGATTAAAATTTCCCTTAAAATTCGCTGTACAATTTTTTTTTTTTTTTTTTTGTCAAAATTTTATCGAACTTTGAACATTCTGAAATTTCTCGAATCTTTGACACTGAACCCTAACATTACTCGTTGCAAAGGAGAGACTTCGATCTCCAAAATGACGATAGATCTAGTCTAAAATTGTTTGCACATGCGTTTAAATTTTTCCAATTCTCAGTATCCTCTTTCCACTTTTCCACTCGCTACGTGACGTGAAATCATTTGCGAAAAAAACAAAGTCACGATTGTCAAAGCGGGAGCTTCGCGCTTTAAAACCAGACCGAGTGAATCGTTTGCCGAGCTGTAACAGTTCAAAATGTCAACAATTTTTCTTTGCCATCGGCACAGTTAATGCTCTTCACTGTGCACAAAATTGGAAAGTATATTGATCCAAATAATTTTCAATAAAATCCATTGGTCGTTGAAAGAGTTTGTTCTTTCTCTAAAATTAGACTTGATTCTAAGGCCAGTTTGAGGTCGCAAGTGGTGAAGCCACCGCTTTCGGCGTGCGTCTGACCATTACGATCCGTTACTACTTTGCCGGAACATCGTCCCGTTTCTTTCTCTCCAACCGCCTCGAGTCAAAGTCAAGTCGACTCGAAAGCGACCAAAATTCTAAAGCAACCAAAAATTCCCCAAGTTCAAGCATTCTTTCAGTACTAGAGAGAATCTTGGTTCAAATGCGCGATTTTCAATTTATTCAAGAATAAAAATTTTCAAGGTTTCCTTCCTTACGATCTCTCGATCGTTTCTCTGCTGTACCCTCTTTCTCGTGTCTTTCTGACGTTAAACTCCTCCGGAATACAGATCCAATTCGTTCGTTGGAGTAAAACACGGGGGAAAACGGGGAACTCGGGGGAAAATCGTTCGCGTTGAATTATCGCTCGGGTTAAGAAAAGTTCCCCGGCGTTGTTTCGAATTAATCAAAGGAGGAGAACACTTTCCGAGGGGATTCGATCGGCGAAAGACAAATAACAACTAACTGGAAAAGAAAACGGTTCTCGAGGATGACTTGAAGAGGGAGTGGCAGCGATTTATATCAATCCCCCGATGGATACAATAGGTCGCAGGGAAGAAAGAGCCGGCCGAGACAAAAAGGAATTACGCACCGTGGGGCAGAGTGTCGCGGGACGTTTAATTGAAACGAGAAGCGGGAGGATTGAAAAAAAGAAAAAGAGAAAAGAAAACCGACTGCGATGGGAGCGAAGGAAGGAAGGAAGGAAGGAAGGAAGGAAGGAAAATGAAAGAAGGACGAACATGTTCCTCTTTTACTCCAGCTGCCAGTAGCCACACTGCAACCTGTTGAATTCCAAGCCACGTGGTTAAACGTGGTTTCTTCGGGAAACGCGCCCTTGGAAATTTGGCGAATTCCAAATATTTGAGAACAGACTACGATCTATCGATTATAAAAAAAAAAAATAAAGTAAAAGAAGACACGATGATACAGGGAAGTGTGACTAGTGAAATTTTAAATCATGTTTTCGCACGATGCAATGAGAGAGAGAGAGAGAGAGAGAGATCAGAAAAAGCAAAAAAATGGACAATTCGATTCTTTCGGAAGAGAATTCTTCTTTAAATAGTCCTCTTTCAAAGGGATTCTCTGAAATACGAAGCTTTTCCTATAAGGAAATTTTCTTATCTGATAAATTGCTCGTTTTAAATTGACCACTGTGGTAGTTTTAGACAGTTGAAGAAGAATTACAAAGAAAGCGCAGAGCAGACGTTCGAAAGCGAGGACAAGGGCAGCCGGTTCTCGTTTCTTCTTCTTCTTCTTCTTCTTCTTCTTCTTCTTCGTGTCTGAGAAACGAGAGCCTTCTGTCCCGAGGACGAATCCTCTTTTCACTGCCGGCTGTTCGATTTTTACGTTTTTCCTTCGGCCAACGAAACGAGATTGTCGAAACGTTGCATTGTCCATCCGTTGGAATCAAGAAAGATTGCTCGGAAATTTAACGACACTCGTGAAAGCCAGTTAATTTCAGACACAAAGTGTTCTCGCTTCCCAACAACTTTTATCTGCTACTTTCGCGCGGTTTGTCTCGCAACGAGTTCTCTATTACAATTTACGATTCGTTGTACATTTTTTTTTAAATTCAGTACGAGAAATACTAAAACATTCCAATGACATTGGAATTGAATTTTTGATTAATTCAAGTGCTTCTATCCCGAGTGAAATTTCGTCCAATTTCGGGAATAGATTCTCTACGATGCTTCGAACATTGCTTCGCAACCGCTATAAAAAAAAGTCTTCGATGAAACGCAATCTTCGATTTGTTACAGCGGATTTTAATTATATTTCGAAACCAATTGGGACGAGTATTGATCTTGCGTTTCCTCGCGTCCACGCGTGCGAAAATAATTTAAAGTGTTCAACTGAATGTATGAAATAATTTGCCGGCGGAATTCAATTATCGCAAAAATAGGAGAGGGACGATTTTATCAAAATGAGAAACGTTGAACAAATAAAAATCAAAGTGAGCTCTAGATACACGTGGCCGAGCGAGGCGGGATCGTTTGCATATCAAATTTGCATTTGCATTTTATGCCGCTTAATGAGGCGTTCTACAGTGCCTCTCTAGTCAATTTTAATTAATTTTCGGGCAATTGAAAAACATCCTCTCTTGCTATTTATTCTCATCTACTACTATTCAATCTTTTTCTTCTTCTTCTTTTTTTTTTTTTTTTAATTTAAAGAAAAGTTATCTTATTTTTGAATTGACTCACCAATGGTGGAACAGTGAAAGAGTTGATGGCAAGGTATAAAAATTTCGGGTGCTTACCTGAAACAGAAAAAGTCAAATATTCCTTAGCACAATTTGTTTAGATTAGAATGAAAAATTTTTTCACTGTTTCGCGCAAACGTTCAAAATTATAGAAAATATCTAAAGTAAACTACATGGTCGAGATTAATTGTTATCAATTATTTAAAAGCGTAAATATCAGACTGTCGATTTTTATGCATTTTCATGCAAGTAAAAAGGTGTATAAATGCTCTCTGCAATGTCTGACACACGAAACAATTTTCTGCTTTTCAAATTAGTGTAGAAAAACCTAAATTCCAGAAAATCGATCTAAAATGAATCAAGAAGTGCCGAGTCCAGAGAATCTGCAGAATTTGCAAAGATCGAATCTATTTGTCCATTTGTCCCCGCGAGTCGCGTATTTGTAACGAATTAAACGATCAAACTAGACGACGTGTTGCGATCCGTGTTCTTTGAGGCGTCTGTTCACACCGAACGCGTGTAATTTAGTAGCGCAATATCCCCTAATGCATCGCGGAAAGATCAACAATCGGTGAATCACGGTGACTGGACGCACGAACACCATTTGTGTTACGCGTTTGATCGTAGGTCTCTCCGCAAATAAACGAACGAACGAACGTAACGCCAGTTACTTTGCCGCTGTGTGAACACGGCTTTACAGTTTCACGCGACTCTGCGTTCCACTCGTCGGTATTAGCTGCATTGTAGCGATCGGCGGATACTGTCTAACAATGTTGTGTCCTGTCCGTTTCAATTAAAAAAAAAAAAAAAAAAATTATTGCTCGTATATATTTTTTCATTGGCACATGTTCCTTCTAGAATTTTTAGTATTTTAATATTATACAGAGTTCAATTAGACTAGGAACATTTTTTCAAACATTAGAATCAATTAGTCAAAGTCTTGGGAATTAAATTTCGAGCCTTTCCTAGGGATAGGAGGAATTTCTTTTCAAGATTTTGACTCAATATTCGTAGAAGTAAATTAGAAGAAACTTTTTAATTTCTAGAGTCACGCGAGGGTATAGCTGTCTGTATAGGTGTGTGTTGACTTCAATCTTGAAGCAGAACGAACGCACAGAGAGACGCAGCTTAGCGTAACATTCCTTCACGGCCAATGTCTCTCCACTTGGTCGTTGCACTTCTCTCCCTCTTTCTCTTCTCCTAATGGCTCGTGCTACCTTCTCACCGTCCCCCGCTGCTCCCTTCTATTTCAAAACCCACGTTTCCTTCCTTGCTTCATCCACTAGTCTCGCTCGTCAAATTTCATTTCTTAATCTCGAAAGAAATTTTAGAACCTCGTTGCGCCCTCGTGACAAGACAAAGATTTTCAGAATCTTTTCAATAGCAACGAGTATCAAATCAGCTTGCAAGCTGTGAGACCGGAATTAAGTCGCTACCCAATACCTACCCAAAAGTTAAATGACAATATTGGAATTACGAGTGTAGAATTGCGAGCGCGAAAGAGAGTGAGATAAAGACACGCGGTGGGTGTGTGAAGATAAGAGAAGATCCATGAGCAGAGAGCGATTCTAGGCGACTGAAGGTATTTCGCTCGGCCGTAGGAAAAGTGGAAAGAATAATAAAAGGGCGAGCGGTAAAAGGGGACAAGCGCATATCGCGGAGGCGGGCGTCGAAGGCAAAGGGAGAAATAATTCAAATCAAAGGCTCACGGAGGAGTTGCGTGTGTGTGTGTCAGCTCGCGAGCCGGCCCGTATAACCTTTTAGTGCCGAGAAATTGCCAGCACTGACTCTCTTGGCCTCGAAGGCAAAAGCCTTCGATGCAACATCGTGTCGTTTTCTCTTTTCTCTCTCTCTTTCCTTCCCTACGCGATAGTCAATTCCATCTCTGAGCAGTTGCTCTCCCAAGAACATGGAACTCTCGACCTTTAAAACTCACTCTTCGCCGCCGTACGTGATGACAATTAATACTTTTCCGTGAGTTTAGGTGGGCATTTTCGATGCAAAAAAGATGTCAAAGAAAGTTTCAATCTTTCAATGTATCATACAGTGTTATCGAATTTTTGAATTTCTTTAGTCGAGTTTTATTATTTTAATCCTCGTGACGAAGGATGTAAAACGCAGAACTAAATCAAACGTATCCTGACGATACCGTTATTAACTGAGAATTTGTTGTCCCAAATTGCAACATTTTCTCGGTTTTAAGTATATTTAAACGTAACCCAGGCAAAACAAACGATAAATTTATTACTTCTTAATAATATCTATCCAGTAATATTACAAGTACAAAAGAAAAAGAAAGAAAAGCGACGAATTATTGTATACGATTCGGTCACTCGTTATGGTCCGCAAACCAGCGCAACGGGTTAAACAGAACTTTGAGGCACGACATTTATCTTCCGCCAAAGAGGAAAAAAGAGAAAAAAAGAAAAATGAAGCAAGAATCGCTGCATTCAACTGACCCTTAATGGAAAGCAAAGCCGACCTTTCGGAAGAAAAGCTTTTTTCGAAACTTCGCGCTTCAGGCGAGCGTCCATTAATCGCAAAATTGAATCTCGCCTGCCGCGAAACTTCGCCCCGGCCCGGTATTCCCACGGCGAGGAAATCGCGATGTAAAACGGGCTAACATGCAAAATCGAGCCGAGGGAGAAACATTAACATTCGCGAAATCTGATTTTTCCTACGTGGAAAATTTCCGAACGAGTAGAAACTCTGTGCTTGTGCACGAACTCGTCACTTTTTATCATTCTGATATTCCTTTGAATTGTACCGGAGCATTGACTTGTACAATTATTGGATAATTCCAATTCTTAATTAAAAAACGCAAATATTATTTATTAAAATTAACTCCTTTCATAGTGAGGAGATGATCAACTTTCAAATGATTAACGTGCAAAGAAAATATATAACCTAACCTAAATTTGAAACAACGATACTGGTAATTTTAATAAAATGAATGATGAATGATCAATTTCTTACCGTGCAAGTGTTATTATGTCCGAGTTTTGCAAGCTTCACTCATTAACTGAATTTAGCAATAGCAACATTATTGTTCACTTGTTTATCAAAACGTTCACATATTTATTAAACAAACGAAAATTACATTCACTCTCGCGACCCGCAGGCTGGCGCCATTTTGAAATGACGTAGCACCGCGGTTGGCGGTATTCGATTAACAAATTTAAAATGACGTACAACTACATTACCGACACTTTGCCAAAGGATTTGAAACGACGTGGGTCTACGTTATCGATCGCGAACGTGTTAATTCAAATTGCGTAACAACGAACGATAGAACAATGACGATAAATCCCAACAAAACGATCGAAATTAGCAGAGTGATTCGTCCGACTAAATAAAGGTTCGTTTCTCGCGGGGAAATGTCGGCGAGTAGAAAATCGAAGAAACACAGACGAAAAAGAAAAAGGAAAAAAAAAGTGCGGTGGCAAATGGAACGACAGTGTTTCGCCGGTTTATAGAAAGTAAACGGTCGCATTTCGCGCAAGATGGCGAGGGGAACGCGGCTCTAAGGGCTTTCGCCTGTTCCTCGCCTGTCACATTATCCTGCCCGTTGAAAATCCCTTTGTACGTCTTTTCTCGCGCGCCACGTGTCTCGCTCGAGGGCTTCGCCTCCAAGTTCTGCCTTTAACCGGGAACCTCACACTGACGAATTGTTACTTTAATTTCCCTTTACGTGTTTATTTTCACACACGGCTGCTGTAATATCACGCTGCGCTTGATAATCGAAACGCCTGGAGACGAAGGCAAATCTAATAGCACCTTACGCGCGCCTTGCGATAAATTTCGCGTTAATTTGGCGGCAATTTTTAAACCGGAGTGGCGGTCGGTCAGTACGAAACCTGCGATATTTCATTTTCTTCTAAAGAAAACTCTAGAGTCAAACCAACTTGCACGTGTGTAATTTAGCATTTGATTTAGAATCCGACGACAAAGCATCAACTTCTTATCCATTTTTCCATATTTGCCGCGCTACAACGAGATGTCCGAGAATGTCAAAGCCAAACAACGCGGGAAGAAGAGCGACGTGGCAAACCGGAAATCTCCACTCGGAACGTTTCCCAAGAAAGGACTGAGGAAACGAGTATAAACACGCGGGAACGGAGGGGGTAGGGGGAAAGAAAAAAAGAGAACACAGGGGGATTTTCGTGAGCCACGTCCGTGGTGACAGGCGAGCCTGGACTGTCGAGGCTAATGTGACAGCGGAGAAAAGAGGCGAAAGCCCTTAGAGAGAGCTTCCTCTCGTTCCCTCCGCCTTTCTCTCCCGCGGAAAGAAGATGTCGCTTGTATTCTCGGTAGAACGAGTTTCGGTTCCGACGAAATTCGCGCGGGATATCGAAACGGGGGGAAAGCTTTGTCTGAGAATCGAGTTTCAAGAGAAACAGAAGCTCGGTTTTCGGGAAGGGAGCTTCCTTTTTTTTTCTCTCGTGTTTTTATTAGAGACACGGTCCGCGCGAGGGATTTTCGAGGGATTTTCGCTCGAATAGAAGGGACGTCGAAGCGGTAGAATTTTGTTATTGTTTCAAAGGTAGCTCGGATTCTTTTTATCTCGCGACAAGTATCGCACGCAGGAAGTTGGTCTGATTTTGGGCGAATAGTGCAAAAGTACGCAGAGCCCCCACTTTCTCAACTGCACCCGCATAAAGGCAAATTTGCATAAAATCCGCGGACGTAGACGTTGGTTGACGGTCAAATATTAAACTTAATACGTTAAACGTCAGAGTCTACGTGCCTTCCGTGAAATGAAGATTCAATATTAAAAACGCAAAGCCGGAGCGTACTGTTACCTACGTTAATGTCCATCATCAACGGGAAATTGTTTTGTCAATATGTTTCAAGGTAAAAATCGTAAGACTACTATCTGCCACATTAGTTAACAACTCTCGCGAATTTATGCGACGCTTGAAATTCGTAATTTCGCAAAATTAGATAATAGACAAAACCTCTGAGGAATGAGATCTTCGCCCTTGCCAAAGCCATTGCAATTCTGCAAATTGAAATCAACGAACGTCGGAGAGAGATTTTTCTACGTTCGGCTGGGCGAGCGTTGAAAAAATATTCCATCCTCGAAATCGACTCGTCCCGCCGCGCGCGCGCGTTCATATCGAGGGGGAGGACCGGTGCATAAACATACTTATCGTCGGCGAGATTTAGAACGCGGACGAGGAGGCTTCCGCGTTTGAACCGGAGAAGAGCGGATACACCGTGAGCAACACATGAATATCTCAGAGTCGGCTTATTTACACACTCCTTCCACGCCATTCGCCGGATAAGGCGCGCTCGATAGCATCGAAAACGCGCGAGTCGCTGCAGCGGCCGTGCGAATTTTTATTACTGTTCCCATTATTCGATCTCTTTCTTCTCGAAATATCGCCGGCAGGAGGAGTAGCGCCTGGAGAATATAATTTTCATAGAATATTTCCCAGATATTGAATATCTAGAGATCGATGGAATGCAGAATGTACAAGGTGTCCCGAATTTAAGCGGCAAGATTCGCTCTTTATGCGCTATAAATTATAACAATGCGATAAAAAATAATTTTTAATTTCTGTCAAGCTTGATGTCGAGTTTCAATAAAATTATATTTTTAATTCTTCGCGCTAGTCACTTCTGTTGAATAAATCTTTTGTTTTAAAGTGAAAATGCGTAGCTATCTATTTCTTTATGACTCTGTGACAAGGCAAATTTCGTATTGGCAAATACGAATTCATATTATCACTGAAAGTGATTTTAGCGGGGATAACCCAGAAAATCGGGTCTCTTCAGGTGCAACGCTAATGCAACGAAAATTAGCGATTGGTTGATTTGGGTCACGTGATTCGCGAGGGGGCGTGGGATAGACCTCGAGTAGGCGTAGCGTTGTCTGGTACTGAGTGGTCGCGCCTGTAATTTGTTTTCTATCGATTCAAATGTTTGCGTATCAATAAAATTTCATGGCAAAAAAAGTCGTCTTCATTTCCTAGTCGGAAAAATTGCTTCTGGGTCTTTCAATGAGACGAATCGCGTACCGAGGTACAAGTCGTGCAGTTTTTACATTTTTTTTTCTTCTGTCTATTGGAGTTCGAGACATCCTGTATTCAGAATATAAAAATAATTATAATTTATGTAAGATGTACAGTCGAGCAGTTTATAACGATATAACAATATTCGCAGAATCTGTATTCTGGTGAACTCTTGCTGTTCCTCTGCATTCTTTCAGCAGCTAACGAATACTTTATTTCATCTCCTACCCCACGTACAAGTATTCAGATATCGTGCAGATGAACGTTTCCTCAATTAACTTCGGTATTTGAATCTGAATTTTATTTACATTTATTCGCGTATTGTTATATTCTTATCTCCATGTTTCCATATTATCTCGAAGCCATTCTTTCCGCACAACAAAATAAATGAATAAATACTGCTCATAATTGAAATCTGTATCAAATTAACTATTATATTCTAGAATAGAATATCATGTAACATTTACAATTAAATGATTATCCGCATATTAACTTATACATTGACGCATGAACTGTTTGAAATATAAAATACCCGTTTACATTTTACGTAATATAAACGGAAAAATATAATAACTTGTACACCCAGAACGGCAATAATCGTGCAAATGAACTAGTACAGATAGCTCGGCTAATTACTCTAAAAAATTATTAATAAAACCATCGGGGCCATTCATCGAATATCAATATCATTCACGCGTTCATCATCGGATACCGATATCGCCTGGTCAAAAACGAAATATTAATTACCAATGAATAGTTCCCCATTACGTCCATCATTATACGCATCCTCTCTCCCTAATTAACAATAATTAATTACAAACAATAAACAATGTATAATATCGAATTCATCGGTGGCAAATGAAACGAAAAAGTCGCGAGAGGCGGGCATAATTAGCCGTAAATGTACCGGTTGTAGTATCTATCACGTTAACGTATTTAATTGGAATCGGCGAAACTATCGGGTTATTCGAACGATTCGAGATTGAAGAAATACTCGCAATTTTCTCGGTTGTGCATTTAGTGGAAACGAAATTGACGAATATCACGGGAATTACAATGACGAGCAAAACTGAACGCACATAAAGAAAGTTTTTAAGGTTCATAATGCTGACTTTGAACATTCAGAGTTCAAACAACAAAAATTCAAAAAATCCCAACATTTCGTCTTCCAACCTTAATGTTCAAGGTTCAATAAAATTGCAAAAGAAAAACAAGTTTTAAAAAATAGTTGTAAAGAGAGAATTTTATCATTGAAAGTGATTTTAGCGGGCAACGCTAATGCAACGAAAATTAGCGATTGGTTGATTTGGGTCACGTGATTCGCGAGGGGGCGTGGAGTATACATATATTTGCACACTGTGCGTTTTTGCGAATTGGTATTACCACTGATCAAAGTCCCGGCAAGTTTTAAGGTTCTCGTTGTACAATCATCATCCCGAAGACACATCACCGAGGCTCCAACAACATTAATCGATCAACGTGGTGTTCGGTAACCGGTATTTTATCGAAACATCGCCGCTAACTTGCCTCCGATGTTCCATAACCCGCTTAAACTTTATGCAACTAATTAAATGTAACTTGCCTCCGCCATTAAAGAATGTCACCCCTCTGTTTTATTTTATTTAATAGATAACCAGAGACGTTGAAAAATGACAGAAAGGACTATTAAAAAAAAAAGTTAGACCTCCATCAAAGATCACTTTTCTGTTTTATTTAACATTATTTTATTTTTTACGTAATAAATAACCAGAGATGTTCATTATCGTTAGGAAATGACAGACTATTAAAAAAATCACCTCTCTGTTTTATTTCATTTGATTTATCGTCGTTAGAAAATGACAGGCTTAAAAATAATAACCTCCATGTTTCATTTTATTTGATAAACAACCGGAGACGTTTATTAGAAGAAAACACAAATAATAACTATTAAAAAATTAGACAATGTAACCGATATCGGAGATCGGCTATTTGTCAAGCAACGCGGATTGTTAATTTCTGCTCCTGATATCCATTCCACGTCTCCGTCCGTACCGAGTCAATTTCATCGAACGATCGTCTCGAACGATTATTTCCCCCGCGAAAAGGTGAAGGACCCGTTCGCGAGATGCATTCACGCGGAGATACTCCAGCGAGAGGCGTCGTCGCTCTCACAATACCGGGAATATTTTTCCCTTCGATAAATCCGACACAGCGTTTCCGAGCGTGACGAGCTCGCAGCAGCGACAACCGTCCTCCACGCGCGCCATCATCATCCTCACCCTCCCCCCTCGCTTTTCACGGTTGCCATGAAATCTCGATGGAAACTCTCGTCGATTTCGAATCGTTCCAACAATTCCACCGACAGTTCCGCGTTCATTTCGATTGAAACCTGCACCGGGATGGCGCAGGTTTACAAAATTACAAACGAAATGACCTACGCGAACTTCGTTGGGAAGTTTCAAGCGTTCTCCTTCTCTCTTTTTTTTTTTTTTTGTCCCTTGCGAGAAACAAGAATCTTGACTCGGCCGAAACTTTTGAGAAGAGAAGAGAAGAGAGATCCCGACCCATTTCCACCGAAATTGCAATACTGATAAAACTAAGCAGAAGAAGCACACGCAGGAATCTTGCTTGTAAGGGGTGAAATGAAAGTGGAAGAACGTATCCAGCTCTCTCTCGTTCGCCTCGTCGGCCAAGACCAAACATATCCTCATTTTTGCGCAATAAAGCCAACGCGAGCAGCGAGCTACGTTTGACTAACCAGCGAGTAGTATCACGTCGTGGAATAATTAAATGCCAAGACTCGAGCAACTCGAGCGTTAAGCAGACTCGCTCGGCCTTACTCGGGGTTCTACTCCGCTCTCTCCGCCCGTTACACGTCTTAATAATCTCTTCCGAGATTCGTAGCCGCGGCACGTTTGAGAGGGATGAAAAGGCGAGCCGCCATATTGCGGGTTCGCGCCACCGCTGGTGTGGCCGACTGCGATTCTTCGCTCCGAGGACGGGCCGAGAGAGTGAGAAGCGAGCCGAACCCAGAGAGGATCAACCTTTTTTGCCCTTTAATCCACCCACCCTCGCATCTGCCTCCGGTAAATTTGCTCGTCCGTCAACTGGAAGACACCCGTGAAACCCGAGAACCTGCTTTCTTTCCCTTTCTTCCGTCCAGATTTTTATCTGCTTTCGGTGCCCGGGCTGGGACGTGATTTGTGACTTTCTCCCCGGTACGACAGACTAATGGGGATGTTATCGAGGACGGACCGGGGATTTTGAATGATTCGCTTTGTGAAGTCGGCCCATTACCTCGAACCAAATTTTTGTATCGCTACTCGCCGACTTTTGCGTTCTACCAACGTATATGCTCCTTTGTAAAATAAAACACGATCGAATGTTTTGCACACGAGCAAACGAGATTTAATTTCTCTGGTTCTACAAAGTAATGGAACAGAACCTCGTGAAACTCGCGCAATTGTAATATTAAGAGTTCGAGGGTAAGTCTACAATTCTTCCAGACGAGAGTCTACAAAAATTCAGGTAAAGAAGAAGAGAAAAGCAAGAACAAAAAAAAGAGAGAGAGAGAGAGAGAGAGAGCAGTGGATAAAGGAAGGTTTCAAGAAGAAGGGCTTTAATAAAGCGTCAGGGAGGATAACTAAAAATTCGCGAAGCCAGCGAGGGATTCACTTTCAAAGAAATTTCGAACCGGTTGGATTTTCATTCTCAAAGGGTCCGCCGGCCAGTCTGCCGGCGCAGCTTCAATAAAGCTTGTCCCTGTCGGTTATGGTTGCACAAGAGGGTGCAGTGAAAAGGCCCGATTCCGGCCTCCAATTCTCGTCCTCGTCCGTATTCACTAAGGAAATTGCCCCCCGGGGGCAATCAGAATCGGGCAGGAGAATTTAAAGAGCCGGGAGCCGATCTCTTTTTCACAGACTCTTCCGGGTCTTTCGCTTTTTCCTCGCGCTCACTTGTTGCTGTCAACGTCCATCCCCTCCTTTGGCGAATTTAACACCGATCGATCAGTAACGATCAATGTTAATTAATTAATCGTAACAGGTCTCGTAATTGATAGCTCAAATGCGCGACGTGATAATTCTGAAGATTAAAAAACTGCACGATTTGTCTCACTGAAAGTTCCAGAAGCAACTGTTCTGACTAGGAAATGAAGACGACTTTTTTGCCATAAGATTTTATCGATGTACAAACATTTGAATCGACACAAAACAAATTACAGGAGCAACCGCTCAATAGCAGACAACGCCCCTCCTACACGTGACCCAAATCAACCAATCGCTAATTTTCGTTGCATTAGCGTTGCACCTGATTGAAGAGGCCTGATTTTCTTCGCATTAAAAACTACAATATTCGTAGCAAAGAAATTAAAATGCAAGGTATAAGAAAAAGTTAATGACGCAATAAAGAGCACAAGCTTTTGTTATAATATAGTTTGTTAAAAATCACTTTGAGTATCTATATTTTATATCTGAATATATACTGTTACAAATATATAAAATTTCCAAAATTGGTCATTTTTCTAGTTCCGGTGTTAAAGCTATAATTCCAGATTCTGTAATTTTTACAGGGATGCAGATTCAATTCAGGGGTGTAAATTTTCAATCTCGATTAAGAATTCAGACATTCGTGGTTTTAATACCTCGATTAAAAAAAAACAACAGATATCTCTCCGGGGCATTGAAATTAATAAAAACTCGTCGACGGGGCACGAGAGGCGATTATAAACGGAACAAAAACGAAAAAAGCAGGGGGAATTGGCCGGTAATCGGGGCGATAAATTGTTGGCGCGAGGCTGCCAATCGCTGCGCAGCAAAATCGAAATTCGAATTAAAGGAGGGTGGTGGGGGAAGCAGGGTGGCACGTTTGAGGTCCTGATAACTGGAACCTGTCACCGTGCCAAAACTCGTGACGACGACGTTTGAATTCGAGATCTCGCCCCCCACGAAACCTCCACCCAGCCCTTAGACTCTCCTGCCACTAATTGCTAGAATCTTTGGACCGAGTCGAACACTGCCAGTCCTTGGTAAACGTTTCCTGGATTCAATCTGGCTCTGCCGCGAAGCCGAACACCGTGACAGCTCGTCCAATTCCTCGACCTCTGGCTAAAATCTATCCCGAAACGCAACGTCTAAGCTCCAGCGACAGCTGCTTTCGGCTTCCAATGTTTCTGGTATTCCCACCCAGTTGTTGGTTTTAATCAACAGAGGATACGTTCGTGACGCGACACTAGCGCCACCGTGCCCCTTAACTACTGGCGACCACTGAGAATCTTTTGGCGACAACTTTATTTCCATGGTAGTAGATATTCATCTTGGATGAACACTCGAAACAGCTCAGAAATTACTAATTAAGTCGCGTGACACGTGAAAATTCTATCAAACGCGTTATCTCGTGTTTCATAGTTTCACTGACTAAACGACACTTGCTAGAATTGTTGAAAATTCGTCTGATCTTGCGCGAAAAGTCGAGAAATATTCGCAAATATTAGCAACGAAACGTCAAAGAGGTCAGAGAGGTTTTTCGAGAGAGAGAGAGAGAGAAAGGAATCTACCGCGAGAAGAATTCTCATACATGGCCGCAGCTTCCTTCCTTTCCTCTGCTCGTTCGCTTTTCATTAAAGTATGCGACCACCGGTAGAAAAATAATAAATCTTCGAGTTGTTTCGCTGACGACGACGCTTCACCGTGGAATTTCATTTCCCGAATCGTCCCGACGAAACATTTCGTTTTCCATTATTTATTACGCACGCACACCACACGCGGACGCAAACATACGAACGAGAGAGAGAGAGACGGTCCTTTCATCAGGCACCAAGATATCTCATTTCCCGTTTGCAAACGCGTTCGCTTTTTAACATTTCAAATCCGGCGAGGATTCTTCAGCCTCGATAAACCTTTGCCCAGGGGGAACTTTAATTCTGGCAGCCGCGAAACGGGAGGGGAGGGGGCTGCAATCGACCAAACTTTTAATAATTCGGTTTTTCACGTACTCGGAGCTCCGCGTCGGACATTGTTGCAACGCGCACGAGGATCCTTTCATTTTTCTCTCGTCGTTAAAAATACAGAGAGATACTTCGCGGATGTATTTATTACACGGAGTATCGAAATTTTGAAAAATATTACATGTTGAAAGTGCGGCGTTCGACGTGATATCCAGGGGAATAATATTTTTTCCGAGTTTCGTTTCTGAATGATACAGATTGATACACAATGTGAGTAAAATAGAGACATATTTAATCTCTCAGCTAGAGATTTTTCGCCAAGCTATATTTTCTGTATTTTCCGAGGCAAGGCCAACAACAACAGTTGGAACAAACTTTGAAATTGAAAAAAAAATGAAGCTCGATTTGCGAAGAATTTAAACAATACAGTTTCTTCGACTGAGAAAGAGGTGAGCCCCTATCTTACACACGAAAATTACTATTGCGATCGAGAGATTAACCATCTAAACTGCAATAAAAATACAGTTTCCACTTTTGCAGCTCGTTCGTTCTATCAATTTACGAAATCTTCCTGCTTAATAATTTTCCAATATTTTCGTTAATTACTGCACACCCGTATTCAGTGTCCAACGCTCGCGCGCCGTATCGCCGGCGATTCGATATTCCGTTGGTTGAGAAACAGAGAAGGGAGAGAGAGAGAGAGAGAGAGAGAACGGTGTACACGGACTGGAGGCTCAACGCGCGGCACGTTAATGACAGGAAACCGGCAATATGAACTTGACGGCTCGGTACCGCATCGTGTACCACAGTAACGTACCAACAAACCGCAGGTGCCCCGACGACGTGGGCTGCTTCGTTGCTATCCGTTACCCTCTCCCGGCCCCTGCGCCCCCGAAAACCCTCCGGCCCTCTCATTATCCGCCCGGGTTATGCACTCTCTGGACTCTCTGGCACCGCCGCCTCTGTGGCTCGCAAGGTCCTCGTTAAGAGAGAATTTTCACGCGACAGGCAAGTTTCTCGATCGGCTGTCGGCCCGTCGCGACGTTCTCTTTCCCTTTCGTTCCTTTCCCCGTTCTCGTCTTTCTTTACCTCTCTCGGAGGCTGCAATGGAAATTTCAGACTTTGGGCGTTCGCAATATATACCGCTCACAAAAATTAGGGAATATTCAAAATAAATATGAAGCGATAAAAAATAGAAGAAAAAACTGCACGAGTTGTACACCAGTACGATTCGTCTCACAGAAGCAACTGTTCTGACTAGGAAATGAAGACGACTTTTTTGCCATAAAATTTTATCGATACGCAAACATTTGAATCGACAGAAAACAAATTACAGGCACCAGACAACGCTACTTCTACTCGAGGTGTACGCCACGCTCTCTCGCGAATCACGTGACCCAAATCAACCAATCGCTAATTTTCGTTGCATTAGCGTTGCATCTGAAGGGGCCCGATTTTCTGGGTTATCCCTACTAAAATAACATCAGAAAAGCAAACGACAAGATGCTTTTCTGGTGTTCTTGTTTGATAAAAAAAAAAAAAAAATCATTCTACGAGAAATTTTATATTTTGTGCAAGACGAATTTTGGTCTTCTACCTACAATATTCTCCGTTTCTGTATACCTAAATTTCTGGTTTAAATTTAGTAGCAGTGGAAATTTATTCTCTGGATTCGTCGACGATCAAATATTAATTTAATTACTGTGAATTGCTGCGACTCACCGGTGGTAGGGACGAACGACTGCTGTTGATCGAGAGAACTTTAAGTAAATTCTTGGATGAGCTTACCTGCAACAAAACAGTGAAACACCCTTTGAAATATCGATCTCGCATTTCGAAACATACGTACGTGTTAATAATTTAAACAGAGAAAAACCCAGAAAAGTCCCAGTTTGTAGGACTATTTTCTCTTTTAAACTACGACGTGCGTGATCTTGAAAGATCAACACACACGCATCGTTACTGGAGATATTTATTTAGTTATTTAAACGAACGTCAGTTTAGAAAGCCAAATTTATTAAAAGCACAGAGTGCATGGAATTTCTGCGTCGTAATCATATTTCATAATGTAAAACGTTACGTGAGTATTTTACGATATGAATTATTAATTACACTTGCTTTTAAAATATACGATACGCGACACTTACTCCTGTTGCTCGTGCACGGTTTCTCATTCTATGCGTAACGTAATAATTTCGCTGCTGTTCTCCAAACTGCAGGCGCTGAATTATTCAATTCAACGGCACTTTTAACCAATAAATGTCAATTAAGAATCATCACTTACTTACGTATGCAAAATATTGTAAATTCTTTTACAGAAAAGAAACAATTTTACAATGTCACCATAATTATTTTCAACCCTAATATAAAATGCAGAGAAATAGTCTAAAGATTTTGTATTTTCAAAAAAACTACATACATGCATTTCCTCTCAATCCTAACCTAAAAATCCCCCCAAACTCCAACGCCCTCTCTACTTTCTGCAAGTAAACTGAAACGGCCAGTGACTATAATAAAAATTTATTTCATTACTCGAACGATCCCATCGAACATCCAAACTAGAATAAAATCGATAAAAAAAATTCGATTCCTCGAGAAATTACGAACATTCCAAAAGTTAAAGATCGATCTACCAAGTGTCCAAGAATCGAGAGATCGAAAATTGTCCCGCAACGAAGTCTCTCGATGGAAGGAAACGAAGGAGTCGCACGTAACGTAAGGGGGTAGGCAAGGTGGCTAACGATAATTCCTATCCGGCGTCACGTGCCGCCAATATAAATCACCCCTTCCTTCCTCGGTACTCACCCCCCTCCCCCCACAATTACCTAATACGTCCGCCACGCTATCCCCAGACACCATCGGTGCAAACCAACCCCCCTCCCTCTGCACCCGCTTCGTGTACTTCGCCGGAGCAGCCCCTGCGGCCACTAACTTACGTTCCAGCGCCAATAATAGATCCGGACAGGCTCGAACCGCGTCTGACGAATTCCCCTAAATCACCGTATTTCTCATCGAACCACCCTCGCCGCCCGGTCGCCGAGCAAAAGGGGGGCTGCGCTGGGATATTCGTCACGAAATCATTTCCTCGATGAGATATTAAACCGCGCGTTCGAGAACGTGTTATGCACGTGTGGCGAGCGCGCAGCGCCGATTTTCGGGGCGTGGGATTAATCGGAGAATGTTTATTTCCCCTTCGGGCAAGAGAACAGGGGGGGAGAAACAGATTTTCAATTTGCGACGAATTAATATCGAAAATGTGTTTTTTCGAAACCTTACAAAAATTGAGATATTCGTTTCAGCGAAGTAGATAATGGAAAGTAATCCTAATTGCTTCTTCCTCGTCGAGACACGACGTAATCCACGGGGTAAATTGTCCTGGGGGGTGCATCTTTGCACAACGTCAATTATCGACTCGACGTTCCATCGCGGCGGGCATTAAAATTCACCGCGGATAATAAGATGCGTGGCGTCATTTCCTGGCGACTCCATCGGCGACGAGGCCATCATCGCGCGCGACGCGACTATAAATTTCCCAGCCAGAACTCGAGAACCAATTCCCATGCAATCCCATGGAAACTCGCTTAATCGTTGCTGGCCTCGCGGAAACATAAATTCGGCCCTCGTGCGCGCGAACATCGTCAGACACTCGCGTTTCACCGACAACGGTTCATCTCTCCGGTTGACGTTTCGATTAATTGACGTCGAGGAAACTACACTCCGCTTCATTTAACTTCGAAACGTCGAATAGAATTGAAATTTCGAGTCCTAAATTCGATATTTAGTTATAAAAAAGGAGAGAGAGAAGAATGACTGCGATGGCAGAATTGTAAATTTTTCCTCTGCTTGCCAGACGAAGAAACGGTAGCGATCCGATCTTGAACTTTTACGGAAATTCTCATCGAAATGTGGCACTTGTATAACTAAATTAATTCGGCCGAAATAGCACGCAATTTTATTGTAATAAAAGTCAATTTTATTCTACCATTTTACCGAGTGAAAATTCAAGAACCGATACTCGTCGACTCGTTCTCGCAGGGGAAAATGGCGCGAAAATTCAAAAGGGTTGAAACGAGAAACACTGGCTGATGGAGAGACCCTTTCTCACGACTCGCACGGTCACTTACCCCCGCTGCAAACAGCAACCCTTGGACCGATACGGGTACGCTGCGCACGTACGGCGCACGAGTCTCTCTTTTGCCATTTACTATGCCCGCAATAGATATTCTTTGCCCGTACGGTGCATAAGGGGACGGTTGGAGAGCACGCTCCCCCTCGGTTGGAAACGACGTGGTCGACGCCTTGCCTTTCAGTTGCATACATTAAATTTTGACGTTTCTTGGCTCGAGGATGTGTAATTTGGTATTGCATTTATCGACGGGATAACGAATGCCAAAAGGTGTTGTATTGAGGTGTTGTACAATTTAGGAGAAAGTGCGGTTAAATTGGACCCAACTGGAAATTACCACTTTCAGCAGAACAACGACCCAAAACACACAGCAATAAAAACACAAGAGTGGATACTATATACAATGTCCCCAAACAATTAATTACACCACCACAGTCCCCGGATATTAATCCAACAGAGAATTTATGGCACCTGTTGGATATAGAAATAAGAAAAAGAAAAATATCTAAGAAATGGGACTTACTAGAGAATAATTTTAAAAGAGTGGCAAAGAATATCAAAAGAAACAACTCAAAAACTAGTGGAGGAATGCCAAGAAGACTGGAAGCTAAAGGAATGCACACAAAATATTAATTACAATATAGTACTGCTTTCAATTATAACTGAAAGTGTAGGAATACTTTTTTGGTTGTCAAATTCTTGTATTTCTTGTATTTACTTTCTTGTTACGCGTTATTAAAAATTCTTCATTTGCACATTGTCTTTGTACATTTTTGTAAACTACTAATTGAAATATTTTCTGTTTGTGTACCATTTGTTTGTATCAAGTTATTGCAAAGAAACTAGGTGTACGAATATTTTTTTAACCCACTGTACGTTTTGGTAACTTCTGACCTCACCATTGATAGAAATCTGGAGAAGTTTTTTGAAAAAGAAGTTGCATCTCTTTAGCTGAAAATGACCCATTTTCCACAATGTTGATACTGAACATGACCGACGGCGGATCATGTATTAAAATACGGTATCAAGCGCGGTTATCGAATATTATTCAAATATTAACAACGTTTGAGCAATTACTAGGATATAACCGAGACGGTACATTTCAATGACAGTTCAAGGATAGATTGTCTGTGGAGACAAGAAACAGGCTGGGGAAAAACTATTTGGGGAATATTTACAACGTACGACACAACACCAAACGAATTTGAAAATTCTATAGGAATAAAGATTGCTTTCCTCTATCGCTCTCTGTGACAAATCTTTAAATATCACACGTAACGAGTCTGATAAATTACTGAGATAGCATAATCGTTTAGATAACAATACAGTCGTTAAATAACAATATATAAATAAATTCTCCGACTTTAAATTCTTATTTGGTCAATACAATATAATTCAATTAAACAGAGAATAATATTGCAAATTCTCAATGAGTAAATGAGAACAATCTGCAATAATAATTTCTTCTAAAATAACCATTCGAACCATTAAACCCACATAGTTACTCAATTTGAGACTAATCAGTCAATTATGTAAACGATACTCAGAATAAAAATAGCTTCAGCAATATTTGATACAAAATTCGATTTGTCGAATCTTCTCCAAATCTCTTTAAAAAAATAGGTCCAAAGAGCCTGTTTGTCCACGCAATATTGCGCAACGTTAGCCAACGTTAGCCAAACTACTAAATACTATCGTTTTATATATTATACTACTATCGTTATATATTATACTATACTTTTATATTATATTATACTATATATTTTTATATCGTTATTATATTACACGCAAAATGGTCTTCACCTTGTTGCATCTGTAGAAAGGAAACGCGAACTGGAACTCTTCGGGCACGGCCATGTCGTTGTAGAAAGTCATGGGGGAATGGTCCTTACAGTTGCAAGCTTTTCGCCGCTCAAAATCAAGGATACACTCTTACATACACGCGCGCGTGCTAAACGAACAAAAGAATCACATAAAACAGGAAGTAGGGGGGGAAATAATTGAAGCAGCACAACGGACAACCAAATCGAACGACGGTCGCGGTGAGACTAGTGAATTCTGACAGGGGTCGAAGACAAGGGCGAGTGGGGATTTTGAGTCCCCTAGGGCCCGCACGGCCGCGCTTCGAGCCAACTATGTTTTCTTTTCTTTCCTTCGATACGAATGGTTCTATCATCATATACAACGTAATTTAACGAATTTTGCTGCACAATAATGATTATTACAACACCTGCAGCGGATTATTCATTGTTACTTTAATTATTATTTATTTCAGTTACTTTAAGTTTCCTTTTCATTTTTAGGAGACGATTTTTCGAATAAAGAATTCAGTGTGTGATATATATTGTTATATATTGATATTGTTGTAAAATTGTAACACTGCGATTATTTACTATTGTATATCGTGATACTATGATTATAATAATTATTATTATATATATATTATATATTATTATTATTATTATTATTATTATATATTATTATTATTATATATTATTATAATATTATTATTATTATTATTGTTGTTGTTGTTGTTGTTGTATAACGTGATAGTATGATTATTATTGTTATTATATAGTATAGTTATTTAATTATTTATCGTAGGTATTTCTATTTTTGTAGACGATTTTTCCACTGTAATATAATTTATAAAATTGTTACATATTATTAATATTATTGTAAAAATGTAACAGCACGATTATTTATTATTGTATATCGTGAAAGTATGATTATTTAATTATTTATCGTATCTAATCTACCGACAGGTAGGTTTTTCTATTTTTGTAGACGATTTTTCCAGTGTAATATAATTTATAAAATTGTCACATATTATTAATATTATTCTAAAATTGTAACAGTACGATTATTTACTATTGTATACTGTGACAGTATAATTTAAAGAATTCATTATACGATATAATTGTTACATATTGTTAATGATAAAATGGCAGTAGTACGATCATCACCTATCGTACCTAGTTAAATTGCAAGATTGAAAACACACTGATTCCACAACCAACGGGAACGATTTTAATTACAGTTCAATCGAGCGAACATATATTAACGCAACAAATAATTTCGTAATTTTACGTGCGAAATGGAATCGTAAATGGATTTAACGTAAAGGTGCTACAAACGAAATCAACGAATAATAAACTCATCGTTCCCAAATCGCATTCGTAAAAGTCCGCAATCTAGCAACCCCGCTAGCCTCTAGCCTTTCCTCCGCCAACTGTGTTCCAGGCCACCCTTTCGCTCTAGCGAAAGGCCGTCGAGAGAGGAAAGGAGAGCACGCCTGCAGGCACGTCGTCACAATACCGCATTACGATACCGGCCCATTTACACCCGGTTCCTTTTCTTCCAGCCGTCTCCTCCTCGCGTCGCGAGCCACCCCTTTCCCAAGCGGAATCTCGCTGTTGAAGGTTCCAGGCGGGCGCAAGATGGCAGACGATCCTCGAGAACGAGATCGAAAGTAGGCCCAAGTGCGACGCCAAAGTGACAAAAAGGAAAACGAAACGAGATTCGCGCTTGCTTTTTCCTTTTTCTCCCTTCTTTTTTTTTTTTTATTTCCTCGGGAACAAAAGGGTGGGAAAAACGGACGAGCGGAGTCTCCGGCTCCTTTTTCGTCGCGGAACGCTGTTAGAGCCGAGGGTTTTGGATTTAGGTCGCGTGATTCTTTTCTCCCCCCCCCTGCTGTTTTCTTTTTTTCTTTTTTTTTACTTTCTTTTTAACCCCATCCCGTACCAGCGGTACTCGCGGGAATTGGAATCGCGATCGTCGCGAGTCTCGCGACGCTCCTCTTTCTCTCTCTCTCTATCTTTCCGCGTATCCTCGTGCCACCTGGAAACTGATGCGTCGACCTTTTCTCTCGCCGAGACTCATTGTCTCGCGTTTTCCCTCTCTCTCTGTTTCTTCTTTCCTCTTTCTCCTTTCGTGATCGTCGATGCTTTAAATGCCGAGGCGCAGATTGGAATTCGTATCTTATGAGGTGGAAGTCTTCTTGGGAAAAACTTGTCAATTGTCGTGATTTTGACAGTCAGAAGCTCGAAGAAATCGCAAGTCGACGGATCCAGGACGAGAAAAATGACGTATAATTCACGTTTCGCGTCAATTATACAATGCAAAATAATTTCAAAAATTCTGAAAGCTCACGATGTGAAGTTGTACTATTTTAAAACAAACAAGTCTATTGTTTAGGTATTGCTTTCGCGTTTCATTGTTTTATTGTTTGACGAAAATTGAAAATACGCTGGGTTAATTCTTCCAGATTAATGAATTTCATTAATGAATCAACGCACATTGTACGTCCACGCTGTATTTGTACAAACATACTGCAACGTACGTTTCGTGAAAACTTTTTATTCCTTTCACAGAGAAACAAAGAAAAAAAAAACAGCAAAAGAGTTTCCATTGAAATCGCCATAAATTATCCGTATCGTCGAACTGAGACGAGAAATTAAAAAAAAAAAAAAAAAAGAGACCGATAAAAAAGCAGGACGGAATTCAAAAATCCACCCCCCCCCCCCCCCCTCCAGCATTTCGCAAATGGAAGCGCAGAATTATTTAATAGGAAATATTTCGAGCAAAGTAAAAAATCCATTTCGATAACCTTTCACCGTTCGACTGTCATTTATAATTCCAGCATCATCCCTCTTGCATTTTGCTAAAACGCGAGATAGAAATAAAAGCGGAAAGGGAGTAACGTGAAACACCGTGCGACGGACGCATCGTTGGAAATGAAACGGAGATTTAATTTTTATTAAATTCGTGGAGGGAAGAGAGGGCTTAGAAAGGGCGGAAACACATTTCCAGCCCTTTTTAATTCGACAAGTCGTATTTCCTGCCGTGTTCCTCCGCGAGGAGACAGGGCTGGGAAATTCGATACGTTAGGGGCAAAATCCACGTCATCAAATTTAACACGAGCGGCGTCATCTATTCCGGAGATAGCGAAATTTTCGCAAAATCAAGAGGCCAGCCGCTGTCTGATCTGAGATTAAAAATCCGCAAGTTTCAATTTTTCTTGCTGAAACGTCCGTCAAGTGAAACGCAGAGAAACAAAGTTTCACCAAATTGTTATGAAATTTTTATTGCGAAGCAGCGATCCTGCTTTCTCTCCTTTGAATTGCGAAAAATTGAACAAGCAGATTAAATTCGCAACATCGTCGCGAACATTTTCGAACAGATGCAGAGACACTCGCGTTTATTGTCTGGCCAATTACCGAGTCGAGCGAATTTTTCTCGCGGCGTCTTGCAACGAGCGTTACATCGAACAACCGAGTCTCGCAGCGGAACGAGATATCCAAGTTTCTAACGAATCTTCAATTTATTCTCGCCGCCCCCGTCGCTTCCGCCCCGGGAATCGTTCCGATTCTTACGACTCGCCGCCCAGCCTCGATTAAAGCACTGCCTGATGCACTCGATTGATTCCCAATTGAACTTGGACGAGCAATCGGCACGCTCCAACAACGATATTATCAGTTACCTCGCTCGCTAGCGAATGTTGCTGCGAGAAGAATCTCCCCGCACGCCCGAGTGGGGGTGGCGCGCAAGTGGAGGGCAGAGAAAAGCTGGTAATCGGTTAATTGCCAGTTCCATCGATTTTCTCGCCGCTTTCATCATTTTCGCACGATTTTGGAAATACTTGGTTCAGAAATAAAATAACAAATAAACGCGAATAAATCGGCAACAATTTCGATAACGCGGAAATTTTAAAACTACAGGTCTATCGTTTGGGTATTTGTTTAATTGTTTGATTAAAACTGATTGTTTGGTGACACGAGTGTGTTTTGTGAGTACTCTTTTTACGAAGACCAATTCAAGGAACGATATATTTAAAAAATATATATATATTTGATAATTCTCTTTTATAATTCTTACCAAAAGATTATTTGCCAGCACTGGAGATACATACACAATTTAAAATAATTTTAGATTCTTAATAAGAAAATTATTTAGAAGATTCTTGAATTATTGACAAGATTTCCGATAAGAGAATTATTTTCCATGGCAAGTTGGGACTTTTCTTCAATTTTTCTTTTTTGAGATAGTCAGCGAATAGTCAAAGGGGGGCGAACACAATTTCGAAGCGACCAGCATTATACACATGCATACATACGTAGGAGGAAAATTTCGCTTCGCAGACAGCGCGACACAAGTTCCTCGAATCCCAGTCAAATTCCAGCCGATAAAACCGCCGGAAAATTTATCGCCGGTGACCGAGATGTTTCGCAAGCTCACGGCCGAGGCACCGCAGCTGGCGGTGGTACCCAGCAGCTCGTAAACTCGATTTTCGACGAGCCTAGGGAAATATTTGTCGCTGATAGCGCGGATCGTTGCCGTTCCCGCAAATTACCGCGAACGAAACCGGGCCTCTCTCTACTCAGTGGCTTTTTAGACAGGGCTGTTTGCGCGCCAGGGTGGCAACGAGCGCCACCCTCGCTTCCAGCTTGCTTAAAAGCGTCAGTTTATGTAGAAAAGCTGAGTTTCTTCCATAGGGAAAAAAAACACGGTCGAGTTTGGCTTCTTCAAAAAATGTTTAATTTGTCTGACTCGTCTCTGATCAAACCAATAAATAAATAAATAAATAAATAAATATATATATATATATTTATTGGTTTAGGTTAGGTTTAGATTAGGTAATATATATATATATATTTATTGGTTTAGGTTAGGTTTAGGTTAGGTTTAGGTTAGGTAATATATATATATTTATTGGTTTAGGTTAGGTCTAGGTTAAGTTTAGGTTTAGGTTTAGGTTTAAGTTTAGGTTAGGTTTAGGTTAGGTTTAGGTTAGGTAATATATATATATATATATATATAAAACCAATGTACGTATATATATATATATATATTTATTGGTTTAGGTTAGGTCTAGGTTAAGTTTAGGTTTAGGTTTAGGTTTACGTTAGGTAATATATATATATATATATATAAAACCAATGTACGTATATATATATATATTTATTGGTTTAGGTTAGGTTTAGGTTTAGGTTAGGTAATATATATATTATTCACTTACTGAAGAGAGATTGAATCAACCTACTCGACGTAACGAGACTGCCAATTTTTGTGGAATTTTATGCATTCGAGGGAAACGCGAGTTGTTTCAGACGAGAGAGATGTTGTGTTTTTTGGTGTCGTTTGATCAAACGAATATTTCTCTCTTCCTTCATTTATTTATCGAGAAAACACTGAATTAACCTCGTTCGTTAATCGTTGCTTGCTGTAACGAGGCTGTTGCTTTTTATGAAATTTTATATTTGAATTGAATTTTCTTTCTCTTTTTTTCTTCTTCCCCCATAGGGAAACACGGTCCGTGCCTCGAATGGAAAATGATGGGTGTTTGAAACGGGTCGTTTGATCGAACGAACCTTCTATTTATTTGTCAAAGAGATCTTAATCGTTAATCGCCCCAACGAGACAGCCAATTTCGACATTTACGGAATTTTACATTTTCCTCAACGTAAATATCGAATTTTTTTTTTGAATAATGAATCGCGGGAAAGAGAAGGAACAATCGAACAACGCGAGTGGGATTTTTCACGCGATCCGCGGCCCGGAAGTGGGAGGCGGACGACACGGTTGTTGAGCACGCCGGGAAAGACGAGTTGCAGAGTCTCGCTTCCATTTTTGTTGCAGCTTGTCAGCGAGTTCCTTCCAGCGTGCAGAACTTGAGGAAGGATAAAAAGGGATCGTGGAACAATCATCTCGCCGATCTCATTTTATTTTCTTTTCCAATGTTAAACGACACCTCGGAAATATTTGGAGAAGACAAACAAAGATAATTCTGAAAATTCGGAGCAATTTTTTCGACAATTAAGTCCAAGATGATCTCGAATGGTTCGAGTCCAGCCTTGAAATTTGTCAACAAAATTACAAGAGTTTAAAACATCCACTGTATTTAAAAAAGAAAAAGAAAAAAGCATCGAGAGCTCTCCGAATTCTTCGAAAATTCCGCAAATTCGAATGCTTTTATCGAAGCAACTCTTTCGACGATTAAACCAAATTGAAATTTGGTTCGAGTCCATCCTTGAAATTTGTCGCGCGACCCCTTTCAACAAAGTCACGAGAGCTCGAAACATTCACTGCGCTCTCGAAAGAATTTCGATAGTTCGCGAAGCTAAATCCTAACCTTCTATTTCCGCCTGATAACCGATCTAATCTCCGCTTTGAAACTCTTATCCCCGGCATCGCGAGTAACGCGAGCAAGCGCTTTTGCTCGATGGTAGTTGAAACTACGCGCGAGCGAGATCCTCGAACAGTGAATTGTTTATGCTCGTGCGTTTCGCTCGGCGTTTTTAACGGAACGGAGGAGGGGAACGTTCCCGGGAAACAAAAATTTTCCAAGAACCTTAATCTTTGAGACAAGCTGGTCAGGAAGTCACGGAGAATTGCGAGAAGCTTCTCCGGCAATTTTCAGCGCAAGGAACATCGCTCCTGCGTTATTCATGCGGACTTAAAGTAGCGTTCTTAAGAGGAGACATTTCTCTCTCTCTCTCTCTCGCACGCGCGGATGACGTGAACGCGCTTTGTGAACTTTCCTACGGTCACTTTCGCATCGACGCAGTCATCAAGAATTTGTTAACGTCTGAATATTCAACGGAAGGGGTGGTGCCAGCCTCTTACGACGACAATAACCTAATGGAAAATCTCTCGACGTAGCTCGGAACAAAGGGAGATTAGCTCGCGTTCTGACCTGAAATTTCTCTCGTTTTTTTTTTTTTATCACTGAAAGTGATTTTAGCGGGGATAACCCAGAAAATCGGGCCTCTTCAGGTGCAACGCTGATGCAACGAAAATTAGCGATTGGTTGATTCGGGTCACGTGATTCACGAGGGGGCGTGGGGTAGACCTCGAGTAGGAGTGGCGTTGTCTGGTGCCTGTAATTTGTTTTCTATCGATTCAAAAGTTTGCATATGAATGAAATTTTATGGCAAAAAAGTCGTCTTCATTTCAGAACAGTTGCTTCTGGGGTACAAGTCGTGCAGTTTCTTTCTTTCTTTTGAGGAAAAATTCTTCTTGTTGATTGCGTTTCAAAGTTATGTTTTTGTACGACTCGTTTCGAACTCGCGAGCGTCGAGATCGAGGGGGATGGTGATTTTTCATTAGAAGATGAACGAACGAACGAACGAACCGCGGACAATGGCGTTGCAGAAACTGACGCGCGAGCAAACGAGCAAGGGGAACGTCGTTTCGAAATGAAAGTAAGCTATTAGACCATTACTCGCTGGCCTCGAATAGGAAAAGCGTGGAAAATGACAAATGGCTTGCACGCGTGTGTAACCGATACAGAAATGCGAAATTTAGACGAATGGAGATAGAGCCGGGCATATTATCGCAAAGGAATAAACTTTGTACATTTTTGTTCTTTTTTATTTCACGCTGTCGCTTATAATTTTCCATGAATACACAACTAGTCTGACAGCAAGTCGTTGAATTAAATATAAATTTATGAAACTATATCGTTCTAAGATTGGAAACCGATGAAAATTACAATAGACGTTCGTCTCTTTTCCTTTTCCAATAATTATTGAAGCGACAGAACATTAATTAACCTTCTTAGAAATTCGAGGATCAATACACCAACACACTCCAAGTCTACCAAGATACGAAACGAATAAAAATTACAGTAGATATCTGTTTCTCTTTCTCTCTGTGACAATTAAACTGACGGACAAACATTAATTTTGTTGAAAAAATTCCAGACTTAACGCAGTATCACTCCAAGACAACAAAGATTCAAGAACTCAATGTACCACTACTAAGATGAGAAATCAACGAAAATTACGACAGATACCTGTTTCTTTCACTTTTTCTTTTTCTGATAATTAAAAAGCGACAGATAAACATTAATTTCGTTAAGAAAAAAAATTGGAGGATTCATACACCAGGACGAAAATAAAAATCCAGAAATTTAATGTAGCACTGCTAATTGTAAGATACGAATGACTCAATGAATCATTCGAAAATTACAATAAATGTCTGTTTCTCTTCTCATCTCTAATAATTGATAGATAATAGAAGAATATTAACTTCGTTCGAAAAATTCGAGGATCAACGCTCTTGAAGAAAAAAAAAGAAAATAAAAGTCCAGGAGAACTCAATATTAACCAATACTAAAATGCGAAATATACCAGTACTAAAATACCAATAAAAATTGCAAGAAATATCTCATTTTTCTCTCTCCGAAATTGAAGCGATGGATGAATATTAACCCCTTGCGCTGGCAACTGGTTCGCGGACCATAACGAGTGACCGTGTACAACAATTCGTCGCTTTCTTTTTCTTCTGAACTCGCCGGTATGATATCACTGGATAGAAATGATTAACAAGTAATAAACATTTAAATATACTTAAAACTGAAGAGAAAATGTTGCAATTTGGGACAAAAAATTCTCGACGCGCGTGGCAAGTCATTCCAGCGCGAGGGGTTAATTTCGTTTGAGAAAATTCGAGGATCAAGAACGCTCGTAGACGCAACGTGAAGAAAGATCCAAGAACTCTGAAGAGACTTCTCCAGCCACCGCTCCAAAAGGTGGAAATTTAGGTACAAATTTCCCCGGGAATCTTTTCCAAAGGGGGATGATGCGCGAGCGACGTTTGGTATCGCGGGCGAAGAAAGCGGGCCGAGACAAAGCCTCGGCTAACGAGGTTCCCCGGTATAACGAGCAGGGGCATCGCAGCCACTGAATCAGGAACAGATTTAGCCACGACGATGAATCACCCGGCGCGTTTGCCGTGTAAACAGGGGCGAGTCTCGCGCCAAGGGAACCCCCGACCTTGCCCTATCACCTCCAACCAACGCCCATCATCCCCCATTCTGTTTTTCACTCCTCCATCTCCCTCTGTTTGTCGAGGTTTGCCCGAACGAAGACGCGCAGCATCCTCTTTAATCCCGCAACGATCGACAGGTGTCGAGAGGATGCTGATCGAGGATCCTGAACAAACTCGGGCTTTCCGCTCGATCGCGCCTTCGTCGCTCGCCTGAAATTGCTTGTAAGTAAAGGGAGAGTTGCGTGTTTCTTTTTTCTCCCCTCCGTTGCGTAGAAATCACTGGATGCCGGAGATTATTTTTTTTTTTTTTTTGAGCAGATAATTAACTGGCGCGCATCTTCGTATTTTTTCAGGCGGAAATTACCGAATATTGGATAATTGGATCGGAGAATGTTTGTGCAAACGCGATTGACACGCGCGGTTTGGCGAATTTTGCGGGCTTTTTTTACAGTCTATTAACAGACTATTAATAAAATATTAATACAAATATACATGTATGTATATTTTACACTTTTAATTTTGAATTAAAAGTACAGTATATTTGCTAATTCTGAATCTCTGAACATCCGTCAAATTGACCGACTAGTTCTATAAATCCAATCCCAATAAGCTCGTTTCATTCGCGAAATTTTTAGCAATAAATATAAAAAAGCAACGTAAAAGTAGAAATTATAATACATTTTCTTTTTATTGTTTCGACTCTGACACATATCGATGCAACACAAGTACCCATAAATAATGTTCCTTTTTTCCAAAGTTAATAAACATAATTGCCAACCAGTGACAATAATTTAAATAAAATAAAATTTTGTACAGTATCAAAAAACGACATTGCTTATTCGCTATGTATGTTAATAAATAACCACATATGTAATTGTAATCATATAATATCACATGACTAAATTTATAAGTCAATCGTGCGTAATTAAGTTGCTTTCGAAATAATTAAATTTCATTATTTTCCTCAAAATACGTGTCGATTCAACACACTCGAACCTAGTGTCAGAAAAACCAGCGAACGTTTCTCTGACTGTGGGTGAAGTCAAAGATTTCCAGAAACATCCTTGCAAACGATTTCGTCCGACGAATTTGTACGCGTCCGATGGACGAGATTTAGTTTGAAACCCGGCGGAAAGAACGAGCACGTAGCAGCGAAGCACGCGCTACGTATAAATCCGTAAACGCGATTCACATCGGGCATCGTCGACGAGGCGACGAGATCGCGAGTGACGGGCCGCGCGCGCGTAAATCTCGCCGTCGAGAGAGGCAACGACCGTTTCCCCTAGCTCCTCGAGCGTGACGTAAGCTGCTCGCCGGTGCTCGCGGAAAAAATCCTCGCGGGCATCTCGCGGCGGAACACGACTTCCCTTCTTCGCCAACAGTTGCATCGAGTCTCGTCACCTCGCGTACGAGACTTCTCACGAAGAAGTTTGTTAAGACCAGCGTAAGTAGCATATACTTTGTACGCGACACGGATGTGCTCCAAACGCAGCGTGTCGTATTAGGAATTTTGTAAAACATTCCATGCGTGGAACTCGAGTTTCCGTGACACGAGACACTTTTACGACATGCCTACTGAGAAAAGAAAAGGCGTTCAAAAATATAAAAGCCAGGAAGAAAACTGCACGACTTGTACGATTCGTCTCACTGAAAGGCCCAGAAGCAAGAAGTCCTGTTCCGACTAGGAAATGAAGACGACCTTTTTGCAATAAAACAAATGACATTACGCGATCGCTCAGTCCAGACAACGCCATTTCTACTCGAGGTCTATCCCACGCCCCCTCACGAATCACGTGACCCAAATCAACCAATCGCTAATTTTCGTTGCATCAGCGTTGCACCTAAAGATAAAATTCGACCACGCTTGGACCAATTCGGTGCAAAAGTTGAGTGTCCCCTCTTGGAACAAACAAAGAGCGTTGAGCTTCTTGGACCGGAGAGGAGCTCGTGCGATGACCTAAGCAGAACCTGGGAGACCTACCGAACCTGTGCACCATCGCGCACGGTTGACTGGGAAACAGGAATCGATCCGAGTCGAACGTGGTGCAGTGGAAGTTGCGCATATTGGCCCCGGCTTATTAGCCGAACACGGGCAATCGTCGAATAGGAACGGCGAGGTACCCGGTTTGGCGAGCGTCGGGGGACAATCGCGTCGTAAAAGCTACTTAGTGGCTCGAGGCGGCGAACAAATGGACAGCCACGGGGATCCGTGGTTAATTTACGCGGCGGATAGCGATATTAACGAGAGACCTCCGTCCAGACTTGCTGGAGGACCGAGCGTCGTGGGACCGGCCCCCCGCTGATGGAAACTTGCAACTTCTCTCTCGTCGATCGGCCGGATACACTTCTAATTTCCAAAGGGGTCGTCGTGGATCGTCGTGTGATTTTCAGACGTTCGAGACTGGATTTTTCGAGGGGCAATCTTTTCGCGCGACGAAAGAAAGTTTGAAATTGGTATTCTAGGCTATTCTAGACGACTGTAGTCATTCATAAAGAATTACTCTTGCGATAGCTTTTTGCCCCAGAGTGTTCAATATTGTCTCAGTTCCCAGACAAAAAAAAAAATAAATTTGTTACTTCTTGGTATCTCTCGTTTTAAAATGGGAAGCGACAGTGAACTAATTAATGACATCATTCCGACGAATTATTGTATACCGTTAACCAGTTAAATGCTCCTTATATTCGATAAAGTTGCGTTTAAAATGTCCGTTCAACGGAGGCACAGTGACCAACGATGAGGCAGTATCGAAAGATGGTTAAAACTCGCAAGTTAGTCTCTTATTATATGTAAATTATAACGTTTCGAGTCTCAGCTGGCAATTTCAACACAGCGAAACTTCTGCACGCAACCGATAAGTGTAGAGGTAGATGGGATAAATTTCATCTGTTCAAGTCTGCTAAAGACCTACTAGTCGGCAAGACGAGATGAAAATTTTGTTGGACAACCGACAATATTGGCCTGAGTCAGTGACAGTCCCTCTAAAGTGACCTCCAAACACTTGATCACGAGGTTTCCTCTCCCTTCGATTTGCCAAAGAGAAATAAATAAATAGAAACGAGAAATAAATACAAAAAGACGCGTTACAAGAATGTGTCACTCCTTTGCGCGGAATGCCCAATTCCAAATCCCCATCATGTCGTACGAAATTTCTCGGTGAAAAGAGGAAATCGTCCACTCACCATCGTGTCTTTGATGTGCTCGACCGGCTGCAGGAGGACCGTGGTGGCGGCGATCGGCCGATGATGATGATGCTGCTGCTGCTGCTGCTGATGGTGATGCTGTTGCTGGTGGTGATGGTGCTGCTGCTGCTGCTGCTGCTGCTGCTGGTGGTGCGGATTGCAATTGGCGAGATTGGTGCAGGTGCAGCTGCAGCCAACGTTGCAGGCTTGCTGGCCGGCGAAGAGGTGTCCAACCAGGCCGGGGGTGATCGCTGCTGCCGCCGCGTTGTTGATGCTGTTCAGCAGGGGCGGAGGCAGGGACACCGCACCACCCGGGACAAACGGGTACGAATGAAAATACGTGGTGATGGAGGATCGTGCCTCGTCGGCGCCAATCGTCTCCGCTAGCCAACACTTGCCGACGTTCCCTGCTGCCGCTGCCGCCGCCGCCGCCGCCGCCGCCGTGGGCACGAGCAGACCTCGGCCGCCCAACGAGTGCAGCCTCCAGAGAAACCTGCCGGCCGCGGCGCGTTGCTGCTCCTCACCAGCCACCCAGCCGCTACGTTCCAACGACGGCTGATGATGCCGCGCTTCCGTCTTGCTCGTTCGCGTGAACGCACACGACGGCCACCACAGTTTGGCCGATTGCGTCGTCACACGTTTCTGCGGAGCCCCCCTTGGCTGCGTGTCGCTGCTGCTCCTCTCTCTCGCGAGCGGCGACGAGCTCGTGGCTCGAACGAACCGCGAGGCCGGATATTCCCGGATTCTCGGACTCGGTGTCGACTCGGTGCGTCACCTCGGTCGTCAAATTCGAGCTTTTCGCAGTCGTCCGGACGTGAGAGACGTCGAAAAGAGAGAGAGAGAGAAAGAGGGAGAGCCTAACTGGTACAATCTTAAGAGCTAACACGCGCGTAGATCAGATTAGTATCTTACTGTACTAGACACACATACGATCCGGCGCATACACGCATACACAGAAAAGGAGAGAGAAAGAGAGAGAGAGAGAAGGAGAGACACTCAGAAGACTCAGCTTGTAGAACAGGTGAGATACAACGGTGCAGTCTAGCCTAGACGAGCGGGTCGCTCCGTTAGAAATACTCGGTCGATGATTGTCAAGGTGTGTGAGCGAGTTAAGAGTTGAGAGGAGCCCGAAGAAGGTAAGAACACGTGTGCGGTACGCGCGTGTATCGTCTACGGGCGTAAAGGGCAAAAGGGGGAGTGGGGGGTTGTTGTTGCTCGAGAGAGGTGGAGGAGAGAGGCTCTCGAACGGCTCGCTCGCACGTTAATTGAAACGTCGTAGGTACATATACGTCGATTCGTGTGATTGTTCGTCGATTTTTCTTTTTTTGTCTTTTCTTCCTTCCTTTTCCTTACAAACGACTGACGCTAAGAGAGCTAGCTGAAAAAATGATTGTCACGAAGATTGACGAGAGAACGCCCCGTTGAAACCGGGGCAGACAGGGAAGAAACACGGTCGGGCCTTGCTCTACTTCCGCCGCGGATCAGCTGCTGGCTCGGCCCAACGATCGGATATGTGCGAGGGGTGTATACATATAAACGTATGTATATAAGTGTAAATATATATATATCGTGTGTGTATATATATATGTATATATATATATATAGAAGTATATGTACATAAATATCTATAGAATATATGTACGGTACAGAGCGTGTACAGAAGTAGTGTACAGAGGCTTGGAGATCACATGAAGACACGAATACTCTCGTTTACTCTCTTTCACCCTAGGTTAGACTAGGGGAGGTGGGAGGGAAAGCTCGTCACTCTCCACTTCTCCTCCCCCCGGGTTGAAACGTCGTTTCGTGGAATTTCTCTCGGCGATGCCCGGAGATACACGCTACTGTGCTTGATTGTCTTGACGCGATTCTCTTTAGTGCGGTCGGCCGCTCATTATTCACGCGCGACCATCTTACGTTATTTTAAATAATAACCTAGGATTTAACCTTACTTACAACGTTTACGCGTTTTATTTATTTTTTTTTCCTTTTTTTTCTTTTTAGGTCTAACGTGGGAGTCTGATTTTTCCCACTTGGTATCTAACTACGGAGCACGTATGTACGATTCTCTCTTTTTTTGTTTTTTTTTTTTTTAGTTTGTTCTTTCTCTTTCCTTTGAAATTCTCTCCTCTAAAAGTAGTAATAGTAATAGTAGCAGTCTCTACTATTACGGACGCGCGAGCAACGTCCGACGTCCGAACGACCAACTAGCCGGCGCTCTCTGGCACCGATGACTCGCGGCCCGCCGCGGCGAATAAAAATATAACTCTCTCTCTTTCTGTCCCGGCCTCGCGACTCTCTTCTTCCTCCTCCGCCTCCTACTACCACTGCTGCTGCTGCTGCTGCTGCTGCTCTCCACCGCTTGCCAAGCTTCGCCGACCTCCTCTTCTCGCCGCTCCGCTTTAAATGATCCTCCTGCTCCAGATTCTCCTCCGGCTCCTTCTCCTCCCTTTCTCTTTCCGCCTTCTTCTTCTGTCTTCGTTCGACGCGGCACACCGACGACCGGCGGCTTGGGGAGATCGCGTACCAGCGACCTTGAAACTCGTGCACTCGTCGGCCGGGGCAAATTATACACGGAGGAAGCCTTTAAAGCTCTCTTTCGCTCCCCTCAGCGGACCCCCTGTCGTTGCTGTTGCTGGTTCGCGTTCGGGGGCTCGCGTTCGACGCACACGCACGGTCGGACAGTGGGGGAGGGCAGTGAGAGACTGTGATCAAAGAGAGCCGACGACGCATGCATGTGCCAGCACGCACTTGGGTGACAGCTGGCGACCTGGCTTGGTTTGGCTTGGCTTGCTTCTCTTGCTTGCTTGCTTGTTTGCTTGCTTTCTTGCTTTCTTGCTTTCTCTCTCTCCCTCTCTCCCTCTCTCTCTCTCTCTCTCTCTCTCTCTTTCCGTGTACGTGTGCGTGCGTGCGTACGTACGTTGATCGTCGTTGCTGGAGCTCGTGCGTCTCGATGGGGAGGGGAGAACGACACCGACTGTGGCCAGTGTTGCCTCCGGCTCTCGTGCACACACACACACACACACGCGCGCGCGACGGGGGCGGCGTACGTCGTTTACTCACGTGTCCGACCGTTTTCACACTGCGTGCGACCGTTCAAGAGGATCGCAGGGTGACCGCGGTGTCCGCTGGCGCGAGGTCTCTCTTCTCGGTCGGCTGGAACGCGCGCGTGGCCAGCCACACGACGCTCGGCTGAACGTATAAACAGCGGAGAGAGAGAGAGAGAGAGAGAGAGGGAGAGAGAGAGAGAGAGAAAGAGCGGAGGCGACGGTACACCGGGGGTGGTTGGCGGCGATCGGCAAAGGACCAGGTGGACACACCGATTCAATCAACGAGAGAGACGGATGCAGGACGATACGACTCCGCGACTACCGAGCAAGAGGAAGAACACGCGTGCACGCGTGTGCGTGTGGCGTGGAACCAAACTCTATCCGCTGGCAGACATGACGACTGCACGCCGGGTTCGAGAGACAAGTTGCGCGGAGTTGGACGCTCGTGTGCGTGTGTGTGTGTGTCTGTCTGTTTGTCTCTGTGTGTGCACGTGCTTACGCGTTACTGCCTCGACGCTCGCGAAGGGTCGCGTAGCTTCGTAGAAGCTGCCTCGCACGGTTGTGTTTCTTCGCCACGGGGCTCTCGCGGACCGACCTGCCACGACAGACGCGCGTTTTCAGCGGGCTGGGAGGGGGGGGTGGCGGTGGTGGTTTGTTTCGCAGAGAGACAGAGAAACGGGGTGGGGGAGAGAGAAAGACAGAGAGACGGAGATAGAGAGACAGAGACAGAGACAGAGAGAAGGAGAGAGAGAGAGAGAGGTGTGTGTGGGAATGTGTGTGTGTGTGAGGCGGTGTGTGTGTACGTGAGAGAGTAACTCGGAGGCGGGAACGATTAAAGAGCGTCCTACTCGATCGCCTAGCTTGACACAACTGAGAGCAGCGTCTCTCTCGCGACGCCCGCGTAGGCCTCCGCCGCCGCTGCCGCTGCCGCCGCTGCCGCCGCCGCCGCCGCCGCCGCCGCCGCCACCGCCGCCACCGTCGCCGCGGCCGGGTCGGTCGTGTCGCCCGCCGCCGTATACGCGGCTTTCAAACGGCTGGCCCCCCGCTCCGACCGCCCCGGCGCACACCTGGCGTCGCCAATCGGCAACCAGCGATCGGCCGAGCGCACGCGAACTTGCACGAACCTGTCTCGAGCCTGCGCAGTAGCCGCGCGTTTTCCTCTTTCGCACCGTGTTTTTCCCACCACCGCGCGCTCCGGTTCCCCTCCCCACCACTACGCCTCCCCCAGACCGCCTAGCCCACACCACGCACCAGCTACCGGCCGAGCGAGCAGCGGTGTGTGTCTTTACTAACCCTGTTTCCCACTCGCTTTCGTCTCTTTTTCTTCGAGTCTCACCCCCTCCCCCGCACTCGCTGTCTCTTTCTCGCTCTCGCGCTCCGCTCATCGACTGACTCGGCCCCGAACTTCGGCCGAGTAGTTTCTCCCTGGCCAGGTCAGACCGACTCCTTCCTCGCGGAGGGAAGGAAGGAAGTGGCCGAGACGACTTTGGCCGCTGATCCTTCTCCCTTGTACACGGGAGGTTTTCTCTGGCTGATCATTGTGCTCGGCGATCGGACCTTCGAGTGGGAGAAGGGGAAGAGAATGGCGAGCGGTGGACGCAAGAGAGAGAGAGGGAACGTGTGATTTTCCGCATTGTTCGGGGGGCCACGGTTGTGACGTGTTACAGTGGTTTTGCATTAATCGGCTCCCGGTAGAATTAGAATCCGAATATTAGAACGGGAATATCGATGTATCGGGACCGACCACGGTGGGCTTAAGTTTCGCAACCGGTTAATGGGGTTCCATTTGTCCCTTAGGCAACCAAGTTCGTTCAACTGGTTCAATAGGGACCCGCCGTTACGTCCGGGGTTATGGCGAAGAATTTTGTTTGCGACAGCGGTGATTAATGAAACATCTCCCATTTTCCCTTTTCTTTTTTCTTCTTTTACATTACGAAATAGAATTTCTGTGGCAAATTTTCGAAGAAATAACTTCTGGTGGATCTTCAAGTAGAGAAACGAGAGATTTCTCCGACCAACCGGGGCAAGTTGAAAGGAACGAAGTAGGAATTTACAGAATTGTCAGTTGCACCGACTGATCTGATCTGTCTTGTCTTAACGCGATTGCAATTGACGTTATCGAGTTTTATCAAGACACCAATAATGTAATACACGATCGTTTCAATTTCCAACTTTCTTAAAGTTGAAGTCGTTCTTTAACCTTCCTTCGATAGAAAAAAAAATACACTTCCAATTGCAATTCGATATTCTAACTAGTTGTAGCGCTGAAAAAAAAGAAAAGGAAAGAAACCAAGAAATTCAGAAAATTCTAAACAGATAACCAATCCAATTCGAGTTGAACGACGAGCGAAACGGTCGAAGATTGCGCGATCGTGAGGTAAGAGAGGAGCAGAGAATCGAGATTTTGAAGGCGTGACGAGCCTCGGCGGTCCTCGAGGGGAAAAAACGACGGGGCGACTGATTGTTCGGAAACGAGCGGCAAGTCTCTCGATCGGGATCGATCGTGCAACGAACCGATTCACTCTCGAGGGAGCCGGGGCTCGAGAACGCTCGAAGCAATCGGCCACCTCGAAAGTGGTAACCTGATTATGAGCGCGAGGAACCGAGAGGCGCGATTTTTCGAAAAGAGGAAACTTCTCTAATGAAGGAAGTTGTCTAATGAGAGTTTGGTCGCGGTTTTTGACTAGTGGCTCGTTGAGATCAGACTGGAACGTATAGATCACTTTAGTTACCGATACTTTAAATTGATCGCTCTGAAAAATAGACGATCGCGGTGACATTCGGCGGACTGAATGACAATCTTGTTAAAGAATCTTTTGAGACCAACGTGGAGGACTTTGGTGGTCCTCTAAATATGGAAGTTTTCGTTCGATCAAATCGAGAAGTAGGAACAAAAATCCTACCGATCAGTAGGCTGCTTTTTCTGCATTTTACCGAAATGAAATAAATCCCCTTTCAAACTGGAGACCTAAAACATCTCTCAACAAAAAGCGAACACACAAAAAAAAACACGGAGATCCGTCTTTGATCTCCGAAACGCAGGAGAGAAATCTAGATAAGCTCTGTAAATCGCAACTGCACGAAGGGCGTCGTTTCTCCGAGAGTTTTAAAATATTTATTGAGACGGACGCGTAATGAAGCTCTCGTGATAATACGAGCTACGTAGCAAGCAGATAAATGATCCTCTCTTCCATTTTCTTCTTGCGACTCTGTTTTATTTTTCAATCACGGGGTGGACAGGGTGAAAAGCGGGGATGCAAAGAGAAAAATTTAATCAACTTACCGAGCTGCTCGCGTGCCAAAGGAAACGGAGCCAAAGAAGCCAGAAATCTTACCTGCAACAGAAATTAAACATCGCCCTCTTAATTTGATAAGACACCTGGACGAATATTGCGTGCGCGAACGCAGACGCGGATACGTTCGTAAAAGTTGAAAGAAATTTTCTTGAAACGACACAAGAGTTGCCAATTTTTATATCAAGACGAGGTATAAAATTTAATTTGGTACAAAATACGCAATTTGTGATTTACCTTGTGTTTTTAATTCGTAAAAAAACCGTCCAAAATAGAGAATTTTCTATCGTTAATCGTTCACAGTCCAGATCAATTGCAACAATCGCGTGGAAAAAACGTACCACGGATGAAAGTATATTATTAATTTTTAGAGGTCTGCGAAGCAAGAAGAAGGGAGAAACAGCGAGTGCATTCGCGCACGCAACGAAATCCGCTGCGTTCCCGCAGCGGAGGAGAGAAAAAAGGAGCACGCGTTTTAAGCTATAAAATTAAATCCTCCAGCAGCACGTGCATTACGTATTCAGCTTTGTGCAACAAGAGATTATCAAAAAGAAAAAGAGGAAAGCTTTACCAAGTCTTCCTGCGTCATTAGCGCATATTTATACGCGGTTATGAAATTACAAGACACCGTGCAAAAAATATTTCTCCACGCGCGAGAACGCGATGCAGCGGGGCAGTAGCTTGATTTTTAAAAATGTTTCCGCCTGCTTTGTCGAGGGAGAAAAAAAAAAGAAAAGAAAAGAGAAGAAAAAAAACGACAAAGGCCGACCAACTGTGTATTTAAAATTCCTCTTATCTGCCTGCGTGATTATTTCAGCGAAAAACGAACGAGCGTTGCCGAGGTTGAACCAAAGAAACGAGTCGCAGAGCGTTATATTGTCGAGCAACTAATGTAATTAATAATAAACAATTGCACGACGACGAGCGTGGCTACGAGGAACAGCTACAAATGAGATTAATCCATCTCCCATCGTCGTCGTTCGCGTGCCCGTTTAAATTGACAAGTTCTAAATTCATCTGGCACTCGAGGCTCCTCGTGCAAGTACACGGCGACGAGTCTCCGTTACAAATGAATACCACAGAGCCAGATTCGCGTTTTGGACGAGATGGGAATAACGGTAATCTTTGGACGATTGTTGGTTCATTGTTGCACAACGCGCGCCACGTATCCTTGCTTGGATTTGTGTTACCCACACCTCCTCCTCCAACGATGTTAAGACAGTGATTTCCCGACGAGCAGGGCTGTTTGTGCATTCCAATTGCAATACCACCGCAAAACGCGCAGAATTATACGAAACTCTCCAAACAAAGTATTTTATTTAGAAGTGATACGTTTTTTTATTATCACTAAAAGTGATTTTAGCAGGTGCAACGCTGATGCAACGAAAATTAGCGATTGGTTGATTTAGGTCACGTGATTCGCGAGTTGTCTGGTACTGAGCGATCGCGCTTGTAATTTGTTTTGTATCGATTCAAATGTTTGCATATCGATAACATTTTATGGCAAAAAAGTCGTCTTTATTCTCACAGACAATTTACTAGAAAGCAACCGTGGTTTTTTTCTCTTTCGAATTTAGAGAAACAAATACTTTGTTCGATCACTTTTGGCCATCTTTGAGGCAACTTGGAAAAAAGATTCTTGTCTCTTTCGACAAGAGCTGTTTGACAACCTCGTCAGCAGTGAAATTTAGTAAAAGAATTCAGTTTCTCTTCTTAAAACAACCCACTAATAATCAGATTACACGATGAATCTGAGGTTTAAAGTAAAGTTGGTCAAATGTTGAGAATGTTTCTTTCTGTTCAACATTGTATTCAATCTTCTGTTTGTTTAGCGACACCAAACGAAAATTCATCGACAAGGTAAGACGAACCGCGTGAGAAGGAAGATTAAACTACTCCCTTCTTCCGAGTCATCCATCATCGTGAAACGAGGCTCGTTTTTATCGCGTTTCCGCGAAACTTTCTCGCTGGTTGCAGTTCCCGGTCTCTCCGCCCCTTCGAGAATTCGAATTTTCCCGCCCGTCGCGTGACACGTCGCACGATAAAAATCGCGGACGAAGGGCGACAGCTCCTCGTCGCGTGAGCTCTTCCCACCCTTCCATTTATCCAAAGATCGTGAATCGCCAAGCACAGTCGATCGTCCTCAATCGAACTTCAACGCGAAGTCTTTTATTCAGACAGTGTTAAAATTTACTGCACAAGATTTTTACTCAAGTGGTGTTGAGTTTTAGCACACGAACTTCTGATAGTGTTGAAATTTAGTACACGAGATTTCTTTTATTCAGATTGTGACAAATTTTAGCACACGAATTTCAGACACAGTGTGTTAAAATTTGGTACACGAGCGTGTGAATATAATTTTTTTCAGTGTGTCGGATAATTTTGTTCTTGTTTATTCTTCTATTCAGAGAAAACACAAAGATTGACTGCGCGACTGCTGGACTCTCGACGAAAGTCGACGAGTCAAAAATATGAGTTGATATTCACGCACTTGGGCTTGTAATTTTCCAAGTTCTCAGCAGCCAAGTTTGAAATTTCCCTCGAAAATCCCTTTAGAGCTAGATGTTTGAAACAATTTTGCAGACTTTAGACAAAAAACACAAGGTGTATTATTTATTCTAGTCGTTCGAAACGGGGAAACGCGAGGAGTTTAGACAGACGTCTTACGATGATTCGGCACGATTTTTTTCTTTCGCCGGTTCGTTTGTCACTGTGTGTGTCTTTGAAGCGCGGCCGATCGGCACGGCATCAATCATCCTTCGTAATTCAACGCGTGGAACAATCGACAGCTGTGACCGTAAATGGATTTACCGGCACGTATGTACGGATGACCGCAATAATGATTCGTTCAAACAGAATTATGCACGGCCGATGCCGCGATAACGACGCCGCTAAACGCGGACAAATCGCTGTTACGCAATTCCAAGCCGATGACTGGCACATCCCCGGCAACTAAACGACGCGCAAAATCGATCGGAATTTCGACTCGCCGGTTGTCTTTCTTAACGTCAAACTGCCGTCGATAAATGTCTGCGTTTGAGACGGAGTATTTTCGTCTCGAACAATTTATGTACAGGGTGGAAAGAAAAGTTTATGCATAAAATATTAAAAGTCAATATATATACGTTTTTCTTTTTTTTGCATTGTATTCTACTCGTTGTGAAGGTAAAACTTTTCCACTGAACCACAGGTCGTAATTTAGTTGTGTTGAAAAATGGCGAAAAAGTTCTAACAGCGACTTTATTATTCTGAACGCGTGGATTTGGCCAATTTTGTTGCCAATTAGTTTTATCATTTGATTATTCAGGCTTAAAATGAGGCTACAGCTATGATGAATCCAATGTTAATAAAACCTGAATGCGAAAATTACGTGAAATAGACATCCACGTGTTCAGAACCTTAAAGTCGCTGTTAGGACGCACGCGTCCGCGATTAAGAAACCTCGCCAAAAAGAGCTGTGTTGGGTTGCGATTCATGATTCCTTGGAAAAGTTTTACCTTCGTGATAAATAGATTACAATACAAAAAAGAAAATTTAATCTTGAGAACGGAGAAACTTTTCTTTTATGATGTTTTCATTTTCGGGCAACCACAATCAAGTACAAATACACGCACGTGACGTCCATCGTGAAGAGTGTGTTGAGGCGATTAAACATCAAATATTTAAATGGATATTTTACGCAAGAAATATTACGCGTCCTCTCAGTTCCAACCGATCCTCCACCGTCCACAACGATAATAATAGTAATAATAACAATTGACGTTGAAATTTGGAATTCGGAACACGAAAACACGAGCGAAATCTAAACGGCGGTCGCAAGTTGAGCGGAAACGAAATCGCGCTAGGTGGCGGCGTGATCGTTAATCCGGCCGCGTCGACGACTTAATACGTTGGGCAAACGATCCCGTGCGCGTCGTCAGCCTAAGTCCCGAGGAAAATTACTCCTCGCGAGGCTAAGCAGTATGCAGATCGCGAAATCGCGACATACGCCGGGGATTAGGCTCGGCGGCGGCTGCCGCCGGGTCTAAAGAGGATCCGCGAAATCGGCAGATCGAAATGTCCCCGGGAATCCTATTTAACTTACTCGGGGAGGCGCCGAGAGGCGACCACCCACGCCCCCTCCCCCTTCCCCGTCTGTTTCGCTATAATTTGTGTAATCGCCCTGCTCGCCACGCGCCGCCCCGAGGATTTTCACTCTCCTGGATAGATTCATCCTCGCTGGGAACGCAAGATTTCAGCTTTCGAGATTTCTACTGCCGCGAAACGTTTGGTTCGAATTCCTTGATAATTGACCGTAGTAAGAGTTGCCATTTTAAGTGATTTATCAATCGTCACTTGTTAATTATGTTAACCAATTAACCAATTATATTGGCTGATTGGTTAATATAATTAATTATATCAAAGGTTATCAGTCGTGATCGGTATCAATTTAGTTAGTTGTATTAATCACTACAAACAGTTGTTACTTTATTTCAAAATTGACCGATCAAACGTGGACTGAAATAATTCCAAGATTCACTAATTAATTAAGTTACTCGTGATTAGACAAAATTAATCATTTTAAATTTTGTATTGATCATCGGTCGCTGGTTGGTCCGAATTATTAATCGTATTAATCATTTCGTCAGTTGCGTTAAACGTTTAATTAATCATCAGTCATGAATGATATTAATCGACCGATCAGTTAGTTATTTTGTCGTATTACGTCTGTAACTAGTCATCGATTACTAATTTCCAGATTGACTAACCTAATCACTGACTGAAAAATAACTCACAAGTTGACCAATTTAAACGAACAACAATTTAAAACAACGTTAATTTAAAGACCCAGAAGCAACTGTTCTGACTAGGAAATGAAGATGACCATAAAATTTTATTGATAAGCAAACATTTGAATCGATACAAAACAAATTACAGGCGCGATCACTCAGTACCAGACAATGCCACTCCTACTCGAGGTCTACCCCACGCCTCCTCACGAATCACGTGACCCAAATCAACCAATCGCTAATTTTCGTTGCATCAGCGTTGCACCTGAAGAGGCCCGATTTTCTGGCTTACCCTCGCTAAAATCACTTTCAGTGATAAAATTTCAAACGAACAGACCAACGTCCTGGTTCCAAAAAATACCTGACAAATATTTCACCTCTGCTCTCCACCGACACGCTCTCGCGAGTCACCGCGCGAGATTTCACTCGCCTCCAACGACAGGACAACGGGACGCGTCCCCCTGAATTTTAGTTGAATCGAGGGACAGAGGGGTAACGGGGCTTGATGCATGGCTCCCAGGACGCCACGCCGATCCCCTAGATCTGCCATTCGTCCTGGCCATCGCGTCTTTCTCCCTTCTTCGGGTCTTTATTTATTTAAAGCTCGTCACCGGGCCCGCGTAACCCCCCAAGGACACGCTCGCGCGCGTATTCCGCAGTTCGACGGTCGATCCGGACCCGGATCTCTCTCCCCCTCGCTCCCGGGAATTCTCCGCAGGACTGATCGCCACTTTGAACGCTGTCTGCGGCCGCCAGAGACCCGGCGCCGCCGATTTTTCGGCCTCTTGGCTCTCCTTCGAGCTTACTCGTACGTTTCCTCTTCGTTATCAAATGTCATGGACACGTAATATTCCATTTTCTGTTTTTTTCACGTTCCGTACTCAAGAGCTTCGTTCCATGCAAGGTTTCAGTTGCTTGTGTTTCGGAAAGGATTGGAAAATTGTCGTCATCGGTACGTAACGTGACGTTGTAAATTAACAGAGATTCGTAAATTTCGGAGATATCGAAATACTTGGAGATAAAAACGAGAACATGTAAAGGACTGTACGCACGGCAGGGGAGTTATTAAAAGAAATATTACACAAAGAAGTAACTCATTCAATTTTTAAACAGCCTTCGTTCGTTTAAATTCCTCCTTTAAAGGAACAATGAGGAAAATCTCACGCTGGGACATATTGAAAACGCTATCGAATCGCATCCAGTTAAAGAAAGTGTAGAGTCTCACACACACACACACGCACTGTCAGATAAAAAGGAAGCTGAAACCAAGGCTACGCGTCCAATCGGAGAACATTCTCCAGATTATAAGCCAAGCACATCGTCAAAAAGTAACTCTACACGAAGACGTTCGCAGTGTTGCAGAACCAACGTTCGAAAAGGATCAAGACACTGGTGCTCGACTTGCAAATTCCCTATTACGTATCCTGCCTCGTTTGCAACAACAGATTCAATTTCTAACTTTTCAAAAGAACTGGGCTTTTTCCTTGATACGCCACGTGCGTTTGAGTTTGGCGATTCGTATAAATAAATCCGAGCAATAAAATTACCGATTTTACGAAAAAGAAGAAAAGGAAAATAAAAATCATTTAAATTACAACTTAATTCGCTCAACACACGTATTTCAGTTTCAAATACTTTGAATTGGGATTCGTTCAAAATTTGCGTAGCCCAGCATCGAGAGGGTCGACAGGAAGGTGGAGGCAAAGAGGTCAGAGTGCAATCTACGAGGAAAGAGTTACAGCGCAACGTTACAGGATCCATAACAAGGCGGAGGATTCATGGTGAACCGGAAATCCTTTTCTTTCACGACCCTCTCTCGCTGGTCTGCGGGATTAACGAAAGGATCGGGGAGACCCTGGGTGATTTGTAGACGACGGGCAAATAGATCTCTGGCAAGTCGAATTTTCGTCGACACGCTCAGCTCGACGAAAGCTTGTTTGCACGGTCTCGGTGTTTAACATTTTCCATTCGCGCGGGCAGGGGGCGCCAAGTGATTTCGTCAGGGATTAACCATGTTCGACATTTAATATTTATTACATTTATATTCTATAATACTTGTAATATAATGCAAAATAATAGTAATGTACTAGTAATATATTAGTAATTATATACTAGTACTAATATACTATACTAGTACATTACTATTATATTGCATTATATTACAAGTATTATAATATACTAGTATATTATATTATAGTATATATATATATAGTATAGTATATTAGTACTAATAACTGATAATTATATATAAATATAAATAGTAATATACTATACTATATACTAATATACTATATAATATAATATATTATACTAACTATATTCAATACCTTATTTACAACGCCATTTGGCGTCAAATTGAAAACTGTTATCTGTCGTTAGGCGTCATATGAATGTCGTGTGTAGTAATGCACGTATAGTTTTCGTAAAGTCCTATTACAGATAGAAAATTGTTTCAATACCTATCATTTAATACCTAAACAAAATTACTGATCTCTCAATGTTAAATGTGTAATTTTTTGCGGATTAAAACTTTATCTCTGCGAATATATATATTGCGAAATACATATATTTTATTATTCGCAAAGTTTACCTTTTTTGGCAAAATTTAAATAAAATTTTTTATTTCTGTTAGTTTCAAGTAAAAAATGTTTATTATCACTGAAACTGGTTTTAGCGGGGGTAAACCCAGAAAATCGGGCCTCTTCAGGTGCAACGCTGATGCAACGAAAATTAGCGATTGGTTGATTTGGGTCACGTGATTCGTGAGGGGACATGGGGTAGACCTCGAGTACAAGTCGTGCATCTTTTTTTTTCTTCCCGTCTTAAAGAGGTCAACGTTATAACTTCTTCGATAAAGTATCAATATTTATCACATTTGGTATTTGGAGGAACAACCGGCGGACCAAGTGGCCAAATAAACCATGGATTGATTGTGAGATTAACTTGGTGGAGGAGGGAGGACCGGCAGTTTGCTTAATTTTCGCGGAGCTAAGGAACGCGAAATCGAGCCACCTGCTCGGAGTTCGATTAGAGGGTTGAATACCTCTCGTTGCCTCCGGTAATTCAAATTGCTATCTGCGACTCGGCGACGTAGTTCGCTACGTCCAAGTACCCAAGACCAAACTAGAAACGTTCCAATCTTTCATTTCTCAGTGTAAAAATCGCAGTGAAAACCCGTCCCATCGACGACAGAGTCTATTATTACCAAGTTCACGGCGACTGAGCTCTAAACGTATACCTGAAACTCTAACCAACGGGATAAACCTTTTAGTTTCCGTCGTTCGATCGAAACGACCCGGGGTCGGAGAGGAGCCGTCTCTCGCGAATGGAAAAGTTCATTAGAAACGAAAAGGGGCGACGAGGCGTTTGTCAGTGACTTCTCTCTCTCTCTCTCTCTCTCTCTCTCTCTTTGAGAAAAGCTCTCGCGCGAGAACGAACGCGTCCGCCATGCTGATCAAATTTTCGGCGCGGTTGACAGGCAACATGGCAAAAACAAAGTTTGCCCGAGCGCGGCAGCGTTAATTCGGTTTGCCCCGTGTTTTTCCACCGCGGGAAGACGTCCCGGGGCGATGTTGCCTCTCTCCTGTCGTAGACACCGCCGTGATAGACGAATTTTAAAGCGCGCAATCCCCCTCCCCCCTTCAACCCCCGATTTCCCCCGTGAAAAAATTCAATTCCCTCAAAACTCAATGCGGAGAGTTTAATATGAATTTCATAATCAACGCGCTTTAAACGTCCCCTCTCTCTCTCTTTCCGTCTCTCTGCTCGCTTGTTTGCCAACTTTGGCGCCGAGCTTCGTGGAAAAACGATCAACAGTTTAATAACTGGCCGCGTTTAATCGTTCTTCGATTCTACGTAACCGCGAATCGATCGAGAACCGGAGAATTCGAGGTGGTCGGCTGCTTTGAATTGGCAAAATTGGTGACGAAAATTCAAACGATGGGTGGAAATTTAACGCCAGTGGTTAAGATGACCAATTTGTGATTTTTATTAGGTATTTTATAGACCTGACGCTCAGAGCAAGATAATAAATTCCGATAATAAATAAAAAGAATAATGCAAGATATGAAAATATTGAAATTTTTCGACTCGACTATTTTCAGAATCTAGTCAATAGATTGTCACGATCGATTTCTCTCGGTTTTTAAAAAGGAAAATTTGATATCCTCCGTGTTCCAACTGACGTTGACTTGATAAGTTTTTGCAAGATCAAACCTCCCGAAACTTCTCCAAACCTCACAAAAATATGTGTATATGCCTATTTGGGCGAACTCCTCCGTGAAGTTAATCAAGAACAAGCACCTATCGAAAATGACCGATGAGAATTTAAAGTATTCGATGTGACTCTCACGTAATAATTTGGTCAAGAGCAAACAGGCTCGTAAATTAAAAGGCAAGTACTAATTTTGTCTTTTTTTAAAATTCCTCTCAAATGTTTACCATTTATAAAGATATAAATTTTTGTTACTGAAGTAATTTAGTGCTGCATCGAAGCTCGGTTTTTAAAAAGGAAAATTTAATACTCTCCCTCCGTGTTCCAATTGACTTGATAAGTTTTCGCAAGATCAAACCTCCCGAAACTTCTCCAAACCTCACAAAAATATGTGCATATGCCTATTTGGGCGAACTCCTCCGTGAAGTTAATCAAGAACAAGCACCGATCGAAAATGACCGATGAGAATTTAAAGTATTCGATGTGACTCTAACATAATAATTTGGTCAAGAGTAGGCTCGTAAATTAAAAAGTAAGTAATTTTGTCCTTTTCTAAAGTTCCTCTCAAATGTTTACCATTTATAAAGATATAAATTTTTGTTACTAAAGTAATTTAGTGCTGCATCGAAGCTCACTTGAGGACAAATTGACACACGTTTGGTCAATTGTTGACAGATGTAATAACAGCGTATTTTTTACGAGAATTTAAGATTTAAATTTTTGATAAAGCAGATAAACAAAAACTCGCGTACTCTCCACTCTTCAAAACTTTGTTTTTTATGGGAATTTTACGCTACAATCGTAACTCGTTTCTGCCAACAAGCAGCCATCAGAGTGAAGAGAGCGCGCGCTTCTAGTTTCTTAAAAAAGACGAAGCTCGAATTAAAATTTATGATTTTTCGATACACAATGTCAAGTTAAGATACTCGATGTCAGCACGTCAGAGAGAAAAAGATCGGACGAGGGTTAATGAGAGAACAGAGAATCGATTCGGTTGGAAAATGGAGGCACGATACAATAAGCTCGTCCGTCGCGCGCCTTAATCCGCCATTGTAATACGAAATTCACGAGGCGAACGACAAAGGAGGCCGGGGGGCTCCTTGCCGGCCCATAAATTTAATCGGCTTTCGGTTTATCGGCCCCGGCCCCTTCGATCACGAAAGAAATCCCCCTCTCGTCCCCTCAATTTCCTCCTTCGTCCGCTCTTCCAAACAAAAAGAAAGAAGAAGAAGAAGGAGAAGACAGTTTTCTCCCATAAATATATCGCCATCTCGAAAATCTTCCGACAGTGGGACGAAGAATCAACTTAAATCCAAACAGATCGACTTCTCAGATGTTTCAGAACACGAGAAGGGGCAAGTCTAAATATCTCTTCCACCCGAGGACGCAAAATCCAATGAAAAGTTCGAAGACAAGCTGCAGATCGTGAAAAGAAACACACTGGTGGTAGTAAAAACTCGAAAATAAAATAAAGTCGACGATTCGAACGACTTTTAAAAGAAAACGCAAGAGGATCCCTACAATGACACTTGCAAAGCAAAGGCAGTAATTTGTCAGAGCGATGACTTTGCTTAAAAAAAAATTAATCTCTTGCTGATCCGAGTTAAATTTAATTTCATCCGATTGGCCGCGCTCTGTCCAACGATTAATAATAATGATAAAAATGAGGAGAAATCGTCGGTCCTTTGGTGGAAACTATGATAAAACGTGCCATTAAAGGCAGATCGATTGGAAGCGCGGCGTGATTGAACAATAAGGTGTTAAACAGTTATTAAACTGTTCATTTGGCGGACCAGTTTCGACAGAGCGGAGCGAAACAATATGCGCAGGCTTGTGACAAGGGTAGGACACACACGGCACGCCGGCCGCTGTGGGGTTGGCCCGGGGGCGTGTGTGTATGTGCGCGCGTGCGGGCGAGGAGGTGGGAGAGGCTGCAGGTATCGTTCAATCGCACCCTTAATTAGCGCACTCAATTAAGCACGAGCGCGCGACAGACTGCGCAACCAGGCAGCGGCGACAGTTTTTGCTTTGCGTTTAAACTGCGTTAGTCGATCGAATTACCGACAATTATACCGCGCCGCTCTGCCCCGAATTGTTTGCCATCGTCGCCGGGCCGACGAGATTACGGAGAAACGCGCACGCTCCTTTTCCTTTTTCCACCTCCGTTTTTGGTTAGGTTAGGTTATTTTAGGTGGATTTCAACTGCGCTGTTGCCCTGTCGGGAAAGGAAAGTTTGTCCGTGGCTACGATTCTTTCGAAAAATTGACCCTGACCTTGAATTTCAACATCAAAATTTTCATTTTTTCAAGAAATCTAATCACCATAGGTTGCAATTAAATAATTCTGCTGAAAAATGACGAAGAAGTATTTCTTGATTATAGTTTCTCGTTTGAAACACTGCCGACGCGCGAGTCCTAACAGCGACTTTATGGTTCTGGACGCGTGAATTTGGTTTTATTGGTAATTGGTTTTATCATTTGATTATTTAGACTAGAACTGATGCTACAACCATGATAAATCAAATATTAGTGAAACTTAATAATACAAAAATTACATAAAATAGACATCCACGCATTTAGAATCATAAAGTCGCTGTTAGGACGCGTGCGTCCATAGTATTAAACTGCAGACGCGTTTATGTTTCGAATAATGTTAATAGTTAGATTATTTAGACCCACGCTAACGTTACAACTATGATAAAAAAGAAATGTTGAGTGAAACCTAATAAAACTTTATAATTAAACGTATTGGATACAATTAATTAAAATTTTAGTATGGAAGAATAGTGTTACGAATGAAATGTTCATTTAAAATCAATTCATTCGGAATTGACAGATTCTCTTCGTTTTTGAAGAAATCCGAACTTGTATATTTTGTAATTCATTTTCATGGAATTTTTAACAGACTTGGGGATACACAGAGTTCAGATATTTTAAAAAATTCTGTCTAATTAAAAAGTCCATCTTTTACACCCAAATACTATTCGTTGAATAGTACTCAGTGTATGCCACGAATATCGAGAACATATTTTCAAACATTTTGACAAACAAATGATACGTTCCTCCGACAGAGAAATTTTCTATTTAACATTTATTTATTTTTTTTTCACAAATTCCACTCTGTCTGAAATTTTCATTTTCAAGAGCGTTTATATTGAACTAAAAAAAAAAAAATATTCTACGGTCCAAAAATTCCCTAACTTCTCTTCGATCCCTGATTCACACTCCTTTCTCGGACTGACAATTGTAACATCGACATATCAACAAATTCACAAAAATCAAGTTCGATCAGTGAAAAATTTGCAAAATGCTCCGCGTGAATTTTCCCCTGCATTTTCAAAACGGCGAGATGGTAAGAAAGAAGAAGAAGAAAAGAGCAGGTAAAGAGATAAACGAGCGGCGGGTACGTCGTCAATTGACTGACTGTTAGACATTATTGAGGGGATGAAACGAGCGGTTTGATCGAGTGTGATGGATTTCTCCTTTGTCAGGGCCGCTTCTATTCGCGCAAATAATTATCTTGCCTGGATAAAAACCGTGCGACGAGAAAGGTAAACGATTGCACCCTCTGTCGCACCTTCTACATCCCCCCTCTTAAAAATCATCCCCCCGATTTTCCAGTCACGCCAGAGAGGATATTAGCGAGGATCGATCCCCACCCCTCCGCGCGTATTATCGCCGGGGCGGAACCTTTCTCGAAAGCTGGAATCCAGCGACCGACGATGTTTACGGAACGAAGAATAATACTTTTAAAATGTTGATTTTCCGCGCGCGGCGAGGTTCGTTAATGTTTGTCGAAATGGGAGATTAAATGGAAGATCGAAGGGGCGAGGCGACATTTGGAGTACAGGAGAGAACGATACTTTCTCAAGTGGAAAGACGTCGAAAATCTGCTCGAAGAAGGACTATTTTTGATGAAATAAAAAACTGCACGACTTGTACCCCAGTACGATTCGTCTCACTGAAGGGCCCAGAAGCAAGACGACTTTTTTGCCATAAAATTTTATTGATATGCAAACATTTGAATCGATAGAAAACAACGCTACGCCTACTTGAGGTCTTCGCCACGCCCCCTCGCGAATCACGTGACCCAAATCAACCAATCGCTAATTTTCGTTGCATCAGCGTTGCACCTCGAGAGGCCCGATTTTCTGGGTTACCCCGCTAAAATCACTTTCAGTGCTAAAATTTACAAAGTCGTTCGAGAATTCAACGAAATTTCAGAAGGGAAGAGTGGGGGGGGGGACACTTTCGACGCAGGAAGCAGCGTCTTTGCCGCAGGATTGTTTCTCGCGAGGGAAAAATTCCGGCGCGACAGCGGTCGATCAGAATTTTTCCTCGATGCGCCCGCGGCGGTTCCCCGGGAACGTGTCCCATTGAATATTCCATAAATAAATCGGCGTTTAATAGAAAATCGGCCGAGAAACTGGGGGAGGGGGAGAGAGGAATCTTCTCATCGCTCACTGTCACGCCACGCCGCTGATGCTAGCGCGCTATCTCAATAATATTCAGTTTATAAAGTTTCAATGGCGTGCTTATTACGTGGCTGGAGAGACGTAGCTCCTCCTCTTCGTCGTCGTCGTCGTCGTCGTCGTCGTTCTCAAGGGCGATAATCGAGAGTATTAAAAAAAATTCGCAAAAGTTCGAACATTGAGATAAAAAAAATATCGGCCGGTAAGAGGATCCAAATTTCTGGAGAAATTTCTCGCGATTCTCTCCGAAGAGAAGGTGATAGAGAAACTCGTATCTTAATTACGAGACGGCCAGAGTGGAGGATCGATCGTAGACGTGATCGCCTTTGTCTCGGGTCCCCCGCGAAAAGGAAGTCAGAGCGGGTGAGAGGGGGGAAGGGGAGCTGACAGTTTCTTCACAGGTGCACGCTGTATCCAGTTAATTGAATCGCTTAATTAATCTTGTAGTCTTTAATTAAACGTAAGGACAGACACTGCGGGGAGTGGGGAGGGGGAGTGCCGATAATTCTGATGAGATTCAGGATGCCGGGAAATTAGGAAAGAGGGCCGCTGATAACGCGTTTAATACTTGATCGCAGACGTCGTCGTAGTTTCCAAACTTGTTCGTCCTTCGAGAAATCCCGGGTCCTGCCTCTGCATACGTTTATCGTTGATCTGATAATTTCACCCGGAGATCGCTGGAGTGTGGCGAGCCTAAATTTTTGATGGACGAAGCGAAGGGGCCCTAAAATTCGCGAGGAAGCTCCAAGTCTTTGGAACGTCGGACGTTTCAACTAAAATTAGTCGTTTGATCGCAGGAAATCAAAATACACTTCGTCTCTTCGTCTAGTCAACAAGAGCCTTGGAGGGTAATGGTTCCTTCGATTGTTTCGAATGTTTCGCGATACGAATACATATGTCGAAACAAGTGATTATTTTTAATAGCTAAGTTCTAACGAATGAAGATGACTTTTTTGCCATAAAATCTTATTGATAGAAAACAAGCTACAGGTGCGATCGCTCAGTACTAGATAATGCCACTCCTACTCGAGGTGTATCCCACGCCCCCTCACGAATCACGTGACCCCCAAATCAACCAATCGCTAATTTTCGTTGCATTAGCGTTGCATCTGAAGAGACCCGATTGCCTGGGTTACCCCCGCCAAAATCACTTTCAGTGATAAAAAGGGAAAGAATATACTAAAGTATATTTAAAAAATAATCGAAGAAATATATTATTATAGTAGAAAATTTACTGTAGGATAGAGAACGCTGTCGAACGATCAAGTGATATTTTTGATAGACAGGTTCTAAGACAAATAACCTGCACGACGAAGAAATATATATTATTAAAACACAATAATCGAAGGAAAAAGGAGGCAAATCTACTGTAGAACAGAGAAATGACGGTGGATCGCGTGCATCCGTTGAGAACGATAACAAGAGGGTCGAGAGGGGCGATAGCGCGCGTCGTTCGACAGACATTACCGGATAGTGCAATGTTGGAAAATGGCGAGAGATCGAGGTGTCCCGCCGCTGGCAAATGGAAAACGGATCCCTCGTACGATTTTAGTACGCCACGTGCCGCGTTCTCTTCTCGATTGCATCGCCACGTTCCCCCATCTTTCTCCGCGCGGTCGACAAAGGAGTCGACTCGTAACAAAAGCCTACGCGAATTTCGGCTTTCTGATAGTGGCGAGTTACACGGGATCTTGCAAAGTCTAGTCTCCGAATCTGTCTCGATCTGATCAATCGCGAACAGTGTCTCTACGTTCCTTGCTAGAATCGCGACTGACATTTTCAAGCTACCTGAGAAGAATCCACAATTTTAGGTATCGTTTAAGAAACGATCGAGTCGTGGCAATTAAATTTCAACGACGGACGCGTCTAAAAGGAGCAGTCCTGACCATTTGACGAACGAGAAGCACCCTCCTACGAATCAATTTCCACGTTCCAACAAAAAAAAAAAAACCCCAGCCTACTCCTCTGACCAATGTAATTAAAAAAAAAAAGAAAAAAAGAAAGAAAAATGCGGCTTGGGAGGAAAACGAGGCAGCGGTAGGCATTGTGAGCCTTCAGAAACAGGACCATGGAGAGAGAGAGAGCGAGCGAGCGAGAGGGGCGCTCGAGAGCGCTGTGTGTGCTCGTAATGAAGGGTATCCCCGGGGCCGCGGCCCAGGCTGACCAACCAACTGAAATCCCAGGCGCCTAGACCGAAACAAAGCTTGGCCGTGTGCAAACAGCGAACGAGCGAGCAGCCGGTTGCTCCGCGAAACTTTAACAATGGTTATTGTCTCGACACGAGTCTGTAACTGGCCTAATAAAATGGCGGAAGCCGCCGGTGGTGGTGTTGGTGGTGGTGAAAAAAAAAAAAAAAAGGAAAACGGAGCGCCAGCGGAAAAATCGGCCGGAACTAGATAGGTAGATACGAGTAAAGGTCCGAGGCGAGAGAGAGAGGACCTCTCGTTACCGTTCCCAACACGCTTTCCCTTGTTTTATACCCTCGTGCAAGCTTCCCCTCTTGTTTCCCTTTTGCGTTATTTTTTTTTCATTTAGGGTGGAGAATGGGATTCTGTTTGGTTTTTTGCCACGCGATCAGGCTAATGGGCCCCGGTTAATGTTTCAGAAATATCTGGCCGTTTCCCTTTAAGTTTCTCGATCGATCGACTCGTTCCGAGATTCTACGTTCGCGCGCGTCCTCTAAATTTCATTGCTACTCCGAATTTAGCCATTTCGATCAGGTCCTTCGACGATGGATTCGCACCGCGGTTGAGTCTTTCAGTTTCGATTTCCAGTCTTTGGTTTCATCGATTCGATTTTGTTCCGTTCTTTAAAAGAAGGAGAGAATCAACGAAGGACGGACCTCTGGTCTTGGAGGTTTTAATTAACCGCAATCTAGAACCTTGGTTCTAATATCGGGGACAGATAAATAGTCTGGCGTAACGGTGAATTCGGTTCTCATTTACGTCGACTGTGTCTGGCACCAGCCGCTGGCGAAACGGATGGAAGAGGAGAAGAGCGGTCGTAACAAAGAACTGATTCGAGATAACCGCCTGGAAATCGAGAGCCTGCAAGTTGCCGTGCATTTTGCAAGATCTTCGGCCCCGCGTATTCAGCCCGCTGCGGCGAGAAACGCGTGCATATTTCAATGGAACAAACGTTCCGCCGTGAACTCGAAGCGTCTCGACGCGAGCCAACCTTTGATTCTCGCATCGCGACGTCGTCGTCGCCGGTGATCAAGCTTCCTGCGCGCTCGCGGCAGCCAACATTGTTTGATCTAGTTTGAAGTGTACGATTGTTCGCCTCGTTTCACGCTCGCGGAAACTCTTTTCGGGGAACTTCTAACTGCCTTGCCGCGGCTGAAAGCGGTGGCGAGCAAGCACTGGTGACAGAATTCGAATACTTGGTGCTGCGACGATTGGCTTTGTTTGATGCAGTTGGAGTAAACTTGTCAGAAACCGCGATGTTGTACAAATAATTTGTTTTCAATAATTTAGCGACAAGAGCGTATCGTATTTAGGCACTGTTTGAATTCTTTCTCATAATTTGTCGTCTACAAAGATTCGTTTCGTAGTAATGTTTGATCTAGTTTGAAGTGTACGATTGTTCGCCTCGTATCACACTCGCGGAAACTCTTTTCGAGGAACTTGGTGCTGAGACGATTGGCTTTGTTTGATGCAGTTTGGAGTAAACTTGTCAGAAACCGCGATGTTGTACAAACAATTTGTTTTCAATAATTTATCGTGTCGTACTCACTGTTTGAATTCTTTCTCCTAATTTGATACCTATTAGTTTTGTTTGACGTAGTTTGAAACGAGCTTGCCAAAAGTTATAATATTATAGAAATTATTTATTTTTAATAATTTAATGACAACATCGTATCATGTACAGGCACTGTTTGAAATTTTTTCTGCTCATTTAATACCTATAGGGATTCATTTTATGACAATTGGTTTGATCTAGTTTGAAGTGTACGATTATTGATCTCGCAGAAATTATTCTCTTATCAACTTCTAACCGGTTTGCTATAGAAAGCAGTGGCTGATGAGAGAATTCGAATACTTGGTCTTTAAACGATTGGTTTTGTTTGACGCAGTGTGAAACGAGCTTGTCAAAAGTTATAATAGTATATAAATAATTTATTTTTAATGGCAATATCAAGTATTCAGAAACTGTTTCAAATATTGAATTCTTTCTCATAATTTGACACCTACAGAAATTCGTTTCGTGACATTCGTTCGTTTGGTCTAGTTGAATCCAGTTTAGTATAGAAACGGCTGCGTCGTTTGATATATTGACAGTTTGTAATTATCCATGACAATTAATGTACATTCGCTGGCTATACACCGGCAGTCAATAACTCTTTATACTCATCAGCGATGATCGATGCAGTTCGACAGAGGTCTTTATAGTAATCACTCGCGGTCTGATATTGAATTATGACTAGAAACAAATTACTGTGATCAAGGGTGATTAATAACTGGCGATGAGAGGTAATAGCGAGCAATGAATTACAGCCACGAGCGATCGATAGTGAACAATAAGGAGGCAGATCGTTTATTCGTGATTAATAACAATGACACTTGTGGAATTGACAGCACTCGAACAATTTGCAAAGACATTTGTCGAAGAAATTCAAAGAGCTTCTCCAAAATGAAAACGATACGACTGGTTCCACGAGCGACTACTTTGTTTAAAAAATAAATTTTGCAAGGTACAAAAGTTCGACAAAATTTCGTGTGTAAACGCAAGAGGGAAGGAGAAAGTTGACAGGGTGTTTCGTGATTTTTCAGGGGGGGGTTTCGTGGCTTTCGCGAAATGACCGGGTCGCGCCGCGAATTTCAATGGATTGCGTTCCGATGTTTGCCCGTTCTCGCTCCCTCCGGCTTGCACACCCTCCCCCACGCCATCCCCCAAACTCGCACAAAAGCACCGGCTGGGTTTCCATTAGTTTAATTACAGACAAGGTCGTCGTCGTCGTCGTCGTCGTCGTTGCTCGAAACATCGTTTCAAACCTGTCCGAAGCGACGGAAGTTAATTCCATGGAAAAGGTAAATCGCGAGACGTCAAACTCAAACCTCGATCTAAAAATTTCGAGAAAAATATGTAATTTTGAGCTTCAAATTTCTCAATTATTAAACATTATTGTTACATTATTATTATTACCAACAGTGTCTGTCAAAGAAAACTGATCGAATGATCGATAAAATAAAACTCGTCTAATCAAACCAACTTTATTATGGATTCAGTAAACGTCAAAGATTTTTCAACCTTTCAATTTTTAAATCGCAGCGTCAAAACGATGGACAATTATTTTGAAAAAAAAAAGAAAGAATTGTCTGCTCGTTCGTAAACGTCTCGATCGAAAGTTTTCCACGAGTGAGACTGTGCTCAGGTGGGGAATAATGGATTCACTTGCTCGCAAGTGAGCGAGAGAGGCAGAGAGAGAGTGATTAATGGCTCCGGAGGAGCGTTTAAGATATAATTAATTGGTGGGTTAAGTAAGTTGCCCGACTTTAAGCAGTTTTCAAGTTTTATTAGATCCACCAGCCGGTTGCATTTAGTTCGATGTATTTATACTGACCGAAAGATGTTCCGGCTGCTTCCTGTCGTTCGATTTATTAATGTCTTTTCAATTACACACGCTTACAAACGTTCGTGTCCTCTGCAAAATTTTCAAATTTATTCCTCGAGGAGATTTATTACTCGTCTCGTCGAAATGACGAAACTCGAGTTCACGAGAAAAAAAGAAAACCTCTTGATAAACCAAACTCTTAATTGTGTTTATTAAAATGTACACAGCGTGTATCAAAATGTCGTAAATTTTTAATATATTCAGAATTAAGCTTTTTATTGGAAAATTTGCTAATTGGAAACAGTAGCTATAAACGCAGTTCTTTTACAATCGAAAAAGATTTATCGCTCGACAAATTACTCGAAATTAACAAAATTAATTTAACTAGAGAGAACTAATTTTTATTGAAAAAAAAAAAAAGGAATAAATTGGAGAGAACCGAGTTCGCAGTAACCGGAGCTCATTCCAGCTGAACGCCATTAGGAAACAGAGAGGGAGAGAAAAGAGAGAAAAAACAGACAGAGAGTCCAATTGAATCTAAAAGCGGAAACTGGAGCAAAGGAAGAAGAATCGCGCGGGTGGAGGCGCGTGGCGAACGTTGCACGAAAAGCGGCGAATGAAATCGAATGCGATGCATTAAGAGTCTTAACGTGATTCACAGGCTCGGCTCTCGCCCAAGAGGCTCCCCCTCAACCCGCTTGGTTTTCGTTCCGCGGGGCCGAGGTGTTTTGCATCTGCCCGGCTTTATAAACTCGCCCAAACGACAATGGTTATCGCTGCGAGAAAGTGCCTCCCCCGGTCGTTACGAAAGAACGCGATCGGGTCTGAAACGGCGCGCAGTTCGGGCGAAACGGGGCCACCGATAAAATCACGGCGAATCCACCCTTAATTGCCACGATCCCCGCCCTCGAGAATCGTTTGTAATTTCGCGCCACTAGTTGCTGCTTGCCCTCCATTCCACCAGTTGCGAGAGACACGCTGGTCTTCTTTCTTTTTTTTCAGATCATGGTTTCAAAAGTAGCTCTCTCTCTCTCTCTCTTTTTCTCGCGCGCGAATATTCCCGATTCGCGTTCCGTTCGACGAACTTCCCTCCGCAAAGGAATTCGAGCAATTTCGCTTGAAAGTCGTACAGAAGAATTCTCCTCGGCCGTGTTACTCTGACGTTACCCGCCATTCGATGTTCGACGAGTTAATCGAATTCTTCGAGAGTTGGAACAGAAAGTCGTGCTTGGAAGAAAAAAAGGAAAATTACGTCGTCGCGACACGGTGGTGCAACAGTCTAGAGTAGGAGAATTTTTTTTTTTTTTTTTTCAAAGAGACACGAGAGGGCGAGAGAGGATTAAGAGGAGTTGAACGGCCTAATAGACACAGAGTCGCCAGAAATAAGTTCCATAAGCTGGCTGAACCGAATTAGGATCGTCTGGCCGACGCGCGGAATGGCCGCAGACAGGCAGTCGAGACCTGTTGCGCCGCGACGCTGGCCTCGCTGAGCCGAGTCTCGGACCTGGACGCTCCGCATTTCGCAAATTAGAATTTCCGTTTCCCTGCCGCGGAAATGTCCACACCCCGCAACCGGCTGTTCCTTTGTGTTCTCAGACCTCGAAGTTTTCCAATTTTCCTTCCAACTTTGTCAAATATAAAATTCCAGTCTTCCCATGACAAAATGTTGGCTTCTTGCAGCAAAAAAGTCTGCAACATTTGTTAGAATTGATGACGATCAAAGTGTAAAATTTCCATCAGAGACGTCGAGTAAAAAGAAACGGAAAATCTTTGTAATATTTATAAATAGGATACACAAGCTTTTGTTCGTGTGTTTTACGAAGAATCACTCGAGTCTCCAAAAATACACTGTTTTATACCTGTAAAATATAACAAAAAACTGCACGACTTTTTTGCCATAAAATTTTGATATCTAAACATTTGAATCGATAGAAAAACAAATTACATGCGCGACAATGCCACTCCTACTCAAGGTCTACGCCACGCCCCCTGACGAATCACGTGACCCAAATCAACCAATCGCTAATTTTCGTTGCATCAGCGTTGCATCTGAAGAGGCCCGATTTTCTGCCTCACTTTCAGCGATAATATTCAAAAATATTATATAACAAAATACAACAAAAATGTTCCAATGGTCATGCTGAGTCTGCAATATTTATTAGAATTAAGCTAGAATTACCTGGAAGACAAGCAAAGCGTAAAATTTCCATCGCGAGAGGCATTAAAGTAAAAGAAAATTTTTTATAATACTTTTAAATAGGGTACACAAGCTTTCGTCTACAAAGAATTGTATCATTCGAGTCTCCAAAAATGCACTGTTTTATACAACAAAATACATACAACAAAAATATTCAAATGGTCATTTTGAGTCTGCAATATTTATTTATTAGAATTAACTAAAACTAACTAGAATTGACTAGAATTAACACAAGCTTTTACTTGTACGTTTTACGATCATCAGAGAATCATTCCAAACGCTGTTTTATATCTACAAAATATCTAAAAATATCAACAAAACGGCTAAAAATGGTCATTTTGCCAATTTTGGCAGTGCCAGTATTAATTACACTTTACGGGGACACGGTTGGTCGCAAAATCAAGCCCGGATTTTCATTTCAGAAACGTCCCGCGAAATCGCGCGCGGTGAATTTATCCGCGTCGATCGAGACCATCGAGACTTTCTTCAGTGGCGTGGCCAGCTCGCAAGTATTTCCGGTGGAATTTTAATTAATACGCCGCGGTTTAGGTTAGGTTAGGACGACCAATACGCGATCACGCTCTTGCACTTGAAATTTTTCTTCTCCGTTCCATTCTACTCTCCCGAGCATCCCTCTTCATCCTGTTCTTCGATTTTATCAAATTCTGTCAAATTTGTCGACGACGATTGAAATTAATTTCAATTCCGAAACGATTGACAACAGTTTGCAATCAGCTTTGCAAATTCTTTCGTTTCGGGCTTCAGAGACGCTCTCTTCCTCTCGTGCTCGACAATTTTTCCCGCATTTTACGCGTTCCGTTTAGCGAGGCTGTTGCCGCTAATAAAAGCGGTCGTAACATCGGTCGAAAGTTGCAGTAAAAGCCAGTCAGCCGTAAATATTAAACAGCTCGACCGGGAACCGGCGGAGGGGAGGGAGGGCCCATTAGCGCGAAAGTGCGACAGGAATTCGGATGGAACGATCGCGATCGAGTTTACGCCTCGATCAGTTTCGCCAACGATGGCTCCTAACATCCCTTCGCGTTAACGCGGGGGAGTCGCGCTCTGTCCATCGAAAGCTGATTATTCGAAAGTCGAATTCTCATTTCCATCGAGGATATCTTACGGAAATATCTTTGCAACCAAAATGAAATAAAACACGACACATGTTGCAATAAGAGTGGGAAATATTATCGATCAACGTGGACAGGGTGAAAAGAAAATTTTCTACGTTAAAAAAGAAATATATATTTACGAACAGAGGACAATTTCTCTGCTTTGCACGCGAGAAAGAATTGTCCGCAATTTGTGATTGAACATGTGGTATTCGTTCAAACAAATATTCGAGAAAATTTGATGGCATTCACATGGAGAAATTTATCAAAAATATAAGATTTCTATTAATATATTGCTTTGCGTAACAATATACACCATTAAACACTAATTTCATCAACGTACAAAAATGGTATGTTTGATCATTTCAGAGATGTTTGACAAAATACATTTCGCACCCCCAACTTTGAGTTTTATAGTTTTCATCCCTTCAATATCGCCCATTGCCTATAAAAAATGAAAAAAAAAATACGGGACGAATATTTTTTATGTAAACTACATAATATACACCATTAAATGATATACACTAATTTCATCAACGTATACAAAAATGGTATTTTTAATCATTTCAGAGATGTTTGACAAAACATATTTCGCACCCCCAACTTTGAGTTTTATAGTTTTCATCCCTTCAATATCGCCCATTGCCTATATAAAAAAAAAATATATATATATATGGGACGAATATTTTTTATGTAAACTACGTTTATGCCAAATTTCATCAAAATCGGCGATCCCGGGTTCGCTATGTTCCCTTGTGAGTGTACTGTTGTATGATTTTCTGTGTGATTTTCTTCTTCGTGAAGTTGTATCAGTGTATGACAATTTTTCATTCCAGCAGTAGCTATGAACGTACAGTTATGCTCTTCGCTATGTATGATACACTACCGATTCGAATTAACTTCGCATAAAAGCACGCACAGTCCAGCGACCAGGTCTTTAAATATTAAACAAAGCAAACGTGCCGTTTCTCGGCGCGAGTTTGCCAATTTAATATTTAAAAAACCGATCGATCGTCGATCAATCACTTACCGATCACTGGGAATCGTCCAGGGAGGGGCAACAACCATCGAGACACGTGACAGAGAACAACAACACGTGACAAAAGCATGCCATCTTCACATCGAGAGGAACGAAAAATTCAAAAGAACGTCAAACAAGGAGGAAAAGGAAAACAACAACGTCGAGTGAAACTCGGGGGGGAAAAAAGAAACAAATTGAAGCAAGCTGTACGTCGTAAGGTACGCCTCGCGAGACAGTATGGCTGCATGTAAAGGGGGAAAATAATCACTGGCGACAAGAAGAAAGTTGAGAAAAATGGTGCGACGTTGGTTCACTTACCCCTTCGCTTACACCGACTGATCTTTGCCCGTTTTATCCAAACTCGATATCCTCCCGACACCTCGATACATTATCTCGGCGATGTGTTTCACGCAAATTCGATTTCTCTCTTTTTTTTTCTTTCGAATTAGCCCTTTCAGCGGTGAGCAGTTTTCGATGGGTGAACTCTGTGGTAATTTGCTTCAAAGAATTTCTTTTTACTACGTGTATCGGTGAAATGATCGATTGAACAACGAGCCTGGAAATTTTTCTGATGATTCGAGACGAGATTTAAATTTAATGATTTTCTTGGAAATGTCTCTTTTTTAATGTAGTTTGGTTTCTTAATTATCTTCTAAATTATAGGTTCTGACAAATTCTTTGAAATGGTACTCCCTTCCAATACGTAATCACAGTCACTTAAATTTAATTTAAATTACTACTAGTGTCTAGAATACTCGAATCAAGTGGCTTGAGAAAATAACAATAATAAACAAACGGTGCACAAACCGCAGATTTTTATGCGTTAATTATTCACTCCCTGAGCGAGTGGGTGTCATTTTCTTTCTTCGTGGTCGAAGGAAGATGCAAATTTGGATATTATTGAAATAAAAGTTTGATGATACAAAATATAATATAAAACTATAATAGTAACATTAATTAAACACTATTAAATTCGTCGATAAAAAGAAAAAAGAAATACTTGATTACTTAAGAAACAAATACTTGAAAAATTAGTTTCATCAATTTACAGAAAAGCTTTCTCTGAGATACTTGACCAAATAAATTCCCAACTCTGAGGGTAGTTTGCACCCCTTCGATAAAAAGAAAAAAAATACACGCGTCAAATATTTTCTCAGGAAAGCTACTCTGATGGAAATTTAATTGAAAGTTGATCAAAATTGGTGACTGACGACTCGGTATGTGTGTGTCATTGATTGAAAAACACATAATGATATTCTATAAATATCTGCAGCCTGTGCACCACCAAATATAAATATATTGCACCAAATATAAATATAAATATTCCACCAAATATAAATATAAATAATTTCACTATACTCAACTATGTTCAAAGCACATTTAATTAATTAATTAATCATTCCAAATTTGCCACACACCGCTGAAAGGGTTAACTTTGCGACAACATTTACAGATCAAATCCGCGTCAATTTCGCTCTCTTGGAGATTTTAGAATTTCACAGAGAGAAATTCCTCTCTCTCTTTCTTTAATTTTTTTTTCTCTAATGCCTGATCAAAGGACACGCTGCCAATCGAAATTGGATGATCGCGACTCACCTTTATTCCGAGGGTAGGAGTCAGCATCCCATAGTCGGTAAGGGGTGGCAGCATAACGGGGGGTAGGTTTGCCATCATCATACTGTCTAGAATCTTCGCACGTACTTTCCCTTCGTGCACAGAACACAAATCAATTTATTGCTTACTAGACCTACCTGGAACACACAACACAAAACAGAGGAAACGTTAGCCGAGCACGACGACAAAGTCACAGTGGAGAATTGGGGGGAGATGGTTAGTACGAGCTACGAAATTAATTTCATACTTGGAAGGTTTGCACAGGTTCCTAGAAAAGTTATTTCGGTATTTCTTCAATTGAGAAAGTATTTTATTTGTCACAGTAAATTTCGAATTTTTTTTCACCCTTGTTACAATACTTACAATCATCTTGATAGAATACATCAGTGAGCAAGTCGTTTCTTCTTTACAAATTTAACAAACACTGACGGGGATAATAATTTAATAAAATAAAATAAAATTTCGTATATTTATTATCATATTTGATTATCAGTTCGTGATTTTGGTGTGTCACTCCACGCCGTTTGTTCTTATTATTTATTACAAATTGGTATAAATCAATTTGCTCCGAATTGCATCGTTGTTATCATTCACGAATTTATTATTATTCACTTGGATTGTCAAGTTCGCTTTATCGTTTCGGATGGCACAACGTCGTCGTAGCGATAACGATGACTTCGAGTGGCCGAGGGTTGGTTTTATCGAGCCAAAAGCACAACGAGAACGCGCTCTCAACAGTTGGCAGCTGATGGCTGGAAGCAGCGAAAATCGTTAGCAGAGGGAAACTGGTTGGCTTCTTGGAAACGCGTCGCTTCTGGCATCGAGATGGTAATTCCGTATCCGCACGCACCGTATTCCCCCGTGTAAATCGCTGGCTTACGGGCTTGATTGTTTGCTCGGCAGCTAATTAAAGTGTACTTAGAGACCGGTTTCGTTCGGTTCCTGGGATCGTCGCAGCTGTAAATCTCCGCAGCCTCGGCTCCCCTCGACCGTGGAAACAAACCTGCCCCCTTTTTCCCTCTGATCGACTTTCCGCTCGCCGCGTCTCTTGCGAAAATATCAAATCCAACCCTCTCTCTCCCTCTCTCTCTCTTCAATCGTTCTTTTTTTTAATCGAAAATTAGTTTCTCGGTTAAAAATTTAATGAAAATAGTTTTGAGAGAAATAAAAGTCTACTAAGCATTTATGAATTAAAAAATTTGGAAATACTTCAAAAATTGTTGAAAAAGATAATAGCTTCACGGAGAAGAATAATACTAGAAATTTTCGAAATTTAATGAGAATAAGTTTCGATTAAAAAATTCGGAAATTTCTTAAAAATTGCTGAAGAATGAAATAACTTCGCGAATATTAGAAATTTCTATATTTCTATATCTATTTATTTTCTAACTAAAAAATTGCTATCTTAAAAATAAAAATAAAACAAGAATAAAATAACTTCACAAAAGCGGATATTATAAGAAGTTTCTATATTTCTACATCCATTTATTTTCTAACTAGCGTTTCGATTAAAAAATTCGGAAATTCCTAGAAAATTGCCATCTTAAAAATAAAAATAAAGCAAGAATAAAATAACTTCACAAAAGAAGATATTATAAGAAGTTTCTATATTTCTACATCCATTTATTTATTTTCTAACTAGCGTTTCGATTAAAAAATTCGGAAATTCCTAGAAAATTGCCATCTTAAAAATAAAAATAAAGCAAGAATAAAACAGCCTCGCAAGAGAAACTGGCGTTTCGACATTCTCCAGTTTCGCAAATTTTATTTTTCGGCAATTTTCGAGTTTCCGAAATTTGATTTCTCAAGGGATCTTCAAGTACGTTTCAGCCGACGATTTGAACGAGTTCGAGGGTGTGCAGCACGCACGATCGGAGGCGACGGATTTAGCCCGTGGACCACGAAAACAGCGTGGAAACACGGTGTTCGGGGAAACAGAGATTCCACGAGAGGTCTTACGTCGGCTTTGCCGGTTAAGCCGCCATGGATCGTGCTGTTACAACGTTTCCCTCCGCAACCACGGGAACAACCCTCGACGCGGTTCCTTCATCCGCCGATCGACCACCGTGCCACGTGGCACACAATCTAACTTTCGAGCCCTGGCATCTTCCACGATCTTGTCTTTGATACGTCAAATGATCCTTCGATAAATATATCAAATTACGACAAAGTAGCAATAATAACAGATACACCATGTTAACTTTGTTTCAATACGTACTTCAGTTCTTCGTGAGAAGAATTTTGGAACAAATATATTTTTAAGAAACATGTATAATAGAGCATAAAATTAGAGAGAGATATAAAACCAACCCAAAGGCTATGAAATATATAAAACAGCCAAAAGAATTCCAAGAGGCCCAATCCAATTTCGATGAGACTCGGATCTTTCAGATTCTGAAATCGAAGAAAAGGAAAGGTCCAACTTTCGAACCTGGCATCTTCTCACGACAAATTAAGAATCTTTCGTTGGAAATTCCAGAATCAAATCACTGATCACAAAGTCATCAAAGAGGATTCGTAATAATAGATACACCGCGGTAACTTTTGTTTCAGAACATATGTCTTAAGTTTGCGAGGAAAATTTTAAGACTTTTTGTTATTACAAGAAGTCGTATAAATAAAAAAACTACGACTTGTACGATTCATCTCGATGAAAGGCTCAGAAACTGTTCCGACTAGAAAATGACGACTTTTTTGCCATAAAATTTTATCGATGTGCAAACATTTGAATCGATAGAAAACAAATTACAGGCGCGATCGCTCAGTACCAGACAACGCCCCTTCATGAATCACGTGATCCAAATCAACCAATCGCTAATTTTCGTTGCATTAGCGTTGCACCTGAAGAGGCCCGCCAAAATCACTTTCAGTGATAATATAAATAAGAGTACGTACTAACAAGAAACACACGCCACAAAAGTAAAAGTTTGTGGGAAGAATTTTAAAACAAATGCGTAATTATATTGTTATAATTAATAGTACACATAATAACGAGAAACACAAGCCACAGAAGAAACGGAATAGAATATGAAATGCAAGACGCAGAAAATATTCAGAAATTCGTCGACTCCACTTTCGATCTTTCCCCGATTAAAACTGTGAACTTCATCCCAAAACGAGGAGAACGGAAACGAAGGAAATTAACAACGCGAGAGAACAACCGTATGCAACGCTTCGCTCGCGGCCACTCCTTCGAGTGTGTGTGTGTGTGTGTGTGTGTGTGTGTGTGTGAAGACTGTGCCGTTCCACCCGCTGCTCGCTGGCCAGCCAGCCTTCTTTTTATTCCAAACCCCCTCCCGTCCTTCTTTTTTATACGAACGGATATTTTATTCAGCGGCACTCGACCAGGCTTCGCCCAGGGTTCTCGCGGCCGTTTGATATCGCAGTCTCGTTGCATAAAACCCGAGACTGCATAAAACAGCCCCGGGGGACCAGCCTGTTTCCTCGAAGCGAAGACACGAGGAGGCTGGCCCCGCTCCTCGCTTCCTCGTGGACGATAGGATGGTAGAGAAAAAAAAAAGAAAAGAAAAGGAAGGAGAATTCATCGGACGTAGGATTAAACGACGCTGCGAAAGTGCGAAATTTCCGCGCACGAAGGGTGGCGATCGATGTCCTTGAGGATCATGTTGGCGAATTTGAAGATGCAGGAGCATGCAACGTGAACAAGTATGTAAAGCATCCAAGATTTATTTGTTATAATGTTGTACAATTTTATATATCCATATTACAAAATATGTAGTATATATATATGTAGTATCGGTTATTACAATTAATCTGTAGTTATGTTTAAATACAACAGATGGCCTGTTTGCTGATCATAGAAATACGATAACATATAACATATCCCTACACACACACACATACATACATACATAAATACATATATGTATAAGACAACTTTTAGGAATAAATGGCTTAATACTTTTTTAAAGGGAAAAATCGACTTAAAAAAATATATGCAAACATTTGAATCGACACAAAACAAATTACATCAGTACCAGATAACGCCACTCCTACTCCATCCTACGCCCTCTCACGAATCACGTGACCCAAATCAACCAATCGCTAATTTTCGTTGCATTAGCGTTGCACCCAAAGAGGCCCGATTTCCTGGGTTACCGCTGCTAAAATCACTTTCAGTAATAAAATTTCACTTTAAAAAAGGATAAAAAAAGAAGGACAAACTTGAGCTCCAAATTGATACTAATTAATGCCGCTCTCGAAACCAACCCCTCCAAATCCCTTGGACTTTCATCCAAAACCAATATACGTCGATACGTAATTAATCGTTTCGGAAATATTTCACCATCCAGTTTCTCTCTTAAAAGCGATTCACCCTTAGAATACACAAGATCAAACGCAAATTTCACTTCAGGTTGTATTCCGTCGTATCTATAAAAATCGAAAGGTGCAAAAAAAAGGCTACTTGCAAGAGAGTCTGCTTCTCCCTCCCGGAAACCAAGAAGAAGCCAGCCTCCCCGCGCGTGATTAATCAAATCCGACGTTCGTTTATCATTCACGTACATACGTGAGTTGCAACGAAAGTATCCAGCGAGAGAAGAAGAGAGAAGAGTGTGGAAGCTTGACATTTCCATCCTCGCGTCGCGTCGCGCTCTTTTCATCGCGTTTTTCCTCCCACCCCCTGCCCCTGTGTGTCACCCCTCGCACGCCGGAGTTAATCGCCGGCGAATTAGCCACGGTTGGATACAGAATTAATCAAACGCGACCGGCTCCTCCGCGCCGGGAACACCAGGGAGGCTCGCGGCTGGAAATAAAAGCGTGGCAGGTGGACAAGCGTCCAGGCCGTGGCTCTATCCGCTGGAATTAACGCGGAATAACGCGTGCAATTATCGCTTTGTGAGTGAAGCGTCGGCTGCTCTCCCGCACAGAGGAGAGGTCACACGCTCGCTGGCTTTGCTTCTTTACTTTTTGCCGGAACGGAGAAGAGGCGAGGGATTAGCTTCCTCGATGGTCAAACGCGAGGAAGCTGAATTTTCGCCGACGGTTCGAGAAACGAAAAATGATCTCCAATCGCTCTAAATTATACACGTTGCGATCTTGCGGGTACAACGATATTTACTTTTAATTTTTCTAAATATCCAAAGTTCTGAAATTTCAGCTCAGAACGACAGATTTTTCGAAATTCTTCTGCCGAGATAATTTCCAAGAAAGAAAGAAAATTATTATTTATATAAACTTTCCAAACAGAAATTATTGATCTTTGCAAAGTGTGAGCAACAAAAATAACAAATTTCCCAATAAAAATATTCGAAGGGCACATCCTGCGTTTGCAACAAGTCGCAGACACTCGAGGGGTGAAAAGAGGAAAAAGAAAGAGGGAGGGGAAAGGGTTCTCGTTAAAGTAACGCGATTAAGTTGGGCGCGTTTCGCCGAACGTGAAAGTTCCGCGAGGAGTTGCCGTGTTTTGCCCGAGCAAAGGGAGAGAAAACGCGAGGCAAAAGCCCTCGATATTGTCTTTGAATATCTTACTGAATGTTTCACGAGATGCACTCTCGAGTCTTCCCCGCCCTCTGTTTCCAGCGACGTTTAATGGGAAAAGAGCGCGGGAATAATTCGAAGAACCCTCTCTCTCTCTCTCTCTCTCGATCGACGTTCCCCATCTTATTCGTTGAATCTTTCACCGAAAAAAGAATCGCTCTCTTTCTCTCTCCAACGGTAGTTTCTTCCAGGTTTTTAACGTGCAAGAAGTTCCGCAGTTAAGTGGAGAACGTTGTTTGCGAAGAGAATGGAGGGCTGTAAACGAACATTTTACGCACCCGTCCGATGGAAATTCACATTTCGAACCGCCTCGAAGCGTTCGATAAACATTCCTCTTAATAGACAAACTTGCCAATAAACTCTTCTTAATATTCTAGTCATTCAGTCTTCTTGATATTCAAACGTCGAGTTGGTTGGACTCTTTCGACTTTTTCAAACATGTCTCTCCCCCTTACTTCCAAGAACAATTGCTTCAAATTTTGATCTGGCACACCAGTGACATTCGAAATTCGCTTTACGAATATGTTAACCAAGGCAACGATAAAAACCTCTGTCGCTTTAAATTCGATTAAACATAATTTAATTAATCATTTCTCGGCTTGCTTCAGCACGTACACGTTCCACTTGAATTAATTTTCAACCTTTCTGGAATAATTCTAGTTAAGTTTGCTAATTACACGTTACAGGACTGGTAAGAAAATTTGTCAAAGTTTGTCACGTTGATTTCAAACTAATTAGAAGTAATTATAATCAAGTGTTTGATTAATTTTAATTAAATATTCTACTTAAATTCTAGCAAGTACTAAGATTACTAGAGTAGTTCTAGTTATTTGTTACTTGTACGTTACAGGATTGGTAAGAAAATTTGTCAAAGTTTGTCAGATTGATTTTCAAGCTACTAACTAGAAGTAATTCTAATCAAGTGTTTGATTAATTTTAATTAAAAATTCTAGTTAAATTCTAACAAGTGCTAAGATTACTAGAGTAGTTCTAGTCATTTGTTACTTGTACGTTACAGGGCTGGTAAGAAAGTGTGTCAAAGTTTGTCACATTGGTTTTCAACATAACTAGAATAATTCTAGTTAAATGTTTAGCTAATTCTAGTTAAATTTTAAAAGCTAATAAATGTAAAGATTACTAATTATATAAATAATTCCACTAGACTCTAGAATAATTCTTATCAGACTTACTCTAGGTTACTAACTTTGTTGCTTAAATGTCTAGTTACTAGACTAGTTCCTAGACTCTAGGTTACTAACTTTGTTACTTACATGTCTAGTTATTGGACTAATTACTAGACTCTAGGTTGTTACTTACATGTCTAATTACTAGACTCTAGGTTACTAACTTTGTTACTTAAATGTCTAGTTACTAGACTAGTTACTAGACTCTAGATTACTAACTTTGTTACTTGTATGTTACAGGACAAGTAAAAAAATTTGTCCAAGTCATGTTAAATTGAATCAGATTCCTGTCAGATGGAATAATGATAATGATGTTGAAAAACGTCAATCTTCGTGGGTAACGTTAATTAATTGCTAGAACAGTCACGGAGCGCGCCTCGTGTAAGAAGCAACGCAAATGTATATATCCTCAAGGTTTTCGCTGTTGGCGAGGGTATTCATACCGGAATTAACGATCCGTGCCTAACTTCGCTCCCTATCCGGAGGGTACGAAGAAACCAGTGGCAAGAGACGCCCCGAGGATCCTCACTGGTCCCAAGGGATGTTACCCTCTTCCACCACGCAGCCCTGTCCCTCGCGAGACCATCCACTTGCAAGTAGAGTTATCTCGTATTTACGTTCAGTCAATGTGTGCTTCTCAGTTGGATCAATCTAATTAGAATCTTCGAACATTCGGAGACCGCGAATTCGGATTTTTTGAGAATACAGCGAAGAAAGTGGGAAATTGTTTCGTACGCCGAATATTATAGAAAGCACTGTATAGCTTGAATGTTGCATTTGTTTCACGTATGTACGTTATGGCAACTTTGTGACAAATTGCAGATTTACCGAAACTACACATGGTTCGTCGTTGTGACAAATTTTTGAAAACAGCTCAATCGACATTGCTCGAAGTGGGCTCTCTTGAGACTTGTTTAAAGTTTTATAGACACCTCGAAGAAAAATTAGCCAACTTTGTCCAACAGACTCTTAAAATTACTTAGCCGACAAATTTTCCAAATTTTCGCAGACGCCTCGAAGGAAAATTGATACTTTTAGGAGAGAAGAAAAACTCTAAAACGATCAAGTTTCAAAAATTTCAGAAATTCCGAAATTCTAAACTTTCAAAATTTATCACAAACTCCAAATTCTAAAAGCAAGAATTTCCAAAGTCCCGAATCACTTTTAAAAATTTCTAAAATCGTGCCTAATCGATCACTGACGGACTTGACAGACCTACAATAACCGAAGAGATTAGGCGTTAAACGCGGGCTCAACTTCCACGTTTCACGACCCTAGCAATTACCCGGCAGCATTTTTTAAATTTTCCAACAATCCACCGGAAGCGAGAATTGCTTTCATCAGTGAGGAAGGAAAGAAGGAAGAAAGGAAAGGAAGAGGATCGTCGAGGCTGCTCGCCCCGCTGTGTTTCTATCTCGAGGATCTTTCGGGTTTAAGCGCGAGACTAAAGTCAGCATTAAGGAAGCATTGCTCGACTCGGCTGTACGCGATTATAGTAATCAAGCCTTTTGTTATTTCGCCTGGTTAGTTCGTTCCGCGTCCGCGTGAGCCCTTTTTTAACGTAAATACCCACGTGTACGTGCTCGTTTCGCAGCTGGATTACGTTCAGCCTTCAATTTAGAAACGAGGCAGCCTCGTTCCACGCCGCGCGCCCTTACCGGCGACTTAAAAACACCGGTTAATCCCATCGGCGATCGCCGACATAATCGACCCAGGTTGGCTTCTCTTGGCATTACGTGTTTTTCAAAAATTACGAATTTGACAGAGCGTTCGAAGGAAAGGCAAGCGGATAAATTTCTGTCACGTCGGAGAGAGAAATTGATTGTACAGGAGTTGTCAGTGGCTATCATAAATGAATTCTTTTTGTATTGTAATCTATTTATTAATTAATTTTTTTTTTTGTGTTGTAATCTATTTATCACAAAAGTAAAACATAAATCGTAACCTAATAAGTTCTCTTGAAAAAGTTTCTTAATCATTTAACACCGTGCACGCGTCCTAACAGCGACTTTATGTTTCTGGACGCGTAAATGTCTATTTTACGTAATTTTCGTATTAAGTTTCACTGACATTTGATTTATCATAATTGTAGCATCAGTTTAAGTTTAAATAATCCGACTGTTAGCAAAAAAATATTCAAAATATAAGCATTACATCCACGCGTCCGAAACCATAAAGTCGCTGTTAGGACTCACACGTCCGCAGTGTTAGACGACTAAGAAAGTTTTCTGTTACTTTTTAACATAACTATTAGGATCCTTGGGAAAGTTTCACCTTCGTGATGAGTAGATGATTGCAATGAAAAAAAAGAAAGAAAATGTTGACCTTGAAATTCAATTTTACGGCAAGTTCTTTACTTATATATTTCCATCAGATCGAAGGTACAGAATTCATCTGTGATAGCCACGGACAAACTTTCCTTTACGTCGCAAGGTGCATTCCGAATTTACCGCGAAATCATAATCGATAATCCATGGTTGAACGGAGACGAAGTTTGACAGTGAAATCACCGTTCCGTGTTGGAGATTTCGGCGAGTTCTCTGATCTGAGGCGATGGCGTTCTTTCGCGGTTTTGACGTTAACGAGTGCGATCAGTCGACCGTGCTCAGCCGGTGGCTTACGATCGATCGACACCACGTTCGCTAATTGGCAATCGGTGTACCTGCATTAGGGCTACTGACAGTGACGCGTGAGTGATGACGCCGGGCAGCACGTTTAGCGTGATTTTCTTGCTAATGACCGTTCCTAATGGCGGCGCCTTCTCGCATTCTCTTTCCAAAAAAAATCTCCTCTTTTCATCTCTCTCTCTCTTTTTCTCTTTTGTTTTTTTATACGGATTGAAATTTACATATAGATCTCTCGTTTGACGCTTTCGAATATCAAAAAGGCTCTAAATATTCCACGATGTTGGCCAACATGGACGCACGATGATACATTCAGGGAAAAAGTCGAAAATTTTGAAACAGCCTCGATCTTTAAGCTTCTTTCGTTCCATTTTTTTTTTATTCACATTTTATGCAATATAAAATTGTGAGTTAATATAAAATTAAAGCGAGACTTGTTATTGTGGTTTGTTGTTTTTTAAAATTTTTAACAAGACAAAATTGCAAAACACCCTCTTTATTTGTTAATTAAATTTAGTTTCTTTGTGTCTTTACACTCTCTGAGGAATGCTTCTCCGTTATTTCCGAGGGCGATATTTTTTGAAAATTTTTAACAGCTGAATTAAACATTTACAGGTTAAAGTCTAACCTTCTCGAAAGTCTGTACTTTATACTTGGGCAGCATTTAACAATCTACGATGAAAGTACACAATGTGGACACTTATTTTGGAACGGAGGTAGTATAAAATCATTAAAATTACATCTCTCACTGTAACCAGTGACGTAAGTCACGCATAAATACCAACGTTGTCACACGTCGCACAATTTTCATTGCAAAAGTTCAACGAACAACGACCATTCATTAATTAATTAATGAATTTATTTCGTACGTCGAGCGTATCTGGAACGGAATATATATATATATATATCGAGGTGTTGAAAACACGCCTGCGGATAGCGTGGAGAGAGAGAGCGTTGCGAAACAATGGAACAATAACGGAGAAAAGGCACTCTGGCGAGTGGTTGGACGCAGTCGCGCCGGAAGTCGAACGGTACCGGAAGCAACCGGGTGCCGGGACCCCTGGTCGCTAGCCGGAGATGACGCGTGTTTTCAATTACTTCACAGCCGTTGCGCGGCGCGCGCTCGAAACGAGGGGCAATTTGCATTTTTAGCCAATATTCCAGCCATCGGAGTTTCGACCACCGTTCCTCCTCCCCTTTTCCCTCCCTCTCTCTCTCTCTCTCTTTCTCTCACTGCTGTTCGTCTCTGAACAACGATTTCTGTTTCGCCTGTACCTGTTGCAGGTTCAGTCGCCTGTGAAAACTCCTCTCTCGCAACTCGTTTCGACGTTCGGGAAATTATCTTCCTTTCGACTGGACGAGCGCGAATGTTGTTAATTATGTCGATTGCATCGTTGATTCCCCCGTTCTTTTTTTTTTTTTAATTCGCCTGCGTTGCGTTTTGTCTGGATGAATTTTTTTTCTTTTCTTTTTGGTTCAGCGAACGACTTACGAGTTCTTTCAGCTATATTCGACAATTTCGAGGAAAGAAGCAGGGCTGACACAATCAAGATACCCGGGCACTTTGCAAAGGGTTAAGCCTTTGACTACAGCAGTCTTGTCATACGTCCTACACCGAGAACGGCGAAATTTTTCGTTAGGCGTGCATTTCTGAGAATTTTTCATTTCAAGGATATAAAAAAAGTGACTGTGAAGAAACATATTTAAATAATATATGACTAACGAAATATGCAATTGTTGAATTAGCATTCACTCACGTCTGATTCAAATGACATTTGCTGCAATTATGGTGGATAAAATTTTCCGGGCGCCTGTAGGCGTCTCTCGTGTCAGCGGATCAAAGTTAAGCGCCAATAGGCGCCTACACTATAAAGAGCAATTCTTTTAAGCGCCTTTTGGCGCCTACACTATAAAGAAAAATTCTTTTAAGCGCCTTTTGGCGCCTACACTATAAAGAGAAATTCTTTTAAGTGCCAATAGGCGCCTACACTATACAGAGAAATTTTTTTAAGCGCCTTTTGGCGCCTACACTATAAAGAGAAATTCTTTTAAGCGCCTTTTGGCGCCTACACTATAAAGAGAAATTCTTTTAAGCGCCTTTTGGCGCCTACACTATAAAGAGCAATTTTTTTAAGCGCCTTTAGGCGCCAATAGTAGTCAAAAGGTTAATTCTACTATTTATAGCTCTACTCGTCTCTAAAAAAATTCGTCTTTAAAAAAAAGTCACGGTCGAAAGAGCAAATGGTCGTTTAACTCGTTGCGATTTCAGCGATCGGGGGCTCGGCTCGGGAGAGACAATGGTTGTTGATTGCCCAGGAATCGGGCTGCCATTTTGAACGGGCCGGTCGAACGTTATAACGCGGCACGTGCCGCGACTGCAGTCGCATTTGCAATCTGTCAGAATTGAATTCGAGGCTGTGCGTTGCATAGAAACCTCGTGGAGGAGACCTGTTGCCTGCCGGGGTCTAACGAGACTACTGGGGACGATCGTCGAATAATCTCGCCACCATCTTCGCCGCGACCTCTCTGCCTAATTAGCCATTTGCTTGCCGTTTGTATTACCAATCAGGTGTCTGTCTCTCAGATAGCAGTCTCGTAGCGCGTAACACGCGCAGCCACAAATTTGAAATTTAATCCATCTGAAAATAACTGGCTTTCGTCGAACAAATTATTTCAATTTTCACTCGTCGCGAATGAATCGTTTTGACTTTTAGCGTCAAAAGTGTTGTTTAAGAAAAGGAACATTGTGTTATACAGGGTGATGATTCAACTTGCACACCTGAAGTAACATTTTAGTAACACTGCGCGGTTTTCATTGTGGCTTCAACACTTTTTTCTATTATTTTACTTTAATATTTTTTCGACACTTTTTTCTATTATTTTACTTTAATATTTTTTCGATAATTTATTATACGATGAAAAAAATACATGGTGCAGTTGAAAAAAAAAAAATAAAGATGAAATTTCGAAAAATTGACACGATCACATATTTTGCCTCCCTTAAAACCATACAACTTTTGTATCAAACTTTTCATCGAGCGCGTTTTTAAATGTTGATAAATAATTTAAATATTGCTTCAGTTATCAGTGAATCACCCTGTATACGCCATTAATTTTGTCAATTTTTCGACGACTTTCAACCCGCGTACTCCAGTTTTGAACAACGCACGGAGCCTCGACCGCAGTCGCTGCAAACTCTCCGCGAACAAGCATCGCGACTTTTAATAAGAAAACAACCGAGGGAAATTCAACGTGGAGAGATAACTTTCTGAGGGAAGGTAAACCGAAACCGGTTAAAGGCGAGCGAGAAAGGTATTTTTAAATAAATAAATTCTCCGGGGGAGCAGAAGAAGGAAAAGGAGGAGGAGGGAGAAGGCAAAAGGCAATTTGCCACGTTAAATAAACGTTTTATAATTGAATAAATCCGGGGCGGGGCACGCGTAAAGAATTCAATCGCAGATAACCGGGCGGAGTTAAAGGCGAAGTTGGCGAAATCTCGTTCTTTCCCGGGGTGGTTTTACCCCCCCGGAGCTCGCGGGTCCGAACAATAGGGAGGAGAGAAAGCACTTCTGAAAAAGTTGCACGACACAAAAGAAGACGGTAAGACGCGGCTGAAATAGTTTTTCCATCCCTCTCTCCCCCCCTGTTTCTTCCCCCTTTCTAGGAGGAAGAAACATGGCTGCATTTTTCTTTCATTTTCTTTCTTCTTCTTTCATTTTTCCCTTTTTTTTTCCTTTCTTAGTCTTTTCCTCGTGCAATAACGATTATTGAAACGAAGTTTCACAACAACGGGGAGAGGAGAGAAATGTATTCTCTCTCACCGATACGTCGCCTCGTCGCGATTGCACAGGAACTTTTGGAACTTTCCCTGGAAATTTCTTACAGAATTACTTGAGAATGCTTCGAATCGTGATTAACAAAATATTTTCTCTCTTTTTTTTTTTTTTTTTTTGTTTAAATTGAGATTGAAATTTCCAAATCTCCGACTCAACTTGACGTCCGATAACGCGGAATCGGCAAATTGTCGAACGAATCAGGGGTGGAAAAATCGATCCAATCCATCCCTCTGTGGGGATCCACTCGACGAGGCCAATGGTGGCTGGTTTCCGGTGGCGGGCGGACGCAAGTCTCGAGCGGAATAATCGGGATTCCTCGGCCCGTAGCCAGCTGTCGAGTGGCCGATTCCAGGCTAACCTCGTTCGCTCAACTAACTAAGCGGCGCGATCCTGTCGTGGATTCTCGTTTGGAAACTTAATCGGGCCGGTATCGAGGGCCCGCGTGTCGAAGAACGATCGCCGAGCTCTATCCCTGGCCCTCTCTACCCTAACGAATCACCGTGTTACCTTCCAACCGGGGAATACTCGGCCCTGGTATTCTCTACCGAGGCCTACACCTCTTCGTGTAACCACGCGTATATATCTATGTGTTTTATGTCTCCACCGCGTTGGTGTAACCAATTTGGAGTTTTTATTTTTATTTACGACACGTTCTGTCGCAATGGATTCAACGAACGCGTTTTGATGATCCCTGATCTTTTTGCTAAAGTGTCGAGAGACTGTCGCTCGAATTTTGTGCGAAGCTCAAACATCGTCAAACAAAACCAATCAAACAATTTCAAACCACGACGTAAATAATTTGCACGTGGAATTTCGATTTTTATTTGTCAACCAATCGAATAACTTCGAATCACGACGTAAAGGTGCAAAAAATTAGATTTTATCTCAACAGAGCAATTCTTCAATCAGAGTCAAACAACTTCAAACCGCGACGTAAAGGTACGAACAAATTAAATTTTCATGTGACAGTAAAAATAAAACGTCATCCTATTCACATCGCAGGTGAAATTTGGACTTTTATTAATTTCTATCGTCACCTGAGTTTGAACAAAGAGAGTCACAGTACAGTTCCAATACCTCAACAGAGCAGTTCTTCAAACAGAGTCAAACGACGTCAAATCGCGTCGTAAAAATAGAGAAAAAAATTAGATTTTCGTGCAACGTTATGGTAGTCGAAGGCATCACAGGTGAAAATTAATACGTTCGCGTAAGGGTGAAGAAACAGCGAGCGTCTTTGCGCGCCAGCTTAATTACCTCCAGTGGCCTGGAAGCTTGCGCAACTCGGGGAAATTCACTATCAACGCGTCGCAGGGCCGCGTTTCGCGCCTGTTTCTCTTTCTCCAACCCCTTCCTCGTCGCCGCCCCTTTTCGTTCAGCCCGGTCTGACGTTGGGTACGCATTGGCCCCCCGAGAAACATAATTAAAATTTTCTAATTAAGAATTTCGATAAGGAAGCGAGCATGCTGCCGCGAAAACGAGGCGCGCTTTGCTGTCACCGGCTCTCGCCTTATTTTCCCTCGAAAACTCTCACCCCCCTCTGTCTCTTTTCTTCTCGGTGCTTAAATATATCGCTGATGCTACTACCCTCTTGCCCTATCTTTGTTTACCAAATTAACGAATCCGTGCCTCGGTCGTTCTCTTCCTTTTTACATCAACGAAGAATTCTCAAAGGTGGTGGTAATGGTGTTTACTCGCGAAATCGAACCGTTCTACCACCCACGTTTCGCGCTTTTTAATTTTCTAATTTCTCTGCTTTTGCAATTCTCCGAGTACACTCTCCAAAGTGTATTACATTTAGAACTAACAGTCGATCGATTGTTCTTCATTTTCTTACAGACATCTCGTGGGTTCTAATTTGCCAAATGAATTTTCGAATTTCTCTGCTTCTGTAACTCTCCGAGTGAGTTTCTCAAGTATACTCTCTGAAATACATTAAAATCGGCCTGTATATCGGTCGATCGATTGTTCTCCATTTTTTTCAATCTTAATTTGCCAAGGGAATTTTCGAATTTCTCCGTTTCTATAATTCTGCAAATAAGTTCTCTCGAGTATATATTAAAGCTACCATCGATCGCTCCCTTTTTGAACAACGAAAAATTCTTTCTCGATGTTTCGCAGGCTTCAATTTTCCAGAAGAATTTTCTAATTTCTCTGCGAGCAAGTAAGTTTCTCGAGCATGCTGTGTATCGAGGCTGGCCTATCGTCGATCTACGATTTCTAGTAGCTCAACTCGATGATACAGTCTCCAGATCTAGAAAGTTTCCTTAGCTAGCTGCGCGCCCTACCTCCCTCCCTCTCATCTCTCACTCGATGGCTAATTACTTATTACTAATTGCCCCCGAGTAGTTCGGTAGTTTCGATTTGCTAGTCTGAAACGCGTACCGAGATGCGTTCAACTTCTCGCGAAGATGACACGTGATGCCACTCGATTCGATACAAGGGGTGGCTTTACCCCCCTCTCATCCTGGAGCAAGAGATTTCCACACTGGGTCGCGAATTTCGCTGACTCGGAGAAATCCGACAGCTACCTCACCTAAACAGTAATATTTAATCACTCGATGTTTAAGTATTAAGTGACATTAAATTTTAACCCTCGAAACTGACTCGTTTGCATCTTGGTGAAATTTCACCTGTGAATTTTTCAGGGCAGATTTTTGTTCTTCCTCGATGAGAAAACTTTTGATTTGTATAACACAGCGAAGGCTTCGTCGAGCAATCCAAAATTTTGTTTACACTTTCTGGAACGCTGGGAGCGTAAAGAAATTAGTTTTTTTCTGTGCATTTTCTTCAGCATTTTCATCATTGCAGACGATAGAGTACTTTAATTTGCTCGCGGGAAGAAAGGAAATTTGCATTCCCAAACTAATAACATTTGAAAATAATAGCATAAAACCGACAACTATAGCATAAAATTTCTAGACATTAAAATGAAAGAAAATCTTTGTAATACTTATAAATAGGGTACACGAGCTTTCATTTCACGAAGAATCATTCGAATCTCCGAAAAATATACTGTTTTAATAAAAAAAACTGCACGACTTGTACCCCAGTACGATTCGTCTCACTGAAAGGCCCAGAAACAACTGTTCCGACTGGGAAATGAAGACGACTTTTTTGTCATAAAATTTTACTGATATGCAAACATTTGAATCGATAAGAAACAACGCCACGCCTACTTGAGGTCTACGCCACGCCCCCTCACGAATCACATGAGTCAAATCAACCAATCGCTAATTTTCGTTGCAATAGCGTTGCACCTGAAGAGGTCCGATTTTCTGGGTTACTTTCAGTGATAAAATTATCAATTTTGTCCATTTCAGTGGTTCCAGTGTCAATGAAAAATTCAGTGTACACACTTGCTCGAAAGTCTCGGGACACTTTTTGCAATTAACAGACACAACAATACGATTGTTGTAACAATACAATCTACGATTACCTAATTTAATAGTCCTTTAGTGGTAGACGATATAATTCTAATACTTTCAATATTGAAACAAACGCACAATTTTTAACAAATGTACAGTTGCGAAACTCGAGATATTCGAAAATTCCAAGAATCCCTTTTCGCAAAACGAAATCCGAATTTTCTTCGCCTAGCGTGGTAAACACGTCGAACACTCGAATCAATTCACGCCGAATCGACGAGCAAGGTCCTCGTCAAAGAAATTCGCCGGTAGAATTCGAATCAGCAGGTGAGGCGATTCCTTTTGAACGGAAGGATCGATCAGCGAAGGGTCTCGCCCTAACGATCGTCATCAGACGAAAGGGTGAGGGACAGGGCTCAAGAGAGACACGACAAAAGACACGGCCGGCGATTATTTTATTTAGAGACACGCTAATGGCCCTCGTGCAGCGAGGAGGGGGAGAAAAAGTCGTCGGACAAGTCGGCTCGTTATTTCCTTTCTACCCTGCAGCTCTTCCGGCTGCTGCGCGTGGCACTCCTCTCTCCCGTTCTTTTAATCGTCGCAGACGTCGTCCAAGGGGGCAGGTTTGGTTTCCACGTCGTTCGCCACTCGACGAGAACCCGTCGTCAACCCCCTTCTTCGCCAGCCCCGATTATTTAAAACGCCTTGATTCGAACAGCCTTGTTTGGGTTCTGGCGGTTAGTATCCTCCGTGTCAGGACACTTTCGGTGGACACCGATTCCTCAACTGATTTTTCTTCGTACGCAAATAATTTTTATAATTAATGGATTTATTTTTCAGTTCTTTTAATAACAGAATTGGAAAATTTAGATCAACCATGTTTTTGTTCATTTCTTTCTAGTATTAAATTCCTTATTCTTTACAATTAACACACCTCCTATTGATGACAAATCACGATTCGTGGAGACCAACTTTCAATAGCAACGACTGATTTTTCTTCTTACGCAAATAATTTTTATAATTAATGGATTTATCTTTCAGTTCTTTTAATAACAGAATTGAAAAATTTAGATTAACCATGTTTTTGTCCATTTCTTTCTAGTATTAAATTCCTTATTCTTTACAATTAACACACCTCTTATTGTTGACAAATCACGATTCGTCGTGAAGACCAACTTTCAATGGCGACGACTGATTTTTCTTCGTACGCTTCGTTTCTTAACTTCAAGATCCAGATTCGGGGATCTATAGGATCTATTTCTTTTCGCCAAAGAATCAACAGAAAAGGGACGCTCGATCGTCCAACGTTGGATATCGATAAAACGCGGAGAATGAAAAAATTAAAAAAAATAAAAGCAAGCAAGAAAATCCCAGAAAGACAGAAATCGCAAAAACATCGTTGAGAACGCGGCGTAAGGGAATTATCGGGGAACTTGATCGGGCGGTCAATTGAACGGAAGCAATTGAACCGGAATCAGTGAAAATTACAGGATGAAATTGATTCGAAGTCTGCATAAAAACCAAAAGAGAAACAGAGAGAGAGAGAGAGAGAGAGAGAGAGTCGAGTGACTGGTAAGAGAATACCTGGCGCGATAATGCAGCGGTGGCTGTCCGAATACAAACTATCGAGTTGGACCGGGGCTACATCGAGCTCGTAAAATAATTACCGATCAATCGAATAGGCGTTAATCGGGTAATTAGCCATTAACTGAACCGTAACGTTCGATCGTCTGTAATGTGTCCATACACGTGAAATAAACCCGCGGGGAATATCGGCGATACCGTTCGTTTTAATCTTCGCCAACGCGCGCTGCCCCCTTTCCCGATATTTTCGCGACACTATCGCCGGATTTCCTGTCGCCAGGTTGTGGTTAATAAACGAAGAGTTGGAGTTACTCTCCACGAAACGTAAGAAACAAAAAATAGGCAAAAATAGGACGCGCAATACGTGAAAAAATATCTGTGTTCCACGTTTGATCTGAGCAAACAGGACTAAAAAACAAAATTCGTACCGCGACATTCGATATGTATCAAAATATTCATGTCGTAATTCAAATAATAACAAATAATGGAAATAAATGGATTTATAGAAATACAGAATTTAACAGAAGTGAAGTGAATGTTAAGTTTAACAAAGATAGACCAGTGTCTTTTAAGCAACAGCAAGGAGAGAAAAACCCTGGATTTGGGTTATTCCAGCGTTGAACCAACGAACCGCGAGAACAGCGTTTCCGAAAACGAAACTCTCCCCCTAATTTAAATTTCCCGAATTTAGCCAGGGCGATCGTCCGTGAGAGCGCGTGCGGGGGCAGAGAGGTGAAAAACTTGGTCGCCTGGCCGGGGGAGGGGGTGGTAACAGCCTCCATAAAATGACGCCAATAGGGTAAAGATAATTCGATGAAACAGCGACGCTCGTTATTCACGGCAGAACAATTCGATTCTTGCGACCGGTTCGTTTCGTTTCGTCCCGTTTTTCCAGTGGAGCGGGAGGCGCTGCGATCGCTCGCAGTGGAGATCGGCGTCCGATAAGCGCGCGACCCCGCGTCCACGATTTTATTAATTGCAGAAATTAATTCGACCGAGCGCCACCGCTAACGCTTCAATTAAGACTGGACAGTCAATCAAAGCTAATTGAAACCAAGAGAGGAAAACGACGCCGTTGATTGGACATTTTTTTTTTTTGTTGTTCCTTTTTTTTCGACGCGACCATTAGCGTCGATATATCGTTTACAAATGCTTTTCATCCGCGTGGAAAACCGCTTCCCTTCCCTTCTCTCGTTTTGCTCGTTGCTTCTCGTTTTTTTTTTCTTTTTTTCTTTTACGTGTAACGCGAACGTCGCGTGAAGGTAGTTACGAGGTCTGGTGGCGCTAGTGTGCTCGTTCGTAGGCAACTTCAGATCGTTGCGTCGCTGCTCGAGGTTTTTACTCAGTTTTCTCATGCGTTATTCACTGTTGAAATAAACGATAAACCTTTCAATATAGTAAAAATTCTGTGAGCTACAATAAGAATAAGAATCGATAAATTACGATGAATCGTTCTGACGAAATTTTTTAGCTCACACTGCTCGCGTGCTGTCCAATTAATTTCTCAATGTTACTCGCAACATTATTTTACGATCTGAAGGATACGATTTTACGATAAATAAATGTACCTTGAAAACGCCAAAATTAAATTATTAGAAATTATTAGAAGCACCACGACTGATAAATTCGATAAATTTGTATGTTCAGTGGCGTTCGACAAATTCCCCGAACGAGATTACCGGCGTGATTTTCGATTCAATCGCAGAAATTAAAAGTTGCTGCTTTAACAAATTTATTTACACCGTGTCCGAAGAAGAATAGATCGCAATTAAATGCCGGATCGAAATCCCAGGTAAACCTGGATCGCTCCCGACCATTTGGAACCGTTATGTTCTGCCATTTCTCTCATTTAGAGTCGCGAAATCTGCGCGACCGCCATTTGGAATACCTAACATCGGAACCATCCATTTCCAATATCGATTGACGTGTCATAAATCCACGCAGGACGCCAGAGTCGAGCGACACGTCTCTCGTTAAACCCTATTTCCCCGTTCCAATTAAACCATAGTCGATTAATTAAAGAGTACCGGAGGCCGGCGAGCCTTTCCGAATCGTTCGCAATCCCCGTGACGTTAATCAAACCTAGTTCGACAAATAGTCAATTAAATTGTTTGCCCGGTGAAACGCTCGGATTAAGAACGAAGGAACGCTGAATCAGAGCTGAAACAGTGAAATATTCTAGAGAGAAATTAAACAAGTATAAAAGTGTCGTGACTTAAAATTTTAATAAAATTTTCTTTCTTTCTTGCAACGTCGCGAAAATATCGTATTGTGAAAGCAAACTAAAGCTCAGAGGCGTAAACTTTCTCGCTGGCGGGTTCTTCTCTTTTTTAATTTCACCCCTTCGTTTTCGCGGGGTTGGATTGTTCGGTCGGCGTTTCGGGGATCGCAGTCGAAGCCAGCCATCGAGTACACTTGGCCTCGTGAATAAGAACTCCCGGCGGACGTGTCGATAATTCTGCGGGCCTTCAATTAGCGAGGCCGGCCGCTTCTCAAGAGCCATTACTTCGATTACTTTTCTAGTGTTCGGCCCATCGACAGCCGTCCGACACCTCCTTCTACGCCCTGGTTAATTAATTAATATGGTGGGATAAAGGCGCGTTCTCACGCGCCTCTATATCCGCGAGGAAACAGGCTTGTCTTTGATCTTCAAAATTATTCTCAAATTGTTTATTACCGAGAACCTGAAGATTTCCCCCTAAAAATTTTAATTTTTGGACAGTTCACGGACTTTACCGATTAAAGCCAAAGATCACGAACAGAAAAAGGTTTCTCTTCTGTAAAGTACGAAATTTGTTTTGACGAGCGTAAATTTCACACTTTTGTATTTTAAAGCGTTGCAAGTAATTTGTATTTATTAATTTCGAAGAATGAAAATTGAGAATTCAAATGCACGGAACTGCAATTTCCTTTCCCTTTCAACGCCTACGTTGTAAGTTATAATTCCCGCGAATTAAAATCAAGCAACCCTCACCAGCCTTTCGATTTTTCCCGCGCTTTTTCGCATTACGCCATTACGTCTCCATCGTTGATTCTCGCTCGACGCTCCGCCACGCTCAAAGAGAATTATTTTTCTCCCCCCCGATAACGAATTCCATTAAGGTAAAAGTGTGTCTTTCGTCGTTGCGACAGCTTTCCTCTGGTGTTTTTTTCTCTTCTTTTTTTTTTTAATTTTTCCATCTTCCTGTAATTATTTGACTAACAGAAGGGCAAACGAGGAGGGTTCGCGTCGATGCAGTTGCCTTTGAAAGACATTTTTTTTAGCGATTCCTCCCCCCTACCATCTCGTCGATGGTTCGAGATAAAACCTGAAAACCCAACGCCACGATCTTCGGGAACCCGAATGAAGAGGTGAAGTCTCCCGAAAGGGGAGGGCGATTAAAAACACTTTCTTTCCCTCGACGGAAGATCGTGGTCCCTCCAGATCGTGGTTACGGTGGGGGCAAAATGACGGCCGCATAGAGGGATCTCGAAAGGAAAGCTGTTTCGCGCAGGCGGCGCGCATCGGAAAAGCCATCAGTGCACCATAGAGTCCCCCCAGTGTCGTGCTCTTTTCTATTATTCCGAGGATTTCGAAGAAATACGAGCTGTCACGCGACGACCTGACAGAGATGGGGAAGAGAGAGAGAGAGAGACTCTTACGCGATATTGCCTTTGAAACTGACTGGTTTCGCCCAGGAAAATTCGCCCCCCCCCCTCCCCCCTCCTTTGGTTTGGGAAACGACGACGTTTCATCGTTTCTGAATCACACGAGCGAATCACGTTCCGCTGGAACGGTTTCAAAAACGAACGAACTAACAATAAGTTCAAAACGAGCTCTAGAGCTCTCGAGACGACGCTGTTGGAGATTCAAGTACGCACGTGCACGCTTCTTTTTTTCGTTCTGCGTGGGACGCGGGAAAACAATAATGAGAAGGCGCGGGAACGAGTGTCACGATATCGAGAAACGAAAATTGCATCGAAAGCCATCGATCGGCTGGTAATGGCCGACGTGTGTCCCCAGTAAATCTGGCAAGGTGCAATCTCCGACGGCTAACGAACCGCGTCTAAGTGCTGCCGATCCGAACTCCAACCTCTTTCGCTATAGAACTTTCTCTATCTCTCTCTTTCTCTCTGCGAGTATTTGGAGATTTTAATGTGAGTTGTTAACGCGAGTAATGTAATTTGGGGAATTTATATATTTAGTGTCTTTATTTTGGTATTTTGGTATTTTGGTATTTTGGTATTTTAGTGTTTTGATATTTTGGTATTTTGGTGTTTTGGTATTTTGGAATTTTGGTATTTTGGCATTTTGGTATTTTGGCATTTTGGTATTTTGGTATTTTGGTATTTTGGTATTTTGGTATTTTGGTATTTTGGTATTTTGGTATTTTGGTATTTTGGTATTTTGGCATTTTGGTATTTTGGTATTTTGGTATTTTGGTATTTTATATATTAGTATTTTGATATTAGTATTTGTAATATATTATAATAATATTATATTATATATTATATATTATAATAATATAGTAGTATATTAGTAGTACATCATACTAATTAGTAATATATTATACTAATATACTTAGTAGTATACTATTAGTATTTTAGTACTAGTAATATTTTAACATAATATATTAGTATTTTAGTACTAGTAATATTTTAACATAATATATTAGTATTTTAGTACTAGTATACTACTATTTTCATTACATAAAACATTTATGAAAACACATTTTACTAAAATATCATTTACTTTCACATCAATATTGCCAATACTTTCTTCACCCATTCTACATCCATTAAAATTGATAATTCATATTTTTTCTAGACCACCACTATGTATAATTCCACGTTCAATTCTAACAAACAAAAAAAAGAAAAATCCGATTATGGAGGCCTGATGGTGATTTCACAAGCCTAAAATAATCATCATCGTTCTGATGAACGTCCAAGTTTGACCAAGAAGAATCGTCACACTTAGGCATCAAATTGAAACTCTCGAGGATCGGATGATACCGCGCAGCATGCTAGGTGTCCATCGCGGTGCCGGTCGGTCGTTAGACTCATGGTGTACACTGCTCGTAAATCAGAATACAGCCGAGCGGACATTCGTCACGCTCGTCCGAACGAGGAGTTCGTTCGAAGCGCGCGAACGCAGCTGCGAACTGACAGGTCGAGACCATAAAAATCGCCGCCAACCGACATCGGCAGAATTTTATCGGTGGGCGGCGATTTACGCGTGATACGTCGTTGGATGAGGTTTATTAGATCGGCGCTTCAATTATCGACGGCAACGACGCAGAGAGATTTGTGGACCTGTGTTTCGCAAGTGGCCACCGAACGTTCGATTGCGAACACGTGCAAGGACAAACCTAAATCTGTTTGACGACGAGTGATTCGTCAATTCGTTTCGCTTTGATTGTCCCCACGTGATTACTCACAGAGGGACAATCTCAAGAATAAGTCATTAACACTAAAACTACCGAAGACCAGAGTATAAAAACTGAGTCAAAGAAATTAGAATGCAAGGAATAGGAAAAGATTTATAATACGATGATAAACACAAACTGTTATTCATGTAGTTTACCAAAAAACCACTCGAATGTTTTAAAAATGTAACAAAGTTACTCTAAAAAATTATAAATTGGTTACTTTGACCGCTTCAAAAACCCATTTGCGCAGAACCGAGGTATCTAAAGAAGGTACCAAGATCTCAAATTGAAAACAGACCACTAGTCTTGTTCAGAAATTCACTGTTCCAAATTTTTTTTCTAGCCACTGTAAAAGTTCAAGCCCCGATTTTTTCGATTTTTATAGGTCTTCGAGGCTCATTCTCGCGAGTAATGATAATCACCCGGGCGAAATATCAGGTAGAAAATGGCATCGCCTGAAATGCCAAGTTGGCGTGACATCCCCCCTTCCCCTATTTCCACCGTTTAGCATCCGTAATTACGAGGATTCGAGGGCGGGAGGGGCGTGTGCGAGTAGTTGGTCGTCACTCGTTTCCCCGGGTTCCTTGATTAAGTGATTGCAAACTGCAGGACAAACCGTCCTCTTTGTCCCGGATAGGGACAGGGATAGCAATTACTCTTAATTAACGAGAGAGGCGCGGGGGCGGTTTCAGCCTGGTTGTGATCACGTTTAAGAGGCGCGACATTCTTGCTCGTCCCCCAAGGAGCAGCAAGAGTCAAGAAACGGGTGAAAAGAAACGAGAACTTGAAATGGTACGAGCTTCTAAACGGGGAATGAATCAACATCTCGCGAGTTATTAGAAATATTCAGACAAAGGTAGACTTTGTACCATAAATGCTAAAAGACCTATACATACAATCCTTGGATGCAGGCGGCGCCTGGTTGGTCAGAAAGAGGATTCGGCCAGATCGTTGGTCCGAGTGAACAAGCATCCGCGGGGATAATCCATTAACGGGTCGGAATGTATTCGGGACGTTTCTGATCCATCGGTGCTAATTAACGTAATAAACGAGCCGGCGATCGAGTGCAAATAATGGACGGGTGATTGACGAGAGCAAAGTGGCCCGCGGCTGTTCCAACTTTAAACTGCGATCGTTGACGTTTCGACGTCGAACATTGTTTTCGGAAGCGTTAACCACCCGATTCGCGATCGTCGCAAAGGTAAAATTCAGCGTTGCCGTGGCAATTGAGTTTGAAGTTTCGAAATTCCAATTTCAGTTGTATCGACTGAAAGAATCCAACGAAATCCAAAGAAGAAGAAAAAAAATCCCTCTTCGACTTGAATTAATTATTCAATTAACGCGATAGAGGGAAAGAGAGAGTGCTGGAGTTGGATATTTGACAGATTGGCGATACGCAAAACGGTGGTTCTCCTTTCCACGGCGGGGAAACGATATTGCATTTCGACTAATGAGACTGAAAGTTGGTCTGTCGAAGGGGGAGAGAGAAAGAGAGAGACAGGGGGAGAGAGGAGGGTGAAGGGAGGGCAGGAGCAACGTGAGCCTGATTGGTCGGCTATTAACGACGCCCGAGCCGTAACGATCATGCGGCGTGCGACAAATACAAATTAATTAATAACGTTCATAAACCAGTCCGGCCGAGTAGCTTTAACGGCTGGCCCCGGCTACCGGGGGTTAGTTAATACCCGTTAAATTATCTACGGTACTTACGCAAAGATCATTAATTTATGTTCCGTCCTGCGCCGCTGCTTTTCGCGTTTCCCTGCCAGGACCGAGATGTTTGCGCCGCGGATCAAAGCTGCGCCATCTACGCGCCGCGTCCCGTAACTAGCAGGCCTAACCAGACTCTTTCAAACGCGTGACAAACGTTTTCCAATCGAGTCTTGCGAGTTTCTCCTGCGGCGATGGATTTTTAACGCTTTCAACTCGACTTGTTTTCAATTTTGTCGCGTGTTTATTTGAAGATAAATTATTTTAAGGTAAATTCACGTACGATGGTGAAATCTAATGTCTTGCTCGATTTGTTTCTTATAATTTTCTAAAGCGTAATCATTGCTGAGATCTCGAAGATCACGTAGAGTTTTACAGTAAATTTGTATCATCAACGCGATGCGAGATCAAAGATAGTTTCAGTCCTTGGTAACTTCGAAGATTCCCAGTTCACAGAACCGAGGAATTAATCCCAAATTGTTTCGCGGAAATTAGTAATATTAGTACAACTCGTCTCAAAGACACGTAGTACGTAGAATTGAGTAGTTTCCAAATTGTTTTCAAGACTAATAGTTTCTGGACGCACTGTCCAAAGCATGGAGGCATTTTCGAAAACTTGACAGTTTCAATAGTCGAAGATTCGTAGTTTACTACTGAGTGATTTCAAAATCAAAGTTTCGAAGATTAGTAATTAATTCATAGCCTCGAAGATTCAAGCAATTTGAAAGTTTAACCATCGACTTGGTCTTCTTTCCCCACGTGTCACGCGTGCATCACGGAGGTTGGGAGTCTCGATACGCAAAGTATTTCAGACTGGTCGATTAATCCGCCAAAGTAAGGGGGGCTGGCGCGAACACAGGTGCGTGAACAAGTTTTAAAATTTATAACCGTCTACAAATTTCCGGACGGTGCACGCCGTAACCGGATTAATGCAGCAGCCCTGCCAATAAAGACCACCCTCCTTAATATTAAGGAGCACTTAGGACGACCTCCTAAGTCGAAACATCGTCACCCTTCCTTCCTAGACCCGTGGCTCCCTCTCGTTCGCAGAACTACGATAGTTAAAACTTGATCGCCCCTCTCTCTCTTTTAAACTCGTTAAATATACTTGGGATATGATGTGACACTCGGGTGACTTTGGAACTATGTTAATTAAATCAAATTCGAGATTGTAACAAAAATCATTGACTCGCTCTGTAATTTTACTTTCGAATTCTAGTCGTGCTTTATAAAAAAACAATTAAAATCGTTACTCTTCTCAAGATTCTCAATCTTTTTATATTCTCCAAGGAAGAAAAATGCTTCTTAAAAAAAGAAAGATTTGATCCTTTGCGAAAAACAATTTTTTCTCACCACCAGATTCACAATTTTTTTATTTTTTTCTATTTAAAAAAACGACTTGTATCAGCTGCTTTGTGAAAAACAATTGGAACGATAAACCATCTCATCGCCCTGGGTTCTCAATTTTTTGCCATTTTTTTCCAAGAAAGAAAAGCACTTAAAAGTAAAAAAACTCGATTCGTCTCACTGAAAGGCCCAGAAGCAACTGTTCCGACTAGGAAATGAAGACGACCTTTTTGCCATAAAATTTTAATGATACGCAAACATTTGAATCGATACAAAACAAATTACAGGCGCGATCACTCAGTACCAGACAACGCTACTCCTACTCGAGGTCCAATCCACGTCCTCTCACGAATCACGTGACCCAAATCAACCAATCGCTAATTTTCGTTGCATCAGCGTTGCACCTGAAGAGGCCCGATTTTCACTTTCAGTGATAAATCATCACAATTGGAATCATCATCCTGGATTCCAAATTCTTTGATACTTTTCCAACAAAGAAAAGGAAAAAAGAATCCCGAAGCAATCCGTCGGTTATGCGGTCTCGCGCAGAAGGAAGACACAAAGCGAAGCGAAGCAGAGGCGTAGCCAGGGATGCTTTATGGGCCAATAACGGGGGGGCGTGTGTCTTGTCGTAAATTATTAAGCCGCCCTCGGCGCGTCCGATAAACCTACGCGGACTTGACGTCCCCGGTGTTGGCCTGGCCTTGCCAACGTACACCGACGCTTCTCACCTCCGCAGCAGGAAGTAACGATTCGCTCGACGACGGTGTACGACACACACCCGGATAAATCATCCGAGACTTTCGCGGCGACGTACGACCCAGCTATTAGAAGAGGGTAGGGAGGGAAAAGTCCCGGCTGGCTATTAAAAGTCGAAGCGAACGACGATATTTTCCGGATCTAAAAGGCGGTCGTTCTTTGTCTCTGCGGGGCTCGAGCCTGTGTGCCTAGGAAATGGGTTGCCCGGCACGAGGGGATCGTGTAATTTTATATCGTTTCAGCGAGCAGCCTCGCCAACCCTTTTAACTTCCCCGAGAGAAATTTCCTCGAAATATTTTCTTACCCCGGTGGTTTCTCCCAAGAGGTTTCTTCCTAGCCTCTTTCAAATAACAACGTTGTCAATCCACGATTTCCCTCTCATCGCGCCGATTCGCCGCCGATTGCGACATCGTTCAACCCTCTGTCCGAGGGATTTCCTCAAAGAAAGAAAGATTAGGAATCCGAGTCATATCAAATTCGTCCATCAGCCTGGCACGTAATTTGTTTACTCGCCTCGTTCAACGAAACTGTACTCGAGATACGACGTTTTCTAAACTTAATCAACGTGACGCAGACGAAGAGGATTATCGTCAGGGGGTTGTCGCAACAAAAACTCTAATGAAGCTCAGGTTCCAAAGTTCAAGAAAACTCTCGCACAAGTTTCGAGGGGAGACGAATTCGATATCACGAATTTTCGAGAAGAAATTTGAAAATTCGAGGATTCTGCTCGAACTCGCCTCGAATTTTCAAAGTACAACACTACATACGTGGAAAGATTATTACACTCTGCACGGCGCGTTTTTTTACCCGCTCAATTACGGCAAATTCGAGCGACCACCACCACCGTTTCAAACTCATCGAACGACACGTCCACCTTCCCAAAGTGATGTTTGCAGATTGGCGAATGGCTTCCCAACGGAGGGTCCGCGAGCAGACCGGAGAGAGTCGTCGAAACGAGTTCCCCGGTTTGCGCTCTGCGCTCTGCCGCTGTTACTCGCTCCCGCTCGCGCGAATTTTAATGAAAGCTGGAACCGGCGAATGGGTAAATAAACGGAGCTGCAGGCGAGCTACCGAGCGTGATTAATCTTGATGCATTATTACAAACCATCCCGTTATTTCCCTTTCTCTGCCCCACCCCTTAAATGCAAAACATTATCGGCCGGTCCGTATTGCGTTTCATTTGTAATCATCGCCGAATTACCTATCGGGCATTATTGATTTCGATCGGCATGCTCGAAAGCCAAGTTTCCAAGTGGTAATTAAATCAGAAACGAGGTTGCAACGTGCGGGACGACGACTTTCGATTGTTGCTACGTCTGTGACTAGAGTCAAGTCGCGCAGCTGTGTGTGTGGGTCTGCAACGAAATTTGTAGAAAAATGTAAACTCTCTTTTGTCATTTACCTTGTGGTATCTCGATATTCGATATTCGAATAAACAGAGTATCGAAGCTGTTGTAATTTTTGCAGAAAGAATAATATGCTTCGACTCGTACTGAAGATTGATGACCCTGCTTTCAAAATTTATTTTATTATACGAATTATTATGTTTCTGTCATTTGTGCAACAAATAATGACAAGGGGAAGAGATACTTTTCTTCTCGAAAGTACTGTAAAGTTGTAATATCGAAAAAAATTTAATCCGTGATTAAATTTATTGAATTTTCTCAAATTTCTGTCATCTGACTAGGACTATTTGATATTTCGATTTTCGAAAATGGCGAAAAATAAGTCATACGTCCAAGTTTGAGGGGGCTTTGATCTTCAAACACAACCCGAATTCAACCATTATTGGAAAAAATTTCTCTAAAAAAAATGGAAAGTAAACCAAAATTTATCACGCAATTTTCTTTTTTTCAGCATCAATGAGCGTCATGTAAATTGCGTGTGTAAATTCAAGAGAATCAAATTGATACAAATTCCAAATTCCAGGCCTACAGTTAAAAAAAAAAACGAAGACAGCGTAGATCGGGGGGTGTGTTAATTGCTGCCACGAAGGGCTGAACGATTTCAATTATTCTCAGGCCTGAATCGCTGATCCCTTCCCCCCGTCTCGTGGGGTCGTGGATCTCGCTCACCGAGGCGGAAAAACTCGAGAGACTTTAATTAGAAGGCTCTCCGGTGATCGCGTCGAAGATCAGAGTCACGGTACGAGGGTCGTCGGCGTCGACGACGCTCCGCGGGGGTGCAATATACGTGAACTTCACCCCGCGACCCTCGGTTCCCCTATTTTATACGCGCACTTTGTATCAGAACACGCTTGCACGTGTGACGTCGAGGAAATTCGACTGAAACACTGAATTTTTCTGGTTTGATCGAAGATGATTTGATCTGGTTTGATCTGGTTTGATCTGGTTTGGTTTGATCTGGTTTGTTCGTGGTTTTACAATCTGACAAATTTCTCCAGGGCGAATTTTCTAATCATGTAACGATGAGCTCGATTTGACGTTTCATTTTCCTTGATTTCATCAATTTAACGAATCACGAACACAAAAGTTAATATTTTACAACTGATAATTGTAATTGATTTCACAATATCGCGGTTGACTTTACATCGGTGGATTGAGAAACGTTCGATATTTAAAAGAGACATGATCCATCCTTATGATATTCGTAGCAAAGAAATTAAAGTGCAAGCTAAGAGAAAGTTAGTGGTATAACGGAAAAAACAAAAGCTTCGTTAAAAATCACTCGGGTATCTATGATAAAAGATATTTCTGTAGAAAACTTTGGTACTTTTAGTGTTACAATTCATTGACGGCATTCGCCTCGTTTGAGTTATTCTGAAATATTTATAGAAACAGAAACGTTTTGCAATATTAATAATTAATAATTTACAATTCATAATACAATCATAGCTACATTAATTTATAACTTAATAATAATTATTTATGTCATTCAACACTAGAACTACCGATACAACTAAAATGTAATATTCGTAGCAGCGCGAGCTGCAAGAAGAAGTTAACAATACAATTAAAAAAAAAAGACACAAGCTTAAGTAACCGTGAAAATATACTGTCACAAATATACAAAATTTCCATAGAAAAATTATCGTTTGAAATTGACCATTTCACCCACTTTGGTGGTCCCAACTTAACACTGCGAGTCGAAACTGCAAAAGCGCGATGCGCAAAAGTAGCGAGAGGCTAACGTCGATGGAAACGACGAGAGAAAGAGAGAGAAAGAGAGAGAGTGGAAAGTGGGTGGGTAGGAAAATAGAATTGTTGCACTGGCGGTGGAGCGTGTGGGCGGCTGGAGAGGGCTGGGAGGAGAAACGAGGCTGTGCAGGCCAGCCTGTGCGTGGAAATTTTCCCCACCTGTTGCCAAACAATTCCCATGGAAACGAAGTTATGGCCACGGTTTCCGCCGGATAAATACCGCGTGCACGCGCTCGCGCGCCCCGCGACAATGCCTCCCACCCCCGGTCGACAAAGGGCCACCTGTCGCGATTGTTTGCCATCCCCGACCACTGAATTCCCCGGCCCAACTCGCAAGAATCGACGCTCCAAACTCCTCCAAACTGCTCCAAACGTTCGTCAATTCGCTCGCTTCTCGCCAACACGCGAAACTCCATTTTTTGGGCCACGAATTGTCGATAATTAAATATTATCAATGACACATAAAATTATCAATAAAATTAAAGATGACCAATGAGAGTCATAAGAAGCTCAAACATGACCAAACATAGTGGAACTTTCCCTCTAAAATTTCTCGATGGAATGATGACAAAGTGTCGCGACAAATCTGCTAAGATTGGTCCTCGTAGACCCACACAGAACAGTTTATTTATAAATTAGTATCTCGATACTCTTCCAGAAAGTCCTGCTACCTCTACTATGACGAAGCTAGCCGTGCTGTGACGTTTTTTAGAAATTTTGGGGGTGTAATCTCTCACAGCCCAAAGTCGTCGTATAATGTCATACTTTTTATTTTGGAATCCTCCTAATTAACAGCCTGATTGCAGCTCGAAGCTTCTCCTCTGAAATTTCATTCTCCTCCGAGACTCGATACTTTGATATTACAAAATTCGATAGAGAGAGAGAAAAGGAAACGAAAAAATTTCGAGCGACAAACGTTGACGAGGGAGAGAAGAACTGGCGAAACAATTCCGTTTCCTCTTCCTGGTCGAGGGTGGCAAGCGAACCCGACCAGTCTGCCCCCGGGTGGTGGTTAATCCTCGCGGGTGCAATCGGTTATTTAGAATTTCACCGGCGACACGACCCCATCGATTTCCCAATCGCGCGCCAGTCTGCCCTTTTTCTTCTCTCTTCTTTCACGAGACGCCGGACGCTATTTCCAACATGGACTCACCTGCGAGCGAGTGCTCGAACAAAGAGAATTCGAGTTTAATATTTACAAGAGCTAATTACAAGTCGGAGAACTTGAGGAGAAATTTTTGCTAGAATTCGCTGCATGGCAGAACCGAGGGGATCTTTCATTCCGTTCGCGCAGAAAGAGAATTTTATTACAATTCTACCACCCCCACCCACCCTTTTGGTACATCATGGAAAACCCTTTATTTAGGAATCTCTATTAAAGGACATTTACTTTCTTCACGTGTTCTATACCACAGAGGAAAATTTCTTGCAGTTTTCTACAGGGTTTGCAACTTTTAGAGAGAGGAAGATAATATCATCACCAAAACATGAAAAAAAAAAGTGAAGTCACTTACAAAAGTGGGTCGAAAAATTAAGTTTCGTTTTCTACAAGTTTCTACAAATTGTGAATCCTTTTTTCTATCCACTCCCAATATATGTCGAAAATTCTCAAATCAAATTACTTTCTTTATTTTCAAAAGAACGTTAGATTGAAACGACACGTTTACACGTTAATTTTATCATCATCTATTCGCGGTAATTTGTTATTCGCAAGTTTCGATTACATTTTGTGAAAAGGTAACAGAGAATAAACTCGAGCAGTCTCGAAAATAGAAGAATCGCAAAGGAATAACGGAGAGAGACAAGGGAAAAGAACGATCACTCCCGTTTCTACAATGGCTGGAAAAATAGAGCCGTGTAAAATTTAACAAGGGAAAATGTTCCCCCCGAGAAGACAGTCGATAAAAAAAACCTAGAAGCAAAATCTAACAATGGAAATATTTCCGCCGACGTGCATTAGATTGGCCGAAAAAATAACTCCGTTTTTCGCGTGCAAGTGAGAGGCGAACTTTTCATGAGAAATAACAACTTCGTATGTTCACCATTTTATATACGTATATATCGATCATTTAATATATTGACCATTCTGTTCGACTGATTCTTGTTATTTTCCAAAAAAAGTTCCTGTCTAAAAAAAAAGTTTCACAAACGAATCGACATCCTCGTCATCGGTGAAATTTGACAAACCAAGTTTGACATTGTTTGAAGCAGTATGAAGCCTTCTTCGCCATACACGTCTGATGAATTTTATCACAGCTCGTAAAAATTTTTCTTTTTTTTATTTTCCAATTTTCCTTTTGATTTTGAAATCGACAAACAATTATTAACCGTGCATTTTCTTTTCGAACAATCAGATATCAGATCACAGAATGAATCTACAGTTTATAACAAGACTAGTTGCGGTTTAAGATATACGTCTATTTAAAAAAAAAGATGCAACTACTTTCTCGCCAACCAAATGCAGGTGAAAAAATATTTCTCCTCTCAATGAACGGCCCAGTCTTCAAAACGAAGAAAATTCCGAAGAAATTTCCAGAGCATAGCCACTATACAATCCTGGCTCGCAAACATCATCCACCACGAAATATTCCGCAGGAGGCAGACGCATTCGTTCTTCGACGTAAACGAGAAGCTGTCAACGTGGGTGTCAACCAGCGGAAATATCGGCCCTGAGGTGCGGAGAAAGGCAGAGAAAGCAAGCATCCGCGCGTGTCGTCCGGGTGGCCATCACTTTTACTATTTTCACGGAGTAATTTCGTCCAGCGTTCACCAGGCTAATTAAATGTTTCGAAACGAACCGTGTCAAAGAACGTGTAATAAAAGCGCAAGACAAGCGTAATTAAAAAAAAAGAAAAAACCCCGGTGCTACTAGAGTAACATAACCGAGGCTAGTATACGAGCTAATTAATGATAATCAATTAATTAATCGTCGAATTCAACATTCGTTTTCTATTTTTCACTTTCTTACTTCCTTATTCTCTTGACTTTTCATACTTTTTCTTTGTTCCAATTTAATATCTAATGTAGATTTAATACGAGTATTTCGTATAGTGTTTAATATCGAATATAGATATACTAGTATACTATATACTACCATACACTAGTTTATTATATACTAGTTTACTACAATATACTAGTATATAACACAGTATACTGCCAGTATACTATACATGCCTATTATTAACGATCTTCTATCGATTCGTTTTTTATTTTTATTATCTTGCTTTCTTGTTTCTTCGAGCGTTGGCTTCTCACACTTTTTTGTTACGAATACTTAATATAGTATTTGATACCTAACATAGATACTAGCACACTAGCACACTATACCAACATTAACGATCCGTACTGACAATTCTACGATTCGCTTTCTATTTCCATTTTCTTCCGTTTTCCCGATCGTTGGGTTTTTTTATATTTTTTTGTTTAAATTTGGTGTCTAATAGGAGTGTTTAATACGTATAAGTATTCAATATGAATTTAGTATTTAACGTCTAATATAGATACTTTAGGATACTATACTATTACATACTAGTATTTAATATTAATTTAATATTTAATATCTGATATGGATACTATAGGATACTATAGTATACTAATGTACTAGTATCCATATCAGATATTAAATACTTATACATATAATTAACTAATCTATATTAGACACTCAATAAATTTAAATACTAGTATTATAATATACTATACATATACACATAAACGCTAGTATTGCAGTACACTGGTACACTATAACATACTAATACGCCACAGTATTCAATAATACAGGAATATTATTAACGAGTGCTGTCTTGTAAAAACGATAAGAAGGATGAGAGAGCACATACAGCAAGTAATTATCCGGTGAATTATCTTCGCCTAATTACGAGTTTTTCAGCTTTCACCGAAATACTTGAAATACCCGAGTGTTCGACCGAAATACCTAAAGAGGCCGAGTCATTAGATAAGGAATTTTTCTTCGAGAGAATGAAACTCGAAGGGTCGCGTTTATGGTGATTTACGTGGCCACGATTGGCTCGGAGCCCCGTCGATGTCGATCCCTCGGCGGGCGAGGGATCCTTACGAAACTTTTAGCCTTAACTCACCAACTAGCCGCGAAAAGTCTTTCGGTCCCTCAGGAAACGGGGGAGGAAACTCACCTGAAACAGAGAAAAGAGAGGAGAAAGTCAGTAATCCGCCGGGGGGAAATGTAAAATAGTCTACGCTCTCTCCCTCTCTCGCAGACAGAAACATCGAACTTGATCATCCAATTTCGGCGTCCGTGGACCCTTATGCGTTCCATAAACAGCAGAAAATTCATCGAAAAAAAATTATGAATTTGCATAAAGATCCAAAGTCCGAGTGAAAAATTTCACGAAAGTTTCTTTGCAAACAAAAAATAAAGAAACGTTCCAAACTTTTTAATAGAAACGTACGTACGTACAGACGTGTTTTCGTACAAAATCTGCTCCATCCGGAGTACGAATAAATCGTCGAAACTGTCCAGAGGGGGGAGGGGCTAAACAGACGGGATGTTAATCGAAAGGGGTAAAACGACGAGACATCGATGTCACCGAGCACCATTACACGGACGTAACAGGTGCCGAAATTTCCGGCGCGTGTTTTATCAACGGGGGGCGAGCAACACCCCCGTCCGGTGTCGACGGGTGTCGCGAACGTGCCGCAAGAAGCACGCGCGTCAGCCTGCTAAATAAAACGCCCCGGAAAATCTCCACCGAAGGCCAGAACTCAAAACACAGACGACAGAATAAAATCAAAGGACAAACAGTGGAAAATAATCAATCGCGAAAGTAACTATTGCAGTTTGGAAAATTTAGAAACTTGGAGAATTGTTATCCGCTTGGACCATTTATTACACAGGGTGGGTCAAAAGTTTCTTCCCACAAAACATAAAAATATTAATTTTATCGATACTAAATTGAACTTAGGTTGTGTTTTAAAAATCTATTTTACTTAGAAAAGAAAAATTTATTTTAGTGGATTTATTTTAGTGGGAAGTTATTTTTCGCCCACCTTGTAATTTGGGGACAACGCAATACACGCAATTTCACTTCATTGTAGTTAATTTTTTCACAACTTTCATTGTTACGCCACCTTGCGGCGATTATTATCTGCAATCCTTTCCCGAAAACATCCGCCCCGAGAGTCTCACCCTAAAATCCACAAAAGGTACAAAGCAACCTGGCCATTACCCTAACGAGCGACCATGTCAGACCACCCTCGAGGAAAAAAAGAACGAGTTCTTCGTTTCCCCGATCCGAAAACCGTCGGGATGACTGAGAGAAAAGAACAAGGGAGAGAAGAATCACTAGCGTTTCCCTTTGCCCCGCACGAGAAAACAACGTAGATTATTATTAGAAATAATTATCCCCAGATCAGCGGGGATCTAGACTTAACCGCGAGAGTTTAACTTGTTTATGTGTCTAACGATCGGTCAGCGTGTAAAATCTAGAAAATCAGGAAAGTTTCGTTTCTCGTCGAGAGAGACGAGAGAAAGCCCAACTCCTTTCATCTTTGGCTGCAGTCTCGCTGACGCCAACGCGCTAATCTCTCCTCTGTTGTTTGCCTTGAGGATTACATTTATCTTTGATAGAGTCGACTTTGAAAAACTGTATATCTGTTTTAGCGTGATTGCGTAATTGTGTGTTTTGTTGTTACGATTCTTCTAGAAAACAATCCAGGCATCTAACGGTAGCGAATGGAAGCCAGAATTCTTCCCTGAGTGAAATTTCCAAAATCGAAATCAAATGTATATCCGAAAGACTGGCGAGTCGATTTGGATGAAAGTTTATGATATGATACTCTCGAAACTGTTACCTAGTCTCACTCTTTCTCATTTAACAAAAGTAGTGGAGAATTACAAAAACAAAAATTTATATTTCAAATCTGCTTCGACAAGTACAATTTAAAAAAAACACTGCACAACTTGTACCCCAGTACGATTCGTCTCACTGAAAAGCCCAGAAGCAACTGTTGTGACTATATGGGAAATGACTTTTTGCCATAAAATTTTATTGATACGCAAACATTTGAATCGACACAAAACAAATTACATTACGCGATCGCTCAGTACCAGACAACGCCACTCCTACTCGAGGTCTACGCCACGCCCCCTCACGAATCACGTGACCCAAATCAACCAATCGCTAATTTTCGTTGCATCAGCGTTGCACCTGAAGAGGCTCGATTTTCTGGATTACCCCCGCTAAAATCACTTTCAGTGATAAAAAAAAAAAAAACTTGCTTCGAGTGAAGCTCGTTATATGCAGAATGATACGCGAATGGTGTTCTCCCTTCGTACAACGCGTATAATAAAACGTACATATGATTTTCTCAAAGAAATTCTTAAACTCTCCTCATTCAATTTCGGGTTGCACGTAACCCGAAATTTGCTAGAGATTGAACCGCGATGGCGTCGTTCGCAACGAAGCGACGACACACACACATACACAAGGAGACAAATTCCCGCAAGTTGCCGGCGTATTAACGTAATTCGCGTCGGCAGCCGGCTTTTTAATTAAAAGTACCGCGCCGCCATTATCTCGCCAACTTATAATCGCGCCTATCCATCCCACCACTCTCTCCGCACCCTTGCTGCACCCTTGCTACACCCTCGCATGCAAGTCAGCCTTCCTTTATTCGCCGCGAACCGCGCGAGCCAGCGAGCGTAAATGAGCAATAATTCACATTTCTCTGCCGTCCGCGCGAAAGAAAATAGAACGAGATTGTTCTCCATTTACCGCTCCGGAATAATATAGATCCTTGGATCTCGTCGTCCACCTCGTCTTCTTCCCGCGAACGTTTAATCCCTCGATGGACCTACCTACCTTCTTTCTTTCTTTCTTTCTTTCCTTTCCTTTTCTTTTCTTTTCTTTTCTTTTCTTTTCTTTTCTTTTCTTTTCTCTACGTTTCACGGCATTTTAGGAAGATTATTAATTACCGGAACACAAGTTCCTCCCTCTTTTTCCTTTTTTTTTCTTTTTTTTCAAGGTGTAATTTTTTCCCAATTGCCGCCGCGTTTTTAATCCATTCGTTTTTAATTGGCGAGCAGTGAAATAACAAATTCACGGGACAGAAGAGCGACGGAGCGAGAAAGTTTCACGTTTATCGATGCGCAGCAATTAAGGACGTGCGAACGCAGGGTGAGAAATTTCTCCGTTCCTTTTTTTTCGCATTCTTCGAGTTTCGAGTTTTCTAAGAAAAGGGGATCTCCTGATTTCAAAACATTGAATGGAATTAAATTTACCTTGGCAGAGTTATTTTGTCTTTGAGATTTGATCTCGAAGACTTCATTCATATCAGAAACAAAGGGTGAAAAGCTCGTTCGAAAAGGATTCCCGAAAACGTTGAAAACGCTTCGTCGAAAACAAACGTGCTTCCAAACAAACAGCAAACAAGCTGCGTTTCATTTCATGGCTCAAAGCTGCCCACGGTTTTTGAATATTAATAACCGAACAAATATTTGATCAATCGGAAATATTCTCGACAGAGGCGCGTGGATGTTGATCGGTTGTGCAGCTTTTTACGCATTCGTAAGATGCTTTGAAATGTAGAACGAATTTCGCGGGACAATGTGAAAAAAAGTAGGTATTTTTCTAAATTGCTCTTTAATCTCTGTCGATTGACGCAAACGAACGAAACTGTTCTCCTTTTCTTTAGTGTCTACGATAGTCGAATAACTCTTGAACACGTTCAAGTTCAATTTTCACTTGGAATTTTCATTGTAAAACGAAAAATTTTTCAAAAATTTGTTACAGAATAACGTTAAAAAGTTAAAACAACGTTGAAATAAATATCACTTATTAGTATTTAGCATAGTATTATATAACTTACATACGAGTATTCCAATTCCATAAATTACTTATTAGTATTTAGTATTATTGTATACACTTTACATAACAAGTATCCCAAGTATAGTATTATACAATTTATAGAATAAATTATCAGTATTTAATATTATTTATTTCTATTTAATATCTATTACACAACAATCCTAAAATATTTGGAACAAAATGTTTCAAATCAGTAAAAAATTCTTTGTTAAAATATAATACTTAAAAATTAAATTTACTGTTACGTTCCGTGATGCATCCTAAACTTTTCTCGACAATTATAACTTTTGCACTATTAGAAAAATTCCAAGACATACTTCAGAAGCAAAACTATTAACTACTTGCGCTGGCAACTGATTGCGGACCATAACGAGTGACCGAACCGTATACAACAATTCGCCGCTTTCTTTTTCTTTTGAACTCGTCGGTATGATATCACTGGATAAAAATTATTGAGAAGTAATAAACTTATCATTTGTTTTGCCTGGATTATACTTACAACTGAGGAAGTATTGCAATTTTGGGACAAAAAATTCTCGACGTGCGTGGCACGTCATTCCAGCGCAAGAAATCGTAATAGCGTGAGACCTAACCGGAAAGTAATCAAAAATCCCAGAACGTGTTAAACACGCGCGACGTCAACTATTGCACCAAGATGCGCGAAGGAAGTTCCAAATAAAATAAACCGACGTCATCAAAGCGCGCCTCTGCACCGTCAATTGCCCGTTTAAACGCTTCAACTGTTTGCAATCCCGTTTCACTCCCGGTCATTATAAATCACTCCCCTTCGTCTAAACAGCGATCGCTTTCCAAATTCCGAAACGAACTCTATTCTCGGTGTTTCTAGAAACGAGGGAAGGAGAGGGTTCCTTTGAACTTTCGCGGAGAAACGACAATTTGTGGAGGAACAGGTGTCGCGTGCACGAGACGCCGAACAAAAGCGGATTACGGGGATTTTGCGCGAGCCGCGTTAATTTTTCCGGACGACTCGTGCTCTCTCCTCGAGCAAGATTATCACGGAGGATTGCAGCAACGATCGTTGCAATTCTCGCGCAATTGAAGTTCCTTGGCCAGAAAGTAAAAATCCTTTCACGCGCAAAGACGAGGTTTTCCTGAGCGAGAGACAAAAGCTTTATCAGGATACAATTACAATTTACTTCTTCTTTCACGTCGAGACCTTATCTTGTACGACTCGATATTACAAGTCAGGGGTTTAAATAAAAAACGAACGCATCCTGGTTCCGAACCTGGCTCAATCGTACAGAGCCTCTATTTAGTTCCATTCCAGACAAGTAATCGTAACGACTGCACGAATTACACCACGGTAACTGTACACGTGGCCGACGTATGATCCAAGCGGCAGCGTTATCAACGAAATTCCGGTGTCAACTAACCGAGAGCATCGCAATCGGAGCTGCTGACTGTCCAGTAGCCGCAACCAGTAGGGAATCGAATGATGGCGTTTGAAGAACGAAGAAAACGACAGACTATTTGCGAGCGAAACACGAATTACGCTTTTCTATTATTACCAAACACAGTCACAGGCCTTGCGAATCGGGCGATTATGCGCTCGGTAATCTCGAGTGTTCATCTCGATCGACCATGCATGAACAGAGTTATTCAGTATCACGTGCGTGCATCACGTGTCCAGGAATGTTTCGATTGTAACAAATGACTCGCGCACAGGCTGCGCGTGCATGTGTACGTCTATTTCGTTCCACGGTCAAGTTTACATCGAGATGCAAAAATATCGGTGGAAAATTTTCAAACATGTTGAAACTTCGCGTGACTAATGGAAATACTATTGAAATAATGTTGAAAATTTGAAACAACAGCGTTGTTGAAGAGTTCGAGTTCAAAAGGGCGGGAGTTTTGAATTTTTGTCTTTTTCTTTTCGCGTCTCCGATCGATCCCACGGCGAACAGAGGTTGTCGCTATTGTCTGGCCGCGGGAGGATAAGGTAGAATGCTTGTTCGTTGGCTGGCGGTAAGGAAGTGTTCGAAGAAAGAAGAACCTTGTACCGGCTCGCGGCGTCCTTTTTTTTCGAGAAAGGAACCCTTTCGGGTTTCCCTTCGAGAGGCAACGCGTGTTTTTCGACAAAATCGGGATTAATTTTAATTTACATTCGTACAGTAGCAAAAGTTTCGTCGGACGCGCGCGTAAAAATTAATTTGAATTAACAGTTTCTATCAATAAGAAACAACCGAAAACATTTCCATTGGCTTTTACCGTGCGTGAAAATAAAACAAAAAAACGATACACGCGATATAAAAGCGGAGCCGATATAAAAACACAAGAGAACAAAATGCATATAAATCGTAGAAAATATTTCACGCGTGAAATGCGCGTATAACAAATCGATTGACTGCCAAAATCCCCAAAAGATTAACCTTTCAATGCTCCGAAAGGAGAAAAAAATACACTCGCACATTAAAACCGCGTGTATAAACGCGTCGGCCCTCCATTTTGTTAAAAACAACTACCAATCATCGACTATCAAAAAGAAAAAAAGAAAACAAAAGCTTCCAAAAAAGATTCGAAAAACCCATAACTGCGTCGATGCTTTAACAACTCGGTTTCGTATTCTGTTAAGAGAATTTTGTTTCAATTATCCGGGGAGATTTTGGAGGGAATCGCTCCATCGATGAGAAACGGCAAAAATTTCGAGGCTGTTTGGAAAATGAGAAATTAAACAAAATTAGGTGAGAAAAGAAAAAGAAAGGAGGTCAATGAACGAAGAAGTTCGCGCAGAGGAGTGGAGTTTACGGAAAAGGAATGGAAAAAAGGGGGGGGTGTTGGAGGGAAAGTGGCGCGGAGAGCGTTTCCTGGGGAGAAGGAAGGGGTTGATGGAACCGTGGCGGAAATTTAGCATAAAATTACATAAGAATGGCGGGTGGTTAACGAGACGGGGACCGGCTGGACGGGATGCGTCGATTGTAATTCAAATCGCGACTTGGTACGTGGGTACACTCGCTGGCAAAAGTTCGCGTGCGCGACCCGCCTCGTACGATTCTGCCTGCCACCGACCAAACAATAAAAGTTGCGCGAGAGAAAAAAAGGAAGAGGAACAACAACATTTGAAACTTTTAAAAATTCCAAAATTACGAAACTCAAAGATTCAAACCACATATCTTGGAAGATGACGTGGACTCCTGAGATAAAAGACAGAATTTCGAAATTTTCAAAACCCAGACTTTTGCAAATCTCCAAGGCAACGAGAGGGCAGTTTGTTTCCTGACAGTTTCGAAACGAAGCGGGATTTTTGAGAGGAGAATGCGACGTGTCACAGGCCAGACAATGGACGACGAGGCGTACACACATACAAACACAAACACACACATACGGCTCGGCTCCTCGCTGCCACTTGTTGGAGCACTGCCATATGTCCAACCATACGGGACGTGTACCGGCAAACTTACGCGTGTGTTCCTCCTCTGGCTGTTGTACAGCGGCGAACAAAAAGTGTCTCACGCCGCTGATTAACTATCGCCTCGTAAATGTCTTGTTCCGACCAATGTTCCCTCGCCGTGTTCGCCAACGATTCGCGACAGGGGACAGAGGACTCTCGTTGACTCTGTTCCACCGCGAAACACCGTGTTTCCATTCGATTTCGCTTTGTAAAGTCTCCACTCACTCCTCGATACGCGACTTTTCACAAACAAAAAAACAGCGGAAGCATTCGAGTCTTTGTCGGAAGCTGAAAGTCTAAAGCGCAAAGTTCGTCGAAGAATCTGTCTATCTCGCGTTCTATTTTTTTTCTGGCAATGTCACCTACGCCCAGGATGAGAGCCACGGAATCGGAGAAGAACCGAAGGTCGGGATTCGAGGATGTACCAGGCGACAGTGCGTGTACCAACGAGTAATTTCATGGCAAGACGTGACCGGACTCGCGAATCCCGAGGCTGGAAGCGTGGGTCCAATTGACCCGGCGGCTCGAACCGGCTAATTGCCAATTGTCGAGCGACGTTGCCGTTCTACGCGAGAATTCGCCCGACACCCGCTGTCCCGATCGTCGGCCTTTTCTCCATCGGCCGAGACAGCGAGGAGAATTTTCTGGCCAAAGAATCTCTCGCGGGGATGAAATTCGAGCTCGCTCCCTCCGCGACACACGCGCATCGCGCGGATTGCGTAACAAGCTCGTTTGCATTTCTATAAAAAGAACGTCAGATTCTGCGCTCTCCGGCGTGACATCTATCTAATATTATATTTTTATATCGCGCGCGTTATTTTACTTCATTATTCCGCTTTTTGTTTCTTTTTTTTTTTTTAGTAGGATTCTCGATAATTGCATCGAAACCCCCAAAATTGACTATTATTGTTTTACACATACTCTATACTTTATAGTATATAGTCTACAGTCTACACTCTATACTATTACTATTACTCTCTATGCTGTGTGCTATTACTATATTCTCTATACAATATACTCTGTATAATATACTCTGTACTATTACTATACTCTCTGTACACTACACTCTGTATAATATACTCTATACTATACTCTCTATATTCTACACTCTGTATGATATACTTTATACTTTGTACTATTACTATACTTTCTATACACTATACTTTGTACAATATACTCTATACTATTACTGTACTTTATTCTATACTGTACTCTCTACACTCTATAATATACTCTCTATACTCTACAATATACTCTCTACACTCTATAACATACTCTCTATATTCTACAATATACTCTATACTATTACTACACTCTCTATACTCTACACTCTGTATGATATACTCTACTATACCCTCTATACCCTACACTCTGTATGATATACTCTATACTGTACTCTCTTTATTCTATACTATACTCTCTACACTCTATAATATACTCTCTATACTCTGCAATATACTCTATACTATTACTATACTCTCTATACTCTACACTCTGTATGATATACTCTATACTATACTACACTTTCTATACTCCATACTCTATACAAAAGATCTAACTTTTACACCTGTTAAAATTAGATCTACGTGACTATTTTCCAAGTTCCTCGATCCTAAATGAATAAATCCGCGAAGAAGAAGCAATCCATAGTGTCTCGCCAGCATTGATCGATTCGCTGTGAAAGAGTTTCAGAGGCAAGCTGCCTACGCGCGTACGTACATACGTGAATACTGGCGATACACGACAATCGACTTTCCGTAGAAAACAGTATTTTCGTCGCGGATGCCTCGCGCACCGGGGACAGTAGATAAATAAATTTCCGGCCGGCGCTATTTCTGCCGCGCGGCCCGCGAGTAAATAATTCCCGCGCGGCGGTCCGCCGAGCGTTACCCGTAAAAACCTATTCTTGGTCGATCGACCAGCCCACCCTCTCCCTACACTCCCATTCTTCCGCGTGAGATTCTACGGGAATCCTCCTACGTACACCGAGAGCCTCCGTCATTGTTCCCTTCGCGTGTTCCCTGCCAATTTGTTCCAGAGAATCTCACGATCGAAACGTTCGCTAGGCTGGTTCTCACTCCTGTTTTTGCGTTTCAATTCAAGATTTGATACGCTTTCTTCTTTTTGTTTCGATGGTGCGTGCTAAAGTGATCTTTAGGGTCGTTGATCTAATTTTATTTAATCTGAATTGGATCGTTAATCTCCTGACATACAGTGACGTCTGACGTTTGAAGGATCATTGAACTAGTAATTTGTACTTTTGTCATTTTTTTTTTTTTTAAGTATTAATGTAGTATAAAAATTATCTTTGTTAAGTTTAAAAGTGTCAAATTAAAATTAAATGTCATTTTTTAATTTTGCGAATCGCTGACAGTGCATTTTCACGAGTATTTTTTAACATCCTTCGTCATCATTGTCTTTTATCATCCACTTTGGGTATTTCTTGTGTTTTTAATCGTGTGAATTTTTGAACGATCCCAGTGCTGCAAATTTCGTGAATTCTTCAGGCCACTTTGAGTATATCCAATGACAATCGTAAAAAGAAAGAACCGTTAGACATTCCAAGCCATGAGTGACATTACCACGCGCAACGGTAGAATGACGATGCTCGACTCGAAGTCTAATCAGCCATTTCCTTCGTTCGAGAGAACCGACCGAAATATATCATTGGATAACTGTCTTGCCAGTCAAAATGTTCCAAAAATGACCAGCGAACAATATGACCAAACACTTGTTTGAAATTTTATACAAAAAAATTTATAATTTTATATTTTATATTTGTGAGAAAAGTAGTATCTGCGATACGTCACATAATCTTCAAGTTTCGTAGTTGACGAAGCAACATTTATAAATATCTATAAATCGTCCAAAAGTGTGAACTCTATAGAATATACAATTATATGGCGTGCAACGTGTAATTTTTCTACACTCTTATACCGTATAATTCTCTTTTATAGTGTAATAATATCACTCGTCGGGAGAAACAATCGAAAACAAGCCAATCTCCAATTATACCCAATTTCCAACCTGGGAGAAAAACTGCTCTTCGGAGCAGTGGTATAGAAACCTCGACTCGAAGACTGGAAGGATCGGACAGGAGAAGGCAAAACGCGGAACAAACGCAGGTACTTGTACAGTACAAACAGCAGGAGCTTAATGGACCGACCTCGCCGCTTCTGCCTTCGCGGAAGACGTTTACGTACCGCTGACGGTATATTACGCGGCTTTGTGCCGAGCCAGTTTCCTAGCTTTGCGGCCAACGGGCTCTCCTCCCCTTTCTCTCTCTTTCTCTTTCTCTCTAGCTGGTTGCCATAGGCGCGTCGGCCGCGTTTCACCCGGAATTAATCGCGCCCCAACCTCACCGAGCATTAATTTGATTAAATCCGAAAACGTTCAGCGCGCCGATGAAATTAAATGGACGCGGAGCTTATCGCCGTGCCGGGCTAGTTACGGGCCGCGTGGCGCTAGTGTCGCTCCCCTCTACTGCCTTACCGTTCCACCAACGCGTTTGTACAACGTATGTTTGGAAATATATCGCGTAAATAAAACTCTAGTCTTTGGTGTCTCGTTCTGTAAAGAAATGCTTGTTAATCGAAACGTAAGAAAATCAAATTTTAAACCAGCCCAAACAGTACACCAATGACCGAAACAGATGATTTCTATCGGAGAAATTCCATAAGAAAGTGCTTGTTAATTGAAATACAAAAATGCAGGTCCTAAAAATACAAAAAATTTCTATCAAAGATATTCTGTTACTGAAACGTAAGAAAGCAAGTAAGTTTCAACACTAAAACTACAAAACCACAAAAGTAGTCAAAATGACCAATTTATAATTTTCCTTGGAAATTTTGTATACTATGACAGTGTATGATACTCGAGTGATGAAGTGTTCTTCATTGTACCATCAACTTTTTCTTCCATCTTGCATTTGAATTCCTTTGCTACAAATATTATACTTTAGTCGGTACATTATACTTTATATTACACTTTGCTATACTTTTGTGTTACATTTTATATTTACTGTAGTCGTTTAGTTTTAATGTTAAGCGAATCCTAGCACTACTACCGACGATTAAAACACAAGATCTCTATCGAAGAAGTTAAAACAGACGAGGCAGAAACAATTTTATAACACGATAAAAAAAAACGCAGGAAGCTTTCGTTTCACCCACGTTTCTGCCAGTATCAGCATCTGCGTGCCTCTTCTTCGCGAAACAGAGGAATTGTTCCGTCCGTAAAAACGAAATCGGCGAAAAGCAGCTGGGAAGCGGCCACTTTCTCCCGGTGTTCCCGGTGTTCCCGGTGTCAGCAGCATGCTGGCCGCGACCGCAGACACGCTGTCGACGCTGCGCCGGTCAGTCGACCCTCTGAATTATTAAAGCCGTAGCGAGCGCTGCTGCGATAGTAAATTTGGCGTGGCCGAGCCACCCTCGCGCTCCAGGCCGAGGGCTTGCATCCCTCTCGAAACCAGAGGGAAGCCCCTTTTCACTCCTGGCTGGGGGCTGGCTGGCTGGCTTTCGAGCGGGGGCGTTGCGCGAATGCTTTTGCTACCACTCGACTGCTTTGTTTGTTGCTAACACGAGACCTATCCGTCTCGCGCCAGCCTCGCGGATTATTGTTCGCGCCGCGCTGGTACGCGCAATTATGTCGAAAACCATCGGCTGAAAAGCCAGGCGAAGGGGGTGAACCTTGCGCTGGGGAATTTCTCTCTCTCTCTCTGTAATTGGACACACAGCGCGATTCTTCGTTATCTTTGGATATTCTCGTTGCTCGTTTGAAAAAAAAAAAAAATGGAGTCATTTCGATTTTTTTCGCTCGGAAGAATGAAAATTCACACGCGACACTTTCGTTCAATCAGAACAAGATGGAAAGATAAACGTGTCACGCTCGTAAATTGGGGCGTCCACACATGTGGATGTACTCTCTTCTGCCAGCACGCACGAACCTAACCGAGTGACACACTGTTTGGGGGTGGGACGCAGGCTGAAACAATTTTCGCGCGTCCGGTCATCAGACAGTCATATCCGGGCCGTGTCGCCTGGGTAAATAAATCGATTCTTCGCGCGATTCCGCCGCTACGATTTATTAGGACGATGGACAAATTGTCGTCGAATGGCGTCGACGTGTCTTTGGGCCACGGTTTTTCGAGTCGAGCGACTCGTGAACAGAAACGAAACTTCCACTCTTTGAACGAAACTGATCCTTATTATTTTATTATATTATTATCACTGAAAATCGGGCCTCAGGTGCAACGCTAATGCAACGAAAATTAGCGATTGGTTGATCTGAGTCACGTGATTCGTGAAGGGGCGTGACGTAGACCTCGAGTAGGAGTGGCATTGTCTGGTACTGAGCGATCGCGCCTATAATCGATGCAAATGTTTGCAAAAAGTCGTCTTTCCTAGAGTCCTTCCTCAGAACAGTTGCTCCTAGACCTTTATATTATATTTATATTATATTATATTATTTATCATCACTTTGCAAGACTGTCGAAAGTAAAAATCAGAAATAATAGAAATTATATCAAGAATAACAAGTGCGACTGTGTGTGTAATTCGGATACTCACTCGCGACGATAATTACATGAAATAATCGACGCGTCGGCAGGAGAAAAAAAATCGACGCAAAACGCGTTATTGGAGTTGCGATTACCGTAAGACTTGGTATCCATCGACTCTTGAAAACGAAGCGTCCAACTTTCCTTTCACCGGTGATTCAATTCCCGCGATGTTAATTAATCTCGCCCGGTGAAGATCCTCCGGAAATCAGAACGCATCAAGACACTCGAATACGAGGGGTGGATGGGGAGGTAATAATGTTAATTAAAGCGACACGCGCGTCGACAAATTGCCGGCGGGATATCCAACTCCGTGATGTCGCGGCGATAATTAGTTTTATTAATTCCTGGTTTAAATAAATGGTCGAGACTAAACAGGAGACGCTAAACTCGAGAGAAGAGTTCGAAAAGAAATTAATCGCAATTTGCTCCAAAGTCAGGTTATCCTTTCGTTCGTAGATTTTCTTTTAATTATTATTTTAATAAATTTCGCTGATAAAGACGAAATTAAAAGTGCTCTACAAAAGTGAGCCTGCACTGTTGCAAAGTGATTTCGTCATTTATTTCAACAGAGATTCCGTTCGTAGATGTTTTTCTTATTTCAATAAATATTTACTTTAACGAATTTGATATTTTGATAAATACTTATTTTAATAAATCTCGTTGATAAAGACGATGAGTAAAGTTGATCGATTGCTCTAAAGTGCGGCTGTCGATCATAAAGTTATTTCATCGTTCGTTTCGACAGAGACTTCGTTCGTACATTTATTTTTAATTATTTTAGTAAATTTGATATTTTGACAAATAAATTTATTTATATAAATAAATTATATATTATATAAATTTATAATTTATAATTTAATAAATTTCCAGTTGATAGAAACTGCGTTCTATTACACAGCAATTATTAATTACCATTATTATCTTGGAGTCGTTCTCGAATTTCAAACCTCCAAATTCGCTTGCTCCCTGAATTTTTCATTTGAAAGGAGCGAGAAAAACCCGATCTCTTCGTGGCGACTGCAATAGCGGGTTGTTGCGCAACGCGCCGTAGTAAACAAGGCAATTACGTGTCAAAATGCAAAAAAAAAAAAAAGGAACGGATTAACAGCGTGATTGAAAAATCGTTCGCGCGATTTCACGCGTGCACGGTGCAATTTATCATCCCACTCTGTTTGTTCTTTTCGCAGGAGCAACAATGCGCGGAAAATGCGAAAGAAAATTGCAAAACGCCGATTCCTCTCCCACTCTCGTTCCCCGGGGCTATTTTTTAACCAAGCCGCGCCGCTCTATTCTCTATCGGCGTCATCAGGGAAGCATTCGTCGTCGCGGAAGCACGCGGATATTGCTAGGATTCTCCCAATAAAAAGACCGAGCACACATCTTCTTTCATAATAAAAAATAAAAAAAACACACACAAAGTTGAAGATTTCCTCGAAACGAAAAGACGAAAGATTATTTCTCGATCGCTCTATCTCAACTGTTCGAAGACTGTCGAGAGATTTTATTCGACGTGGTGAATGAAGTGATAACGAAGAGTTCCCAATATTCTCTGATATTCTATTTTTGTAATTCCTCTGAGAATCTGTAGTGTCTAATATTTTTCTTTTCATTGCTCTTTATAGTTATTTCGTTTAACTAACTATACCAGGTTGTTCCAGAAATTTATTAAGTTTCCGTATCAATGAATAATGCATTACAATATTATTGCATAATATTTTACACGGTTTACATCGTATCGTCGAATTACAATTATTGCTCCAAATTTTCCACCACAAAGAAATTTTCTTCCTCTTTTTTTTAACAAAAGGGATAAAAAAACTGGCTCAATAAATGACACGAAAATGCACCTCGAGAGCGATATTTCCATATCGCCATCAAGTTCCAGAAATTTTTGGAATGGTTGCACGGATCGTTTTACGTAAACGTAAAATTTAAAATACCGCGCGTACACTGTTCATTAACAAAACGAAACTTTTGGAAAAACGCGACCCAAATTTCGACGATTACCTCGACCTCGAGTGAAACGCCGAATCGAGTACTATAAAACCGATTGTTTGTTATTTTTTAACGCGATTATTTATTTTCCCGTCCGACGCGCAAAAACAGCCCGGCGATCTGTTCTTAGTTCTGTTCCACGTGCCTGGCGGATAATTTTCTTTTTCTTTGATAATCCTCTTGCCGAGAATGTGATTCGAAATACTTTCGGTTTTATTTTTGGAGAATCGTTGCGCCGAACATTTATCGGAAGGGATACGTTGCGTAACCTGTTTGCACGGTGAGTCTTATCTCATATCGAGGCTGTTATTTCCAAGAATTCCACCGAGTGCAAACATCTCGGTGTTGTTTCGTAATTTTTGCAATTTCCATCAAAAAGAAGGATCTTTTTTTTTGGACAAACTCCTATTCATCAGTCATCAAAAAGAGAAATAATTCCTCCCAGTAAGAGCAAAATCTTGTCAAAAAGAATAATAATAGTAACAATTCGAAAGAATAACAATTCCTATTGATTCCTGCTAGAAAAATCTTCAAAGTAAAAAAAATTCCTCTTAATAAGAGCAAAATCTTGACAAAATCTTCAGAAAAGAAAAAAGATAATAATAATAATTCCTTTTAATTCCTCCTAACAAGAGCAAAATTGTAAAAAAAATAATTTGTCGCAATTCTTCCCGATAAGAGAAAAATTTTCAGCAGAAGGCAGAAGAGAAACTGGAGACTATGAGAAACATGCCTCTTCCTGGTGCGCGGCGTGGCGTTAGAAATCGCGGATTATCGAAGGAATAAGGTTGCGCTGTGGACGCGTTACGCAAGGAGATCCGCCGGCACACTTGACCCAGCAACACACTTTCACTTTTCCAATCGGAGCCACCACGTATACCAAAGGCCACGAGTCCAGAAATCGTCCGCGTTTTTCTCCCTCCGTCGGCCTGAATCACTTTCAGGATCGACGAGAGCCAATGAACTGGCGCCAAACTCACTGCTTATCGTTCCTTTTCCTCTTTTCACTCCTTTGTTGAGACTAGAACTCCTTTCTTAACACTAGAACTACCGAGGTGGTCAAAATGACTAATTCATAATTTTTGTTAGATGTATTATAAACAGTGTAAAACAGTGTATTTTTGTAGAAGGATATATTGTAGAAACAGTGTATATTATTATAGATGGAATCAGTATATATTGCAGTTACAGTTTACATGTTACGGGGGTTAACTGGCGGCACTTGCCCCCACTTTCCTGATCGCCAGTGCTACCCCCTCCACTGCATCGATCCCCACTCTCTCAGTCTGTTTTCTCCCACCAAGCAAGTGGTGGGGATCGATGCAGTGGAGGGGGTAGCACTAGCGATCAGAAAAGTGGGGGCAAGGGCCGCCAGTTAGCCGACTCTGAGTTAGCACACATTATAAATACAGTGTAATTTTAAGATTTTTACACATTTAAATAATTTTTTATAAAACACATAGAGGCTCGTATATTCTTCACTGTATTTTATGATTTTTCCATTTTTTTCTTTTTAAATATTTCTATACTTTAGTAGAATCCTTGTTAAAGTTCCTTCGCGGAAAGACGAATTAAACACAAGGCCCTTGCTACACCCAACTTGCTCAAAGAAACAAGCAACGACTAGTAAAACAGTACCAAAAATACGCGTACAAAATCTGGCTGCTGAAAAGGCTCGAGATTCGGGGTCAGAGGTGGAAGTTCGTCTGAAAGACGAGTTTGCGGGCTGTCTTGAAGATTCGAACTTTCTTCGAGGCGCGCTTCCGAGGAACGAGGCTGATACGCCCGAGTTTTGCGTACGTCCTGCCTCCTCGCGATACGTTGGCAAAGTTGGATGACAGCGTGGAAAAAAGTTGGTGGGATTAGCGAGGAGAAAACCCCCCGGAGGCAACAATTGGGGGGAAACGCTCGCGACGAGACTCTGGTTCCCGTCTATCAAGCAAATGACGTGGAAACGTGCAACTATTACAATCATTTTTCAGGACACTGAGTGTAAATTGCAGCGTGTATTTAGTTTAGAAACTGGTGAAACTTTATCGGAGTAAATTCGGGCAATGAGCAAATTACGTGCGAAATTTCAATTCAATTTGTATATTTTAGACGTACAGCGAAGAGCATACCCGTAGCAATGTTTTGACAAATTTACGCTGATACAATTTCGTAAAAATCATTTGGCACTGCGAACGCGTGCGTGCTAACAGCGACTTTATGATTCTAGATGAATCATATCGTGAATATCTATATTACGTAACGTTTACGTTTCGAATAATGTCAACAGTCAGATTATTTAAACTCACGCTGATGCTACAACTATGATAAATCAAATGTTAGTGAAACCCAATACGAAAATTATGCAAAGTGGACATCCACGCGTTCAGAACCATAAAGTCGCTGTTAGAACGCGTGCGTAGTGTCAATTGATTGCCATTTTTCAAAAGAATCAGGCAATTGCGACCTACGGTTCCTTGGAAAAGTTTTATCTTCGTGATGAGTAGAATACAAAAAAGAAATACAAAATTTTGACTTTGAAATTCAATTTCGTGGCAAGTTCTTTACATGTATTTCCATCAAATCGAAGGTGTAGAATCTGTACAAAGGAATCAGAGGATCGATTTGGGCACGTTCAAAATCAATCCTAGCAACTCTTTGGAACCACCGTTCCACGATATGAACACGGAAGGACGAGCCAGTGAACAATGAGCAATTGCCAGGGCCAATGGAGCGATGTCGTGCCCCTGGGCCAGAAACCGGGCCCCGAACAAAGGAAGGAGCTCTGCCTCGCCCTTTCCCTTTCGAGAGAGAAACGTTTCGAGGCAGGACGCTGCTTTCAATCTGCTCCTGGCAACCGTTCAAAACATCCAAGGTGTCGATCGAGAAGATCGCGGGCGAGCAACGCTTCTCGACCGCGAATTTACAAATACTTTCGCAAACACGTCCCCTCGGGAAATGTGAATTTTTGGCAAAAGGATCGTTTCGCGTATCAAACGCTGGCGGAGATACGCCGACGCGTAAATATTTAAACGTCCGGAGCACTGGCTAGCAGGTGTATTTTTATCATCGGCAGAGATATCGATTGACTGGGTAAGAAGGCGAATTTAGGCTTCCACGCGGCATAGCGCGTCGACGTAACGCTAACGACAAAAAGCACACTAACGACAAACAAGCCGATACAGACGCGCTGGAGCGTTATCTCGAGCGCGTCGGGAAATTCTGTCTCGCAGAAAACACTGTGTAGATATGAAAATTGTTTAGAAACAACCTTTGAGAGACTGTCCGAATTTGAAAGAATTTTTTTTTTATTTTACTTTCCTTTGCTAACGCGTCTATTTTCTTTCTTTTTAATTTTCATTATTCATAGTCGCGTCAACCACTTGTGTGGTCTATTGGCGACTTGGAACTGAATTTTATAATTTTATTGTATATTTATAATTTATGTTTTGGAAAGTGTATTAATTTTAGATTTATCATTCCTTTGTTTTTTAGAATACCAGGGAGAGATGAAACCTACAGTGTGATGCCTGTCATTAACGAGCTTTCGAATTACTACTATAGTTAAATCGTTTCTTTAACTATATTTACAAGTATAGTGGCTCGCTCCTTTCTCACTATACGTAATGTTCCATTATTGTAATGTATATGTTGTCACAATTTTTCATCAAACGTTTCATCTTTTTATCAATCCTAAAACTTTGACTCATTCAAAGTTTTCAATTTTCAAATTTTCAACTTTCAACTTGTTCCAAGTTTATTGTGAAACTTCATTGTTACACGGTTTGCGCGCGGAAGTAGAGCATCGCGAAAAATCTCATCGTGGCTAAGAGGTTAGGTTACAATGGACGCGTAGAAGCAAGATGGCGTCCAACTTCGCCAAACAAGCCACGACAGAATTCGTCAAAACGGCAAATTCGCGGAGAAGAAGCGTGACAATCATCGCTGACGACCAAGTCGTCGGTGCAGTATTAAATAAACAAAAAAAAGAGAGAAAGAGAAGAAAGGGGAAAAGGAAACACCGCACCATCGAGCAAAAAATTTGAAGCGAGACCAACAGCGAGAGAAGGAATAGCACTTGCTCTCCCCGGTTTCTTTACGACAACAGAATTCATCAATTATTCCGCTAGCATTGAGCAAAGATCGCTCATTCGTTGAAACTTTGATGTCCAGGCCTCCCTCCTCCCCTCCACGCCGAATGATCCCCCGCGCAGTTCACCCCTTTGTTAAGAGCGAACGTCACAAAGAAGAGAGAGTAAGCAGAGGGAGAAAGAAGTAGAAAGTACCAAGCGGGCGGCTTAATAATTCAAATGTTTACCGTCGCTTTCACAGATAAGCTGATAAAAGCGCGCGCTCACCCCGGGGCTGATATAAGAGCACCACCCGCGGGGTCTTCAAGACGCGCGTCTTTCGTCTCGCTGGATCCGCTTGTAAATTACATTATGTCATCGCCGTGAGCTCGTCCCGAGACGGACGACGACACGATTCGAAATTCAATGGACGGAGAGGGAGAGACCCTTGGTTCGAGAAACGTCAAAAGTTTTAAATATTCCGTCATCGACCGGTTCACGAACGTTCAAAGAAAACGGGAGTGGCACCGAAACTGGAAGCATGGGACCACGCCGACTCGGTGCGAAAGAACCGCTGCCGAGACGTTCAACAAGGAGAGTGGACCTTGCACGACGATCCCCGAAGAGAGCGAACTTGGACCGGAAGAGAAGAGCAAGCGCAACCTGGCGCGTCGAAACCAGGTCTACACCTCCTCGCAAAGTTTGGCTGGCTCTCTCTGTTTCGTGGGATTATCGGGGAACTTTGTTTCTCGAGTCGGTTCCGGGTGATCGAGCGACAAATTCGGACAAATACCAAGAGAAGCAGTAGCAACAGAACGCCTCGGACTCACGAATCGAGAAAACGTGATTTTTCATCGCGACAATGCCACGAGTGGCACGAAATTCGATTCGTCTCACTGAAAGGCCCAGAAGCAACTGTTCTGACTAGGAAATGAAGATGACTTTTTGCAAACATTTGAATCGATTACAGGCGCGATCGCTCAGTACTAGACAACGCCACTCCTACTCGAGGTCTACTCCACGCCCCTTCACGAATCACGTGACCGAAATCAACCAATCGCTAATTTTCGTTGCATCAGCGTTGCATCCGAAGAGGCTCGATTTTCTGGGTTACCCCCGCTAAAATCAGTTTCAGTGATAAGAAATTATTCGAATTTTATCGCGTCTACCGTATTTTCCGGACATTGCCCTCTCGGATTATCACTCGTTTCGATCGTCGAGACACTTTTTAGCTGGCGAAAAAATACGACAATAACGACACTGTAAAAAACAGACGTCGGCGAGCTGAATTATTCAATTTTAATTGGCCACGTCCGGGGTCAAATTGTTTCCAAGACCGTGGGGGCCGATCTTGATTTCGCAACCGATCTCGCGCGCCGCTCGGTGGCATGTAACGAGTAATCACGGCTCGAGAACAAAGACGCGGCGTCACCGTTCGAAAATAACAGGCCGCCAGTTTGGAGCCGCAACAACCCGCGAGATTCGACATCGATACCTCTTTCGCTCTGCCGAACCTACGCTTGGTAAATTTTGTTTGAGCCCCGATCGTCGGATGTTTTGGCAGGATCTCGCCGGGAATGTTTATTCTCGTCTTTCTTTGAAGTCAACGACGAACGTGTGGCGTCCTCGCGAGAACGGACACGTTTCTTCCCTCAGAGGAATCTCGTTCCGGGGATTTCGGAAATTCGCGAGCGCGACATTCCAACTTGGAATGACAAATTTGAAAGAATTGCGAAAAGAATCGTTTGAAACAATTATTCGGAAAGAATGTTACCGAGTAGAAAGAAAAGAGATCGTTCGAAGAAATTACTGCAGGAGAGAAAAATCCAGAGGGAAACATGTCAAACAATTATCGGAGGATGAGCGATAACTTGGCATCCAAAATAGTAGCGCAGTTCGCAAATTTCTTTAGCCTCCTCGTAGCCGGAATATAAACGGATAAATCAATAAGCCACTTCTCTCTTCTGGGTCAAGGTGGCGGAGGCTGGTTTCTTTCATCAGCTTCGAAGATCAGCTTGCGGGGTCATTGAGAGAAAAAGCCAGCCGGTAGAAAGAAATTCTATTTACTTAACGTCAGTGTCGAACACTGACTGGCGGATAAGAAGATAAAGAGTAAAGGCGAGAACACGGGAAACAGGTGTTACTCTGTCGTTCTCGACAGCGAGACATCGATAACGGGGTTAACAGTGACAAGCCGCGCTATTTTCCCTCGGGAGGCTGAAGATTCGCGATAAAAATCACGAAATTTTATATATTTCTTTTTGCTTGATCGTTTTTAAACTCGAGGCAAAGTGAATGTGTCGAAAGCCTCGTAGTCTCTGAACCCTGTTCCTAGTTTAATTAATTAGTTTTTATTTTTCGGTGCCTATGTCGAGTGTACTCGTCATGAAAAAAATTTTCTCGTTTTTTTTTTGGATGATTTGATTTCGGTTCTCGAGAGACAAAGAGAAGAAAAAAACTGTACGACCAGTACGATTCATCTCACTGAAAGGCCTAGAAGCAACTGTTCTGACTTCTTTTACCATAAAATTTTATTGATATGCAAACATTTGAATCGATAGAAAACAAATTACAGGCACGAGACAACGCCACTCCTACTCAAGGTCTAACCTACGCCCCCTCGCGAATCACGTGACCCAAATCAACCAATCGCTAATTTTCGTTGCATCAGCGTTGCACCTGAAGAGGCCCGATTTTCTGGGTTACCCCCACTAAAGTCACTTTCAGTGATAAAAGAGGGAGATGAAAGTAGGTGAAAATTGAGAAAGAGAGCCACCTGTATTTCGCCCGGTAGTATTTCGCGATTTAGACTGTCTTCGTTATGATTTAACCCGACGCGTCCTCGTTATTTCGCGGCCGAGGCAAAGTGCAGTGTGGAATGCGGTCCATTATTGCGCTCCCTGTTGCACCACTTATCTTCGATCATGGCGAGGCTGGCAGCTCGCCTGGAATTGTTCTCCCGTGGATCGGGGACGCGACCTTTTCCAGCCCGTGGAAAAGGTTCACGGGGAGCGTTTCCTTTCGCGCGATCTCACGGCGAGAAGGATCACCGTAAAACGGGAGCGAACATCGCGAAATATCATTCGAGAATATCAATTTCAGCTTCTCGCTCCGCGATTAAAGTGTAAAACGTCGTGAAAATAGGTAAACGACGATTAGCAATACGCTCTGAAATTTCAAATTCCAAATTGTCGACGCCGTTGTCGATTAGTGTCAGCCTGGTTACAACTTCAGAGTAGGAGAAAGGAAAATTAATTGTGTAGACTTTCTGTTCGTTTCAATTATTCTTTGGACAATTTTGTATCCAAATTAGTATTACTCTGTTACAGCTTCAGAGTAAAAAAGAAAAATCTCAATTATGATACAAAATTTTCAAAGAAAACCTGCAATCTGCGGGAAATATTGTGACTTGCACTTTACTATATTAAGATTTCTATTAATATAATATCAGCAAATATTAGCAAGAGTATATTATATTAGCTATAACTTTTAGAATGGCGACAGTAATTCCCCGGCAAAAAGAATATTCACAATTACGATTAATAAATATTCGCATCTGTACATATTCGTTTGTAACAATCATTCAGCTTTCAACTAGTTTTCAGAGAAGACGAAAAAATTCCAAAATTGAAGAAAGCTGGCCACACTCGAAAATACACAGAGGACACCGCCCTCGACTTTATTTTATATCTCGAACGGTGAATTACACAGTTGTCGACGTTATCCTCGCGTTGAAATTAATTAAATATCTGTCTATCCAGCGAGCGGATCGTCCGGATAGCAAAATTGCTCGTTTCCTGGTTGAAGAACCTTCGTCCACGCTCGCAGCGGAGCTATCGCGCCGCCCTCCGTGGCTTTCCACATCCATCGCACAGTCTCATTTTTCCCATTTACTTCAATCGAGGCGGGCAACAAGAAGTGAGGCGTGAACGTTTACGCTTGCGAGGGGCAAAATGCAGCTGAGTGGCTCGAGAGCAACAAATAACAACAACGTTTACGAATTTGTAATGCGTTCGTGTTAACAGCTTCAAGTTGGAATTGGATTGTTGGAAATTTGCAATTTGCGAGAAATTTAAATTTGCAACAATGAGCGAAGCTCGCCGTCTTTCCTTTGCCTAAATTTCCGCACAAACCAAATTTCCTCTGGTAGTAAATGTAACAAATAAGAACAATAACTGTGAATTTGCAACGTACATTACCCTTCAAGTCAGAATTGGGCTGCAAATTTCTACGCGGGGAAAATTTTAATTTGCAAAAATAAACAAAGTTTACTGCTTCTCTTTGCAGTGAACTCTGTTTCTCTTTTAATTATCTTCGTGAAAATACGCTTCGTAAAAATCTGCGTAAACGTCCCCGGTCTGGGTAACATATATAGCAAATATCATAGTAGCGCGAGAATAATAAATAATAACGTGAATTTACAACGAACTTTACAATGAATTATTTCTTTTTTTAAAGCTAGAATTAGACTGCAAGTATCCACGCGTTTGCGAGGAATTTTAACTTGCAGCAATAAATAAAGAATTTATTTTCTTCTGTTACTTAAATTCTGCTTCCCTTTTAATTATCTTCGTAAAAATAAATTGCATAATCAGTTTTATTTATCTTCATCTGCATAAACCGCCCCGGGTCTGGTTGCAATCCGTTTGAAAAGCCGTCCGCCCCGCCCGCCGATTTTTAACGATCCCGTTCATATCGAAGCGTTTTCTCGTTTCTCGTCGAAAAATTCCCCGGCTACGACCGAGTTTCGCGAGGAGGAGGATCCTTCCGGATTCACATCACGTAAACAACAACTAATCCCGTGGAATCGTTTCGAGGGAGGGTGGATATCCCGGGCCGAGACCTCGCCCAAAGGATTCGCGAGAGAAAAATATCGGGAACGCTGCACCGGCAACTTCGAAGTTACCATCGATCGGTAAGTTTCAAACTCGCGTCACACCTCCTCGTTTGACGAAATTAAACGAGCGTTTCCCACGTGCTTCCTCGTTGTTCAAATTTACTGGATATTAAAACACAATCCACAAATCAGAGGGTGTCATCACTTCTTGTCTTTTTTGACAAAACGCAAGAAGAAATTTTAATAACTTCTTTTATTAACTTTTAACTTTCAATAAATCTCAATAACTAATATTATAATAAATTTTATTAACTAATTTTAATAACTTTTAACTTTTGATAAATTTTAATAACTAATTTTATTAATTTTAATGACTAATAAATTTTAATAAATTTTAATAACTAAATTTATTAACTTCTTACATGACGATTTAATTGGAAAAGTATCTCGTAGTGTTTCAACCGAGTTTCTGGCATTTCCTTGGGAAAATTGAAAAATCGGGTATTTCCCTGTATCGAAGACGCGCTTCTCTCGAACCCTCATCGCTCATTTTAAACAATTCAAAAATAAAAAGAGAGAGAGAAGAAAAGAAATTTCTTCGCTACTGCCGCTGACGCGAATAAAAATTTTATACGCGTTCAGATATCAACGGCAGACCTACCGGCGATTAAACCATAAAATTTCCATCAGAGGCATTAAAATAAAAAAGAGAGAGAGAGAGAGAGAATAGAAAATTTTTACAATGCAACAGAGCACAAAAGTTCCCATTTATAAGGAAAATCATTCAAATTTCCAAAAAACACCAAGTGAAAACTCCAAAAAATTCGAATAAATTCTAGTATAATATTAGATAATTTATTCTAACACAAGTTGACAATTATTTACGCTAGCGGTTAGAGAAAATTTCGTCGGAGAACGCCTCAGCTGTTATTGCGACACGATTCTGTCAGTTAAGAAAATTACCATCTCGCGGAGTGAAATGGCGCGTAGTACACAGACACGTGGTGGGGGAACGTCGAGTGATGTGGAGGGGGAAGCGCGGGAGAATTAAACGATGACTAAGGCGGCAAAGTCTTCCTGCCCGGCACAAAGGAAATAACAGCGGGACTTATTTAAATTTTTCACCGGTCTCTCTCTCTCTCTCTCTCTCGTGTCAGCCGTATCATCGCATATCTAATTCTCGCGTTTCGTTACGGACGACGCAACCTCTATTTGCATAGATAATCAGCTTCCTTTTTCTTTCTTCTCACCAAACGTAACGACTTCGCACGTTCTTACGGTGGAAGGAACACTTACACACCCTTTACTTGCATCTACTGGATTAACGATTCACTCGATTTTGGAATTTCTTCCGTCGCTGAACTTTGGATTGTTCGAAACTTCTATCTCATTGCCGATCTCTGCGATGAATGATGCAAAAAAGGCACTATCTCGGAATTAAGTGAAATAAAATTCCTGACAATTACCGGTGTAATTTTACTGGATTTTGCTAAGCTTTGAATTATTTGTGCACTTTATTGCTAATTCCATTGCCAATTTTTCAGGTAAAATCAAGCGCGTTAAATTTGAATGAAATAGTCTCTCCTATCGACACTGTCTCAGAATTACGCGAAATAAAATTCTTCGGCACACGTCTCTGGCTTGTGAATGACGGTGTACGCGAATGGAAGCCTCGTTTTCAACGAGCAGAGGGACACAAACGACGTCCCCAGAGAAAGTGGAGGGCGGAGGAACCCGGTCATACCGAGCCGCATAACTTTCAGTATCGATCAGAGCCGGCACACAAGCGGGCCGATTTAATTAATTAATTCACCGCGACGTGAATTACGAGCACTCCATTGGACGTTCGATCGCCGAGAAAATAGAGCCGGCACACGCTGGAGCTTCTAAGCCTCCAATTTTCAGGGAGCGAAACCGAGGCCTGCTGGCGCTCCCTGTTTTCAGACACTTATGCTCGCGACCCAGTCCCAAAAGCCAGATTATTATCGGTCGACTCTGTCAATTACGCAATCCACAGCGCTCGATATTTCTGAAAATTTCTCTCGGAATTTTAATTTTTGCCTCTGTTCTGGTTTAAAGAAAAAAGGTCTTTAAAACGAAGTCTTGGACGAAAGAGTGTCGAACAACTCGAGCAATTAACAACCACTTAATATTCAAGCTACGCGAAGCAGCTGGTGATTAACAGGAAGATACACGAGGTAAAAGAGGAAGAAGAAGAAGAAAATCATGGAGTTTCGGGGAGCGAGAGAAAGAAGCTGCGAGTTTCGTGCAAAAATGAAAGTAACGTGATGTATTAATTATAAACACACACACACATATACACAGAGGCCAACGTCGTCGTTATTAATACGTGAAACGGATTTTATATTTTTACTTGAAAGAAAAAAAGAGAGAAAAAAGGTAGAAGAAAAGTTCAAGCATACCGTCTGCGCTAATCAGCATATTACACGCCAAGCCGATCTTACGTAACCGGTGAATAAAACATACACTCGTCGACTTTAAAATTCAAATTCAACCGTAAGAAACACTGTTAACTCGCACGCTTTTCAGACAAATCATTCATCGCGGAGATATTTCTAATTGCAAATCGATCACGACAAAAGAACTCTTCTGACTCGTCATTTTCTGCGATACGTTCCTCTCTCTTCAAAAATGTTGGAAATTCGACAAAAAAAAAGAAGAAATCGCGAAATGTTGGAAATGTTGGAAATTCGACGAAAAAAAGAAGAAATCACGATGGAAAATCTCGAAACTTCGTCGAGGAAAGAATTTCGTTCTCGGTTTGGTTTCGAGAGCCACCCGGTATGCAGGAACGATTCGAGGGACTGACAGCTCCGGAATGTTTAGATAGGGCAATTGCTCCCTGTCTGGCTCGTTACAACAGCTGTCTTACGAGATCTGACTGGAATTTTGCATACACAATAGCTAATGGACATCGGGCGCCTGCAACGATACGTACACGTCAAACACACGGAGCGGAAATTTCTGCCGAAATTTCAAAAGAACCCACACGCGCCCCTCGGAGAGACTCAAAAATTTGAAAAAAAAAAAGAAAAATTGAAAGTTTAGTTATTTATTAGAATTGTTGGAAACCTCGGGGCAATATAAATATTCACATTTTTGTAAAATTAATATTTGATGTGTTTAGTATTAGCATATGATATTCAAATTTAATCATACAAAATTAAATCCATTCGTTTTATTTTATTACATTTCACCCGCTGTTCCAATGTGTATATTAAAAAAAAAAGAAAAATGGTATTCCGGGAAACTTAGCAGAAATAAAACAAATCATAGGTTATACAGCAATTCATAAATATTCACATTTCGCGTCAAGAATCTCATGCTTATTCAATCGTTCATTACATTTCAATATTTTTCTGCAGAACGTTATGAAAACAGGAAGAACTATTGGGTCACCAAAACGCCATGACACTCGATGGACATTATTTCTTCACGAAAAGAAAATATAATTTTTATAATAAGATCATATATCATATAAATATATATATATATTGCTACGTTTGATTTGGTTTTCTTTTTACTTCCCATCAATTCTCTTCTTTTCTCTAAATAAATAAATAAAAGAATAAAATCCATTAAACATTCAATTTTACGAAAGCTTCACGAGAAATTTTACGAAGCATGTAACAAATATATTTTTCGTCTAAATAAAAAAAAAATCAAAATATCAAAAGGCCCCAATTCTATGTAGTTCTGATACGAAAATAATCAACAGATCTCCTAACCTCAAGTACTCTTCCCCCTTCCTACGTGTATTTTTAACCACAGCAACCACTATAATTCACCACCCACGACGCGAATCGAAAGAAAAAAAAGGAATCACTCTACGAAATCTGGATTTCATCCAACCCGAAAGAACGTGAAACAGGCGTGAAAAAATCGGGACACGGTTTTCCCGCGTAAATCGAACTCGACGTCGGCCATTTTCTTTTCCATCAATTCCGCGGGATCTCTAATGGCGACCTAGCGATTTGAACTACTCCCGTGTTCCACTCGGTCTTTCACGGGCTTCGAATCGAAACTTTACGAGCGAAAAGGGAAAAGCTGTTTTCCGCGTTTTTTCTAAATCTCGCGGGCGAAAAAATGGGGTTTTTATTTGTGACTTTTTCATGCAAAACGAAAGAGAGCGACTCGGAGGAAAGAACTTCCTGTGATTCCAAATCGCCGTTTCGGTGGAAAAAACCGGGAAGCAAAATTGATTTATACGAGAAATGGATTTTCTAGGTTTTTTCTTTTTTTAACGTGCGAGTGAACTTTTTATTTCACGAATCTATCGATAAAAATTGTACAGTCAGTAATTCTCATTTTTTTCTCTTGCTGCGTGATTATAACCTAACCTAACCTAAACCTCGCACACGTCCCAGAGATTTTGCGACGAGTGCGAACTCGAGCCAAAGATAAAGAGTAGCTAAGTAGACAGTTGAAGAAAAAGAAAAGGAGTTTCTTGCGCGAAACATAAGAACGTAAAACAAAACCAAACAAATGTTTCGCGGGACAGAAAAAACCTTATAGATAAGGGAAACGATAAGATATTTTTACATCGATTTTTATGTCGCGTGCCAATTTTAACCAAAATTATACTTAATTATTCGTATATATATTTAGTTAGTTATATAGTGTAATTATATAGTTATAATTTAATATTAAAATTCATATATTTCAAAAAACAGATGTACGAACTGAGATTCTTTAGAAGAATACTGCAGCTTTTCTTTCCTCCTTTTTTTTCTTTAAGTTAATTTAAAAAGAAAAAAATGAAATATTTTTGTAAAAAAAAAATAACAATTTTTCGTCCGATTTTCACATCTCGTCGAGAAAGAGCACGCGGTACACAATGAGCGACGTTAAATGTTATCAGAGGCGTTGTGAAACGTGAATCATCCTCTTATGTCACGGAAATTACTTTCTACGTGATAGAAACATTGCGCAATTGAGCAATACCGCGGGCATAAATTACCCTCGCCGAATGAATATTAAACAGCCACTTTCAAGTCGTGGACGTAGACCAATCCGGTCGTACAATTACCCAGCCTAATATAATAACTTCATCGAGATATTTCATTCTCTACGTACTCCGAACACTGTAGTTTCTTGCAAATATTCCAATTTTTTCTTTCCTTTAGAAATGTCGATTTCTCCTCGTCCTCGAGGAAAGTGAATATTAAATTCTATTTGATGAAAATTCAATTCCGAGTCTAAGCAGTGTTTTGAAAATTTTAAAAATTTAGAAATTTTCAAAAAATTTCGCGTGGAACGAAAGAGGAATTTCTCCTCGTCAGAGCGATCGAAACTTTGACGCTACTTGGCTCGCAGATGTCAAAACAATATGAATCATCCAGTGAAAACACTCGACAATTCCATTGGATCATTCTCTCCTTCTCTATTCCGAACGTGTGACAATACATTAAATTTCAATTGCATTTCACAAAATAATGGAAAATGGAAAAATCGGTACTCGACGATCGATCGACGCTCCGTCACACGATACTTTGCAATGAACCGCGAGACGCACACCGAGAAGAAAAAAAGAAACAGCGAGTGTGGGAGGAGAGAAAGGATTCTGACTGATTATGATGTGCAAGTTGCGCGACCTTGACTGAGAAAAGAAGCAACTAGTGTCGCACGTGCTTCCTTGGCCGCGCGTCGAAGACGCGCACGAACTAGCGGAAAGTTTTCTTCTTCTTCTTCGCCCTCTCCTTCTCGCTGGTTCCTCGATACGAAAATTTGCATGACAGACGATAAGCGTTTCCGTCGCGACGACAACAGCGAACAGAAATCGATTTCATCATGAATTTTCAATTCGGCTGCGAGTGTACATACATATGTATGAGCTTCCGTGTATCTTCTCCTTACTTTTGAATTGGAGAAAGAAGAAAGGATAGAGGACTTAGAAACTAATGACCGGTTGCGCCGAATCGTCGCTGGTTCTGACTGGCAAATTTGGTCAGAAATTTATGTAGGGAGAGGAAAACGAAATTAAACCAAGCGAAACTGAAACGTGCCCGAATACGGCGATGACAAAGGGATATTAAGTTTTGTCGAGACCATGCTATCACGATTCGATATATTATCTAAGGAAAATCTTACCCACGAAATCTGTACTTTGTACGCACTTCACGCACACACATACACACAATCGCACGTCTTAAGATTAGGACAGTCCCAAATCTGATTCTCTTTGCGATAGTTGCTTAGCTTTTAGACAGGAAGAGATTCTAAACAATGAGGACCATTTAAAATCTTTCTCTCGTACCTGTGCTCAACTTTGAATTCCTCCTAAATAAAACGGAAAGTTGTCCAAAATATTGTTACACAGATAGTACAAAACTAACATTATCTGAACACAGAATATTTCGTGAAAGGAAAAACAGAAAAAAAGAAGAAGAAGAAATAAAACGTGAATTCAGTAGTAAAACAAGCCAGAGTCCATTCATCAGCAGATAATCCGAAAGAATCGTAGAGAGCAACCCTAAAATATATCGTGAAACGAGAAATGAGGAAAGAAACGTGGCAAAGCATGAAATTACCTAAACTATATAACCCTAAAACACTGCTCTATTTTTTGTAAAAGGAAAGATAAAAAGAAAAGAAAAAAAAACTAGAACCTAACCTAAAATACTTCCCTTCTTGTAAGAGGAAAACGAAAAGGAAAAGAAAAAGTAAAAAGTACAAAGAAAAGAAAGAGAAAGGAAAAAAACTAGAACCTAAAACACTTGCTTCCTTTTTTGTAAAAGGAAAAATAAAAAGAAAAGAAAAAAAAGAAAAAAGAACTAGAACCCAACCCAAAAACATCTGCTCTCTTTTTTGTAAGAGGAAAACCAAAAAGAAAAGAAAAAATAAAAAGTATGAGAAAAAAAGAAAGAAAAACTAGAACCTAACCTAAAACACTCGCCTCTTTTTTTACAAAAAGAAAAATAAAAGGAAAAGGAAAAAAAAGAAAGAACTAGAACCTAGCCCAAAAACACTTGCTCTCTTTTTCGTAAGAGGAAAACCAAAAAGAAAAGAAAAAATAAAAAGTATAAAGAAAAAAGAAAGAAAAACTAGAACCTAACCTAAAACGCTCGCCTCTTTTTTTACAAAAAGAAAAATAAAAGGAAAAGGAAAAAAGAAAGAAAAACTAGAACCTAACCTAAAACACTTTCTTCATTTTAAGAAAACTAAAAAGAAAAAATATAACAGACAAGAAAAAAACTAGAATAACCCTAAAACACTTGCTTCTTCCTCTCGGGTAAAAGGAGAAGGAAAAACAAAAAGCAGAGAGAAAGAAAAAGAAAGAGGCAAGAAGTGAAATGAAGCGTGAGCCTTCTGTGAGCCGGTGAAACAAGCGTGGATCCTCAGCGTGCCAAGTCGTCGCTTCGTCGAATCGAAACTGACAATTCGAGGGACGTCGGCCGATAGGACGGCAATTGCAGGTCGCCGATTCGATAGAGTGCAATCGATACGAACGTGGAACACGAGAGCAACCTAAATAACGCAAACAGGCGGCAGCGGCGAGCGGGCGGGCGGTCAGGCAAGCAGGCACGACAGGCAAAATAGTAAACGCGTACGCGTAATAAATATTTGATTCCCCGGATCGGTATTCACCATCATCGACCAGATCCAATTTATTCGGCGTGCCTCCGCTCGAAAATGCTGTTTTTCCTACGGCTCGTTTCCAAACCAAGCCGAAATGTGATTAAACGGGAACAAAGAAGAGCCGGTAAGGGGGGCAGGTGGGGGGGAAATAAATTAATCCGGGAGGGTTTTCGGGGGAGGTTTCGAGTGATTGCCACGCGCGTGTTATCACCGAAAACCGCAAACCGATAAATAAAACCGACGGTTTATTTAATTATTACTCTCTCTCTCTCTCTGTGTCCGGGTGGGGTTTTCGTTCTCCGCTATTCCTTTTGTTGAACTTTTTCCTTTTTTTTTTATTCCAGTCACGCAGAGAGGAACTCTTTCGAAAGAATTTCGAGTTTTAATTCGGGTTGAAAGGAGTCTACAGTCTGCGCAAAAAAAATTGTAGGAAATTCGGGTATTTTCTTAAAGACGGTGGTATTCGAGGCGTCCCTCGGATTAACAAAGAGCTTTCGTGTTTGTTGTTCGTAGAGCATTGAGATGGCTTGATCGAGAAACGAAATTCTTGCGCCTAGATTCCACACGCCTACATTTCTACCTCGTGTTCGTTTGCCTCGCAGATTTTCAATTGGAGCGAACAATCGCAATTGACTCGATCAACTTTAGTTCTAGAGTTCTCGATGCCGAGAAAACTGCACGACCTCTCCTTCTCCGGAGAGGAATATTCCAACCTCGGTCGTTGAAACGTCCGCAAATCCCGCGCGCAGGAAAGGGAGAAGCTTTACAAAACTGTGCCCTCGAAAATCGGATTCTATCGTCGGGACGAGAACGTTCGAGGAGCTTCGAGGCTCCGTCTGCTGCGTTCCTGGCTTGAGAAAAAAAGAAAAAGAAAAGAAGAGAGAGAGAGAGAGAGAGAGAGAGAGAGAGAGAGAGAGAGAGAGAGAGGGAGAATTCCGTAGCTAAAAACCGGTTCCAGATGCGCGGGGCTTCAAGCCAGTGGCAAAAAGAACCCTTCCAGCGGCTGAAAACCGTCCAGCGGCACCGAAACAGGTGGCCCTTGCGTCATCCGTGAAAATAACTCTCCATTTCGCACACAGAGTGTACGAGCCACACAGTGTATACTCGCGTACTCGAGATCCGGCGTCATAGTTATTCGTATCATCGCTCCGGCTGCATAGACACGTATCACAGACTTGACGAGAGAGAGAAAGAGGGAGAGTGGCGGTATATTTTTGGAAATGCGCTTTTGCCTAGAAGTGACAATCCTTTGAAGCACACTAGGGCGTTTCAATCGTGAATTTTTACTTTTACGAACGAGTGAAAATTTTAATACAATTTTGTACAGCGTGTATCACCAACTGACAATCAGAGTTATTGCAAAATATTAATTGAAAAAAGGAGAACGAGCTAAGATGGACAGAAATGACTGCCAATTCGCTGGAACTTTTACTAGCTGATAAATTGTTATCGATAATTGCATCGAAATCCCCAAAACTGACCACTGTACTCTAGTTTTTACACCTGTTAAAAAAATGTAGATATTTTGCACGTGCAAAGTTAGCACGTTGATATTCCAATCAGGTATCCAACCAACTATAAAATTAAGTTTATGTTTTTTAATAGCAAACGCGATTAAAGATAATTATTATTACAATCCACACAGGTAAAAATAATCTGCTGTAAAAATAATTATTACCACTTGGAAAATAATAATTGTTATTGGCGCGCGATTCATCGAATCGTCCGCACCGTGCTCAAAAGGCGGACTAATTACCCTCCATTACAGAAGCGACACGCTCTCTGTTTAATTTTTCTCTCGTACGAAAAACTGGCGCTGGCGAGTATATTTACCCCGGGACTGGTGGTCGATGCTTAATTTCCTCATTTAATTAACTATAAACAGTATCGGTGGAAGGTGTTTTACGTTGAACTTCCTCTCTCTCTCTCTGTATGAAAAAACACGGCAAAGGGAAACGACTCGACCGAGAAGATCGCCTTGCCGACTAATTACGGGAAATATTTAAAGAAAACTTCGCCTCCCGTATCCCGAGAGGGAATTTAAATCAACTCGGCCCGAGTTACATCCGGCGAAACTTCACTGGCTTCGAAAAAAATATTAACAAAGTGACTTCCCTTCGTTCGCGATCTCTCGCGGTACTTTTATTCAAAAAGGAGAACCGGCAAGCTTGCCCTCTCCTCCAAGATTCCATAAAAGCAAATATTGTGCAGCTCGCTACCTCGACCAATCAGAAAACTGCACGACTTGTACCCCACGCCCCCTTGTGAACCACGTGACCCGAATCAACCAATCGCTAATTTTCGTTGCATCAGCGTTGCACCTGAAGAGGACCGATTTTCCAGGAAAAATATCGACATTCAGTGTGTAGATTTTTCACGTTCGGATTAACTTCCAATTAGAAACGATTAAATCTTCAAAAAGAAGAGAAAAATTCCATAAAAATGAGACGCGAATACCTCTACGTGCTCTTTCGACGTGTTTTAGAAGCGTTCGACCAAAGATAACGTTAGAATTTTCAACGTTGGAATTAATTTCGATCAAATCTTTAAGAAACACGAGTCCTGCCTCGCGAAACGCGATCGCTCTTCCACGACTTGGCTGAATGGAATCCTCTATTTGCCCAACGTGGTAGATATACGGGCACGCACACTACACCGCTGTACGTGCGCAACGTAAAAGCGACATCGAGGGACGACTGCGTCCGTAGAAGACGCTTCTAATCGCCGCGGAGAGCCTGTTACTCGCAAGTACAAAGAGTTGCTTTAAGCTCGTAACGCAGCTAAGAGGAAACGCGACGAGAGGAGGCGTGTTTAGAGCTCAGCTCGGCGCAGGAAGTACGTACCGTACATATGTGTGCGCGCGCGCGCACGCTGATTGCCCGGTTTAAAGCCCGGTTTCTATCGACAATGGCCACCCGTTCGAAGGTGGAAACGTTGCAGCTGCAACAGACGTCGCTTTAATTTTCAATCAAAACAGGCCGCGCAAAGGCGACCTTTAACTACCGTGAAATTGCCAAACGAAACTCGACGGAATATTTATCGAGTCGCTGTCGGCTGGAGTCTTGATCGAGCTTCGGGGAGGGGGGCGAAGGGAAATAGTTTCGGCGGGAGGAGGTGGGCCGAGGGATCGAGAGCCCCGAGTGGAACTCGAAACGCTCGAAAATTGCCGGGAGTGGCCTGTTGATCGTTCCTGGCGAAAATTGGATTTTAATTGCGAGACAGGGCACTGTCAATTCCCGGAACGACGGCGACGAGAGTGCGCGCGCGCGCGCGCGCGCAGGCGGCGAAATTATGCGAGAACTCATTGTCAGCGCACGCACGGTTGAATCGGATCGGAAAGGGAGAAAATCCAAAATTCCAGCATACAGTTTGACGATCGTTGGGAAGATTGAACCGAAATTAACCGTTTTAGCGCTGCTCGAGGTTTCCCGAATGGTCAATTCCACGTGCGTTTGGTCGATCGCGACGCTCAATTTTGTACCAAAACGCGCTCGATTTCCATCATAGGCGTCATATCGAAGCTTACCTTCTTTTCGATTCAACCTAAATGCCACCGTGCACAAACGGGCAATTTTTCCTTCATCTAGAAAGCGCTGTACGAAACTCTCTGCAGCGTAGAAAGAAACAGAAGCGCTGGTGCAACTCTCTGCTCTCCTTCTCAGACTCGAAGTAGTCTGGAAAAGCAGTCGAAGAAAACCGGATTTTCGGTGTCGTCGAAAAATCCGGTTCCGCGAAGCACCGCCGCTAAGACTCCGTGTTCTAAATATAAACGAACCGCGGCTAGAGAAGTTAACAAAAATAAAGAACGTGCGCGGGCGTACGTTGCTGATCTCTCGCGATCGCGCGCTGGCTGTTTCGCCACGGGTGCATGATTCACAGGGGGAGGCTCGCTGGTTGATTCTCACGATCCGCCTGGAGGAGACTCAACGAGCGTGCACACGGCCGGGGCAGGTGTTTCGCAGATATACGACCGATGGAAACGATGGCCAGCGTGTTCTGTTTGGAAAGCACGGGAAACTATGGATCAAGAACCGAGGCGGTGAAAGGTCTCGCGATAACCCGGGGAATTTCGAGACTGAGAAATTGAATAATCGATCGATTGATTATTCAATTTCTTGCGATTTAGCTTCCTTTCAGTACAAGAGAGACGGATTTGACACTAAATATACCAACGCCTGGTTTAAACATTTGATTTAAAATTCATCTCGCTCTTAACATTCATTTAAAAGAAAGAAAAAATCGAATTTTTCTTCTCATTATCGGAAAGTTATTTTGCTCATTGAATTGACAATTTAAAAACCCGACTGATTATAACAGGAATGCACAAGTAATGTCGTTTGTTTCATCACTGAAAGTGATTTTAGCGGGCTCCTTCAGGTGCAACGCTAATGCAACGAAAATTAGCGATTGGTTGATTTGGGTCACGTGATTTGCGAGGGGGCGTGGGGTAGACCTCAAGTAGGAGTGGCGTTGTTTGGTACTGAGGTTTACACATCAATAAAATTTTATGGCAAAAAAGTCATCATCATTTACTACTCAGAACAGTTGTTTCTTTCAGCGAGACAAATCGTACTGGGGTACAAGTCGTGCAGTTTTTTTTTATTGACTGTATTTATTTGGCAATGTTTATTAAATTTGAAAAAAAGACATTACTTATGGGTACCCCTAATATAAACGATATAGTTTTAAACTATAATTAAAAAAAGAGAAAACAGTTTGCGACCCAACGCGCAATTAACACGCGACATTTTCCTCGAGTTTCTACACATTTTACGTCCAATTTCGCGCAATTCCAAAACTGCGTCAAAATTAGAAATTATTCGTTTCAAACGCTTCTGAAATAATAATCGAAATTATTTCCCGACGCGGGTTGCGCGAGCGAATGGAACAGGGTCGCGACCGCAACAGTTGAACTCTGTTCGTATCGAATTTTCCAACTCTGAAAATTCCGAAATTAGCGCCTAGTTACCGATTCTTTCCGATGCTTCTACTTCAGTCTCTAAATTAACCGTAAATCTGGCGCCGAGATCTCAATGTTCTACGTAGAATTGAAAAACCAAAGGAGTATTATTTAAATCCAGAGAACGCAAACGCCGTACGACGTGTCCTTGGACACGCGTGAAATTTACGATCTCTCTCTAGATTCTTATTTATTTTTACGCTAGCCAGCGTTTTAGCTTTGCTCTCTCGGCTCCTGAAGAAACTGGATAACTCGTAACGTAAAAACTTTATCAATTCAGAACGCAGCGGGGGAAAGAGAAATTTTGCAAATGCGGGACCTTGAACTTCCCCTGCGGAAGTCTACCCCTGGCAGAAGCGAATCAGAAGCCAAAGATCGTGGAAAAGAAACACTTCGCAAACCCCCGTACACGCGAGAACCACACCGGGGACTGTAATCCAATGAAAGTCTCCCGTAGGGACGGCCTGCTACCCCAGAAAGCAACTTCCAGTTCCCCAGTTTCCCAACGACCCTAACTAGCCGAATCTTTCCTCCAGATCTGGGGTCTCCGTCGTGGAAATATCTCGGCCGAGTAAGAGAGATCGATACTTTTTCAACGAGCGTATCGGCGCGGCGGCTGTCATTGGCTCCACACACGAGCGAGGCTTAAGCCGCGTTCGCACGGAGAATTTTCCTCCAACGAAAAGCAAGAGTATCTTCCAAATTTAACGCTCGATTCGAAACTCTTTGAAAGAAAAACACAACTTCTACGAATTGAACATACTCGTTGTTAGCTCGCCGTTTCCAAGCTCGGAGAAAGTTAAAAAACACAGAGGGCCAAAGACAAACGGTCCTTCGGCGGTGTGCGTGCACAGTTTGTCAACTGTTTCGCGACCTGTATGTATTTGCGCGCGGAGCCCAACTTGTTGCGGAACAAATGTCGCTTTGAAACCGAAACAAACGATCGCGTTGTTTCAGCATGGGCAAAATGTTTCTACCGAGTTGATGTTTGCCCAGCACCGTTCGGAACACACGCCGGCGACAACACATCCAGGCTGCAAAAACTTCCTCGTAGGTTGGTCCTCGACCCAACGTCCGTTTCACTTGCAGCGAATTTCAAATCCATTCCTCCCAAACGATTCTCCACACGATTCGACTCGTTGCTGCTCTTGCAGATCTTGCGGAATTTTTTTACGAGAGGAATCGTGAATTAAACTTATTAGAAGTGAAATTAAATTCGGACACTGTTATTTATCTAAACCTAACCTAACCTAACCTAACCTAAACCTAACCTAAACGCTCCGAAGAAGCGCGACCGAGGTTGGTTTGCCGTTCGCTTCGGTGAGAATGGAGCATTAGGGGTCGTCGTTTGGCCAACACAGTGGCATGTGCCACGAACTATACGGTCCTTTATAGTCGCGCACGCCTGCCATCGCGTCGTTCCGCCCACCGCGAGATATCGCGGATATCGCGGCCCGCTAACAACCATTTAATGGGTCAAAACAGAGACGAGCGTTCCGGCAATTCCCGAGATAATTCGCTCCAATTAACGTTGATAACGCGGCCAATCGAACGGCAAATGGACCCGGAGAAATTTCTCAATGAACAACGGGCGAAAGTAACCACCCACTCACCAGCCCCTCCGAGAACCAGCGCTCTCTTCACACTTTTCGGGCGTCGCGTGTGTACACTTGACTTTCGTTGGTCGACAATGATATTGGTATAAATAAATTTAATAAGTAAATTATACAAGTAAATCTAATAAGTAAATAGTTATGTATATTATTGTCCAAGACAAGAATATCCGTATTTTTTGAGCACTTGTGACGGATTCGATTAACAAAATTGCACTAGAAATTATTTATAAAACTTCTACTATGATCCCAACTTCTAAATTACTTTGGCTGCGTAAAAGTAAAAATTGATCTAAATGATCTGGAATAACTCTATCGAGCACGAGAAGAAGTTGATCTTTGAAATTTGCATATTGGCGTTCACAATAATCTCGTTTAAGAAACTTTGTTTAAACAACGCGCTATTTCTGGGATACCAGAACATATACATATAGTAGAAATCACGTGCATAAACTTCAAAGCGAATTTTACGGTACTTTCAATCGATACCAAGAAATGGGATATCTCATTCTTAATTGTTCCCGATGAATTATTATTATTATTGTTCACTTTTTATAAAACAGTTTACGTGACACTGGATACCGAAGGCGGAACGTTGAAACGATACGCGACTGAGATTTGTGAATTGAAATCTGATCAATGCGATAGCGGATGGGATTTTAAAGTGATCGGAAAAAATGCTGAATTTGCGCGCGAAGGTGTATCAGATTTCTAAACCTTCCCCAGGATCTCCTTCGTTTGACCAAGATTTACTTTCAATTTCAAAATCAATAATTTCCAAAGATAATAAAAAATATATTTCAATATATAATAAAACTAATTTTCAAACTATTATATACTCTATGAAAATTACGACACAAGTTACGGAATAGTTGCTCTCTAAGCGCAACAGTGGAAATCCGCCATGAGCACGGCGCAGTGGCGGGAAAATTCAAACTCTCGATTCGGCCAACGGCGCGGAAAACCATCGGCCGCAAGATATTTTCATTCAATTTCCATCAAATTACGTACTTTGTACGTACTTCGAATAAACTACGTACGTAATTGCAGACGAGTTTAATTTTCAAACACGTTCGTGCATCACGCCTCTGACGTGTTCAAGCTCGGGAAAAAAAACTCGCGAGCGGTCACGAAGGAAACGAACGGGGTCCATAAAACGTGCATCCGGTGCCGTGGACGCGTTTTCGCGCGTAGCGGAACGCGCGTGTCTATCCAACAAATCTCGGGCGCGCGAACGTAAACAGAGAGCAGCACAAATATTATGATTCCGCGGCCCGACGCCGATAATCGTGACCTAGACACGTACGACTTCCCTACGTGCTCCAACACTAACGCTCGTGTAGACAAAATTCTAAACGTCTTTGCTCGAAGAAAAAAAAAGAAGAGTCGGAGGGGGAGAGAGAGAGAGAGAGAGAGAAAGAGAGAGAGAGAAGATTCGAAGAATACTGCGCAATAATGGAAAAACGAAAGGAGAGACGGACGCGGGCTTGAACGCGAGAGCAGCAACGGGTGAACGTTCGTTGGACATGCGCCCTTGAATCTCGCTGGCAACCGGTGGGATGTACGTGCGTACACACTGATTCCGAAGCACGCGCGCACGAGCGAACATCGCGGCGAGATTTCGTTGGCCGATCGCACCTTTACTCGTCGCTTGGTGACGCAGCACGCGGCCACGGCGACCGGCTTCAATGACAAACACACATCGTACGTGTATACTGATTATACATATACATATACATATATACATATATATATACACTTACCGTGCAAACGGTAGGACGTGGTCCCACAGGCGAGAAGGAGATCGTATCCAAAAAAGGAAAGAAAAGAGCGAGGAGTCTTCCCTGAGAAAGATCGGCGTCGTAGCAAAACGATCATACACACACACTGCGAGTATCCTTGGCACAAAGCACACAAACGGCGAAGAGGCACAGGTTTGGTATATACGTACGTACGTGTAATTTCTCCTTGTTCTTCCTTTCTCGCGAGACCATACGATTTAGGTAGATCAGTCAACGACGTTTGCTCCGAAAAGAAAAGACGGCGACGCACTGCGCGACGAATGTAACGTGAACGAACGCGCGAACGCCGCGTGAATATCGAATCGAATCGAGTCGAGTCGAGCCGAGTCGAAGGCAACGTCACGGTGACGAGGAGAGCCAGGAGGACGTAGCCGCTCTCGCAGTCGCGGTTCGCGAAAACCAGACGGTTGTTGGTTTTGGAGGTTAGGTGATGGCGCGTCGCGAGACCCCTCTCGACGAGCCGGTAAGTTTCCGTAAGTTTCCGGCGTGATTGGGACGCTCCCTTCGTTTCCGGTTGCACGGCCACGAGGTACAGCGACGAGAGAGGAAAGAAAAGGAAAGAAAAGGAAAGAAAGGAATAATACGTACGCGGAGCGAACGTCGAACCGTTTCACACTGAGCAGCCTCGCGTTACACACTGGAAAACTTAGCCGGGACACAGAGCGCGCACGCGGAGCGTGAACCCGCGTCACCGCACGAACGAACGAACGAAGAAAAAAAACAGATGACGAACGACAGAAGGGAGGAAGGAAGAAACGGCGTGAACAGAGGCACGAAAAGGAGAGGGAGGAAATATAAAAAGAAACGAAGGAAAAAACGCTGCGACGAACGAAACGGAGCCTGCTAGGACGAAACGTCGCGCGAACACGAAAACTGCGCGTAATAGATCCGGCTAAGAGTTGTAGGCACGCCACGAGTAGAGGTAGGCGACGCTAAAACTTCGCCACGAGTCGTGGCACGCCACGAGAGGAGCCGTGGGGAGAGACGGCAGGGGAAGAGAGAGAGAGAGAAAGAGAGAGAGAGACAGAGGGAGAGAGAGAGGGAGGGGTAGAACGAGAGACGACGAATCTAGAGGGGGAAGGAGAAAGGACGGCGAGGGGCTGGAAAGGGGGGGACGGTGGCGACCACTCGACTCCGGGCTGCTGATGGGTATAGAGAGGTCAGGGGAGGGGGAGAATATGTCGACTCGCGGGAGGGACGTGGGGTGATTGAAGCGACTAGCTTGGAGGGGAGAGCCGGGGAAGGGGCGGCAGAGGATCGGGAGTAGGGGAAAACTCGCAGCCGGCAACAGCCGACTCCGACTCGACTCGACTCACAACTCTCCCGTTCTTCTTCTTCTCGTTCTTTCTCCCTTCCGCTCTCACCGGCACCCTTTTCTCCGTCTCTCGCGAACGCACGGCGTGTATTGGTGTATCGGCGCACGATTCAAGCCCCTCCGCGCCGTTCTTCGTGTACACACCGACGTGTGTATACAGGGTGGTGCTTTTTCGCACGATGCACCGCGTCACGGACGCTTCAATCGTCTAGCGATCATCGTTCCCGAGAAATCTCGGCAATCTCTGTTTGTCTCGTGGAATTTTTCACCCACGTGAAAATCACACGTACGAAAATGGAAAAATGCGATTTGTTCGTTTTTCATTTCGTCATGAATGCTGTGACGAAATGAAAATTTTAACCTTTTCTTTTTTTTTTTTTTTTTTAATTATCGAGAAATGCATCGTGATAAATTTAAAGTAAATTATTATTATTCCCAACTAATTGACTTTGTCACGAGTGAAGATCGGTAATACAATACGAGGCGCCAAACGTTGGAACGTGTAAGATGCTATTCGACCATTGTCTGATTCGTGGGAGCAGTCGTTGCCAAGAGGCAGTCAACCCGTAACTTTGGACGTAACTTTTTATCGTGGTTGCTATTCGCTTGACTCACGATCGTTCTGCCGTGATATGTTTCGTTAGATGTTGGAAATCGATATGCACGTCTCACACACGCCTGACACGAGTCAAACATTTTCTCTTTCTTTTTTTCGGGAAAAATGAAAGATCGTAGACACATATTGGCAAAAAGAATATCATTCTTGGGAGAGAGAGAGAGAGAGAGAGAGCGAGTTATTTTAAATTTAATACAAATCAAAGATTACATCCTACAATAATTCTTCTATTATTCAAAGAACAAGTCGAAATATATGACCGTAAATTATCTTGATTGGCCATTCTCCGACGCATGCGCGACAACTGAATCATACATCAAACGAAACGTTCCTTACCCACCGACCAGAGTAGTAATACAGCAATAATTTTTTTCACGAAACCGACCGCAACTCCTCTCGAGGCAGGCGAAACCAAAAGCTAATTCAACGAAAATTTCACTACATTATATAACGTACATTATACAACGCTTACGCAGGTTTGTTCAAAGGTAGATACCATAAATCACTCACAAATGAAGCAGCAAGTAATAATAAAGTAACGTATTGCTAATAACGAATAAAGTAAAGTAAGTAGCATCAGTAAATAAAATTATTATTCCCAGATCATCTTTGCGGACGAGAATTCGGGGACACCCGGTGTATGCACGTGCACACGGTCGCATAGGCGAAAAGAATACGCGACCGAGCAAGGTGAGGAACCGAGAGGGCACGACGAGGGCCCCCGAGAAAGAGCCGCGAACGCGACGAGGATGGAACGACGCCTATGGAAAAAGGAGCGATGAAGAGGCGAGGGGAGATTCAGCGGGAGGGAAACGAACGGGAGACCTTGCACAGCGTGGCTCCGAGCCGCGTAGAAAACGCCGCTTTGTGTTGGGGTAGCCTGTGCATAAGAGAGGAAGTGCCAGGTCTAAAGGAAAAGAAGGCCCTCGTGCGTCTCCGCTGGCGGCGAATTCGCGGCCGTAAAGGCCTGTTCACACGACCGTTCGCAACGCGATCGACTGTTTCTCACGGATTCGTCGAGGTTGCCGAGACGAACGACGCGACGAAAGTGGCGCTGTAGAAAAATTCCTCCAGTCGATGCATTGTTTTTTGGTCCGCTCGACGATTCTTCTTGGATATTCCAAACTTTCTTTTACGATTAGCTTTTCTTGCATTTTTTCTGCTTTACATCTGCTGCGCTGTGAAAATTTTTCACGGTTTACAATTCTTTTTTTTTTCTTGTTCCCCTCGTCGTATTGATTTTTTTGCGTCACTCGTGTCGATTTGAGGTTAGGCACAAAGCCCGGTCGGGACAACAAGGGCCAGATAAGGGATTAAATTTGAGAGATCATGAGGGATCGCGCGATACGAATCGTAATTCAAATATCACAAGCGAGTTCAAAGTGGAGTTTATCTATAAGCTCGAGAGCGAAACGCGTACAATCGAGATGCAAAAGGTAAATTGGAAATGCCTAACGCGGAATAATCCGTCGTGATGTAACTGCAAAGTTGCCTTAATCGCCCGTTTCAACGTTTAAAAATCGTCGAATCAAGATGGGAAAGGATAATTTCTGTTTCTTTTTCGCAAACCGCAGAGTCGAATGACACAAGTCGAAGCTGAACAGAGCGCATCGCGAATGAAATATGCCGCGTCGCGACTTTGTTTTTCGCTGGTCGAAGCTTACGTAACGCGTAACATTTCAATGTCCTTCAATTACAATGGTATTCGCGGCACAATCGATCCCATTGCTTTCGAGTCACAATGTCGGAGAAGCATAAAATTTCTAGGAAACGCGTTTCAAAGTGGAATAATCGGCGCATCGACGTGGAAAAATCCGACAATTCTTTTTTTTTATTTTTTTTTTGAGAATTCGCCAGCTGTAAGAGCGTTGCAAAAAAAAAACTCGCTTGGAACGAGTGTTATTTGTAAATTGAATATGCGCGTTTCGAATATTTCTCGCGAGGTCGACTTTTCCCCGCGGGAAACGTTTGAAAAGCAAAACCCGCCGCGGCACGTGGAATTTCGATCGCACGGATTCGTCGAATTCCTTTAGCAAAAACGTTGCAAGAAATCGAAACGTTCACCTTCGGTTATAAATATCCCGCCGAGCGAATATGGCCGGATAAAAATCTCACCAGTTGTTCGTCCGTACCTACGCGCGAGTGTCCTTTAAAGCCACCAATCGCAACGAAATTCGCTCGAAAAGAATCTAACTTCTGGCAGCGGATTCTTTTTAAAAATTCACACAGAAAGAAATTGTTAATCCTTCGTCTTACGATCTGCAGTTAAAATTACAATTCAAACACTTTATTTTCAGACGCAATACACGTGTGATAAAAAAGAAATCTTCTTCGCTTGACACTTTATATCACATCACAGTGGTCAAAGAAAAGAATCACGGAGCAAAAATGAAATCGGAAGGTGAACTGAACGAAAGGGGCCGGCCTTCGCGAAGGGAACGTGTGAACGAGCCTTAAGGGGAGGAATGGGTCGTGAAACGAAAGGAAACGAAAAAAAAAAAAAAAAAAGAAAGAGAAGCGACGCGTTACGGAGCACGGCGTAAGAAAACTGCATCGAACGGTCTAAAATAAAACACTACGAGCTACGTCCGCGACGTCCCTGGCGTTTCTCGGAATCCTCTGGTGGCCTCTTCCTGTCGCTGGACGTCGCACACGCGATCTATCCACCGATTAATATATACTCGAAAAGCCATTCGTTAGGATCGACTTTATTACATAAAGCCCGTACGACACCGACGATGTTGCGTAACGTCGAACGCAAAATGGCGTTCTCTCTCCCTCTTTCTCTTTCTTTCTTTTAACGACAATCCATATACGAATAATCGAATTACATAAAAACCTTTTGTTCAATAATAGTAAAATTTATGTAACTGACCAATCGTGGAGCTCTACGGCGGCTCCCCTTAAGCCGCGTCCTCAACTGCAGAACCTTTCGTTTCACACGCCGTGCAGTTGACCAAAAGATGACCAACATCGCTAGTAAAAAAGAATTGTCACTAGTTCCACCAGAAGATGTTACCACGTTGTTTCTGCGTTAAATTTGAATTTCAAATTCAAAGTCAACTCCAAATTCAAATTTAAATTCAAATTTTGACTGTCACGTTCAAAATGAAATTAAAATTTCAATTTCAACTTCAAATTCAAATTCACATTTAAATTCAAATTCAGATTCAGATTTAAATTTAAAATTCAAATTCAAATTTGAACACCAAGCAACACTTCACTTGCAATCTTTCTGGTTTTATGAATTTACGTCAAAATAGGCATAAAGTTGGACTCTAAAACAATTTTATGGCTAAATTACGATAAATATTGATAATTTTTTTTTTTAATGAATTTACATTCCAACAAAAACAGACAAATACTTGAACTCAACTTCTTCCAGTTGGACTGCAAAGTAATTTTACGAACAATTTTCAAGAGACGAACGACCGCTTGGTTTTTTTTTGGCGAGTGAAAAGGGACGAGTGGAAACGGTGTACGTTGTTGCGTCGGTGAGGTAACGAGACAAAGGAGCGTCGGGTGGAGGGCGTGTTGATCGAACGACACGGCACTGTTGAACCAGCCTGCATGGGAACGTACCCATAGGATCCTGGCTGGCCCGCCGCGTGCACAAAGGACGAGCCACCTTTCCCGTGTAAACTCGTGCCAGGAGGGATCGTATTTGCGCGCACGCCGCGCGAACAGGTTTCTGGATGTCCTCCTGTCCTCCTCATTGTCTTCCAGACGTTCTAAATTGGCAGAATCGCGCAAGGCGAAAACGTGGAAAAAAAAAGCGAAGAGACGAAGGCTGAATCTTCCAGAGTATAAACTAGTAGCTACAACACGGAGATTGTAAACCAGAAGGAAGATTGTTCCTCCCTTATCCCTCAAAATCTCGAAATCTCGCAGCACAATCTGACATCATCGACAGCACACTTTATAGAAATTACATTTGGCGTACGCGTTGCGTTATCGAAACGAATTTGCATAGATTTATAACTGTTGATTACACCGCGCACATCATTATTATTTCAGAGGGGGTGGACGGGGGAGGAGGGGGGAGCTGATTCCAAATGCGATCGACACGTATCAAATATTCAAGATGTTAAGAATGTAAACAGGAAATTGATCCGTGCCGAAATGACGTTTAACAAAATTACGTATGCAACGAACGTGAACGTTGATAAATAATTCTTTCGTGTAATACAACGTTTAATATTTATCGCGGAATATCCACTTGTTAATATTTACGTTAAATCATTTAGATTGTATGCCGTAATGTGTTTGTAATGCGTAAAAAGGGAGAATGGGGGTGGGGGGTGGGTAATGAAATTTCACCGGTAAAGAATTATTTGCAGAAAGCGTCTCTAATTACGCGAAGAACGCAAATTTAATCCGGATGATAATTTCATTATGCAAAGGTGAAAAATGTTGCGAGACGGGGCGGTTTAAGCCCGGGGTTGAAAGGCTCGTTTCAAAGTGAAAAATTCGCGCGTACAGCCGCGATTAATTTTTTTCAATGTTAACGAATCCGTCGAATCGATTAAGTGTCTTTACCACCGGAAATTGGCTCTCTCCGCGTGAAAATATATATATATATATATATTTCTACACCCGACCGCCACGGGTAATACATTTTCGAATTAATGAGATCCACCGCGCCGGCTCTCATTTATTTAATTTGATAATTATTTTAGATGGGGGGAAATCTGGACAAATTTCCAATTTATGGAAACAAGCCGAAGAATAATGGAGACGTTAATGATTCTTTCAAGCCTCCATGCATAATAACCCCCCCTCCCCCAACCCTCGAACGAGATCGATGCACACTCGTTTCGATTAAAATCCGGTTCAAATATGCGAGCGAGATTGACGAGAAAAATATTCGTACGAATAAAACTGAAAGGCCCAGAAGCAACTGTACCAACTAGGAAATGAAGACGACTTTTTTGCCATAAAATTTTATTGACAAAACAAATTACAGACGCGATCGCTCAGTACCAGACAACTGGCGTGACGTAGACCTACTCGAGGTCTACGCCACGCCCCCTCACGAATCACGTGACCCAAATCAACCAATCGCTAATTTTCGTTGCATTAGCGTTGCACCTGAAGAGACCCGATTTTCTAGGTTACCCCCGCTAAAATCACTTTTAGTGATAAAATTCCAGAAACTATTAACAACGACTATTCACAGTGTCGCTTTATTTCTAATTAAATCCAATTGATCGTCAGTAGAACGAGAATTTTGACTGATTGTGAGTAGGGAATTTGTAGGGAATTTGCAGAGCAGACATTTTACTTTCACAAACGGGAGAAAGAAGAAAAGAGACAGGAGGAACTCAAATTTGAGTCAAGTCTACGGAATTGTAGCACTGTCGTCGTCGAAAATCAGTCAAGCCGGAAGTTGAAGATAGAAGATGCCTCTTCAGCGCATTCGACCATTTTTCACGGTTTGTTCCAACTTTTGGACAACGAGCGAGGCCCAAACCTGGCGTTGGAAACGTTAAATGCCGTTTTCAACGCGCGAATTAAGATTTATCGCGCGCAACGTTTAACCGGGAAACCTTTCCACGCTGCAACCAAAGTCACGACGAAGACTTACGAGTTTCGACAACGACAACGCCACCCTCTCTTCCCCCGTGTTTCCGCTCGCCTCGCAGAAAAACACTCGACGAGGGGTTGCAATCGAGTTCGTGTAGTCTGTACAAGAAATCGTCACCTTTTTCAATCCTCTCCGCGGACAACCAATTTTGAATTTATCAATTTTTCGGTATTTTATATAATTACATCGACCGAATATTTTTTTTTTTTAAATTCTTGTAGGTGACGAATATAAAGAATTTTGGACTTAGCGATTTTTCGCGTTTCTTGGCAGTTTGTTACATCGATCGGACGTTCTTTTTGAAATTCTTATAAATAACGAAATGCAAACAATTTTAGATGTACCGATTTTTCACATTTTTCTTGGCATTTTATATAATTACATCGACCAAATATTCTTTTTGAAATTCTTGTAGGTGACGAATACAAAGAATTTTGGATTTGGCGATTTTTCGCGTTTCTCCGTATTTCGTTACGTCGACCGAATGAAATTATTGAAATTTCTGGGGGAAACTGGGGATCGATGCTGAGGTACTGTTTGCGGTAACGAGCTTCAAATAGTTATTTAGACAGTTTCAAAGCGGCATTGATCGAACGATCGAACGAACTCGGCTCTTCAACTGAGAGACGTGAAATTCAGGTTCACGGCTGTTTGGTCGAGAGGCGGGGGGGACTCGAGGCGTGTCATTTAATCGCTCGCTTAAGTAATTGTTTCCGTTCCGATGGCTCTCGCGCGGCAAAGGCGGATCGCCGATCTCCCATCGCCATAATTTTCCGTTTAACAATTTATTTTTTCCCTGCGTGTTGTTTCGTTGCGTGAATCACCGATGAGCAAATTCAACGAAGGTCATTCCACTTTGTTCGTGAATGACGAATGAGCACGCTCGTCACGGAGAAATGTGTAGAAAATTTGTCGTGTAGAAAAGTAATTTGTTACTTAAATTAAAATTCTTGTGAAAAGTGAAACGAATATCTACGAATATTAGATATTTTAGAATATTTTAGAATATTAAAACTCGACCAGTTCTTTCTACGTCGTTTCTAAATATTTTCTTGCTATTAGTATATTAATTCAGTTAAAATTTATATATAATTTTATTTTTAAAGTATATTTTATAAAGTATATTTTAGTATATATTATAATAGCATATATTATAATTATTATATTATCATATTTTATAAAGTATATTTTAATATATATTATAATTATAAAGTATATTAAAGTATATTTTATAATTAGTATATTAATTCAGTTAAACTTTATATCTAATTTTATTTTTAAAATATATTTTAGTATATATTATAATTATAAAGTATATTAAAGTATATTTTATAATTATATAAAACATAATTTTTATATATAATTTAACTCAATTTTCAACAGCAGCTACACATTCTCCGTGTTTCACGAGTATAGCCATCATCGCGTCACAATGTATTCTAGATACACGCTTTTAAAAGCGGCGCCACAACTAACAACGAGAGGTCGAGAAAACTGAGATTTCGCGTTTCATTGAATTCGAGGGCAAAAAGCCACTTGGTGTGGAAAAGAATATTGGAGAAGTAAGAAGAAGTTGAGTGCAATTCTCAGACCGGTCGCAGCGCTCGACAACGTCGACAACAACTATCGCGGCCGCAATGCATCCTCCGACTCGTGTTGTTCGCGTCCAATTAGTCAACGATTTAATTACAGAATTTACGACCGACAGTTGCAATGATCCGTGACGAAGAACGAGCGAGTGGCTCGTTCAGATTGCCATTGTAAAAACCGCGGTATCGTTTTGTATCAATCGCTAACGCCGTCGCGTTAATCTAATCTACATGCGTGGAGAAAGACGCAGATAGGATAGGAACGTGGAACAGAAAGAGAGAGAGAGAGAGAGAGAAAAATTCAGCCGCCACAGAAATTGGTTATAACGTTACGTGTGTATACATATGTATGTATCCGTTTCACCGCACCGATCCACGAAGCCTTCGCGATCAATCACAGTGCGCTGCGAAAGGCAACAAGACATTAATAACACGGTTGGATCGTTTCCACGTACGAGATCTTCTCCATCGTACGCCGCAAGTTCAACTTCAAAATAAGACCAGATCGAAAATTGAAAATACCGAGGGTGGAGGTTCTCGCGGACTAGCTTGCGTTCTTTCGCTTGGACAAACGAGATTTAGGTTAGGTTTAGGTTAGGTTTAGGTTAGGTTTAGGTTAGGTTTAGGTTAGGTGTAGGTTAGGTTTAGGTTTAGGTTAGGTTTAGGTTAGGTTTAGGTTAGGTGTAGGTTAGGTTTAGGTTAGGTGTAGGTTAGGTTTAGGTTAGGTGTAGGTTAGGTTTAGGTTAGGTTTAGGTTAGGTTTAGGTTAGGTTTAGGTTAGGTTTAGGTTAGTAAGTTTCGGTCAACACGTGCGTTAGAAAAATACTCGTTTGGTGTTTAGGTTAGGTTTAGGTTAGGTCGGAACACAATATTTTCGTCGAAACGTATAAAATTGGCTTTGACCAAAAATTCCGGACCAAGTAAAATTAATCTAGATTAAGTAATCGTCGTTGTCCCGAGGAACGAGAAGAAAGGGGGCCGTGATCGTAGAGGTCTCCCTCCAGACCGCCGCCAGATTAACGCGGCTTTCTCGCTCGTCGTCGAGCCAAGGGTACGAGAGGCAACCATCTGCCATCCGTCTGGTTCGTTTAATTAATTGATCAGCTTTCCTCTGCCGCGGCTCGCACAACAGCTGCTCGATGTTAACAAATTCACAACGCTGCTGTTGAGGCCACTCGCGGCTGGTGCGTCGATCGTGCACCTTCGAACACGTTGTTCGGTCGTTCTCCAAGAACTGTCCACATATTGATGTATGTGTGTGAATATTTAACTCAAAACTCTTTTCAAAGTCTGCTGGCTAGTTAATAAAACGAAACCTCAAAAAGATTCGAAAAATGCAAAGACTCAGTTTCCTAGATGACTGACGAAAGGCCACGTCTCGACGAAACTGAAAAAGGCACTAGTCTTTTGCAGGAAATAACTGTTACTTTGCCTATATAATTACATAATTTCATCCTTGGAAGAAGGAAACACAATTATACAATTATATAATTTAATATATAAATCACATTGCAATTGAAACAGTTTTAATAAAACGTTTCAAAAATTGTTTTCTTCATCCTTTAAAGAAGAAAACATATACAGGGTAAGTCAAAAGTTTCTTCCCACCCATTCTTTTTAATAAAACATCAAAACACAGAAAGAAACTAATTTTAATTTTAATATTAATATTAACTTTAAATTAAATTTGAATCTACAGATTTATTTTAGTAGAGAGTGATTTCTGGCCTACCTTGTATAATTATATAATTTCATCCTTGGAAGAAGAAAACATGGTTATACAATTATATAATTTAATACATAAATCACATTGCAATTGAAACAGTTTTAATAAAACGTTTCAAAAATTGTTTTCTTCATCCTTTAAAGAAGAAAACATATACAGGGTAAGTCAAAAGTTTCTTCCCACCCATTTTTTCTTTTTAATAAAACATCAAAACACAAGAAGAAACTAATTTTAATTTTAATATTTATATTAACTTTAAATTAAATTTGAATCTACGGATTTATTTTAGTAGAGAGTGATTTCTGGCCCACCTTGTATAATTACATAATTTTATCCTTGGAAGAAGAAAACATATAACTGTACGATAAAATTGAATAATATATAACATATATTACATAATTTAGTATACAGATTACGATGAAAAGAGTTTCAGTGACATCTCAAAAGTTGTTTCTTTCGTCCTTGGAAGATACGCTGTTTTAGAGGGAAATAATGTGAAACAAACGTTTGACACGGGGCAGCCATCAGTTTCGCGAAAGAAGATGCGGCTTGCGTAACCCTGTGGGAACGCGCAGCCAGGCCCAAGGGGATATCGGTGACGGGGAACGGCCGCGCTTATCTCAGTTGTCAAATTCCTGACAGCGGACGTCAGACAGGGAGAAGCTGGTCGCTTGCATTTCGGTACGTCCAGCCGCTTCTCCACGGGATCTCTCCTCTCCTCTCCAACCGTTCTCCTCCCTGGCCTTGTCAAATCTTCGCCAGGGGAGCGAGTTTAATACGCGACTGTACACGACGACAGCCTCCGCATCTTTCGCTCCCTCTTCCGATTTCCGCGACTATTCTCCAAAATCTCGCGAAGAATGTTGCACGTTTGTCAGTAAATAAAATATAGAATCCTGCAATTACTACTTGGCCAACTAGTTCTTTCCTCATCTGTTGACATTGTCTTTTAACCTATTTGTTTAACGTAAAGAAATTAAATTTGGAAACTGTAATATTTATGTAGATTGAATATCCTTATGCAGAGGCGTCTTTTTTTTTTTTAATAAAACATCGAAACACAAGAAGAAACTAATTTTGATATTAATAATAAAATTACGGATTTATTTTATAGACTATACAGTTCCCTCACCATATAAAGTGCTTTCCCTATCTTCCTTTAATTCTAGTAGCTCTTTTAATGAAGAAAACAATTTGTATCCCTACGTGTATGCAGCCGCGATGCAGTGGAGTGGGGAGATCGCTGCAGTGGAGGGGATAGCGCTCGAAAGTGGGGGCAAGGACCGCCAGTCAGCTACTCTACTGGAAGATTTATTTTATTCCTCTCGAATTGGGAGCACTAGAGACACGGCGTCAATTACTCTGCATTAACCACATAAAGTTGAACAAATATTGTCACCTGACGATGCAGACTGCTTGGCTCTCCTCAAAATCTGTAGCTTTGATTTTCAAACGGAATCACGTGTCTCCATCCGGACAATTTTTAATTTAATATCTATTGAGCGACGTTCATAGGAAACAATGGCGCAAGTTTATCAGATCATCCGTCTGCAAATCGCAGAGCAGACATGGGGGCTTAAATGTCATTAATTTGTTATTAGTGAATAATATATGCATGAACGCTGAATTATATATTTGTTGGACCGATGAAACAAATTTGAATCGTTATTCAAAATTAGCAAAAAAGAAGGAAATTATAAAAAAAAAAACTCGATTGTACTATAATAAAACTATACAAATTCAGAACATCAGAAAGATTCTCAGAGGGATCATTTGCCTGAAGAAACGGCAATTGGATGCCTCAGTTTTTTTTTCAGAACACGTTTTAAAAACTAGCAAATATCTCTGAAACTAGCGGTAGACTTCGCTCTGGCAGTTGTCGATCTTTCTTTAAAACTCCCGCTGCGGGCGAGTGATTTCACGAGATCACGCAGACGATCGCGCGTCCACGCAAAGTCAAACAGACCGAGGAGGGTGAAAGTTGGCCGGCAGCCCAACTGGCAGACGGACAACGTCCCGTTGGAAGAAGGGAACGAGCTCGCAACAAGTCCCGCCGCTTTGACACGCTTTGACACCGGCGGTTAATTAGATCTCAGCACGACGATCGACTTGTCCGCGGCAATTAACGCGTGTGCCGGCTCGCTCGCTCGCGGGTCTACGCCTAAACGTAGCACGGCTCCCGCGCGATTTATGCCCCTAATTTCGCCTCTCGCGCGTTCACGGAGACCCACTGTATTTGACATCACCGTCGTTCATTCGTCTTTCGTCTCTCGGCTGAAGCGAGATTTATAGATCAGTGGCTCTCCGTGGTTGAGATTCCCCAGATTTCTCTAGAATTATTATTTTTTTTTTCGTTTTTACGTATCTAAACAGAGTAATTTTTAGAATTTTGCAAAACTTTTTCCTAAGCTAAATAAGTCCAACCACTTCCGGCAGACTAGGAAATTTTCAGCCTACAGGCGCTCGCTCGACTGTCCTCGCGATTAATAACGGAAACTTCCTATCCAACTGTTCGCCGAGCGAGGAGAAGAAGAAGAAGAACTCCATCGGAGAAAGGAAGGGAAAAAAAGAGAGAGGAACGGGGAAGAATAAAACCGGGGGGTGTTTTTCATCGAGATTAAAGTACACACCCCCGGTTCTTCTCGCCGGGGGGATGCAACGATGAAACACCGAAGGATTTCTCAGTCAAAACTCGCTTATCCTCGCTTGTCCATTCGCGCAGCAATTCGAGGAGGAGGGGAAAAAAAGGAGCAGGGACTAGAGAAAAATGTTGCTTTCGAGTGTCGTTGATTGAAACACGCCCGAAGGTATCAACTACATATCGACGTGCGTTCCTTTATTCGACGAGAAATGAAACGTGTGAATCGTGAGAGGGATGGGGATTTCCAACAAGTGGTTTCTAAGTCTATACTTTTGTCAAAGAGATGGAATCTAAGCAGAAACTTTGTTTCGTTACATTGTTTCTGCACAATAGAACTGTCGATTGAAAGTGTAAAATTTGCGTAAAAGGAAACGTCTTTGGTGCAACACAAGACACAAAATTGCATTTATATACTTTGTTTCCGGATCGAAATGATTGGCCACTGTTATTCTATACTCTGTACTCTAATTTTTACATCTGCTGGAAAAATGTAATAAAAAATTTCGTACGTGCAGAAACAGACACACTCGCAAAGGAAGATAAAATAAAATAAAATATATTCTACGAAAGGCTAATTATATTAAAGTTGTCTGAAAATTATCTGAAAATTGTTGCGAATTTACAAAATTAGATACGAGTCATTTGTCACCACTCTGGTGCGAACTACTTTCGAATTATAATTTTCTACCTGCAATTTTGTAAAAATCCGCAAATTCTGATGATAAAAAAGAAAAAAGATCCGACAGCACGCGTAACTTTGTACAATCGAACGGTCGACCTTCGATCGTCGCGTTGCACCCTCTTAGATCGGGGGTTGAGATACTCCTCGTAGCGATCGTCATAAATCAGCAACTGCATCGCGTGACCTTTACGCTCTCTCTCTTTCTCTCCACTGTATTAGAGAATATTTCTCTCTCTCTCACTCTTTCCTCTTTTTTTTTATTACGCGACAACCACCCTTATCGAACGAACGAGAGAAAAGTGTATGCGTCGCGAGTAGGTTCCAAGGGTGGATTGCACGAGATAATTGTTCCGCTCCGTCGTGGGCGGGTGAATAACAGGTTGATGAATTTATTAACGACAGCTACGACTCATTTGCTTTGCGCTCCAAGCGGAGACGTTTGTCGTTTAGCGATTAGGTTCGCGTAAGGTTTCGCGGATTAAACGTTACGAAATAAAACGCGTTGCACGTTGCGACAGGGTGAAGCGCGCTAACGCGTTTGTTTTCACCAACGCGTTTGACTTACCGCGATCGCGCGATGAAACTACAAGAGAGAAGAATACTGTGCATTCGTCGCGATAGAAATTTGTTAGGATTATATCGCCGAACTTGTTTCCACAGAGGATCAATTGTCCTGATTCATTTTGAACTCTGTCATCGTCATTCTGTATTATATTATATTTACACTAATATTAAATTGTATTCTATTATATTTATACTATGTTTTGTATATGATTTTACACATCACTTTTGTGTATCATTTTATAAGTTTATTAAAATCTAATCAATTTGTTTCTACAGAACATCAACTGTGCTACTTGACTTTTGAATTCTGTCTTCGTTATTCTGTATCACATTAAATTACATTTATATTGTACCTTGTCGTTTTCTAATTCATTAGAAATTCTGTCTTGGTTATTATCACTGAAAGTAATTTTAGCAGGGGTAATCCAGAAAATCGGGCTTCTTCAGATGCAACGCTAATGCAACGAAAATTAGCGATTGGTTGATTTGGGTCATGTGATTCGGGAGGGGGCGTGGCGTAGACCTCGAGTAGGAATGGCGTTGTCTGGTACGAGCGATCGCGCCTGTAATTTATTTTGTCAATAAAATTTTATGGCAAAAAAGTCTTCATTTCCTAGTCAGAAGTTGCTTCTGGGCCTTTCAGTGAGACAAATCGTACTGAAGTACAAGTCGTGCAGTTTTTTATATTATATTGTATCATTTTAGAATTAAACGACCGAATTTGTATTCCCCACGGAGAATATCAGTTGTGCTACTTGATTTTGAATTCTATCTTTGTAATTTCGTATCATACTAAGTTATATTTATATTACATCGAGAGAGCGATTGATAAATTGTTTTATCTTCCTGCAATATGTTTTCCGTTTCCTGTCTGAACCATCCACGAATCGTTCACAACGATACCACCCACCGCTAGAACAATACCGACAATGGACCCACAGGCTCGGCGCTCGCGCGGGCTGCGACACCCTCCCCAATTTCAGGGCTCGGTTAAAGGAACCAGCCGCGTTTAAAGCAGGCTCTTTTTTTTTCTTTTTTTCTTCATCGTCTCACGGGAAAGTGCCGTTGCCTGCGAGCAACCTGCGAGAGGGACAAAGAAAGACATGGGGTCGATTCGGGGGGGGGGGGGGGGGGAAGAGAGAGAAACGGAAGTCCTCGACGTAGGAACGCGCCTCTTATTATTCCGGTGCGTGTTAATTAATCGCGACACGCGACGTGAACTAACGACCGCTCTTGTCCACGCGAGATTAAACGAGCGACGATGAGTCAAACTTGGTTCGTGGGGGTGAATCGTACCGTTGACCTTGAGACGAACGAACACAAGGAGAAGGAGAGAATTTCAAAGATTCTTAATTAATCATTTTATGCAGAAACTATCTTATGTTACTTTATTTTTATTTTATCACTGAAAGTGATTTTAGCGGGGATAACCAAAAAATCGGGCCTCTTCAGGTGCAACGCTAATGCAACGAAAATTAGCGATTGGTTGATTTGGGTCACGTGATTCGCGAGGGGGCTTGGGATAGACCTCGAATAGGAGTGGCGTTGTCTGGTGCTGAGCGATCACGCCTGTAATTTGTTCCGTATCGATTCAAATGTTTAATAATAATCAAATAATATTATAAAACGTTTCTGTTTCTATAAATATTTCAGAATAAACTCGAATCTTAAAAGGTGAATATCGTTGATGAATTTGAAACGACACAAATAACTAGATAACATTATGGAAATCATACGCTTTCGTTGTATAATGTCTCGTAATTTGAAACGTAAAAGACGTTCGCGTGACAGTTGACATTTCCGATGAAAATAAAAATAAAGAGATAGACAAAAATAAGAATAAAAATAAAGTTAGGAAGCGGTGATTTCGCGGCGAATCGAAACCCGTAGCGCGAAAAGATCCCCATTGAAACTAACGTACTCGTCAACCCGACGAGTCCTACATTTCCAGAGTTCGGCCAGTCCAATATTTATCTAGAAATTTAAATGTATCAAACAGCTGGAAGTTGGCGTAGCACCGATACGATAGGCAAACACGTGAATGGGACGGTGGTTACGCAACCACGACGAGAGAGAGAGAGCGCGCGCGCGTAACTTCGTAGTAAAGTCGCGCCTGAATCGGAAAGGAAGAGATACGAATGTGAAACTCGATAAACGAACTCATTCAACAGTTATCTCCGGCAAATATGTACATAGATACGTCCTTGTACAATGCCTCTCTCTGTTCTCCCTCGCGCGGCACCGTCCAACCGAAACGAGTCGGGCAGACTCGTTGTCTCGCGGCTCTCGAAAGCCAAGAGAAACCAATCGCGGTATTTGATAATTTCCTTTGGTACAAAATTTTATTTTGTTGAGGAGTTGATACAGTTTTATTTAAGAGTTGATACATCTTTAATTTTAATATAAAGAATGTAATTTTCATTGACTATCTTCGCCCTTCTCTCTCAAAAACTTTCCATTCCCTTTTTTTTCTTTTAAATGACAGTGATTTTGAAATGAAAAAATTGAAATTACAGTTTTTAAATCTTTTAAACCAACACTGACGTGTTCTAAGGCAAGATAAACAGCATTAGTAGCATTAGTGGTATTGTCACGCTTTCGAAACTCATAAAGCATCAAATGTACAATGTGGAATTTGTCCACATTTTGATCTTCTATTCTTGTAGGGTTCATCCAAATTTTTTCAAAATTTAATTAAATGTCAATATATAAGTTGGAATATACTAGAAATAGATTATACCTAACTAGAATATAGGTTATGTTACAACAAGACACACTAAAGATCAATATAATTAACTAGAATATATGTTATGTTGCAACAAGACACACTAAATGTCAATATTCTATATTCTATAACATAAAATATAGAATAGAATATTATATACTATATAATATTATAATATTACATTCTATACTCTAGAATATAGAATATAGAATAGAATATTATATAGAAATAGATTATACCTAACTAGAATATAGGTTATGTTACAACAAGACACACTAAATGTCAATATAATTAACTACAATATAAGTTATGTTGCAACAAAACACACTAAATGTTAATATTCTATACTCTAGAATATAGAATATAGAATATAGAATAGAATATTATAATATTATATATTATAAAATAGAATATTAACTAATTTTTTATTTGCTTTCTTTGTAGGTTTCAGAGAAAAATACTGATACTTTCTATAAATGAAATAATAAAAAATTAAAAAAAACAAATGTGTTTATAAAAATTTGTTTATTACATCATTTTGTAAAGTTATTATATGAATTTGTGAAAGTTTATGTCATTCAGTCGTTCAATAACCATCCTGTACATAGAAATCTCTCTGAAGATCTATATAGAGAAAACTGTGAGAGCCGTCAAAGATGAGAAACGCTGGGAGAAAAGGCAGGTGAGCTAATTCGGACGAAGATCATTCATTCACGAGGGCGAAGGCTCGATCGAAACGGCCTCCATTAACGCACACATACACAGACGTATGCGCGCGGCGCGTTGCATCGTGTTTAATCATCATTGCTGGCCCTGTTAATATCAGTTGCATTAAGTTGGCGAGATACTGGGAGGAACAGGAACAACGGATGACGCGCGATTCTCCGTGCAAAATTCATTGTTCGCGGCTCGTGGCCCGCGCAGTTTCGCAGACGTCCTTTACGATGATTGATAATCGGCCGCGCGTCTCCGCTCGTACATCTCCGTATTAATAATCGTAGAACTTGGAAACGGTCTCGATTACGCGATGCCGGGTGTCTTTTTTTTTTTTTGTTCAATTCCAAAGTTTCAAGAATAAAAATTCGCGCGAATTGGAAGATTATTGGAATTGTCACGACAGATTAGAAAAGTTGAGTCAACTTTTTTTTTCTTTTTCATATCTCCTCCAAATGTCTTTACCCGCGGTTGTGAGACAAAAATATCGACGACCTTCTTTTCAGTGCATTTTTCCCCAAAAATGGGTCTTCCAACGTGACCCCAAAATCGCTGAGAAATTTTTTTCGATCTCGAAGATTGAAATGCCTCCTTTGTGAAGATCACTGGAGACGAGTTTTTTGAACCTCGAAGATCAAAAATTCAACGAGTGATGTTGAATAATTTTGTCATTTAACCGTAGCATTCAAAGTTTGATAAAATGTTTCGAGAAATAATCGTACAGAAAGTCTTCAAAATGACGATACAGATGTAGTGAAAAAAAACTGCACAACTTGTACCTCAGTACGATTCGCCTCACTGAAAGGCCCAGAAGCAACTGTTCCGACTAGAAAATGAAGACGACTTTTTTGCCATAAAATTTTATTGATATGCAAACATTTGAATCGATACAAAACAAATTACAGGCGCGATCGCTGAGTACCAGACAACGCCACTCCTACTCGGGGTCTATCTCACGCCCCCTTACGAATCACGTGACCCAAATCAACCAATCGCTAATTTTCGTTGCATTAACGTTGCACCTGAAGAGGCCCGATTTTCTGAGTTACCCTCATTAAAATCACTTTCAGTGTTTAAAAATCTGACTAGCAGGCACTGTCGAAGTGGAGGCTTCGCAAATCTAAATGCGAAGCACGCGTTTATAATTTTGGACGATATCCATTTTGATAATAATCACAACGATCGAACCTCGAGCCGTCATGTTAATATCGAAAGCAAAAATTCGCCAGTCCGGCAACAGGCGGTATAAATAATTTAGTGGATTTTTATCACGGAACGCAGAATGCGACCGGCCGTATTGATTATTAATCGAAAACAAATGAACTCGCCGGCAGCGACTCGGACAGCGTCCATTTTATTATTAACTTACTGGTCTCTGATTCCATGAATAATTCAATAAATTTCCGTTTTCCATTACGCATTGACAATTCGTCGGATTTGACGGAACCGCCGGCTGGTTCCGGCCCGTTTCGCTTAACTTTCGGTTGGTCTACTTTTCGTAAAAATACGACAACACGATGGACAAGCATTATCGTGGCTAGATCGATACGTGTGAGAACGTGAAGAAACTGTTTCGGCGCGAAATTGATGAAAAAAGAAAAAGAACGAAAGGAAGAGTGATATAAATTACTAAGAGTACAAACAAAGTTACAATTTGTAGCAAAAAGTATAACGAAGGGTAGTTTTTAAGTAGGTTTATGTAATTTCACGCCGTTTCGTGAAGGTTTACAGTGCCAAGTTTTTTAAAAAATTGTGTAAAAAAAAAAAAGTCAAAGTTGTTACACGATTTAAAGCATCGACAATTTTTTCATATACGTCGGGACAATGATGTTACAACAAGTTTTATAAAATTTCCATACATAAATCAGTACATATTATCAATGAAAGTGATTTTAACCCAGAAAATCGGGCCTCTTCAGGTGCAACGCTAATGCAACGAAAATTAGCGACTGGTTGATTTGGGTCACGTGATTCGTGAAGAGGCGTGGCGTAGACCTCGAGTAGGAGTGGCGTACTGAGGTTTACATATCAATAAAATTTTATGGCAAAAAAGTCGTCTTCATTTCCTAATCGGAACAGTTGCTTCTCGGTCTTTCAGTGAGACGAATCGTACTGAAGTACAAGTCTACACGCAAATACATTATTAAATCAATACTAAAAATCCATATGCACGTGTGTTCAGTTTTGCTATCGTTTTAATTATCAAACAGTTTCTCGTCGAGGATGGATGCAGTTGTGCAGTCGGTGCTGCGATGGGAACGGTTGACAGCGACGACTTCTGTTTCGGCCTGGCAAGGTCTCCCCCGTGCGAAGCGTTGGTAGCCAACAATGGCGGCGGAGGATCGCGCGGAATTATGGTAAAAGTCGCGGCGGATTGGCGAGGCGAGGCGAGGGCCCGCATATCAAATGGTGCGTATCACGGGATACAAGCAATTCCCATCAGCCAATATTGTCATGTGGGTAATGAACGGCCGTGCGCTGAATAAACACGCGGCCAGGGGGACGCCACGACTCGTCCGTGCCGATGGTACGTGGAAACGCGCGGACCCGGAAGTCGACGCGCCGCCCAGAGGGAGCCACGCGTCCGCGCGTGTTTGCAACGTTTCGCCCAGCACAGAGAGTAATTCGGTCCCAGAACGTCCCCCATCCCTGTCGACCGAGTAGAAATTTCTCGGAAATTTATCTTTTATTCCGATCTTCTCCAAGTTGGTCACTTTAAAAAATAAAACACGATTATTTTGTTCTTAATTCAGAAAGAAGTAAAATGGCTCACGAAAGTATTTGAACAGTCTCTACCACGAAAATCTGAATTGTCGAAATTGACATTTCTTGCTTTTGATGAATTGGCGGATCAATTCCACAAATTTTAGGTTTGAACGTGCCGATTTTTTCGAAGTTGGTCACTTTAAAAAATAAAACACGATTATTTTGTTCTTGGTTCAGAGAGAAGTAAACTGACTCATGAAAGTACTCAAACAATCGAAATCGATATATCAAAGTTGATATAAGCGGAATTGTGTTAATAAATCAGTGAGACAATTAGCAGAACAACTCTATAAAGGATAAAAGAGTAGAGGTCGTAATTTTCTTCGTTTTCTCGCAGCGAGTGTAAAAAAAAGATGCAACTTGCGTGGTCATTAGAGTGCAGAATTATGCGACGACTCGACTTAATTTCGCAGAGTTTCCCGCCAGCGACGCGTGTCAGAGTGTTGTACATATTGATTTTGTTGTAACGCGTAACAGATTAAACAGCAACATCTGCAGCGAGCGAGCCTCGCAGAAATGTTGTGTCCCCGTCACTGATAAAAGTTCCCCACGGCGTGCAGGTAAGCTCATAAATCACCCGAAATATCAAGTCTAACTCACTCTCACCGCCGAAATACACTCTTTAACGTCCGCGTGCCCCGTGTCTACTAATAGCGAAACTTGCGTATTATCAAAATTAATCGCGAACAGCGTGTCGTTATTTCCGCAGCTACACCAGTGGAGCCGATACTTTGTCGACAATTACTCGCTCGATTCGCGCGACGTAACAACGTGCTTCGATTTGATAAAATTATTAAAGGAGACAAGTTCTTTCGTTCCTTTGAAACGCGCGACATTTATTTGCAACAAACGTATTTATTTCAGCGTGTAACCAATTTCGTCGGGGGGAGGCTCGCTTCGTTTCGTCGAAAAATTAATTACGAAAGGCAAACGTAACGCAAGAACACGCGAGAACAATATTCCTCCGATACGTTTGCGCGCGGCTAGGTAATTAATTAATACTAATTTCATACCGCATAAATTTCGCCCTCGTGTTCCGGGGCGACCAGAAGCTCTCCGCTACAAGCGGAAATGTGACGCACCCTCTCTCTCTCTCTCTCTCTCTCTTTCTCTCTCTATATGTATGACGATCGACTTTGTTAATGGATAAATAATTATCTCCGTCCCGTGACAAACGAACGGATTCCCAGAAACAATAACACGACCGATCCGGCATTCCACTTTATTTAATTCCTCGGTATTAATACCTGCTCTTCCCCGAGGGAAGAGGGAGGAGGGGATTCGCAGAAAAATGAAATCTATTCGCAAGATAAACGTGGAATTGTCGTACAACGTTACAACGAAACGAACGATAACTTTACCTCGATGGAATTTTCAGGAGGAAGGTATGGTTAATTCTGTACAGAAATTTGTTTTTTTTTTTTTTTTTTTGGTCAGGAGTTTACAGTTTATTTTGGAATTGATAATAAGCAAGAAGATGCGTTTAAAATTTAAATAACAGAAAGATTTCTTTTTGCGACGACGATTATTCGACTCAGACACGAGCGTTTAGTTTCAACTGTGTCTTTTTAAAAAAAAATCTCTTTCGTGTTGATAGTGTTCGTTTTTGAGGAGTTTCTATAGAAAGACACTTTTGAACAGTTTAGAATTTTTGTATAATAAGCTCCGTTAATAAACACAATATTTTATTAACGAGATTAATAAAAGTTAGGAAATTATTCTAGTTTTTTTTTTTAACTAAAGAATAGTAATATCGAAACCGTTTTTAACACTGACGAACAAACTATTCCTCTGACAGAAAAATCTTTGCTCTCACGTTTTTCACAAGTTCGATTCCGCCCGAACCTTTTACTTTCAAGCGAGTACATTTCTCGAGAAAGTTCTGTGTTTCGAACGGAACCTGTTCAAAAGTTCACTCTTCTCCGTCCCCCGTTCGAGATTATCGATATCCTTCAATTCAATTCAAGAGAGTAAAAACGTAAAAACATAAATTCTAACATCGAACAGTGTTTCAGACATCGTACCACGTTTAAATTGAGAAATTTCGATTCAAAATTGGCCATCGTGCCATCTGTAGAGACTAACCCGTCAATCAATCCGATCGAGGTTCTAACCCCCTCCCCTCCCTCCGGTTAATTAACAGAGATTCGGGCGATAAAGCGCCGTTCACGCAGGACTAACTCGCGAACCCAATTCACCGAGGTTAAAGCAGCCGAACAATTTCCATGGCGACGTTTGCCAGTCCACTTACGGGAGGAGCAGCCAGCTAACTTTGATCTCGAGCGTGGCATCCGTTACGATCTTACGTCGGTGTTCGCCGCTGCCGCGGGTAATCGAGATTGATAACACCTGGATGATGACAGAACGCTTGATTAGTTTCCAATATGACGGCAAACGTGATCCATGTACGCGGAGGATCGAGATTACGGCTGTGGGATCAAATTTTCCCAGCTGACACGCGGACCAGATAGACGCCCGACTCGGTCTTTTCAATAATTTCCCGGTAGTTATAGCGATTGTGTTAATTGGAAAACGATACTGGAAATTTTCTTCATCGATCACTGATGATACGGTTCTCGAATTTGAATTTACGTTTCAATAATTCGCGTTGGAGTACAGTTTGATATTTCAAGGTCAAAAGTTTGTGCATTGCATTCTACTCGTCACGAAGGTAAAACTTTTTCGAGGAACCATAAGTCGCAGGATTACAGTTCTTCTGGAAAATGGCAAGGTTTCTTAATAATTTAACACTGTCGACGCGTGCGTCCTAACAGCGACTTTATGATTTTAGACGCGTGCGTTCTAACAGTGACTTTAAGATTTTGGACGCGTGCGTTCTAACAGCGACTTTAAGATTTTGGACGCGTGCGTCCTAACAGCGACTTTATGATTCTTGACGCGTGCGTCCTAACAGCGACTTTATGATTCTCGACGCGTGCGTCCTAACAGCGACTTTATGATTCTCGACGCGTGCGTTCTAATAGCGATTTTAAGATTTTGGACGCGTGCGTCCTAACAGCAACTTTATGATTCTGGACGCGTGCGTTCTAATAGCGATTTTAAGATTTTGGACGCGTGCGTCCTAACAGCAACTTTATGATTCTGGACGCGTGAGTCCCAACAGCGACTTTATGATTCTGAACGCGTGCGTCCTAACAGCGACTTTATGATTCTGGACGCGTGCGTCCTAACAGCGACTTTATGGTTCTGGACGCGTGGATGCCTATTTTACGTAATTTTCGTATCAGGTTTCACCAATATTTGATTTATCATACTTGTAGCATCAGTGTGAGTCTGAACAATCAAATGATAAAACTAACTATTAACATTATTCGAAATACAAACGAAATACGTTACGAACTCGTCAGAACAGCGTACAAATTTATTACTTGTCTATGAAACGCAGTCGCATAAATTCGAATTAACGACAGCACTTTAACAGATACTGACCTCGATACTGATCGAGAGTTTGATTAACCTTCAATTGTTCATCAGGCAAAGGCTGAAAGAGAAAACGAAAGTGACAACGAAACAGAGACCGGACGGTGCAAATTTTCGCAATTTGAAAGAAATTCTCGTTTCATTTTCATTGTCGCGATGCGTTAAGTAAAATGCAGTAAAAAAATGAAATGAATCCGTGCCTAAGTAAATGAGAAAATTTATTCAGATTAATTCAGTACCCAGGGGATTAATAATAGCGGATAATCTTCCTTCTTTCGCGAATTACGCTTGGAAATATGCTTTCTAAAATTGTTGTTTCTAACTCGATCGACTCTGCGTTTGTACGGAAATTTTGTTAAAAATTTTTCGAAAAAATTGGTCGTCGATGTTTCGTGTTGTATCGACTCCGTCGATAACGTAGAACGCTCAAGACTGCGTTCAGAGGGGTTGATCGCGGTTCAGTGGCTTTCGCGCTGATGGATATTTGCATTGAACATGGCGGCTATGGGTCATCGCGTGCACGTGCACGCCCGATGCTCAGCCGCGTCGATATAAACAGGCGAACGATGTACGTGCATGAATTATTCGACGTGGCGAATCGAGGTGACGATTTCACGACTGATTTCTGATTCCTCCGATAGGAGCGTATCGACATTCGACGAGTATGCCCCGACGCCTCGCGTTGTTGTTCAACACGCTGACTTTGCTGACAAAATCGACATTGCGAATTCTATATTTTAACTCGAGATTTTTTGTAGCAGAGCGACTAAGAAAATTGCGCGAATCTCTCTCTCACCACCGTGAAACTGAAGATTCAATTGTGCACGACCTTTCGGTTCGAGATTCTCCGAGGTACGCCATATTGGATTAAGGAAGTGGAAACTTGGCGTTGTTCAAGTTCGTAAAAGAGATCGATTTCTTTCAGCAATTAATTTTTTTTCAGAGGGCAGAAATGAACATGATCCCCGAAACGCTTATCCTCGTTTCCCCCCGAAAACTTCCTCCGGGCGAGAGGGCAATCCTGATTCGCCTTTTTCAATTACCCACGTGAACACACGCGAAAAATCCCGGGGGAGAAAAAAGCAAACGAAGAGAGAAAAAAAGAAAGAGAGAGAGAGAGAGAGAGAGAAGAGAAATTCGCTCGATAGCGAGGGGAAAACAGTGAACAATCGGTACTGACGTTTTTCGACGAGAGGCCAAAAAATTTCAACGGAAGAAGAGCATCGAAATTACTGCGAGTCCCCTACGGGGATTCGATCGTCAGATGAAAAATAAAAAATTGAACAGAGAAGAAAGATGGAACGACGACGGAGCAGAGATATTAAAAGGAAACGTTCGCTTTTTTCACTCATCCCTAGAAAGTGCGTTAAAACATCGCTTCGGTTTAACCACTTGCACTGGTAACTGATTGCGGACCATAACGAGTGACCAAACCGTATACAACAGTTCGAACTTATCGGTATGATATCACTGAATAGAAATTATTGAGAAGTAATAAATTTATTATTTGTTTGTACTTAAATATACTTAAAACTGAGAAAATATTGCAATTTTGTTTCAGTGATCTTTTTCATTTTTAGTTTTAAAAGTTATTCCTCCCAAAGCGCTCGAAAATTTATACTCTTTGTTTCATTTAGTAGGAAGTGATTTTTGGCCCACCCTATGCATTCACGAGGAACTTTAAAGTATAAAATTTTATAGAACGCATGTATAAAATTCAAAATATATATATATATATTATTAAAATTATTAAATATAGAAATATATATATATGTATATTATATTTTACACATTACAAATCTTGGCATTTAATTTTTGGTTTGTGTTTTGAATGAAACGAAAGTAAGAAGAAAGAAGTATATAAAATAAATTTATAAAGAATGTATAAACTACAAAATATATAATACCTTCTGCGGTATTTAATAACACAACTATACAGTTTTATATTTTCAAAAATGTAAACTCGCTCCTGCTCATCAATTTGTGAAAAAGATCAACGTTATATAAAACACTATGCACCCACAAAATTCGATCGTTTCCAAATAGTATTAACACGGTTAATACTACCATTACTAGCAACGGAGAACAGCGTCGATTCGTCACGAGGGAAATTCATTCTCGACGACCAGCACGTTCCGAACACGAGCTCGATGGGCTGCTTTATTCCGCGAAATGGTATTCACGGCTCGATCGATATCGATTCCAGTTATCGTTACAATTTCCCTGGCCGACATTTCCGACGACTTCTGACGTCCCCTTTTTAGCCGCCGAACCAATAATGTAGCGTGACACGCGCGACACGTAAAATGGAGAACAAGCCGGTGACAAATGGCCCTAGCCGCACGCAAAATGGTCGCTGGGTATAAATATGTTGGCAAGCGGCAATCGAACCGATACACAACCGCTCAATCTGTCGTCGTCGACCAAGAGAAGAAGAAAACTTTCGACTTTATTTTTCTTTCTCCCTTTTGACTTTGTTGGTCCGGTACTCGCACGCTTGGGTCTTCAGCAACTTTGACATGAATGTGACATTGCGACAACGAACAAGAGAGCTCTCGCGAGCTTCTGAAACTGATAAAATTGTCGTTTTTTAACAATTTTTGTTTACAAACTCCTAGTTTACCGGCTCCTCCCAATCTTGGCATTTAACTTTTGGTCTGTGTTTTTTAAAATGAAACGAAAGTAAGAAGAAAGAAGCTGGATGAGACGAAAAAAAAAGAGAGAAAATTGGAGAAAGTTGCTAAACTAAAAATCTCATTTATTATTTACCTACTTTGTGTTCATTACACTTGTTCATCTATTTCGACGAAACAAAAGAGAGAGAAAAAATTGAACTTGAAAAGCCGCCAAGCTGGAAATTTCTTACGTCAATTTCCTCCGACGTTCCAAAAAATTGATGACACTTTTAAAAGAAAAAAGCCGAAGGAGAGGAAATTTTTTTTCTTCACTTCAATTTTTTTAACTCACAAATCTGTTAGTTCAACTTACACGCGTAGGCTCGCGAAAGCATTCGAGCGCTAGTAGACGTATCGAGCAAAGTTCCTCCCCTTGTATCTTCTTATCCCCTAATTGACAAACTTTCACTCAGGATCCAAGTAACCGAGCTGTCGTCAGGAATCAGCGTGCTCGCCTCGGGGAGACGTGAACGAGAAAATGGCGGAGGACAAGGGACGAGAGAGAGGGCGAGGGCGAACAGGAGGAAGTTCGCAGTACGTAGTAATAGAATAGTAAATACTTCATTAACGCGTTACTACACCCTGGTGGCCGACCGGTCGCCAGGAAAATCGTGGCGCGGGTTGAAATGAACGACGAGCGCACCCCTCGTGGCATCGGTCGTCATTTTTTTTTTTTTTGCGTGCCGCAGTCACACACGGTTTCACGACGAAGGGATTAGAAATTTCGCGCGAAGGTTGTTCGATCATTGGATTACCCAGATCGAAATTAAACGATAATTCTAGAAATAACAAATAAGTGAAAAAAACTGCACGACTTGTACCCCAGTACGAAACTGAAGGGCCCAGAAGCAACTGTTCTGACTAGGAAACGAAGACGACTTTTTTGCCAAAAAATTTTATTGATATGCAAACATTTGAATCGATACAAAATAAATTACAGGCGCGATTGCTCAGTATCAGACAACGCCACTCCTATTTGAAGTTTACGCCACGCCCCCTCACGAATCACGTGACCCAAATCAACCAATTGCTAATTTTCGTTGCATTAGCGTTGCACCTAAGCCCGATTTTCTGGGATACCCCCGCTAAAATCACTTTCAGTGATAAAATCAGCAGAGCCACTCTCCAGACAGATTCCAAATTCTAAATTGAAAATACGCTACACCCTGCTGGCCGATTCTAATTCAAAATTCAAAATTCAATAAAAATTCTAAATATCCAATCTACTAAACAAATAAACGAGTGAAAAATCAAGAGACAAGTAGAAATTCCAAATTCAAAATCGAAATTCAACCAAAAAATTCTAAAATGTCCAATCACGTACCAATAAATAAATAAATAAATTAACAAATAAGTAAGTAAAAAGTCGACAATTGCAGAAATCTCAAATTTCAAATAAAAATTCAAGAATTCGAGAATTCCAAAATTTCCAATCACCAAACAGACAAACGAGTGAAAAATCAATTCCAAGATTTCTAATTTCAAATCTCCGACAGCCGAATCTCTAACTGAAAGCGAAATGAAAAATCTGTAGGAATCCCCAACGCGATTCTCAGCAAAAGAAGAAGAAAAATCCAAATAGAAGCGACTCCGAAAGCATCAGAATCCCAGAAGCGTCGTTCGGTTAATTACAGCGAGCAAACGAAGAGCGAAACAACTGCCTCTCGGGGGAAAGGGGAAGAAAAATCAACGGGATGCGTGGACGCAGCGTCGCTCGGTGCGAAAACGCATTGTCAGCGTGAAACGCGGCGGTGGATCCTTTCGCCAGTAACGAATGCACCATTTAGCCGGTTCCGCTGGACAGAGGCTGGACAGAGAGAGCCCAAAGCGTAGGAAAACGTAGCTGGCTGCACGGTGATGCATCACCGGGAGAGATTAATGAATCACGTGGCCAACAGTTTGTTAAAGTGAATAACGGCCGGGCTTGCAATAATGATATTGCCATTAAGCTGTCCGCGAAAGTTTCGCTCTCGCGGTCGCGATCGCGGCCTGCTTCAGCTACCGATTGATTCTCCGTGACAACTCGGCTCGAGTCGCCTCTCGATTTCCCGCGAAATATCTCCAACCGGTTCTCTCTGTCTCTTTGTTTCTGTTCCCGTGTTTCGCGCGAATTTTTGCTTCGCAGAGGAAGAAAAGAGGAAAATTGGGGCTGCGTCGAATATTTTTCTAATTTTTTTCGAAAGATATCTGTATTTTTAAAATTGACATTAATTTTAATTAAATTGAAATTGAAATTAACATTGATTTCTGTCGAATTTGTTTGTACAAATTTATTTATTTCAGCGCTTTGAGCACGAAAGCTCTCGAAGATCCATCAATACATGCAAAGACATATATATACGCGTTCTAAATTTTTTTCTTAGTGTAACACTCATCTAATTGTGCAGTTGTTAGGTAACTGGCTATCTCTAATTGTAAGCAAATATTAAACTCTTAAACAGGTACCAACTTAGTATGATATCAACAAAGAAGGTGAGACGAGTTTGTGTATTGACATCGCGTTAGAACACAGCTAACTGACGGCCCGCGAGGCCCTTGCCCCCCACTTTTCTCGCCGCTGGCGATACCCCCTCCACTGCAGCGATCCCCTCCACTACTACATTGCTTTCCTCGCAGCGCAAGAGCCCCACTCACTCAGTCTATTAACAAGTGCAGTGGAGGGGATAGTGCTAGCGATCGGGAAAGTAAAATTAAGTTAAAATTATTTACGTTGTTTCAAATTTTCTTCTCCACATTTAATTACGTTTACATGTGCTATGTGTTTACAAGTAAACAGATTGCGCACCTGTGTGAACGAAATTTACATTTACAGCGTACAAATGTATATTTATTTACCGATGGTTTCGTGCGAGAATCAAAAGATCAATCATTATCGTTTAAATTGTAATAATTAATACGCGGAATATTTTGACACGTATCAAATAATTGTTCCGGCGTTGAGTTACCGTAGTTCTTAAAATAATATTAATAATTCTTCGCGGGACATTCACGTACGATTCGATAATTTCTCGAAAAAAATTAATACACGTACGTGTAACAAGCAGAAAGTTTGATTTATCACCAAACCTTTGCGAATTTTAAAATTTCAAATGGCGCGCGAGTGCCTTCCGGAACGCGCTGGAGCGTTCAGGGGTGAAATATCAGCGACGCAGGGCTGAATAATACATGACAGATTCGTCAGGGAAAAATAGCTCTCGCGATTATCCCAGCCGAAGCCTCTCGCGCACGAATTAACGCCACAGTCGCGAGAGAAATTATCAACGAAAGATTTTTTTTTTTCATAAATTTCGTCGACAAAACAAAGTTTCCGTCGCATCGTCCGACACTGCCATTCGCGAGATTTATCTCGCGATTCGCGAAGATGAAGTATAGTCAGGAAGCAAATCGACGATCAATGAAAATTTGTGTAATTTACGCGCGGGCTCGATTGTGTCTCGTTATTTACGATCGCGTATATCGCACATTATCGTTGTTTTAAGATTTTTGCCACGGCGGAGAGACATTTATCACACCCACTCGGTAAAATGCACTCAACTTTCTTTCCATCGATACACTCGTTGTAAGTGTAAATCTAATTATACCTTTATCAAGTGCCGATACACTTTTATCATGAAATTCAATTTCGGAGATTTCACGTTAATGATTTTGAATTAGTCAACGAAAATTGTTAAAAAGACGAAGAAGACTCGTTCATTTGTCGAATCGACGAAATAATTTTCCATAATTTTCAGAATTTGGAAACGACACGCTCAGCTCTTTCATTCTTTCAACGAATTGGAATATTCCCAGATTTACTTTCGGAATTGTATTTTGGGGGGAAATTGTAATGATAATTTTTTTTTTTTTTTGGACAAAAGTATGGGGAGAGAGAAAAATGTTAATTCGCCAACTCACCGTGTCCTCCCGAATGCTTACCTGCAACACACAAAACAGTAATATTTTAATACTTTCGAAAGTTGGAAAACAAAATTTTCTTCGTAGAACTGAATATTGTGGAATCTCTTGCAACTTGTGTTAACGCCTAAACTAAGTAGAACTATAGACAGAATCTCTTGATTCTTGGAACTTGATAAAATCTACAGTGAGCTACATTCAGCTCGCATCTCATAACTCACTATTTTATCAAAAGATACACAAAGTTGCGCCACGAATTTTTGAAAGACGAGTCGGAAAGTTTCACGTTAATTGAAAAATTTTTTAACCCACGATCATTTGAACGTCATACCATAAACATATCTGACTGCATCTTTTTCAGAAACGTGATGAAATAAATATGTTTCCTATATACAATAAATAAAAAAAAAATGCCAACGACCTTGAAAAAGAAACACTGCGAAATTGTATTTTTATAAAAAAAAATTATATTTTTATGAAAAAAAAATAGTCTCTTCAATCAGTGAAGAAAGAAGATTTTCGTACCATCGCCTAACAGAGAAGATAATCATGACCAGGTGCCTGGTTTTCACGAGACACCCTGTATATTTCAAGAAGAGAAAAGAAAAGTGAAAGAGAAGGGATCGTTCGTAAAATGCCAATTTTTTAGTATTTCGAGCAAAGCTCGTTCGTAGAATATTAATACGTGCATGCGTGAGATGATACTGTATCATACCGACGCTCGGAACTCGATCGTTTTTCGGAACGAGCTGGAGAGGACGCGAGGTCGTTCAAGGTCCGCCAGTGAACTCGAAAACGCGGAAAACCCGGAACGAGAGAGAGAGAGAAGCAGCTGCGATCGAGTAAAACGAGGTCGTCGTTACAAGTCATAAAGCGATCTTCTGGCCAGTAATTCACTCGGGGCCGCGTTTCTAGTCGCTTGTCGTCGTTGTGATACATGGCCGCAGCCGGCTCTGCAATTAGTATCTCGCGACAAACAGAGCTTCAACGCCGGAGACGTTCGCCGATGCTTCTGAACGACCAACGTCGCTAAAGTAGATAACTTCACTGACCATCGCGTTCCAGTCGCGTTTTCCTCCAAACTTCCACTCTTTCTCTCTTTATTGCTTTTCTTATTCCTCCAACGAGTTAAAACTGATCGGCTCGTTTCTCAACCTCGTGCAATTAATGCAATAGTTTAAATAATAATGATACGATATGTTGTGTATAATAATACAGCAGTTTACAATTATCATGTTACACTATATTATATTACACAATTATTAATACATCATTCTATTACATTATATTACAACTGCGCAACAGTTAAATTTTCATAAACAATTTTCAAAATATTAATTGTTCATTTTCGCGGGTTTTTTTATATGAAGAAATTTAAAAACCAGCGCTCGTCAATTTTCGATGATGTACAATACAACATATTTAAATGTGTTTTTTTAATCATTTTTTTATGGTTCTTCCAAAGTAAATGTTAATATATTTTTTTGAATATTTGTTTCCGAGAACTATGTATTCCAACATAAATCGAAATTTTGATTTAAAAAAAAGAAATTCGTCCTTTCCCTCGTCAGTCAGTTTCACTCGAAAGATATAAATTCGCGAAGAGTCATTATCAGGAATTCGACGATTCCGCGCGCGAAATGGTCGAGCAGTCATTAAACTCGCGCGACAGCTGGCCCCCGTGTCAATCCCCTTGCCTCATGACTTCTTCAGCAGCCATTAATATTTAAGCGAGCCGTCAGCCGTCATTCGTGGCTGCAACACACCGTGACAGATGCAAAATATTGCGTATTTCGGCATTATTTAGTAATTTCAAATTTAGGTATTCAGCGATCCAGGGATCGATGAATAGGGGGAACGCCAAGTTGCACGGTGCTTCGGCTGAACTTTGTGACAAAAAGTTTCCCGAACGGGGAACTTTGTCGGACAGGGGGAGGGAAGGGGGAAACCGTGATCCGTTTCGCGAACGTGATTCGATATTTCCAGGCGACGGGTTGAGGACAAGTTGTCGCGGAGACGAATGGCTTCCAGAGTGATCGTGATTTTACCCGAAACGATACGTGATTCACTCAATTTTGTTGGAAACATTACTCACAGCTTTTTGTATATTTCTTCCAATTTTATATTTACATATTTCTACCAATTTTGTATTTATATTTCTTCCAATTTTATCACTGAAAGTGATTTTAGTGGGCGTAACTCAGAAAATCGGGCCTCTTCAGGTGCAACGCTGATGCAACGAAAATTAGCGATTGGTTGATTTGGGTCACGTGATTCGCGAGGGGGCGTGGCGTAGGCCTCGAGTAAGAGTGGCGTTGTCTGGTACTGAGCGATCGCGCCTGTAATTTGTTTTGTATCGATTCAAATGTCAAATTTGCATATCAATAAAATTTTATGACAGAAAAGTCATCAGAACAGTTGCTTCTGGGCCTTTCAGTGAGACGAATCGTACTGAGGTACAAGTCGTGCAGTTTTTATATACTTTATATATATATCTTCCAATTTTATTAACAGAAAAAAACAACTCACTTTATATCAGATAAAAATTAAATCGTCAATTCCATTGGAAGAAATAAAAAGAATACAAACAAATGCGTTTGACAAATATTTCGGAGGAATTTACCTCGTCAACTCGCCACGACACCAACAACTGCAAAGAAACCCCATCTGCGTTACGAGCAACGATATTATTAATCAACTTCCTGCCTGACTATCCTGCAATAAAACCACTCTCGCCGAGATTATGCATCATTGAGGAACTTCCAACTACCTAAATCTCCATACTACCTTCCTCCCTGCAAATCCTTCCAAGGTACTCAGCCTTTTCCAAAAATAATCACCGCGGTTGGTGGGCAACCCCCCCGTGAAACATCGTCAAACAAGGCAACATCCCTTGACGTTTGCCGAAATCGCGGGGGACTAACGTTTAAATAAAACGACCGTGGAATTAGGACCACTTGTTGAAATACTTCTAAAGAAGTTCAAGAGCTTGAAGTTTAACTTAATTGTCAAACTTGTATGTATTTATTTTTTATCCATCTTTTTAGAATTGCAAGTTTCGAACATTAAATTTTCCAGAAGCAGATTCGCTTAAATTTGCAAACTGTTTTTGTAATTCCCGATCAGTATAGAAAAGCGGAAATATATGTTTTTATATATTTAAACATTTAATATTACGTGTAATACGTTTCATTGTTATATTATATATCATTATATCACATCACGAGAAACTAACACGAAATAAAATTCTTAATCATGGAATTACGACTACTCGGTGTGTTCTCAGACTCTTGAAATATTTCTAACAAAGTTGAAGAGTCTGACGAAAGAAACTTAATCGTCAAAGTTCAGTTAATTAACGAAATGTTACGCATCTATTTTTTAATTACCTTCCTAGAACGAAACTGCAAACTTTTCAGAAGGAGATTCGTTTAAATTTCATGACTATTTGTAATTCTGGATCACTCGTAGTAAGCAAATATATATTTTTTTTAATTTTAATACATTATCTTTACGTCACTTTTGTATTATATGTAACATATTTCATTACATAATATAACATAGAATACGACAATATAATAATGAAATGTATCACTTTTGTATTGTATGTAACATATTTCATTACATAATATACCGTACTTGCGGTATAATATACAATATAATATATAATATACAATATACAATATAATGTAATATGTCACTTTTGCATCATATGTAACATATTTCATTATATAATACAACATACTCGCGATGTAATGTACAATACAATAATGAAATATATCATTTTTGTATTACATGTAATATATTTCACTATATGATACAACATACTCAGGACAATATACAATTTAACAATGAAACATAATATACATATATCATACGTATATTGTATATATACATATTTCACACGCAACGATCTATGTGTATACATTATACATACGGATATATATATATATATATATATATATATATATATATATACATATCTATATACATTCTGCTATATGCATTCTATCACGAGCCATCCGCAGTCTAGCTCGCGAATCGCGTTCATTCGTTCTCGCGTGCTCGCGCGAAACGCTTTTCGAAGATGCTGCATGCACGCAGACGTATTTCCAAACGCTGGCTCGGTGTTTTCGCGGTGTTGTTCGTGTCTCTCGCGAGCGAATCGCGCGCGTACAGGGTAAATGTGACAACGAGATTCGGACAAGTCCAGGGATTCGCGAACAAGGTGGTTTACGACAGGCAAACGCTCGTCGCGCACTACTTCGGCATACCTTACGCTGAACCGCCTGTCGGCCATCTTAGGTTCAGGGTGAGTCTATTCCGCCATCTTCTCTCGTCGAATCTCGGCGAAATTTTTGCTTCGCTTTTATTGAATTTTCAGCTCTCGCAGTAACGCGAGAATTTTAGCATTTTGAGAGCTTTAGCATTTTAACATTTCAAGTTTTTGAATTTTGACAGTTTTAGCATTTTGGGAGTTTTAGAATTTTGAGAATTTTAGCATTTTGAGAGCTTTAAAATTTTAACATTTCAAGTTTTTGAATTTTTAGAGTTTTAGAATTTTGAGAATTTTAGCATTTTCGAGAGTTTTAGAATTTCGTATGTTCTCGCAATAATCGGACCTCTGAATGCTAGAATCCAAAGCCATGGAACAAACACTTTACCACAGAGTTCGCGGGGATGAAGATTATGCCCGCGTGCGTTCATTTGGACGATAACATGAGCGTCGTTGGAAGAGAGGACTGTCTCTATTTAGACATCCACGTACCTGTGGTAAATATCTTTTTTCTTCTCCCTTTTTTCTTAGGAAAGAAAATACTAAATGTAGAATTAATAATAGCAGAAATGTAAAAGTTTCTTATCTGAAATGATATTTTTCAGCCACGAGCTCTCTTTCACCGTTATTTCTGCCATGAATCACGATTATTCTTGAAAAGGGAAAAAATGTTTCGATCAATCGTATCGTATCTATAGAATTTCGTTTTCGTTTTCGTTTTGTTCAATTTTCTTCTTTCATAAAAATTAACAAATTTTTTTATCAATTTCGTTAATAAGTATAAATTGTTCGCGCAACGTACGAACAACTCGAATAACTTTGTGAGAAACCTTCGACTGGAATAACGTAGAAAAACGCGCGCGAAAAACACGATCGTTGAAACGCGATCTCGATTGGTTGGCAAGGTCGACTCTCTCGATCTAATGAAATTTAAACGATCCAAGGCCCGCTTGTTTTTTTCCTTTTCAATTTCAAAAAACTTTTACGTCATCGCGTAAGAACTCGACTTACGCGAGGAAAATGCGTGAAAACAGATTTCAGAGAAACAGGAGAAGAACAGCACGCTGCTTCCGGTTCTCGTGTACGTGCACGGCGAAGGGATTCGCCCTCTGCCGACAGACTACATGATGGTTCAGAAAGTGATGCTGGTCGTTGTCCAATATCGCTCGAATATTTTTGGTAATAACTAAATTCTTCGTAAATTATCAAGCCGTCGAGAAAATTAATCATTGACAGAATAGTATTTTTTAATCAATTATTGCCAGAATAGTATATCTTAAACCTAACCTAACCTAAACCTAACCTAAACAATCTAATTCTCCGATTTTCCAACTTCCCAATTTACAAATTCTCTACCCAATTTCCCGATCTTTCATTTAACTAATTTTCACAATTTCCCATCGATGTCCCGACTTTAACCCTTTGCGCTGGCAACTGGTGCGCGGACCGTAACGAGTGACCGAACCGTATACAATAATTCGTCGCTTTCTTTTTCTTTTGAACTCGTTGGTATGATATCACTGAATAGAAATGATTAAAAAGTAATAAATCATTTGTTTTGCCTGGGTTATATTTAAATATACTTAAAACTGAGAAAATGTTGCAACTTGGGACAAAAAATTCTCGACGTGAGTGGCACGTCATTCCAGCGCAAGAGGTTAACCATAGTGGAAGCATAAAATTTCCACCAGGGACACTAAAGTAGAAGGATAGAAAAATACGATAAATTACACAAGCTTCACAAAAGAAATTATTTGAATTCCTAAAAACGCACTAGAAAAAGAAAATATTACAAATTGGTCATTTCGACCATTAACACCGGTAATTTGACGCATTAAGGTTGGGAAATAAACCCTTATCGAAATACTGGGAATGTTAAAACGTTCGAAGGACATTATGTGAAAATGGCAATTCCAGGATTCTTCAGCACAGGCACGAAAGCCAGTCCAGGTAACTACGGTCTCAAAGACATCGTGATGGCTCTGCGCTGGATTCAAGAAAACATCAGCCCGTTCGGTGGCGATCCGAACTCCGTAACTCTGTGGGGCCACGGTGAAGCTGCTAGTCTCGTGCATATGTTGGCCATCACGAGGAAAACTGAAGGGTTGTTCAACAGGTACGTTACACGTACAAACCTGTTCTGTTCAGTTCTTCGTCGTAAATTAGTCCTTCGGGCTAATTTAAAAGAGAATTAAAATTTGGATATTAAAAACAGAAGAACATTTCCAACAGGTATATCATCCACAGTGCAACTGCTCTCTACCCTATGGCTGTCAACTCGATAGTTCGAACAAGGAAGATTGCCTTGGGGACGGCCAAGTCGTTCGATTGTCTTCCTCGAAACGAAAAAAATGTCACGACCACGCGAACAAACGTGACGAACGAGGAGGAGGAAGAAGAAGGGTTGGACGAGGAAGAGATGATGCGATGCCTGAGAGAAGTGAAAGAGATCGAAAGATTCAGAAAAATAATGAACTACTCTGTGAGACAAGTTCTTTCTGAACTTTTTCTTTTTTTTTTCATTTCTGGATTGTTCATCGATTGAAGTTTTTTTTTTTTTTAAAACGTTTCCTATCGAAAGGTTTCTCCGTTTTAGAAACAGATGGACCGGAGCAATCGTTGCTGCGTCTTCGCGCCGACTATCGAGGACGAGACAGACGACGCTATCCTGACCTTTCAGCCCCTAGCAAGAATTGAGTTAGGTTTGTTTAGGGATATTCCATTTATCATGGGAGTCGTGCACAACAAAGGACTGTACAATTCGACAGGCAAGTCTGAAGAAATTTTGCAAAGAAACGAAAAACGAAACAACGAAACATTCTCAACGCTTTAAAAAAGAAAAAAATCCTCTTGGTCTCGTTTCAAAACTTGAAGCTTTCACAACAAGTCTTGAGTTTTTCTTTTTTTTTTTTAAGTAGATGAGAAAAGGAGAACAAATTTGTCTAAAATTCAAACGTCCCTAAAAACGTCGAAAAATTTTCTTCACGACCAGATCCATCGCAATCTTAAAGATTGAAATCTCTCCTTTGCAACGAGCCCTTGAAACTTGCTGTACAATTTTTCCCCGCAGTTTTACTCCTTATTTAACTTCGAACTAATTGGGATTTCCCGAATTTTTATCGTTTAAATTTTGAATCTGTCCTTTTTCCCTTGGTCAGCGTGCGTTCCACTTTATCGACGAAGAGTATCGGAGATTCCTTCCCGATTCTTTGGTATTGCAGTAAGTGCAGAATAATTCACGAGGTGTTTTTCAAAAATTACCCCCGGTCCCGTGATGCGGTTGTTACAATGTGGCGAAATTCAATTATAAGTTTTAATTGATTTTTGAAAAAGTTGCCCGTTTCGATTTCAAGCGATCCCGACGAACGTAACCGCCGAGCACGAACTGCTAAATAATTTCGTGACGAATTTGTTAGACGTTCTGCAATATTCTCATCCGATTTCCAACGTCACCGAGCTCGCGCGAGCCATCGAGGATTTCTACTTCGACGGCAACGTTTCCACAGGGTTGCCGGACAGCAATATTACAGCGGTAAGCGCCCGTGCTTCGATTTTTTTCAATTAATCATAGATCATTAATCAAAACCTTAAAATATATTTCAAAATTCTGGAATTTCGAGATCTTGGAATTCTGAAATTTTGGGATACTGGAATTTGGGAGTTTTTAAATTTTGGGATTTTGCATGTTTCGAATTGAAATTTTTCAAACTCTGAATATTGTTATTGAATATTATATCGGGTTCTTGGGTTTTTTGGAATTTTGGATTGTTACAATTTTGCAAGTTTTGAATTGAAATTTTATAAGTTCAACTGTTGCTTCGGAACATTTTGGAATTTCGAGAGTATTGGGATTCTGGAGTTCTGAAACTATAGAATTCTGAAATTGTGCAAATTCTGAATATTGTTATTTTGAGATTCGACTAGAGTCTTAGGATTTCTGCAATTTTTGAATTTTGCAAATTTTGATAAGTTAATTAAGAATTTTGTAATGTCAGAATTCCGAAGTTTTTGGATATTTAATTTCGGATAAATCTAGAGATTTTGGAATTCTGCAAGTTTGGAATAAAAATTTTGCAAGTTCGACTGTTGTTTCGAGACACTGTGAAATTTTAAGAATTTTCAGAATCTTGGAGATTTTTGGAATATCTCGGGATATTGAAATTGTAGAATTTAAGAATTTTAATATCCCAAATTTTTAAACTTGCGCTCGACCTTTTCATCGTTTTCAAATTATCGGAATACTCTTACACGTCTAACGTTTCAAATTCATCATCAATTATTCCACAAATCAATTAACCAAGCATGCGTCGGTTTCTTTAGCAGAGTAATTCCATTAAACGATTCAGCCCATTATTCGTTGTAAATTATTCCATCTACGTACGATAGGTCATTATTTAGCCAAATGATCGTATCAACGATATAATTATACGATTAAACGTTAACGAACGCGTTGTTAATACGTACATTTTTTTCCTCTGGGATTCATCTAGCAAACTCTGGTAAATTTCACAGATGATCGGCGACGCTCTTGTTTTCTGGCCAGCGTATCAAACTCTCAAGTGTCAATCGGACAGGATGAACTCATCTACTTACTTTTACTTGCTCGAAGGCAACTTTACCAGTACTTCTGATTCTTCACTAAAACATTGCGGTGAGAATTTTCGATACGTATTGCGTATATATAATAATATTCAGAAAATTCTAAAATTCTGAAATTTCAAAGTACCAAGGTAAAGTTTAAAAGTTTCGACGAGTGATATGAAAAATACATAATAAAGATGTATATATACACACACACACACACATCTTGCGTTTATTATGTATTTTCATATCACTTTGAAATCTCAGAATTTTAGAATTTTCTGAATATCAGAAATTTCCGAATCTTAGAAATTTCTGTATCTTGCCACCCTAAAGTTTCCACAAGAATTTCAAAAGTTTCAGAGCTCGTTCGTTTCCTTGACTCAAAACTAAACTCAATTCAATTGAACTTGCAGGATTCTCGCACGCGAATGATTTGAGCTACGTGCTACCGATACTGAATAAAATGTGTTACGATCAGATACTGCACAATATGGAGATCGACATGACCATGATCAATATAATGATCGAGATGTGGAGCAGCTTTGCAGCCAAGGGGTAAAAAAGTTATTCGAGCGTTTATAATTTTCTCCCCTTCTTTCGGCGTAGAGAATTTTATAGTACTTTTCAATCAATTAATTCACGACCAGAGTGCCGGAAGCTAGGAATGTGACGCCGTGGCCGGATTACAAAGAATCTCACAAGTTCCTGCGACTCAGGACGGGCAAACTTTCGGACATAGCAGAGGAGAGCGAATTTTTCCCAGAAACAAGAATGGCATTTTGGGAGGAATTGATGGCAAATCTGACTTCCTATATGATCATGCTCGACCCTCCCCAACCCACTTCCGAGAACGACAAGTCAAACGGTATCGTTCCCAAGCAACGTAGCGAAATGTTAATTTGCTTAACAATGTTCTTCGCAATCTGCTTCTTGTAAATTTCGCGACGCTAGAGTAAGAAAAGTGAAATTTCGCCGTCACAGAATCTCGTATTTCGAGTACTTTGGACCAATTTATCGAATTTAAACGCCGATTTAGAGGACAAAGTTTCAAATTTTATATTTTATTATTACTCGATAAAATCGTGGTGATAAAAATAAAATGAAAATCGATACAAGTGATATGAATACTAAATCCTTCAAGTTTATTAGGAATTGAGTCAGCAAATAAAAAATTCCGGTTTGACGATGGGACGGATAATTATGGAATTTGCTGGATCTCTTAATATACAAAGTTTTTCAAAATCAATATATACATATATAAATATATATACATATATAGTGTATAATTAAAAGAATAGTGATTAAATCTTTAATTGAAAAATATAGATGTTAGTTATATTATATATTATTATATCACATCGCGGGAAACTAACACGAAATAAAATTCTTAATCATGGAATTAGGACTGCCCGGTGTGTTCTCAGACTGTTGAAATATTTCTAACGAAATTGAAGAGTCTGAAAGAAACTTAATCGTCAAAGTTTAGTTAATTAACGAAATGTTACGCATCTATTTTTTAATTACCTTTCTAGAACGAAACCGCAAACTTTTCAGAAGGAGATTCGTTTAAATTTCCTGACTATTTGTAATTCTGGATCACTCGTAGTAAGCAAATATATATTTCTTTTAATTTTAATTACAATTTTAACATTATCTTTACGTCACTTTTGTATTATATGTAACATAATTCATTACATAATATAACATATAATACGACAATATAATAATGAAATGTATCACTTTTAGCATACTCACGATATAATATACAATATGATAATGAAATGTACAATATAATATATCACTTTTATATTATATGTAACATATTTCATCATATAATATAACATACTCGCGATATAATATACAATATAATAATGAAATGTACAATATAATATATAATATACAATATACAATATAATGTAATATGTCACTTTTGCATCATATGTAACATATTTCATTATATAATACAACATACTCGCGATGTAATATACAATACAATAATGAAATATATCACTTTTGTATTACATGTAATATATTTCGTTATATGATACAACATACTCACGACACAATATACAATATAACAATGAAACATAATATACATATATCACACGTATATTGTATATATACATATTTCACACGCAACGATCTATGTGTATACATTATACATACGGATATATATATATATATATATATATACATATCTATATACATTCTGCTATATGCATTCTATCACGAGCCATCCGCAGTCTAGCTCGCGAATCGCGTTCATTCGTTCTCGCGTGCTCGCGCGAAACGCTTTTCGAAGATGCTGCATGCACGCAGACGTATTTCCAAACGCTGGCTCGGTGTTTTCGCGGTGTTGTTCGTGTCTGTCGCGAGCGATTCGCGCGCGTACAGGATAAATGTGACAACGAGATTCGGACAAATCCAGGGATCCAAGGGCAAGGTGGACAGGCAAACGCTCGTCGCGCACTACTTCGGCATACCTTACGCTGAACCGCCTGTCGGCCATCTTAGGTTCAGGGTGAGTCTATTCCGCCATCTTCTCTCGTCGAACCTCGACGAGATTTTTGCTTCGCTTATTGAATTTTCAGCTCTCGCAATAACGCGAGAATTTTAGAATTTTGGGAGTTTTAAAATTTTGAGAATTTTAGCATTTTAACATTTCAAGTTTTTGAATTTTGACAGTTTTAGCATTTTGGGAGTTTTAGAATTTTGAGAATTTTAGCATTTTGAGAACTTTAAAATTTTAACATTTCAAGTTTTTGAATTTTTAAAGTTTTAGAATTTTGAGAATTATAGCATTTTGGGAGATTTAGAATTTTAAAATTTCGAGAGTTTTAGAATTTCGCATGTTCTCACAATAATCGGACCTCTGAATGCTAGAATCCAAAGCCATGGAACAAACACTTTACCACAATGTTCGCGGGGATGAAGATTATGCCCGCGTGCGTTCAGTTGGACGATAACATGAACGTCGTTGGAAGCGAGGACTGTCTCTATTTAGACATCCACGTACCTTTGGTAAATATCTTTTTTCTTCTCCCTTTTTTCTTAGGAAAGAAAATACTAAATGTAGAATTAATAATAAAAGAAATGTAAAAGTTTCTTATCTGAAATGATATTTTTCAGCCACGAGCTCTCTTTCACCGTTATTTCTGCCATGAATCACGATTATTCTTGAAAAGGGAAAAAATGTTGCGATCAATCGTATCGTATCTATAGAATTTTGTTTTCATTTTCGTTTTTTTCACTTTTCTTCTTTCATAAAAATTAACAAATTTTTTTATCAATTTCGTTAATAAGTATAAATTGTTCGCGCAACGTGCGAACAACTCGAATAACTTTGTGAGAAACCTTCGACTGGAATAACGTAGAAAAACGCGCGCGAAAAACATGATCGTTGAAACGCGATCTCGATTGGTTGGCAAGGTCGACTCTCTCGATCTAATGAAATTTAGACGATCCAAGGCCCGTTTGTTTTTTTCCTTTTCAATTTCAAAAAACTTTTGCGTCATCGCGTAAGAACTAGACTTACGCGAGGAAAATGCGTGAAAATAGATTTCAGAGAAACACGAGGAGAACTGCACGCTGCTTCCGGTTCTCGTGTACGTGCACGGCGAAGGGATTCGTCCTCTGCTGACAGACTACATAATGGTTCAGAAAGTGATGCTGGTCGTTGTCCAATATCGCTCGAATATTTTTGGTAATAACTAAATTCTTCGTAAATTATCAAGTCGTCGAAAAAATTAATCATTGACAGAATAGTATATCTTGAACAATCTAATTCACCGATTTTCCAACTTCCCAATTTACAAATTCTCTACCCAATTTCCCGATCTTTCATTTAACTAATTTTCACAATTTCCCATCGATGTCCCGACTGTAACCCTTTGCGCTGGCAACTGGTACGCGGACCGTAACGAGTGACCGAACCGTATACAATAATTCGTCGCTTTCTTTTTCTTTTGAACTCGTTGGTATGATATCACTGAATAGAAATGATTAAAACGTAATAAATCATTTGTTTTGCCTGGGTTATATTTAAATATACTTAAAACTGAGAAAATGTTGCAATTTGGGACAAAAAATTCTCGACGTGAGTGGCACGTCATTCCAGCGCAAGAGGTTAACCATAGTGGAAGCATAAAATTTCCACCAGGGACACTAAAGTAGAAGGATAGAAAAATACGATAAATTACACAAGCTTCACAAAAGAAATTATTTGAATTCCTAAAAACGCACTAGAAAAACAAAATATTACAGATTGGTCATTTCGACATTTAACACCGGTAATTTGACGCATTAAGGTTGGGAAATAAACCCTTATCGAAATACTGGGAATGTTAAAACGTTCGAAGGACATTTTGTGAAAATGACAATTCCAGGATTCTTCAGCACAGGCACGAAAGCCAGTCCAGGTAACTACGGTCTCAAAGACATCGTGATGGCTCTGCGCTGGATTCAAGAAAACATCAGCCCGTTCGGTGGCGATCCGAACTCCGTAACTGTGTGGGGCCATGGTGAAGCTGCTAGCCTCGTGCATATGTTGGCCATCACGAGGAAAACTGAAGGGTTGTTCAACAGGTACGTTACACGTACAAACCTGTTCTGTTCTGTTCTTCTTTCAAATTAGCTCGAAAGACTAATTAAGAATTAAAATTTGGATATTAAAAACAGAACATTTCCAACAGGTATATCATCCAGAGTGCAACTGCTCTCTACCCTATGGCTGTCAACTCGGTAGTTCGAACGAGGAAGATTGCCTTGGAGACGGCCAAGTCGTTCGACTGTCTTCCTCGAAACGAAAAAAATGTCACGACCACGCGAACAAACGTGACGAACGAGGAGGAGGAAGAAGAAGGGTTGGACGAGGAAGAGATGATGCGATGCCTGAGAGAAGTGAAAGAGATCGAAAGATTCAGAAAAATAATGAACTACTCTGTGAGACAAGTTCTTTCTGAACTTTTTCTTTTTTTTTTCATTTCTGGATTGTTCATCGATTGAAGTTTTTTTTTTTTTAAAAACGTTTCCTATCGAAAGGTTTCTCCGTTTTAGAAACAGATGGACCGGAGCAATCGTTGCTGCGTCTTCGCGCCGACCATCGAGGACGAGACAGAGGACGCTATCCTGACCTTTCAGCCCCTAGCAAGAATTGAGTTAGGTTTGTTTAGGGATATTCCATTTATCATGGGAGTCGTGCAAGACGAAGGATTCTATAAATCGACAGGCAAGTCTGGAGAAATTCTGCAAAGAAACGAAAAACGAAACAACGAAACATTGTCAACGCTTTATAAAAAAAAAACTCCTCTTGGTCTCGTTTCAAAATTTGAAGCTTTCACTTGAACAAGTCTTGAGTTTTTCTTTTTTTTTTTTTTTTAAGTGGATGAGAAAAGGAGAACAAATTTGTCTAAAATTCAAACGTCCCTAAAAATGTCGAAAAATTTTCTTCACGACCAGATCCATCGTAATCTTAAAGATTGAAATCTCTCCTTTGCAACGAGCCCTTGAAACTTGCTGTACAATTTTTCCCCGCAGTTTTACTCCTTATTTAACTTCGAACTAATTGGGATTTCCCGAATTTTTATCGTTTAAATTTTGAATCTGTCCTTTTTCCCTTGGTCAGCGTGCGTTCCACTTTATCGACGAAGAGTATCGGAGATTCCTTCCCGATTCTTTCGGTACTGCAGTAAGAGCAGAATAATTCACGAGGTGTTTTTCAAAAATTACCCCCGGTCCCGTGATGCGGTTGTTACAATGTGGCGAAATTCAATTATAAGTTTTAATTGATTTTTGAAAAAGTTGCCCGTTTCGATTTCAAACGATCCCGACGAACGTAACCGCCGAGCACGAACTGCTAAATAATTTCGAGACGAATTTGTTAGACGTTCTGCAATATTCTCGTCCGATTTCCAACGTCACCGAGCTCGCGCGAGCCATCGAGGATTTCTACTTCGACGGCAACGATTCCACAGGGTTGCCGGACCGCAATATTACAGCGGTAAGCGCCCGTGCTTCGATTTTTTTCAATTAATCATAGATCATTAATCAAAACCTTAAAATATATTTCAAAATTCTGGAATTTCGAGATCTTGGAATTCTGAAATTTTGGGATACTGGAATTTGGGAGTTTTTAAATTTTGGGATTTTGCATGTTTCGAATTGAAATTTTTCAAACTCTGAATATTGTTATTGAATATTATATCGGGTTCTTGGGTTTTTTGGAATTTTGGATTGTTACAATTTTGCAAGTTTTGAATTGAAATTTTATAAGTTCAACTGTTGCTTCGGAACATTTTGGAATTTCGAGAGTATTGGGATTCTGGAGTTCTGAAACTATAGAATTCTGAAATTGTGCAAATTCTGAATATTGTTATTTTGAGATTCGACTAGAGTCTTAGGATTTCTGGAATTTTAGAATTTTGCAAATTTTGAATTAAAATTTTATAAGTTAACTTGAGAATTTTGAAATTTCAGAGTTCCGATGTTTTTGGATGTTTAATTTCGGATAAATGTAGAAATTTTGGAATTCTGCAAGTTTGGAATTAAAATTTTGCAAGTTCGACTGTTATTTCGAGACACTGTGAAATTTTGAAAATTTTCAGAATCTTGGAGATTTTTAGAATATTTCGGGATATTGAAATTTTTGAATTCGGGAATTTTAAGATCCAAAATTTTTCCAATTTCTCAAATTTTTAAACTTGCGTTCGACCTTATTATCGTTTTCAAATTATCGAAATACTCTTACACGTCTAACGTTTCAAATTCACCATCAATTATCCCACAAATCAATTAACCAAGCATGCGTCGGTTTCTTTAGCAGAGTAATTCCATTAAATGATTCAGCCCATTATTCGTTGTAAATTATTCCATCTACGTACGATAGGTCATTATTTATCCAAATGATCGTATCAACGATATAACTATACGATTAAACGTTAACGAACGCGTTGTTATTACGTACATTTGTTTTCTCTGGGATTCATCTAGCAAATTCTGGTAAATTTCACAGATGATCGGCGACGCTCTTGTTTTCTGGCCAGCGTATCAAACTCTCAAGTATCAATCGGACAGGATGAACTCATCTACTTACTTTTACTTGCTCGAAGGCAACTTTACCAATACTTTTAATTTTTCACTAAAACATTGCGGTGAGAATTTTCGATACATATTGCGTGTGTGTGTGTGTATGTGTGTAAATTTCTAATATTCAGAAAATTCTAAAATTCTGAAATTTCAAAGTACCAAGGTAAAGTTTAAAAGTTTCGACGAGTGATATGAAAAATAGATGATAAAGATGTATATATATATAATATATATATTATAATATATAATATTATAATATTATAATAATATATATAACATAATATATATGATATATTATATATTATACATATTATGTATATTACACTTGCGTTTATGATGCATTTTTCATATCACTTTGAAATCTCAGAATATTAGAATTTTCTGAACATCAGAAATTTCCGAATCTTAGAAATTTCCAAATTTTAGAAATTTCTGTATCTTGCCACCCTAAAGTTTCCAGAAGAATTTCAAAAGTTTCAGAGTTCGCTCGTTTCCTTGACTCGAAACTAAATTCAATTTAATTGAATTTGCAGGATTCTCGCACGGGAATGATTTGAACTACGTGCTACCGATACTGAATAAAATGTGTACCAATCAGATACTGCAGAATATGGGGATGATCGACATGACCATGATGAATATAATGATCGAGATGTGGACCAGCTTTGCAGCCAATGGGTAAAAAAGTTATTCAAGCGTTTATAATATTCTTCCCTTCTTTCACCGCAGAGAATTTTGTAGTACTTTTCAATTAACGTTCACGACCAGAGTGCCGAAAGCTAGGAATGTGACGCAGTGGCCGGATTACAAGGAATCTCACAAGTTCCTGCGACTCAGGGCGGGCAAACTTTCGGACAAAGCAGAGGAGAGCGAATTTTTCCCAGAGAGAATGGCATTTTGGCAGGAATTGATAGCAAATCTGACTTCCCATCCGACTATGCTCGTCCTTCCCCAACCCACTTCCGAGGACGACAAGTCAAACAGTAGCGTTCCCAAGCAACGTAGCGAAATGTTAATTTGCTTAACAATGTTCTTCGCAATCTGCTTCTTGTAAATTTTGCGACGCTAGAGTAAGAAAAGTGAAATTTCGCCGTCGCAGAATCTCGTATTTCGAGAACTTTGAACCAATTTATCGAATTTAAGCGCCGATTTGGAGGACAAAGTTTCAAATTTTTTATTTTATTATTACTCGATAAAATCGTGGTGATAAAAATAAAATGAAAATCGATACAAGTGATATGGATACTAAATCCTTCAAGTTTATTAGGAATTGAGTCAGCAAATAAAAAATTCCGGTTTGACGATGGGACGGATAATTATGGAATTAGCTGGATCTCTTAATATACAAAGTTTTTCAAAATCAATATATACATATATAAATATATATACATATATAGTGTATAATTAAAAGAATAATAATTAAATCTTGAATTGAAAAATATAGATGAAAAGTAATTTTAGAAATGATTATTTTGAAGATTTTACTGGGTTGAGGATGCATGATGGAAGGATGAATGGATTTGAGGTAGATGAGAGAAAGTTGCGCGTTTCGTCTCAGAGTCACTGCCTAGACTCATTCAGTGGGGCTGACGGCAGCGACTCTCCTCTTACCCTAGACGCTTGTAATTACCCGCTAGGCTGGACGGTCACCCATCCTATACGGTGCTCCGCATTCTACTTTACTTAACGTCGGAGATTGGTAGGAGCTGTGCTAGTCAGCGTTCGAAACTAATATTTGAGGAATTCTAGGCCGCTACAATTTCTTTTCATATAGAATAATGTGTATATATATACAAATGTTTCCTTTTATGTATATAAAAAGAAACATTTCTAAAATTAATATTTATAAAATTACTTGACCCATAGTTTTCAATTAAATATATATATATATATATATATATGACCGAGTTATTTGTAATCGAGTAGAACGAACAAAGGTACAGAAAAAGAAAAGGAGGATCTCCCGCGGGTGGTCGGGGTCGCGTTTCCATCAAGACGAGGGCCCAACGGAAAGTATAATGGAATCTGGTGGAAATTAAGTTGGCCAACGAGTGTGGAGAGTTAAACGCTTGCATAAAATACGCGGTACGTTCGCGCTCCGGGGAAATTAATCATCCGACCCGGCCGGTGTTTGTCTTCTTTCCGTTTCGTTCGCGCTGATTCCCCGCGTGCACGCCGCCAAATTAAGAAAAACGCGCCACCCTTCCATTCCCCCTCATCTCCCACACTCTTTCATTCCCCTCTCGGATTTGCCGCTTTTCGCGGAACTTTTATCCACGGTTGTTTTTGACGGCTCTCTTTGCCAGGCAAATTGGAGAGCAATATTATCACTGAAAGTGATTTTAGCGAAGGTAACCCATAAAATCAGATCCCTTCAGGTGCAACGCTAATGCAACGAAAATTAGCGATTGGTTGATTCGGGTCACGTGATTCGCGAGGGGACGTGGCGTAGACCTCGAGTAGGAGTGGCGTTGTCTGGCATTGAGAGATCGCGCCTGTAATTTGTTTTCTATCGATTCAAATGTTTCAATAAAATTTTATTCATTTCCTAGTCGGAACAGTTGCTTCTGGGCCTTTCAGTGAGACGAATCGTACTGAGATACAAGTCGCGCAGTTTTTTTCTTTCTCTCTTTTTTTGATTTCTCTCCTCTGTTTCCGCCAAGGCAAGAACCAAGAAGCAAGAAGAAGAAGCAGTGGCATCGAATTTTAATTAGTTCTCTCCAGGAAAGTAGTGAAAAGCAGCAAGATCTTCAACGTGGGATATTTTCCACGACAATCGCCGCGAGCGATCGGCCAACTTGGTTAACGAAAGTTGGTCGCCAACGTTCGACCGTGAAAACAGGAATCGCGGGCACTTTGCATCTGCAAAATCTGGACGAGCAACGAGAGGCCTCGAGAGTCGTTCGAGCAACGTCCGACTCACGGAATCTTATCAGCGAATTTTATTCGAGACTCGTGCGAGTTTTGAAAGTGCCTCTCCTTTCGCGTCAAACTTGGGAAATTCGACCGCCGAAAAGATCTTTTCCACGAGCAAGTTTCGAAGATTGAAATTTGCCATTCTTTTTTTTTTCCTTAACCCTTTGACTACGGCAGACTTTGAGACGTACCAGCCGTACTATACAATAGGAATTCAGTTGCAACCTACACCGAGAACGGCGAAATTTTTCGTTAGGCGTGCATTTCTAAAAAAGTATACTGAAATAATCAAAACACTGAATTCCACTATATTAAACCGATATTATTTATTTATTCGTATTCTGCGTTGAATTGTTAGTGCACATACCAAAAGTTTAACATTAGCGTTAAGCTTTTTATAACAATCGTCAAGGAGATTTATAAATAATCGTTTGAGATATATATAACAGTCGCTAAGGAGATAAACGCACACTCGTTGTCAAGTAATTAAAAAAGAGAGTTTGAGCATAGAGCGTAGTTAAGTTAATTCGTTGTAATTTACATTGTATAAGAATATATATTTTGTTGCATACATCATATTTAATATACGTTCTAAAAATAAAGTACGTAGTTGCTCTTTCTCTTTGTAGTACGGTGATTGTACCAAGTTATCAAATCACATCGTATCTACAAAACATGAATCATTTGTTGTGTCACGCTTGCATGTACTTTTTCTGACCATTTTATTAACCCAATTTTTCATTTTAAGGACATAAAAAAAAGTGACTGTGAAGAAAACATATTTAAACAATATATGACTAACGGAGTATGCAATTGTTGAATTAGCATTCACTTACGTCTGGTTCAAATGACATTTGCTGCAATTATGGTAGATAAAATTTTCCGGCGTCTCTCGTGTCAGCGGATTAAAGTAAGTTAAGCGCACTTAGGCGCCTACAGTATCATAAGAGCAATTTTTAAACGCCTTTAGGCGCGAACAGTAGTCAAAGGGTTAAATCGCGATTTTTTTCATGAAAACACGCAAACTTCTTTTCTTTTTTTTCCTCTCCACGCAGAGAAAAATGATCGAACGATTGGACCGCATTTCGGTCGAGATACGATGGAAACAGAAGCGGACGGCAGGTGAACTGGAAATCGACACGTTGTAGCCACCGATTCCGCGCGTCACCGAATTTTCGAAGGGCACTTGGCCCGTGTTTGCTCTCGTACACTTGGCCCGGAGGAGGCTCGAAACCGCTTGGAAAACGATTATTCGACTGCTGGGCAAACAGCGACCGCGTTCGTCACACAGCACCCGAACTTATTTGTCTATGCAAATGGTCAATCAACGGCCCATCTACTCGTGCCTTGTTTCGATTCGAATGTCCGCCGCTTTTGTGTTTTTCCTCGCGCCTTCGCTCCACCGAGCTTCCCTTGGTCTCCCTCTGCGAACCAGCTAAAAAAATACATACACAGGCGCCTCGTGGTTTTCGATCGTGGCCGTACTTCTTTGAACCTCTGCGACGAATCGATCCCTTTGAAACCTCTTGCTTGTTATTGTTCTCGCGAGCCGCTGCGAGAATTTACAAAAATTCGCGAACGTGTAAAAACAGTAAGTGTACAGTTCTCGAATTGCAAAGGTCCTGGAAGCTTTGAAGCTCGAACCTTCCAAAATCCAAGATCTTTGACGTGCTGTTTATCTTGTGTGTCGCTTCACGAGTGACGAAAGATGACGACATTCGTCGACATTTGTTGGAAATTATTTATACTGGGAAACAGTATAATAGCATACTTTTACTATTAAAATGTGCTAACAAATATACTATCAAATAACTGTTTAACAGATTCGTTAACATTCTTCGGAAATTATTTATATCGAGAAACAGTGTACATTTATGCTATTGAAATAGACTATTAAACATACCATTATATTTAAAAGTATAATAACAAGTATAACAAGAAATCAAAGTGAATCTTCCTGAAAGCTTCTCGAATATCTCGATCGAAGAACCACTTGTGACTTGTACCACTCTCAAAAATAAATAAACAAATCACACACGACAGTGTCTTTCAAACCTCGACTTTCAAGGCAAACGTCGAGTCATTGCTAAAAATATTCGGATTTTTTTAACCGTGCTATCAAAAAAAACTCCTTTTCGCGCAGAATGTAGAAAAGAAAGCGCAATGTATCGTTTAACCACTTGCGCTGGCAACTGATTGCGGACCATAACGAGTGACCAAACCGTATACAACAATTCGTCGCTTTCTTTTTCTTTTGAACTCGTCGGTATGATATCAGTGGATAGAAATTATTCAGAAATAATAAATTTATTATTTGTTTTGTTCAATATACTTAAAACCGAGAAAATGTTGCACTTTTGGAACAAAAAATCGCGAGAGCGATTACCTTTTCTCACCGAATGGGTGGTACGCCTGACGACCAAACAAATGGCGGCCAAGAGAGATTCCCTCTTCTTTTCGTCGGAAACGCAATATCACTGGTCTTTTATCGTCTCGAGACGTTTAATTATTCGGCCATCTTGATATTGGCCTTCCTCGGTTAGTTTTCACACGTCGCCGAATGATAGATCGCGGTACGTTTCTTTCGACGAAACGTCTCGTCGTCAGCCAGGGCCGCCAACAACGACACCCCGTTTATAAGACGCGTGACAAACGATTTCCTTCGGACGATCAACTTCCTTTTTCGGATCGCGCTTTGTCGCCCGCGAGAGGGAAAGTTGGAGGGAAGCGTTTGAGGAAAAATCTTTGTATTCCAGGCTGATGGGAGGGTGAAACACAATATACAACTAGCGTTTTTCTACGAGAAAAATGGAATTTGGAATAATTTGTGCACAATTTGCATAATTTTTTCCCTGAGATTTCTATGTAATTTCAAGGACAAGTGTATTACAATTGTCAGGCAGTTCGTGTATTAAATAAATATATTTAACAATTTATTTATACTTGATTATACGAAATTTTTTTATTTTGTGTAAAAGATAACAAAAATCTGTACTTATAGTGTATGTATGATTCGAAAGATGGAGGACGATTTCAAGCTACCAGCCACCACCGATTATTACAATTATCTCAGTGATGAAATTCACTAACCTTCGATAATCCCCTGGAAATTGAGAAATTCTTTGAGACTTCGAGACTCCAGACTCGAAATATCGTAAGACTCTCAAGAACAGAGTAAAGAACGCAAAATCAATTCGACCAATTTGAGAATCCTCGCGCGTGATCGCTTATTCGTTATTACACGGAGAAATTACACGGAGAATTGTTGGAAATCGTCGCGCGATATATGTACACATATGTGTATGTACGACGGACGGCGTGATATGTGACGTGCGAAGAACAGAGCCGGCCCGATGAATTCCAGACACGTTCTCGATGATATTGTCGGTCGACTTGCCGCTATAATGACTGGGGAAGCAGCGCGAGCAAAAGTGGCATGGAATGGAAATCGGGCCAGCATCGATTACGATACCCGGGCCGTGTCGCATGACAGAGCGTGGCGGAATCGGCCGGCACAATGCGCTAATGCGACACATTGTTCGTGCCGGCAAAAATTGCCGCTCGTTACCAAGGCTGACAATGGCGGAGGCCTCTGTTCACGGACACACGCCGCCGTGAAAATTATAGCGGCCGCGTTTTCCATTCCGGTTGCGTTCCGCGAGCGAACGAGAGCCACCGAAATCTACGAATTCCTCGATTCGGTCTTGAAAATTTTCCACGTTACCGCGCCTATATTACTAGCAGCCTAATTTAATTTCAGTAGAATTTCAGATTTCAACTGTTATCAATTCGCGAGTAGTTCGAGTTATCGTCTCGACTACATTTTGGAAATTTATGATTCCCTCTCTTAGATACTCGTTGCAATTGTTAACATCACTTTAAATGAATAACAATGTTATTTGTAATTTACACTGAATTCGAATTGAAATTTCACAGCAAATGCAACTTGCAACTCTTCTTTTGGATCGAAACCATAGTTCATGCCGCGAGTTATGTGGCTCGATATTATGAGACAAAGTCTCACAAACGTCTTATATTTATTAATACACGGAACACTCAGTGTGAAGTAGCTTGTATCGTGCAAATATCTTCGATAGGCCAGTCTAGTTATTATTTCGAATGATGATATTTTTAATATTTATATTAAATTATAATAATTATGTTACAGCGACCATATAATAATGACTGAACTTTTCTGTTGACTGAAAGTTTCGTCAAAAAAAAGAAAAATATATAATAAATTGTAAAAATGTACGATGTCTCAAAAAATAACTTGCACCGATTAAATTATTATGAATCCTCCGCATAATATTACTTACTCTGTCACATATTCATATGTTTCATCGTGACTAGTTAAATAAAGAATCTATGAAACATCTAAATTGAGATTTGATAAATTATAATACACGTGTGAAGACGTGTGCAATTTAATTTCGTGAGATTTGAGTCGTGGCGCGAACTTAGGTTAGGAATTAGGTTAGGTTAGGAATTAACTTGGGTTAGAAATTAGGTTAGGTCAGGAATTAACTTGGGTTAGAAATTAGATCAGGTTAGGAATTAACTTAGGTTAGAAGTCAGGTTGGGAATCGAGTCGATTTTCGAAATATTTATAGACATAGTTGACGTAATTGATAGCAAATAGGAAAGATCGATTCTTAGAGTCATTTTAAGACTCTCAAGGGTCAGAACATGGAGGGGGATTGCAACGTTACCCCAGTAATCCCCTATTGCATGTCCCAAACGAGCCAGCGCAGGCCTCGCGCTATGAGAAAATGAATATTTGAAAATCTGGAGGGATGAAGGCGGCGTTATGTCCCTTGTTAGCCTCCCCTAATCCGGCTGTATCTAATTCGCCCGTACGATTCCCCGCGAGACCATCCCCCGTCGCCATATTTTCCCTCCGAAATCATACGCGTTTCCCTCGCTCCTCCTCACACCTCGATGGGGTGAGGAGGAATATCTTTTCCATTGTTTCTCCTTTCCGCGAGGAGAAGATTTCAATCGAGGAAAATTTCAAATTCAATCTCTCACGCGTCTCTTCGTCAGTGTCGGACTGATTTTCGAAAAAGTTTCGAGACTGATATCGTACTGCTTTTTTCTCTTGCATGTGAGCGAAAGATGAGTTCTTCGTTGGAAGAATTTTATTAACATACCGGCCATTTTGTCATCCTTTGGTCAACTTCAAAGTTTTGATCTTTCTTCGAAAAAAAAGAATGATTCTAATTTGCGGTTCAAAATGAAGTTAGTCCCAGGTTAATAAACCTAACCTAAAAAAAATGAGGTTAGTAAACCTAACCTAACCTACGTATATGTTCTTTTATCGGGAAAAAAGGACGCAGTTACTCGCAATTCGAGAATCGAAGAAAATACTTTCGAATTACAAAACTGTTCGAATCAATTTCCTTTCTCCGCGTCGAAGGAAGAGAAATTTGAAGCTAAATTGACGTTCGTGAACAGGTGAACAACAGGTTTTTTTTAACGAGAGAGACGCGAACGAATCTCAAGCTACGTATATCCGCGCGTATATCCATCATCGCGATGACTTTCGATCGAGTTTTTACGAAACTTTATCGGGGGGGTTTCGAGGATGACCGACTCGGGTTCTCCCCGTCCCCTCCTCTCCTCCTGCCCCCTAATCGTTGTAATAACGATTTGTCACTGTCACGGACAATAATATGAATGTACGCAGGATCGTAACGCAAAATGGTTGCCCGGGGCTTTCATCATGCGAGCATCGCGGTTCGCTGCACCAGCGGCTCTCAAACCGTGGACATCCTTTGATTAGAAAAAATCCTTCTTTCCGATTCCACATCTTCGATTCTCTGTTTAGATCCCCGTAAATTCGGAAAAATTAACGAGAGTTGAGCTTCGTCGGAAGTTCGAATTTATTAAATTTGATTCCTTCGAGATATTCGACAGTCAAATTCCTTTCGTCGTTTCGAAAGATTCGAAGGATCGAAGAAAATTCAGATTTTCTTTTCAGTTAGTTAAAAGACATGAGTGTTCTCGCGAAAATTAATACTGATCACTGTTTAGAGAAAATATAATAATTTATACGCGGAATTTTTTTACTATTTCTTACAAATTGCACAAATCTATTCATTTCAATTACTACCTTTTAAATTGTAATAACTTCTAACGCGGGATACTTTGATTATTTTGTGCAAATTGTACAAATCTATTTACTTCAATCACTGTCGTTCAAATGATAATAACTCCCAACGTGGAATATTTTAATACGTATCAAAAACCGGTTGTTCCGATCCTCGAGTTCTCCAATTTCAAGATTTAATCAATTTTAAAGATCTTTTAAAGATTAATAAAGAAATTCTAAAGATTTAATTAATTTTAAAGATCGAATTCATTTCCACGGTTGCCCGAAATTCCGCGACTAAAGACTAAATTTTAACGACTCTCATTGGATCCATCAAGTTTTTAAAACCAAGACCCGGTGTTCGAGTCTCTTTTCCTTCGATCCCCTCGAAATAGACGAGGATTTAAAGGGAAGGTAGTTGGCGGGCACAATCGTATTTCTTAGCAAATCCTCCTCCTCGCAAGAAGATTCGACAGACATCTGTTTTTAAACGCTCGCGAGATTCGACGAGTAATTTCCATCCAGCTGATGATTTCGCTTTGCTCTCGAGCGAATTGATCGAGATGGTTGTGTACGCTGTGTTGTAGTTGTGGATAATTTGATATTGAGGTTAAGGCACTTTGAATTAGAATGGATAATAATGGATAATTTGATACATTGTCGGCGTTCAGGAATATAGTATACTCGAGGAACAGCCGAGTAACAATACTATTGAAGTATTATTACCATTGTTATATAATTCCATTAGTATTAGCACGATATGGTAATACCATTGCCATTAACCCCGTCGGAATTAACATCGTCCCTTTCATTTCTTCGAATATAAATTCACTATGTTTTCCGCTGTTGAATAAATAAGTAAGACGAAATGAGAATTAAAATAAATGGAACTGTACGAAATAATCAGAATATCCCACAGATGAATTGTTATAATTTAAATGATAGTGATTAAAGCAAAAAGATTTGCACAATTTGTACGAAAAAAAGTATTACAATTAAACTAACATTTCCCATTCAAGAAAAAAAAAAAAATAGAATTTAGATCATGGTTTCTTCTTTAGGCAAGAATTACAGCTTGAAATTCGCAATTTCATCCATCAAACAAACAAAAAATTATACTAACATTCCCCATTTAAAGAAAACAAAAAGGAAAAAATACTAGATTTTGTAACATAGTTTCTTCTTCAGGCAAGAATTACAGCTTGAAATTCACGATTTCATCCATCAAACAAACAAAAAAAAAAATTAAACTAACATTCCCCATTTAAAAAATTTTGTAACATAGTTCTTCTTTAGGCAAAAATTACAGCTTAAAATTCGCAATTTCATCCATCAAACAAAAAAATAAAAAAATTAAACTAACATTCCCCATTTAAAAAATTTTGTAACATAGTTCTTCTTTAGGTAAAAATTACAGCTTGAAATTCACGATTTCATCCATCAAACAAACAAAAAAAGAAAATTATACTAACATTTCTCATTTAAAGAAAAAAAAAGAACTAGATTTTGTAACATAGTTTCTTCTTTAGGCAAGAATTACAGCTTGAAATTCGCAATTCCATCGATTAAAAAAGAGAAGAGACAGCAATTCACGTGGTCTATCTAATCTATCTATCTAAAAACAAAACAAAAGAAGAGAGTGAAAGAAAGGAAAATAGTTTCGCAGCGTCTGGCGGGCGCGTGCATGGATTTTCTTAAAGAAACTATTAGAAAACCTGCTCGCAGAGGGGAGGAAGCGTTTCCGTCTGAGGAAGCCTGACGTTTCAACCAGAGACAAGGCTGAGAATCTCTGGGTAATATACAGAATCTGTCTGGTGGTGCAGCGTGTACGTGCGGCCACACTGCGGGGCACGTCAAGACAGTGACACGAGGAGATCTGCTCGCGATTCAGAAGCGAAGAAAACGACGGAGAGGCGGATGATAAGGGAAAAACGCTTGTACACAACGTTTCCTTGCCCCCGGGACGGGGTGAGCTGAATCGCCGGCGTTATACCGGGTGCCGCGTAATTTAAAAGTGAAATAAAAGAAATATCTCTCACTGGCGGAGATACCAACCTGAGTGGAGATTCAGGCTGGTATCTAACTGAGCGATTAACAATTGAAATTGTTTCCACTCGTGACTAAGATTCTGGGTTTCTGAGGTTTCCAATCTCAGGTAAAAGCGTGGAGAAATTGTACAAATTTAAGAATCAAATCGAGACTAAATCGAGGATTAAACCGTAATTTTTCACAAAGGGATCAAAGTGAAAATTTTGTGCTTTACTTTGCGAATGGTTGCAATGCTTGATTCATCTCGAAAGTTCGGGCACCTGTTTTTCGACAAGGCGTCGGACAAACAACGCCAGCCCAAAAAAGTATGTCTTCGGTCGCTTTACCGCGCAAATATTTGCCGTTCAAACACGGATCTGCATTGAATGCTGGTAAACACCGATGACATCCCCAAAGCTGCTCCGATATACAGATAAACATTAAAATTCGTGGAAATGTTCGACGACGAAAAGAGGGAATTACTCTCGTCCGACTGATTATTTCGTGGGAGTATGAAGTACGAAGTCGTGGTAATGATAAACTCGTTCCCTTGCGTCTTGACTTCTCCGGCTCTCCTTCCGGTTCGCAGCGGAATATTTTCTTCGGTTGTCTTCGCGGTGTGTACCGCGAAATGGATGGAGGGATTAAGTAATGTATCGCGCGGTGCTCGTGCTTGCACCGCGGAGAAAAATGGTACCACCGAGCTGATCTCGCGGAATGTCTGCTCGAGTTGTTTCAACGAGGAGAGGATGAACACGTGACGATGAGTAATCGCGAGTAAGCGTGAAATATGCACGCGAATATCGGAACAGAGCCGATGTATCTACGATTGGTAAAACAGGTGGAGATCCATCTTTTAAGTAGTATAACCAATTATTGTAAAGCAAAGTAAAAGTTTAAGTGGTTATTGCAAAAGTTGAAAGACAAAGAATACATTCTTTCGATGGTTTCAGGGTTTGCAGAGGTTTCGGACAAACTTGGGTTAAATAAAACAAGTATAGGTAGGTGTGCATAAAACTAAATTTGAAAGGATCATTGAAATTAATTTGCATTTTTTGTAAATCCTCCATTGACAAACACGAACGGAAGTTTGGAAACTTCCCAAAAGAATTCGAATCTGAAGAAACATCGGCCAATGATCCATCCAGTTTTGAAATTCCAAAATTTCCAGAAACAGAATCTACAGCCTCGAGTTACGACTCTGCTCGAAGTTTTACCGAGAATTTCCCGCAGGAAAGGAAGATCCCTGTCGCGGAGAATTCCTGTCGTACCGGCCTAATTTCGTCCCAGCCTGGCGAGGAACGAGCTCTTCCCCCGCAGTCGCGAGTCGTTGCCAAGCAAGAACCAACAACGCCGGAACCGGCGAACGAAACTCCCTTCCGGCCGACCCTTCCATCATCCTTCCACCCTTCCGCAAGAAACACGGCCACTCGCTAATTATCGGAATAACGAAGGAACTTGCGCCCGTACTCGAAGGCCGTTTCCATCGGTCCGCAGCTGTTCGCCTCGTTATTCCATCGGTCCCGGGTAGTTTCTCGTAGTTATCACGATTCTTCTCTCTCTCTCTCTGATTGGGGAGCCAGCTCTCTCTTAGTTTTGCAACGCGTCAACAGTTTCCTCGCCGTTCGTCGACGATAAATCTCGGCCGCCGCGTGTTTTGCACGGCCTTTCCCGCGCTTTTGTGTCCTCCGGAGGACGCCCCGAGAAGATTTCTTGAGATTTCTGCGTTAACAAGCAGCCAAGAAGAGCCGCTGCTCTTTTCAAGGAAGCGTTGGAAAGAAAGACGACAATTTCGGAGTTTGATCAAGCCGGCTTCTTGCCTGAGCGCAACTGACGTACATATGTTGATTATGTTGCTCCTCGACTGTGGTTTGTTTTTGCAAAAAACCTGCAGTTTTTTTTTTTTTAATTATTCCTTGAGTGGTTAAAGTTTCCGCAGTTCCTGAGGTGACTTGATCCTATAATCTGCATTTAAGATGAAGGTTATGAGTTAAAATATTAAATGTTTAATTGGTTTTGTCATGCTGCGCGAAAGTGTGGGTTGCAGGAAGATTTGCAAAAAACTTGCAGTCGACTGTGGTTCGTTTGACGTTCGAAACTTTAAACCCTTGCGCTGGCAACTGGTTCGCGGACCGTAACGAGTGACCGAACCGTATGCAATAATTCTTGAGCTTTTTCTTTCGAACTCGTTGGTATGATGTCATTAGATAGATATTATTAACAAGTAATAAACTCATCATTTGTTTTGCTTAGGTTACATTTAAATATACTTAAAACTGAGAAAATGGCATTCCAGCACTCTTCGAGATCTGGGATTTGAACTAAGGTACTACGGTACTACGTTTGAAATGGGAGAGAATCTGAGATTGGGACTCTCTCTCTCGCTAGAAAGATCTTTGTTTCAAATTATTTTTGAGGATTAGGGTTAAAGGAAGATTCTTATTAAACTAGGGTTTTCTTTTGGGTTTCTCTAGGGAAATCTTTTGTATTTCTTGATAATCGAGGGTTTATTAACTATGACGATCCCTAGAAGTCAGAAATCTTGAATTAGATTTTCTTCTTTTTATACCTTTTGGCAAATAGAGAGTCTATTAATCACGACGATTCCTCAAAGTCAAAAATCTTGAATTAGACTCTCTTCTTTTTGCACTTCGCCGCAATCAATTACATTCTTCCAGCTCGGTTGCAAAAATTGACGAAACGTCAAAACACGAAAATACGAATACGAACGAATGCTCTCGCAAGAATTTCAGGGGAGGGGGGGGGGGGGGGGGAACAGAGAAGGAGGGAAGGTGGAGAAGTTGAACACCTCTCAAACGAGCTTTTTATCGCGGGGAAAGTTTCACAGAGGCAGGACAACGTCGGCCGGCTTTGAGGTTGGCTAACCAAGAAGAGGACCAAGACCGGAAGGCAGAGGAGGCGGATGAGGATTGGCGAGAAGCAAGGGTGGAGTTTTCAAGCGGGGGTTGCGGTTCCCGGCAGCTTCCTTCCTCGGCCCGCTTAAACCTGCGGTCCAACCTGTCGATTTCACGCGGCAAAAAGCCGCCTCGCGATTTAGACTTGTCCGAGACTTTGTTCCTGCTGGCGTAATCGTGTTCCCCAGGCCAACTCTCTCTCTCTCTCTCTCTCTCTCTCTCGTCTCTTCTCTTCAAGTTCCCAAACAGCCTCGAAACCAGTACACTGATTAAAACAAACACGTTCTCGTTCGATTGAGGTTTTGTCGGACGAACTCGAAGATCTCGCAGGAATTTGGATTTGAAAATTAGTTGAAGAGAAAGAGAGAGAGAGAGAGAGTATTAACAAATTTTTCATGGGATTGCTGCGAATCCTTAGGCATTCTATTATTTTATCACTGAAAGTGATTTTAGCGGGGATAACTCAGAAAATCGGACCTCTTCGAGTGCAACGCTAATGCAACGAAAATTAGCGATTGGTTGATTTGGGTCACGTGATTTGTGAGAGGGTGTAGGGTAGACCTCGAGTAGGAGTGGCGTTGTCTGCTACTGAGCGATCGCGCCTGTAATTTGTTTTCTATCGATTCAAATGTTTGCACATCAATAAAATTTTATGGCAAAAAGATCGTCTTCATTTCCTAGCCAGAACAGCTGTTTCTGGGCCTTTCAGTGAGATGAATCGTACTGGGGTACAAGTCGTGCAGTTTTTTGTTTTTTATTCTTTTTGTTAAGTTTAATGTTTTTATAACATGTACGTTGTCATGCTTCAATATTAGACTCGTCAAATTGGATGTTTTTACACATTTTTTTGAATCACTCAAGCGTAGACTAGAAATTTAGAGAATTTGCCTTAAATTCCTTATTATATATTATATATAATATTATTGTTATTGACTATACATTGTTATTTTTATTCGTCGTCTTTGATTTGCTTAATTTAAAAATGACTTACTATTGAAACTTCTCATTAATTATTATTCAACTATTACTAAATATTATCTGTGCAATAATCGACAATTTGATAAATTTCATCTCGTTCGACTGGAATAATTGTTCAATTAATTGCTCGATTCTCGTTCAATTTAACAAGTTCATCCCGTTTCGTTTGACTTCGTACCGCGTGTTTATTACTGTCGGCAAAGTGTTGAAGTTCGAGTTTCACTGGATTTAATTATTTTTATTATTGGAAGAGAGGGAGGAAAAAAAACAGGAAAAACACCAAGAGAAAGCAAAAGCGTTCAAACATTTACATTTACAAAACAAATCCAAACGACTTAAAATTCAAATGCATTCAGCGATCGACAGTCTTTCGATCCTCCACTTGAAAATATAATCAGAGGAATACCGCATTTGTCGACGATTCGTCCCTCCGTTTCCACGTTTCGTCGGGGATAGAATGATAATAATAAAGAAGAAGAAGAGAGAAAAACAGAGAGAGAAAGGGAGGACTTCAAACGTATATATAAAGCTGAGGCTGTACAAAGGGCGGGAAATTTCATGCTTTCGCGCGCGCACGCTTGCTTTTCGAAGGAACGACAAAGCCGAAATGAGAAGCAGATTCGGGCCCTTCTGGAGCAACCTTTGACCCCCTTTTCGGAGATCGGCCCTCCGAAACAAAGCGAAAGTGTCCGTTCGTTCTTCAAACGTTGTAAGATCGATCAATCTCACTTCCGGAGAAACAAGAACATACGATTTCTGCGACGACACAAATTTTAAAAATCGTAAAATCGCACGAATATCGTCTTGTCCAAAGTAAGAGGCAATCTTTAATTTCTGCTGTTAATTTTGGGTCAGATTATTTTGCAAAGAAAGGATAAAAACTGGAAATTATTTAGCTGTCATAGTATAGTTATATTATACAATATTAGTTATATATAGTTGTATTATATTATATTATATTACACTATAGTATACTATATATAGTATATAGTATAGTAATTATTGCAATTACCAGAACATAGTATCACAGTTACAAGGAACTTTCAATTTTCCAATCCCTTGAACAACCACGCAAATCCTCTATGCTCCACGCTGAATCATCGCGCTAAAATCATCTCCGACAAAGGCGCGCAATTGACCCGAAAAGCTGCGTCCACGTTACAACGGGAACAAGACACGTCGCGTGTCACAGGCTCGCACTAATTAAGTTAATTAAACGTGGAAAATGAGGCGGCAGGAGGGAAGACCACGCGCTTCGAGGATTTGGCAAACATTTTGTTAAAGACACTCGTACCTCGTATCGATGGGATATCAAGGATCGAATACACTCGGGTGATTAAGAGAGTGTAGTACCAGAGTGTAGTTTTTTTCTTTTTTTCTTAACGTCAATTATTTATCGATGGAAAATACAAATTAATATTATCGTCTTTATCTGTTGGTTTTTTTCTTTAATATTATCGGACATATGTGACATTATTAGTTCGCGTTGCTATTTTGTGCGACAAAAGTTACTTTTCGCAGTGGATTCCTTATTTTTCAGGTATTTCTAGACTTTTAGATGTACATAAATGGCCCCCTTTTTTGAAAAAAATACTTTTTAACGATCAAAGAGCTCTCCGGTGGTGAATAGAATTTTAGTATTACTTAGAAAGAAACTCTAACAGAACGGGGGGAAGTGGAACTTTCTAGTATCGCAATTTTCCGAAAAATTAGTATTACAAATAATTTATTTTTATCAAAAATTTTTGTCAAGTTAAAACAGAAAAAAACTCAAACATAACAGAAGAAAATGGATGTTCTTGGTATTACAATTTTCTAAATAATATTTAACATTTAATTACTCTCCGAAAAATTTAGTATAGCGTACAATTTGTTTTTATCAAGAATTAGCCAAGTTAGGAATGGAACTTTCTAGTTCCTAACCTAAACCTAACCTAAACCTAACCTAAACCTAACCTAAACTAAACCTAACCTAAACCTAACCTAAACTAAACCTAACCTAAACCTAACCTAAACTAAACCTAACCTAAACCTAACCTAAACCTAATCTAAACCTAACCTAAATCTAACCTAAACTAAACCTAACCTAAACCTAACCTAAACTAAACCTAACCTAAACCTAACCTACAACATTCCGAAAAATTAATATTTAATTACTCTCCGAAAGATTTAGCATTACACGCAATTCTTTTTATCAAAAATTGGCGCAGAAAGTTGAAGCAGAAAGAAATTCGAGCAGAACAGAATGGAACCTTCTAATATCAGAAATTAGACAAAGACCTCTTCGTCCTTTTAAAAGTATGCGAAATTCACAAAGTAAGCAAGGTACGTACGAGCCAATTTCATTACTTCAATGCCACGTGCCACCTGAAATTTCGAACTTGAAATTCAAGTTGTGATCGAATTGATCTCGCGACGCGTTGGGCGTAGGAGGAGGAGGAAGAGGAGGAGGGCTGTTTCATTTTCCCTGAAAGCGTAATCGCGGAGATCGAGAAGCGCGAGAGTCGTCCTCTTGACACGGGCTTAAGGCGGAGAGGGGGGCGGGACAGCTAGATTATGGGAAACTCGAAGGAAACTCGGCCACTTCGCGCGATTGCAGCCCGCGCGTTTTCTTCTTTACCACTTCCGCCGGATTATTTACGTCCCGACGATTATTGCCCGTGCCCGACGTCTTATTTCTCGCGGCCGGACGCAGCTGGAAACTTTTCATCCGAAACTTTTCGTTTCGCAGCTGCCCCTCCTCTCGCCCGAGTTTTGAAGCGCCGCTCAGCCACGTCCCAGTCAACTGTTGCTGCGCTCTCTCAGCTGCTTCCGGCCGGCGATAAAACACTCTCCGAGAAGGAGAATCGTCCGCTTAAATAGTATATTTTAAGGTTGAGGAACGAGGCGAGAGAAGAGGGATACGAACATCGCAACTACTTGAAAGAAAGTGAAATTTCCATCGCGGATCACCGTGAGAAGGAGCGAAGCGATCACCGTCGCTGGTGAATATTATGTCTCGCCCAAATATAGTACGGTACTCGTTGAATTAAGGCTGAGAAGTAATGACTCGCTTTTTTTAAAAAGAGTTGCTACATCTTAAATATTACGTTGCAGTTCGAAAGATCAAATGATTCTATAACAAACTACGCGTACATAGTTTAAGCACATTGCGACTTTGTTGCAATGCACCGGAAAATATAATCTATTAAATAATTTAAAATATATAATATAGAAAATATAAAAACTGCACGACCTCAGTACGATACGCCTCACTGAAAGGCCCAGAAGCAACTGTCCTGACCATAAAATTTTATTGATGTGCAAACATTTGAATCGATACAAAATAAATTACAGGCGCGATCGCTCAGTACCAAACAACGCCACTCCTAGTCGAGGTCTACGCCACACCCCCTCACGAATCACGTGACCCAAATCAACCAGTCGCTAATTTTCGTTGCACTAGCGTTGCACCTGAAGAGGCCCGATTTTACCCTCGCTAAAATCACATTCAGTAATAAAATATAAAAATATATGTAATCATATATATGTATATTAGGAGTATCCACAAATAATGTCATTTTCTTCCAATTTTAATAAACATTGCCATGTAGTGACAATAATTTAAATAAAATAAAATTTCGCACAGTATCAAGAAACGACATTGCTTATGGGCAATGCTCCTATCATATTTTTAGATAAACATGGTATTTGTTCGTGCCATTTTCTAGTACCACATGTACACATGTATTTCCAAATTAAAGTGAACGAAAAGAACGATCAACACGGCTTGTGTGAGCGAGATACACCACTAAAAAACGGCAGAAAATTTGACAATGACATCGAATTGCACAGCCACCCCTCGAAGAAACTTTCGAAAATTTCAAATCCAAAATCAACTGGCCACCGTGTCGTGCACAAAATAACCGTTTGATACGAGCGATTGCAAAAGCGAAACTCCCTCTCTATCGATCGGAAATTCCGCCCGGCTACGCAAAGCTGTACGAGCGTGCACGCAAAACTCGCGCGAAACTGTAGCCTGCTAAAAATCAACGTAACGCAAGCTGGTGTACACGAGCGCGTTTCAGTCGCGTGCAAAACGCCGCCGGCCAACGACGAAATTTCACCGTTTCGGACATTGTAACGGCGCTCATTGTTGCGCCCCCCGCTAATAATAATCAAGCGTCTGTCCCCCTCCTCTCTCTCTCTCTCTCTCTCTGCTCTCCTCCCCTCGTTTGAAGTGGCTGCATTGTTAATGAGTCGCGTAATTAGCAGCGGGCTACCGGATCCCCGGCGCCAGTTTCCAAGCCGGAGTGCACGAAATTCGAGCCGGCGGCGGGCACCGGCGTTAAATCCGCGGGTTTCGAGTCGCGCGGCCCCCAGCTCGAAGGAGGTTTGAATGTGTAACGAAGGCCAGAGGCGGTGCGGCACCGTGTTCCCGACGGATATCCGTTGCTTGCTCGCTGACGCATCGACGAGGGCCGACCAGAGAGAGAGTCGAAGGTTGCCCTGGATCGTTTGAAGCACACGCAGAGGTGTGCTGCTGGCTCACTCAATTTCTCCCACCATAAAAATTAATTCTCACTCTGTTTATTCTCGCCCCGTTACATATAAACTATTAACTATTTTCTCCATCTTCTTTTAACTTTAATTTTAACTGCAGCTACAGTGATACAGAAAACAACGTGGTGTAAGCAAGTATCGTGGCCGCGACACTGGACGGAGTGGGGAGACTGACGCGGTGGAGGGGATAGCGGTCAGAGAAGTGGGAGCAAGGGCCGCCAGTTGGCACCGCGCGCGAACGGTGATGTTCAGTAAATTACAATATTAATAAATTAAAAATTAATATCGTCACAACATTCACGTTGCGTTACTAAAATTTGTTTTGTATATACTGTATTTTACAGTAAAATTGTAAATAGCACTGTATGTAAAATTTCTTATACTATACTGTATATTTATTATACTATACCGTGCTGAAAGGATCGAATGATTTCGAAAACGAAACGAAACACATTAAATGCAATTTCTGTTCTGTTTCGAATAATTTTTCCTTCGAAATCATCTCTTCGAATTGTTCAACTTGAGTTTTCTTCAATTTTAGCTATTCGTTGCAACTATACTCCTTCGTCCATGCGTGGACGATCTTCGTTTCCTTCGGATTTTCTCGTCTCTGACTACCTCGATCACGGTTCAGACCGGTGTCGGATCGCGTCTCGTTGAAATTCTTCAAAGGGAAGCAAAGAACGAAAGCGCACGAAATTGACCAAAGCACAAAATTTCCATCAGACACATTGAAATAGAAAAAAAATAGAGTCATTCCAATCTTTAAAAAATACTGTTCTACGTCTGTAAAATCGTACGTCTTATTAAAAATTACATCTCTACAAAAATATAGAAGCTTCGAAAATTAGAAATTGGTCAGTTTGGAACAAGCCTCGATTCTGCTTTTGATAGTCATCGTTTCTTTCAAAGGCGCGTTCCTCAAGTCGCGAAGACTTTAAAGAACTCGAATTCCAAACACGTACGCACAGAGGGAATCGCGAAGCGAACACAGTTTCGCGCAGCTCGAGTGGAAATTACCAATGAAGCCAGGTCCAGGATCCCTGTAAACTGGAGAAGCTTCTGCAAGAGAGCAAAACGCATTGTGGAGCGGCAGAGAGAGAGAGAGAGAGAGGGAGAGATGGAATGGAGCAGAGGGACAGGCAATCTAAGCCTGAGATACAACGTTACCCAGGCGAATCATATTGCGATCCGTAGGGCAATCTGGCAGCGATACTGACGCACTTCGCGATTCCCTTTGTGACTTAGTTCGACGGCCAACGTCATTGCGTTGATTGTCCATACCGGGCACCACCACCGCGCCCGATATCGGATTTGCTTTGGAGACGGCCGGCCTCGCTGACAGGTTGATTGCGAGCATCCGCCGTTGATTTCCAGCCGACTTGGCCCGACGAGGATTCGACGGCTTTGCGAAACGCGTCTCTCTTTACGACGAACAGAGTGAGATTTCTTTTCTTCTCTTTCTTTTCGACGGAGAATTTAAGATTGCAATGATTGCCACATGCTTTTCTACATGTTTGTTACTTCCCAGAAGGGGAAAGAAAAACGCTGGTGCAAACTCATGGAGCCTACGAGCCATGTCAGAATTGATTTGTTCAAGGATATCGAACCTTATTTCTCGGAGAAAATTATTTATTTTCCGGGAAAAAGACCTCGTGGCTGAATGATCACCGATAAACGATCGAAAAATTCGTCTTTTTGCTCCGTGCTTTGCTTCGGTCAACTCGATACTTCCCGTGTTCGGAACAGGCAACAATGGTGTTCCGAGCGACTGGGGGAAAAAGGAGAATCCGTATCAGCAACCTAACCCAACTCGCGAACACATGACGGATAAATTTCCATTAACGAGAGTTATGTAAAGGCGGAGAAAAAGAGAGGGAGAGGGGAGACAATATCGCATTATGCAGCGAACTCTTTTATGTAAAAAGGGTGGGGGGGAAGAGAAAGAAGAAGAAGAAGAAGAAGAAGACGAGCGGAGGAAGAAGGAGGAGAGTAGTCTACCTGAAGGTGAGTTGTCGATATCGTTAATCGAAGACGGAAATTCCCGACAAAGGATGAATACACCCAGCCAGAGCGAATACAAAGGAGGCTGGATGAGTAAATAGCTGCGGGTTTACGTAACTCGGCTGGCTCCCGTTCAATTTTTCCTCCCTCTCTTTCCACGGAATCGTTAACCATGGAACTTGTACGACGTTGTTAACGTTGCTTCCGTACAGTATCACCCGTATCGATCAGCTCGAGCGAAAACTGACACCGAGCTCCTCCCCGCGGCGTCTCGAGTCGAGGCGAACGGATGGTCCGTCGCGAATTTGGGAGTTTTTGGACGTGAGACTCTCTTTGACCCTCTAGCTGGAAGTTTGAAAATTTCTCGCTCCTCTTTTTCTTTTTTAACAGAGAACAGTTTGGACTTTTCTTTTTTTAGCGAGTTTTAGTGAGTTCTTTCTCTGTTGGCAAGGACAAGATTGTGAAAACGTTTAAAGAAGGTGGAAGAGATCTATAGAGACACGAGCAAATATTCCCTCTAATAAAAGTCTCGATGGAAAGTTTCATTCTTTCGCGAGAGAGAGAAAAAAACATGCTCTGACTGTGACAAATTTTCTGGCGACGAGAATTCGAATTTGTTGAGACTGAGCACATTTGCGAGTCAAGGATTTTCGGACAGGAAATCAAAGGACACCTTCGACCTTCGACCTTCGACCTTCTTGCTCCGCTGTTTCGTTCAAAATGAAAATCAAGACTCTCCTTTCCAAGGACGCGATTGAAAATTTCAAAGAAAAGAGACAAGCAAAATAAAAAAAGAAAAAAAAAAAACTCTCGAAATGGAAACTTTGCTTAAATCTCACCCCGAATAAATTTCTTCGACAAGAGAAAAAAAAAAAAAAAGAAAAACACTCTGAAAGTCACATTTTCCGGCGAGAAAGGGTCCGATGGAGAACGTTGCAGGGGATTTTTCGTGGTCCGATGGAGAACGTCAATGAAGAACACGTTGAGCGAATAATTTCAGTGGACCCGAGGGGGGAGGGGGGTGATGAGCGAGGACAAAAGAGAGCGAACGACGCGGCACGAGAGGGCGGAGGGGGCCGGGGGGGAACGTTTAAGCAGCAGGGAAAATTCAATTTGGAAAAGCGATCCGGGCTCGTGTATCTCCGCTTCAATTTACCAGCCACGAAAGGATCACGCCGCTGTTATGGATACCGCGGATTTGACGTGCAGCTCCATATCACGTTGCCAATAGAAACCAGAAACCGTATCAACCCCCGGGGCCAACCGGCGGACGCCACTGTGTTTCCCATAAACCGATGTCCGGTTTATTTCCAGCTACGTCCTGTACGTCGCATCGATGGCGATTCCGCCGGTTCCTTCTTTTATAGATGTACGTTTTCTCGATCGTTGAACTTTTACGGTAAACGTTAGGGCGAGGCGAGGCGAGGGGAGGCTGCCTCTCGAGAGAAGTCGCGAGTGAAAAATCCGAGCAATGGAGATTAAAGGTCGCCTATCACTGCGGACGTGACTGTAAATTTGTAGATCTTTAAATACTTGTCGCTAGTGGTTCTGGAGTTTCTAAATTTGTAGATCGTAGGATCTTTAAATTTCCAAATTTTTATATTTTTATAAATGTGAAATATCAGTGCTCCAAAGTTTGCTCCTGAATCTCTGACAATTTCTCATCGATCTCGAAATCGCCAATTTTCTAATTTTCTAATTGTAAAAATTTCTAATTTTTTTTTTTTTTGTAATTTTATTACAAGGCCGATCTGAAGCTGAACGTCTAAATGTCGAACAATTTGCAGATCTTGAAATCACGGAGTTTTAAATTTCGGTAATCCAAAATTTCTGAATTTCTAGATTAGAAAATACTCGAATTCCTAAATTTCGAGTAGATCTCAGAGTTTTTGGATTTCCAACAATTTCTAAATCTCAAAATCTCCAAATTTCTGATATTTTCTTTTCAATCTTTTTTTTTCAAATTCCCCAAAGTGCTCTAAAATTTCTGAATTTCGAACTTCTAGACTTCCAAACCCCTAAATTTCGAATTTCTTCAATTTTTAATTTCCCAACGTTCCAAAACTCTCCAAGTTCCCAACAATTTCCAAGTCTCGAAATCTCCAAAGAAAAATTCTAAATTCTGAATTTAACAAAATTTCACTTGCCAAGTGTCAGAGCTCCAGAGTTCTCGAAACAATTGAATTTCTACGCTTGAGAATTCTCGCGAAAATTTCGTACTCCCAGCAATTCGAAAGCCCTCGAGTGAAGTAACAAAGAAAATTTCGAAAAATTGCAAATTATCCTTTCCCTTCTTCCTTTTCTTTTTGGTGGATGAAGGGACTAATAGGATCGTCGACTTTGTGCCGGTGCCGCGCCTTTGACAACGGAAGAGTTGAGCAAACCGAGCGTTGACAAACCTTATTCGCGGTGTCGTGCGCTTTGTGCATGTTTGAGGAGGTTGATGAAACAACCGATGCGGGGAAAAACGCTTGTCGGACGTGTGATTACGTTATACATATTAAAAAGAGCCGGGTAATGCCGTTTCCGATTATTATAACGGACAGCTTTTCCCTTTTTTCCCTTTTTTCGTGCGTCAGGACACTCTGTTGTTTCGTACCTCATTATCTCATGTTTCGTCGATGTTAATAATAATAATTGTGCCTGTGTATTGTTTGTAATATTATAAATTGTATTAATTTATGATAATTGCACATTCAGCGAAAGAAAAAGTGAGGATGAGCGGGGATAGTTCCAGTTCCAACGGACGCTTAACTGGGGACTATTGTGGTTAATAAAACAGAGCGTGGCGAGTAAAGAGAAAGAAACTCGTCACTCCAACGATTCTGTGTCCACGGGAGGTTAATTCACCCTCGTAACACGAGCGAAATGGGACTGTTATCGCGTGATTATTGACCGTGCGCGATTATTGACGCAAGCAGCCTGCGTCAGTGGTGTGTGCGCGTAACAGGTCAGACCGCGGCGTAATGCAATTGAAATTCGAGAGCAAAGCAGAGATGACCAGTCCGCGTGTTTGTCGAAAAACTTTGTGGCATCGAGTTACGCGTAACATCTCTCGCGAACGTCTCCGATTCTACCAACGAGGGAACATGAGTGTCGGTCGGTCGATTTTAACGAAATCTGGCATAAATTTATATACGAGTTTCGAAAAAAATATTTGGCACATTTTTTTATAATTAGGTGCGCAACATATTTCGTCAAATACTCTCGGAAATTACCAAAGTCACAGTTTTTGGGTAAACTGATGAAATTGTATAACCATTTGTTTAAAATTTGTCAAATATATTTCAAGAACCGCACTTTGTATCATTTTTCGAATGTTAATACATTTTCTTGGATATTATTAAATTATTTATATTTAAACATAAATTACACATAAATTGAAATCTTGATTTTTGCACTATAAAAAAAAAGAAAAAAATGCAAGGGGAATTCGTACAAAGATCATTTGTCTTGAAATTTATCAGACCATTCCCTTTTCCAACTAATATTCTACATTTAAAATACTTTCTTTCGACCGAGGCCGAAACTCTTCGATTGCCTCGAAATATATAGATATATCGATATCAAATTAAAAACATATTGTAATATATATGTGTATCGTTGATGTACATATCTGACTACTAAATATTCAATAGCAAGGACCGTTAGCGGTGACACCGATTATATTACATTCTCAAGAATCTCCTTAAGCCCTTGGCGGTATACAACCTAAATATACACTACTCGACGCGAGTTATTCATAGAGAATACATTACGAGAAAGCTGGCTTTGATCTGAACCTCGAGTTCGAATTATGCAGACCTCTCCGCGTTCTGTTTCTCGAATGACGTGTGGCCAACGCACACACGCGCGCAGACACACACGGACACACATCGCGGAGAAACCTAACCAATGCTAAACTGCATTAGTCGTATGGAGTAACGCAAGGGAATATAGTAGCTGGTAGAAATTTGGCAAGGGCTTAGAAAGCCCTGGCCACCCGCGTCCGCGCCTAAGTCCGTATTAACGGGTTTCTCGTGGCCCCGTTTCCTCTCCCCGTTCTTCGCCTTTTATTCCGTCGAAACACGCTGCACTCGTTCGTTCGTTCGTTGGAATTATTTATTCGCGCAAACGAATCGCCAACTGAAACCTCTCGGCGAATTTTTTGAACACAGACGTCTCAATTTTCTGAAAAGTCGCGACACGCTTGGGATGGAATTTACGTTGTTAGGAAATTCAATGGTCCAACGAATCTTGAAGTATAACGCAACTTTGCAGAATCTAACCCTCGCTAATTATTTATATTTCTATTGGTTTCAATTTGTCGGTCACAAATCACATCATTAACAAAGATCCATCAACAAGAATACCACTCTATTAAACTTGAATAAAAAAAAGTCTAAAAATCAAACTCTCGTTATTTATTTATGCTTTTGTCATTTTCAATTTGCACGAATGACATAATTTTCCGTACGTTTGTCGGTCAAAAATCACATCGTTGCCAAGAATCCATCATCATCGACGAGAATCAAAGACTCAAAAGTCTCTTAAAATTGAATTAAAAAAGTCGGAAATTTAATGTGCAATAATTTTGCGAAAAATCATCGTACATCGCTCGGTTTGACATGGATGGAAACGAGAAAGTGCGCTCTTTAAAATACCGGTCGATTCATTCAAATCGGACGCTTGGTTCCGGAGATATCGCCGCTGGAAGTGAAGCCTTTTTCTCGTTTCTCTATCGCTGTCTCACTCCACTTACTAAGTACTCAATGAAACCCGAGTACTCGGCGGGTTTCTCCCGATATACTAGTGAGTACTCGCTGGTCGGACGTATCGTTGAGCAGTACTACTGCGCCTTGACGATCGACTTTGAAGATTCGTTTCTCCGGAACGGATTGTGATATCGAGACGAAACGAGGTTCGTTTTCAAGAGTACGGTTTCCACTACGCATCGAAGAAATTTGAGAAAACAAATTCTTATTATACTCGGAAATTTTTTAACTCTTTCTCTTCGATTGAATCGATTAAACTGAAAGTCCACACTAAAGAATTTGTGCAGAATTTAATCACGTCAAAATGCTGAGTCTTTCTGAAAGAAATTCGTTCTTTCGAACGATCTCGAATTACCTTTGCTGACGTTAATTTAATCTCGTAAAATATAAGATTCCATCCTGTTCTATCAGATCAATCGTGAAGTCTATTCTGTCACAAGAATGGAAAGTCAATAAACGCATTCAGGACAATTTCACTGCAATCGTATTAAATTTATGACTACGGAGATTTCAGCGAGATTCTACTGTTAAATTTTACTACTTGCTCTTAAGTTTATGACACGCACGCTTCTTTCTCCACAATAATTTCATCTATTCCGATGGCTTGGCAATGAGTTCGAAGTTTCCTAATCATGCATCAAAATTTGAAGTTAATGAGCGTTAAAAAGATATTGTCAAACTTCGTCACTTCGAATGTATCTTTTCCAGACTTTGGTGGACTTTCAGAATTTCATTATACTGTGAATATATTTTCTGTTTCGTTTTATTAAATAAGATCAACGTTTAACAACAACTGAAAGGGTCAAAACTTTCGTAAAGGCAACTTAAATCGTTGTCTTTAGAAGTGACGAGAGAGTTTCAGAGAGAGGAAAGAAAAAATATTAAAAAAAAACACGTTCAAAATATTCGACGTTGTAAGTTCTAACAAAGTCTTTGCAGTCTTCACGTGTCGTGACGCCAGCGTTAATTAATACGTTGACGAAGAGGCTGCCATCCCTTTGAGCTTACAAATCTTCCATCGATCGGCTATTCAAAAATCTCAAGCCCTAGCTCACGATCCATTGGGTTTGATAAAAAAAATTGGGAAAATGTTTAAATAATTATCGAAACTGATGAAAACCTGAAACTTTAAATATAATTCTTAAATTGCTAAATTCCCAAGTATTTCCTCTTAAATAACTGTCCTTTCAAGTGTGTACAATTTTTAATTTAACAACAAAATCATTAAACATGTCATTTGTTGCACAGTTTCTCAAGATATCGGTATGCAATTTAAATCAAATTTCTTCTCCTCCAACGTGTGACTAATAACAGAAGAATATCTACTGTACTTCGATACTGCAAAGTTCAACGTCAATTTCCCCCAATTCCTCTAAACAATTCTCCCAAGTCTCTTGCGAGAACTGCAAATCTGGGCCGACCTCGGCGATAAATTGTCCGGATGTTGATTAACCGTTCTTACAAGCGTAAAATCGTTGCACAAAGGAGGAAGAAAGCCGCTTAGATAAGCTCACGGGTGACAAAACTCCGGGGACGACTAATCCCAGCGTGGAGTTTCACGGCCGTGTGGCGCTAGTTGTCTCTGAACGCGACTTTTAGCGGAGCGCAAACAATCCTGGCGCAAAATTACTCGGGCCAGGGTTATTTGTCGAGCGTGGATCGAGAGGCAGAGGCTCGCTCGCTGTTGCGGAAAATGAAAGTCGCCCGCTCCTCCTCCGAGCAAGTTTCGAATCTCTTGGCTTGACTCCTCGCCTCCTATTTTCGTCGTCAACGACGGCGAATATTAAATGTGTTGATCGATAACTTTTCGAGAAACATCGAGCACAGAGTGGGAAGAAAATTTTATATGTGGCTATCATAGATGAATACGTGTAAAAAATCTGCCACAAAATTGAATTTCAAGATCAAAATTTTCTTTTTTTCCTTTTTTTTTTTTGTATTGTAATCTACTCATCACGAAGATAAATCTTTTCCAAGAAGCCATATAGTTCTCTTGAAAAATGGCAAAAAAGTTTCTTAGCCATTTAACACTGTGCACGTCCTAACAGCGACTTTATGATTTTGGAGGCGTGGATGTTTATTTTACGTAATTTTCGTATTAAGTTTCACTAACATTTGATTTATCAGAGTTGTAGCATCAGTATGAGTCTAAATAGTAAGTCATTTAATACTGCGCACGCGTCCTAACAGCGACTTTATGATTTTGGACGCGTGGATGTCTATTTTACGTAATTTTCGTATTAGGTTCCACTAACATTTGATTTATCACAGTTGTAGCATCAGTGTGAGTCTAAATAGTAGGTCATTTAATACTGCGCACGCGTCCTAACAGCGACTTTATGATTTTGGACGCGTGGATGTCTATTTTATGTAATTTTCGTACTAGGTTTCACTAACATTTGATTTATCACAGCTGTAGCATCAGTGTGAGTCTATAATAATCTGACTGTTAACGTTATATCGCGTCCAAAACTATAAAGTCGCTGTTAGAACGCGTCCATTTTTTGTGAAACAAAAATTGTTAAAGTTAATTATATTATTCAGTGAATCATAGAAATATTCCTTGCAAAATGTCTGCTTTGAATTTTTAGCAAAAGTAAAAAGAATATTTTTGGTCAATATCAAATATATCAAGAGGTTAAAAACTCCTCGAGTTGCTCGAATTTCTAAACGCACGAATCCCGGGATTTTTCATCTGCTTCGAGTATCCCCGAATTCTTCAATCACGCAACTTTCGAAACTCCGAAATTCCCAGATTCTAATAATATGCAATCGAAATCCCGCGCAAACAATTTCCATACGGTGTTCAAACTTTGAACATTCTCCGACCATCGTTCCTTAGTTCCACGATAACTTCGAGCCAAAGAATGTCCATCAATTATCGAGATCCTTTGCTTGCACACGCACAATGCCATATCCAACGCCAGTTTGGCAAGAGTTGGAAAATATGTACACGTTGTTCGTCTGGAGGACACGCGGCCTCGTTAGACGAGCAAACACGCAACAAAGGAACCCGGCCAAGACGACGCAGCAGCAAGAGATCTGGCAATCTGGATACTGTAATTGCGCGGCAGGTTTCAGCTAATGGGGCATGTTCGAGCCAGGGAAGTTTGCCTGAAAATGAACTTTTCTTCGTTCGGGGAACACGAGGATCTTCGATTAATTTATAGAATGAGATCCCACGAATGTATGTTTAGGAAACGTTTAAAAAATTTAGTCTGTTTTCAAATTCGTGCAACTCTTTATCTCCAATTCTTTATAGAAAAAAAAATCACACGAATCTTTAGAACGTCCAGCCTATGAAACTTCCCAATATATTTCCAGACTCTAGAGATACAGATTTCTATTAAATTCTCAAATCCCCGAATCTGAAAATTTCCAAGCACAAAAAAAAAAATTCTACGTTCCCTCTTCTGTAATTATAATTCGTTCAATTTCCAAATTCTCGAGCTCCTAAATTTCTACGTCCAACCATTTTCAAGTACAAGAAAAAACATTTCTCCTGTTAATTAATTCTGATTTATTCAATTTTTAAATTGTCGAGTTTCTAGATTTCTACGATTTCTACGATTCCAACCGGAGTTTAAGCACAAGAGAAAAGACATTTCTACTTCCTTCTATAATTCTGATTCATTCAATTTCCAAATTCTCGTGTTTCAATATTTCCACGGTCGGTGAAAGATTCCTGATGGTTCTTCCAAAGTTTCCAAAAACTCGAAGCATCGATCCAAAATGTCCGAAACTCCGGTTTCCACGTGTCGAATACAATTCCGCTGATTAATTAGCCGATGGAGAACGGTCCAAAACAGGTTTGTTTTGCATGTGGTCACTGGGAATATCCACGTATGCGCGTTTCAGAGCCTGGTCTGAATGTTTCATGAAGGTGTTCCAGGCTCCTTTTAATGCACACCGGGCAGTGATCCACGTGCGTCTCTCTCTATACATAATGTGCATGCATGAACGTGGAGGACGCGGTAAGTGGAGACCCTTATCGAATGTCGTATCCTTAAACATGAGATGCGAATTTGGACGAACCCAGGAACGAACCCAGTCTAAAAGAGACGCCCGGGAATGTAAATACGCTACAACCGTGGCGAATTAGACGCGGAAACTTCGTGGCTCGATCATTGCACGGCTCCACGTGTTATCGGGACCAAAAATATAGATACAAAGCATGAGAATTGTTCTTTATGTATATTTATATTTGTTACATTTATTACTTGAAATTCGTACGTCTGGAGATCTAGACACTTGGAGAGGCTAGACACTTGGGAAATCTGGGAATTACGTACATTCATTTAGAAATCTCAGAGATTAGAAATGTGGAATCTAGAAATTTACTGCTAGTTTATTAGTTTGTACATCTGGGGATCTCAGACGATAGAAATTTGGGAGTTTGTACATCTGAAAGGTTATCTGGGATGTTAGAAAGAGGTTAGGAAGAAGTTGGGAATCTAGTGATTTATCACTAATTTAAAAATTTGTACGTCCAGAGATAAGAGGGGTTAGAAATTTGAGAATTCAGGAATCTAGAAATCTATCATTTATTTAGAGATTTTGTAAGTCTGTAAGTTAGAAATCTTGGGAAGAGGTTAAAAAGAGGTTAGGAATCTAGAAATCTATTGCTAATTCAGAAATTTGTACGCCTAGAAATCTAAAAGATCAGAAATCTGGGAAGAGGTTAGGAATCTAGAAATCTATTATTAATTTAGAAATTTATACATCCAGAGATAAGAGAGATTAAAAACTTGAGGATTCAGTAATCTAGAAATTTATCATTAATCTGTCTAGAGATCTGAAAGGTTAGAAATCTGGAAAAAGGTTCGGAAGAGGTTAGGAATCTAGAAATCTATTGCCAATTCAGAAATTTATGCCTCTAGAGATAAGAGGGTATAGAAAACTTGGAGATTCAGCAATTTAGAAAACTATCGTTAATTTAGAAATTTGTACGTCTAGAGACGTCAAGAGTTAGAAATTTGGGGATTTAATGCTAATTACAGGAATCCAACGAATCTAGAAATCTCAGAGTTTTGAAGTTTGTGAATTATAATAGAAAAATTTCGGAACCTAGGAGTTTAGAAGTTTTACCAATTGTAATTAATTTCACTGTATATTTTATACACTAAAACAATTTCAAATTCTAATCGCGAAATCTCCGTGCCCTCGCAAACGAATCGCACACGATCTGCCGTTCAAACTCGCAGTTAAACCAATCTGCAACATCTGCTACGTCGATAAGACAATCTGGCCAAGAAATCAAACTCCCATAACAAAGGTAACCATAAACTATCCTATATCCATCGCGTTTATCAAGCTGATGGTCTCCTTGAAAAGCATCGACGAAGCGTCTGACGCACTAATGACTATTGTTATGTATCGAGGGAAGCGATCATCATCATCATCATCATCCCCTGTACGTGTGGAGGGACGTGACCCTATAGTTCGAGCTAAAGCTGACCTAAATTATCCATCCCTTACACACTCGACACACACGTCGTCTCGAGTTTCCTGCTGTTCTGTTTCACTCGCTGGCCAGCGGCAGGAGATCAGCTTTCCCCGATCGATGCTCAAACTGAATGCGAAACTCGTCCCTCCATTTTAACGAACGTACGAGAATACACACGTGTCTCGCGAGCGAGCAATCTGGCAAGTTCTGGTAAAAAGGAATGGATAATTTCAAAGATAATTTTAGATTGATGATCGTTGTTACATTGTACGATATTTTTTTATATCATATTATCGCTGAAAGTGATTTTAGCGGGGGTAACCCAGAAAAATGCAACGCTAATGCAACGAAAATTAGCGATTGGTTGATTTGGGTCACGTGATTCGTGAGGGGGCGTGGGGTAGACCTGGAGTAGGAGTGACGTTATTTGGTACTGAGCGATCGCGCCTGTAATTTGTTTTCTATCGATTCAAATGGTTGCACATCAATAAAATTTTATGGCAAAAAGTCTTCATTTCCTAGTCGGAACAGTTGCTTCTGAGCCTTTCAGTGAGACGAATCGTGCAGTTTTTTTATGATATTTTTATATTGTATTACATTACAATTTATTATATTATACACGATTATCGTTAATTAATTTCACATACAGTCAGAATTTTAATCCGATACAGGTCCGAATTATTTGCCAGAAAGGAAAAAAGATGCACCAGGTAACGCGTGAAATGATTTGTGGTAAATACGGCTCGACGAGAGCGAGAAGTGAGAATCCCAAGAAGGTTTCGACAAGGGCCACGGGAAGAAGCCACGAGAAGATCCGTCGCGTTGGCGAAACTGGTCCAGAGGGTGGATCGAACCGAAGACGGTAGAAGACGGTGGAATCGTATTTAAATTTCAAATGCCCCTCGAGAAGGCAGCGGTGGTCGGATATAATCGGATATCCGAACGTTTTCCCCCGTGGAAAGCCAGGTATTACGCAGATACCGATTTAGTCGGGTAACCAGCTGGAAAGCAACTAGAAATAAACTATTCTCTTCGGACGTTTTACCCCTTACACCCCCCCCCATCCCCCACCACTGCATTCCGAAACCTTTTTTCATACCCTTTACACGACCGAACCACCGACGATCGATCGACTCCGATACTTGTCACTACTTCGACTCGACTTCTTTACCTCGTTTTTCTTTACTTCCTTCTCTTTTTTTTTTTTTTTTATTTTAATTTCAGCTCGCTTCTTCTTCTCTTTAAATTAATTACACGATTTTTTTATTGTACTCTTCTTTTCTTTTCTTTCTTCTCTCGTTTGACTCAATTGTATAATTTGACTTTCTTGTTGCACCCCTTTTTCTTTTAATAATAATTCGACGTTGTAATAACGCGTCAATCTTCTGTCGAATTCAGAAGCCGCGACCGAGTTTCAATTTTTTCAGAGAGATCTTGAAATTTCAGCTCGCTCGATACCTTCGAATCAATTATACGATTTTCTTATTGCGCTCTTTATTTATTTATTTTTTTATTTTTTTTTTCCTTTCTTCAATAACTCGACGTTATAACGCGTCAATTTTCTGTCGAATTCAGAAGCCGCGGCTGGGTTTCAAATGCATATTTTTTTCAGGCACAAACCATCGGCAGTAGAAACGCGCTTTGTGTTACGTGTGCGTTTGACGTGCACCAATTACCGCGTGTCTTTGCCAAATTCGCCGCCATGATACTCGGCCTGGGCAATCGATACTAAATATTCCCCCCCACAATTCAACTCCATTATTGCGGCGGAATAACGTCTCGAATAAAAATCCGGGAGAGACAAAAGATACTTCTCTGAGAGTTACGATCAATTTTTAGGAACCCGACAAATTTTTATACCGATTTAGCGACTTGGAAAATCTGAGAATCGAAAGAAATTCACTTGGGTTCGCGCTTTGATTAATTTTTTGAAAATGCAAAATCGAAATCTTCGACTCACAATCGGTACGTGTTTTGAACAAAAAGAAAAAAAAAAAAAAGGGAAGGAGCAATCCAAGAGCAGAGCTTCGAAAAAAAAATCGGAGAGACCGACCGAAAATCCCGACGAGAATCGAATTTATCGCGCTGTTCCCGAGCGCGCTCGATCGGGCGACAATCGAATTTCAACGGCGAAAAACCGGTGGAAGGTCGTCGGACGCGTGTCGCCACGGTTCATCAGCACGCATTGACACATTCCGTCGATATTCCAGTCGATATTTCCTCGACGTGACTCTGGCCCTGGATAACGAGGCCGCGCGACAAAGCGGCTAACCTTTCCTACCCGTCGATTACCGATCGCCGGATGCACTCTAGTTTTCCTCCTCTTTGCTCTCACTCTCTTTCTCTCTCACTCTGGTGATCCTTGCTCCCTTTTGTCCCGCGTCTCTTGATCTCGAGAGTGGCGTGTCAAGCGCTCGAGGGCAACGATTAATCCCCTCGAATCGTTAATTAACCGTTTGATGCTGGACCAGCTCGCGCGGACAGTGTTTGTCGAATCGAGACACACACACACACTCTCTCTCTCTCTCTCTCTCTCTCTCTCTTTCTTTCTCTTCCCGTGACCCGTAACACTTTTGGAAATTCGTCGCCGCTCTCATCACTCAATCCTCGTTGTTGATCGCAGATCAAATCCTACTTATAACGTTTAACCACTTGCGCTGGCGACTGATTGCGGACCATAACGAGTGACCAAACCATATACAACAATTTGTCGCTTTCTTTTCCTTTTGAACTCGTCGGTATGATATCACTGGATAGAAATTATTGAGAAGTAATAAATTTATCATTTGTTTTGCCTGGATTGTGCTTAAATATACTTAAAACTGAGAAAATATTGCAATTTTGGGACAAAAAATTCTCGACTTGCGTGGCACGTCATTCCAGCGTAAAAGATTAAATGAAGGTTTAAAATCCTCGCAAACAAAATAAATAAAAGTCGCTCTACTTACGTGAAACGTAGACAGATCGAAGAGGTTTTTCGGGTTTCGTAGAATCATATCGTCAACGTTCACGAGGCCGCGAGAAGAGGCAACTTCTCCACAACTTTGGGAGAAACCAAAATCGGAAATCGACGTTCTCGACCGCCCCTCGAAATTATTCAAAAAATCAACGAGAAACTTCAAACGTTTAGGGGGAGTCAAAAATAAATAGGCGAGAGAAAAACACAGGGAAGATCCTCACTTTCTTCTTTTTCCTTTCAATTCCATTCGATAAGGATAAACCTCGCACTCTTTACGAATTTTAATACTTACGAGATAACCAGTTATCTGGAATTCGTCAATCAAAAGAAAAAATACAAGTCCCAACGTGATCCTATTTTTCTAGAATTTCCAGAATTTAAAGAATCTCGAAGAAAGGTTGAACATTTCTCCCGAATAATTGTCGAAGTATACCAACGCAACATCGTGTGACGTACAAATATTGAAACGTCACGCAAAGTTTCAACTTTCGTTTAGTCGATCACCTGTGAACGAAACTCGCAAGCTTCGCTCAATTTTGACCATCTACCTCGAGAGTAAGGCGCAAGAGATAAAAGGTCTAAATTGACTGCAGGATTCATTAACAGACCTGGAAATCAACGATCGCTCTCATTCTCCACAGCTTGGAAAAAAAGTCCTACCTCACACACACTGCGTGCCTTAAGAATACAAAAATCCTTATGTCTTTGACTCTGCGATTTTACGAGTTTGAAATTCGTTCGAATGACATTGCAGCGTCACTAGGGTGGAAAGTGACAGAGAAAGAGAAAGAGAGAGAGAGAGAGAGAGATGAACGTGAGTGGCGGAAAACACGTGAGGAGACGGAAGAGCCAGAAAGACGATAAAGACAGAGAAAGAGAGAGAAAGAGAGAGACAAACGGGGGAAAAGGGATGAACTGACAATGAGTGAGACAACTGAAAAACGTTTCTGAGAATATTGATAAGACGTCGAAAAAACGTTGATAGGTAGTTTTAAGGCTTCGAAAACTAGCTTTGAAAGTGATGGAAACGATTATGAAGCAAGCAATTTTTTTGTTATTCTGCATGTAATTATTGTCTAATATAAATACAATTACATTTTATTTTCTCGTCTTTGAAGCATATAATAATTAAATTACAGTTTAAGAGCGAGTAAAATATTTATCCAGTTTAAGTAAAAGACCCATCATATCTTCAAATTATTCGTTCAAAATATATTCGTTTAAAAAAAAAAAAAAAGGGGGAGAAAACAACTGATTTCACGTGTCGTGGAACACCACTAACTAACTCTGCCTGCCAACGCAATAATTTCAACGCAAACGTTCAATATTCTCACACTAGATGTGCCTCACCCTGTACAGAAGAGACAAGAAGAAGAAGATGAAGAACGAAAAAAGAAAGGTGAAGAAGAATGAGAAAGAGAGAGAGAGAGAGAGGAGGAATAAAAAAAAGAAGAAGAAGAAACAACTGTAATGTAGGGGAGGCTCGTACCTTTTGCCCGCTGTGCAGAGTATCTCTGTAAAGTAAAACAGAAAAGAGAAGAGTTAGAAAAAACGTACACATAAATACAAGACAGATATGAGAGGTTAAGAAGCGGCTGGAGAAAATGGCGGAAACTCGAGAGAGAGAGAAAGAGAGAGAGAGAGAGAGAAAGAAAGAGAAAAAGAAACAGAGACAGAACAGAGAGAAAATGGAGGAGCCAAAGCGGTTAGGGGACGCCGTGTACAGAGTGTCGTGAAATATACGCGAGATATCTGCGAAATGGAAACAGAAAAAAAAAAAAAATTCCTCCGTTTCGCCAAAATATTTGTCGTTTCATCGCCGATTATTTTTAGGGATAATCGATCACTGAACGTTGAAGAAAATATTAAGAGTACCCATAAACAACGTCTAATGTTTTCTTCAAGTTTAGTAAATTCAGTGACATCAGCGCCACCTAGTGACGATAATTTGACTTGTTATAACATAACCTATATTCCATCGACATATAGCTTACTGTTAAATTACTATCATAGATTGAAACTGATAATCGACGAAATAAAATTTTGTACAGTATCAAAAAATATATCTTTTCATCGCTTCTGAGTATATCCCTAATAATTGTGAAACAGAGCCTGCTCTGCTCTTGACATCTTTTCGCGCGGATGTTCAGTTTTTTCGTGTTCTGCAAATTTTCGAGTTTTCTGAATGTTTAAAAAAAAGGAAATCTCGCTGACATATTTTCCGACACTCTGCAAAGAGATCTAAGAAACGTGATTATGACAGAAAAGTGCGAGAGATTCAGACAGAAAGGGAGGGAAAGAGAGACACACAGAGAGAGAGAGAAAGGGGGGCAGAGAAAGAGAAAGAGAGAGAGAGACACACGAAAAGCGGGGTGACAGAGGTAGTGGTGGTAGTGGTGAGAGGGGAAGAAAAAAATGTAGTGTGTTCGAGGGTAATTCGCGGCGTGACGATCTGACGAGGCAAAACGCTGATCTGCTGCGGCACGATCCTGCTTTCGATCTGAGGGATGGCTGAAAATGGAAAAGCACACACTTGTCGAAATTACGCTCGAAGAGATGCGAGAGATTCATTGGAAAGAGAGGAGACGTGGCAAGTATTTTCTTCCTTCGCTCGTACAATTTTCACTTCTGTTTTTCTCAATTTTCGAGTCGATATTTTTCAGGCATCCCATTCCACGAGTACAGTATAGTGAATCAAAACGTTCCGTAAACTTGAATATTAATTTATTTACGCGACTAACAATCGTCAATCTTACGAAAAAAGTATTGACAACATTGATGAAAATGAAATTTCTAAAAACGCGAAGATACCAAAAACAAGGTTTAAATTATTAAAGTCGTTATTTTGCTTTGTTCGTCATTCGCTATTTATCCTGCAGAAGCGCGTGTATTTGCGTGTTTCCTGTTGGAAATGGCCTTAAAACGCAGCGCTGCAAATTTTGTTTATTCGTTTTGTTTAAACGCTCGTCGTTTATGACGAACGTCTGGCTCGCCGTTCGTTAACGACGCAAACAGCAAACTGAAAGAAACGAATCTTTCTTGAAAGGAAATTTCTACGATTCTACGTTGTCGGCGAAGTTTGTTAGAAAACAAGGTGAAATAAAACGGCGAGAAACGAGACAAATTGTATTTTTTTCTATTTTTTTTTTTTTTCTTTCTTTTCTTTTCTTTACAAATTTCTCTCAAGCTCTTCGCAGGCGTTATATCCTCGACGTGGGAGTCCAAAAAATGGAAAAAAGGCTGGCGTGTTTCACAGAGAGAAAGAGAGAGAGAGAGAGAGAGAGAGGGAGAGAAAGATAGAGGGGGAAAAAAAATAAAAACGAACAATCCTTCTTAGTCTACCTGCAACAGTGTAACACTCCATTATACATTTATTTCCTCCCCTCGTGGTTCTTTCAGTGATCGGTTAATGACAGCTCTAGAAAAGAAGTTATTCGAGGAAATCACATTAACGTTGTGGTTAGAGAGGGAGGAAAATAACGAGAGGGTTAAAATTTGTTAAAAGAAGAAAAGGCGAGAAGACGAGGAACACCAAAAGAAAGCATTCTTAAAAACGAAAAAAAAAAGAGTGAAAACACAGTTGTTTATCGTTGGACAATTTTTTAGTATGGCAGAGAAATTAAAGTGGTTAAGTGGTTGAACGAAAGGAAAACAAAAAAAAAGAAAAAAGAAAAAGAAAGAGACGCAGAATCCATTTTATCTGCTATTAACGTGACACCATTTCTACTGAAATTAGAAGACTAAATACAAAGTGTTTCCAACCCTTTGAATTCCCTTCGACACCGCTTTCTACTTCTACTTGTAACTAGACCGCGGATTTTTTTATGCAAGTTTGCATCTCTCAGAGAGGGCCAAAAATCACTTTCTACTAAAATAAATTTGTTAACTTTTTTTATTATAAATATGTTTCTTTTAATTTTTTTATAGATTCTCAAAAAATCATGTTTAAATTTAATTTAAGATCAATAAAATTTGCTTTCTCTTATATTTTGGTGTTTTATTAAAAAAAAAAAAGAAAAAAAAAGCAAATGGGCGGGAAGAAACTTTTGGCTCACCGAAAGATAGGAGGCACGAAAATTTCTCCTCAGTGTCGAGAAATGCATAAAAATTCGCAGTCTGGTTAAGAATTCGTAAATACACATCGCACACATCCCCAAAGCTCCAAAGCTCCAAAGTTAATTAACATGGAAGAAACCTAATTTTGTGAAACAAAATGAGTCGCGAGCTGACAGACCGAGGGAATTTCGTGACGTTCGTTTGTCTATTTGTACTTCGTCGATTAAATTAATCGAATAAATCGTCGTTTTCGCGAAGGAAAAGACTGGACGCAACTGGAGAATTTCTTTGACCACGGTATATTCCGAAGCGGATTAATGAACGTTTCATAAGCTCACTGACACAGACGATCAAAAAGCTCACAAATGGCGATATTCATTCTCGATAATACTCCACTCGCAGTCGCCTCTTCATCTTGCACACGCGATCGATTGAATTCGGAATTCATTTCGAGATACATCGACGAAAATTACTCCCGATTATAATTATTAGATAAATATCTCTCCGCGCTGGAAATGGCGGGTATTAATCTAATCGAAAATTATCAGAGGTACTACCTGCGAGTGACGTCGTTTTTTCGATACTGTACAAAATTTTATTTCATTTCAGAATTTAATACATTAACAATTATCTCCTTTCAATACAGCTTTAATCTATATTATTACAAAATTGTCCATATAATTTTATAATGCAGTTTTAATCTATATATAATTTGTATATAATCTACAGTATATATTATATATAATCTAAATATATTAATATGAAATATATTATACATAATCCAAATATATTAATATGAAATATATTATATATAATTTAAATATATTAATATAAGATATATTATATATAATCTAATATAATAGATTATATTATACATAATTTAAATATATTAATATATTTGTATATAATCTATAATATATATTAATATATAATATAAATATATTAATATATTTGTATATAACACATATTATATATAATATAAATATATTAATATATTTGTATATAATCTATAACACATATTATATATATAATCTAAATATATTAATATATTTGTATATAATCTATAACACATATTATATATATAATCTAAATATATTAATATATTTGTATATACTCTATAACACATATTTTATATAATATAAATATATTAATATATTTGTATATAATCTATAATATATATTATATGTAATCTAAATATATTATATATAATCTAAATTATAATCAATAATATAATTTAACAATAAGCACACTAAATGTCAGTATATTTAACTAGAGTATAGGTTATGTTGTAATAAGTTAAATTATTGTCGCTAGATGGCAATAGATTCGTTAAATTTGAAAAGAAAACGACATTGCTTATGGGTAGTCCTGTTAATTTGAAGATCATTCTGTTGAATTACTGTGGATCATTTAATTTGTTAATTGGAAATAACGTGTTAGAGCGATTTTACACTCGGTGTACTCGATGAAAAATATTTCCGATCTTTCACTTTGGTTGACAAATATACATATGTATGATGATTGTTTCGCGAGTTCACGCGTCCGCATTGTTAAACAATTATTATTCATAATCTGACAAAAATTAAGCGTACTTAAAGTCGAGAGTCGTTCGTCGAATTATTCAAATTGAACACTTCCGTAGTTTGCTAATTTCATTTGAAAGTATTACGTATTAATTATTCGAATTAACAGCGTTATTCGTAGTTGCATGTAGCAGGCGGTACGAATATTTCCAAAGTCTACATTTCCACGGACGTAAATTATTGAAAAGTTGCAAATAGCACACGAAATTGACGCAATTACTATTTCATAGTTTCCGTGGTCCATTCCGGTGTTTCTTCGTTTTGTGAATGAGCGTAGACGGACGTGTAATCAAACCGTAATCGAATAATCAACGAACGACGAATGGCTCTAATTAATTTAGGCATTCCAAGTTTTGCTGTCTTCGCTCAATTTCGAACTGCTGGTATTTTCAAATAGACGAGAGAGCTATACATTATTAATACATAACTGTAAATGTAGGAAAAAAAGAGAGAGAAACCAGCTCAAATGTCGTGGTTTTGACGACAGGATTAAAATTCGATCTCCAGGGAGGAATTGAAATTCGAAGGAGTCGAAATGTGAACTGGATCGAAAGTACAGTGAACAGAAACTCGAAATTGGCAAATTTCTCTATTTTGCACGCAGTTCTAAAACTGTCACGACGAGACTACAAATTGACAAATTTCTCTATTTTGTATAATTTTAAATTCGGAAAATTCCCACGACGAAATTACAAATTGGCAGATTTCTCTATCATTGCAGAGTCCAAAATTCGTAAAAATTACCAAATTTTCGACATTGGCAACTTTCTGTGTGTTTTGGCGACAGTAGGAGCGCGAATGAATCCATGGACGATCGAGTGGGAATTTTTGCGCGAGTAGGCGCAAGTTTGCACGCGCGTCGGAGCATCGTCGGCCCAACACAAGTCGGAGAGGCGGTAAGCGCCTTGTGGTCGGCTCCGCGAGGGCGGTGGCTCGGGCTGCGTTATCGTAGGCTAACAGGCAGCTCCGTTCGCAAAGGGTTGATAGCGGCGCCGTCGTGCTGACTAATTAGAATTCCTTGCCGGCGATACGTAATCTCGCCGAAGGAAATTAAGCCTGGCCCGCTCGAAAAACCTGACACGACGCCCTCCCGGTTTTAATGCGCCTGATTATTACCTATTTAGCATTGCTAATTATTTCTCTTTTTTCCCTCCCCTCCTTTTCTCTAGAGAAAATTACACAGTGAAGAATGTTGCTTATTTTATCACTGAAAGTGATTTTAGCGAGCCTCTTCGGGTGCAACGCTAATGCAACGAAAATTAGCAATTGGTTGATTTGGGTCACGTGATTCGTGAGGGGGCGTGGCGTAGACCTCGAGTAGGAGTGGCGTTGTCTCCTACTGAGCGATCGCGCCTGTAATTTATTTTCTATCGATTCAAATGTTTGCATGTCAATTTTTATGGCAAAAAAGTCGTCTTCATTTCCTAGTCGGAACAGTTGCTTCTGGGCCTTTCAGTGAGACGAATCGTACAGGGGGTACAAGTAAATTAAAATAAAATTAAAATAATTAAAACGAATTAAATTTGGAAGAAGACGAAATTAAAGAAGAAAAGAATTTTCGATCCTACGGTGCAATATTTATAAAACAATATGAGGAACGAACTTGTCCAAAAAGAAGCGAAAAAATATCCTGGCATATTTCGCAGAAGAAAAAGAAAACAATCCTTGCAATTAGTCTACCTTTTCAAATTCTTCCTTTCCGCGTGCGAGAGAACGTGTTCTTCTTCACATCGGCCGCAAACGAAAACGCGTTTTTCAGCGTTTGCTGACCCGAGTTTTATACGAAACTATACAGCGACGTCGAACGACGAAATTATTCAAACTCCCGGGGGCCGGGCGGTTAATTAATTCTATACATTACCCAGCGAAAGTTAAAACGGCGTTCGAACGCGTATTGTAAAACACGCGCTCGCGCGTGCTGAATTATTCGCGAGGAGGCGGTCCGCTGGTTTTTCCGCGGCGCTTCAATTAAACGAAACGAAACGAAACGAAACGAAATCGATTCGTTTCGCGAATCGGGTGGGTTCACCGCCGCGCCGTGTTTGTAATATTAACGCCAGGGCGCGGGTTCTCCGCCGAAAAAACCGCCCTGCGATTATATAATAATAAACGATATCGAACATCGCCGGATGGGATGGACGGATGGCCGGAAACAACGGATGAGAGGAATTTGAAAAATTAACTCGTTGCTTTGCCACGCATAGTTCTCAACTTGTTCCCGGCCAACGCGGCCAAGCGCTTTTGCCAAGAGATTCCAGCGACCGCGATGCGAACGATAACACATAGAGAGAGAGAGAGAGAGAAAGAGGGAGGGAGAAAAAGTTTTCTCAATAAAACCTCGCCTTTTCTGATTAATCCCTCTGTGAGGGATCGCAGGCAAATACGTTTGATAAAAAGAAAAAAAAAAAAAGAAAGAAAAGAAAGAAAAGAAAAAAGATACAGAGAGATATTTTTCACCGACAGTTTTAACCCAGATACGATCGAACCTGCCGTATTAATTCCAATTAATACGCAATGATAATAATACTTGATAATAACACCAATAGTGTGTGAAACGTTTATCTTTCACGTTCGCGACAGACGTTCGTCGGGATTTAAGAGACAGAGAGCGAGAGAGAGAGAAAGAGAGAGAAGATGGTACGTGCGTTTCTCTGCGCGACGAAGAGATACAGAGACGAAGAGGACGGCACGATCGAGCGTGTTGGCGATCGGCAGAGCCAAGTTGGAGGAGGATGACGCAACAGCTACAGGTAAACGTAATTAGGGGTTGATCGAACGGTAAGCACAGGCCTGTCTAATTGCCCGAGCGGATAGCTCTCTTCCAACAGCCGGAAGCCTCGAAGCTTCCAACTCTCTCGTTCGCGGAGTGTTACAAAGTTGGATAAATATATCAAAAGAAATCCAAAGGATTTTCTTTCGTATTACATTTTGTGTTGTATTTTGTATTTTATATTTGTAGTATGTTTTGTATTTTATATTTCTAGTATATTCTGTAGTTTATATTTGTGGTCTATTTTACGTTTTACTATATATTTGTAATATATTTTGTATTTTGTATTTTTGTACAAATCATCGGGCGAAATCGTGCGCGAGCAGAGGTGGAATCCTCCGGTTTCACGTTTCACAGAGTCACGTTCAGCGCGAAAACGAGGAAACAGGCTTCTCGAAGAGGCGCGTAACGTCGTGGCAGAGCGGCGGAAACGCGACAAGTTTCGAGCCAGCCTGTACAATCGTCGCGCGACGACATAAAGCAAATTAGACGTGTGATATCTAGGTTACCGTAACTTACGCAACGCGCTCACTTAATTTCACTGAAACACCGGGAGAATGCGCCGTGCAATGCACTTGATACACTTAAAGTCCTATTACCGGGGCCCACGCCCAGGGAAACGGAGATAGCGAGGTAACCCGTTTCTCGTGCCTTTCTCCGAAGAGAAATAGAAAACGCGATACACGCGACTGCCGAGACGGGAACACGGAGCTGCGTCTAATTTTCTAAAGCGTTTTCTTTGCGCTTTTGTTTGCAAACATTATTATTATTATTATTATTGGATGATCTTTCTCTCGACGAACGATTCACCGAGTTTCTCGAAATAATCTTTCACGTGCGAGATATTTACGACGTGTTGACTTAACCTCTTGCACTGGAATGACTTGCCACGCGCGTCGAGAATTTTTTGTCCCAAATTGCAACATTTTCTCAGTTTTAAGTATATTTAAGTATAACAAATGATAAGTTTATTATTTCTTAATCATTTCTATCCAGTGATATCGCACCTACGAGTTGAAAAGAGAAAGAAAGCGACGAATTATTGTATACGGTTCGGTCACTCGTTACGGTCCGCAAACCAGTTGCCAGCGCACGGAGTTAAACCAGGCGAGAATGGTCAAACAAGACGGGATAATCTTCCTCGCGAATAATTAATCGAACTTCTCGAAATAAATTGACGAGACGAATTTTGTAAATTTATTCGATATTTGCGAAACATCACAGACTGTTCTGGTAGATATTTAAAGCGACACGTATCTACTGAAATAAAAGAGACTGAGGCAAGATTGAAAAACCAAGGGACAGGAGAGTTCCAGGATCAAAGCAAACTATGTCATCGAAGACCGGCGGGGAACAACGAGGAAGGAAATTAACAGAAAGAGGATGGATGGAGGGAGGGAGGAAGGGAGCCTGGGATAAAACGAGTAGCACGGACCGAATCGGGGCTCGTTACCCGTAACTAAACGTTCAATCGAACGTTTATGAGCCACCTGCGCGATCCAAACAGGACTCACACGCATCGATAGGCAAATAATCGAACGTATTCGAGGTAGGTATACCTCGTGTATCGATGACGACACGATTGAGCTGCCTTTCCAACGAGGCGGCGCACTCAAAATTCTCCGCGACCACGAATAATCGTAGTCATCGTTCGTTCAGATGCCATTTTCCGTCCATTAATCGTTCATTTGCCTGCGGACACGCGGTTTCCCAATTGAATTTCCATCACGGTTGCGCCGTTCTCGGGAGATGAAGAATCAAGAATACTAATAAGACTAGTCTTTCTCGAAATGTTCTCTCAAATATATCGCCAAGTTTGGCCAAAAAGTAATTGCGTTTTTTTTTCAGAGATAGACGAAAAATGAAAAATAATAAATGTAGATAAATATAATGGACGAGTGTGAAGAATACATTTCTTTTGAAAAGGAAAAAAAATTATCTGAAGAAACCTTCATCTGCAACAGTGTCCAAATTGACGAGGATTAAATTGTTTTATTGTCAAAAGACAATGACTTCTTGAAACTTTCTTGAAAGTTGACAAAATGGCAATCAAACAGAATGGTCGATGTATGCGTCTAATAAAATTTCTGTTTCCGGTGAAAAATTCGCTTCTCGTTCGCTTTCTGACCAATCCAATATACAAACTATTTAAAACTCGTCGCGAGACGAGAGAAGACCAGAATCCAATTGTCTTCGCGGATTGTCGAACAGTCGGATACACGTGAATTTTAATCTCTCGTTATTCCTCGCGCGACGGTACAAACGAATCTGGCCGTTTCCTGGCCGAGCTCAGACAAAAGCACCACAACAGTGCAATTTCGAAATGAAAAGTTTCTTTCCTCGAACAAAAAAAAAAAAAAAAAGAAGAAAGCAATTCCGGCTGAGCGTTTTGCCAGAAACAGACGGATACAATTATTAACCGAGTTTCACCCTGCAAAAGTAGAAATAAAAAAAGGGAGAGAGAAAAGGAAAAAAGGGGAAGAAAGAAAGAGAGAAATGAACGGGGTTGAGCTTTGAGGAGCGTTTAAACGACAGCTAGGAAAATCCACGAAAAATATCACGTTGGGTGGGGGAAATGAAAAGCAGTTGGGAAAATGAAAAGAGGAGCCAATAACGAGAAGAATCTCCGACCGAAAACGTCCATCACGAGAACGTGTTCCTCCAGCCTGCAGGAATTTTTTCCCTTTTTTTTCTTTCACTCCCTTCCTTTCTTCCTTTCTTCCGCGTGCACGTACATTTGTTTATTTATTCGTTGACTTTGATACTCTTTGCGTTTGTTTCAATTTATTTTTCTATCTCTTTTGTTTCTTTTTTTTTTTTTTTTTTTGTTTAAATTTTTCGAGAGAGAAACAGCACATGGCCGCAAGCCAAGAACGAAACTTGTTTTTGAAGGTTCGCTTTCGCTTTAATTGAATCGACACGCGCAGCCGAAACGATTGCTGTTTCTAGCTCGACACGCGTTGATTGGAACCAACTTACTTTTTTCCTTCCGCGTGTTCTTTTTTTCTTTTTTTTTTTTTTTGTTTTTCTCTTCCGCGAGTTCTCTTTTTTTCTTTTCGTTTCGGACGAACCATCAGACATTCCAAACGGGAATGGAAAAATTGCTCCGACGTGCGAAACGTCGACTCGTCACGTTAGCTCTTGCGCTCGCGAGAAATTGCGGGATACAGAGAAATTCACACAAAACGCGATCTCGTCTCGAAGAAAGACGAATAAAAATTCGCCCCTCTTTTCTTATTTAAAATACATGATACGTCGAGTTCTATCGACGCAATTCCATACATGCGATAACGATCGATCGGGACGGAAGGCAAACGAGAACGAAACTGTTGCAAAAAAGGAGGGGCTAACCTAAACCGCAGCAACTTGAAACGAGTCTATATAAAATGTCCAAACGAGAACCAAAAAAAAAAGAGGAGAGAAGAGAAGAAAAGAAAGAAATCGGTTGGGAATATCGAGTGTCTGGAGGACGGTGGCCCATGGTAAATGAGCGAGACCAGGAAGTTTCCGAGTGCAAATGAGGCGAGGCACGAACGCGAATCGTCGACGCACTCGTTTCTCGTCTGGCGGATCGCCACCAACGCCGCTTAATGGGAAAAGAGCTTTCCTCGAGAGCGACGATAATTGAAGCCAGCTTCCTCTCTCTCCCTCTCTCTCTCTCTGTGATCCCGCGACTGGAAACAAGCACCCTCTTCACGTCCGCCTACGTACCATCCCCCTGTGCGCCATCGACCAAACATTGTAGCTTTTCCCGCATTTTGCGAATTTTCAACCACAAAATTACTCTCTTCTGTGCGAAAATATTCTTTAAACTGGTCAATTTTCGATCAGACAGTAGATTTTTTTGCGAATTTTCGAGAGATTCTCAAGTGTAAGATTGCGCAGACTGCGCAATAGGGAAAAATACATAAAGTGCGCCATGGATGAAACACTGTAGCTATTCGTTTCGATTTCTACTATATTTTGCGAATTTTCAACTACAGAACTATCCTCCGTCGTCGCGTGAAGAAGCGAGGGTGCTCAAGTTCCACGAAATATTCCTCAAACTTGTCAACTTTCAATCACTGCTAACCAAATTTGGTGGATTTTGACTGATTTGCGAGAGATTCTCAAATACACGATGGCACAAAATGAAGGTTACATGGAAAAATAGATGGACGAATTATAGCTTTTTGTTTCAATTTCTTTCGTATTTTGCGAATCTTCAACCACAAAATTACCCTCCAACTTTCAATCACTGGTAGCCAAATTTGGTGGATTTTGACTGATTTGCGAGAGATTCTCAAGTGCAAGATGGCACAAAGTGCAGGTAACATGGAAAAATAGATGGACGAATTATAGCTTTTCGTTTCAATTTCTTTCGCATTTTGCGAATTTTCAACCACTCTCTATGAGATACTACTTAAACTCGTCAATTTTCGACTAGACAACGGGCTTCCACGAATTTACGAGAGATCCTCAAGTGGAAGATTGCACGGAGTGCGCGTAATACGGGAGAGATGTATGAAATATTCAAATATGATGCGTGATGCGAGCGATTTCAAAGAACGCGACAGGATATCGACTTGTGAAACGACGCGGAGAAGACGAGGGAAAAGAAAACGGAGGGAAATGTTTCCCAGCGGAAGAGACAATGCGGCTGCGACTGCGGTACGGATGTGTCAAACGCAGCCAAATCAAAGTAACTACTTCGAATTTCCAATCTCGCGGCCGTCTTGCCACCGCGTTCGGCGTTGTCTCGTCGATGGAACGTCGGCGCGAAGTAAATATCGTGGAAGCCTTACAAGAAAATCGTAAGAACGATGCGGCTTTTCGTTAAAATCGACGGTTTATTGTAAAATTTCTCGTCTTTTAATTACAGTTCAGACTGAATTTACGACTTTAACAGTGGAGCTTCTGTTCGAAAAATGGCACGCAAACGCGGACGTTTTGTCAAGTACCAGATGATAACAAACGTGCGCAACTTTTGAATAACAACTTTATCAATCCGACGATCCCGGCAGTAATTAAAAAGGAAAAAGACAGCTTTATTAACCCGAACAATTCCAACGTAGCTACCATAAAATCTCCAAATCGCGAAAACAAAGAGAGAGAAATATAAAAATAAAATACAGAGACGCACGCGCGCGCATATAGAGTTATGAGAGTTATTCGAGCGGCATAACAGAAACTGGTTATATAATTATCAGCGACCAAGAAATATTGGCTGGTTGACTAAACTCTTTTTTTTTTTTTTTTTTTACGCACCGACAACGTGTTCGTCGAATAACGTTTTGTATTTTTCCGCGCGCATGTTTTTCCGCCACGGTTTTCATAAAACATCAATTTCACCGACGAAAAAAAAAAAAAAGAGGGAAAAAATTGAACAACGAAACGTTCATCACGATTGGTATACGTCGAACATCTTTACCGCAAGCCATTACGTACTCCATAAACTAATAAACGGAGTAACCGCGAATTGGTTGAATTCTCTTTTTTTTTTCCACCCTCCTTTTTTATTTTGGAACAGACCACACTGCTTGCATTTTGCGCGCAGTGTTTCGTGCGAGCGGTTAAATAAAAGTTGCAAAAAAAAAAAAAAAAAAAAAAAAAGAGGAAAAGCGGCAGAGAAAATAATGGAAATATTGATCGATGGAAGTTTCTTCACGTTTGGATGGCAAAAGTTTGAGAAGTAAATGGTAAATAGTATTCGCTCGTTATATTATTTCATACATTAAGAATTTTCAAAGATGCAATTAAGAAAAGTAATTGGTAGTTCATCGAAAAAAATAATCAAAATGTGCTTTTGAAATTGCGTAAAAAGTGACTATTATCTATCCAAAAGTGCATCTATCCTTTCTCGTGTCTATAGAGAACAATAGCTCGATGTTAAATCGATTAAACTAGAAATCGAAAAATTGCTTGACTAAAAGGGTAAAAATAAAGAAAGAAAGTAAATTCAAACTATTGAGCAGAGTCTAAGGAAAGAAGGGGAAGCAAATTCCATAGGTTCGAACTGAAAGCAAGATCCACGTACGCGATACGACGAATCCCATCTCGGTGGAAAAGCCTTTCCAGCCGATCTGTCGGCTTATTTTCACCGTCGGCTCTCGCCGAGAAGAGAGAGGCCGGCGTCAGAAGTCGGCGACGATAGAAAAGAAGAAGAAGAATCGCGCGGCTGACACCGCGGCACAAACGCCGTCTACTGAATTTCAGCGACAGCCACCGAGGAGAACGTCGAGTATCCGTGACGATAAATCCCTTCGATGCCGAAAAGGAAACCGGCACGCGTTCGTTCCTCCTCTTTCACGCCCGGGAAATACTCCGGGCCTTTTAAAGCATTCTATCTTCCGAACGTATTCTTTGGATGTCCGACATCCCGATCGTTCCGACGAGAGACAGTCCCTGTCGATTTTTATGAAACTGTTCCTCTCGAGCGAACGATTTGCCCGTGACAAAAAAAGAATATTTGAACCTTTATACCTTTATACCTTTTCCTCTTTGAGAGACGCAAAATTTTGCCAAAGACGCGATGCCGTCGTGAAATTTCTTTCTCGTTAAAATACTCGCCGACGTCTGTTTTTTACAGTGTCGTTACTGTGAAGGTGATTTTAGCAGGGATAACCCAGAAAATCGGGCCTCTTCGAGTGCAACGCTGATGCAACGAAAATTAGCGATTGGTTGATTCGGGTCACGTGAGGGGGCGTGGTCTAGACCTAGCGATCGCGCCTGTAATTTGTTTTCTATCTAGTAAAATTTTATGATAAAAAGGTCGTCTTCATTTCCTAGTCGGAAGAGTTGCTTCGTGCCACTCGTGGCTTGGCATTGTCGCGACGAAAAATCAGGTTTTCTCGATTCGCGAGTCCGGGGCGTTCTGTTGCTACTGCTTCTCTCGGTTTATCCAGCTGGGCACGGTATTTGCCTCAATTTATCGCTCGATCACCCGGAACCGACTCGAGAAGCAAAGTTCCCTGATAATCCCACGAAACAGAGAGCCAAACTTTGCGAGGGGGTGTAGATCTGGTTTCGACGCACCAGGCTGCGCTTGTTCTCCTCTTCCGGTCCAAGTTCGCTCTCTTCGGGGATCGTCGTGCAAGGTCCACTCTTCGTCTGCGGTTGTCAAACGTCTCGGCACCGCGAGCGAGCAAAAACACGCGCGTTGCCACGCGGCCCACGCGATTTCGTTCGGTGAGTCGGCGTGACACCCGTGCTTCCAGTTTCGATGCCACTCCCGTTTTCTTTGAACGTCCATGAACCGATCGATGACGGAACATTTAAAACTTTTGACGTTTCTCGAACCAACGGTCTCTCCCTCTCCATTGAATTTCGAATCGTATCGTCGTTCATCTTGGAACAACGTCCGTGATTTTCGACGGAAATGACAAAAATATGAAAATAAAGAGAGAGAGAAAGAGAATGCAACTACCTTTCGTTTAATACTCGTCAAATATCTTTCAAGATCGACCGCAGCGACAGCACGGAAATCGAAAACTGAAAACTAAACTCCAACAGAGACTCTCCTTTTTGCACAAAAGTGCTGCAAGTCAAAAGAAAAGCGCGACAACGAAAAAACAAAAAAACAACAACAACAAAAAATGTACGTACGCTGACAGAGAGAAACGAACGATTTTTAAACTTTGCGCACAGAAGCACTATCGTTGGTTCCTACATTTTGAAGCAATGACAAAAAATGAAACGGCTTGCTCTCTGACAAACCTGTTTTTTTTTTAACCTCTCTGTTTCTTTTTGAAAGCAGATCAATGGGCGGTATGAAAAATTGTCAAAGGCTCGCGTCAATCATTTCCGCGTTTTTCCCAAAGAATCGCCCCGTTCGAACGTGTATCGCAAAGTCCATTAACACCGCCAGAGTTTTGGTTGCATCTCTTCTGCAAATACGGATACGCGTCGCGAAAGTTTCTCGTTCTCTCCTCTTTTTTCGGAAACGCTCGGGAAAAAAATCAAAAATAACGCGCGCAACATGTACGAAATATAATTCGAAAATAATCGCAAGTAAATGTTTCGCTACTTCGCGGATCGTTCTCACTCGATTGTTTTACGTTCGTCCGACTTCCACCGATCATCAATTTTATTTCCCCACGTTTCAACGTGTAATTCGACGCTCGATCCGTAATTTCCCTACCATACTCGATGTACCGTATCGTTTCACCGCCCTGCAACGTAAATTACGTAGACGCGAAATTAATAACGCTAGGTAGAATTACCATGATTATTAATATTAATTCGCTTTGTGTTTTCAAGACGGTGTACGATTTGCATGATTTTCACGAGAAGAAAGAAAACGAAGCATTTTCGCGAGCTGCCAGCAGCGTCGATTTTTAAATCTCGCGGATAAAACAATAACACGGAACGGAACTCCAGGCAAATTGGCTCAGGTCAATTAACGCTGGAATTACCAAAATTGATCATTTTTGTTAGATTTTTATAATATAACACAAAACGGTGTATTTTTGAAGACTATTGTATTATATAAAAATTTTCTGTTTCTTTTATTTTAACTCTACGCTTACTTCGGCCGCGGCGGAACGAGACAAAAATATACACATTGATCGAATATCATTTTCCGAGTCCGTTAATCCGTTTTGAAATAAAATCTGTTTTTGAAATTCCCGGTAACATTTTAACAACGGCCTAAAATGTTTGTTTCAAACAAACATTAATTTTTCAAACAAAACAAACCTAACCACAAAATTCGAAAAGAGATCACCAGTTATACCTATAGCCAGTCTTTTCCGAATTGCAATTAAGAAATATTTTTTTGTTAAAATAGTTTCTTATCGTATAAATATCGTATAGATATTCAATAGATACCGTATATATCCGTTTCTTGTAAATCTAACCTCAAATTTTTAAGACACCAACAAACAATTATACCTACAGTCGGTTTTTCCGAATTGCGATAAATTAAAAAAGATTTTTTTATTACAATTTCATTACTTTATTGCAATCGTTATTACTTATCGTATAAATATTGTACAAATATTCAATAGATACCGTATATATCCGACTCTCGTAAATCTAACCTCAAATTTTTAAGACACCAACAGTTATACCTACAATCAGTTTTTTCCAAATAGATTAAAGAAGATTTTTTTATTAGAATAATTTCTCATCGTATAAATATTCTACATCATATAAATATCGTATAGATATTCAATAGATACCGTATATATCCGATTCTTGTAAATCTAACCTCAAATTTTTAAGAGCTCAACAGTTATACCAACAGTTATACCTACAGTCGATTTTTCCCGAATTGCGATAAATTAAGAAAGATTTTTTATTAGAATCTCATTATTTTATTGCAATCGCTATTACTTATCGTATAAATATTGTACAAACATTCAATAGATACCGTACATATCCGACTCTCGTAAATCTAACCTCAAATTTTCAAGAGCTCAACAGTTATACCTACAGTCGATTTTTCCCGAATAGACGAAAAAAGATTTTTTATTAGAATAATTTCTCATCGTATAAATATTCCACTGTCGACTGAAAGAAAATAGAAAAAGCACGTCTCGATGGCTAAAATGTATCAAGTACGTACGTCCAAAGTGTATTTTTAATACGTAGTTACTCCAACACGTCGATAAATGCAGTGTAGCATATCCGGCGCTCGTAATGAAAGGGTTAATGCCTCTGATGGAAATTCCACGCTTCCAGTCCAGTTTCAAAATTAACCGCGCTCGATCCACGAAAAGAACCCGATTTACGCGAAGAACCCGACCTTCCCGATTTTCGTCAAAGGAACTAATCCCGAAACGTGCTCGATCAACCGGTGGATCCCCCTCCGGGCAAGTTTCGCGGTATTTCGTGATTATTAATTGACCTAATTTCGAATCGATGGTCGCCGAGAGAAACGTGGCCGCGGCAGAGCCCATGAACCGCGGGCTCATGATCGTGGATGGATCGTCGGTGTCGGTTCTGTGCGTGCCTGATCAAATCGGACAGAGCGGTTTTGTTTGCGCGACCGATACGGCTTTCGGCCGCGAAATCGAATTCGAGTTCGAGTTCAAATTCGAGCTCGCGCGATCGCGAGGCGACGCACGGTTCGGACAATCCGAGTTCTAATGGGTCTGTAAACATTTGCGTGCAAAGATCAAACGGCATACCACGGCGATGTCGCTGCGGCACGCCGCACTGTCATCGAATTCGAACGCTAATCATGCTCATAGACCGAGAGGGTCTCTGCGAATCCCCTACGGGGATTTCGTGCCAATTTCCACCTATTTTCTCCGATTGCCTCCCAGCTTTATGGCCCACGCTGCCTCCCGTTCCCCGACAGTGGTCATTTGCGCCATTTTTGGCAATTATCTTTTGCGTTCGCTACTTTTCCCTCGTTTCTCTTTCATACGCAGGTATGTTACGTTTGTTACTATAGGTTCCGTTTCAATTCGCTTTAATAACTAATAATTATGGTAATTAACAATTAATGGTAATCACTATTACTACGGGGTATATTATTATTATTATTATTACAGGATTCAAATTAACCTTTTTGCAGGCTCATCTTTTCGCACTGTAAATTAACAAAATTCTCGATCTTGCAGATGGCCATCCTGCGAATCAAGTTTCTCCTTACTGAAAATTAAATTGGTCATCTCGACAGTTCCAGCGTAGAGGAAACTATAGTCGAAACGTGGACTAGATCGATTTGTCAAGCTCGATTGTCAGTGACAAATTTCGGACGAGGAGACATTCATTCCCCGATTTGCCGTGGCGGCGGCGAATCGGTCAGTTCATTTCGTCAACAATTAATTAGTAATCAGCTGCCGAGCTGAATTATCCAGAGTCGTTTCAGGGATGGAAGCAATCAGGCACACGTAGCTAACCAATCGATAATTAGACGGTAAATAATCATTTAGTATCACCCGGTCACTCTGGAAGCAATCAGGGCTTCCAATTCGATATTCCAAGTCAGATCAGTCAACATCCTAAGCGCTTAGGCCGTCGCGATATTGCTCGCCCCGAGTTGGACGGCAATCTCCTCGGCTCCGACACACCGACCAGGGTAATTGTCCCTTGATTCGTCATCTATCGGGCAAATGTCTCGCGCAAATTTTTAATCGCCCCGACTGATTCTGCCACGATGAGTTTTCAAAAAATTACATTAAATTCGCGCGAGAAATAAAATTTTGGCCGATCCTTCGAACATCGTGACGTTGATTAATCGTTAATTCTGTTTGCAAACTATAGTTACTGTATAAGAATATAAATATAGAACAGAAGAGGAACGTCGACAAAGATATTTTTTATTCCTCCTTCGTCGTTGCTCGCAAAGCACAAAATCATTTCTTTTCTTGAGAACGAATCCTACTGCAATACTTCCCCGCGTGGGTGAGTACTTTGCCGATTCGCAGAACTTGCGAGGGAGGGGGGAGAGAAGAATCGTTGTTCTTCTTTCGTCGTGAAATTCAAAGGAGAAAAAAATGAGGCGAGGCGAGGCAATGGCTTGTCGACTCGGTCTCGGTTGTCGATCCTCCGCCTCTTTGCCGGCCCATGGCCGGTTCTACTAATTAACCCCCGCATAATGGAGCGTGCGACGGGGAGGTTGCACGCTGCGGGGAGACGCGAGACTGGCTTTGATATTTAATCGCGTTTAACACAAGCGTCGAGGGGCCAGGTCGCTTTTAATTCTGTTTGTCCCGCGAAAGAGCGAATTTCCTGGCAGCGGCCCCGCGCTAATCGCGCAAAGGATCCCCGGGATTACAGCGACGCGAGCGCACGCACCCCTACCCCCCCCCCTACCTCCCTCCCGCCCTCTGGTTTTACTCGAATTACCGTTCTCTGTCCTTCCTGTTTCCCTTCCTTCCCTTTGTGGATCAGTCGCCGCCAGTTCTTTTCGAACCAACTCGGTGGTTTCTCGAACGGATTGGTTAATTCGCGATAATCACGGAGGTTACGTCGAATTTTCGAGCGTCGAGGTACAGAGTCAGCGAACAGACCCCTGGTTTTCTTACTTTGTTATTCCATCAACGAACATTGGTTAAAAGTAAAGGTTCATCATTTAACGCTGCGGACGCGTGGGTCCTAACAGCGACTTTACGGATCTGAACGTAATTTTCCTATTAGGTGACTAATGTTCGCTAATGTTCGATTCGTCATAGTTGTAGCATCAGTGTGAGTTTAAATAATCTGACTGTTAACGTTATTGGAGACATAAATATTACGTGATATAGACATCCACGTGTTCGGAATCATAAAGTCGCTGTTAGGACTTTTTCAGAACTGTCGAGTCGCGACCTATGGTTCCATCCTGAAGAAAAATTCTGACTTTGAAATTCAAAGTCAAGGCGACAGATCCTTTGCATATATTGCACGTGAAATGTCGAAGGTGTGAATTCATCACTTTTCGTTCCACCCTGTACATTACTTTGGCCCTCGGCAATTCCAGCGTTAAAATTAAAATTTTAGTAGTAAACACATCGACCGTGTGAATCGCCGTGAAATTAAAATCAAAGCGAACAAGTGAAAATAAATTTGAGACGAGGCGGTTGGGAGGAAGGAGAGGGAGAACGAAATGACGAATTACGAGGGACGTCTTTGGAGAAACAGGGAGGAAGTTTCGATTAACCAGCCGGACAAACCCTTAACGAACGCTGGAGGCTCGTTGTTTCTCCAAACGAGGGCGCGGCAACGGGCTGAACGTAAGATTCCTTTGTAATTCGGTTTATCCTCGCCTCCGGGGCCCTTCCCTTTGTGTCCCGGCCATTTTTAATTCCCCCTCTGTATAGTCGCGAGTGCGGTGTTCCGTTGAGCGCCAGCGAAAATTTCGCAACGACAAACGCGAAGCGAGGAAAAAGCAAGCGTGGTGCAATGGGAATTACACGATGGGAAAATGAAGGGGAGAAGATGAAAAAGGAGGGAAAGTCGATTCGACGATTCGACGTTGTGATAATTGTTTCGTTTCCCGTTCTCTTTTCTTCTTTCTTTCAATGTTTTCGCGTCGCGTTAAACGTTCTGGAATTTGACTCACAATGCAACGAGCGAAGAACTTGATCGGATGCGTTGCATTCCGTAATTATTAAATTCTGGATATTCAGAATCTTCAATAGAAAAATAAGAATTAAATATTTCATGGATAAAATTGTAAAATTTTTAATAACAAACTGCATTGAAAGGCCCAGAAGCAACTCATAAAATTTTATTGATATGCAAACATTTGAATCGATAGAAAACAAATATAGGCGCGACAACGTCCTACTCGAGGTCTACCCCACGCCCTCTCACGAATCACGTGGCCCAAATCAACCAATCGCTAATTTTCGTTGCATCAGCGTTGCACCTGAAGAGGCCCGACTTTCTGGGTTACCCCAGCTAAAATCACTTTCAGTGATAATAAATGTAGATGTTAAAGTTCGATTAATTTCAACTGTACGATTTTTCTAATAATATGAGAAACTTTTAAATAGATGTGTTAAACGTTCTAGAATTGTCTAACACTGTATTTAAGTGAAGAACTTACTTAAAGTAAATACATTTTTCTTTTTTCAATTAATTTAACTTTATGATGAATCTTCGTTGCCGAGAATAAAATTAAATACGTCAAATTTTAATAGTTGATTCGACGTTGCTCGAGAGTTAACAAAACTGCACGCGTATTGGAGATAAATGGGAGAAACGCCAAGAAAAAAAGATCGCGCTGTTTCTGTAATTTTATATTCGCTAAACAAAATTCCGCACTTCTGGAATGTGCGTTTTTAATTATCTCTCTGCCCGAGACAGCTCCGATTCTGCAACCGAGGGAAAAGCCCTCGGTTCGTCTCGTCTGTTTGGAATGAAATCACAATTGAGTTAATTAATAGATCAAATTCAAAAGTCCGGAAATCCACAGAACGCACTGGTCCCGGGAAATTCAAACTCCATCCCCCTGGTTGCGTCTTAAGGGAACAAGATCCTCCATCAGTCAAAACCGACGCATTTTTTTAAATTTACCTTTATTTACTTTAGTGAAAAAAGGCCACTTTTCCAGATTCGATTCCACCAGTTTCCATCGTTTCGACTCGATTCCTCGCGAAAACCCTAAATCCTAAACGAAACTCTCTGGAAGTAAGCGGAGAAGGGGAGAGAGAGAAAAAATAGCAACAGAAACATCAGTTCCCATTCGATGGAAACAAAACTTGGTCGAGGAATCGCAGCGACGCTGGCGAGAATTGAGCAGCTTAGCGGAGGAATCCACCCCCTCAAAAAAAAAAAAAAAAAAAAAAGCAAGGGAAGTTTATGGTTGATACGCAACGCAGAAAAGTCCTAAACGAGATTTCCGGGTGTGGTAGCAGAACGAAAATTCCGAGTATCGTGGCTCGATTTATCGAGGCTTACAGAAGGCCCATTTTTCCCCTAACGAATGGTTCAACAACTTCCAATCGTCCACGGCCGATTATTACTCGTTACGGCCTTCCTTAATCCGAATTCCAACCAGCGTATCCGCAATTCGGATTTGTCCCCGGTATTTGCAAGAATCTGCGTTGCACGCACGTGGCTTAAATGGAATTTCAGACCGCGAAACACTCTTGTTTACTTTACTTTCTCTGGCTCTCTCTCTCTCTCTCTCTCCCTTTTCTTCTTTATGTCACGTATCCAGTCGAGTTTTCAGACACTTTTGAAATTACGATTACACTCGTTGTGTTTGAAATTGTACAAAAATCGTGAATTAATTATAAACGTGCACGAAAAATTATACCAGAAAATGTGAATTGTATCAAATGACTCTTGGATTTGCTAAAAAGTTCTTTTACTTATTGTATTTGAAGTTGTGTAAAATCTCATAATTTCAAATATTACATATGAACTTGCGTAATAAGAATATAAATACAAATTCAAATATTATATTTGATGAATATAATTCCTGAAATATTATGTGCAATTACAAATACAATTTAATATAAATCCAAATATATTGTGTTTTGTAAATACAAAAAATACAAATTAAATACAATTTAAAATACAAAAATTGTAAATATAATTTAAAATTATAAATCCGAAATATATAGAATTTTATAATTTCAAATGTTACATATCAAATATAAATACAAATTCAAATATTATATTTGATAAATATAATTCCTGAAATATTATATTTTGTAAATACGATTTAATACAAATCCAAAATATATAAAATTTTGTAATTTCAAATATTACATCTAAAGTTATAATAATAATATAGATAAATAATATAAATATAAATTCGAATGTTATATTTCTTAAATATAATTTCTGAAATGTTGCATTTTGTAAGTGTAACTTAATATAAATCCGAATATTATAATAATATAATTCCGAATTTACGAAAAATTGTATCAAACGTCTCTCGGGCTTAAAGAATTCTTTCGAAGAATTCTTCGTCAGATCCACCGCCGCGTCCGCGGGAATTATGCCCGCCAAACTGAGCGAGCAAACAATCCAAAGAAACAAATGAAATCTGGAGGAGAAACTGACGAACGCCGCGACGTTTGGAAAGTTTTAATGGCGTGGCGCGGGCAACGCATGAAATATGCAAAGGCGTAGGAGCGTGTATCGGGAGTGGGAGTGGGAGGGAAGAGACAGGCGCGTAATCGTCGCGGCTCGCGCCATTGTTCCCCGCCACAATGCGGACGTATACAAAATGCGATCCTGATAAAAGTCGTCGCAGAAATGTGGCGGCCTGGCCTCATGAATTTTTCGTCTGCGATTTACGTGACAAAGACGGGCAAAAGCGAGCGCGAGTCGGTGAGTGGGAGGGCAGAGAAAGGAAAGAGAAAAAGAGAAGGGAATTCGCGAAACTGTACGTAACCTGTTCCTAGATGGCGACCAAGTTATCGCCGGCGACCCGAGTCGGCGGTGGCTGCTCGTCAAAAAAGTCGAAAATTATACGCGGCTGAATAAAAGATCGAGACTAGCGCAAATTGTCACGTCGCTGATTTCTATGACTTTTTTTCTTTCTTCTTCGACGAGATCACTGTGTCAGGGTTAAATATGCAACGACCAGCGAAGATCACGTGTGGCTAATGCGAAATTCAAACTACAGCGAGTGAAAGGGAAACCCTGAGGTGTCCAAAAAATAAAGTTTGTTATTTAAAATTTTTTTAAAGGACGCAAAATGGTAAGAATCTGTTCATCGACGCGTATTACCTGCAACGTTAAGTTATCGATTTTAACATATCTGTCGCGTGAAATGGAGAAACAAGACACTGGCAATCAACGAACGTTCGAAAGAGCGAAAAATGGTGTAAAACTTCTCGCCGACGACGATATCGGTTTCCCTTTCTCTCTTTTCTTTCTTTCCTCTTCTTTTTTTCCCTTTTAAATCTCATTTTATTCGATTAAATGTTTCAATAAGCACGATTTCACATGCGTCGGCTGCCTTTAACTAATTATTCCGGCTCTCCCGTTCTTCCGCGTTTTTCTCTTTTCCCTCTTTTTCCGCTCGGTCATACGTACAATTTTATTTTGTTCCACCGGCTATAATGTATTTTAATGTATACGGTATTTACCGCTCGGCCGTTTTATTTATAACGTGTTCCGCGAAACAATGCCTCGATGGTTCCTCGCGTAAAAACCTATTAATTAGCAAAGTTCAAAACAACTCTGGGCAACGTTACGCCGCTTATTCCCTCAACCCTCCTTCGAACCTTTCAGCGTTCGAAAATCCGCGATTCGATTTTCAGTTTCCGTAAGAAATTTCCGACGTGGATGTTCCTCGATGAGGATTCGATAATTTGCTGCACGTCGATTCGAGAGAAAGAATTATGGCAAAGGCCATAAAGGTTTGTTACAGTCGATTGATGCTGTACAATGTCTCGAAAAATGGAAATGCTCGATAACGTTTCGGCTGTCTAAAGTGAATTCGACAGTGATCTTAGATAGAGATCTGTATTCGTTGTAATTGTAGAGAAATGTATCGATTGACGAAGAAGTGTACCAAGTTGGAAGACTCGGCCATCTTCAAAGTGCTCCAAGCTTCTGTCGTGTGTGGCTATTTTCAATTTCAATTTCTCGAGTTGCATATTTGCGTCGTACATTTCGACTCTGTCTGAAATGTGTGGCTTTCGAAACAAGTCGCTTATTTTCAGTGATTTCAATCAGAGGTGGCTAACTGGCGGCCCTTACCCCCACCACTGATCGCTAGCGCTATCCCCTCCACTGTGTCAGAGGTGGCTAACTGGCGGCCCTTACCCCCACCGCTGATCGCTAGCGCTATCCCCTCCACTGCGTCGAGAGTCTCACGGCCATGATGCTCGCCATTATATATATATATATATATATCAAATTATATATATGTATATGTATATATGTGTTTGTTATATATATATGTGTGTGTTTGTTATATATATATAACATATATGTAACAAGAATATATATAACAAACACACACACACACACACATATATAACTCGTTTTCTTTACTGTAGCTGCTTACTACAGAGTAGTTTGTACAGCAGAATGAGTAGAGTGAACAGAGTAGGGATTAATTAATTTTCATAGTGGGAGAATCGACAGACTGAAGAAATTTGCCACACAATTACAAATAGAACTCCTAGTGCAGTGAGTTGTATTTTTTCACAAAGATTCAAAGTTCAGTTTAAAAAAATTTTGATTTACCAACTGGACCGTGGCCAGGCGAAGAAGACAACGTGCAACCGGCAACAGACGATGAATTTGGAAGCGGTGACGGGATATATTACCTGGCTGACATTGAGAAACCCAATCCCAAAGAAATTAAATTAAATAATTATATCGTTCGACATAATTATCTACCCGTAAGTATGTCATCTCGTTCGTAAGCCCAAGTGTCGAGGACTAATTGGAACGAAACGATGAAAACTCCGCTCGGCTCCGCTGATTGAGACGTTGACCGTGTGTTCACAGTTTAATATCTTCCGCAAGGCGCAAGCCGCGAGCAAATGCTCTTAACGAGTCGAATTAACGACACACGGGGAATTTGAAAATTTTCCCCCGTAATAATAATCGCAAAAAGGAGCAGCGATAATCGGGGAAAGGGACGCGAAACCTGGTTTACCTCGAAATCCCCGGAGATCCGGATGAAGGGGAACTTTTTGAAGAAGGAACACCGAGATTGCAATAATCCGCGGGAGGATGAGAGAGTAATCGAGACGAGAGAGACAGAGAGAGAGAGAGAGACACGGGCAGAGGAGAGTGTCTTTGGAAAAGGTCGGAGGGCCGGCTGTAATCCGGCTGTGATCAGCATGCCGGCCATTTTGACGAGTCCAGCGAGAAAGCGGACTCCACGGGACCGAACGAGCCACCTTCCAATTTGTAATGTAAATATCCATCCTCTCTGGCCGAAGGGAATTAAAAAGGAGCGCCGACAGCAGCGGTTTCCTTCGCGTTTTCTTCTCTGCGTCTCTGTTTCGCTGGATAACCACTCTTTGGCCTGTTTTTCTGTTTTTTTTTTAAAGAAATTGATGGAACCGAGAACGACGGCTCCTGCTAGGAATATCGCGTCCGTTTAAACGAAAGAGTCACTACGTGTCATCCCTCTGATGATAATTGGTCTATTAGTTGTGAGTGATATAATAACGAGTCTGTTGACGATTCACCTTCCAAATTCCAGTGTTTTAATTTCCTCAACGATTTCCCACACACGTCAGGTTCAGCTCCTATCACCGACTACATCACCCTCGGTCACCCCTCGATGATCTCACGTTACTCCATCCGCCACGCACTACCAACTCGAGAGAAGAAAAAAAGAAGAAGAAGAAGAAGACGAGGATTAGCATTTTGATCGTTTATTCCGCCTGGTCCAGAAAAATCTTCCAGAAATTTTCATCGGAGGCGCGAGAAGCTTGATGTTATTTTCAACTCGATCAACACGTTACCACGCTTGCCATTTTAGCAATATTTCTCTATGATTTAATTTGACTGAACTTTGTGGTTTAACAATATACCGGGCGAAGATTCCTCCTCCCGGTAATTAATGATTTTTGTGTTTGCCCGCGGTAAATCGCGAAATTATTCCCCCGGCGCGATACGTCCGATTCCGATGATTTTGGCGAAATAATTAAAGGATACGTTGGGATAATTACGAGGCCGCTGGCACACGGCCGCCGGCTTAATTAAACTTTTTAAATTCCCCGAATTTCTGAGTTAAATTAGATTTCCATTAATTTCTGATTCTCTGTCCGAGGATTGAAAAAGACTGAAAAAGCAAGTAATTAGCAGCGAGCGGGACAAAGGCCGGTTTTAATTTTTCCAAACAGGCGATACAAGTTACGCTGGAAATTTAACAAAATGTTTGCTTGCAACTGTCCGGGTGTCCATCAGCCGGCCGAGAAGTCAGAGGGAAATGAAATATTTTTCTTTCGATGATATCTTTTTACTACACAAGAGAAAAAGAGAGAGAGAGAGAAAGGGCAGAGCGAAAAGTTAAAACACATTTAAAATATACACATAAAAGGGAATAACACTGGAAATAAAACCGGGTATAAAATTCGCAGGAGCGAAACACGAAATAATTTATCATCTTGTTAATTAAATTTCATATTAAATTTCATTCTAGCTCTTTCGTTCTGCGCGTTCATCGCAGCGCGCCTGTTTTGTAGATTATAATGGTTATTAATACGTCGAGATAAAGATAACAACATACTTTCCCGCCACATCCGGACGGGTTACGCGTTGTGCAAACATCATCCGCGTGAAATATTACTCATTGGAAAAACATTGAAATATACTTTCTCGCGATATACTCTGCGCGCAGAGAGAAACGAACCTGATCATCATTTCCGCTTTTAATCTCGAAAATTATCCGGGCGAGAAAGGAAATTTGTTCACCGTGACACGGGAATTGTACAGTTTCACTCTGTGAATTTTAATTTACCGAATTTACCGACTCGTTAAACCACCGCGCGAGTTAACAAAATCTAATTTAGACACTTTTCCTTTTCGCGAGATGTCCAAAAAGAAAGTTGCAACTTGCTGGAGCGCAAGTTAAGGAGACAACTCCAACGCCACGCCTACTCGAGGTCTACCCCACGCCCCCTCGCGAATCACGTGACCCAAATCAACCAATCGCTAATTTTCGTTGCATCAGCGTTGCACCCGAAGAGGCCCGATTTTCTGGGTTACCCCCGCCAAAATCACTTTCAGTGACAATAAATAAATTGCAAGACGGAAGCTCCGTGTTGGAGCTTGACACGGAGAAAAGCGGAGAATTCAATACCCGGACTCGTATCTCGTGCAAATACGAGCCCTGTGAATTCAACCCCCGGTTCGACTCGTCGTGGGGGCCATTCTTGGTCGGCCGAAGCCAAGAATCGAGACCCGTAGATCGACAGATTTATTATTTGCGGACGATTTGTCATTCGAGTGCCCTCCCCCCCCTGTGTGCCTTTCGGATTGAGATATCGGCGCGAACGATTTTCGTGGATTCACCCCACCCACCCCGTGTGCCCGCTCGGGGGTGGAGTGGATAGATAAGCGAGATGGGTATTCGGCCGAGGAAAACCAGGTCTTGGGCGTTTCTTCTTCTGATGGAATGATATTTATTTATTTATTTATTCTCTGATATTTAAAAAAGAAAGTCCAAAAGCACAGTGCTCAATTGGTACAAACCGCGGCGCCTTAGAGCAAGCTATTTAGAATAAGAGTATTAGACTGAGATATTATTATCATTATTATTAATTACTTTGTCTCTTTCTAATGTGCTTGTTTGCTATTTATAAATTTCTACATATAAATTTGTTGTTCAAATAATTAAGTGGCGCGTCGAAGCTTGTTATAAAACGTTTGGATCTCGTGACATCAGTGTAACATTAGAAACGTAATATTTTACGTGGGGGTTTACTCCTTTTAATTAATAAATATCACGAGTATCAACACAACAATTGTTATTTATTTAATTTATACAGAATGATATAGTATAGTCTTCCAAGTGCTCTACGATTTTTTTACAAGTGAACTTCTAATATATTTATCATTATTTTATTATCTTTTTTTGCAAACAGCTCGCCACTATAGTATACTCTAATATAATATTATAATATTATATAATAATATCATATAATAATATTAAAATAATTATATAATGTAATTAAGTGTAATATTACTGTAATATTATCGTAGCATATATTATATACAGTATAATAAGTACATTAAATGTAATATTACATAATACAGTACTGTATAGTTATGTAATAACATTACACTTGCTACAGTAGATGTAACATTGCTACATAATATAATAAACAAATCAAGTGTAATATTACTAGATGACACAAACAATTATGTAATGCAACATTTAACTGATAATACTGAAGAAGAATCGCTTGAAAACAATTGGTGAAGCAAAGCTTCGACGAACAGCGAAGCAATAGCGTTCGATAAGTCGAAATACGGGGAATACCGGTGGTATTGTACCGGCGCGACGTGTGGCTCTCGAGGCGACTCCATGGTCCACCATCGGACGTGAATAATGCAGGTGAAGTGGCGACGCGCGACTTCACGTCTCGGCGAATGGCAGACGGTGCCTCTGGAATTTTATTAACGACCGCAACGTGCCGGCAGCTCGCGTTTGACGGCTTCCTGGCATCGATGCCCGGTGGCTAGGCTAATTAAAACTGACACACGGTGTCCCATGACGCGCGTATCCATGCCACTAACCAACCATCGGAGCTCCTCGCGACGCGTAACCACTGTTCTGTCGCGCTGGTTCTTCCGGTGTTCAAGCTGGACCACTCTCTCGTCGCTGGCCCAACACGTTTGTCACGTTTGGACGAAATTCTTTGGAATTTTTTAGAAATTTTTTAGAACGAATGCTTTGCAACGAATCGAGAGTGATCGAAGCTTTCGGAAATTGAAAGTGAATTTCCAACCTTCTGACGCGGAAATTCTGAGATCTGAGACTGGGAAGAGTGATTTTTCTTCGAAAGATATAAATTAGGGTAAGCTTAATTTCGCCCTTTTCTCAGGTTTGTCTCTCTCTCTCTGTTATTAATTAATTCTTTAGTTGAATTAAAATCGAAATTAGAAACACTTTTTTCAATCTAACCTACAATTTCCCAACACATTAATTTTCTTCGACGAATTTTTACGAAACGTCGATTAAAGATCTCCGTTTTTTTCAAGCTTCTATCAATTTTGTAATTGCATCAATTTTTTCTCAGATTGACAGAGCTCCCAATCCAGTTCTGGATTTTAGGGGCGAAATTTGGAGCAATTTACTCCACTGGCGCCAGTAGGAAGAAAAATAAAAACTGCACAACTTGTATCTCAGTGCGATTCGTCTCACTGAAAGGCCCAGAAGCAACTGTTCTGACTAATTTTTGCCATAAAATTTTATTGATGTGCAAACATTTCAATCGACACAAAACAAATTACGCCACGCCCCCTCGCGAATCACGTGATCAGTCCCAAATCAACCAATCGCTAATTTTCGTTGCATTGGCGTTGCACCTGAAGAGACCTTTTTGGACTTTCAGTGATAAAAAAAAACAAATAAAGAATAAAATTCCGCGAGGTTCGATTTTTCCTAGATTTCGAACGACTACCACTGGAAAATGATATAATCTAACGCTTACGGGATTCGTAGATCGACGTCGTATGGGATCTCTCGATGCCTCGATGTCTTCACGGGCCCCCGATTTTGATTTCCTTCGGTTGATTTCTCATCAGGCGAACTAATGGGAGAGCGTTCGTCGAGCTGAACTCTACGAACTCGACCTTCCCTTCCCCCGTTTCTTTTCTCCATCGAGCGCGACGAGAGACCCTCGAGTCCCCGTCTCGTCGGTCGTCGATGGAAATTAATGAGATCGATTCCGCGCGAGCGGATCGAACCCGAATCGAGACCCCGAAACGCTCTAACAAACTGACGGAAGAACGAACCACGATCGTTTTCTCGCCGACGGATCGACCACGAAGAGTTTTCTGTCGAGAGGAAGACGCTTTGGAGTACGAAGGTTAATAATTCTGTCTCGATGTATCTGTGTCTAACTTTGTGTCTTTTTCGTCTTAACCCTTTGTATTCTGACTTTTTCTCAAATATATAAGCCGATTTCTTTGGCTTCTCAAGCATGTTATTTGAAAGTAAAACTCAAACTTTCTCTCAAGTATATCTCGCAACAACTCTCGCGTTTTTGGCTTCTCACGCGTGTCTAGCAGACTGTTTATTTGAAAGTAAAAATTATAAAATTATAAGAGCTCGTTTCGAACAGTTTTGCTAGAAATGTCGAATTGTTGTTTATGACACAAATGTGTTATAAATTAATCGAAATTTTCCCAATAATTTGTATAAAATAAAGAAACGTATGTTCGATGGGTTCGCTTAAACTACTTATTTGTGGGTCATATATGTGCTCTGGACCCAGTTGAAAAATTAAATCGTTCAGGAATGGAATCGTGCAGGTTTCAAATTTTAAGTTTCAATATATTAAATTTCACGATATAACGATATATTCTCAAATTTCAATATATTAAATTTCGTAATTTAATTATAATTTAATATATTGATATAATATATTATATTGTATTAATATAATGTATATTAATATAAATTTAGTAATTTAATCATAATTTAATATATATTAAATTATATTACAAGTGATTTAATATATTAAACTTTTCAAACCTCACAGTAATTAAATTTCGATATATTAAATTTTTCACAGTTATTAAATTTCAATACGTTAAATTTCGCGACGTAACAATATAACAAAATTTCTCAAATTTCACGGTATATTAAATTCCGCGATACAACGATATATTAAACTTGAGAAATTTCGCGATATAACAAATTTCAACGTGTCAAATTTCGCCACATGGCGAGACATCAAATTTCTCAAATTTCTCAAATTTCATCGTTTGTTTAACATACGATTAGCGATGGAATGTGAACACGACGGATGGGAGTGGACTAAGAGCTAATCTTTCAAGGGAGAGACAGCCTCGATAGTTGCTATCACACGGCAGGGGCCAGTTGCGTGATCGCAATGAAACGAACTGGGATAGCGGGATATCGAGGATTGCTACCGGCTCGCAGCCCCGTGCGTGTTCCCCGTTGCTGTGCAACTGTCTATTCCCAGCCGTTAATCCCAGGCAGCGTTTCCGGTCGAGGGGCAACGCCGCTGTTAGAGTGGACATAACATGATATTCCTACGAAATTTCGGGCTCTGTTGTACAAGGCGGATCTCGAAATTAGGCGGCAAGGCCGGTCGGCCAATGAATTCGAGTGAAATTCAAATAAAATTTAAACGACAAATTGATCTTCTCCGAGCTCGTGAGAATTTGTTTCTCCTTTTTTTCAAAACGTTCGAACTATTCAATTCACTCGACTCGTGCTTGATCAAGTTGAACGTCGTTCAATTTTATTCATTCGTGTATTTTAAAAAAATCAATTATAGAAATCGCTAAAAATACAAAGTTGTAAATTTGCAGAATTGTACTTTGAAAAACTGAACGAATCAATCATTTCGATCACTTTTTTCTTTTTTTTGTCTCGTTAAAGATATTAATGATAAGAAATTGCTCGCAACCACTGTAGCGTAATTATTCGAGTATTAGGAAATTGCTCGGTCGTGCCATTCTTTCATCCCCCTCGATCGTTTCGAAAACACTAAACGCACAATCGAGAGAGCAATTAATCCTCAAAATCGACGGCAATCAACGTTTCACCGCTCGGCCGCGCCGTTTCAAGTAGACACTTTCGGCTTTAAAATACCAAAGGTCCGCCAAAATTATGATATTGCATTGCGGTTTAGGGGCTGGTTTCCAAATACCAGTAAACAGGTCGTTCGCGTGGGAATTTCGCGAAAAACCAACCATCGCTAACGATCGGAGAGATCGGAAGGAAAGAGATCCATAAAATGGTCCACAATTGCATTCTGAAAAGATTCACTCCTCTACCGATAAGTGGTTAAAAATTTGGCGCAGACCAAATTTTCATATTTTCATAGAAAGAGGAAAACAAACTAGAGATAGAAAGTTTCAGGCTTTTCGATTTGAAAAATTTCTCGATGAACGGGTTAAAAAAAGAAAAGGGGGGGAAACTTGGTAAAGTTTAAAGATAAAATGGCTAACCTGCTTTTGAAGCATTTAACAACACCTTTGCCCGCTTTGTATCGACCAATTTTACTCCTCTACGATAAAGGATTAAAAATTTGAGGCAGACATTTCCCTTATTTTCGTAAAAAAAGAACAAACTAAAGATAGAAAGTTTTAGATTTTTCAATTTTCGAAAAAAAGGGCGGGAAAGATGGAGGAAGCTGGTAAAGTGAAACAAAATGGCTGACCTGCTTTCGAGGCGTTTAACAACACACCCTTGCCTGCTTTGTACCAACAAGCTTCAATCATGAAATCGACCAATTTTACTCTTTCACGATAAAGGGCTAAAAAGTTGACGCAGACATTTCCCTTATTTTCGTAAAAAAAAAAAACAAATAAACTAGAGATAGAAAGTTTTAGATTTTCGAAAAAAAGGGCGGGAAAGATGGAGGAAGCTGGTAAAGTGAAACAAAATGGCCGACCTGCTTTCGAAGCGTTTGACAACACACCCTTACCCGCTTTGTATTAACAAACTTCAATCGTGAAATCGACCAATTTTACTCCTCTACTATAAAGGGTTAAAAATTTGACGCAGACATTTCCCTTATTTTCGTAAAAAAAAAAAAAAACACACAACAAACTAGAGATAGAAAGTTTTAGATTTTTCGATTTTCGAAAAAAAGGGCGGGAAAGATGGAGGAAGCTGGTAAAGTGGAACAAAATGGCCGACCTGCTTTCGAGGCGTTTAATAACGCACCTCGCCGGCTAAAGAAAAAGACTGACCCGCTACACGCCGGAGGAAGTTTATTATTAAATACGATATGGATAACCCTCGAGGCAGGTGCCGGAGCGAGTGCAGCTGGAGCCTGAATATGGAGTGTACGGGGTTTAACGTGCAGGTGCAGAAAGCAATATGTATACAACGTGGCGTGATCTCGCCCCGCGTCTGAATTTGCCACGGCGCGCCACGCTTCGAAAAGGCAACTAAATAATCCTTCTCGCTGAGCTCGTACGCACTTTGTTGGACACTTTCGTCGATTTCGAGTAACAGCGTTCGAGTTCCTGCAGAGTATAATTAGCAGAGCAGCTGGTTTGTTCTCCAAACGATACACTGGACTGCCGACCGACTACTTTTTAGAACGTAATTCAACCTCTTAGCTGCCGAATGTGCCATTTCTTCGTGACAAGAATCAATTACGCTTCGCAACTCGAATTAAATTTTTTTTTTTTGTGGAGAAGATTATTAAAAACTTTGTCAACAACTTTGTCGTTCAACTTGATTACTATCTTAAACATTCATGGTTCTTTTGCTGAACAAAATGAAATTGTTGATTTTTCAAAAAAAAAAGAAAACTAGCGTCATTTCCTTATGTAGAATTGAATTCAATTCAATATTATTGAAATTTAATATCGTTCACAAAACTTAAATTTAATTCATAGTTTCCTTGCTAAACGAAATTAATTAAAATTAATTTTTCCCGCCAAAAAAAGTGTCATTTTCTTATATATAATTTACTTCAATTTTACAGCAACTGCACATGCTCTGTGTCTGTTATGTTTGATGAACATAATCGTCATTCCAGCAACACACTTTTAAAAGCGGCATAACTAAGAAAATAGAAGGTCGGAAGATGGAAAACGTTAAATCTGAAGTAGCGTTGTTTCTCCGACAATTGCGTTGGGACACGCGCGCAGAACGAAACGAAACGAAACGAAACGAAACGCGTCTCGTGAAACGTGCTCGCAGATGGGAGAAAGCGGGACGATAAGGGCAATCCGGAGCGGAGGTTACGTGCCAGCGGCGCACGTTAGAACGCTGAGCGCGCGTTGATAACGCAGAGGACACGATATGGGCCGGCGAGGCCGCGCGTATGCGGGCTGTACACACATTCCGCGGGGGATATTCCGCACAATCGCCCTAACGATGCGTGAAGTTTGATCTGGCGCGGCGTACAAAAGAACCGAGCCCCCGGCCGCGTTCGATCGACCCTCGAAAAAAGGAAACGCGTGGCGCTCGTAATGAAACGATTCGCGGTCCATCGAAACGGATTCGCGCTACGAATGAAAAATGCCACGGTGAGTGGCGCGCCCCGGCTCTCGAAATCCTTCGAAACTTACTACTCGTGATCGTGTGCTCTTCTCCAGTTCCCGAAGTGTGTTTCATTTCAAAGAGATGGACTGCGAACTGCTCTCGTTTAATCGAGAGTGATAATTTTTACTTTTAACTCGCGTTCGGTGAACGTAGAAGAATCTCAACGATTCTTCTTTGACCTGTGATTTAGTTCTAGCCAATCATATTCAAAGCATTGGCCTAGCCATCTGAAAACAGTCAAGTTAAAGCAGAATCGATCGATGCCAACCCTTGTTTGTTTCCAGGGGACACTACGAGCATAAAAGGCTCGGGTGTTTCTGATTGTAAGTTTTGATCTAACAAACATCGAAGAGAAAAGAATATCCAACAGAAATGTAGACTAGCCAGAGCAGGCTAACTGGCGGTCCTTACCCCCACTTTTCGCTATCCCCTCCACTGCGTCGATCCCCTCCACTTGCTCGGAGACGGATAACGCATTACGCATTGGCCACCATTAACGTACGAATAGCGGTCGTAATAGTGAAAAGTCAGCGTTCCAGTCGGTTCACGCTTGAATTATGACTCCGCCGTCGATGCACCGAAATTTACGGGCCACGTCTTTTCGTGGATCGTGGATAATGGCATCGTGCCACGATCTATTAGCGTCAAGATTACGCTCGTTAAACGTTGCACGATGGTTATTGGGTCGATCTCGACGACGATTCCTTTTCTCTTTGTGATTGACCCTTTCGCTCCTATTGTTAGCGCCTAAAGGCTTTAAAATTTGCTTTCGAAGGAATGTTGATGCAAATATCGACAATGATCGTAGCAAATCTTACTTCTAATTCAAGAAATGTATTTGACCCGATATGTATGTTTCGAATTGCACCACACTTTATTAGCTATCAAATTTTTAATAATTCAATACAGAGCACGAACAAACAAATAACGTTAGTTTAACGCAGTGCAATTCAGCGTTTCGATCATTTCGATACACTTTCTGAGAGATGCACACTGACGAAAAATTGCGATGAACTCTTGTCAGACAAGTATGCTACGTGCGGCGCGTATCAAAGTCTGTCGTGGCCAAAGGATTAATTGTACAGATCATATCTCAACTATAGATTACAACGATTTCGTACAACCGAGAATACTTGTCTGAACCTTCGTCTGAACGGCGAAATTCGCCGCGACGTTCATCCACGGTTATTTCGTGGAAACTCTGTCAGAGAGTCGCGACATACAGCCGACTAATTAGTCTAAAGGTAACCGAACGTGCATTAAGCAGAACAAAACGAGGGATTCTCTTTGTCGAATCTTTCCCTTTCTCTTTACTTGGCGCAAGCCAAGTGTCTTTGCAAATATTGCTGATGCTTTGCACCGGGGGAGAGGGAGTGAAATAGAGAGAGAGAGATAGGGTAGTATCTCATTAAAATGAAACTTGCGAGCGAGCCCGACGCGGAACGAGAACGACTTTCTAGACTTCAATTATTAATGGCAGATTCAATATTATATCCTACCCTCCTTTCCTTCTCAATTCTCAATTGTAGACGAAATTACGAACCCTTTGAGTTACCGGCGGAATTTCGCTCCTCCGTTTCGGAAAAAATTTCTACGCGAAAATCGCATCGTAGTCGCGAAAACTGCCTTTCGTAGGAGCGAAATAAACGAACTTTCTAGAGCTGTGTTCTACAGTTTCTTTTTTTCTTTTTATCACTGAAAGTGATTTTAGCGGGGGTAATCCAGAAAATCGGGCCTCTTCAGGTGCAACGCTAATGCAACGAAAATTAGCGATTGGTTGATTTGGGAGGGGGCGTGGAGTAGACCTCGAGTAGGCGTGGCAGTTGTTTCTGGGCCTTTCAGTGAGACGAATCGTACTGGGGTACAAGTCGTGCAGTCTTTTATGTAATTCGATTTTCAAGGCTCCAACATTCGGTCGTAGATGAAGAACTGTAGAACACAGTACGCTGAGCTTTGAGTAAAAATTTCAGTTTCAACAAAACACAATCATTCGAAGAGATATTTAATTTTAAATATCCACATACCGAAATATCGAATTGAAAATAAAAAGGGAATTGAAAATAACTTCGGAAGGCTACGTTATCTGTGACGTGCTTGGATATTTGTAACATTTAATTCGGCGATCGATGTATCAAAACACGCGCGCGCTGCGTTGCTCTCGGCAATGAACTTCCAAACGAGATGCAAATTTAAATTTCGAGGGACGCGCGCGTGGGAATTTCGAGAGAAACAACAGTAGAGACAAAGACTTCAAATTGAAATTAAACACGGTTGAAAACGGTTGTTGAGGGCCTGCACGCTTAATCTCCCGGAACCAAAGAATTATCTCGCAATTATTTTCTGAGCAAACACGCGCAGATTCCGCGCAATAAATAAATTCATCGAGAAAAACATGGCCGGGCTTCCCTAACTGCATATTTGCATATCGAAGATGAACCTCTCATCCCATTATCTCTACTTTAAGAAAAGAAGAAAAAAACTGTACTGTTCTCGAATCTATTCTTCGACCATACAATGTACAAGGTGATTCACGTAACTTGCACACTTGAGATAACTTTAATTTTAAGCTGCGTCTAATGAAACATTGTTTAATACCAAAATTGTATGGTTTTGAGGGAGACAAAAAGTGGCGTGTGTATTTTTGTGGGTTTAGTTGCGTGAATCACCCTGTATACACAGAGGTTGAATCTAAAATTCGCTTTACAATTCCATTCATTTATTTATATTTCAATTTCGATTTCGAAACGAATATTTCATGTCGTCTGTCGATAAAATCATGCAGCTTAACTCGAGCGGCGCAACTGATCCAAAATTGACGATCGTGACTTTCGCGAATGGTCAAATTGAAAAAAAAAAGGCTCGCGAGCGTTGACAATGATCGCAGGTCGCGTTTCCACCGATAGAAAAAAAAAAATAAAAGGGACATATAACAGCATTTGATAAAAAACACGCGTGGCATCACGCGCGTTCCGATAGTTGGCCAACAATTTTCCAATTTCGCGTCGGCTCTAACGTTCTCAAGCGCCAGAATCATCGAGATGATTCGATTACGGTCTCGAACGCGGCCGAAAAACCATTTTTTAACGACAGCGGCGACGACGACGACGACGACGATGGCAAAAATCGACAAGGAAATCTCGAATAAACGCGGCGTAACAGACTGCTGGTACGGTTTATTCTCTCGCGTTAACGGAGCACGACGATAATCGACGGTTTCCAACGTGTGCGTCGCTATAAATGACACCGGTATAATTCTTTTTTTCGGGTGGGAAGAATGGAACAAAAGATGCTTGCTCGAAAAAGAATTGATTGTACTCGTTTATCTGTGTTTTGGAGATCAAATCGTCGAGATCAAACACGCGAAATATTTTATTCTTCTGTAACTGTAACTATACGCAAAGTTAACGATGAGAATTTTAGAGTGTCAAACAGGATCAATTTTTTTTTTTATGGAATGGTTCATTTAAAAATACATGAATTTTTAGGAAAAAGTTCCAACACGCTAATGTCAGTGATATCGTGATTTTTAGTAGCTCTTTTATCACTGAAAGTGATTTTAGCAACGCTAACGCAACGAAAATTAGCGATTGGTTGATTTGGGTCACGTGATTCGCGAGGGGGCGTGGAGTAGACCTCGAGTAGGCGTGGCGTTGTCTGCTACTGAGCGATCACGCCTGTAATTTGTTTTCTATCGATTCAAATGTTTGCATACCAATAAAATTTTATGGCAAAAGAAGTCGTCTTCATTTCCTAATCATAACAGTTGCTTCTGGGCCTTTCAGTGAGACGAATCAGACTGGGGTACAAGTCGTGCAGTCTTTTTTTTATTTGTTTCTTCTTCGCACATTTTTCCAGTTTCAATTGAAGCGAGAAAAGAAAGAAAAAGCGGAATTTTTATAGGTTGGATCCCGTAAGATTCGACTCGTCAGGCGGAGAGTGAACGACGACACGCGCGTAGCATGGTTGATAAACGCAACGGGAACGGCAGCTGATTGGCAACGCCTATCTCTCACTCGATACGTACGTACTGCGTCTGAATGGACGTGGCATCGATCGCACGACGGCCGTCGTCTCAAAGGGGCGATCCTCCGCAACGACTAGATTCGCCAACGATCCGATTCTCCTCGCCGTGACGCGATTCCGTGTCTCGCCGGCGCGATAACGGGACCATTGTCGCGTCGCGAATTGGAACGTCGCGCTACGACTCGGGAAACTCGATGGACTCTCGCCGTCGATCGATAAATTGCCACCAGGTTGTTGTTGCTTGTAAAGTTTTTTACAACTGATCTTCCAACATTATTTTTTTTTTTAATCAAAATTGAGCAGCAACCAGAGATCGTTTAAAAATCGAAGAGGAGACAAACGACAACAGACTGGTAATTTAAAACTTGCAATTTTTCCATTTGAATTTAAACGTGACTCCAAATTAATAAAATTAGTCTCTTCTAATATTTTGTTTTGTTAAAAAAGAGAAATTTGGCCCACTCTATAGAAGCTACTGAAGACCAAAGCGCAAAGTGACCGGCAATCGGCAGATAATTACCAGCTCCGACTACGTTTATCACGCTCTTCGCGCAATTATTCTTTCACGCGGTTATCCAACGACAACAGGCAAGGAACGATTCTCTCTTCTGTGCTGGTGCAGAACCTGGTGGCGTGGACGATTTTTGGTGCATTGTCGCCCCCTCCCCCGGTCCATTTGCATCGTCACCGGTGCCGCCAAGCACTTTAACCGATCGACATTTCCCCCACCCCTCACCCCTTCGTTCCACCAACCCGTCACCGTCAAAACGCCTCGTTTCTCCATCGTAGAAACGTTCCGACGGAATAAAAGAAACGCTCTCAACTCTGGCGTGGAGGGAGAGAAAAAAAGAAAAAAAAAGAAAACTCTCGGCGGTCCATCCACTGTAGCCGCTGTAGTGCAGCAAAAAGGAGCGAAAAAGGGAACGGAAAAATGGCAAAAAAAAAAAAACGAATCGGTTCTCTGAATAATAAAAAAAAAAGAGAGAGAGAGAGAGAGAGAGAAAGATCAATGGAACGCGATTGACACGAGTCATTGCTCGTTGGGACACGCGCGGGCATCGTATTCATCGATACAAATGCCGAACCGATAGGCACGGGGGGGCTGTTTCGAGGCTGCGTCAAAAAGTTCAATCGGCGGATGCGCAGCGATGCATCGGTAATGCAGCCATCCGGGGGCTACGAGGCCAATTTGCTGGACAGAGGGAGGGAGCAGAGACGCGGAGATTCCCTGGCACGGAGGCACCCGGTAGGTCCCTCCAGTGGCAATTACCAAGCATTCATCCCGTGGAAACGTTCCCGTTTTCTCTCCCTCCCCGGCATTGTCACGCCAGACCCCGTTCGGCCTTTCTGTCCGCCACCGGGTAATCAAAAATCAAGTGTCCACCCCCACCCACCGACCGATTCGTCGAGGGAACCTCGAGGAGCTCGTTTTTTCCGCCGTAGAAACGAAAATGTTAAAAGCCAATAATTGCAACGAAACGTTGGAAACTTCAGATTTTAGGAATTGCGTCGAATTTGTTCGAAGAAAGCTTCTTCTCTTCTTTGGAACGTGGAACTGTGTAATTAAAGTATGAAATTTCCATCAGAGACGGATTGAAGTCAAAGGAACAGAGAGTACCAGCTTTTATTCGCGCATTTTACGAAATAATTGCTCGAATTATTTAACGAAACTTTTTGACAATTAACAAAACGCACTTACGTTCGTAAAATGTCTAGCAAAAATTATAAATTGCGAACTGTAATTGGCGACTCTCCCTCGCCCGCCGTTTTATTTCGTTTCGTGCTGCCCAAATTGCGCGCTTCTCTATCTTTCCTCTTGCTCTCCGGTGAAAAATATAATCCAACATCGCCGGGAAGAATATCGAATATCGCGATGAACTTTCCATATATATATATATATATATACTCGAAGCTACGTTTAATAACAGAATGGAGCGGATTTAATAACAGTGGAGGCAATAGCGAAATTTCAGTCGAATTAATTTCTCTGCTTTTAAGGCTGACGAAGACCTACGCGTGTAGTAGCAGCGCGCACAGCGGGAATTTATATTACCAGGCGCGGGTTTGGAAATTTTAGAAGTTGCTCCGGCCTCTCCGGCAACGATCGACGCCACCGCGTATCAACGTTAGACCGTATCAACGAAGAAACCCCAACAGATTCGCGAAACCTGCAATTCGATGTACTTGAATTACCCTCGATACGCGTATCATTTTCGCCATTCGTACAACCAACCAGCGATGATACCGCGGAACACGATATTCGGAGCCTCCATCATTTTATAATTACGAATTTCAATCCCAAGAACCTCGAATTCCCTCTTTTCTTCGCTCGACTACTTTGAGTTTTTTTCAGCCTTTCCACCTTTGAACCTCCCTGATTCTCTCGAAATTTCAATTTTCTCTGTTTCTTTCTTCTGACGCGGAAGAAATCTCGAGTCTGTAAGGGACACAACCCAGGATGCAGTATCAGGGTCACGAGGTAATTGTCAAAAACCATCCACACTGCAAGAAAACAGAAGCTTTCCGATCCCTTGATGGGAAAGTCAATAGTCTCATAGCGAGAGTCAGGGTATAAAAGGGCCAACTCCAACGCGTCAACAGAGTCAGTTACTCTCGGTCTATTGCTAGGTGTGGTCCACGTCTGGTGAGTCCTCCCGCGTGTGCAGCCTACTTCGCTCTCGCGACAAGCGGATAATAGAAATAATTATCGTTGAACATTGTCTTTGTATACTCACGCACTTCTAATAAATATATATATATATATATTTTTTTTTTTTATTAGTGTAAATAAAAAGCCTTGGAAACACTAAAGAGTCCTAAATATATATATATATATATATATATATATATATATATATATATATATTATTAGTGTAAATAAAAGGCCTTTAAAACACTAAAGAGTCCTATTATCTGTAACTAAACTATTAACTAAAGAGTCCTAAATATATATATATATATATATATACATTTTATTAGTGTAAATAAAAGGACTTGAAAACACTAAAGAGTCCTATTATCTATAACTAAACTATTAACTAAAGAGTCCTAAATATATATATATATTTTTTATTAGTGTAAATAAAAGGCCTTGGAAACACTAAAGAGTCCAATTCCGCGAGCTTCATCCTCGGTCAGGCGACAAAGATCAAAACGAAAGACAGCTTTCTTTTGTTTCCTAGAGAGAATTCCTAGAGAGATCCATCTCCACGAGAGAATGTCCCGATATCTATCGAACCAAGTGCGAAGAACGATTTAATCGCTCCGGCCGGCGTGTCAGTCTCATTTAAGCCGTCGTTGCAAACACGTCGCGCGAGCGATGTCACCTAATTGTCCTATTATCGTGCCGCGGCTGGAGGATCGGAATCGCCGAGTCTCCGTGTCAGGACGAGATCTATTGGCGAGATGGAGTCGCGTACACGCGATCAAGACGTGTTATTAAGTAGGCGCACGCGGTTCGCCAATAAATCTCCGGCTGGCGGGGCGACGCCAGCAGCGTAGGCTTCCCCGTAGCTAGCCTCTCGTCTTATTGCATATCTGGCGAACCGATGAAGTGGCGAAACCTAATTTCGTCCCCGGGACGATCGCCTCCAAAGCGAATATAGACGTCTTCGGGATGGAGTTATGGGATGATGCAAGCATCTCGGCTCTCGGGGTGTAATTACCAAATGGGAAAATTGGGAAATTGCCGGACATGCACAGATGGAACGTGACGCGAACTTTGGACAGAGCCGAAAGAAAATCCTCGTCCCCTTGCTGCTTGCGAGTTGTTTCTAGACAAATATATTGCTAAAATATTGCTATGATTTACTTAAAAAAAGAAATTATTCGATATTGTTATCGGTGGCGATAAAATGGTACATTTTCACAGATATTTAGAACTCGGTCTTTGCCAATTCTTCTCTAATTCTCCATTGCTAAAATATTATCTAGTTTCGAATGGGTTCAGTCTTCCAAGAAAAAAAAAAATTATTCCATATTGTTATCGATGGCGACAAAATGGTACTTTTGCGGATATTTAGAACTTAGTCTTTGACTAACTTGTCCAACTCTCCATTGATAAAATATTATCTAGTTTCGAATGGATTCAGCCTTCCAAGAAAAAAAAAGATTATTCGATATTGTTATCGGTGGCGACAAAATGGTACTTTTGCGGATATTTAGAACTTAGTCTTTGACTAACTTGTCCAACTCTCCATTGATAAAATATTATCTAGTTTCGAATGGATTCAGCCTTCCAAGAAAAAAAAAGATTATTCGATATTGTTATCGGTGGCGACAAAATGGTACATTTTCACGGATACTTAGAACTCAGTCTTTGACTAACTTGTCTAACTCTCCATAATTAATAAAATATTATCTAGTTTCCAGTGAAAAATACGTTCTACAAAAAAAAAATTATTCAACATTGTTATCGGTGGCGACAAAATGGTACTTTTGCCAATATTTAGAACTCAATCTTTGCCAATCTCTAATTCTCCATTACTAAAATATTATCAAGTTTCGAGTGAAAAATACGTTCTACAAAAAAAAATTTATTGTTACTGGTGCAACAAAATGGTACTTTTGCGGATATTTAGAACTCAGTCTTTGCCAGTCTCTAATTCTCCATTACTAAAATATTATCAAGTTTCGAGTGAAAAATACGTTCTACAAAAAAAAAATTATTGTTACTGGTGCATTTGTTGGTGGCAACAAAATGGTACTTTCTAGAACTCAGTCTTTGACTAACTTGTCCAACTCTCCACTGCCAAAATATTATCTAAAAAAACAGGTTCAATAATAAAAAAAAAAAAAAAATATCGGATGTTGTTATCGATGCGTTCATTAATGGCGACGAAATGGTACAGCTGGGGGAGGAAAAAAATTATCCACCAACGATAGGTCGGACCGAGGGTTATCGAATTCGTAGCTCTAACGTGACCGTGGGTTGATAAAGCACACCTGTTCGGGTGGAAACGTCGGAGCAGTTACCGCGTGCGTCGAAATACCGACCGGAAAGTTAACCCCGCGTGAAACGCGGCGGCTCCTGAATATTTCAACTTCCCGTCGATCGCTCGAATCCACGGCGAAACTGCGCGATGTTGCCGCATGCTCGTCAAACGATCCTACATACAAGGTGGTAAAAATATTTGACTTTTTTCAACGTGCGAAATTTCGCGAAAGAAAAATGGATCCAAATGCACAGCGGTGTACATCGAGTCTTATTGTCAAGGATCATTAATCTGTACACTTGAACCAAAGTACAATCACAGCCTAACACGAATGTAGTTAGTAAGCCATCAGTTGATAAAACGCACACAGCTGATAAGATTAGTGTAAAGCTCCTATTAGAATATCCTCAATTGCACTTCAGATAACGACGAAGTAGCAAAGCTGTTGATAATTTCCAACCCGCGATAAAAACACCCATTACTACTCCATAAAGTTGAGACTCTGTGGTGAAATGCAAATATTCGAGAACATCTGTTGCTACTTGATAGCACTTTCAATTCAAAAATATGGTATATAGTAATTATATATAACGCTACGCTAAGACTACTTACTACGTTACCAACATTCATTAAAATACGCATATATATGTATAAAACATCACACATTTTGTTAATCCAATTCCAGATAAAGTGAAGTTTGATATCTCGTACAGGCTAGTCAAAGATAAATATTATTTTCTAGAATTTTTACAGTAAAGATTTCAATTACAAAACAGTACAAATGTTTGTACAATTAATTCTAATCCTAGTTATAAAAATCATCAGAAAACCATTTCACACGACTGTCACATCATGGCAATAATATTTATCGGAAAGTAGCCTGTACAAGAAAACACACCCGAAACACCAAGATTTCCCAAAAGCGTCGTGTATGTTACCCAGAATTAATCAATTCTTGTTGGGTATGCGCGAGAGCAAGAAGAAAGGAGAAGCCAGCGGGCACGATGACAAAATAATGATCATCGAGAAGCGTCTCAAGAGCGTGTACACATGTGTGTGTGTGTGCATTATTTCGAGAGAGAGAGAGAGAGAGAGAGAGAGAGAGAACCACGCGACGCGACACACTGGTTTGACGAGCAGCATCACGTGGCCAACGACACGCAGAAGCAGAAAAGCCGCGAGTAACGTCTGGTTGCGCACGTGCACGTACGTACAGAGTGTGTTTGAAAGAAAGCAAACGATATTCGCAAAGAACGCTCTTACGTGTAAACGAAGCCCTTACGTGTCGACTAATACCCGACAAATCGATTGCGTTTACTTCCTAACGTTGCAATTGTGTAACTTACGTCGCATCGTCGATCTATGCTAAGCGCTGAATATCACCAATCCTTATGACGTTAACGACGTGTCTGTGAGAATTTTTTCTTCTCCAGTATGACATAATTTAAACCACCGATTGTAATTTAAATTATAAAAATATACCAATTTAATGTAGAAAAAATTGCAATGAAATTGGAGATTATGCCAAATTTGCCAAATTATTTTTTTAAATGCTAGTATCGCGTTTTCTGAACACCCTGTATACACGTGCATGCAAGAGGGGCAAACGAAAGCGTAGAGAAAAGGGCACAACGTCGGCAAGAGGCAGAGGAAAAAAGAAAAAAAAAAAAGGCAAAGTTTGAAAGAGCGCCTGCTCCAACTGGCCGCGTGTATTCTCCTCTCTCTCGGCCTCGTGTGACGCGCGCTCTCTCCCTCTCGCTCGCGCCAACGTGCTTCCGCAACGTCGTTCGCCTCTCTCTCTTCGTGACGCACAGATCGATTCTTTCTTTCTCTCTCGCTCTCTCTCTTTCCTCATCCACTCAGCTACACCCTTTCCTTTCCCTTTCTTCCATGACCGTGCACGATACCACGCACACATTTACAGGCCACAGTACTGCCACGTTAACTGGCCGGTATATTGCTTTATTAACTGACCGCCAGTTCCTTGAACTCTCTCATGCATGATTGGAGTAATATAGTAATAATGTATGATAAGTTATATAATAATATAGTATGAAGTAATAAGTGATAATGACATAAGCTTGACAAACTTTATGCAAGTCGACTGATTATACCAGTTGTAAATAAGAGGTCTATAACCGACAATTTACAATCTGTTAACACACCTACGTAGATAAGAGTAGTTTGACAATAAAACTAAAGCTCCACGAGCAAGTTTCCCAAATTGTACAAAAGCTAGTTGACTGTGTGAAATTGTGCTCTTTATAGTCAAATTGTAACCTGGAATTCGCGACTTGCTCGTATATACACTTGCGTGTATAATAAGAAAATCGGCAATAAACATAATATAACCTACAATTTGTTACTTATTAACGCGTTCGTACAATGGCGGCGTAATTTACCGTAAAATGATAAACGAAAAAGGAGGTAGCAACTCATTAATTTACCAAGATTACCGATTGCGCGATGCAAATAAACTGAAGGCTACGAAATAAGCAAATATGTACGTATATGTTGCTCCCTCGATAAGTGGCCAGATAGGCCCCCGACTCGGCCAGTTAACGTGGCAGCGCTGTAGACGAATGCACGCACACAGCGGCGTACGGGCTCGTCGATAATTCCCATGTGCACAAACTCACCCGTTCATCCTGATGGTAGATGGCCACGTTGACGGTTCTCTCTCTCTCCCCGGGGCCGATGTTAGGTTAAGTGAACTCCCGCGTTCCCGTGTACGCACACGGTTCACCGAGTGTATATCCGGCTGGCGATCTCAGCGACGACACGAGGACGCAGCGAAAACAACAGGTTGCATGTGACGGCGGTACAAATATGGCGGCGGAAAAGAATCACCGTTCCACCCGGCGCGACGTAAACCTGCGGGCACCGTGAAACGCGTATACGGAGCCAGAGATAACCGCCACGAGCGGATCGAGCGTCCCTTCCTGGCGGCGGTTCGCGTAACACACGTTGCGTGCTTCCGTCGCGTGTCCGATAACCTTTTTCTTTCGCCCGAACGTCTGCGTGTCCGCAGTGTCTCTGTTTGTCCTCTGTCTCTCCCCCCTCTCCCTCTCTCTCTCTCTCGCGCTCTCTCTCTGTCGCTCCGTACGGTAGGCTCGAGGTGACAAACACCTGTCCCCTCGAGTGCCACTGTTTACTATCCCGTGTCCCTGCCGAACGATTCGGAATATCGTGGAAACGCCGCGCCCGAAAGTTAGCTGCACTCGCCGCCGTCACCGCCTCGATCGACGTGAACGTTCGAAACGATGCGGACCACGGGCTCTCATGCGGACACACACGCGGTCCCCGTATTCGCACACGTATACGCCGGAAGGGAGAAACTCGCCGCGGCGCGGAATCGCCGGTTCAAGGGGAACGAGAAAGGGGGGATTTCGGAGAAGAACACGGATCGTACACACGGCTCACACACGCCGAATCGCCGTCACCAACGACAGGAGACACGCGCTGCCACTTTTGGGCCGTGGCATTTCGCGAGACAGATCGCACTCTCTCTCTGCTGCGGCTCAATCGCGCACGCTGCTGACACCTCGCGACACTTCCCGGCGCTCCTCGAAGTTTCAATTGTACGCGGTTAAGTCAATTGTACCAACGAACGGTTACGAACCACTTTGACTTTTTTTTTTTTTTCGTTCACACTCGACGAAAGTTTATTGCTCTTCCGAGCGTATCTTTAATATCACTAATCAACGAGTAGATACGCGACATTACGTAAGGCTTTCTCACGTACCGAAATTCCCGACCTCGACAGAAATCAGCGTGTCTCTCACGCCCTCTGTGATTCGCTTCGACGAACGATAAAGTCAGTTACGTCATCCTCACTCCGATACGGTTAACTCTAACGGATTTCGAAGAACAGAATCTGTAACAGAAAAATTTCGTCCGATATAATGAAAATTGTCTTGAGAAGTGAAAAAGGAAAATTATTTTGTCGCACTACCAAAGTTGAGTAAGTTAAATTCATCGAATTCAAGCTTGATATCGAGCAAGTTAAATTTGTCGAATCAACAAGGCTTGATACGACGATTTGAAATTGAGACATGTCTCGTTTAACCGACGTCAAAGTTCAAAAAAATTAAATCACGGACAATTTGTTAAATCAATTTGTTAAATATCTTACTTAACAGACGACGAAGGCTCTTTCCATCTTCTGTTTTCAGTTAAATAATGTCGCTACGTGCGAAACGCGTCCGCGCCAACTTTAGCTCGAGCAAAGACTGCAGCGCCAGCGGCGAAACGCGTAATACACTTCCTGCGATTCTCGAACGTGATCGATATCTCTCGCAAGCGATTTACCTATTGTAACGTACGTATCGTAACGTATTGTAACGTACAGACGTCGGTTTTAAGCGGGAAGCACGGCAAGAAGCTTGCAAAAGTATTTTAGCCTCTTCGAAAGCTCGGAAATGTAAGTTAATTTTCATAAATTACGCTCCAATTGTTTTATTCTTTGTATACTGCTTAAATTATTTAATTAGCTCAAGCATTTCTATTGAAATAAAATCTTAAAGTTTTAATATCGATATATAACGTTCCACTTGGTTCTTTGCAATTACTAACGTCTTAACTTTTATACTTTTCACTTTTATTCAACAAACAATTATGTGTTTTTAACAACAAATTACAATATTTTAGGTATTTTGTTAAAAACCTTTGCCACCACAACTTCTTCCTTTTTCTTCCTGTTTCCTGGAGACGACTGTGCGGTGCTTCGAGGTTAAGCATGTAAGAATCTTTACATATTGCATTCCAATCAATTTTATTCCTTGTATTTTGCTTTAATTATTATTAATTAAGAATGGAATCTGATTGAAAGTTCAAACTTTCTACTTTTTTAATAGCAGGCAGTTATTTCAAACTTTCCAAATAATTAACACCGTCTTTAAGAACAAATTATAATATTTTATACTTTGTTGCAGATTTTTCCCAACCTTCATTTCTTCTATGGGGTTCATCTAATCGTGAGTCGCATGTATTTTTGTTCCTCTGGTCATTCAAACATGTCGTAGGATGAAAGGTCCAAATCGACACGGATGACTGGTTGTATTAAGTAGAACTTTTGACGAGCATAGTGATCACGGGTATTTACCCGTGAATAGTAACATTTTCCTTCCTGTGTTTTATTTACTAGCCTTCAGGATAGGTTCTCTTGCACGTCACGTTTTCTTAATATTGTAAATGTTGTAATATTCTAATTATATTTTTTTACATTCAGTACAATTTTCATTTGGAACATGAAATTCACTTCACCTCTCTGTAAAATGTATGAAATTTCACGTGCAAGAGAACGTTTCGCGACAGGTAGATCTCAAAATCAAAGCAACGAATGAATTTTAAATCTTACTTTTGCATTTTCAAATATCTGCTTTGATGAAGGAGTCGCCTGAGAATATTTCTGTTAATATTTTATTACTTGGACTCACAAACTCACAGATTGTTGAATTTTATATTATTTGAACTGAATATTTATTGCCAATTTCTTTTTTATTCGAGTGTAACATTTCAGTAATTTATTGAATTATTGAAAGTAAATTATTAAGTACAGTCATTGAAAATTTGAACAAAGGAATATTAGCCCGTTAGATACCATAATTAATCATTTTTTTAGCTCAGGATTTTCAGATTTAATCCTTTCCATGTTCATTTCCAGGATCTCACTCACGTGCTTAGATGCTACTTGAGTGGGAGAAAGGCAATGGGCATGATGACCATAGTTTATAAGCTTAATAATTTCTCAGCGACTGACGATGCGTTGATGTATCGTGCACGACGTATTTTCCACACTGTGTGTGTGTGTGTGTGTGTGATTAGGCTGTGGAATTGCGTCGTTATTCCGGGCAATACAATTTTGAATTATTAATAAATCTCACAAGCACTATCGATACGATATAAAATAAATACAATGTTAAATGTAATAAATTAATCAAATTGAAATGTACTGAATTAAAATTAAATTTCTGTCACATTTTACGCAATGGTCATTAGCCTTCGTCAGTCGATTTCAGGAAAATGGTACGTAAATTAGAGTGTGAATGTTGCGTGCCAAACTCGGGTGTCGGAGACGTCCCGGGACGTTCTCTCTAGATTAGGTTGCGCCCGGGTATATGTGTGAGAACCGTGGAGCGAGTGTGTTGGTGTGTCTGTCTTTTGCCATTTCTTTTAAATATAGCGGGGAGCTGGATAGGCAGGTAGCATACTTTCTGGTGTGTCTGTTTTAATTATAAGCAGGTAGGACCGGGAAGGTTAGCACAGTCTCTCTCTTGCGAGTTATTCTTTGTTTTGCAAATTAAAAAACTCGAGCCTAGATTTAAGTTCCAGCGGGCATTGCGCTCGAAGAAAGAAGAGGCTATATGCTGAAGAGGCCCGGCAAACTGCCACTCAAGAGGGCAACTACTAATGGCCTCTCATCCTCTGAATCATTCAGTTGATCCAGAGCATGGGAAGTCATTCTTGTTACTACTTTATCACTATGCTCGTTTATTTGTAGTATGTAGTAGTAATATTTCTTTTCTCCACCGTGATATTTTTCATATCAAAATCTAACGTATCTCGTAATACATGACAACTTGACTAATCTGCCAAAATTGGAGATTGAATTTTGCGACGTTAAAGCTTAGCTATTACCTTACTATGTATCACGTACAATCAATATCCTCGCCGCGTGAAATGCCTAGGCAAATGCGTTCAACCTTCTGCCATCTTCTAACATCCCTATAAGGTTGTTTATTCGTTCTCTGTCCTCGATATTCAATTCTGGATTTTGTCTTTGGCTACAGCCTTTCTCCATCGTTCCTAGCCTATTTAACACGCGAACAGAAGTTAATGAACATTCAGCGTATATTAACATAACTAACGCATACTTGTTTCCTGTTACTCGCATCATAAACTATCCGCACCAATTCTCGTCTTCATACTTTCCTGATCATGTGAGGCCGAATGTTTCGAAGTTTGCGCAGTTGCTAGAGTTGCGAGGGTAGCCTAACTAGAAGACGGTTCGCAGAACATTGGTTTCTGTATCGTTTATATATATTCTCTCACGTTTGCGTGTATAGTTTTAGTTTTACTAGGAATACATGACGATCTATGACGGTGTACACTTTGTTCAGGTGTATACTTTGTTTCCAATGGAAATAGAGGCTAAAAAAGATAAAGTTAAATTAACCCCACTTAAAGGCTTAATATTAAAACATTAATTTCAAAATTGCCAAGGATAAGAATTTTTACCAGCAACGAACAAAATTCGTTTTGCAGTAAAACCAAGTACAAGACACGGTTTTGAAAGTCTAATTGTAAATAACATAGTCCTGGCGTTAGACCATCGTTGAAATTGTCAAGTTAATTGTTAAATTGTCAAATTAACGTAATAAAATCCACACCAATATATGCAAACGCACGTTTCTCAGTTCCAAAGAGTCTTTATACATTGTATGATCTCCTGATGTCTTGCAGACTGTGTTTGGTATCAAATGGCCGCCAATGCAACACTCGGTCACAAACCTGTAACGAGGAAATTTTACAGGATTGATTTCTTTCCTTGTCAAAGGTCACAGAATCTTTGCGTAAAATAAGAACATCTCAAGTAACAGAGAGTCTTCTCGTCTTGTCTTTTAATACAAATTTATCAAGTTCGTTCGACGCATAGTTATTTTAACCACCAACCTTAACCTCACTGTCGCAATGACATTTAATGGCGCGCGCTTTAAAAATTCTTTAGAGGGAAGCTAGGCACCCACGAGCATTTTGTCTCCATCTGTGTAACATCCAGGATTACAGAAGACGTTCTTGAGGAATTAACCGTGATCGTTGCTCCTTCTTCTTTTGCGTTCCTGTTCCCTCGACCATTTCTGTTTCTTTCAAAGCCACTGAAGCGGCAAATCCTTCCATCCTCCGGGAACTTGAGGGCTGATTCTCAAGTCGATAACGGATCCACGCGTCTGATGCATTCCTGATCCTTCTGGAATCGTCTTCAGAGACAAACTCGACTTCCCTTCTAGAATAACGAAGCCTATTTTATCGATCACATTCAACATATTCATCTTCTATTTATTAGAATTTTTTCGTATTCTGCTGTTTTAACCTACAGTGTATGTTGTAAAAATATTTCTCAATATCGGGACCATATTGGGTAGCGTGAAACTTTTCAATGGGACATGAATTTTAACGACAGTGTTGTTACGAAAAATAAATTGCAAAATCGACTGATTCATTGTTCAAGTAAGTTCAAAAATGTTAAAGATCGTTCCAGCTTTGACTAAAATTCCACAATGTTTAAATATATTGGATTATATAAAAAATCACTGTATATCTCGCGACTGCCATTTATGCAAAATTTAAAAGTGCAAGAGTGCATAGAATGTTAAACTCATAATTTAAAAAAAAAAGCGGAAAGGAAGAACCTACGAAATAAAGACAACGACCATTGACGACAATTTCTAAAGAAGGGAACACAGGATGGAAATAAGATTTCACAAGGGATGAGCATACTTTATGCACTGCCATACTTCCCTGGTCAATGGTGTTTCGTGTTACACGTGCCTGTAAGCTTGAAACACCCTGGACAACATCGAAAGCGCTTCCGTCAAGCTGTTTCGGGGAAACGCTCCGCGGTACAGAGCATCTCTTTCATAATTTGATGCCATGCTCATGTAAAATTAGCATATTAATAAGAAAGACGGCGACAGCGGTCAGGATAGCAGGATGAAATCGCAGGAGGATCATCGTTCGTGGCTCCTCCTTCCACTTCCGAGGATCCTTTCGTGGCTCTTCACGTCGTCTGTGTTCCTGGTGAAAGAGTCTCCGCATTTAGAACTCAATGAAGCGGATCTAATTGCGATTATTACGACGATACTTGCACGTTTCGTTCGCAAAGACCTCGACGTTTCGTATAATTTCTTCTCCATACTTGTAATTAGGCATCCTTGAGTCCCCTCTCTTATATACATTGCACGTTTTGTGATTTAACTGAATACAATATTATCCAATATTAGTGTTTAATTTTTTCTGGTTAACAATTTGTATCATTTACGAAAAACAAACGAAAACGCTCAAATTTTGTTAAATTGTAAAAACCATTTGACCAGACTGACTGTTTTGCAATCAATTGACAACAAGAATTTTCCTAGGTGAAACTAGGAGAAATATATTTCACAAAGGAGATACAAACTTTCATCAGAGAGCAAGTGAAATTTGTTGTTGCTAATTTTTATCGTGACAGCGAGAAACGAGTGAATGAGGTTAGGCGCGTTTTAAAGAAAGTCAAATACCAACCTGTTTCCGGGACGAAACTCCGGTGCCATCATAGTCTCCTGTTAACAGGGATATCACTTTTCATTTTTTTCATATCTCATCGCGGAGTTTCGGTGGTTTGGGGTCAAGGAGCCAATTTAGCCCCTCTTTTTCTTTCCTTCCTTCCATAAACCGAAACCTCCCGCTTGAAATTCCTCCGTAAACTTCTACGAGTCACTCAGACGCGATACTCGGCCTAGAAAAAAATCTGCCGCGCAGCAGTTAATTGTTTTTGTAATTAACATTATCAACCATTATCCGTCTTCGCAATAAAGAAACAAATCGCGTAAAGAATTTCACGAAAGACACGATGAACGTTCGAGTCTTTTTGTTCTCGTGGAACGTATTCTTTGGAACGAGGGGAAATAAGTGGGGTTAGAAGTTAGGTTAACTACCTCGATTATGTACGTATTATTATGTATATTTACGTATTTCGCTGGACGAGAACGGGAATGTTCCCTCCGCGTGTTCCTGCGATCCTGCTACCAACCGTATCGTGATTTGCTCTTGATGCTGCCTTTTCTCCCTTTCTTTTCCCCGTCCACGTGACCACGACGCGAAAACACCCAATCACGATATTCGAAACAATAGCTACGAAACATGCACTCCTGATTCTGGATGTATCGAGAACGATTCGACTTTCTCCTCAATTCTGGTATCTCGAAACCCTCGAACGGGTCAACGGGAGGATGTAACGACTCGCTTAAATAATTTAGCGCGCCACGATGTCGCGATACTGTCTTTAAAAGACCGTGATACGCACATTTCATATATATATTTATATCTCCAGTGACACGTTGATTATTTCATTAATGAGGAAATATTTGGGGCATTTATTTTGGTCATATGAAAATTGATCTGACGCGATATTCCTATAGACTTGTAAGTTACTTCTGTATATAATGTTGATTACAAGTTGTAAGCGGTTGTTACAACAGGAAAAAAGTCCGTCGAAATAGCCGTGTAGAGAGAAGTACGCGGAGAGGTGGGCGTGAGAATTGGCCAGTGACGTGAGACGAACAGAAGCGTGTTTGGTGCCATATTACATGCGCAGTGTAAACAACTCCGTTACATCGAGCTAACAGGAAAATAAAGCGCGCGAGGAGGTGTCCTGGCGGGAAACTGGCGAATCAGAGGCACATATTGCCGTGAAGCAGAACAAGAGGCTGTTGAACGTACTACATATGTACTCCGAGCCAATAGGAACGCGACACCTTCAAAGTTTTTCTCGCTCTGTGCGAACGACGCTTTATAATATCAAACATAATGACAAATCCTCAGATTATTATTCGTCACGAGTTATAACCAAGAATAAAGAGTTTTCAAATTTAGACCCAAGTTTTAGTCGTAATTTGTCAATGATTGATATCGACACACGAGAAACACAGAAATAGATAGAAAACGACTTGTGTGACAGAATATGGATGTGTTTCGCGCAAGTTGAAAGAAAGGATGAAGGATGTTGTTGCGCGGTGGCGATATTTAATGTAGATAGGCGAATTCATATCTTTCATATATTGCAAGATAGGAAAGCAGGATGCTCAAGAGCTTCGGGTTATGGCGTAGTCGTCATATTTTCATGGAGTTCGGTATTTCACCATGGTAACACCCCAACGGCCATTGCCAGCCGCCAATTACGAGTATGTGCCAGTCGGATACTGTTACGTAGAATTACTGGGCGTATCTAACGGGGAATTTCACAGCAGTGAATCTCCCACTAATTGTTTAAATAATTGTTTAAATAACATCTTCTCTGAAGCAACAACAAAAACAATTTTTAAACAAATTTTTAAAGAGAGACGAATCAGCTTTTGCATATATTGATTACACGCGAGCGTAAACTTTTAATTGGGAAGGCGCTTAGACTCGTAGATTTTACACGGCACGATATTTTTCTGATAATTCTTGCGTACCGTACGAGCTTGCTTGGAATCCTTCAAAACATATATGATTCTGACAATCTTATATTCACCTCGCATCGTCTGATGAGATCCTGTTCAAAATGCGTAGATGTATCTCGTTGAAGAAAAAGCGTGAGAGAATGAATACACGTATACGGCGGAGTAATATTTCAGTACTCCGCGAGTGAAACAACTAGAGTAAAGTAGAGAACGAAAATGAAAGAGCTGAATCTGACTCTTCTGGCATTTTCTACCAAATCTTCGAATTAACGAAGAGTGCAACGAAAATGTACGTCTGTTGAATTTGTCCACTCGAGCAATATTGGTGGATTCCGACAGAAACCAAAATTGGAAGATTAGAAATTCCAAGTTGACTAATTAACGTGTCCCCTTCGATTGAGTGGTATACTATGAAACATTTATTCGTCGTGGGGGGGAAAAAAAGGAAGAAAAAGACTGGGGAAGAGACACACAGATACACGGAATATTCGAAGAGCATCTGGTGGGGATAGCTTCTTCGGCCCTTGGCGGCCCTTCAGCGGGACCAGGAGGTGCAGCGGAGAGCTTCTCAAGTGGAGAGCTTCCAAGGCCAAACGAGCTCCATCCACGTGCTGCGATCCTGCTGAAAATGCGTGGGCGCGGTCTCCCCGAGGGCTGGCCGAGGCCAACGAAGGTCGCACCCTTTTTCGACTGGCGTGTGCCTGGCCCTTTCGTCCAACCTCGTGCGACCATCTGTCCCCTACCCAGCCCCGCGACCGTTGTCCTCCACCTTTCTTCTCCAGCGATCCTGAAGGAAGAAACCCGCCGTACGAGAGCAAGGCGCAAGCGCGCGCCACTAACCCACGTGGTCTACTTGCCTTCCCATTATACATACCACGTATATTCGAGGAGATTTTGCATCTCTCGTCTCCGCGGTGGAAAAATTCTGGCTGTACGATCGATCGAGTAATTTGCAATTTCTTGAAAAATTTCGTGTTTCCCTATCAAACGAACGAACCATCCGTCTGCAGACCGATCATCTGCAAAGGAAATAATAAAGAAGTGAAGTAAATAAAAAATGATTTGACACGAAAGAGCAAGCGTCTACAGATACCTGCGAACCCTCGGAGCTAGAATATCCAGTTACTTTCACTCATTCGCCATCCGGGGGATCGGTCAACTCCACCCCCTCCGACCTGGTTTCTATACGCGCGCACACATGCTCGCCGAATATATCGACGTGCACACCGCTCACGCATGCTCCTATCCCTGTCCACCCCGTCCTACTTACAGTTACAGGGATCGCCTGAAAAGGCGAAACACTATTGCGCAATGCGGCATGCGCGATTCATTAGAAGGGTTCTCCACCTCTTTGGGTGGAAGGCTCCGAAGCCTGTGTTTACGCATGCCAGAGCGTCGGTCTGCCGGCCTACCAGACCCGCCTGAAGGGTCGATTTCGATGCCTCCTCGAAGCTAATCGACCAGACAATCGCCAGCTTTCGTAAATTCTACACACGTGTGATAGATGTTAATTTTTTTTCATAGATACTGTGTATGCTAATTCCTTTGGTAGTATAGAATTTCTTTTTAGGGAAAGATTTGATTCCCTTTCCCAAAGCTTTGGACAAAATTCCAAAATCCCCGCAGCAACGCCAAGAGTCTAAAAATAACGCTACGTGCCCAAACCGTAACGCGTTGGCTCGACCTAAACGTAGCAACCACCTAAATCACCTCTCAACGCCCACGCTCTCGACCACGACTAGCCGCTCCGGCAGCGACTAAAATCCCCCACGTCCTCCTCCGCGGCCGCGTCCAACGCCAAGGCCAAGTTCATCGAGGTTCAATCTCCCTATCTGTCCCGTCCCTCGTTCGCGTTCCTTCGCGTTCCTGTGTTCCTGTTCAAAGAGCGGGGGCGGCTCCCGCGGAGGGCAGGCCGTCAAACTCGCGGGGCGGAACCATGACATGAAGAGGCGGTGCGGAATCGCGACCTCGTGGCGACCGGCACCCGGGGTACTTACAAATTGCATCGATCGCCCGTAGCGAGAGATCAGGGATCCCGACCCGAGGTGGCACGGTTTCCCGCGTGCGGATTCCCCCGAGTGGAACGGACGCACGCGGCCCACGTTACGTTGCTCCAAGTGGAAGGCAGCTCCAAGACGGAAACGCCCAGGCGTTAGGTGTATCCGCGTGGCCGTCGCTGATGTACGCCCAGAAGACGTTGTGTAGGTGCACCTTCTTAACCCTAAACTCCGTGCACTGTGCGTTGATGCCTCGCGGATCAATAGGCCATACTAATCTCTCTGTGTGTGTTTTAAGAAAACAAATCTATTAATTTGGTGAACTTGGAGCTACGAGTATTGACTTTGCAAAGAAAGTAAATGGAATGCAAGAAAATATTTCACAGAGAGAGAGAGAGCTGATAGAATTGGCTGGTGTCTTTTAAACGTTAAACAGTGCCATCGACTGCAGAAAAGAAACTCTTTCTCTGAGCTGCAGTGACAATTTACGTAACGTGGACGTAAATTACTGAATTAGTTAGTTCCAATTGGTAGGTTCTAATTCATGGAAGTAGCGCAGCAGTTACAAATGAGGATTCCGTGATTTAGAGAGCTCGTTTAAGAAGGGGTTATGTAAATGAGGAAATGGAGAGGTTCACAGTTAGGATTCAGGAAGTGAGTAGCAATTTCACAGAACGGAAAGGAAACGTTCGACTGGGACTTTCTAACGTTCCATTATCATTTATTATCACGCAGAAAATTTCTCGTTCCTCTCCACGTGGTGAGCTTGATAAACGCATACATGTTTCGCGCCGAGGCTTGAGAATTTATGAAAAAATACACATTTAGAAACTGATGAAAGTGCACCTATATGTGTAACGTCGAACAATCCTTTCTTAATGTACGTACGTACAGTAAATTAACCAACTTTTCCAATTAACGTACAGTGAAACGAAGAAATGAAAATTCGACGAAAGACCGAATTACGTAACCATAATTATACTATATAAGACTATGCTTCGTGCTAATGATGATAAATTCAACGAAATAAATTATTCATAACGTGATACGATTTGTAGCAAAGTACAGACTCGCGTAACATCATGTAACCGATCGTAAAATATAATTCGAAATTAATTCTCTTAGTCTTGCACGTATGTTTTTTCCACGTGCCAATTTGCCAGACTTGTCGTCACGTGTACGAGTTGAGAAAACACTTGGTAACAAGTGAGGTAATAAGTGGTCCACGGAGGAGCACCATTTATCCAGCTCGTTCGAATAATCCCACCCCGGGGGATCGAGATACACAACGATACAATTCATTAATCCTTCGAACCGCCTCCTGGCGGAGAAATGAACCGGTCTGGTGCCAGCCCCAGGGGGGGTTGTCGCACCCCAATTCGCCCGTCCAGACCATCTCCTCGTCGTTCATCCTTCCCTGCTCGTCTTGTTTACTCTTGTATTGTCCAGAACCACGGCCGGCCACGTCTCTTTATTGACATCGTTAATCCTCGCAAATGCTTTGGCAACGCGACGCTTGCGTTCGGAAAATCACGTGACATATAAATCATCGAATTTATAGGTCATGTTTCCCTAACACTTTTGTGTGTCATCCAATAATCAGCTGGCCATTTCATGGTATCCTGATAGCTCAGGTTTGCCGAATGGACTGAAGCGATTTGCCGCCAGACCAAACTAGCCTAAATCCCTTCGGCCACGTGTCTCACCCGAGAGTACGTGCTACCGTTTCCAGCCCTGTTTCGTTCGTGAAACAAAAGATGGCGATGACATTGGGCTGGCTGTCGCCTGTTACTTTGTAATGAGGACCGTGGGACACGTCGTATCGACGAGGGGCACGTATGAATATTAATTACACCGCAGGTGACACTGGTTAGGCAGCCATCAGGACGCAGGAGGTTTCCTGGCCTCGATAAGAAGGTTAAAAACCCTTCGAATTTAGGGTGACAACGGTGGCGTATGTCAGAACCTCGTCCTGGGACGAATTAGTCTAGGTTAGATCGAGATTCTGAAATTGATTTCATTAACGAAGAATTTTCCGACAGATAGCTACTAGAATTATCAAGAAATTCTTTGAATATCGTGCTTGTTTTTTTCTTGTATTTATAAACTTTTCCCTCGTCTCTATTTCCCTGCAAGTTCCACACATTAATCATCCACAGTTCCAGCGATTAATTAATTTAACAACTACTGAGAAAAAAGATTTGTCAACGTTGTTGCGTTGACGCAAAGACACCGGGGAACGACACGTGTCGAACAGACACACGGATTTAACTTAGCCAGTCCCATCGCTAATAACCTCACCCTAGACCAGGCCTTCGATCCGTCGCGCCGGTTCCCCGAGGATTGGGGAAATTCCTCGCGAGGATGTTATCCTGTGAAAAAAGCGTGGGTGGAATCCCGACGAAACGAACCCTTTCTCTCCAACGTCGACCAAACCCAGATCCTTTGCCAGCGTTTCTCGGTTCACCCGCTGGTCATCAGTTCTCCTCTCCTCTCCGTGTGCCAGCCACCTCGTCCGTTTCTCTGACGTTTCTATCGTCGTCGTTCTCCCTTGCGAATCGTCCACGAGAACGACAGTTTCCGAAGAACGGGACGAACCACCAGAGCAACATAAGTCCCTAAGGGCGAGGCTCGGCGCCAACCTCTCCACCCAATCTCTCCCCCCAGGCACACTTCTCGCGGCTTATGCTCGCCTGTTTCGAATATGTGAATATATTTTATTCAACCCTTTCCCTCGGGCATCGGATTAAATTATTCCCGTCGTCTAGGTTGCCCGGCCGTTCCGTCGCCGAGCAAACCACGTAGTGTGGAAACCGCGCAAAGACGTATACACACACACGCGCACACCACTCGTTCGGCTAATCGTCAACGAATCGCTCGTGACACGCTTTCGAAAATCAACCAACCGGCGCGGTCTCTGCCGTGATCGTGGCTAGCACACAGACCAACACACGGCACCGACACACACCGAAAGCCATTCGTAGGAATTTCGTACGACTGCCAGCTTGCTTCTGTTAGCCTGGGATCAGGGGATCAAACCAATAGACTGCCGATAGCCCTTCCGATTATCGGAACGATCGGGACGAGAGGGAGACTCTTCCTTTCTTCCTTCCTTCCTTCCTTCCTTCCGTCCTTCCTTCATTGGCTCCATCGTCCAAACGTTTCCGTTTCTTACGACCGCATCTTCGACCGACCATGGAGAGACTCCCACGGATTTGTCAAAGCTCCTCCGCATCTATTGCGTCCTGCTCCTCAGGCGAGTTATGATGCCATCGATCTGATGCGTTAATGGACAGTTTTGACAAGCGATGATTGCCACTTGGCACGCCTGGTAGGTCGGCCAGGAGCGTTTCCAGGAAGCCGAGAGAGTATAGCTAAGGTATACATCACGCTCCTCGAGCGAAATGGTCGGTTTTTAGGCCTTTGGGAGCGAAACAGGTCGAGTTTACTTTCGTTTCAGCTGATTTTTTAGTTTCGTTGATTAATCCATTAGTTTTGGGTTTTATTTTTATTTGATTTCATTTGGCATTTTATGCCTACGCTAGCTGTAGTCACTCAAGGGATACTTGAATTTTCAGTTTTTACGGGACAGAAATTTTGTCACGATCATAGTTGTAACTAAGTCACTGTACTACGTGTGACCACATAAATGAAACAGAGTGAGTGATCTTAGAAATCAAATCGAGATATATTTTTCACAACAGTAAGATACTTTGCTAATTAAGATTTTCGAGCACCGAAATAGATTCACTTCCATAAAGTCAACGAGAGTAGCAACAAGGAGAAAACTCTCAATCTTGCAATTAGTCGGTCAACTCACCGAACGGATTTCTTATGCATCGCCTGATTAACGTCCTAATTCCACCTAATCGTCGACGTCTGAAATTTCACTCGACCTTTCGAAATCACTCGCAGCGCACCATCGTTGACGCACCATCAAGCGCGCGCGTTCGCTCGAAAGGTTTTTGGGGTGAACGACCAGACGAATTATTAGGACACCTCTTTCTAGATTATGACAGCCCTGTCGCGATGTGTGACTCGAAGCACTTGAACGACTAACCCTTTCCTTCGGACGGAGCCAGCTGGCCGTTACCTCATATGTGAAAACCAGGCGGATCCTCGCCACGTCGATTCGACGACGATCCGTCCTCCTTACCGCGATTTCTTTTACGGCTCGTAAAAGTCTTGGCCGCGTCGCCGTCTATCAGGAGCGACGCATCGGGCGACACGCACGCGGTTTTTCTCGCGGAACGATAGGAAAGTTCGATTTTCCCGGGCGACTTATGCTCCTCTGATATCACCGGAAGCCGCCGATTGATTGGAAACCCCACGAGGGTATCCACCTGATCGTCGAACGACTCGCCACGCACCTATGGCATCCTGGTGCCGAAAAAAGTCGTTTCGCTGTTTTTTTTCCCCTTTTTTTTCTTTCTTTTTTTTTTCTTCGTTGTGTGTCATTCGCGCTGTGTAACGCGTTCGCGTGGAAACGTGTGATCGCCGTGGTATAATTACCACGGCTGATCGTCATTGCGCGATGAATTATGTATAATGTATGCAAACATGTACTCGATCGACCGAGACTGCCGACGCTTTTTTATCAAGAGAGAGAGAAAACGAGTGTCGAGGTTGCGAGAGAAATTATCGGACCGTTTCGTAGATTATTCGATTGTTTGGTTATTTATTTAATTTGTTTGATACAATGCTCATTTTGATTGGTCTGTGAGAATCTGTGTTAAGGCTAAAAGAAATTAGTAAACTGTTGCGTTACTCGTATGGAAGAATTTATTTTTATTATTTATTTAGAATCGTTTGTTTTTAGAATGTAAATCATTTGCGTCGAATTACTTGATTCATTTGATTTAATACATTTTTTCAGTTCAGATATTAAAGTGGTATATCTGGGTTACCTTCGAGAAGGATTTACCTTTAAACTTTAATTTAGGCGAACGATAATTCTCCTTGCGGCTCTGGAATGAAATAAAGAGTGACAAAGGGAGTCAATCAAAGTGCATAATGGATTATAACGATATTCTGCGAACAAAGAGAAATTGAGAAAGTTCCTAGGGATACATAGGACGACAGGTGGTAGTACACCTTCCTTCCCCTGTTACACTCAGAGAACAAAGGGGATGAGAGACGTTTCAGAGATGGTACATGATCTTTAAACGTGCGCGAAATCATCGTACTTAAAGTATTGAAAAACTATTAGAAATAACCTAGGTGTAACATAACCTACATCTTTAGAATCTGTAGAATAAAACGAATAAATTATCGAAACGATACTCGCTGTTTCAAATTATAATTATTCGGTTGCGTAATTTTGGAATTTGAAAAACATGTAAATCAGAAGATGGAAAATGTACAGAAATGTATAGAAAATCTAACATAACCTACATCTTCTGTAAAATAAAAATAATGAATTAATCGAAACTATACTCACTGTTTTAAATTACGATTCGATTATGGTTATGTGATTTTAGAATTTGGAAAATCTATAAATCAAAAGATAGAGAATATACAAGTTAAAGATACTTTTATCAGAAATCTAACATAACCTACATCTTTTGTAAAATAAAAATAATGAATTAATCGAAACGAATACTTACCGTTTTAAATTACGATTCGATTATTATTACGTAATTTTGGTGTTTGGAAAATATATAAATTAAAAGATAGAGAAATTGAAATTTAACAGAAATTATGTGTCACAGGCTATGTATCTGACGCTATTTGAAGATTAATAAAACTCGGTTACCACTGACTTGAAACAAAGGAAGAAAGAAAACGAAAGAAATAAGGCCAAATAAAGTTCGATAGGTCAACGTCCTATCGTCAGCCAGAGGCCGGAATTAGCAACAGTCGTGCACAGTCGTAAAGGGGGAAGCAAATGCCGATTGACCTCCTCGGCTCTCTGCCGGCCGGATAGAGTTTCTATGAATGTTCCGTCGCCGCCCACAACCCTTTCTCGTTTCTCGGCGCGTACGTCTCCCACGATTTCCGGACGGGTACGTGCAATCGACGATATCATCGGGCTGCTCAAACCGGCCGGGATCGTCGTCGCGAGCGTGTTTCCATCGGACGAAACTGCGAACGAAAGAGGAAACCGCGCGCGAAGGTACGGGAGATTCTCGGCCGTTATAGCTTCCTGATCGTTGTCACCGCATTCCTTTTATGCGGACTCGTTCAAGCGAAACGATGGAATTAGAATCCCGTCCCTTTAAACCACGCCGAGCCATCTCTCACATTCGCTTGCTTTTAACCTCTTGCGCTGGAATGACGTGCCACGCACGTCGAGAATTTTTTGTCCCAAAATTGCAATATTCTCTCAGTTTTAAGTATATTTAAGTATAATCCAGTATATTATTACTTCTCAATAATTTCTATCCAGTGATATCATATCGACGAGTTCAAAAGAAAAAGAAAGCGACGAATTGTTGTATACGGTTTGGTCACTCGTTATGGTCCGCAATCAGTTGCTAGTGGTTAAAGAGGACAATTCCTTGGAAGAAACAGGCATTGACCAATAGCTTTCGCTACTGTTTCAACTTGAGAGAATATTGAGATTCATCAATCAAGGCAAAAATATTCTGATAAAAAAAAAAATTGAGCAGAAAGGGAGAGATAACGGCCATCAGTTGACGAACTGTATGTGACGGATCGATGGTGACAAATGGCGACAGCAGAGCATGCTGTCCTGTTACAGCACCCCAAGATTCTTTTGTTCTCTATGAATTGTCGCCGCTGCTGATTTTCCTTCCGCGTCCAGCGGATTTCTGCTTCTCATATTACCCTGTCACGTAGAGGAGTTGCTCCATTGTCCTCGCGCTTTCTTCGCTCGTCCCAAGACACACACCGTTATTCACCCGACGTTTCGCCTCGTTGTTCCCCCGAGACAAGAGACACTGGACCTGTGTCTATCTTCTGTTGTAGCTCACGTATTCCGAATGCGAGACACTGGCATTCAGTTGGTGACACGATATTATGACCACGCATTGCGGACAGACGGATAGACGGATAGACGGATAGATGACGTAAAAATGATCTCGTCTCTCGTTTGTTTCTTTCGCATATGTTAACTCCACCGTGATCATTCACTCCTTGCACCCGGTTTCTGCAAATTATTCGTCGCTCATACAGTCCTGATACTTAACGGTGTTCGACTGTCATCATCGCTGGTGATTGATTTAGCGACGATTGTAGCAGGATACCATGGCAGGATATTCTTGCTGGGTTTGGCGGATCTCGAGAAAGATTCGCAAATCTTAAGTTAGGTTTTTCTCGTTGCTTCGTATTCCCACTGGAAACTGTGTGGGTTTTTCTGCGTTTTGTAGAACATTCGGAAGCTACTGGAGTATTATTTTTCTCAAAAAATAACGTTCGTAAAGAACCGCAGTCCAACCTAGGTCAGTCCAGGTTTCTCTCCATCTTTCACTCGCATTCAATGTTTCTCACTCTGAGATAAATTCTTTATAGAATGTACAGAGAGTTGGTTCCGTAGTCTGTTTTTAAACTCGTTTCATTGTCTCGAAACCTACTCGAGTCTCTGGAAACTGTCTGCATCGCATCTTACTATGTCAAATTCTATATATCACTCTCATCCACAAGCACGTTACATTAAAATTACAACTTCTCTATTAAAATTTGTCAGGGAACAAATCCGCTAACTCTGTTCACCATGACATAACCCTCGACAAATTTTTTTCTTGTCATCTACCAGCAATTTATTTACAAAGCATCATCACTTCAGACAGAATGATGTAGCATTGGAAATAGTCATTCAAATGGAAAAAATTATATCCTCCACTATATTTGAAACTTTCACAAGAAGCAGTAAGAAGTCTAGTTTAGGTGAATTATTCCAGTGAGTGGCAATTGATCGAGGACTGTCTTGAGAAATTTCTTCTTCCGATCAATTCTTCGAAATGAATTATTTTTAAAAATACCTAAGTAAAATTTAATTTATACCTTTTGTATCAAGGTAAAAATTAATTTATTTATTTTAATAATTTAATCATCTCGAAAATAAATGATCTAAATATACATGAATATATTATTATTTTTAAATATAAAATAAAAAAAATAAATATATAGAAATTAGATGTTTTTCGTATTTATTTATTTAATATCTAGTTTTTTTAAATAAATTTAATTTATATACACTGTTGTATAGTTTGTTCTTCTCACGTCGTTATTATAGCTTTCATTCTATTTCACGTATCATGTTATTATACAATACGAAATGTGTGCGTTCATTATGATTAAAAGAGAAAGTTCTAAGATCTAAGTATTATAGTACGAAGAAGATTATAGTATTATATAGTATTATATAGAAGATCCAAGTATTATAGTCCCCTCGAAGAAGACACGGTTCGAGTGCAACACTTTCTGAACAAACTTGGCAGTGCCAAGGAATATTCGACGGGGAACACTTCCTTCCCTCGAATTCCCTCGAATCCGCCTGGTGAACGCCGGTCGGCACCACCAGGAAGACACAAGAGAGGCAGCGTCGTCGCGCGGAATTAAAACGGCGGTTTCCTCACCTCCAACCGGCTCATGCCGTCCTAGTATCGTTGACATCTGCGCGATTTATCTTTCTTCAGCCGGGACAAATTGAATTTACTCGCGGCGGAGGCGGCGGAGGCGGCGACGGCGGCGGACAGCCGAGGGTGGGGCTCGTCCGTCATTCCTCCCGTTCGTCGAGAGGCTGTGCGAGCCTCATGCCCTCCTGATAGTGCGTGCGCTCGCACTATAAAAACAAAACCCGCGTCGGACATGCCGACGACAGGTGTGAACCGTGTGCTGGCAAACGTGCGTGCACACGGCTCGGACAGATGGACGCTGACGCGCTCGGACGAGCGTGTATGAACCCGACGACTGTCGTCGATGTCGATGAATGTCGGACGCCTTCAGGAGACCAGAAGGCTGCCCTGGCACCCAGCCGAACAACACCAGCGATCCGACGTGTTTTCGCGTGTTTATGCTCGCCTGGTGAGCCTCGTGTCTACTCGTCTCTGTCCGTGCGACAAGCGAGAATAATTTACGAGGCAGGCGCGCGACCTCTCGCGTCTGCCGTCCTAGTAGCAGGGAATGAAGCGCTAAAGCGAGGAATGCGGCTGTAAAATGGAGGAGGATTAAGCGTTCTTGGTGAACAGAAGATCATGACGTGCGGAGATCCCACGGTGGAACGGTGGAGGATAGATAATTGCTGCTGGGAATTTTAAAACACACCCCCTCATTTCCTTTTATTTATTAGACGATCAATATTTCGTAAAAAGGTTCGTCAAATCACCTGTACTATTTTGACTAGTACCATTTTGTGACTTACGATCAATTACTTGGGAGATATTTAAAAATTTGCGTTATTTACATTATTTTGAAATGTAGGGTGATAAATTTTTATTTATCCGTCCTCCTTTGTTAGACGATCAATATTAGGAAAATCACTTGTGCTATTTTGTGACTTGCGATCGGTTACTTGAGAAATATTGGAACCATTGAAAAGAGATCTCGGTCAGCCAAAGTTATTTAAAAATAAATAATTTGAAATTCTTGAAGTTTCTTTTTGAATTTCTGACTTTACGCGCACTCGATGTTACATCGATATTCTTACTCTACTTGAGGAACATCCCATGTCCAGAACGAAACCCTGCGAACCCATGGTTCCCTAATACCGTTGACATCTGTGCGATTTGTCTTGTTTCCCCGCCAGACAAACGCGTTTTATGACACGTTTCACGTGCCTCCGGCCTCCAGAAACACCAGCTCGTTTCCTGTTCACGCTGGAAGCACCAGAAACATAGCACTCCCGGCTGACTTCGTTGTTCCCATGGTTTCCTGATTCCACGATATTCCAAACTGTCAGAAAAAAAATGGTCCAACGATTTCCATCGCGTTCCTTCCGTCTGCCCAACACGCACGCAATCTCCTTAATCTGCAGGAAAAAATTAATTCGTCCGAGAAAAACCAGTAAGAAACTAATTAGTAGAAAGTAAAATGTCCCGTTTGAACATCGAGGTTTCGTCGTATGGAACTTTGCGTTTTAAACGATTTATGTTTTACACAATAACGTGTAACAACTTTTCATTGTTATTAAATATCAGTTTCTGCATTTAATGAAGAAACACTCGAGTGGTGAAGATATATCTGTGAACCGTGTCGCGACTGTTACCGTCAAACGAACGTGGCAAAAATATTCTGAAATATTGAATGTTGCACACGGACAGGAGGGAATATCGATTATGGAAAATGATATGTTAATGTGCGTGACCAATCGCGTCGTCAGGTGAATGCCATCAGTTCATGGTTTCCTGGTTGGAGCTTCCGGAAGTCGGTGGAAAAAAAATTCCGGCCGGATCGAAGTTAAACGAGGCCTTCACCCCCTCTGCGCTCATAATGAGGCGGAAGTAAATCGCCCTCCGCGATGGAAACGAAGTTGTCTCTCCGTTAACGCTCTCTCGCTTTTTTTCCAGATAAACGCGCAACAATCCCACAAACGCGATTTCGAAAACCTCTCGCAAACAAACACATGTGTATTTATTATGTATATTTAATTCCATATATTTCGAAAACGATATATTTTTATCAACAAAACTGAGAAATGTATATTCTCAATTTCTCTGAAATGAAGAAAAAAACGTTTGATTTTTTAAAAATTTGAGAAACAAAGAAGAAATATAGTTTTGGAAATTGTTTCAAATTTTGAGTAAAAATTTATATATTTCAAACTTTAAAAAAAAAAAGAACGAAAACGAACGATTTTATTTAAACCTGTTTGATCTAAACACAATTTTACGGTCATTGCCAGTTTTTAATCACAATCGAGCGACTAAATTTTTATACAAAATTCCTTCAATTTTTCCAGACAGATGTCATAAAAAATATCTTAGAATATTTTTGCGCTAATGTTTTCTCGTCCCGTGCAAATTTTTCAAATAAATTCAATTAAATCAAATAGACGACATAAATGCTCGCTGTCCACTCGTCGTTATCGATTTTCATCCTTGAAACTCCCACAACGAGCAATATTTTTATAAAATATTTTTATAATTACAACGATTCGAAGGTGCTCTGAAAGAATCACTCGCTGGCTGGGCGCGTTATGTTGAGTTAAATACAAACTTTGGGAGCAGGAACGTATGAAACGGTGGCGAGAGGCTGACCGAAAATTGAATGGGACGCCGTGGAAGGACAAGAGAGCCTTTTATGGCGAAACGAGGATTGTTGGTCCCTAAAGGGCATACGCCTACGCACTTTTACTAGGAAACCATAAGGAAAGGGCTGGTTGCATCCGGCCGCGGCCCTTTGAGAATCCTCCGAAAGGACTCAACCCGCAACAACCCCCCTACGCGAGATGGAAAGAGGCAGAGACACGTGCAGCGAGGGGAGAGCAGATAAAAGAGATGCCGAAGACGCGGTACACAGCGAGTTTTCACTCGAGACTACTTTCTTCAATTTTCTCTTTGAAAAAAGGAAAAAAAAAGATAGCCAGTGGAATTTTGAACTGAATTTGGCAATTTAGGCTGATCTTAAAGAACTTAACGAATCTCGATATTAATGCGAAATATTCCAACTATCGTTATACTTGAAGGCTTTGTTAGAAAAAATTTTCCTTTATCGACTCTTCAGATTTTAAAAAAGAAAATCTTCAAAACTATAGTAAATATTCTATATTCTCCATCAATAGCACACGACCGTTCATCTACAATCCCTAAGATCCCAAAAATTATTACTGGAGAAATACTAAATTGATAGAAATTCTTATTCATTATTCAGAAACGTGCACGGTGCCGTGGAGAGTCTGTAGGAGGGACAGAACAATGGGAATTCCTGTGGCTGGCCGAGGACACTCAAGTAAAATGCATGCTCTCCTAGTCGGTGTCACCAGTCGACTTCCCTTTGGTATCGAATGACAAGTTTCGACAAAGGGCGTGCAACGAAATTAACGAATTACGCCGAGTTGTTTAACCCTCTGGGAACGTTCTACAAAGGGCCGCGTTCACAGGATGTTAGAAGACGGTGGCAAGTGCTTTAGGGTCCCTGACTGTGGCCGCGGTCACGTGGTCTGGACGAAAAGGGCCACGAGGCAATGGCCGTGGCCCAAAACATGGCGTTCCGTCGACGGTCGTCAAAATTTGTACGAAAGAGACTCGTTCAGAAACGTCGCATTTTTTTTAGACATGGAACATATAATAGTTGTATAATTACACGTACGAGGTACAAAGTCCTGTGCACGAATTATAGCGTGCAGTTGAGAATGTACAAATTGAAACGCCGAGGAATAAAAGTATTAGGAGTGTCAATGAATTGATAATTAATTAATAATTACTACTTTCTCGAGAAATCAAGGCAATAATTTCTGTCGATTATTTGTTAATTATTTGCTACTATCGGTCAGGACAGAATTATTTTTCTCCTTCTGTTAGAATTTAGAAAAATCCTCACCATCATTTATATTTATATTTATATCAGTGGTCTAATCACGCGATTAGCAGGCTACACGTCTGATTTATTAATTTGATATAAAAAAAAAGTTCTTTGTAAAAAATTAAATTTAATGCTAATTCGTTATCGAGAATTTCAACTTTGGTTCTGAGACTTTTTGCTACGAAATTTGCTGAAATTAGACAGATCCGCGACCGTGTATGCGTGAGAAGCGCCTCGCAACACTAGACGGACACATGTCGGTATTGAGAACAGGGCTTTATAAAGATACAGAGGACTCAAGGTGTGTTATAAGGGGGTCACTCTCTCTCTGGAGGGTGACAATCGATAATTCAAGGGACGATGCATGAGTTAGACTCGGACTGTTAAACTGAACTGTCAAGCTCAAATTTGAAAAATGTTTAAAAACATTTCAAGCTAATCGCGGTCTGGAGATTCTGAGTAATTGGACAGTTTCATAAAGGAGAAGTTGGCATTTGTCGTCGAGATTTTCGATTTTCATCGTCGAGTCCTGCAGGGATACCCTGTTACAAATACTCGCATAAACGAATGGGAATCCAATAGGGCAATGTAACAGGGCAACAGGGGTTAAAAGGAGCGTTCCAAGGGTCCTGCAGGCCCCTTCGTCTCAGAACCAAGCGGAATCAGCCATCGGCTCGTGCTTCCTCTATCTATACGCGTGCACGTGCTTCCGTTACCGCAGATTTACAAATGTCACTGTGACAGAAATATGACTTTTTGTGGATATTCGTTTGACGTAACACTCGATAAAGATAATTCGAAGAAGATGTAATTGAAGAAATTCATTTTTGGAGGACGCGACGATGTAGTTAGAGGGCGAGTAATACTGTGATGTTAATTACGTTAATTATGCAATTTGGCGAAAGAGGGGAATCTACTTTCGTTAAAAAATTTTTCTTGGTGTTTTAGAAGGTTCAAAATTTCGCGCGTGAAATATTCTCTGCAGAATTTGCAGCTAAATTACAAACTTTGGAATTTTCGAAAAAATAGGTTTGAAGAATCATTTGTCTGCCAAAAGTCACGCCAAAATTCCAAAATAGCAACAAAAATCTGAAATCTAGAGAAACTTAAAATACCTCCAAAATGCAACAAAATTTCCCTTCTCTCGCTCCAAAAAACCATCGAAATCCAAAAAAAAAAAAAAAAAAAAAAAAAAAAAAATCTAGAAAACAAGAGGAACAATTTGAAAAACTTCTTCACACTATACACCTTCCAAACGTAACCCTCACCCCTGAAACATTCGTTTCGTCATCCCTCGAACGAGGAGTTTTTTACCCCAGGCAGAAAAGGGTTGTTCCCAACTCGCGACACCCCTAACAGAAGTGTCATTCACACAGCCTTCAGAGCAATCACGATGCAACCCTCGTACGACTCGCTTACCAAGCCCTCATGAACGCGGAGAAAGTTGTTTACGCGGCGTTTAGGGTGGTCTCGCAACATCCCCCGAGCAAATACGAGAGACATCTTTGGGGTGTACGGTTCCAGGAGCGTATAACGCGCTAGAAAGTGGTTTTTACAAAGGGTTTATGCAACCGGAGGGGATGGTTGAGGTGTATTGGTTTCACCGGGGCGAGTTTGTTGAAAGGAACCCCCATCGCGGCGACTATTGATCCAGGACGTCGCTCGAACCACGTGTTTATCGATCGCTCGCTACGTTCATTCACTGGTTTCGTTGCCGAGGCTCTTCAATGGTTTCTGACATCTATTCTCGGACCGTGGTGGAGAGAATTTTTTGGTCGAAAAGTTTGTTTCTTTTCTTTTTGGTCGAGAAGTTTGACAATGTTTGACCATCATCGGTACGTACGTACCGATTTTTTCATCCGGCTTTTACTTTCGTCTCTTCGAACGTTTTTTTAATGTTTATACTTTTTTATCCTGATGTTGTCACATCAGTTCAGTCTAGCGCATAGTGTTGCGCAACGAAAGCACAGTACGAAACGATACCGACGTCACGAAGCTGCGCGAGCGATAAATCGACGCAAATTGGTGCACGCGTCTGATCGCCTTTGATCAGTCTAATTAGCCACAGATTAGAGCAAGGGTCAGTTCAGAATATTTCAACGAAGAAACAGTTAATTTTACGTGCGGTACGGTATCAAAAATACGCCATTCGTGAAATGAAGCAAAAAGATTGCTCTTTCCACACGTTTGGAAAGTTCCTCCCAATTAAATTCTCTTCCATGCACCGTAATTTGAACCGTAGCTTGATTATAATTACGACTATGATTTAAAACTGTGATTCAATTATAATTATTATTTAATTATGATTTAATTACGATTATAATTGTTATTTAAAATTATGACTATAATTATAATTACGATTTGAAAAATGAAAGTTACGCGCGATTTCTCAGAAAAAGAAAGAAAGAGAGATAAAGAAAAGATGCTTCGAAATTTCGAACACAGAGTCTCGAACAGTTTCGACAGAATGCAACCCTTTTCGAGCAGTCAAAGAGCGGAGTGGCCTGTCCGGTTCCGCGAGGAAGAAGCTCTCTTACATTCGGTGCAAGAGACTTTGTCAACAGGCAGGCCAAGGAAGCAGAGAACAACACCGAGAAAGAGAGAGAGAGAGAGAGAGAAAGAGAGAAAAAGAGAGTGGGGCGGCGATAAAGCGGAGCTGTCCAACATTTTTCAGTGATTAGTGCGCGTTGCTTGCTCGATCGACCAGCTCGTCTTCGTTGCTCCGTACGTACGAGCCGATTTTGTCTCCAAGTTTCGACTTTGAATCCTCGACCGACCGCGATCCAGAGATTTTCTGACGATCCTAAATTTTCAAAGGTACTTTTACTTCTTACAAGTTCCGGTCGACTATAAAGTTATTAACACTTTTTTTTTTTTTTTTTTTTGCTACCGATATCGTTTTCACGTTTCTGCGCAACCGAATCGATCAATTTCAAGTCAAGTTCTCCAAGTTTTAGGGAAAGATTGGTTTCTTTCCAAAATTTTAGGATATCTTTTCTTTCTTAAATATTCAGTACTTTACACATTGCAGATCTTTTTACAGTGTTATTCAATATATCTAGTCTTGAAGCAAGTTAGTATTTTTTATGAGTATAAAAAAAAGAATTTATTCATTGAAAACGCGCGTGTTCACTTTGACAAACGATATTTACTCAAAAATATCGAAACTCTTTCGAGAGAACGTTATTTTCTAATTGTGAGAAATCGACAACACCGGATATGCAATAATCGTTGAAGGAAAAAAAAAAGAAGAAAGGCCGTGACATCGATGAACTCGATCGAAGCAGGTTTACTTAAGGAAATCAGGGTCACGCTCGCAATTAAAAAACGTAATTCAGATTACTAAACTAAGTTGGTATTGAAAATACGGAAGAAGAAGTGATTCTCTGTGGATCGATAAACTCGCGTGCGAATACGTCGTTGCGTCGTTTCTCCCCAAGTTCGTGCTTTCCTAATTTCTAAATTTCTGACTTCGTTTTAACACTGTGCTCGAGAATCTCAATGTTTGAACATTTGCAAAAGTTTAATTCGACTCGTTCGAATCTCTCGTGAATTTGAACGTTAATTAATTCGAAAGATTATCAATCGCTGTGAATACCACGAAGAAAGAAGATGAAGAGTGTCTCTTCCAAAGTATCTACCGACAGTTTAACAAAGTGTTCGAATTTCAAGTCACAGTGAGAACCAACCCAGAACGAATTGTGGAATAACGCTAATCGCGAGTGTGAATTTTAATATTAATTATTATGTAGATTGCGAATCAGAGAGAGAAATGTCGTTCGTGAACGGTACGATGATGATACTCGCGTACACCGCGAACATGATCGCCACGTTGCCCGAAAGAGTGGACGAGAACACTGTTGTCAACAGGTCGAACGTCACCACGACCACCTTGTCACCGGAAGAACGAGAAAATCAGTTTGACTTTGACGATCGTAAGTAAATTGGGACTTTTGTCGGAATGAAAAATGTTACAAATTTTCTCAGTTACGTATGAAATTAACCATCTCAAAGCAACGGTAAAAAAAATATTATTTTATTTTCTGATCGTTGCACGTAACAGCGAGATTAAATAGTGGTATGTTTTATTAGGGGTGTCCACAAGTAACGTCGTTTTCTTCAAATTTAATAAACGTTGCCGTCTAGTGACAATAATTTAACGTATTGTAACATAACCTATATTCTAGTTACATATAAATATGTTTTTTATAATATAACGTATATTCTAGTTAAATATAAATATGTTTTTTACAACATAACCTATATTCTAGTTAAATATAAATATGTTTTTTACAACATAACCTATATTCTAGTTAAATATATAAAGCGTGTCTTATTATAATATAACCTATGTTCTAGTTAAATATATTAATGTTTAGTTATTCTTATTACAGCCACTAACATAACCTATATTCTAGTTATATATTGATATTTAATGTGCTTGCTGTTAAATTATACTATAAAAATGAAATTTTGTACAGTATCCAAAAAACGACGTTACTTATGGGTGTCCCTAAAAAGGCTCGAAAATTAATAAACACGTGAAAATCATAACTTGTTGATTCAATTCGTACACAGGGTGAGTCAAAACGATTGCTTCCCACCTATTTTTTTTTTTTTTTATAAAACATCAAAGTATAAAAAAAATAATTTTATTAATTTTAAATTAAATTCAAGTACAAGCTCAATGATATCTTCATATGTATCAATTTCAAAATGTTTCAAATTGTTAAATTACTTCTTTCAAATGTTGTTCGCAAATTCGTGCCTTTTTTTTTTATTAAGAAGCGACTTTTGGCCCACCCTGTAGTACCCACACGTTGAACTTGATGCCGTTACCATGGGACAGCTAGAGACGATAACGAGCCAGCCTCCAAAAAAAAGAACGATAAATTCGCGGAGACAAAACTCGACTCGAGAAGTATCGTCCCTCGCGTTAACATGTCTCGTCACGTGATCTCGCTGGATCTTTTGCGTCAGTAGACAAGCAGAACGCGATATAATTACTCGTAACGAGACGTAAACCTACAATAAAATAACAACAGTTTATTGACGTCATGATCTATTAACGTTTCACAACCGCGTCTTATCATTTTATTTATAATTCCACATTTGTTTAGTCTCCCTCGAAGACGTTTTCCTCTCTTTTCCTCTTCAAAAATGGAGGAGGACAATCGTTTCTTTTTTTTTTTTCTTTTTTCTTTTCTTTTTGTGATTGTTACGTGGTGAAATTCGGAATTTCAGCGTGTAAAAATTTCTCTGGCATTCGGAAGATTTTTGCAGTGACGTCACGTTGGTTGGAGGCAAAAATTAGTAATCCAGATATTCCGCGAGCGTGCTCGTTCGACTACGCGCCAATTGTCACAACGTTAATACGTTAATCGTTAATCCAACTCGAAGACAAAACAGTGAGGCGTTCTTCGAGGAACTGATAGCGAACCGACTGATAACGAGATAACCTTTGACAATTCTTCTTGAAACATTGATCTATCACAAACGACGTCGTTGCTCTTGTCTTCGATGGACAAACATTTGGAATAGCTATGACCATCTTTCCGTTATGTCGAAGAAGAACAAAATATGTAATGTACAGTAGTCCACAGTTAAGGTACCCAGTATCCCCCACCAGTTCTTGAAATTGGGACTATCCCCACTCTACGCTACCTCACCACGTGGCCGTGCAAAACGTGAAACAAAACAAGCGATATTTCGGCACATAATGATTGTTTCTTGGACACATATCGATCAAAGTGAGGTAAATTTTATATTAAATGACAAACGTATATATCCAATTTATATGTATTAACACGATTACAGAATCGTACTATTTGTGTTGTTAATTTAATATTGATGAAAATGTAACAAGACCTTTAGTTTAGTTTAGGAATTTGAAAAAAAATTTCGAAAAATTTTAGATTAATTACAATCTTGTTTGATAATTATTGCCTTGTTACAATTTATTTAGTTTGAAAGTGTGTATTAAATTTGATTCAAGTTTGAATGTTTGGTAAAGTTTTTATTAAATTTAAGTTTGAAAGTTTAGTAAAGTTTAGGTAGTTTAGGTAAAATCAGTTGAAACGTTAAATTTCTTTACAATCGAATAATGTAGTAAAGCTCTCCCACACTCTGTCTTTCGGTGCCAATTCATAGAAACTCACCCCTCTTACGCGTCCCAAAATTGTGGACGCTTAACCGAGAACTACTGTACCATCCGTCGGTGCGTTTGCAAATTTCATGTTTTTAGTTTAAAATTTCATTTTTTTTTTTTTTCGTCGTAGAATGGTACATGTGGCGATGTTACGAGCCGTACGGCTGTTTTTACATCGGTTCGCCATGGTCCGGAGAGAACAGGCCAGTCTCGACATTCCCGGCGCGTCCGGACAGCATAAATCCTCGTTTCTCGCTTTACACTCGAGACACCGCGGAACAGCCGCACGATCTGAAGATCGACAAGTTCGTGACCATTCGGAAATCTCCCCTCAAAAAGGATGGCAACTTTTACTTGATCATTCACGGCTTTCTCGACAATGGCGACAAAACGTGGGTGATGGTAAATTATCTTGTTTTTCTTTTCTTTCTCTCTTTTTTTTAATTTTTGAAAATCGTTCAAGTTAAATCATGTTTTTTTTTTAATTTGAAACTGTGATTTCTAATTTTTTACGTTTAAAAATATTTTGTATTTGAAAAAAGTGGGCCAAAAAAATTTCTTCCTACCTATTTTTCTTTTCAACAAAACGTCAAAACTAATTTTATTAACTTTAAATTAGATTTAAATTGGTGTACTTTAATCTGTAAAAAAAATATATGTATGTAATAGAAAAATTACGGAGTCATTTTAGTAGATAGTTTTGAATTTTTGGCTCACCTTGTATATTCGTATATTTAAAACATTAAATTATCGTCTTTCCATTTTACGCATTTTACTATCGTCGAGACGAATTCCTTTGCCGCAGAGACTGATGAAGGAATTATTAATCAGAGAATCTTGCAACGTGTTGATCGTGAACTGGATCGGCGGTGCGGGGCCACCGTACACCCAAGCTGTGGCCAACACGAGATTAGTGGGTGCTATGACAGCCCGTTTGGCCTACCAACTGGTCGAAATCGGAGGAGTAGATTCGACGAGGATACACTGCATTGGGCACAGCCTTGGCGCGCACCTCTGCGGCTACATCGGATACACCTTGAGGCATACTTATTATCATAAACTCGGAAGGATCACTGGTAAGTCAAGAAGCTCTCAAGGATTCTCAAAATGCATTCTTACGAAGAGAGATTCGTCTGTTCTTCGAACTTTGAATTTCTTAAATCTCAAATGTATAATAATCAAATCTAACTCAAATCTAGTTTTCGAAAGCAACTTTGAAAGTTCAAAGTAGTTTCTATTCTGTTATGGGACAAAAGCTACAGTGACTAATTAATTAATTCGGGTAAATTAAATTTCGTATCACTTTCGCGCGATTGCGAAAATTTCATGCCATGCAGAAGCTGATAAAAAAAGAAAAAGAAAAAGAGATTCGTTCGGAACGTTCGATGCGCGCGTCTGTCTGTCTGACGATGATCGTCTCGTTTCACTGATTTCTACGCCTGTTCCGGCGTAGGAACGGATCAATCGAGTGAAATAAAATTAGCCCCACCAGCGATGAGGAACGAACGGAGACGTACGAAGATAGCCGATCGAATCAGAAATGAACAGGGTAACAGTTGAAGGAAGAGAAGACACAGGCCGAAAACACACACAGTGGCTCACGGCCATTTTGTTCCCACGAGTGAAACGGCAACTTACCATCCGCACAATTTGTACAACCTGCGTAATTTAAATTGTGCAAAACCGTACTTTGGACCTAAATGATTGATCAACCAAAGTGTTCGATTTTATTCAATTACAGATCATCGATAAGCGAAGCGAATTCAGTGAAGATACTCGATATTAAAATAAATTAATATCTACAGATTTGACTCGTTGACTGGATAGTCGCAGCATTGCTCGATTCAAATCATTCTATTTGAAAGATTTCGAAGAAATCGCGCAGTCATCAAAGGAATTTCGCAATTAAATCGAAAATTTGTGAAAAGGTCCGATCAATTCGAGAAACCCACGCTTTAACGCTAGAACTGCCGACGACCAAAGTGTGAAATTAAGATGCAAGGAGTAGACAAAGAGCACGAGCTTCTGTCTGATATATTTTATTGACAATCACTCGGGTCTTTAACAATACGCTGTTGCAAATTTATAAAATTCCAAAACGGTCCTTTTTACCATTTTGGTAATTCTAGCGTTAACTTAGGCGAGGCGAATATTAACTTGTCCAAAGTAATTCACAATTCATGTTATTTCGCGTACTCTGAAAATATACTGTTACAGATATAATATAAAATTTCCATGAAAAAATTCAAAAGTCAAATTTCGGTTCCAGCGTTGTGATTTTGATCGAATTCAAAATTTCATTGAAAAGCCCAGTCATTCTACCGGCGCATCATTCGCCGACGTTGACCCGAGAAATCCACCCTCCTTCATCCCACAAACCAATAAACCCACCCCAATCTCCCCTTCGCTCAAGCTCCCCACTGAATCGATAAAACCACCCTATCTAACCAACCAATCCTTAACAGGTCCATTGTCAACCCCTAACGACCACCACCATCGCGTTAAAAACCACCACCATAAAATCCTCCTATCTCTCCTCCCTCTCTCCTTTCTTCGCCTTCGTTGAGAACCTTTTCCTATTTCCGATCAATCCGTCAGCTTTCCTTCTCGGCGCCCGTTTCAAAGCCACCTGGTGGTTCGATCGGGCTTGACCAAAGACCACTGTCACGTAAGCTATCGATCCCATCGGGAATTACCAGGACACCATGAACGAACGAGAGCTCGCGACTGGCAAAGCTCGTGCCTGCGATTACCGCAGGATGAAAAGTAGATCGAGGGGGTGAGAACAGGGGATCCACCTACGGAGAGGGTTGGTTTTCTCGGCGCGCCACCGCGGAGCGTGGATTTGTTTGTCTGTGGGGGCTGGGAGAGGTTGGGAAGTTTCAAGAGGTTGGCCGTTGACGAGGTTGGTCCCGAGGAACGGGGTGTATCGGCGTTCGAAGACACGCCCGAAGACAAGATTTAGTAAACAGAGGGAATAAGGGAGCACGTAGGGGTAAGAAGTAGCTTCGCGATGGTGGATGCGTGTTTGAAAGGGAAATGGGGTGAGAAAAGGGTGACGAGGGTTAAATATTTTTACCTAACTGTGTACGCTATAATTGTGTCTTACAAAAGCAGAAAAAGTAGCCAATGAGTTGCAAACAACTGCAGTTCAAGACTAATTGAAAAAAGAAGGGAAAAATGGAAAATCTTCCTATTCGGTTGACTAACAATAAGTCAGTTGAGTTCAAACGCGACCCGAGACTATCGCAATATTATCAGTGTAGAACACACAATGCGGCTGTGGAACATCATCGTGCGTGTAATCATAAGTATGATTAGTAGAAACGTCCGGGTAAATATTTTTAAGTAGCAAAAGTTCAGATGCGAGACTATCGCGATATCGCCAACGTTCATATAACGGAACACGCAATACGGTCGTAAAACGTCATCGTGCAATCTAAATATCTAAACAGAAATGTTCGGGTGCTTGCGTGAACAACCGTACTTTCATGTTCCACTTTTGTTCCTCGGAGAACATAATACTTACAGGTACTTACGTACGCGTTACATCCACGTTGCATAATTGACGGAAACGACTCTTCCGTCTGACGAGATAATAAATTAAACGTCGATCGAGCCGCGGAAGGAAAGTCGTCGATGGTTACTGCTTGCTATAGGGTGGCCACTGGAAGACTGAGCGATATAAAACAAAAGTGACTTTTACAAACGCACGTTCTTTTCATTTTTTGTTACTTTATTTAGAAATATAATTGACGGATTCTTTTCAGTATTATGTATTTTTAATCTCCAAGGGATCTACATAACCTACAAAAAATTTTTAATCTCCAAGGGCTATCTACATAACCTACAAAAAAAGATTGAAAATGAACAAGTTTTAACTAATAATATAAAAAAATATATTATTATTATAGTTATAAAATAATATATTTTATAATCATTATAGTTATAAAATAATATATTTTTTCAAATCCTTTAGTTTTTCAATGGCCGCCCTCTATTTTAAACAGTACGAGGTTTCAGCTTGGAAACGCTTTCCATATTCAGGCTTGTAATTGTAATTTATTTTTCGCACGTCACGATGTACGAAATCGAAACTGAAAGGAAACGAAGATGAAAACTGAAAAAGAGAGTGGTGGTCGAACGACGAAAAAAGAGTGGAACGTTGCAGCAACGTGATACGTTCGAGGTTCGAAGCTTCTCACGTAGGTCTGATTTCTCTGTTTCCAAGGCCTCGATCCTGCCGAGCCGCATTTCAGCAACACGTCGACGATGGTTCGGCTCGATCCAACGGACGCCACGTTCGTCACCGCCGTCCACACCGATTGCAATCCTTTTATCAGCGGCGGCTTCGGCATCACCCAGCCCGTCGGGCACATCGATTTCTATCCGAACGGTGGCCGCAGTCAGCCTGGTTGCAACGAGGGTGTTCTCAGTTCCATCACCCTCGAACATGGCAGTATCTTTCGCGGCAAGTTCTGCCTTTCTTTTCTCACGTCATTTCCATACATCTTTATTTTATCACGTTACCTTTATTACATTACATTACCTTATTTTCATACATTTTTATTTTATACATTTTACATTTTATTATATCATTTTTATTACATCATTTCTGCGTGAACATTATTTCCACGTATAATTTATTGTTTAATACAACTGTGGATTTTTATGCTCCATACACATAGGACAATTATTGTGACACACAGTTAGAAACACATCTACCAAAAATCCGCGGTCTAATCATTTGTCATTCGACCATTTGTCTTTTTAAGTAAAATTGAAACGATTAATTTCCAGGGATAAGGAGGTTCGTCAGCTGCAATCACATCCGCAGTTACGAGTACTTCATCGAGAGCATCAACACAAACTGCCCGTTCCTGACGGTCCCCTGCGTTTCCTGGGACAAGTTCCTCGAAGGTAGCTGCTTCGACTGCACGAATCAATACTGTCCCAAGTTCGGACTGGACGCGCAACCAGGGAACTACCACGCGTCCGTTTACCTGATGACTGGATCCACTAAACCATTCTGCAGTCGGTATCCTCTCCTCTGATTGATGATTTTCCTCGTGCAACCCGCACTCACGACGCCACCGGTTAATTTCATTTCAGGAGGCCATTACAAAATCGTCATCAACGTCTCGAAGACGAACGAGAGCCTCGACCACGGCGGCGAGGTCGGAACTTTCGCGGTGAAGGTCATCGGGCAAAACGGGAAGAAGTCGGAGAGGATGCCGCTGAGCTCTCAGTCGATGTACTACGAGCCAGGCAGCACTCACGCCGTGGTGCTGCCTGGCGACGTGGTCGGCAAGCTGGAAGCGGTGGAGATCTCGTGGGAGTATCGTGCTTCTGTTTTCAATCCGCTCACGTGGAGGCTTTTGCACACGCCTCGCGTCTACATCGATTCGCTGAGCATCGAGAGTTTGGAGGCCGCTCACGGGTACGTGATACTTTCGACGATCAGTAATTTTATATACGCTCTTACTTATTATCCTCATATCCTGAAGTCTCATCAATGGCAAAGGTAATCAAACTCTTCAGGTTTACAATTTTAATAATTAGATTTGCAACTTTAAACTGAGAATCTCTTCTCTGTTTTAATCTAGGATCACCGTGTGCTCCGACGAAACGAAAACTCTGGTCGCCAACGAGCCGAAAATCTTCACCACCGACAACTGTCAGACCCCGGAGCGTCTGAACGTGGTTTCGACGTAGACGTTCCTTTCTACGAATGCAATGATAAGCTCAACGAATCAAAAATCGAAATATCAATCGGTCTTCTGAGTTGTGTACTTTGTACGAGTGGAAGTGGAAAGATTGACCGAGTGAAACGAATCTCGTAATCTGTTGTAAGCGATTTTTATAACAAAACGAAGAAAACAAATTTCGATTGACACGTAATCGAGTTTAAGCAGAACTCAACTGCGCGTCGAATCAACTGTTGTCGCTGTTGTAAATGAATTATTTTTCCCGTTTTCTTGTTGTTTATTTCTTTTTAGATATCTACACCTTTTCGTAACGATCCATATCCTTTAGTTTTAGTAGCTTCTTTGAAAAGTAAGCGAGGCAGATGAACGACGATAAGCAAGACAAAGCTCTTTGCGAATCTTCATCTTACTTTCATCGATTACCAATTACGTGTCACAGATGACATCAGCTACTCTTTGTTAGCTTCAACAGGGAATTTTATCACCTCAAGGCTAAGAAATAAAATTATAATACTCGTGGAATTATTAAAAGTTGATCATCCACATATTCGCAAGAGAGGAAGAATCGCAAGAAACAGAAAGTCCTTCAAGCGTAAATCAAAGAAGTCACCAAGACAAAATTACAAAAGAGTCGAGAAAAGCGATGAACAATGAAACTCTCCAATTGGAATTCTCACGATGCATACCAACGTTTGCCTCTGCATGCAAATCTCAGCTTTCATCCTCGAGCAAAACGTATCAATCTTCGTACGCTGCGAAGGCTCGTACGTGGTAATTTATCCGAAAGGAAACAATACCGTTAGGGTAACAGTCTCATCGTGGCGGTTGAATTCAGAGACTCGCTCTATCAAAGCGCACGCGAGCGACGTCGCTCGAGCGGAAAAACGCGACCTTTAGAAACGTCGCGAGAACGATTTTCCGCGGTCTGTCTCTGTCACCTCTTCCTCGCTGGTCGTTGGAATAATAGCCTTCGGTTCCGGCGTGGAGCAACGACGGAGCTTCCTTTCACCGTCATTATACCAGCGTAAAGCACTTCTTTCACCTTGGCGGCCGCTTTCATGCGAGCAGTGACGGCACCCTTCAAACAATCTTGCAATTACATTCTATATCTGTGCTCAAGGTGATTTATAAATTGAGGTGATCGAGTTTGATGTTCCTGAAGTTGTGATCGAACTGAGTAGAGAAACGTAGCCTTGGAATATTTTTTTTTACTGGAAATTGAAAGTTTTATTGGACTGAAAGGAACTAAGGTCCAATATTAAATTAAATGCTGTCGTGAAAGACAAAAATTGAATTATAATTGTAATTGAGTTACAATTGAAATTGAATTATAATTGTAATTGAGTTACAATTATAACACTCTTGTTCGTGAATTTTCAATAATATTGATAATAGTACATTTTATAAATTTTCATGAATATCAACCAAGTATAATACTTTCTACTCCAATTGCTATTCGAATTTTCAATGATTTATAAATGAGGCAAGAGTCGGATAAAGTTGTGATAGAGCAAATGAAGAAACATAGCCTTAGAATCTTTTTTTGCTCTAAACTTTTGACTGAAAATTGAAAATTTTATTAAACAGAAGGAACCAAAATCTAAAATTGAATTATAATTATAATTGGATTATAATTGAAATTGGATTATATTGTATAAATTACAATTATAATATATAATAAATAATATATAAATATATATATATAAATAATATAATCAATATTCTATGATATTCTAATATTCTTATAAATCTTGAATTCATATTGACGATAGTATATTTCATAAATTTCCACTAATATCGATGAACTTTCTATTCCAATTACTATTCGAATTTTCTAAAGAGCCTGACAAAGCGAGCTACATTATTCAAGCGCGTGCGTTTTAATAATTCATGCATCTTTCTGCTCGTTTCTCTCGTCACTCGGTTCGTTCCGTTTCGTTTGATCTCGTCTACACTACGACGATTTAACTACGTCGAAAGTGAACATCAATCACAGAGCTCGGCGTTGTCGTCCCTCCGCTGACAATGAGAAGAAGCGAGAGGGAGAGCGTGCGGCGTAATTTTTAATGTAATACTTTCGACGCCGAGGGGAGAAAAAGGGAAAAAAAGAAATTGCGGGATGACATAACATCGGACATACGTGAGCGCGAGTATAATATTTCGGGCTTATTACGTGATCCGGAGAGAAAGTCCAGTGCTCTCCGCTCGATTTTATTCGATTCAATTACACGCGATTTCTAGTTTATGGCGCGGAGTCTGCCCGACTATTATGTAAAAACAAAACGGTGATTCCTCCTGTGTGAATCGATGGGCGATGCTCCTTGCACTCTGAAGAGTGCATCGAGCTTCGAAAGAAAAAAAAAAAAGAAGAACGTACGAAAGTATCCTCACAGAGGATGCAGAGCTTGGCGAGGACTTGAGAGAAACACTCGAGGAACGATTGACTGAGGATTTTTATTGGAGTTACTTCAGTTAAATCAATAAAATTTTGATAATAACTGACAGTAGATAATAACTTTGCAGTTTGCATTATAGTAATAAAATATAATAAAAGTAATAAATATAATAAAATATAATATAATCAAAGTAATAAATAAAGTATGATAAAAGTAATGAAATTAAAGTACAAAGTTATTATTAAAAATTAATAGTAGAATACAAATTAAAATTATTATTAACATACAAGTTATTATCGTCTCCAATGGCTCAGCGATGTCAATTAAGTATCAAAAGAGAGAATTCCAGCAATAAGAGTAGAAAATTGTTTTCTCTGTTAAATATTGTTACTTTTGAAATTCACAGACTAGTAATATATCTCAAAGAAAGGTGATATTTTATTCTTCATCAAATTAATGGAACAAAAGTCTGATAAATTTCAGTAATTTACGAGAAATACCTACTTGCAAAAGACTATAGCCACGGAAATGATGACACATCAAAATGGAACGTGAGTGGAACTGCTAACACGGCAAATAAAAATAAATCGCAATGAATTTCGTTCCCCAATAGTATAAAAAAACCGAGAAAGTTGTACGCTTGAGACTTGGGCAATCATTATTATTTGATGTATGTACAATTATTAATTGCTTCACTATGTGATGTAATTGTGAACCGGCAATTACTCTATTATGCTTCCTTGTATTATATTCCAATATTTTCTTTGTGTCTCTCTGACATTTTCTCATGTACATTCGATGATATGTTCTTTTACAAGGCACCCTGTATATCTGGATTGTCGACTTGATCCAAAATAACACGTTTATTGTTATTTCTATTTGCAAAGACGAAACACCTGTTCTTATTGGACTATTGCATTACAATTACTTGGAAGGTATGTTCCCTGAATACGTAATATAAATATATAGTATTACGCATTAGTTTGAGATACGTATGAGAACAATGTATTAAACGTATTTCCTGGTCTTCGAGTAGGAAGAGGAAGCAGGATATCTTGTCAACCAAGGTCGTTAAATTTACACTTCAAAGGCAGCCTCTGCGAAGAGTTTGCGACAAAAATCCTCAAATCGAAAGGAACCTAATTTCGCTGAAAATTTAAAAGAGTGGAAGTCTCAAAAATATTTCCTCGACCAAAAGTTATCAAATAATTGGACTATATAGTCCGTCAAATTTTCCAAACAAAATTATTGATTAATTTCTATTGAAGTTACCAAATGATTATACTGAATAGTCCATCAAATTTGCCACACAGAATTATCAATTAATTCTCAATTTAAAGTTGATTATCGTCGATAAACAAAATGCTCCTCGAGCAACGTGTTGACTTTCAAAAAGCGAAAATCTGCGAGGGAAACTGCCGCGATGCAGGAAATCGGCGAATTCCAAGCAAGGTCGAGGAATTTCAGCCAGCTGTGACCAACCTGTATGTGTGTGTGTACATGTGTGTGTACAGTTTACCACGCTCACCCTATCGCCGACCAATCTACCTGCAATCCCCCCCCCCCCCCCAATTTGTTGAAGAACGAGCAACGAACAGGTGGTGGAGCAACCACGAGATTTCGGGAACGAGCACCGCCGAGTTCAGTCGAGTGCCGGCCTCTCACCGTGTCGCATCGCTTCGACACAAGTCGCTCGGATATCGATCTCTACCGCGTCCCTCGACGTCGTCGCCAAAATCTGTCTGTCAACCTTCGCTGGTTGCACGGGGAAACGAAAACGGAAGCTTGCCAGCAGTGTTACCGCCTCCAGTGAACTGTCTGTTGCCTGGTGACTGCGATGTGAGAGACTTCGTTTGGCTGGAAGGCTCCTGGAGAAGCTGTTTCCTGTTTCCTGAAACTGGCACACCGATCGAGGACCATTATGAGATCGAGGGACACGTGAGGGCCCGTGACATGATAGACGAACTTCAAAAATGTGAGTAAAGTTCTTTTTCTTTTGTTGGAATAATTCCAGATTCAATTTTTGCGTTGGTCTTTCTGGTTCGTCTTTGTTTGACTGGATTTTTTGTCGATTTATGAAGTGGAGGTGGTTTTCTGTTGAAAAAGAATAGAAACGAAGAGTACGTAGGAAGTAAAATAGTTGAGATTTTAAGTTTCTGTTTTAGAGCTATTTGTATGTACATATTATAGAACTTCTGTTTATATATTTAAGCTTCTATTTATACATTTATATGTTTTTGAGATCGATTGAAATCCATCCATCATCCATCATCAAATATTTCTATCAGCAATAAATGTACAGCAAATTTAAATTTCCACGAAAATCAGAAGAATATGAAATATTGCGCAAGTGCTTCGTTAAATCACAACAGAAATAGTTGAGACAGGATAAATCCGTGTTGATAGGTATACTGTTCTTGAAGGCTCCAAAAACGAGAATATTTAAAATATAGAAATACCGAAATATAAAACATATTGTAAATACAATATATTTAATCTAATATATCAAACATAATGTATTTAATTTACATTATATTTAAATTAAAAAATATTATATTTAAAATATATTGTAAATTATTAACAATTAAAATATATTTACAAATATGTAGTAATTACACGTGAAAGAAACGTCGCGAAATTTAGTTAGCTGTCAGTGCATCGCAAAGATTTTAACATTCAACATTCAATTTATTATATTTATCTAATATATTATTGTCCAATATATAATTCTCAAGCACGATGGAAATAACTATATGTAGTTGAGTTGAAACGACAGTGTCAGTGTCAGGGCCGTGAGATCGCGAGAATCGCGGGGATCGTGTGTGTAGTGGTGTGTGGCACGCTTCCGCTTTAGGTTCGCGGTGAACGAAGGACTTAATAGATGGTTTAGAGGACGAGGTAACAGTACGTACATAAGCTCGGCCTAGCGAAATACACCGAGTGCACGCACACCGGGTGAAAGCAACAGTCACGATGAATGCACGATCATCGGCTGATTAATGCTTTCCTCCGCGATTTTTACCGAATCCAAACAATTCGACGAGTGTCTCTCTTTTCGTAACCGGAGAAATTAGAAATCTTTGTCTCCTCTCTCTCTTTCTCTCTCTCGCTCTCGCTCTCGCTCTGATGTTGGACATGTCTGAAATTCAGTGATTGCCGATCCGTGTAACTGATTCTTAAAACTTCGTCTCGACACGATATTTCTTTGCTTCGAGGAACAGTTTCGAATTAACCTCTTGCGCTGGAAGTCTGCCACGCACGTCGAGAATTTTTTGTCCCAAGTTGCAACATTCTCTCAGTTTCAAGTATATGTAAATGTAATCCAGGCAAAACAAATAATAAGTATATTACTTTTTAATAATTTCTATCCAGTAACGTCACACCAACGAGTTCAAAAGAAAAAGAAAGCGACGGGTTATTGTACACGGTTCGGTCACTCGTTATGGTCCGCGAACCAGTTGCCAACGCAAAGGGTTAATGAGTTTGTTACGAATAAATAGAAGTAATAAATGACTTTTTAATATAAATTAGACTTCCAAATAATGGTTAAAATCCTTTTAAATACAATTAATAATATTAATTAGCTAATTAAATACTAGTTTGAATACAATTTGTGTACAATAAATATTGATTAATATAAAACAGATGATACAATTAATATTGAGAGATAATATAACATAATTAGTATGATAAAATTAATGTTGCAAAAGTACAATAAATATTAGTTAAAACAGATGATACAATTAATATTGAGAGATAATATAACGTAATTAATATACTACAATTAATATTAATCATAAAATTAGAATATAAATATAAAGACTGGAAAAATGGTCTAATTTGAATGGAATTTTAAACAGTGCTCGATTAACCTCTTATGGCCAGAATTTCATCGTACTTGCGAGAGAAAGATGATTAAATTAATTGCAGTCATTAATTTCTAAAATCTAGCAACTTTGTTAATAATGGGTATAACAACAAGTATTTTCACGTGAACGTGTGAACGTGTGAACGTGTGTTTTTCAAGTTACATAATGTCCCTCTTATCATTTGTCTGAACGTGAGTTCCCATTGTATGAAACGAAGAAATAACGGATAACAGGAAGGATACGTATAAAGTCCAATTATATAAATCGCGAATTATATAAATCCTTCTGATTCTAAAGATAAAAAAAAGAAAAGAGGAATCTTTGTCTCAGAAACGGGAGAATTATTCACATCGAGAGGGCACTGATTGTAAGTAACGCAATAAAAACACGAAACGCATTCTCTTGCGTCAAACTCGCCAACAGCTGACCCTGATAACTATACCGTTGATCTGGATCGAATCACAACACGATCGATCGGTAAAACAGCTTGGCCATTCGTGTCACGTGGGGCAGCAATCCTCCCATTCGATGAACATTCGAATTCGCGGCACGATGTCGATCGCTGGTGTAAATAGCACCGCGTTGGATTTCTGGCGCAGTTTTTTCAAAACGCAGTTGGCCAACACAGGATATTTCGAAGCGCGTGGCAAGCGACGTTGAACAATGTTTCGCGTGGGTAGGTACAACTTTTTTTAGAAGTCCGACAACATATTCTAAATATCAGGTCGTTCGGAAATTTCGCATATTGAAACATTCGTAATTTATTATTTATTGTACGTAGCCATGGGCAGATGTAACTTTTTGTGAAATTTGAAATTTGTGTTTAGAAATTTCGATGAAATATTATTTATTATTATTTATAATTTAACTTATTATCAATTGTTTATTATTATTATTATATTAAATAATTTATTATTCACTACAAGTTATTGCAATTATACTTAAATACGTTATGAAATATAATCATTTTTATATTAATTATTACATTTTATATTAATTATCAGAATTGGTAGTTAATATCTTTAGATTACGATAGTTAATTTCGAACGATCTTATAGATTATAATCAAACTTTTCATTTATTCTTAATAATAATCTAACAATAAGCATGAAACAAATATCCTCTGTTATCTTGAATATTCTTTAAAAACAAATTATGATTTCTCTAAACATCTCGCAGAGAACTCTTGGAAAATTATATCTGCAATCGTGAAACACGGATCTACAAATTGGCGAGCTAACGATCACCAAACAATAGCCATTCGGTTAAATCTCAATACGTTTCAATTTTTCTTATTTTCCCAAACGTGTTTCCAAGATCATATATATATTTGCATCCAATAATTTACGTAACGATTTACGTATTTCGAACAGAAACAAGAATCGTACGAGATAAATCTTGACTCAAGTTGCACAGTTGTCTAATTTGACACGAGTTGCAAGCATTAATCGCAAAGTACGAATTTGCATGAAATATTTCAATTTCAAATGTTTCAAAGCGCAAAAGTTAGTAGAATAAAAAGCCCGTTTCACGTTAATCCATGATTCAGCTGTCGATTTTGAAGTTAAATTTTCGAGCAACTAAAGTCTTCTTCCATTGTTACAAATTTAAGAATACTTCTTTCTTTGCAGAAAAATAAAGATTCGATTTCTGTTACTTGAAATAATACGGAATTTCTTTAGAGCGCAATTCAAGTTCGATAATAATAATCTTAAGTTAACTTAAAGAGTTGATCCGTCAAAGTTATGAAATTATTCGTAATAAATTGAAGTGATGCATTGGATTGTTTTTTCTCGTCTAAAGAGAACGAAGAAATTGCAGAAAATCAGCGCAGGTTTTCCAATTTCCTCCGCGAGGAAAGGCCTCTCTAAAGCCAGGCTCGGGCGAGTTAGTAACAAGTGTTTCGTACTTTCTCCAGAGACATGCCTACGTCCACGTAGGCGTGCGTGTATCGAAAGATTCTAGACTCTTCGTCTGGCCACTCTAATTCCTCGAAACGCAATTTACGTACCTGGAACGCCGAGATATCTCGCGAGTTTATAAGGAATTAACGACATTCCGGGATATTTATTTTTATTTCATTCTTATTTTATACGTTTTATTATAATTTACTGCCGTTCATGCGAGTAAAATTTTATGTAACAGAACTACCGACGATTAAAGCATGACATTACCATCAGAGACACAGTTGAGAAGAAAAAGAAAAAAATAGAGAAACTTTATAATAAATATTATATGTTATTTATATACAATAATAATAATATATATTTTATTTTATTTATTAATATTATATAATATTATTATATTTTATTTGTATACAATATAATAATATATATTTTATTATATATAATATTATATATTATTATTATATATTATATAATATTATTATTTATTTATATACAACATAATAATATATATTTTTATATAATATAATATAATATATTTTATTTTGTTTAATATATATATTTTATTATATATAATATTATTATTTATTATATATTATATAATATTATTGTTAATGGTAGTTCCAGTTTGATTTGTTGATGACTCGACTTGTTTCTCGTGCGCATCGGACCTAATGCATCCGCGCGAGAAAATCACGATCCTCGAATCACTTCTCGCGTTTCCTCGACTGAAGAAACTTGATCATCAAGTAATTTTCCATTGAGGAAGGAGATAATTTCCGATTTTGCACGTTCCAAATGGCCACAATTTTATCTTGTTACAAATGTCTTTACTTCTTGAACGAACGAATATCTTTCCGGGCGAGCCAATTTCCTGGTTTCTCTACTTGATTCTTAGTTTTTAGTGTTTTAGAATATCGAGGAATGCGAACGTTACGATGTTAGAGAATCCGTGAAATGAAAATTTTAATAAATAAATAAGTAATTTTAATAACTAAATAAATAAGTAATAAATTTATTTTAATAAATTATTTATTTAAATTGTACTATCTTTGGTTTCTTTTAAATTCAATTTAATTTTAATCTTAATTTTAATTTTAATTTCATTTCAATTTCATTTTAACTTTAATTTTAATTAAAAGTTCCAAGAAATTACTTTCTCAGCCAAGTCTGAAAAAAAGACAGGAAGATACGAATGAAACTACATTTGCGCGCACTATTATCCTAATTTCAATAAAGTTTGAAACAATCGTGCTACACTATAACAAAGTGTGAAAAAGAAGAAAACAAAGAGACAAACATGAAACAAATTCTTCTGTATAAAATGAAGGACCATTTTTAATTTTAATTTTAATTTAAATAAAATGTCTCCGCGAAACGAAAAGGAAAGTGGAAACTCGTTTCACGATCGCCGAGTATCGATCGTAACTCAGAGCGTGCATCGTTCTCAAATGAAATCTTTCGCGACGCTAACGCGTTGTTCCGTATACTTACTTACTATCTCGATGATCCTTTGAACTAGAAAGTGATCAAAAGATTCTGGAGGAAGTAAGAGAGAGAGAGAGAGAGAGAGAGACTGACTGCAGAGCAATATAAATAGAATTCAACGTGCGGGGGAAATGTCAAAGACGGGAGAGACGACCTTCACTGAATTTTTCTCGCAATCAGAAAGATTTTAATCCAGTAATGTTGCAGCTGTGGTCAAATTTCAACGATATGGTCCAAGCTCTCAAATTTTCAGCGCTTCTCAAAAATTTAATTTTCTTAATCGTCTTATCGTCTTATTTTCGTTTCCTAAATTTTCAAACTCTCAGAGTTCCGTATTTTCAAAGAATTTCTCAATTTCGAATCTCTGAAGTTTCACATTTTTCTAAACTGCCAAATTCCCAAATTCGCCTGCTTTTCTCAGATTTCTAAACTGTAAAAATTCCCAAATCTCCACCGAACTTCTCAGCTTCTCGAATCTGTCTTTTCTTCAAATTTCTAGACTGTCAAAATTCCCCAAATTTCCACCGAAAATTCTCAAACTTTTCGAACCTGCTTTTCTCGAATTTTTCTAAATTTGTCAATTTTCGAAAACTTTTCCAAAACTCTCGAACTTTCAAAGTCCGAAATTCCCTGCTAGGAAAAAAAAATCCTGCTTCGACAACCATATTTAAAAAACATCGAGAAATAATAACGAGAAATTCCGGTGCAAACTACACTTTCGTACTTTCGTAAACGCTTGCTCGCTAAGCGCATTTCACTTCGCGCCGTGCCATAACCTTCACTTCATCACATAAATTAAACTACCGATCTCTGTGATTCTTACTTCGGCAACATTAATGATGATAATAAATATGAAAATATAATAAATGCGTGAACAAAAGTTCGCCTGCCCGCCCGAATCTCGCTGCAGTCATATCGCGATCGTGGCAAATCGTCGGAAAATCATAAGCCGATCGATTGATCTCGCGCGTGTTCACGAATTAGCGAAATTCGCCAATCTCCAATCAGTATACACTCGACTGTACTTTCTCTCTTCTTAGCAGGGCTAAGAAGTAAATTTCAAATTAATCGACTTAATCGAAGTAAATTTTCATTCACAAAATGAAATGACTTGCTCAATCTGTTTTCTCATACGGAAGATTCTCCAATTTTTAATTAGTCGTAGCTAATTTATTAAAATTTATTAAAAATTAAAAATTTATTACTGCATTTATTGACCGTATATATATATATATATATATATATAATTCTGATATAATTATATATATAATATAAATTAATATATAATAATATTATTATATATAATATTATGTAATATAATATATAATATTTATATATATATAATTCTGACTTTTATATATATATATATATGAGTTAAGTTGTCGAGTTGGTTAGGGCGAATTTAGGTGACGAAGCTTGGGGAAGAAGATTAGTCATTGAAGATGGATCTTACGTAATTAAGAAATTACGTTATCTTACGTTCCAGGAATGTTCAGAATTATGTAAATAGAGTTTGACATGTTGAAGAGGGCTCGAGAGGCGATGTCTCGACCCGAATTGCCACGATAGAAAGCGTAGGAATAATAATTTGTAAATAATAAAACAGTCGCGCTCGCCTCTCGAGATTTTGCAATCTGAGTTCCACTTTGCTACGCAGGATTATTAAAAAATCATTAAAAAATCTAGGTTTTGTCGTAGGTTTTCGAACCCTTAAACACTAAAGGTTTTAAAAATCACCTACTCGGTTACATCTGCGGTTGTTACATACGTGACAAAATTCACTTTCTCTTTCTCTCAATAGATGTTGCGATAGGCGCGGGTTCTTTTCTTTTCTTTTTTTTTTTTTTTGGTTTGTTTCTTTGAGGAAGACAGAATTTCGTTGCACTGTTACGAAACGCGATCTTATTAACATTTTTATCTCTCTTTCTTTCAAATTCCTTCAACAACATTTTACACTCAGCGACACTGCAAGTTTTCCATACAGCGTAAAGAATACCAAATGCTCAACTGCTGCGATATTTTCAATTCTAAAATTTATTTAAACAAGTATCAAAATAACTATCAACTGTTAACTTAATTATTTAAACAAGTATTAAAATTATTTGAATAACTAATAATAAAACTAAAAGCTAATTTTAAACCTTGTGATTTTTAATGTACTTCACTGTAAATGTTTTGAAAGGCTAGTTCTTGTTTCGTCATATCTTTGAATTTAATAAAGTTCAATTATTTCTCTCGAGTTTTTTTCAAAGTGACGTCAGCGTGCGTCAAACAGCAGTGCGCTGCATAGATAGGGTTTACACACGATTACCGACGATTCGTGGCGAGCACATGATTTTGTTACGCAGCAACCAGCGGCCACTGTTACGTCCGGTATGTAGGTCAGTGTAAAGACCGTGGTGTTGGAAAGCCATCAGTCCACCACTTGATGGTGGAAAACGACTCGTTACGGCTACTGTAAACACATGATTGCAACGAGAAAAAGCAGATTTATCGAGAAACAACTCAATCGGCCCATTTTCCGAAAAAAAAATAGAAATAATTGCAATGGAAAATAGATTGATTGAGAAACAACCCAATTGATCCATTTTCCAAGGAAACTAGAAATAATTGCAATGGAAAATAGATTGATTGTGAAACAACCCAATTGATCCATTTTCCAAAGAAACTAAAACAAAAGATTACAATCGAGAACGTGTTAATAGAGAAACAACCGAATTGGTTCATTTTTCAAAAAGACTAAAAATAATTATCACCGTTCATGGAACATTAATGCGTTCGAGCAATCAATGACAAGCAAATGGCAATATGGAGTTTTCATTCTCGAGACAAATTGTCGGTAAAATATCTTCTTAACTAACTTAGGTTTACGATCAACTTAATACTTTCTTTCAGTTAGAAAGAATTAAAGAATTTAATATTCTTCCGATTTATGATAAAAAATATGTACGAATCATATTTAAAAGAAAAATAAAGGTGATCTTGGAAACTTCGAAACTCCTCAACACGCACGCAAAAAAAAATTGATACGCCATATTTCACCTCCTTGGATAATGTACATAAAATTAACATACATACATAAATTTTGTAACAAAAAATTTTTCATTAGACTTTTAAATGTTATTTAAAGTATCTGTGTACGATAGACACAACAGTAGACCAATAATTATTTCTCGATTCCCCCAAATCGATTCAACGTCATTTACCTCACGGGCAAAACGACGAAGGCAATCTCATTTTCATGATCGTTTCGTGAAATCATACGACATGATGATAGCTACGATGGCAATCACCTTGACATTTCATCGAATGATCGATGCGCGATTGATCAATCTCATACGCGAGCTTGTTGATTTTATAATGTTAATATTACTGTTACTATTAATATTACTATTACTATTACTGTTCTGGATCAGAACAGGATAGTTTAGGTTCTTAGAATACTCTATCCTGCGGAGAAGTGCCGGATACCCTGGCACATGTCTATCGATGGGACATTTATCTTACCCTGAGAGGCAGGGTTAGAGTATTCCAAGAACGTCTCTTAAAGAATAAACAAAGGACGTCTTGGCTGGCGCCAAGTCACGTAGGCACAATTCGACACGCAATAAGGGTTCGTCATATAACGCGCGAGAACAGTGGAGAGAACGATTCAGTCATTCCATGAGTCTAGAAGCGGAGACATCTTCTCCCGGACTCAAGTCCATCACATTCATTCGAGTCACGCAGTTCATACGAGACACCACACAGCAACAGTTGTATACACATCAAATCAAATATACGTTTTAAAAACCAACAATCTGCATCATAATATCTCTCCGACGGCTGTAAAAGGCCAAACGAGAGAACCTCAGCCAAGCGGGCAGCATTCGTCAAGATCACCGTAGCGCTGAGACAATTACTATTACTATTAATATTAATACTACTCTTACTATTACTATTACTATTACTATTACTATACTATTACTATTATTATATTAGTACTATATTATTACTATTACTAGTAGTACCATACTGTTACTACTACTAGTACTACACTATTACTATATTGCTATTACTATTACTGTTATTATACTAGTACTACACTATTACTATATTGCTATTACTATTAATGTTACTATTATTATTAATACTACTCTTACTATTAGTGTTACCACACTAGTACTATACTATTACTATTGCTATATTACTATACTAGTACTATATTATTGCTATTACTATTACTATATTATTACTATATTGCTATTACTATTAATGCTACTACAAGCAATATTAATATTACTATTAATGTTACTACAAGCAATATTAATATTACTATTACTATTACTATTACTATTGCTTGTTGGTTTTATAATATTAATATTACTATTAATAATCCACGCAAATACAAAATTCGATCACGCCGATCGTGAAACGGACATGAAATTGGCCGGGAAAGTTGCAGTTAGGTGCCCCTAGGTCTTCTCGTTTCCTATCTGGCTCAACGCGGCTCTCACCTCCTTCCTGTCTCTTTCTCTCTCTCTCTCTCTCTCTCTCTCTCTCTCTCTCTCACCCCCTCTCTCTCTGCTGGATTGTACGGAATGCGACAAACTGTCATTAGTATGTTAGCACGTGGTGCACGTGAACTTGAGAAACCGAAGAAATGAATCGTTCTGTGTATAATGGTTCGCTGTATAGTGGTTCGCATGAAGCTATTGAAACAGTGATTAACTGTTCAAAACCAGAAATTAATTCGATTGTTATTATTATTATTGTGTTAACTGTTTAGACCGAGGAATTAATTATCGATTATTGTTATTTTGTCGAAGAATTAATTAGCAGGGTGACTCGTGATTTTAGAGATCCTTGGGAGGGTTTGACAAATTTTGACTTTAGAATTGGCTTTAGAGAAGATTTTAGAGATACCGGTTTTTTAGATTTTTAGATTTTTAGACTTGGAGTCCCTTTTTTTCTTTGTGAAGGACACCTGATTCCTCTGAGGAGGGAGTCCCCTCTAGAATGGGATGACAATTCCCCTATTAAGGGATGACAATTCCCCAAATTACCAAGAATTTTCATCAGACTGGAGATTTTTATCCATATTTATATTTTTATGAACAATTTGAAGAATATAGTTTTTTCTTTTTCAAATAAGGTATAGAATTTAGAAATTGTTTTATATGAACAATGATCCCCAAATTACCAAGAATTTTCATCAGACTGCGAGTTTTCATGCAAATTTGTATTTTTGCGAATGCAGTTTTGAAGAATGAAATTTTTAAAAAACAGGGAATAGAATTTAAAAATTGCTTTATATGAATAATTATATTATAAATATATTGATAATGATACAATATTATATATTATAATGATATACACATTTATTCATCACGTGCGCTCTGTGTATCTTTGTTTGCAAGTTTCCCCTAAATGCAGTTCGATTAAAGATATTACACTCGAAACGGTTATTATTAAAATTATTAATCAGAGGATCTATCTTTGACGAGGATCGATTTCTATAAAAGAAAATAGAGAATTTAAGAAGAAGAAGAAGAAGCAACTCAGAGGAAAAGTCGAAAACTATTCGGAAGAAAAGTGAAACGCGAACGGGGAATCGTCGACTCATATTTTTGCAACCTAATGCAGTCCGTCCGGTAGAGAAATACTTTCGATTTTTATTTACGACTAACGTAATCGAGCCTTCTCCCTCTCCTCATTTTTTTCTTTCTTCTTCTTTCTTTTCTTCTTCTTCTTTGACGTTGTTGTGTCGTTGTTGCGTGATTATGTAACAGAGACGTGGTCTGAAATTCGTAAAGCACAGAATCAATTTTTATTGGTTCCCTAAAATGTACGTGACAACGTATAACATTATTAAAATTGATCGTCGTAAAGTTAAATTCTTCTAAATTCCGAAGGTCACAGAGCGCACAATGCGTCGTCGGAGAGAGGCACTGATCTCGAACGAACTTGGACTCGATTGCAACCGTTTGTTGCAATTTACCCCGATCGAAAAGAAACGAGGAACCCATTGTACGCGATGATGGCCACTTTCACTGGTTTTAAAGCTAGTAAATACCGATCTGCGCGCGCACAAGGTAGCACAGTGAAATTACACCATCGCGAGAATTTCAATCGCCCCCTCTGCGACTTCGCTCAATATTAATTGCGCATCTCCTTGGAAACTCCAAGTGATTGTCGGAAACGAGCAAATTACTTTCACTTGCGGTAAAAGAAAAAAAAAAGAAACGTGCTTAGCGCATAGTGGGTAATAAACAGCCCCAGCCCATGGACAAAATTCATTCATTTGTTTCTGTATTTTTATGTCTTTATACTTGTTTTCATATTTATTTCTACCGATTCATTCGGTTGGAAGATTTAAATCTTCCTCCCGTCGTTCTAGCAGAATTCAGACAAAACTTCTTTTTACCAAATTATTTTCATTTTTATGTTTTTATGCTTATTTTTGTATTTTTATATTTATTTCTACCGACTTATCTTCCGTCAGAGAAAGATCTAGATCCTCCAACGCCTCTCAATTTTCTGAATTTTTGAACATTCAAAGAGATCTTGACGGATTCACTATATATTTATTTATAATATATATTTATATATAATATAATAAATATATTTTTTATTATATTTTTTATATTATATTATATATAATATAATATTTATGTATATTCATACAATATATTTATTTATAATATAATTTTAATATAAAATTTAATATTTTATATAAATGTTAATAAAATTAGATATTTATATAAATAAATAATAAAATAAATTAATATAATAATTTATTAATAATATATAATATATAATATTATTAATATTATTTATATAATAAATTAATATAATAATAAATATAATTAATATAAATAATAAAATTTAATATAAAAATCATCAGATTACCGATGAGCGCATTCGGCCGTGGATCATTTTAAAACCGTCCAAGTTACAAGCTCTTGTTTACGCAGAGAAAAGATCTGCTCGTCTCGCAAGAGGCACGAGCGCACTTCGCTTCCGCTACACCACGCGCCAGTGTGCTTCCTGTACAATTAGTTACGGCAACGACGCCGAGAGATGCTTGGCACGAGCTAATTCACGAGTCGAGTGCCCAGAGAATGTGCCGAGAGAAAGAAAAAGGGGGGGTAGGGGAAGAAACGATGAAGTATCGCTTGGATGCAGCTCGATTTCGCGATTGCGAAGAAAAAGGATCGTGCCACTTTCGCGCGACAAAACTTTTTCCCACCTCGCCGGGAACCTGGATATACTTGTTGGAGAGGTCGATTGTTCGACGAAGAAAAAAATGCACAACACCGTTGTCTGAAACAGTCCGGATTGTAATCGGTTTCGAGCCTCTAACTCCAAGAAGAGCGAGGAATTTTTGCGAGATACACAGGGATGAATAGGTTAGGTTTAGGTTAGGAATTCGTTACTTCGTAAGGATAGTTAGTACCGAAACAAAGTGGAAAAAAAGTCCTAGATCGAGAAATGAATAATTTCGAAGTTACAAATGATTTTTACGAAACGGGATTTCTTCGCGTTAAGAAAGTCAAGGAATTACAAAATTATAATGAAATAATAATAAAATTATTGAAAGAAATATTAACAAAATTACAATCAGATAATAATGAAATTGTCAAAGGAAATATTGACAAAATCATAATGAAATAATAATAAAGTTATTAAAGAAAATATTGATAAAATTCACACAGAGGATCTAAGGATGCTAGCTGAGGACTATAAATAACTAGAAATCGAAAGTAAAGACAAAAGTCTAAAGATGCAGATTAAATAAAGATGCATCCTAACAATCGACAAAACAGCTAATATATATCTAAATTACCATTATTCTGTCAGCAGATAATAGGGTAAAATAAGCTCCTAGAGACTGCTAGAGAGAAGACACGGAAATTATTAACTAAAAAAAGAAAAAAAGGCGAAAGTCAACGTGGATGCTCTTTTGAATAAACGTCGAGTTGTACCAAGTGTATAATTATGTAATTGCATATCCTTTACAATCGTTCCCAGAGCCATCGCACTGTATCCAAGTAGTGATTAGGTTTAGGTTAGAATTACAAGTATCAAAGAATTGCGCGCTCTTCCAAAGATTTCCGGATTTTGCCAGTGTTCTAAGCTTTCTCAACCAAAAGAAAATATAATTTTCCCACTTTTCTTCGTGTATTGTCTACTCTAGAAGCTCTGAATATCTTTTTCTCTAGTCACCCTGTATATTACTGGAGTAATTTTCGCGACACGTGGAGGGGAGAATTATTCCTGGTGACGTAACTTGGTGACTTTTGGGATCGAAGAAGGACGAGTGGGGATGAAGTTGATGGGGCGCATTCCTTCTCGCAGTCCTCGACGAGAAGGAAACGAGAAAGAGAAAAGTGTCCTCGATGAAGGCGAAAAAAGTGAAAAAAGAAGGAGAAAGAAGGCATGTGGACACGGAAGGGAAGAGAGAGAAAGAGAGAGGCGTGTGTGCAGGAAGTGGTTGGTACAGCATTGCCGGAGGGAAGGACGTCGAATCTAGGCCACAATCGTGTTCCTCTCTTCGTGTTTGCGCGGATATGTAAGGCACACGGACCAGTGGTTCTCAGCTTTTTTGGCAAATCGATCCTGTTTCTGTAACTTTGCGATTCGTTACTGTGAGTTTTAAAGCTTTTTTCTCCAGCTACTCTACGTGTCTTCGCAAAATATACTTTTCTTTTTCCAAAAAAAAAAATACACATGATAAATATAGGGTGGTCACTGAAAAACAGAAGGGTTTGAAAAATTCATACTATAAAAAACAAAAATTTTAATTCACCAAAAAATTCACACATAAAACTGGAAAAAATCCATTAATTATATTCCCAAATAAAATAAGAAGAAATTAAAATGCGTTTGTAAAAGTTATTTTTGTTTTATATCATTCAATCTTTCAGTGACCACCCTGTATTTCGGTGGCCACTCTGTATGAAATAGTAGGCGGCATAGAAATTTATGGTTGATGAACGATTCGATAATTCCTGTCCAAAGCTTTCTAATTACATGCCCACGCGTGTCACCGCGGAAAGCAAAACTTGGAAGATCGTGGATGTTTTCTTGCACGACCTGATTTGCCAGTTGGAAAAATGTAGTCAAGACGAGGATCTCGAGTGGAAATCGTTTCCAACAGTCCTACTTATCGGTTCTTAGAAACCGACTCTGCAGCAATCGCTCTACTTTGGTTTCTTTCCGATTCTCTCTCAGTATTAAACAATTAACATTTAAACATCTAAATATTATCAAGTATCATTAAATATCAGTAGATATTCTGTAAAAATATATTAAATATGCGTTGTATATAAATGTCATTTAAAAATAAATTGAAAAACGTAGCGATATTCTTCTTTTGGACTTTGGTTCCTTTTGAAAACCAAATTATAATTATAATTGCACTGTTACACTGTCGAACTTGAACTTTTTAATTTTAATTTAAGTCTGTGTCTCAAAACAAAGAAAAGAACAAGACGTCAAAAGACAATGTAAGACAATTTTAGAGAAAGTCATTTTTCTCTAAAATTGATTGAATTTTTAAGGCGCCCCCAACTCATTTCAACAATGGAAGAAACAGAAAAATGACAAAATATAATTGTAAATTATTAAATATTATTAATTATAATTGTTCTGTTACACTGTAATTTTACTCGAGCCTAAAATTGTTTTAATTTTACAACAGTCCACTTTTTAATTTGATAGTCTCAAAAACAAAAAGACGTCAAAAGTCATTTTTCTCGGAACTTTCAACTACTTTTGAGACTCGACGGTGATTGCGAGTCGCTGAGAGTACTGGCGCCGCGGTTACACTCTCGCTTTCGAAATAATAATTATTTAATACTGGAAGCTGCGGTGAAATGCGAGCGACCGGTTCTTTTTGGCCAGCCAAACGCCAAATACCTTCTTCGTCTCTCTCTTCTCTCCTCGTCCGATCCACGCTTTCCACAACAAACCGCAAACACATTGGAACGCATTTTCGAAATGGCGAGTCCCTCTGCTCGTCGAATGTTAAACTGGATTTTACGTAACGGAAACGAGAACCGGGTAAACATTCGAGCCGGTCGTTACATTTAGCGTTTTTTCCTTCTTCGATCGAGGTATGTTGCGGTGGTGTCATCCAATTACGCAACGTCGCCATTATTTACTTACGTTGCTCTCCCCCTCTTTCTGTTATTTTTATTTATTATCACGATTTTCCTTGAATTTCAATTCTTATTTGTTGCAAGCTGGTGTTGCGAAATAACACGTGTTTCGAAATTTAAAAATTCCACTGTCCACTACAAATTGGAATGTTAAAATATTATATGTAAGTAAAAGGGGTCCCGAGACTTTCCAGCGAGATTAGGGGAAATTCAGTTGTTCAGTCGCGACGAAAGTTCAATTTTTAACGTTACTGGGATCAATTCGGGATCGATGGATCGGCGTAGCTAAATTTTGGAAAAATTCCACCGTCCACTGCAAACGTCGAGTATTAGAAACGAAAGAGGCCTCGAGACTTTCAAGCGAGGCCACATTTTTTCGCCAATATTGACTGTGCCTCCAATAACTAAACAGTGAAATAATAATCATACTTGTGAAACAGTGTGGTCCTCCTTGGACCAATTGTTTATTTGTGACTCATCCTGCGTATTTTCTCGATCATTCTTAACCTGTTTCTCGCGTCTACGATTAGCATAATCATGGATCAACATGTCAACAAATCAAGCTTATTTACAATAAATTATCTGTAATTCGGTGAAACGAGCATGCAAATCACTTTGCGCAATTTTTCACAAGATCTCGCCACATTCTTACATATTTATTTACGTGATTCTTGATCAGATCAATCAATCTCGAATGGTTGATCTTCGGATCGGACGTCGAAAATTAATCTTACGGATTAACGCCAATCGAAAGATACGCAGGGACCGACAGTGACCGTGATATTTACGAATTTTACGTGACAAGTGACCGAGAGTTTCTGTGAACTGCGAAGGACTTTGGTGATTTCGCCCCCACCGAAAGGCGACCGTAAAAGGTTCTATCGATTCCTCCGGATCCATTCAGTAACCAGTCGATCTTCTCTCTCTCTGCGAGGAGATTTCCTCCCGTGACTCGAATTCGATCGATTTAATTTAGTGCAGAACAGTGATCTCGATTCTCTCTTTTTTTTCAAATAAATAAGATCTCTAATTTTTTTTAAACAAACAAATAAATAATTACTTATTTTTTTTAATAAATGCATTATTCTTTAAAATTTGAAAAATTTTGAGAACTATGCCGTTTGTTCGTGTGATTATTGTTTCAATTTGATTGATAAGGCATTCTTCAGATCGTAAATAGTTTCGCAAAATATCGCAAGTTTCGATAAGTTTAATTAATTCTAAGTTAAATAATGTGTTAAATAATTAAAATTTAAAAGTAAAAAGTATTGGAGAAAAAGTATTAAAGAATTAAAAAGTATCAAATAATTAAAAGTTCAAAGTATTGAATAAATAAAATTCCCTTTGAATCGATCCGCTGAGACTCGCTAGAACTTTCTTCCGCGCGGGCGCGTATATTTCTGTCTTCCTTCGCTGGCTTTCAGAAACGAGATTTTACGAGCGGCTAATTTCCCGACAAGAGGACAAACGCGAGGTAAACGATGAAACTTGACGAATCCGCGAAAACACGCTTTACGTAACGTCTGGCTGGCAATTAAAGTCAGAGAGAGAAGGCGCTCCGCGTCTGACACACGACGACGCTTTCTACTTAAAAATATCAGAGACGATTCTTCCAGTGCAAGTTATTTATTATCCAACATTTATTAGACAAACGTTGTACACTTTCAAGTATATACATTTTCTTCATCAATACGAGATTTATTCTGTACACGAACGATAATCCCACCGAGGTGAGTTACGTTGCGAGAAGGAAATTTATTTTCAGAATTATTTGTCTGAAAAGCTGTGAAGTTGAGAGTTGTTAAAATTCAGAAATTTTCACTTCATTTGACAGATGATAAATATTACAGAGAAGTACCAGTAGACACGAGCTGATGGAATAAGTAAATTACTAACGCGCGTCATAAATAACTTTGATGTTGGCTGATCGTAACTGGCCAGTTCCACTTGACACTTCGTGAAATCGTGTAATTTCACGAACCTTCGTTAGAGACTCGTCTCTTCTCTGCTTATCCAGAGGATGGAATTTCTTTGTGCTAGTGGCACAAAGACGCGAAAATAGAAGTAAAAGTCGACGGTGTTGAGTAGAAAGACGAAAACGTTTAAACATTGATCGATCGAATGTGACTTGATGAATTAGAGAGTTAGAGAAAATACGATGATATAAATTGATCATTTTACAGTATCGGAGAGAAATTTTGGGACAATCGAAAGATTTCGTTCGATAACGTTTAATTCCTCAAGTTTTAAATCAGACAAAATACGAGAATAGAAATTGAAATAAATATAAATATAATATGAAAAATTGAAATAAATATAAGTATAATAATATAATAAATTGATATTAATATTATAATAATATAATAAATTGAAATATATAAATATAATAATATAATAAATTGAAATAAATATAAGTATAATATAATACAATAATTGAAAATCTTGCAATATCGCAAGAAAAATTTATGGACAATCTTGGATAACACTTGTCATTCGAATTTTAGTTCTAATTAATTAATTTGACCTCGACGTCTCTCTGTCTGCGATGACCTCTGTCTTTCGTTCTTGTCTTTTGTCTTTGTAAGTTTGAGAAATTCTGAATTATTCCGAGGACTAGGACAATCCTCAAATGGACTGCTGGATTTCTGTCGCAGGATGAGGAGGAAGAAGAAGCAAGGAGTCACCGAGGGCGAAGGAGCATCGATTCTGCTACTCGTCGCATTGGCTCCTGTTATCTGCTCCGCTGGAATCCTGGACCCTTGGCAGTGGGCACGTAGTGATCGAATCGAGGTCAACATTCCTTGGTTGCCATGTAATTTCCTTTGTCTTCTCAAACTTGACGTACACTCGTCGAATCGGGTGTTGCCGTTTTCAACCATTTCGAAGAATAAATACTTATTCACCTATCAAAGTAACAAGGAAGATTGCGAATACTTGCATTACTCGATCCAACGTATGAGATATTTTTTACACGATTTTAATTCCAAGTAATAAAACTTCACTTTCCAAATGAAGGAAATTCCAAATTTTCTTTCTTCGTAACTACACCGATATATTTTTTATTTTCGTGCTTTAGTATTAGTCGTACGATTTTGTTTCGTTAGTCGAGAACGAGACACGGTGCTACGACGAGCTAGGCTGTTTGAACATAACCAGGAGCTGGTATCACCTCATCCACAGACCGCTCAACGTCTTCCCTCTGCCACGCGAAGTCATCAATACGAGATTTATTCTGTACACGAACGATAATCCCACCGAGGTGAGTTACGTTGCGAGAAGATACAATTTTCACGAGTGAAGATAAAAACTTCGACGACTGTTACAATCGTAGATGGAACAGTTTTATTTGTACTAATTTCCCAATACAGAAAGATATCCAATCAAATAATATAATAGGAGCTGTAAAGATATTCAAATAATATGACATATTCCAAAGATTTTGAAATTTCGTTTTTCTGCAGGGTCAAGTGTTGACAGTCGCTAAAGACAAATCGATCAAACGATCGTACTTCAGTCCAAAGAGAAAAACAAAATTCATCATACATGGGTTTATAGATACTCCTCTCAGCAACTGGGTGAAGGTGAGTTACTTAAGTCAATTAAGCAAATCAAGCAAATCAAGTTAAAATCCAGTGTTGTATAAAATTAAAACTAAGAGATATCATTCGTATATTTAGTATATTTAATATCTGCCTAATTTCTATCATATTTGTATATTTAATTGTAATAGAAATAGAATATCTGTCATACTTGTATATTTAACTGTACAGAAATTGTAAATTTCTATCATTTTGTATATTTAATATCTGCCTAATTTCTATCATCGTCGCTGCAGGAAATGAGAAACGAGTTGCTGAGGCACGACAATTACAATGTCATCATAGTCGACTGGGCTGGAGGAAGTTTGCCACTTTACACTCAAGCAACTGCCAACACGAGGCTGGTAGGCCTTGAGATAGCCCACCTCATTAAACACTTGCAGGTAAAATCAATTCTGCAAGCTGGCACTCCAGTTGGCTGCTCTCAGAAAGAAAAAAAAGTTTCTATTCGTTAGAGAGAGAGAGTGAGAGAGAGAGAGAGAGAAAAGAACTTATGAAACATTGTGACTTAATCTCATTCTGAAACAGACTTTTAGATCACTTAGGTTCATTTTTAGGTGGTACAAATATCTCAAAAGCAGAACGTGAAGAGAATGACGTGAAGAGAGCTAAAAGTATGTTACTCAAACTTATAACTATAAATTGATAGTTTTATCCTGCTTCTATCTTTCTTTTTTTTCATTTATGTCATGGCTTGGCTTGCGGAGAAAGAACTTGCAACTGTGTTTCGATTAAGACTGAACAAACAAACAGTAGATACATGTAGAAACTAGTCATGTTGGGAACATCCTTACATTTCTTTCGTATTTTACACACGTATTTTTTATATAATTTGTTACTGATAACATTTGCTGCCAGGGGAAACGATTGATAGATTAAAGTACTGTTTGTTCAAACGCAGACAAATTACGGACTGGATCCAAACGACGTGCACTTGATCGGGCACAGCTTGGGGGCTCACACTGCGGGATACGCGGGAGAGAAGATGGTAGGGAATATCGGCCGGATAACAGGGCTGGATCCTGCCGAACCTTACTTCCAAGGAATGCCCAGCCACCTAAGACTGGACTACACCGACGCCAAGTTGGTCGACGTCATTCACACCGACGGCAAGAACATCTTTTTCCTAGGTAACAAGGAGATAGATTTTTATTCACTCTAGAGTAGACTTTAAATTCTTGTGTACAGTTTCAGATTCGAAAGAAACGGAACCTATACGATTATAACGCAATTCCTCGTAATTATCGAACAGTCGTAACTTTTTGAAACTTTACTTTCTTCTAAAGAAAAAATTTAGAAACAAAAATTATTAATTTGTGCCTCGTCCGCCGACTCAGTTCAAGCGAAATCGATTCAAAAGCTAATTTAGAACGTGATAAGGGCTTCCAGGATACGGAATGAGTCAGCCGTGCGGCCACCTGGACTTTTACCCAAATAACGGCAAGGAGCAGCCAGGTTGCACGGACCTGAGCGAAACAACACCATCTTTACCATTGACCCTGATCAAAGAGGGCCTGGAGGAGGCGTCGCGAGTGCTGGTGGCCTGCAATCACGTGCGTGCCATAAAACTGTTCATCGAAAGCATCAACTCCAAGTGCCAATACGTGGCTCACGAGTGCTCCAATTACGCCAGCTTCCTCAGGGGCGAGTGTTTCTCGTGCAAGAGCAACAACAGCCTTAGCTGCGGTGTCATGGGCTACCACGCGGACAAGAGTCCGGCACTGGTTGGTAGACAGGCTATGGGACAGGACGTTCTATCCCTCCTCGGCTCGAAATTCTTCTTCACCACTGGCAAGGAGGATCCTTACTGCAGTGAGTGCAGATTTTCAACTTTGTTGTTTGAAATCTCTTCTGTTGTTTGCGAGTTTAGAAGACATTTGTAGAAAAGATTCTTCAATCAAGGAAGAGAATAAATTATTTAATTTTAGAGAAGGACAAGAAAAAGAAGCAAGGGATTAAAATCGTTAAAGAGGAACATCTGCATTGCAGTGAGTGCAGGTTTTCAACTTTGTTGTTTGAAATCTCTTCTGTTGTTTAGAGGAAAAGATTCATTGATCAAGGAAGAGAATAAATTATTTGGTTTATTAGAGAGGGACAAGAAAAAGGAGCAAGAGATTAAAATTGCCAGAGAGGAAACAAAGAATTGAAAAATTGGTTTCAAGGTCAATGAAAGAACGCCCGAACCCGGCGAAACTCGCAAGTTTCTAATCGATTCTTATGTAGGGCATATTTAAATCAGCCTCGGGGCATGTAGCAATTTTCCATCGACGATAACAGGGTGAAAGCAGCCGGTTGCGATTCATAATAATAAATAATTTGCGCGACTCCTACGTTCGGAGCTATCCAACCGGCTCGATCCAGTCCGAGAAGCGTTTCAGAAGAAAAATTCCGCGAGGTTTCATTCGCTTCCAGATGTTTGCAAGACTTTCAATGCTATGCTCTTGAGCATCGTTAGCACAACGAATTTCCATTTCCTTTAATTAACGGCATCTGGTGAAACTCTCGTACAATATTTTAATGCGCGTGCTTCACGCGATCTTCCTTTATTTCGTTATTTATTAAATTGAAAATAATAAATGACGAAACAGTTTTGTAACATTTTTCTTGCGTGAGTTTTTTTTTTTTTTCTAAAATTCATCGTGGTAATAACCACACCAATTTTAACAGAATTTTTTTTTTTTAATTATTCGCCAGGAAGGCATTACAGGATCACCATCAATCTTGCTCGGCCATCGAGCGCAGAAAGTTGGGTCCAAGGTTTCATGAAAGTCACTCTTCACGCAGAAAACGGCATTATTCGAGACGTCGATCTCACTCCTAGGTAATTTTCTCATCCACCTCTACGGTTCTACTGAAATTAATCTGTAAATAAAAGAAAGAAAAGCGTTCTTTGCAAAAGTCAACAACCAAATAACAAAATTGCTTGATCAGATAATAAAACAATAATAAAAGGCACAGGTCAAAAGTGTGTAATTTGGAATACTTTGCGAATAAAAATTTATATTTGGAAACGCGAGATCGCGTCTGTGTCTGCAATTCGTGCCACGTAGAGTACGACTCCGGCAAACAGAGAACACGATACTTTCGAAAAGATAAACTTTATTGCTTCTTTCACTCCGCGGCCGCAGCGGTTACATGAAATTGGAACACGGGTCGACGGTTCGAATGGTCGTCGCTCATCCAGCCGGCGCGTCCGGTGAAATTGGAAAGATCAGGCGTGTCGAGCTTTCGTGGACCTACGACATGGACGTGTTACAGCCGAGGTCCCTCTGCTTTTTCTGGTGTAACGACCGCCTCTACGTGAACAGCGTCACCGTGGACGTCATGGAACTCCCAGGGAGAGGGTAAATTGTTCTTTCAACTCACTGGAGGCACTCACGTTTCATTTATTTCATCACTCGCCCATCAGTTAAATATCCAATCAAATATATTTAGATATTGTTTTATTATAAATATTATAAATATGTTACACATGTATGAAATTGATAATAGTACGACACATACATAATTATAATTTGATAGAATCATTGATGGGCAAATTGAGGCACCATTGGTCCGTTTAGAAAACTGTTTATAAATGATCTTTATTTCTTTTCAATCTGTTACAGTCATAAATTAATTTAGAATGCGCACATACATTATTTCTCGTGATAAACGGTATTTTGTATTCATAACATTGTAAATAGTGATTTAATACGTGATATATTGACTCGTTTAACGTTACACATCATACATTGTTGCAAATCTTTGTGTAAGTGTACGTACCTTGCATGTGCAGAAAGAGAGAAGCAGACTTCACCAGCAAGCTCTGTTCAGCGAGCAGGCAAGATTACGCGGAGATTGCCAGTGGTTCCACAGCATCTTTCATCGACAACTGCTGACAATTAAGTCTCCAACTTAATTTAACAAATATCTGAGTACAACAGTGATAGTTTTGAGGTTTCGAGGTTCCTGTGAAAAGTATGAAAGTTAAAATGAATTCTAGTGCGAATTTTGCAACAGTAAGGGCAGTTAGAGCCAGCGTGAATAATGGAAATTATGAGAAAAATCTACAAAGGATCAACTGAAATCTGTATTTCACAAATGGCGCTTTAATTCACAAGGTATGTTAGAAATTCTTAGAAAAAAAAGAAAGAAAAAAAAAGAAAACAAAAGGCGAGATTCGTTTGGACGAAAAATTTTATTTTTAAAGAAAATAAAAAAGAAACAATTGCAACCATACAGATATATGTGATAGCAAATAAAAAAGAACGGGTTGCACGAGCCACAGGTAAAAGAAATCTGTAAACGACAATACTTATCCTTCGTAAGCGAGAAAACACGACAGTGGAATTACATATTTTCACATATCACAAAAAGATAGTTCAAGAAAACCTAGAGCGTCGTTACAAAGGATCGTTTTACAAGAAAAAAAAAAAAAAGAGAGAGAGAGAGAGAAAAATCTCGATAAATCGCCGTTGCTAAGAAATATTCACATTTCTTTCCTTTCTTTTTTTTTCTTCTTTCTTTTCTTTTTTTTAATCCTGTAAAATGCGGCGAAGTATAAACGTCGAACTCACGATGAAAATTATGAATGTATAATATAAGATAAAATCGGCATGCGTCTGCAGCAGCATTAATTACCATCAATTACGTTTTGTACATCTTGTATATAAAACTGGATAGATGTAAACTAGATATAATGCTAGTGTTAGTGTTATGAAAGCAGGTAATCGTTTTGTAAATGATCGACGACTTTTGGCGGAAAATTTCTTTCTGCCAACGCAAAAATCTTTTGGTTCATGTGTGATCTGTATCTACGTACACTTTTATACAATATTTACATAAACGAATATACCCGTCTATTGCGACGTAATAGCGACAATCATTTGTGATATTTTTCTTCTTTTATATATATATATGTATGTATGTATGTATAATTTAAATACTATACGTTTAAATATATATATATATAATTTACTGGTAACACTTTCGTCGTTAAAAATTGTACAAACTCAGAATAAGCGGACATTCGTATAAACGATACGAGTATGTGTATATATATATATATAAATATATATATATACATATATGTATGTATGTATGTATCTTGTACTGCGTACTATTAAAACGTTTTTAACATTGAAAACCAGTTTATAATATATATATAACTCGGTGTTAAAATATAAACTTGTCGTGCTATGTAACGACACCACGTTCGATTAACAATCACGATGCTCAATGATGAAAAATACAATCTCTTTCATTTTCATCTCTTTTTTTTTTGGCTTTTTCTTGTTTTTTTCTTCTTTTTTTTTTTCTTCGTAGAAAGGTAATGTTCTCAAAGGCTACAAGGAAAAGAAACACACTTGGTACAGCTTGCTAATCTTTTGCAATGTTTACTCCTCGATAAACGTTGTACACGTCGATTTGTCGCTTATACAAAAAGATCATCGCGGAGTGCAGCTATACACGGTAACACATGATTTTTTTTTTCTTTTTTTTTTCTTTTTTTCGTTTTATCTTACACGAGATTCAACAATGATCGAGTAAAAAAGCCGTCCGCGTTTGTTCAACGCGGTAACAAGGATTGGTAAAATATATATAATATGAATATATAGCGATATACATAATATAATCTAATAATCTCTATCTGTATAACATATAATCTGCGTATAAATAATAAATAGGGAAACGAGGAGGAGCAGGGAAAACTTGGTGATTAGCTTGGTAAGACTTTAGCACTAAATTTACCATTACGAACATTCACGGATCTATGGATAAGGGTATCGTGTATGCGTGTGTGTGTGTATGTGTGTGTGATAACGACAACAGAGAGAGAGAGAGAGAGAGAGAGAAAAAAAAGGAAAGAAAAAGAAGAGGAATGAAAGAAAAAAGAAAAAATGAAAACGATAATAGAGAAACTGTGAAACAACTAACAATACACGTGAATATACAGCTGGATTCATTTGGCATAGTAGTCTAGAGCGTTCTCTCTTCTAGCGCGCAATAGAATGGTCAGTGAAGATCATCGACCCAAGCAGTTTCTAATGACTCAATAAGAGTACGAACAAAAGCCATTTCTTTTCGTGCATTTTCCAAGATCACGCGCGGATCCTGCGAGGTACAGCGCAATATATTCGGTGCCATCACCATTGCTAAATTGTTTGCGTCCATTTTAGTGCGGGCAACGACTTCCGGCCTGGCGAAAATCTGGAACAAGTATTTCATACGATACGCGGTGAATTCCAAACGAAGAAAACAAGAGAGGCTAAGGGAAACCAGGTCACCTCTCGTCAGCGAGGCTCGTTAGCCTCAATTGATCTCCTCAGCCGAGAACGAGTTGAACGTTTGATCAATCCCGATGGTTTAACGGTCGCAAGTTCCAACAAGTAAAAGTGCATGTTTCGACTGACGATTTGCTACTTTTGACAGTTGAACGACAAGGATCGTATCGTATCTCTGATACTCATCATTATTTACTGCTTATATCGAATGTAACTCGAACAATTCAATTTAGCTCGATAAATTTTCAGAATTATGACATTCAACTCAAGATCATAACGCAAAACAAACGATCTGCTAATTTATTAAAAAAAAAAAAGAAAAACATGCCTACAGTTATAAAAAAAAAAAAATATATATATATATAAATGTCTTTTTAAATCTAACAATATATGCAAGTAAAGCTGATACTAACCTGAAGGAATCGTATCAGGTGACAAAGAACACGACGATTTAAATCGGGCAGACGATCTACAAGCGCGGCGACATTGGCTGCAGAAGCTTCGGCGTCGTCGTGCCTCATCGACACGCATTCCGTGTAAAAGGAATCGGGTATCAACGGCTCGTAAAGCTCACGGACCCACAATTTCAACAAAGAAGCAGGCGCGTGAGCATCTTGCGAAGCTGCCAGAATCGTGCCATCCTCGAACCTGTCCAAGCAAGCCTTCAAAGCACTGACTTCGTCCGCGTCCGCGGACACTCTGAATATCCCCTCCGTCAGGATACCGCCCCGAGCGAGCACTTGACGCGTCAACGTCGTTTGTATCCATGGTAACTCTCGATTTGGGAATCTGTCTCTCTGCAACGCCATCACTTCCGACAACGTCGCTCCAAACATGGACGCTCGGAAGATCTGAATCTACGATGAAAAACAAAAGACGTAAGAACTTGACATTCGACAAAGTAAACGCGAAGGAGATAAGGAAAGGACATACTCTCGCTTGATCGATATCTTCTATGGTGGCCTTGCGAGGCTGCCGCTTGCCATGTGCTCCGATTCGTTGTAAACGACGGCAAGCGACGGTCGCGTAGTGACTAACTTGCACGTGAATCGGCCACTTGGCCACCTCTGAGAACTGAAAGTTCGGATCACGATGTCTGTTCATGTAGCCTTCGAGATAGGGCTCGAACGTGGCGCTGGGCGGCACGAACGCCAGACAGACGGCCATCAGCTCCCAACCTCTGCGTAAACTCTCCTTCCTCGGGTTTTCCGTCGTTTGCCTGCAGATCTGCACGTACAACTCGTCCCGCAACGGTGGCTTCGAGTACGCTGTGTTCACAATGTCCATGGCCACGCTGTCCAACGTCATTCCGACGTTGGCTTTCCGATCGCCCATGTACACTTGCACCAGCCTAAACAGATTGCAGGCCTCCCGTTTCAGTAACTTTTCACCGTCAACGACCACTAGCATCGGCTGCGGTATCGGGTCCTTGGACCAGCTGAGAATGTCGCGGACGCTGAACTTCTTCCGGAACAACAACCTCAGCCCCTTTGGGCGTCCGCAGTTCAGATTAAGATTGTCTTGTGCGTATTTCTCGATGTCGCCGCCGCCACCGCCGCCGCCGGCGCTTTCGTCTCGTCTCGCCTCGTCGACGTCGGTGTTGTCGACACCGCTGCCAACGCTGCCAACGCTGCCAACGGGAACAGAACTTATCGCGGCAGACGGTGGAACTGGCGGCTGTCTCGCAACAACTGTCACGGTTTCTCTCGTTTCCGCCTGCGATGGGATACTCGGTGGCGACGGTGGCCGTACTTGTGGCCTCGTCAGAGTGTCCGCGGTGTTGTAGTACGTCGCTAATCCAGCGGTATCGTAATTACCCAGATCTACGATACGAATGTCACCTTGAGTGTATCGAAATATACACATCTCAATTTAATTTAACAAGCTTTCCATCATTCTCTCTGGACGACTAACCTGCGTAGTGATCTTCGAGGTACTCCTGACTAGAGGAATCACCTTGATTGCTCGCTGCTTCGTCATCCGCGAACTGATCGTCGGAATCGTCGTCGGCCCTACCACCGATACCTTCGCCTCTTCCACCTTCCTCGTCCAAAGAATCATCGCCCTCTTCTACCAACAACGGATCTCCAAACTTGTAACAACCTGCACAAGTCGCAAAAGATTGTCAATGTTTCTCAAGATTACAGTCACAGCTATTTTCATCGTCGAAGTCGCACCTGAGAGTTTTGCTTGCTGAAGAATATAATGCTGAAGCGGCAACAAGTGATCGTCGTCAGATAACAGATTCCCGTAGAAACACGGAGGCGGACTCGGATTACCATTGCTCCTCTTCTTTTTACTCTCGTCCGCTTCCGTGAGCCCTTCCGTCTCCTCGCCCACGGCGCTGTTGCTGCTGCTATTACTGCTATTACTACTGCTAGTATTACTGCTAAGCCTTTGCCTAGGTTGCTCGTGACTCTGGCTGATAAGATAACGTTCGTGCATAGAATCGTCGTCCCTATCTCTTCTCCTCGACTGTTGCTGTTGCTGATGCAACTGCTGCAACTTTTGCTGCTGCTTTTGTTGCTGTACAAAACTGTAACTGCGAGCCAATGGTTGTGGCACAGCTTGAAAAAAAAAAAGAATGAATTAAAACACTCAAGATACAGGCGACTACTTATAATTTTGAAGAAACGAGTTCTAGATCAACTTACGATCCAGTGAATTGTTACACGCGGTATTCCTTCTATATTCTTTCTCCCTGTCGCGCTCTCGCTCTCTTTCTCGTTCTGGAACCTCAACGCTTCTTTGCTTCGACGCATTGCTCAATACGCCTGCACCTCTGACAAGGCTCTTCGAAGGATCGTTTCTCTCAGCTAACATTGCACCGTACATGTCCCTAACATTCGCTTCCGAAAGCGACACCGAGCATCCATGATGCCGTCTTCCTATACTACCAGTATTATCTTGCTTATTCATATTACGCGGATGCATGGAACTTGGATAAAAGGCTGAAGTGTTTGTCTTGTCCAAACTATTTACTCTCTCTCTATGGTGAATTTCTCTTTCTCTATCTCTATGATAACGGTTACTGCTTTCCACCAGGGAGCCATACTTCTCACCCTGCGATTTATAGCTATGGCTCAATTGAACTTCTGGTGGACGGTACGGAGGCATCTCTTGCCTGAATATTCTAGATTCCATCAATGACTCACGATACGGCGAAGTACTTGGCTCAGGACCATACGAGCCTCTACTACTTTCTCTACCTGCAGCAGCAAAACACACTGAATTAGCTTCCTTCTCATTTTACCTTTTCCTCGAACAGAAACGTCGCGATCTGAATTTCTTAATGAAATTTAACTCACATTCTTACCATTTTTATTCTTTTCCAACTCTAAATTGCCCGCCCTACCCTCGCGTTGCGAATCAACGAACATCTTCTTCTTAAATAGGGGAGTACTAGTCGAGAGTGACAAACCTAATGGAGGCGGTTCACCCAACGGCACTGACTTCTGATTCTTCACGCTTTCTAAGGTGCCACTCTTGTGCCCCCTAGCCTCCAACGTGCCGCTGTGCTGCCTCGGCGAAGATTGTGCTTGACTTGCCGATGATGTTTGCGCGGCGGAACGATGATGGTGCCGATGCGGAGAATCCAACAGCCGGTACCCAGTCGATTCCAAGGACGTACGGCTGTGAGAGACAGAACTGTCACTAGACCGACCAGAGTCTTGAGAATGATTATGTTGACGACGTGCTGTAGGCACTTCATGGTGCCTGTGATGTCTGTTATTGTGATGGTGATGATGATGATGATGCCGCCTTGAAGATGGAGATGGAGAAGGAGGAGACGTTTGAAGATCAACGCCAACACTGGATGTTCTAGTTTTATTTACACTACCACTTTGCTATAACAAAAGGTAGTTACATGCCGATGGTTTATTCTTTTTTTTTTTTTTTTTTATAACAGAGGACTGCAGGATGAAGGACTTACCAACGAAGAGGATAAATTGGAACTTTCTTGATGATTAAACCTTGTTAATCGACTAACTGAAGGAGTTTGTGTCTGCGTTGATACGGACTCTTTCTTTCTTGGCTCGGTTGATTTCTGAGTATCGGCTCCACTGCTGCTTGCTGGTTCTGTATTTTGTTTCAATGTCTACGGCACAATAAATTTCTACAATTATTTCAGTCAAATTTAATGTCAACGATGAAAACAGAAAATAAATAACAACCACCTACGAGCAACTGTTATTTATTACAACCGTCATTTGGTACGATATAAAAAAGTTTTAATTTTAATCCGCGCAAAGAAATAAAAATGTGACGTAACGTGATGTAAGAAAGCAAAATGTAAAAGATTCTCAAATGCTTGCTAACATGGTATAATGTATACCAGAGTTTTTTCTCCTAGCTACAAACAGCTATTTATAGCTGTATGGAAAGCAGACAGCTTGCTCACTTATATCTTTAACATCCTACAGAGACTCTATACTGATGTAAAGAAAAGCTTCTAAATCATTGTGTTTACACATATAGAGTTTGTATCCCTAATAAATCAAACGGTACGTTCAGTGAGCAAATATACACAATGTCAATAAGTTTTTATCATTATCCAAAACTTCAAATACTCAAGGGACTCGCCTAATTTTTCACAGAACGTCGCATACATCTTCAATGTCTTACCACTACCCCTCTAAATTATATATTTGTTATCAGGCAAAGTGAGTCACTTACCTGAAGCTTTGCTAAAGGAATGATGTCACAATCGCTTGGACGGTGCCACACAGTTTTTTGAGATGTTGCGTTGTAATAATAAAATCGTGAAGTATTTTGATCGAATAATTCCCACCATTGATTGTTGTCTGTCTTTTTTCTGTAATTAAGATAAATTAATTAATGTAATTAATTAAATAGTATAAATTACTAATACTTGAAAAACTATCATTAGGTTGTAACAGAAACTTGTCTTGTTTTTATATCTATGTTACATATTATAGATTTACATTGTACAGACTACAACAAATTATTCTTATAATTTTTTTTTCAGCAAGTTTTTTTTTAAGTAATTAAAACTGTTCACTTTGATCTTTACTCTGAACTGAAAACTTTCCTATTGAATTTAGGTTGCAAAGAGCATTTACATTCTACATGTGCCTCAAGTAGAAATCTTGTCAATTGTAAATGCTTCCTACATCATAAAAGGAAAAGCTTATGTGACGATGACTTTCACCAAGCTAATTAGATTAAAAAAAAAAACAGTTTTATCTTTTAGACAACTAATTATTTTTTCTTCATGAGAAAGTCGATTTTATAATTTAATCCAATATTAACTGCATATTAAAAGAATATATATATTTATGTCTTACACTGGTACACCAGGTGGAGGATCCCATACACATTCTCCAGTTGTGAGATTAGCATACATATGCTCCTTGGTGCGAGGTTCTATAATTTCTACCCACTCCATTCTACTGCAATTACACAGTTTTTTTTTTTTAATTTTAGAAATATTAATTATAATAATTTAGCAATACAAATTTAACAGAAACGATTTATCGTGAAAGAATAATTTCACGATCCTCTCTGATCCGGAAGATTTATTTTAAAAAATCTGTCCTGCGGACGACAAAGTTATTAAAAAACATCTCACAAGCGATATTTAAACTTGATAAAATCACTAGCGCACACATTAAGTCATTAAAGCATGTAGGGTGCACTCGAAGATAAATTTGTTGTTCCTTTTTATTACTATAATTAAAAACTCTAAAAATAGTGCGGCAAAGTGAAAATATATATATATGCATGTATATACGCGTGTATGCATGTGGCGGTATGTTTTATAAACCGAGGGGACATTACGAAGTAACGTTTAAAAAAGTTCTAGGTGACAAACGATCAAAATCGAGAGCTTAATTTTGACGAATTTTACAGAGATGCAAAATTGCGTCGGATCAACTGCAAGATATAAATAATTAATCGATAGGATTCTGCCAAATCCACGGTGGGGGGAGGGACAGGGCACGCGGTACTGGCCTTATCGAAGTTTATTTTTCACAGATAATAAATATCGTAGATAAGCTGTGCTAACCATCTACGAGCCATGAAAAAAGAAAGAGAGAAAAAGAGGAACGTTGTCGGCCCTTACTGGCAGAAATACGTCGGGGAAGAGGAAACATTCGCAAACGAGGAAACTTTCGTCGTTAACAAAAGGGTGTCCATCCCCCCGTCCGCCCGTCCCCTCCCTTCACCCCCATAACCACAAATTGATAGGAATGCTGGCTGCAATACGAGCAACCGTCTGATGTCATGCTATCCGTTTAATTGACCGAAATAGGCGGTAGAAATCCGTTTGGCGCGCACAGTTGTGTACAAAGGAACGGAAAAACAAAGCAAAAGAGAGAAAAAAAAAGGAAACAAAAAAAAAGAGAAAAACGAAAGTGGCGAAAGAGACGGAGGGGAAGATACGCGAGGCGCACATGACTCGGACGATTCGTGCACGCATACACGCGAAGGAACGTGAAAGAGAAACGTTCGAGCGAATCTCGTCGAATTTAAAGACCCACCCAGTCTCTCGCGCGTGTTTGACAAACTGTTTTGAATTGTCGGGAGAGGATGCTGTCGTTCGTGTACGACGAGTAGACGTAGCTCTCGCCGCGAGAAAACTGGGACGGGTCACTGGGAAAAAGAAAAAAAAAAAATTCACTATCGATCCGCGAAATATAGCGAGTGTACCGCGGCAATGGCACGTACGTATACGTATTTCCACTCTCCCCCCTAGAATCGAGCGGATTTCGTTCTCTTACCCGTCCGATGCCATCGCGAACGATCGGCCCCCGCGGCGATCGACCAAAACAAAAACACCTCACGTCACTCGACGAACACTCTGTGACACTTCACGGGTGCTGCGGTGACACTTCGGTGTCGCAACGTCCCATTTCCACGAGCGTGAGCGACGCAGCCCGTTCATGGCAGCCCACCGGCGGCCATCTTTTTTTTTCTCCTGCCTGCCCCGACGTTCTGCCACTATAGCGAACGAAAACTTACTTTATCCTAGATCCTCGACGTGTCGCGCGAAGATGCGTCCGAACGCTACTCTGCAGTGCTCCCACTAGTGTCGGTGAGTACTTTACCCCGAGTAAAGTCGACTCGCGACGATTACTCACCGACGGCATATCCCATGCATCTTTATTTCTCTCTCTCTCTCTCTCTCTCTCTCTCTGTGTTTCTTTCTCCTTTTTTCCCCCTCCCCCTCGTTTCGTTCTCTCTTTTTGAGGTTATGTTCCTTCTCAAGCTCGATCGATGAATATCGATCAATCCACGTCGTTCGATAAATGTACGCGCGAACTGGATGCTCTTAAGAATCGACCCTGTTCGATGGTTGACATCTTCGATAAAACTGTTATCTTTCCGTACGCGATAACGTAGCGTGTATCGCGCAGTTGAGGTTAGGTCACTCCCTGTACAAGCGTACAGGGCTATTCTCGCAATTCCGAGCGATCTGCTCATGACTCGAAACTTTGAATCTGTTCATGACTCGACTCGTGTCGTCTTATTTTAAATAATTCTTTCCACACGTCCGAATCTTACGTACGAAATACTTGGACGATTTGTACAAATCACACATATTTGTTTCGTTTCGTTCGAATTTCGACAGAGATTTCGCTTTAGATTCGCAATAGAGAGAGACATTGATTTACATTTGTTGGGAATTTATTAGGAATATTTTTTTTTTATCTCTTCTGCGTAATTGGCCAGAAGCAAACATAAACGACATCTACGCTATTTTGGAACAACTATTATAATTGCTTCAACGTTCCTTTCCCAACCATTCAGAGTACACATCACTATAATAGTGCATCGTAATTTTTCGCATTTACGAGTTGTAAAGAAACGATGAGATCATTCGTTAGATCCGAGTGACATATTCACGGTGAGCGATCATTAAAGGTTCAGGGGAAAGTCAGAACTAGTCGGACTAGTATTAATGTCGGTCTGTAACCTTTTCGTCATCAAAAAAGAAACTGCTGTTTTGTAAACAAGATTTATTGAACTTTCGTTTCGTTATTCGATTTCTCCACCGTGATTAATATCAAGTGCAATATAGTAGTTGCGTGAATATGTCAACTGTGACACAGCCATAAATTATTGTGTACTTTTCATTAGTACATAATTAATACGTAATTTTTATTTTATTTATTTTTTTTTTATTTTTTGTTGTAGCACTTTATGATTAAAATTTGATTGAAATTTTATTGATTATATTTCATTTGTAACAGTGTCAACGCCATAAAGGAACAAATAACATTTAGACTGAGTGCTGTGATATAATATTAACAATGGATCAAGATGTGTTGACGGTCTTAAAACTATTAATGATAGGAGAATCAAATGTTGGAAAATCTAGGTAAGTTGATTGCAAATATAAGTTGACTGAATATTGATTATATAATTAAATTTATTTACATTTATATTACTATTTTTATTGACAGCATACTTCTTAGATTTACCGAGGATGAATTTCATGAAAATATGCAAAGCACAGTTGGTATGGACTATAGAACTAAACAAGTCACAATTGATGGCAATACAGTAAAACTTGCAATATGGGTTAGTTATTTTAACGTTAGCTTATTAGAGAATCGTATGTTTTAATTAAAACAATCTAATATACTGAAAAATGATTGCAGGATACTGCCGGACAAGAACGTTTTCGTACTTTAACACCTAGTTACTACAGAGATGGTCAAGGTGCTATATTAGTGTATGACGTTACGGATAGAGTTACCTTTATGAAATTAGAAACATGGCTTAATGAGTTGAATACATATTGCAATAAGACAGACATCATTAAAATGGTAGTGGGTAATAAAATAGATTTACCAAACAGAGAAGTGAGCACTGAAGAAGGCCTACAGTTTGCCAGAAGACACCAGACCCTATACATTGAAAGCAGTGCCAAAACAGCAGATGGAATTAAATGTTGTTTCGAGGAACTTGTACAAAAGGTACGATGATTTTTTGTTTTTCTCAACTTGTCAAGTCTTATAGATTAACATTATTTACAGATAATACAAACACCTGGACTTTGGGATCGACATACTCTTATTAATTCGTACGGTAATGGTAATATGGGAGGTGTAAGACACAGAGGTCAAAGAGGAATACAATTGGCGGATGATACTCAGCTATATAATAGACCTTCAAATTGTTATTGCAGTTTGATTTAAATAATTGTAATATGAAATTCTGTCAGTGATAATTGCAAGAGAAACCATAGGTTGAATATGGTCTAAAACTAGATATTGAAGTGTGAGAATTTTGAAAACAAACGTGAATAATAATATGACACATTATTGCTTTGTGTATGTTATGGGAAAGAAATGTCTTGTATCAAAGATAGAGTTTGCTTTTAACTTTTAATTCTTTGTTAAACAGTTAAATTTTATATAGGTATTTGTAATACAAAATTTATATTCATGTAAATATATTATGCGTATGCACGTAATTTAATAATTAATAAATATCAGAAAAACTTCAGTATCTCAAACACAGTGATTTTAATTATGTTTATATATGTTTTTGCTGTGGCATTTATAGTTTTAGTATTTTCTTTCCTGTCATGATAACTTATGATTTTAATATTTACTGCACAATAAATAGGTAAAATACATATCGTTATTTGTGTAAAAAAATATGTATTTACTATGATATTGTATTAAATATGTTTATTTAATCTTTTGTCTTTTGTCTGATACTTTTTAAATATGATCGAATGAACAATAATTATCTGATTCAATGAAATTATTTTAATGTATTGTGAATAAAATAAATTCCTACATTAATCATGATAAAATAATGTGACATGTCATTATACAAACAGTTGCCTGATAAAATATTTGACTTTGAATGATCATTTCATAATCTATAATAATCATATGTGTTACGTCCTGAAAATTAATTTCATTTGTATGTAATGAAATGAAGCAATTATGTTAAATAATTACTACAGAAGCTATGAAAATTTTAATAAATATTCGCATAATGAAAAGTATACAAAGTTACAATATATCTAAAACAACTTTAAATTGTGAAATGAATGCTTTTCTTAAAATCAGTTTATTATTTTTAGAGAAATCTCCTCCGAATCATGTTCAACATGTTCATCATCAACAGAAATTTTACAGACAACTAAATTAAATATCGTGCTAACTAGTAAAGGACTTCAAATATATGGAACATGGAGTACAGAGAAATTATTGAAATTACTAACAGACAGACTTAAACAATGCATTCGTGCGCAGTCGGATGCATTGAAAAATATTTCTATTGATGTTGCAAATGATAAAAGATTATTGATTTCTATCTATAGTGGCTTATATAGTATTCGCGTTTTAAAGGAATTAAGAGAGAAAGGTGTCTTTTATCTATGATATAAATTAAAACAAAAATTGTAATAATTGTATTAATTCATTTTTAGGTATGCCTATATATAACATCATAAAAGCAATGAAACTAGGACTCATCAGCCTTAGTTATTGTGAACTTCATTATTTTAAAGAATTTAATGTAGAGCCATATAGTCTGGAGTTCAAAGAAATGTGGACTACTAAATTTAACGATGAGTTGATTTTAAATTTAAAATCTACAGGTTTAGATGATATGAATTGTTGGAATATTATTGTACACGGAGTAGCACTTCAAACTCCAAATATTCTTCGTCATTTAACTTTAAGCGGCATTGATATTCCTGGAATTTTAAACTGGCAATCCCCTGTTAATTCTGCATCTTCTAAAATAATTGAATTTTTGAGGCTCATTGGAATAGAAGAAAATGTCGTACAATTAGTAGAACAATATGGAATTGATGAAGAAACTGAACAAATGTTAGTTGACTTGGGCCTTAATGCAATGGAAGAAAAATTTCCAATTTTGGAGGTTTGAATATAATTACTCAACTTGTTCTATTTACCACATTTGTTATGTTAATATTTTTTACAGGAACTAATATGCGAATGTAGTTTAACTATATTGGAACCAATCAATAGCTGTCTAGAAATAACGCAGGAAATCTGCAAGACAAATTCTAGAACCAGTTCTAGTTTTACCAGTTTACCAGAATATTACCAACAATGTGCTTGTCAATGTCATATTTCAGCAAAAAATAAAACAGTATATGAATTAACTGCACAACGAAATGATTACTTGAGGTAAATGATGATTGCATTAAGGATAAAAGTCCAATATATTTCATTGCTTCATTTTCATTCTTTAATTTCCTACAACAGACAAAATGTTATGGTGCCATTGTCATGGGCAATGGCTAAGACTCTAGAATACAAGCCATCAGACCCAATACATTTCATGGGATATAAATTATTGCAATGGATTTTCAGCAATGTTCCCAAAACCAAAAAGGACAATCTTCAAGAATTAATTGCACTATCTACTATAGAAATGGATCGTAAACTTGTTGTTAGCATCATGTGCAATAATTTTCAATGCTTTATTTTATTAGGAATAATCAATACGGTGTACATTTAAAAATGTAAAGCATTAATACTTTTAAAATAGGAGAAGAAACGTTTAGAAAAGGAAAAACTCATAAAAAATCTGAATGAAGAGGCCATGAAAAATATTCCTTGCGATATTTGCAAAGGCTATCAAGAATTATATCGTATTAAAAAACAATGTTGGAAATGTGTATGGAAACCACTTAAAAAATTTGAAAGTTGCGAATTTCCTGAAATATGCAGTTTGTGTAAAATCAGTGTATCAGATAATAATGTATTGGGGCAATTTAACAAATAATAAAAATATTTATAAAAGACAGATATTTAAAAGAATCTTTGAAAAATTCTTTAAAAATCTCGTTTATTTTATAATTTTCCTTGTACATTTGTTCCAATTTTATTAAAATGGTGCAGTGTAATTCCATAAAGGTATTACGTGGAACAGAATGGAATGAATAAGTATTAAATTCATATCATCGCAATATAAAAGAGACTCCAAATACATTGTGGCAGTGAATCTAATTACAGTCCTTTTTTAAAGTATGACAGTACGTTAAATTCATATGGATTTTTATATTACGTTAACAGTTCTAAAATAAAATTATATATAAAATTTCGATTATATTCACTACTGGATAGCCTTAATTATAATACGTATACATGAGTTTATATAACATATAGTGACCAAATCACGTATTTAAAACCCTATATAATACAGTAATTAACAATATATATCTTTTTTCTTACTGAAACTTTCTTTGTCGAATGTAACTGTCAAACAATCCTTAGTTTAAAATGTATGATAAACAATGCTGGTTTTTAAAAAAGCATTGTTCTTGTCTAACTGGCTAAAACAAGTTTCATACTTGAACACAAAAATTAATGAATTTGTAAAACATTTTCTATGTTTTCACCATAAAAACAGCCATTTAAAACATTAAATCCGTTTTTTTTCCCTGTATAATTGCATTTAAAATGTCCCTGTACATAGAATATAAAAATGATTTCTGCAGATTTAATGATTCAGGTACTACTGTAATGAATCAATGATATAGGCTATTTATGTTTGTATCGTTAAAATGAGTAATAAACGTAAATGCGTATTCGTTAAATTCATAAGATATCTTTTTTTCAGTTTCCAGCACTCTTCTTCATACGTATCAACTATTTCCGTTCTTGTTAAAGACACAGAGAAAGAGAGAGTACTTCAATAAAATAGCAAAGTATCAAAATATATTTTCGTTATCTATACGTTTGGTCTATATATCCTGAGCTACTAACAGAATGGGGTTCCCTATTATGGTAAACTTTTCTTCATATTATTAAGTAAAAGTGGAAGTACAAAGTAGAGAATAACATTAAGTCTATATTTTGTATGGACGTTTTTCGCAGTCTATTAATAAATTGTTCGCAGATCTTTCAATCTTTCCTTTAAGTTATTTAAAGCAACTTGGCTTAATTAAAGGTGATAACGCATTTTCATTACAAATTGATTTTCTTTTCTTTTCTTGTTCCTTTAAATGCAGTAACGATTGCGATGAGTATAGAAAAATTTCCAAATGCCTCGACACGCGAGGCAATTCGATTAGTATTTGTATAATCGAACTGAAAATTATGCGATTTAAACGGAATAAACTTGAAGTTTATTGATTTTAACCTTCTCTTCTTCGGATTCGTCTCGACAAATCATGAGGGTATGAGAGAGGCCACAGGTAACGGCAGTAATGTACAAACCTTCCAACGCTTTCACTTCCATTGGAGTAGTCGAGGACTTACGCATTTCGCCAAAACCCTGCAATTCATCGAAGAAGAGGAAGTTTAGTTTCCAAAAGTCTGTAAATGATTTCTCTGTTAAAAGATTTATTCATATACACATAATTATTTACCAATTCACCGAAAGTAGGGCTAGCACCCCAAGCGATAACCGAATCATCAGCTGCGACTACTACGCTAGTCTGAGAACATCCGACACATCTAATTTCCCAACCGGACAAATCCTGGATCGGCTTCGGATACATGTTCGCTTCTCCTGTACGTTTCGTTTGTCCGAACATTAGAGCTGATCCGTGAACGTTAATGGCAATGCTGTAAGTACTGCCACAGTATACAGCTCTGACGCCGCGAGTAGGCGGTTCCAAAAACTTTATTAGACGAGGCACTAATTCATCTCGTTGTTCGTTGTGACCCAAACGACCGATACCTCCGAATCCCCAGGAGAACGCACGATTTTTGCTATCGATCGCCACGGTATGATAGTGACCGCAACTAAAGTCCGTGATCTCAACACGATCTAACGGCGTGACGTGGCCGTCCTTTGCTCTCTCAATATACAAAACGATTCTCTTAGGCACTTTCTCAAAGTGAAATGCCATTTTCGTATTCGTTATAAAATATTTCCCGTCTGTGTTATGGCCAAGTGCACCGTACTCTGGACTTCCAAACGAGTGCAGGCCGCCTTTAATGTCTAGGATCATTGAAAAGTCTGCGCCGCATCCTACTTTCACTATCGGCGGGCCAGAGTACTTGACTTTAGTGGCAGAGACAATGCAGGCGTCGGATTTCCCGACACCGCATTGGCCCAGTTTATTGTCTCCAGCTGCGAATACGATACCGCGGCTTGTCAAAAATAACGTGTGATTACGGCCGCAAGAGGCTCCTATAACAGTGTGACCTTTCAGCGCTGTAACTTCCGTAGGTTCATCCCGACGTTTCGTATCGCCAATGCCCAGCTGACCTGCAAAATTCACGTCATAAACAACAGCTGAACAACTCGCTGTAAAATATTTACACACGTGCACATACACACGATCAGGAAAATTGTATCAAATCAGATACATTTGCTAGTCCAGTACCAACAGAGATAATACGACTCAACAAATCTTACGTGCTCTCGGTTGTACGTGAGTTACATTTACTTACAGAGTACTATTTTAATTGTAAGATAAGTTTTGTTTACCTTTCATTCATTTACCTTTATCATTTCTACCAAAAGCTAAGCATCTATTATCCTCAGTAACAATAATACTATGAGAAGCAGCCGGACCAGAAGCAACTAATCTGATCCTAGCACTATTCAAGTTTTTGAACGTATGTGGGGTCCACAGACTACGTCCTACATTGGCTTTCACCCCTTTTGGTGGAGCCTTGCGGCCTGCCATGTCCCAGTTTGTCAAGCCACACATGAGCAACGTTCCAGGCTTACCCCATCCTCCCTGAAACAATCAGAAAATCGTAAATAATGCATCGAATACAAAACAACAGCCGTTCTACAAACTTTTCAGTTTCAATTTTTGTATCATGGGTCATGAAGATATATGAACACAGCTTGTTACTTCAAATCATAGAGAATATTGTATACTATATTCTTCATTTATGAACTATGAAATAACAGAACTTGAGCTTTAAAGATCCTTTTCCCAATTTTGATCTTTGAATTGGGTAAAACTGGATATACCTGGTTTTACTCAGTTCAAGGGCCAAAATTTGAAAAAGTATCTTTAAAGCTCAAGTCCTGTTACTTTACAGTTCATCAATGAGGATTTAATTACTCGGTTGTGAAAATCATAGATCTAGAACCTTGGTATACGATTTCCTATATAGCATTATCGACCGATTCTAAAAATCTGACAAAACGATCTTCTCCTCTTACGAAACGAAATTCTTTCATCGGTTCGTTAAACACATGGGTTATGTGAGATCCCATCGGGCGTCGGAATGGCAACGTCGTTCTTCTCGCCCGTTCAGACCTCGATGTTCTCTCCGCCTGAGACGAGTAAGCGCGCGAAAAGCGATGAGAGTAATTTCACCTCAGGTGGTGGTAATTCCGGGATGTTGGAGACGTCGGTAAGATCATCTTCGGCGGCGTCCTCGCCATCAGCGTTCGAGCCGGTCTCAGCGTCATCAACGTCCGAGTCGTGCTCGCTCGAGATATCCTCCTCGTCGTACTCGACCTTCCTCTGTTTCGCGCGGTTCTTCTTCGTTGCCGGGATTTTACGTTTAGTCGACATACCGACCGGATCCTTCTCTATTTCGAATTTAGCTGCCACAAGCGAGATTAGTTATCGCTGGACGCGCGGTACCACTGACATTAATCGATGTAATGGCGCTGAGACCCGCACTGTTCGACAAACAGGCAACAAAAACGCGGCCACCTGGCGCTCAAAAATCATAATAAAACCATGCTCCAGTGATAAGTACAAAGCAAACTCAAGTTTATGATTGTAAATCGCCGAGAGCGCGCTCCGTGTTCCACTCGTTTCAAATCGCTGGAACGTAGGAACCGAACGGTCTCGTTCTCGAACCGCGAAAATTTAAACTTCGTACTTGTGTACGAAGCTAGACATACACTGTAAACGTTATTTCCTTCGTTATGATCAAGAATGTTTCGATATTGTAAAGAATATGCGTATTTTACATAGAATATATGTATTTTACAAATTAATTCGTTCGTCCATTTGCTTGGTTTTTACGATATTTGATAATCATATTCTCGAATATTCAAATATTCGAGAATTAAAATTTCGACTGCTGAAAGATTATATATAAAGTAATTTATAATTTATAATTTTTAATTTACTTATTTGTAAAATAAAGTACAAAATTTGGATCAATTGAAGATCATAGCAATTTTCACAAAATTATATTGTACAATTTATTTCTAAATCGTAGTGTCTAATCGGTGTGAGTCGAGACGCCACGTCCGATTTGCTCAAAAGCAACGTCATGCTTAATCCGCGTTATTCCTCGAATGACGCGATTATTCCGTCCGTTTCATAAGTTTACGCGCTTTATATTCGTTTCAAATCGTAAAAGTCAGTTAGTTTCAGAAAGTTCTGCGACCCGAGCTTTATAATTGAAAGAAAATTCATGCTCTTTTCTTTTCGAGGTAATATAAGTTTTTCTTTCAATTTTGCGAAATTTTGAACGAAAGGTTGAATTACTCAAAGTGGCATTTATTTTGCTGTGATACATATTAACAATGAAATGTTAATTAACTTTTATATGAAGGAATTGTAACCTATTTACATCATTATAGAACATCACTTAAGGTATATATTTGCATAAAACTATTTTATTTTATTGTTCTTATCATGCACATTCTTTTATATTTCATTCTGTCGAGTGATTTCATGTTTGCAATTTTTTATTTGTTAATTTTTTTTTTAAGTTATAGCATGACATGTTTTTAGAGGTTATAACCTATTTGTAACTGTGGCATGCAAGTATGACACAGCAAAGATAGTACAATCAAAAAGTAATTAATTTTTTATGAAAGCAATAAGTCTAAAATGCAAAATAAGATTTTACATGTAGAGCTGTATTTAACAAAAAAATGGCTTTGAAAATCAAATTGGTTTATCGAATGCATGTTCTGACCTAGATTTTAAAAACCTTTGTAACCTATTGAATTTCTGTATTTACAAGCATGAGCATAAGCACTATTATTATCATTACATTATTTTACTTAATAATGTAAAACTATCAATTTATTTTATTCTGTAAATACAAATTCAAATGATTAAAATACTTCATTTTTATATTTATTTAAATTTTTAATTTTTATTATCTGTGTTATCAGCATTGTTAATAATGACACTTTCTCTTGTTTTTGCTAGGATTAGTGTGAATAAAGAAGCCAAAGTTGGATAGTTTATAAGAAATATAAAAATATTAATTAATATTTCATTTTTGATGTAATAATTTCATTGCAGATATTTTCTATCAAAGATGGAATTTCCAAACCTGGGAGAGCATTGTTCAGAAAACAGTTGCAATCGATTGGATTTTTTACCCCTCAAGTGTGATGCTTGTTCTGCAATCTTTTGCTCTGAACACATATCGTACAATAACCATAGCTGTCCAAGTGCTTACAAGAAAGACATTCAAGTTCCAGTATGTCCTCTTTGTAATGATCCAGTGCCTGTAAAACGTGGTGATCCTCCAGATATTGCAGTTGGGCAACACATGGACAATGAATGTCAATCGGAGTTAAAAAAACCTAGTCAGAAAATTTTTTCTAACAGGTAAAATAAGCCGTTTTTTAGATGAAATTTTATCCTGGTTTCAAAAAGATATCTTTTCAAAGAAGTCTTGATACATATAGTATTACAGAGCATTGAATTTGTTTTTATCACAAATAATTTTTTTTATTCTAGATGCACCTCAAAAGGTTGTAAAATCAAAGAAATGGTACAAGTGCGTTGTTCTGATTGCGGTAAAAATTTCTGTTTGAAGCACAGACATCCGACAGATCACGCGTGTCTAGGCCAGGAGGAGACGACACGGAGAAAAAGGCTCGATACTCTAGAAAATAATATAAAAGTAAATAGAAGAAACGGCGAAATCTTCAAGAATTATCAAGGCAGTATGAGTGAAGACGAAGCACTCGCAAGAGCACTCCAAGCTTCGATGAAAGAGGTAACCACTGCTAGACAAACGCTTGAAGCTGTACCTTCTGGTAACAGAGTTAGGTGTAGACTTTCATAGATTTTAATTCTACAAATTTTTATAGTTGCTTTAAGATATGTTCTCCGGCTCCATAATTGTAGGAAAATTGTTGTATCTTTCAGAGATTTTCATCTATTTCCGATAAAAAGCAATCTAATGACTATTTATGAATTAACTTCAACTTTCTATTTCCCTATTTAAAGAAGATTTCTAACATGCACTACGCATTACATACTTTAAAAATTCCTTAAACTACATCTAATATTTAAAAGTTGAATTGGATTAACATACATCTTGCTAATTACATGAAAATAAGGGGATAATACCTTCATTTTCCCATATGATCCAAGATTATTTATAGTTGTTCTCCATCTAATGAATATGGAATATGGTTCTCCTTCTAGTGGACATTTAAGAAATGTCCTTTAGTTTCTATATGCAGAATGAAAAATTATACTAAATGACAATTTCCATCTTCTATTGACATATTTGCAAATAAATCAACGAATTACACTAAGTAAGCTTGAGTGATTAACATGTCGCAAATCCACAAATTTATCTTGAAAAGATTAAAATGGGACATTCTTTATATGGACTATTGCAACTATACTTTTCGTACAAATATATACATATGATATTAATTACGACTTGACATATTGCACAATATTTATATTATAATAAGATTATTTCAATTTTATAGCGATCATTAGCAACATTACGTGCCGAATAAACATAATTTTAAGAAGAATCTCAAAAGGCAGCCTCGAAAAAGAGTGCCTTAATATTACGTAAATCTAAAGTCCAGTAAATTTTCTGTTTATGTTATTACTTCTCTAACGAAATTTTTAATTTATTTAATCGATCTAATAATATACTTAAAATTTCATATAAAACATAATCTGCTGGACTAATAATGATTAGCATTGTAAAACTGCCATCGAGAGAGTCTTACGATTTTAAAAAAATATAATATCCTATAAATCGATATAAAAATCGATATCGATTTTGAAAGGGTTAAATTTTGCACCATAGGCACTATTGCAAATACACGAGATTGTTAACGAGTACAATGAGAAAAAGCCATTGATGGAAAATTTAACCTAGGTCACACGATATTCACTTGAAACATCATATCTACTTTGACGATTTAAAGACGATTGCATTTCGTAAATGTAAAATTTGCATCTATACTCTTAAACATAATTTAAGGCAATTTAGATTTTAATTGTTTAAAAAAAAAATCTATGACATTCTTGTATATTTATTAAAAAAATGCAAAATATACAATTTATTATTTATATTTTTAATCTTATTCTTAAATCTGAATATCGTATTCCATCCCAATAGAAAATTATATCAGAAAAAGAACATAAAAATAGCGATATTGAAAGATTTTATTACTCAGCTTTATAAATATATACTTAAAGATTATTAAGTATTATAATAATTTCCTATTTAATAAATATTGTCAATCAGAATTTTTCCCTAATAAATAAATCTATTCATTTATAAAAACATAGAAAACCAAAATGTATAGTCTAAAACAGGAATATCGTTTTAATCCTAATCTTACACTATTATTAGTATTAGATAGAATTACTAAGCTGTTTTATATATTTATTTGTTAAATAGTTTATTTTTTTTTACAAAAAGTTTATATTATAACAAAATCTAGTATTTGTTATTATTTCTTATGATTGCTTTTCTTTCGTATTAATTTGATTTTTATTTCGTTCTCATAGCATTTAAATATCACCATTATGAAGGCTTTGCAATAAAATGATTATTATATATATTGAAATATTTTGATTGAAACACTCTACAAAAATTATATATATATTATATATAGTACGTACGTAAACGAAAATAATAATTTTTGCAATAATCTTAATAAATAAAACAATTAAAATAAATAAATAATGTATTTTCGAAGTTTTGAGTTGAGAAACTTAGCGTTTAATGTTTTTATATCTGAGATACACCGTGGAGTATCATAGAAGATCAAAAGGCCTTTATTGATGCAATAAGTAATTCCTTATTTTCCAACTTTCCCCAACTTGGTGTCTGTCTTAGGATTAGCTGTAATATTCTGTACGCGGACAATCACTTCATTGATTTTTGTTTGGAGATTCCTAATATCTTGAATGTAAAGGAGAGCAAGGATTTTAGCTGCATTTTCCACTGCTGTCTTCTTCAATTGGAAGCCAGGATCACAGTTCATAATAGGAAACGGTTTGCCTCGAACAATTTTGGAATTTGGATTCCTTAGGCACTCGGAATTTAATCTCCTTTGTACTAGTTTACTGCAGGCTTTTAACGTGACCAAATGATTCGAATGTCGCGGGATTCGGAGCAGCTTTGCCACACAGTAAACTCCTTCTTGAAACTTGTTATTCTCAACTGATGACCGCATAAAATGATAAAAATAGCGTGTTTACAAAAATAGAAGCATAGATGTCACAATCTTTAAAAAATTATCGAAACGAAACATAATCTGTTTCATGACTTACAGTCCAAATTGTCGAGTGGATTTTTAGACTTGAGACGAGGCACTGATGCTTCTTGTTTCATTTTCAATTTCATTTCTTTTATATTCTGCGAATATTGCTTAACTGAAACACACAACTGAATTGTCATTTTCATATAAAGTTACTTGTAATAATGTGTTATTAGTTTATAGTTAATTATAAGTATAAACTGAGCTACAGAATTTAAATAATAATATATTAAATCTTTAATTCCATTCGTTAAAAAATATTTACTATCGTTGTCTGCCTCCAACCAGATTGCACAGCCAATCAGCCATTCAAGCTGATCCACATCGTTGTCAAATATTGGACATTGAACGTCCTTACAGTACTTAGCGAAAGCTTTAGGCCAATATTCGCTTTTTATATTGCGTAAATCCTTACGATCTTGTATATCATACTGGCGTATCTTTTGATCCTCTAACCAAAGTACTACTTTGCGAAAATGTTGTGGATCTGCAACAGACAGAAAAATTAAACGTTTTATAGGTTGCAATCTCGTACTTTACGAGAATAAAGACGTTTTTTCATCGCGTAATGCCGATCATTATAACCTATAACGACACGGTTTTAATTGTTTAACATCGATAATAGAAGGATTTATTCAACGCGAGCAATGTTTCAAGTGTGGAACGTTTCGAGAAAGATAAATACATTCCTGAATTTATCATTTAACAAACACTATACTAGATCTTGTTAGTAATACTATCAATATGTTAGAATTCCTCGTTACTGCGAACACGCGAAGACAAACCGTTTATGTTAACTTTCTTCCATTCCAAATATCCAAGAGCTTGGAGTCTTCTTTTAAACATAGTGGACATCTGAAATAAATATAAATCCTGCAAATTAAAAGCAAAATTTGGAGTAAAACTCAATCCCACGAGAACGGCCAATATACTGACACCGCGTACATGCTATATTTAACGAAGCCGGTGAACCACAAATGTACCTAATTTATTCTTCATGGTTTCCCCCAATAAACACTGTTAATCCTTGCAACAACGTGGTAATAGGATATTTATCTTCATTTATCGATAATTCACATTTAGAAGTTAACTTAGTGATTTAAGAGGGATAGTGTTTTCCACTCCTTACATACAGTAAGGAGGATTACTTTATTTTATAAAAATTCATAAATATTTTAATTCTGCAATGTTTAAATATACATGTGGTTTGTTAATAATTAAGGCATAAATAAGCATAAATATAAAAATATACATGTACATAGTATATAAATCGCAACAACTATAAAATATAAAAATTAAACCTGCTCTCGTTCAATAATTAAAATTTCATATCTTTCTCATTGTATCCATTACAATTTTTGAAATATTCATAATATCCTTTTCGTTTATTACGTACATACAAAAATATATATATTTTTAGTAATGTCAATATATCACTATATAATGCCAATATAACGTGACAGATGTCAGCACGGTTTCGTATTTAAAATTCCAACAGGGTGGTTTACCATCCATGTACCACAGCTTTCATGAACTCGAAGGTAAAGTTGAGTTGCGCAGGAGCCTTGCGCAGTCAGTTAAGCAGAGTCCACTGGCGAAAGTAGTGGGGCTGCCCAGGAGAAAGATGGCCGCCACCAGCGAGGAACCGAGTGTTATGGAGCCTTCTCAGACGAATTCTGGGCAAAGTCAGTCCGTCGATCCACTAAAGATGCTTTATCCGATGGTAAACGAAGAGGAAACGCCGCTGCCACGCTCGTGGAGCCCCAAGGACAAGTACAATTACATCGGCCTCTCCCAAAACAATCTTCGTGTTCACTACAAAGGTACGTTTTTCGTCTCCAGTGCTCCTCGTATCTCTCTCACGATTTTGTTCTGCTGTTGCCCAGAGAATTCTCGCGGACGGTTTTTTAACGTTGCCTGTAACGAAGGATCGAGGAACGATCCCGGCCAATAGGATTCGATTCTTGCTCGATACGGACGAATCGTTTAACGGAGCTGTAATATCGATTGAAAATGGCAGGGCTCCGTTTCGCGTGTGTCAGCGACCTAAACAAAGGAATCAGCTGATCGGTCATGGTCTCTATTCGACTTTCTCTCGATCGTTCGGTTATTTTTCTTGATCGTTCGCCAAATGCCCCGTTCGGGCAGTTGGAAACCGATCGGGATCGCTCGTGAACCCGTGTGTCGGACCTCTGGCAATGATTTTTCACGGATATTCGTGGAAAAAATGGATCTGCGTAGAGAAGGCGCAATGGCAATGACAGCTGCGATGTTTGAACAGTTATATTTCTGTCTTCTTCTCGCCCACAGCTTCCATATATGTCTCTCTTTCTCTCTTTCTCTTTCTCGTTCGTTCGCGAGCTCTTCTTCGCTCCTCCTGCTTCCCCCCTCCTGTCTCTGTCGTTCAGTTTCGCGGTGGACGAATTTTTTTTTTCACTGATTCTCTAACATTACTATTATTTGTGTGTCATGTATTTATGTAAACGTTGAATAAATCCATGTAAATATCGATAAGCGATAAGAACCGTGTTTATTGTTATGTCCTGATTTTCAAATTAAAAGTGAGACGTGCGGACCTTCAATTTGCGTTTGAAAAGATATCGTTAAAAGTCCGAACAATAATCGTCTCTTTAAATAAGAAAGAACTTAAGAATTGCGTTGTACTTTTATCTAATTGAAATGTATCTGATGATCATATAATTTAATGATTATTGATCAAAAGTAATAGTTTCAAACGAATAAAATTGTTATTATTATATTTTGATATTTTGTAAGTATCTTGTAGCTGAAAAGTTAATATGATAATTTTAAATCTTGAGCACATTTTCTTTTTTTGGGTAGAGATTATGTTATACTAGCTCATTTAATTTGTATGATACTAATGAGATGAATGTTCTTGTACATTGAAAGACATGAAGTAAAGATTGATTGCAGAAAGTGTATCAGTGTATATAACAAAATATTTTACAATTCCATTGTTTGTATTAGCAAATCAATATAAATGTTGTACATTTATAATAATTTTGGAAATATTCTGCACAAATTGAAATATATTATCTGCATTTTGGAGATGTACTTTAACAATAAATTGAAACTGAAGTTTATTGTGTATTTTTTTCAACAATTATTCACTGCTGCAATATTATATTTGTCTTTCATATGTAAACACTTATGAGAATAACAGTACAAACATATTCAAGGAAGAATAAAATATAATAATCTTGATTCATTGCCATTTCTGTTCCGTTAAAAAGATTGTAGTAAGGTTATACTAAATCTACGCACATACATATAATGAGCTGTTGTATTTTTATAATTAAATTAAAAATAATTATTTAAAGTATTATTAGCAATTGAATTACTTGGACATTCGTTGGATACACTTTTTTAATTGAATTAGTTTATCTCCCATAAAATACAAATATATATAAAAAAGTAAAAATAGAATTTTAATATTTTCGTTCGTTGTATTATCGAATTCTGTAACATTACCATCAAATTGTTAATTCAATTTTATTCGACATATTCAACTAGCTATTCGCAAATATATGGATTGTCGATTGAGTAAATCAGAATGTATCTTTGCTTATTATTTGTGGCAAATCGTGTGTTTCGTAAGTTAATTTGTAACATCGATCTTATTTGCATAATTGATGCCCGATTATTATGGCTTAAAACGACCAAAGCAAAAGGTTCAGGTTACATACGTAGAATCTATTGTAACATTTTGCAAGGCGTGTTAATAATTCTTTTGTACTTAATTAAATGTGAAATGGGCAACTGTAGGTTACTAGGTCGACAAACTGCATCACTGCATTGCAAGTGCATCCAAGATTAGCGATTAGATTGTGACGGACGATCACTTCTGTTCTCGAATTTCGTACCCTTCAGTTTTCCGCTGTAGTTCGCATTCTCTGAACTTATTTAAGAGAAGCACAAGAGAAAACAATAATTCTACACTATCGTATTAAACATACTTTGATAAATAACTTTTAGAAGTCTTTATTATTAGCTTATATAATTATATCTTATTATTAATTTATTGTATTACTATAATTCAACCATAATTACAACTTTACGATAATTTATATTTTATTATTTAAAAAATTGTAATAACATTCAAATTGTTTTTTCAAGTATTTTTTTATATAATAAAAAATGGCAAGGAATGGTTTCATTCCTTTTTGTTTACAAGAGAATTTAAATGTTTAAAGAGAAATTTGCAAATTGTTAATTTTTTATAAAAGTATTATTTTTTTTGATATAATTGTTGTATATGAAATAATTAATATCAGCCATTAATTATGTAGAAATTATTATTTATTAACAAGATTGTACTGTTTCAGGTTATGGAAAAACTCACAAAGATGCTGCGAGTGTCCGTACAACACATTGCATACCAGCAGCTTGTGGTCTCTATTATTTTGAAGTGAAGATCGTTAGTAAAGGCAGAGATGGTTACATGGGAATTGGCCTGTCTGCCCATGGAGTGAATGTGAACAGGTTGCCAGGCTGGGACAAACACTCCTATGGGTATCACGGAGATGATGGGCATAGTTTCTGTTCTTCTGGAACAGGACAACCTTATGGGCCCACATTCACCACAGGAGATGTAATTGGATGTGGTGTAAATCTTGTCGACAACACTGCCTTCTATACGAAAAATGGCCATCATCTTGGTATTGCCTTCACTGATCTTCCGGTTAGTATTGTGCAAAAATCGAAGAGAGAAAGAGAATTATATTACATAATTCTGCAGAGATGTATCTGTAATTATATTAACTACGTTTAATTAAACTGTTGTGGAAAAGATTTTTTCCAGTTAATTTAAATCACAATTAAATATACATTATTGTTTGTAACAAAGAAATGACTTGATGAGATCTTGTGTCAAACATTAAGTTCGTTGAATTTAGTCGTAAAGTAATAAAAATAAATTAGATTACTGATTTTATTATTTATATTTGAACTATGCTAGAATAAAAATGGAGCTAGTTAAATTGAATTATTTTTAATTTATTCATCTGAATGAAGATCTAAAATCTGAAATAGCGGCATATTATTCATTATTCAGTGTCTATTTTACAGCCAAATTTATATCCAACTGTGGGTCTTCAAACACCAGGGGAGGTAGTCGATGCAAACTTTGGACAGGAACCATTTGTTTTTGATATCGACGACATGCTTAACGAACTTCGTGTTAAAACAAGATTGCAAATTATAAACTATCCTACGCCAGATCACGGTCAGGGTCAGTGGCAAGCAGTCCTTCACAAGTGAGTTGGATTTCTTTGTTTCATTTTTTCTTTACAGTTAAAAATATTGATTAAAAAGTAATCCACATGGAAATTCTATTTTCAAATATTCACATTTGTAAATGAATAATATACATTCAAAATTAAGTACATTGATTATTAATAATGCAGTTCATTATTATTTTCATGAATATGCAAGCTAACTCTCATTGTTTTCCAAATTGGTCAGAACTGAACTCATAGCACGTGATTAAAAATTTAATAAATTTATTAACTGCGTGCAACATCTTGTGTAATGAAACAAAAGATTTAAAAAGCCACGCGTTTTCTACTATGTCTAATGACCTTGCATTCTACCGCATAATGATATGTGCGCGTTAAAAATATCTAGATCTAATGCACGCGTCGAAGATTAACAATAGAATTCTTCTTTCTTTCTTTCTTTCTTTCTTTTTTTTTTTAAATATGTGATCCAAAAGAATCTTACTATACAAAAAGAATCTTACCATACCATTTAAATTTTCTAAAATAGGAAAATCCAGTAAAACAGAAAAATTATAGTTTTAGAAATTTTTGTTCGTTTCTTTTTCAGAATGGTGTCAACATATTTGGTCCATCACGGATACTGTGCCACTGCCGAAGCATTTGCCAATAGTACTGGTCAAGGATTTGAAGAAGATCTTAATTCCATTAAAAATAGACAAAGTAAATAATGTCTCTCAACATTCTTAAATAATAGCAATGCAGTTATAAAAAGATTATATTTAAAAAATTGTTTTAAAAAAAGTAGAAAAACTAATAGTAATTTAACATAAAAAAAAGCGTATAATATGTACTGTTTCAGAAATTCTAAAGTTGGTACTGGCAGGTAGAATGGGAGAAGCAATAGAATTAACCAGTCGACTGTATCCAGGTCTTCTGGAACGGGATCCCAATCTTCTCTTCGCCCTCAAATGTCGGCAGTTCGTTGAAATGGTGAACGGTAGTGACTCCGAAATTACGCAAAATTCCAATGTCAATCAAACTAGTGTTATACAATCTACGAAGGCTTACACCAAATCTTCAGCAAATGGCAACGTCGAGGAGATGAACATGAACAACGCCATGAATGGTTCCACCGAACAGCAGCTGGTTAATGGACAAATTGAAAACGATGTAGATATGGAAGAGAATGTTATAAACGGCATGAAAAGTAATACCGAAAACGGTTATCAAAACGGTGATTTGAGTACCAACGGGTATAAGTGTCAGAACGGGGAAGATGTCGACATGGGTGAGACGTTTGTGTTGCTTCTTACTCGCTTAATGACATTACGTTAAGCAAGGAATTTATTTATTATTGTTTACGTATTATTATTATTATTACCATGTAATTTATTTTTAATTTTAGACTGTCTTCTAAAATAAATATTAATTTGTTTCCAGAGAGCAACAGTGTCAATCAAATTCAGCAACAACAAAACGGTAATTGCAATATGGAAAACACATCGAATAAGAATAACAAGAAACAGCTTTGCGGCGGGGATAAGCAGGCAATTGAGAAGATGTTGGAATTTGGGAGGCAGTTATATTCTCAGTCGATACATCTGCGACAACAACACGGAAAGAACGAAAGCAATAAAAAGATGCTTCAAGATGCGTTCAGTCTTCTAGCATATGCAAATCCATGGAATTCGCCGGTAGGTTGGCAACTCGATCCTCAACAGAGGGAGACCGTTTGTGCGAGACTTAATTCTGCCATACTCGGTAAGATTTCTGTGATTTTTATTTTTAATACATATACAATACATACATTCGAATGATTAGTAATTGAACTCTTAAATATCTCATTAAATAATCTTTGGAAAACAGTAATTATTACAATTGCAATTACATAAACAAGTAAAAACAGAAATTGCTTGATAAATTTATAAAAAAAATTCTCACTCAATTAAACTATAATTTGAAAGTAGTCTGCGTTCTGTTCTACTTGTATTAATGTCGATCGTTCGATACTTCTAGAATCAAGTAATTTACCACGACGGCCACCGTTGGAAGTGGCCGCGTCTCATGCAAGAGAATTGGTACGGTTAATGTCTCACGCTGGTCTTGGAGCATGCGGCTTCGCGGTCGTAGATAATATCATTCAATATTGACGGTGCCTACCCCTGCTGCCACGTCTGCTTCTTCTGCCGACTCGAGTTTGGTTAGTAACTCTCTTACACGTAAATTACGCATCGATTAGAAAAAGCTGGGGATAGTTGATACAGAGATGACAAAAATCGCCCTGTAATATAATCACGATTTATAGTTGTAGTTCTGTATCAACGAGGAGAACGAAAAAAGAGAGAGAAAGTGTGTGTGTGTGTGTGTGTGTGTGTGTGTATGTATGTATGTGTGTGTATGTGTATGTGTGAGAGAGAGAGTGAGAGAGAAAGAAAGAAAACGGATTCGATCTTTAAATTAGTAAGTTACTACTTTTGAGATAAAAAGAGGATTATATCGTGGCCTGTTCAAACGATTTTATTAATTTTGTTCACTTTTACTGATAAAATGTCCGTTATCCATGGATTGAAGAAAGAATTTTGATTTTCGTTTTACCATTCGAAAAATCGGCTCTCACCTGTGTGTTTATTATTTGTTCTCTCCCAGTAGAGAACTATTTTTTTCTTTTTTTTTTTTTGTGACGAAGGATCGTTTTTTACATTTCGCAATTAAGAGATTGAAGAATTATCAATGTTGTTCCCAATTTCTGAACGACAATAACGTTGTCGATAGTGTATAATATACATACTTATGTTGTTGTAATTGAGATACTGTTATTGTCAAATATGAAAGAGAAGAGGCACATTGTAAATCGTACCATTTTTATGGAGGGTGATGGTTTTTCGAAAATTTTGCCAACTTGATGTGTATCAATTATCCCTGGTATCTTGACAGGAACGTTTTTCGCATCTTTGTACATTTTTTACCTCCGATGTAGATAGCGACTCGTTTAACCATTCATATATAATTTATGATCATTTATACACACATCTTGTAAAGAGAATAAGAGAGTGCATGGCTCTTTAGTTGAGATCATTTTTGTAAACTAGTTATTAACATCTATTTCATGTAATTGTTGCATATATTCGACTTTATATATTTTTCTAAAATTATACAAGATTCTACAACGCAACACCGTTTCGTTGAAATCATTTTTTGCCTTTGTTTTCTTATGCGTTAAGAAAGTGAAAATTATAATATTTTTTTCTTATTTTTCCACTGTTTTCATAAATGGTGCTGTAATTAGAAATTAAGATAATACAGGTGTTGTGAGTTCGAGTTTTGTGCCCATGTATCTGCGATAATATAATTGAATACGTATAATTTTGTGAGATTAAGTTGTAAATTCACTCCATGAATTTTGTTTCTTGGATGGAAATGTACTAATAAATATTCATATTGTGAGAAATTATTTTCAAATTGTAGATACAAGTGATTATATTGCAATATTCAATATTAACAAATGGGTTTTGTATTGTTATATTTGCGTATATTTTCGAAATTAAACATTAATTTTTTTTTAATTTTTGATTATAATTAAGATCAAATGTTAATTATATATATATATATAAAATAAATAAATATATATATATATATATATATATATAATTTATATATATATATAAAGTTGTGAAGACTTTCTTCAAAATTTTATCTATGTGTTATTGTATAATTTTTTATTGTAATTTTCGCAATACTCAATTGTATAAAAGATAGCTTGAAATATACTTTAGCGATTTAGTTTTAAGCTCGATTAATTTTTTAATGTTTTATCATTATCAGTCATTACATTTATTTATCATTATTATTACTTTTTGAAACATGTATAAGAATGTTATTTAAAGTAAACGAAAATACTAAGCCAAATTTTTTATTAATTGAAATTACAATTGTTCTATTTTGAGCTTAAAAAATATAATTATAAGAGTGCTCCATGCTGAAAGAAATTTAAAAAATTTTTTAACATTTTGATTTTGTTTTTTATTATATTTATCTGTGTCGTCGACTAAAACTATTTTCTATTAAGATTTAATTTAAAAAAACAATTGCAATTATGAAAATACTGTTGTAAATACATCGTTGTAAATTGTTTCGACCAGAATCTATATAAAATTTTGTACAATTTTATAATGTGAATCTTGATACGTGACATATAATTAAAAATCATGAATTGAAATCCCTATGCGCACTATTTGAATCGGCGCTGAATCAAATGTGTTCGCGCGCATTTGCCAAAAACGTGTGTTAATAGAATGAAAATTTTTTAAATAAAACTTTAAGCAAATAAACGAAAAAAAAAAAGAAGTTAAATAATTGTTATCGTTAATTAAGTAATACAAATATTTTTAAACTGTATGAATTTTTTCATAAACTTGTAGCATGAATAGATAGGAGAATGTTAAAAAGTATAATTAAGTATCTATATAAATGTGTATGTATGCGTATGAAGGTGAGAATTTTTAAAGACGAATGATAGTTTTAAATCATTAATACTTAACAATAATACTTTATTGTCAATATTTATATCAACCATAAAGATTCTTAAAAATATCTCTCATAAAATTCACTTTTGCCTTCACAGACATCTCCTGTGTTTGCATCAAGATCTATCATACTCAGAACAAACTGGTTACCATTTTTGAAAATCAGAATTGCACAAGCATATTCGCACTCTAGTTGTCGTCGCTTTTTCTAAAATTATAGAATTCCTTAGGTCTCTAATGTCGAAAAAGAATACGAAAGATTCTAAATAATTAAGTATTTAAAGAAAAATATATATTCATGCTCAAAAGGATCGAAAACCGTAATTAGAAATCGTCTCAGAGACGCGCGCTGATACAGCGATCCTCTTTGTTCTAGGATGTGGAGACAGAACGTGGAGCAGATAATATTTTTGCAGCAACAACTTCGCGACATCACGTACCTCTTCAGCTAGAGTCCGACAATTGGCTCTCTGGCTTGATCTCACACATCTACCCGACACATAAGCGTCTAATGTAACACACACGCGCGAGACCCACCAAAAGTACACAATGTTACGGCAACGTGGACGAGAACGAGGATGATTGCTAACAGAATCATCGCTCGAAGAATGATGAACATTGATCGAAGTTTTCCAGAGTTCGAGCAAGAAAAAACTAGTTTGACGAACTGACGTACGAGGAAGAAGAGGAAAGGATGACGCGAAGAACGATATGACGCACGAGGACGTTAGAGAAGAAATAGATAAAATTTCGAAGTCGAGGCTTGTAAGGCGAACGAAATCGTAGATGGCGCTGATATATAGTGAAAGAAACAAGGATACAATGATGACACCGAGGCTGGAAACGAGACTGTCCCGACTACGTGTAATAAGGTAATTTTGAACGTGGGAGAGGTCGACGATCGAGGATGGTGGACAAGCTTGAGAACGACGATGCGAATAAAGTCGAGAATGACGATTAAACACCTGCCAAGACGAACCTTTTCTCGTTTCCTCATTTTTTTTTTTTTTTTTTTTTTTTTTTTTCAGCCCTGTTTAACTCACCATCATTTTGAGGTTGTTCCCTCGTTTCTCAATCGAAATTGCTTCCGAGTCGTTTTTCGTCGTTTTTCAGTGGGATGTGCTTTCGCGTTTTCGCCTAATTTCACCACCATCGCAGACACGATGAATAATTCTCTTCAGGTGGGTTTCTATTATCATTCATTCGATTTTCCTCCTTTTCAGTTTGTTCCAACCATTGTTCAACCTCACGTTCAACTTCGTTCTTTTTCTGTTTTTACACGATTCGCTGGATTTTATTATTATTATTTTTCAAAATTCCCGTCTCGTTCTCTGATTCCGTGATAATTGCAAATGTTAAAAGCAGCGATCGAAATTTTAGCTCCTTTCGAACTTTCGATCGGAGGTATCGCGATACTCTTAAACGAATTTTATTTATTTCTTTTTTTTTATACTCTAGTGCATTGTCCCATTGTTTTATTTACGTACATTTATTTCTTTTCTGCGATTAAAATCTTTTTAACGCTTCATTTGTCTATCAATAGCAATCAACGTCAATTTTTTATCGACAAAATGAACGAGAAAAGAGCCTCGTCGGTACAACTACGGTACGATTAATTGATCCCTTGTCGATTATCCCGATAGCCTTTCTAATCGTATCATCAACGAGTCGATTTTTGTATCAATTGTTAGCTCTTAATAAAAAGAAGAAAAGGAAGAAAATACAAAAAATAAAAGAGATGATATACACATACAAATAAAAGGAATATTCTTCTTTCGATTACTATCTTTTTGTTTACTAAATTGAGGTGAGAATCGCATTCAATATTCGACGATCATTCTATTCCGCCTGATTTCTTCAACGGAACAACTATCGACAAACCGATAATCCTTTTAATTTTAATTTTCTTTTCTCTAGTTTTCTTTTTTTTTTTTTTCAATTTCTCTTTTTTTCTTAAATCGTCTTATAAGTTTTTAATATTTTTGTTACGTATCAATTTGTTCAAATTGATTGTCAGCACTATCCGATTTATCGACTTGAGTATTTTCGTTTCGATTTCACTCGTCCTAGGTTCGATCGAATAAACGAAAGAAAATGAACAAGAAAAGAAAATATAAATAAATAAATCGTATATTAGTGATAATATATAATTAAGGAGTATCATGTGATTACGAGAGAAAATTTGTAAAAAAGAAAAACTGAAGAAAAAGACAAAAAAAGGAAAAGAGGTGTGTTGAACTCGAGCGACGAAATCAATAGAAAGAAATGGAGAATTATACCAGTGATTGTAAGCGATCGAAAATTATGGGAGTTATACAATGAGAATTAATAAAAGTTATACAATTAAACAGAATGCTGTAAAATGTGCGGTGTTTTATATTTCTATCTTTTTCTCTCTAACGACTCATTTGTCTAAAACATTTCTTTCTGAAAATTTTGATCAGTTTCAAAAAAAAAAAAAAAAAAAAAAACAACTTTCTCGAATAAAAAGAAATTTTTCAAAGAAACGTGCTGATCGCACGAAAATAACATTTCGGTTAGAGTCGGCTAGTTTTAGATTATGTTGGCGGAAGAATTGAAAATTTTTATACTTGGCGTATTAATGTTGGAACTTGTAGATCTAAATCTTAAAATGGCGGTTCTCTCCGTTGCATAGGTTGGATTTAATCGATTAGATAAAGACGAAATTTTATATTGAAAGTTGTCTAAAATTTGTTAATTTTTCAAGACTTCGAGATTAATCATTTTAGAATTGCTCTTGAATTTCTTTGTATTACAGTAATTGCAAAAAAGAGACTTCAACATTAGGGTTGTCAATAAATTGAAGAATAATTATTAAGCGAAAGAAACGAAAAAATTTTCGGCCATGGAACGAGGGAACGATTGCGAGGGTTTATAACAAAAAAAAAAAAAAAAAAAATAACAGGAGACGAAGCAGGGAGGTTGCGACGAAAGCTAAATAAATAATTATACAAGTAATAACAATATTAACGACGATGATAAAGATGCAAAACGAAACCAATCGATTAATTTAAAAATATGAAAAAGGAGCAAGGAGGACAAGTGAAACAAATCAATAAATAAGAAAATATACGTACATATATGTATGTGTGTGTATATACAAATACTGTATATATATGTACGTATATATGAAACAATCTTGTATTCTACGATAAGTAATTGTTTTTTATATGCGACGTAGTATATTATATAATACATAATACGTATATACATGTGTATATATGCGCACATGCAAAAGGTATATAAACGTGTATATGTGTATAAATGAAAGAAAATAGAAGGAGAAAAAAAAAACGAAAGAATTAATATCGAATGAATCAATAATGTACGTGTGAGATTTCAAGGAAGAAGATTTATTAATTCATTTTATATGTGTGTGTATATGTATATGGCGCATATATCTCCGTGTGTCCTCTGTTGCGAATATGTTCGTATTGCTCTACATACATATACGCAGGCATAACGACTATTTGAATCCGTAAGGACGAGTGAATTCGAGTGTCTGAGAGAAAGAGAGAGGGTGGAACAAGTTAGAATGTGTGAGAGAGAAAGAGCGAATGAATTCGTTGAGATTCCGTATGAAAAAGAAAGAAAAATACAATTTGACGATTTTTAGTGTTAAACGTTTTCTGTACTATAAGTAGAGAGCCATGAGTATCTTGCGAATAATACAGTATGATTTGGAGACATTGTTCGTTGAATTCTGTTTCTGTCATTCACTGCAGCAAAAACCCTGGAATTGTCTACGTTCACTTTTGGCAAAGAGAGTTACAAAAGATACTTTTTACATTTTTTTTCCTTTTTTTTTTTCTGTAAGTTATGTATAATTTATAGAATTTATGAATGTTATTAATCCGCATTTTTATTATATATACAGCATATATTCTTATTATAATATACAATGATTTTATTATTTTATCTTTTTATAATAATATATTTTGTTAATGATAAGTCAATATTGATAGATTTTTTTTTTTTAATTTTGTTAGGAATAAATTGTTAATATTGACGAAGTTTGGGTAGTTTATTATTATAGAAGATAATGTCTTGTACATTTAATGTTTATGTAAACAGCGTCATTATCATTGCTTTTAATCTATTAATTAATTTAATTTTTGTTATTGTTATTTCATTTTTATATAAATTTATTAAAGATTTCTATTTTATCTATATTTGATATTGTCAATATAGTTGAGTTACCACATGTTGATCATGACGTAAATATTTTTTCAAAAATAACTTTGCATATTGTTGTTTATATCATGTTACAGTTCGAAGAATATGGAAATGATAAATTACAAAATCTTGTTATTTAAAATTATTTTATTGATTGATGCAGAAAAATATTTTTGCATGAATGCATAACCTGCAGACAATTTTTGTCTCTCTGAAAGATCAAAGTGTAATTTACAAAATCACTGAATCTGTACAATTCATTACTTATCTCTGCACAAATATAGCTTCTAGATCGCCATATTTATTATTTAACTGACAACAGAAAACTATATAAATAATTTTTATTTAAAACGTCTTGTTTTGATATTTCTGACAAACTTTTCTTTAAATTTCAGCCAAAAATCTTGAAAAATTAATCCGACCGTGGGTAAAGATATAATAGTTCCACAGACGAGTCTGTGATAATTCAATGATGTCGGCCAAGCTGTGTGGCACGAAGTTGCTTTATAAAATTCTATAGGTATTTATTAAGTCTTTAGATATATACGTCACGGGCTTTTAAACCAGTATATTGTGCACCGTAAATGTCATCCGCCTTCTAGCAAAATACATATATTTGTTATAGTACCTAGAGGCTTCCTTGAACGCTGGTATGTAGATGGTATGTAGATATTGATGTATCTTTGAGGAAGGTAATATATGTATCTTGCAAGAATATAACATATTCATGAGGTATCATGATTGCAGATACGGATTTTTATGCATTTATGCATTTAATAAATCACTTTTCTGCAATTTATCGTTTAATTTACTTATATATTATCATATTACAAATTTAACTATTTAAAAAAATATGCACATAAATATTATTTAACATATAAGACGGGACAAGTACAAAAATTGAACTAAATTTCATCTAAAAAGTTTGAAATCATTACAACAATGCATGATAAAATTATACTTGTAACTTATACGCGAAAGAGTTAAAATCGGAAATATAAATTATTACTTGAACCACTGTATTACAATTAATGAGTTTTACCAAATATTTCGAGAAATATGCAAGTAACAAATTGATCAAATCTGAAAGCACTAATAAGTGAGGAGAAGACAGACAGTAGATCGTGTCAGAAGGTTAAGAGTCATATTTTCGTCTCTTGGATACCAATGAGTTTTCCGACAAGTGTCAAACGTTCGTCATCAATTTCTTTGCGATCGTGTTCCATTTCTGCACCTTATCGATGCCAAGTTCCAAACTTTTGGCATCGTCTAACTAAGAAAATACTGGAACTTAATGAATGATACGAAAGGAACGCATTTTAAATTATGTACAGGTAAATACAAGTATGTAAAAAAATCTTTCTTTAATGTCTCAAACGAAAATAATGTTTAAATTTAAATCTTCTCTAATCAATGCTTAATTTTTATTTTCAAATTCGATGATACAAAAAAATAATTAATTTCCTGATCCGAAAATTCAACACGTCAAGCTCAAGTCTCGGAAAGCATCCTCTTTCTTTTTTCGCCCCTTCGCGGCAAGGGAAATTTCAAATGCTCGACCGGGCAAATTCGATCCCGCGCGGGGTGTCCCAGTCGATTCTCGAGGCGAATCTCGACGAAAATCCCGCGCGTGCGCGTTGCGCGATTTCTTCTCGCCATACCACAGGCTCGAAGTGGTGGGGCCAGTCGGTGGATCGATCGACGTCCCGTCGAACCTCGCGGCCGTGATCGCCGCTGCGCCTCTGGGCGGGGCGAGAGGGCGCCTCAGTCGTGCACCGGAGCTCAGAAAGGACGCTTCGTCCAGCTCCTCGAACGTTGCTCGTTCGCTCGGATCTCTCTCTTTTCTCTCCGTCGACCTTTCCGACGAGAAAAAACAAAAAAGAAAAAAAAAAGAAACAAGGCAAGACGCTCCTTTCGCGTCTTCTAGGGGCTGTGGTACGATTATAAACTTCAAGCAGACGTGTGATCCGACTTCGAAAAGCGAGCGAGAGAGAAAGAGGGGGAGAGAGAAAGAGAGAGAGAGGGAAAGAGAGAGCCAAACGTGAGAGCTTAGTTACAATAGTGTTTTATCTCTGATTTGAGATTCGAGATATATTCTTTCTTCGCCCGTGTACCCTTAGTAGCCAGTAGTCCGAGACTCGAGAGGCTCGTGGAATAGTACCGTACCACTCCGTGGTACATACTATAGTTCCAGCGACGCGGATCAACCAGTGATCGTTTCAACGCGGCGCGGTTCACGTCGTCCTCGCCGGAGGACACCGGGAATAACACGTACGTTCGTACCGGGGGATATTTTTTCATTTCCTTTGAACTCATTCGACTGTCCCGTGTATATCTCGTACTAACCGATCGTATTCCTCTCGTTGGTTCGAACGTACGTTACATTCGACTGTTCGACTCGTCGGATAACCAGCCACGTATCGATTCGAGAGGTGATACGGGCGTACGTAGATAGAGATAGGACGCACGTCCTAGTGAGACAAGTGAGAGATACACGTTGAAGAGGTGCGTAAAGAAAAAAGGGTTTCGAAAGTATCGAGAAAGGGGGAGAGGCGTCTATGTGCGCGGCCGGAGGTACGGAGAGCTACCCTGGCACCTAGCGGACGACGCGGGGTGGCTTCACCAAGTGAGTATCAGCTTTACGCCCTTCTTTATTCTCTAAGCTAATCACGCGTCACGCTTGCTTTTTTTCGACACTTCTGTTAACATTTCGCGAAAAGTAACTTTTTCATTGGTATTTCAACCTCTCGGAAGCCAAGCCTGATCGACTCTGCATTCTTCTTACAGATTTTCTGATTTTCCAGTTGCACACGTTCAATGATTGCAGCTCTCAAAAATAAACGAATTAACTGCCACTCGTTAAGAGTATTCGTACGAATTACAGAGGAGCCATTTTTATTTCGATAAATATATGTAACGTAATTGAAACGTAACAGAGAGCGGAATTTTAGAATGTGTTAATTTTGCAAACTTTAGGATTTTGCTTTTAATCCTAAAGTTTAATTTAAAAGAAACATTGTTTGTAACGATATTATTTATCTTTTAATTCTTAGAGTCGATTAGTGTGGCTTCTGAGTAGTTTACTTAACGACAAAGCCAAAGAAATCGAAACCAAATGTACTGATTGTAAATTTGAAATCACCATATCTACAATCTAACAATTTTTTAGAACAAAATCTATATCGAGAAGCTTCGAATCAGTGACAAAATTAGCCGAACGAACCGAGAGAATAATTTCGAACTTTTAATCAGTACAGTGTCCCTCAAAGTGTGTTATTAGCAAGCAGAATTAAAATCTTCGTATTTTTAATGTTGCTTTTCATAAAATGTAAAACATTTCATTGTTCGTTGAAACTGAGATTGGAATTAAAAGAGAATATTGTGCAAGGAACAAAAGTGATTCTCAACTTGTCACGGATGCAAGCAGAGTGTCCTTTTGACACTGTGCTTCCGTTGGAAACATCGGAAAAAGGTTTGTCCGTCGCAGGAAGCGACTTACAGTCGCCAGTTTATGATGAAATTTAATATTCCTGTCTCGCAGTCGCGTTTCTTCGATGTCGAGGAATTTTCGTATATCAAAAAGAGAATATCTCGCGAAAGCGTTTTCTAACCTCAAACACGATGGCTCATATTATCCGGAAAATCCTCGGAAAAATCAATATCAACCTTGATATTTACTTATCTCTATAACATCACGCCCATTAGTAATTATATTGAATCATACACAATTATATCAAATCACGACCATAACGCATTAAAATATTGTTACTGGCGAGATCAACAAGAGGGTGGTTTTTCGTGAATTTGTTCTTTAATTGGGAAGTTGACGTTTTCACAAGTCACGCGTTTTTGTATTGGGCACGAATTTATTATGAAATAGCGTCTCTAACTGTTCAAATATGTCAATATCGTGATTTGACTATTACATTTCATTCAATAAGCATAATTGACGTTGCATGGGTGTTGATCTGTTTCTGACCAGGACACAATGTTTTATTACAAAATGGTGTTTCTAAGTGCTCGGATGTATCAATACCGTGATTCGACTATTATGTCGAATGGAACAGTATTTCTCAACTAGTTCTGTTCAAAAAGCCCCAAATATTTTTTGCTCCAGGCTTCCATTTTTTTTTCTTCTTTTTTTACGTGATTACATCCGTGTGTTCATCGGCATTTCGATAGACCGTAGGTGTAATTAATATGCAACAGGGGTTCTCAATCGAATGAATTTCGTTCTATCATAGAATCACACGAAATAGAAATGTTATATTTTTTCATTTTCAATGAATTTGTAGTTTTAGATCAGTTTTGGAGATTATTTCGCGTCAAACCTATTGCAGAATATAGAAAACAAGTAACAATTTATCAAGAAAATATTACCAGGATACGCGTGTACGTATATATAGGGGGTCCCTGAAATGTCAAACACTTTTGTTTTCCACTTGTCAGAAAAAGTTTTATTTTCCGTGCAGCGAGAAACTTTTTCTCTTGAAACGAAATAATAGCGCGCCATGATGTTTGTATCTTACTCAGGCTGTTTTGATAAAATTGCGAACATTCTCGTAATAATTGGGCTATCTCATCCGCTTCGCGAAAATACGTGGAAATGGAAATTTTCTAGAAACAGAACGAAATTCCTGTGTTTCGTATTTATTCAGAAAATCGAATACTATTCTCTTACCTCGCGCGAAGTAACACGTAGGATTTCAAAGAAATTCGAATTTTGCGTTCCAATACAACTCGCGAGCCGAGAAAGTTTCTTCGAACGTAAGGCATAATAAAACGTAAAATTTAAACAACGTACTTATGAAATATCTTCCGAGGCAAACGTTAAAACCAATATTTTCTTACCACGAAGAAAAATGTAATTTGTCCTCGAGGGTACTGGTGTTCAAAAATTCAAAACTCTGTCTGCCGTTCTCCTCGTTCATTTACATCCGTCTCAAAATTCATTCCAAAAGGAAACCTGCATTCCGATCGAAATTTCTTTTTCTTTTTTCCGCTTTTGTTCCGCGGCGGAAAGATAGTTCTTCCTTGAAAACGAAATCCTTGAGTTGAAATTCTGGAAAGCATGCGCTCTGCAAAGGTTAGAGCGAGAGAGAGAGAGAGAGAGAGAGAGGAGGAGGAGGGCAGAAAGAATGAAAGAGAGAAGGATGGAGAAACCGCGACATTACCGATGTTACAACGTTTAAACGTTTGCCCTCGAGCCGAGGCCTCGTCCCCTTTTCCGAAACTTCCGAAAAGATGCTTTTATGTGACGGATCGTCGGGCGAAAGGCGTGTTTCTCTTTGATATCGCCCGAATGAAAATATCGCCGGCAGCGCCAGCTAAACCGAAAGACGCCCATGATTTATTATTGATACTGTGCTTCTCAATGAGTTACGCCTCGATCGCCCACCCCACCCCCTCTCTCCTCGACACGAGGGAGAATCGAATCATTTTTTTTCCCCCCTTCTATCTACGTATTTTCATACATCTTCTTCTTTCGCGGATTTATCAGCTTTGAACGTGAGAATAGGAAGAGTTTTGTTGAGTTAAACTGTTATATTGTTTGAAATTAATTTAACATTTATTTTTTACGTTATATAAATTATTTTTAGGCTTTTTTTACGTGTATTTTTTTTATCGATAAAAATCAAGTGTGTTTGTCAGACTTTATGCGTCTGACTAAAGTGTCTGACACCGACGAAACGAATATTGTAAATGTCGATCCGGTGGGGCCGACGCCGGCCAAACGAACGATGAAGCGTCGGCCCACAGGGACTGACACTGTCTCGAAACGTGTTAATATTAGTTATTAAAATTAGAGTGGAATTTAAAACAGGGATAAAAGAACAACGTGGTAAATTGAAGTGAATTTGGTCGTTTTATTAAAAAAAAAAAAAAAAAAAAACGCGTATATCGTTCCCAATCAGTCGAATTAAAACGTTTCTCTTCGAGAGTCGAAAACAGCAGATGTCTCGCATACGTGTTAAAAGCTCTGCCAACACCAACAAGTGGTAAGAAATAGTCCAGTTTTAACGCTGGCGAACGACAGTGTGCAAGTTTTGCTCTTTTTCCGAATATCTTTGAAATCATAACCGAGCCATGCTCCTCTCGAGCTCCTATGTTATAAGAAACTCACGAAACTTGCTAACGATTTTAATCAAACTGTATTTCTGAATTTCTTTCACGTTGTGCAAATATTAATTTTGTAGGATTAGAATGCAGTGACGAGACAATGAAAAAGAGAGAATGAAGAATTTAAAAATTGAAATCAGATTTCAATTCTGATCATTTTGGTAATGTTTTCATTCTTTTTCCTTTTCTTTCAATATTTTGCGAAATATGGATTTTTTAGAGCACGGCTCAAAGGGTGAGCCTATATTACATTTTTCTATAATAGAGCCTCGGGTCGTTTTATTTTTATTCAACGATACACAGTGTGCCTGTCGGCACACTCGATTGTAACAACGACGCGCGCGTTAATTGCTCGAGATTTTTGATAGAAAGTAATAAAGAGTAACAGAAAGTAATTATTTCAAAAGTACTATATATGGTAATAGAAAAAAATTAGTCTAAAAATATACTTTTTAATTTAATCGGTATCAACTGTTTACAACAGATCCAAATTTTCTTTGTGCTGTTCTTTGATCGCTGTTGCGTCGAACTCGATGAAATTATGCCGTGAAATGATGCATTTTCACTTATGGATTCGTCTCTCGAACGTTCGGACTTTATCGAACAGCGATAAAAGGGGGGAGGGGAGACCCCGTTGAAAACTGATTGAAAAATGGATGCGTGTCGCGGGCGTCGATACTGGTGTTGCCAGTGTAACGCCGCTAATTGCAAACGACGTTATCAGCCTAGAGTTCGTTTACACGCTCGATAACTTTCCAGCGTGATGAGTAATTTGTTTGTTTGCGCTGACGAACCTGCCGACGCGCTTAAAGATCCCTCTCAATTTTTCCAAATATCGATCGATTCCAATCGAGAGATTTCTTTTCAATTCAGTTTGTCATTTGAATTCAAATCAGGACTTCAAATTATCGTGTATTATAAATATATTATAAATATAATATAATAAATATATATAATACAGTATTATAAATATATAAACAGAGACAATTGCTCGAGTTCGTGGTTTCTTCAATGAACGATTAATTAATTGACTTTGGAATAAGTTGAAGACTTGGAAGACTTATTGAGTCTTTAAGAAGGATCTACTTTTCTTTTGCAAATACACCAACGAAGATACAGATCGACTAGTCGCAACAGAAAATATCTATTTTATCTCCGTAATTCTAGGATAACATTTATATTCATATATTCATTTACGTACATTTGTCATCAATATTTGATACTAATATTTATTTGGCAATAAATAAATATTAATTCGTACTTGATAACAGCCTGTTTAACTTGTTGAACAAGACTTTTTGATTAACATCCTTCTTTGCAGAAGAAAAAAAAAAAGAAAAGAAAGAAACGAAATTCACCGCGCTGACAATATTTACTATCAAATAAAAGTCCAAATAAAAATAATAATCATATTATAATTCTACATTACACGTATATAATATATAATTATATATTAGTTCTAATTTTACGTTAGTCCTTGTTAGTCTCTCTTTCCGAATAATTGAAAATAATCTGCAGCACAATATAAAAATGAAATGCATGTAATAAACTTAATAATAAAAATTATCTTCGTTGGTTTATACCGTGTTATATTGTCAGGCACAAGATTCCATTCGGTACGAGATATCAGAACTTTCTACGTACATACGTGCAACTCTAATTTCATTCTCGTTGCTCTCATATATTATCGCCTCTATACTTCTCGCTACTAAACTCGAGTAACGACAGTAGCTACGTTTTCTGCTTTACGATATCTGGCGGTTCTTCGAAGCCTCGAAGCACGCTCTTTGCTTTAAAAGCTTCTTTATCGTTACCGCGAGAAACACGTTCCCTGACCGGTCAGAAATAATCGTTTGAATAGCTTGATTAATCCCTTGCCTTACATATGCTCTCGTATTCTCGTATTTCAATACATCGAAGCAATCGACGACTAAAAGTATAAAAAGTATATAAAACGCGAACGAAATAGGAAAAAACGCGATATGTAGAATAAAGAACACTGTGCTTTTACTTGCTGTTTTTATCACACGAGCAGTTAAATTTTAATAAAAAGAATTTCAGTGCTTCTAGACATTAAAGTATGTTTGAAAAATATAGAATTACTTTATTAGGCACAATTATATCAGGCACAATTATATTTGAATAATTGATTTTGAATTGTTTATTGAATTAAGTTTCAAATAATTCCAAATTCGATCAAGGATAAAGTATAATTCAAGACCAGTATATAAAAGTAATTAATTGTCGAATTTTAGCGAAATTGAATCGTTTCTGTAATTTCTTTTCAATTTTTAATTCACGTATCGTCCGATCACATTAGGACCGAATTAAACATTTTTCAATCGTCGGATCTTTTATGCTTCCGTAAGACAAAAATCGATAATTAAATTTTTAAATTTTTGAACAGGACAATTTTTAAAATAACATCCATAAATGTGTATATGTTTTCCCTTCAGTTGTTATATGCTGTAATAATAACAACTTACAGAAATAAGATGTTCAATAAAAAGAAAAATCTGTGAAAATTTGCTCTCGAGTAAAAATAAAATACCGTAAGCGGAGGTGCTACTATAAATTTACAAATCTGTCCGATGTCAGAGGGTTGGAATAAAAATTCCTGAAGAATAAAAAAGAAAAGAAATATCTTTTATATATATATATATATATATATATATATATATATATATATATAAGAAGGAATTTTATATATATATAAGAAGGAACCCAGTTCCATATCCCTTAAAATAAACCTATAATGATATTCTGAAGCATAAAGGATTCACGATAAGATGGAAGTTAAGGTAGTGACCCGAAATCTATGTATGACCTGGCGTGTATAGGTTAGATGCGGCGAAACGATTTGATCGATTTCCAGGGTACATTAGCTCCCATTATCCTGTTAATATTTCAACGAGAAAAACCGCAAATTGAACTCGTTCTTTTTTTCATTTCGTTTCAATTGAAGCAGTCCGATGAGAAAGAGAGAGGGAGAAACATTTTGGAAACAATTGGAGGTTTTACTTAGGAAGGAAAATCTTCGCATATTACATGCACATTGTATTATGTATTTCCTTCGTTTTATTTACAAATGAAATGAAACGATAATTTGTGGATCGATGAACGGAATATATCTATACCTTGTTGTGCAAGTGCACTATACAACAAAACTGCACAACTTTATAAGTGGTTTATAATAGCGAGGTTGGAAAGGTGTCCTATAAAGAATGACGCAGTCTACTTATAGTTTCCGAGTAAAATCGTATCTTACTATACATTGAATAGATTGCGGGTATTTTTAATTGAAAAGAAAGAGTCTACCCCACGCCCCCTCACGAATCACGTGACCCAAATCAACCAATCGCTAATTTTCGTTGCATCAGCGTTGCATCTGAAGAGGCCCGATTTTCTAAAATCTTTTTGCAGTGATAAAAAGAAGCACCGAGTTAATGCATGAAATTATTTTAAAACAATAATGTCTTTCGTTTCAAAAATCAACGATAAATCTATGGATTGCTTAAATCGTTGCAGGGCTAGTGCTTTAAGAGAGGGTGAAACTCGTCCCAGGGTGGCGGGCACCGTCAGCAGAAGGCGGCGAGCGTCGCGGAGCAGTAGCTAGTAAGGAAGAGGAGGAGAGGCCAGACCGGAGCAAGATATATCCGTGACGAAGAAGACGAAGACGACGCGGTCGTGGCGTAGCTGTCCGAGGGTGGCGGCGGTGGTGACGTGCAGGAGGTGGTGGCGGCGGAGGAGGGTGGTAGTGACCGTGGAAGAAGCGGCGACTCCTGCAACGTGAGTCGCGGAGCGGTGCTGCTGGGTTGTTGTTGTTGTTGTTGGGTGGTGTTGGTGGTGGTGGTGGCCACGAAGAGGGTAGAATAACGGTTTCTTAGCCGGCCAGGGGTACGGACAGAGGCTTGGTGGTGGCGTTTGTAAAAATAACGTGTGGCAAGATGGGCTGCGCCATGTCCGCGGAAGAGCGGGCCGCACTGGCCCGTAGCAAGCAGATCGAGAAGAATCTCAAGGAAGATGGTATCCAGGCTGCCAAGGATATCAAGCTGCTGCTGCTTGGTGAGTCTGCTTCTCTGCATACTGTCTATGTATACTATACCTTGTATTTTAGGTGGAAGTGATGTAGAGAACTGGATGAGAGGAGAGAATTGAGAGATTAAAATGAAACAGAACCAAATATATACAGTAGTTTCCATAACTGTCCACACTCGGGACTTGTATATTTATTTTATTGTACATTAATTTAAATTATACATGCATAATTTTCAATTAAAAAATTTTAATATTATTTAATTATAGTATGTAAAATTCACATATGTTTTTTTATTATTTTTAATTTTAATAAATTTTTTTCAGTAAATAAAAAAGTTAATTCAGAAAAATCCACTCTCAATTTCTAAATTTATATTACCGAAAATGGACCCTTAAAAGAGGTGGTAGTGTATTTTGCAAATTGGCATTGAAAGAAAGAGCGGTGATAGTCCCAATTCCAAAAACTGGTAGGGATAAGCAAAACGAACGCTTACGAGTTCAAAATGTGCGGTCACTTACGAGAGCACTGCTGTATATGTGTAATAAATATAAGAGTTGCCCATTCCTTGAATCAATGAAGAATTGGTATATCGTTTCGTAGATATATAGGAAAAGGAACGTAGACGTTATGTAAGTAGGATGTCGAACCTCAATGGGTTGAATTGACCACAGTACAAACAACGAATACACATCCATTAAAGAGACGAGTGTTTTTATTATGTAACTATCGACTGGCCATTTAGAAAACGTCTTTCTAATTATAACCACGGAAGAACTTGGTAAATTTAGCCTTTTTCGCGAATCGCGTTTTTTTAATCCAATGTAACAACCAATGTAATTTGACGAAAGAATCTACGTGGTTTTAGAGAATTCTGACGATTCTTTTCTTTTCAAATTCAAGTAATTCCTCAGTTTTTCGTCTCCGGATCACTTACTCTGGGCCCGGATTTAATTAATCGTTTGAAACGTCGAATTAAAAATTTGTTACGGCAGTGATGTTACGTCGAACGAGCAGATAGTAATGCAACGAATCGATCAGTTAATCACACGTGCGACTTCTCCAACCGCGTGTAAACCAAGAGCCAACCGGAAGCCATTGTGAGGAATTTCGATTCGGAGGGATTTTATCAGTGAAAGCGCCGCTAGACAATCAATCCGACTATTTCGCTAATTGGCTGGCCAATTCCCTGGTGAATTCAATTTCTCCCCTGGCTTTGTCGTTTGTTTTTAACGACTGGTCCCTTGTAAAACCTGGCTCGAAATTAATGAACCAAATCGTAATTCGCGTGCAATTATTATGGCGGACGTGCTCTTGCAAAATGCCCCATTTCTGATACGCGAACGCGAGGAATTAATTTCATGGAAAATGGTCCTATTTCGTTTCGTAGAAAGTGACTGAATAATTTGGAAAGAGAGCGTTAACATCAGTTTGTACTCATTTGTATTATTCATTTATTGAGGAAATTAATTTCTCCGGAGTATTTCAGTTAATTCTCATATTTACTTATCCCGCAATTGTCTTATTTCTGGTCAAGGAAGAGCACAGTCAGTTACTTTCAGACGAGTCGAAAGTCAATGATTGGAACGAGGAATAAAAAAATTTTCAAATATTCAACTATCGAGAGATAGATAATACGATAAAAGAAATAGTAATAACAAATTTACGAGCTGCTGATTATTTCCAAAGGAAAGAGAGAGAGAGAGAGAGAAAAGAAAGAAAGGATTATGCTACTTCGTCGTTTCGCATATGATGTGTTAATCGATAAGTAGAGATTAAACTCGCATTCAAATTAGCGAGTGATATATACCCGAGTAGAGGGAGCGATCGTGTGCGTTTCCTGCAGCATAAATGGGATGAAAATACTCGGGGAAGACGCAAGCAAAAGGAATGACGTCATTGGTAACACCAATAAACAGGACCCAGATTTCCCTCGAATAATCTCGGGTTTGAATGCCCGAGACAGAAAACCAGGAATTTCTTTGTCTCGATCGATCGAACCGTGAGAGATTTTTCGATAAATCGATCCTCCCTCTCTCTCTTTCTCTCGATTCTTCAAATTTAAACTCATTGTCAGCCAAAAGTGATCACCCTTTGTGACAAATTGAAATTTTCTTTAGTATCATCGTCAAAAGTTTTACGAGATCTTGTATTTCGACTTGTAATTCATTTTCGCTGAATGTAATTAATTTTCTGTAGGTAAATAATACTTCTGGGTTAGTAGGAGTTTTAAATCGCAGATAAATATCTGAATATTAAATATCGGAAATAATAATTACTGTTATAATGCAAATATAATGACAGCTATTATTATTATTACTATGTATTGTTATTATATATTATTTGACAGTTCAGTCAAATTAAATAAATTCCACTCGCAGTTCGGATTAAAATTAATACTCAAATTAAATATAAATTAGAGGAAGGTGCGATGAAAACTTTGATGTAGCAAATACACATGTACGTCGTTGTTCAAAATTTCGAATATAACGGAGTGAATTGAAATCGTGACTGCAAAGGCTCGCACCGGATCAGAAATAAGTCAATTGTTGAATTAACTACCTAGCTCTTAGCGATGTAAAATTAGATTTTGTATAAATCGGATCTGCCGTATTTTTAGCGCATTGTATTCCAGAATCTGTGCATTTGAATAGGATTAACACTTGATTCCGAGGAGTATTCGATTACACATCGCCGGAAATCTTCTAGCAATTCTTCTCTTTAGAAAAGATAATTAACTCGCTTTGATATTAAAAAGAAAAAAGAAAACGATGTAGTCGGGAATATTTGTATAAGTTTAACATACTAAAAAAAGGTCGTGATTCAATTAAAAATATCTTTGTAATTTTCCAAATATCTATGCATATATAACAGATCTATGTTCAAAGAAATTCTTCAATTTGTTTAATTCTCAGTTTGTTTGTCTCTCCATTATTCTCAAGAATACGAACGACGAACGACTCTGGAGTACAGATGGTAATTTATTGGCATTCGGATTACACTGTGCGTCAATCAGACACTGTTGCTTCTCGAATATCGTAAAACTCGCATCGCCGGTGATAACGCGCAACAATAAATAGAGTGGTAATCGCAAAGAGAGAGAGAGAGCAATAAGAGAATGTCCGTAATATTAGCTGGAATGGTAATAAAAAGCGATAGGGTATAAATAATAGCGCTGATGGCAATAATTTCTGTGTCTGAATTCACCAATAAATATGTGCCCCATTAATTATTCATTTTTCATTTCGTCGTTTTTTTCTCTTTTTTTTTCTTCTGGAATCAGAAAAGAAGCCTCAGAAGTTACATTGTTTTCTAATTTGGTCAATTTTAAATTTTAAGAAAATGGTAGTCGAATAACCAAACGTCTGCAATTTCTTTAAAAATTCGACGAAAAGGGCAAAGCAACATTGACGAAACGAGAATGTTAATTCGGCGTCGATGAAAAATATATCAGACGAATTTTCAAATTTGATTTTCTCGCAGGCTATTTCGTATTTTACTGTTATCTTTCTGTGACTCTACATTGTACCTATAAAATCTTAAAAATCATACTTTCAACAATGAAGCCGTTGCGTCATCTAATTGTCGCCACGAATTCATCAAGTTAATTCGCTCCTTCCCAGCTATACTCGAAACACTTGCCACGATGCACTACTCAAACTAATTAAACGATCGTTCTCATTCAAAACAAATGGTCTTACTCTCGCGAAAAAGAACCGTGATTTGTCGAGCAAATTCTTCAAAATGAAAAAGAAAATTCATGTTAAATTGCGTGTCAAGTTGTAGGAATAATTTAAAATTATTTTCCTTTCTTTAATCAATCATACATCGTTTCATACTATGAATCGGACTCGAATGAAGAAAATTAGAATTTTAGGAAATCCAAACGATCGATAAAAGTATTATAGCGTTATAGTTTAGCGGGGTTTGGGATGAAAGAGCTTTTTAAAAGAGGAGAGACCCGCCGCCCATAAGCAGGAAAACAAGTTCCGCTGGCACAGTGCGCCACGTCATTTCCGGTTCCCAGTTTCCGTCCCAAGCGCCGCTTCTTTTTCCCCCTCGCCGCCGCTTATAAATATTAGGACAAACTCGGAGAAAACTGAGATAAACCTGAGAATTTATTAGGAAATTACCAGAAATTCTCTCGAAGAGCTGGTTATGAACGTATATACAGGGTGTGTCTTGTAACTTTGGATTGATTGGAATTTCTTGGAAAAGAAAAAGATAGGATTTTCCTCTTCGAGAGAATCGAGTTTGAAAATTAAGTAGATTATTTCTGCGTCGATCGAGCTATTCTTGATTCATTGTTGACGGTATAATTAATTTATTGTTTCCAATTTTCAGGTGCCGGCGAGTCTGGGAAAAGTACCATCGTTAAACAAATGAAGTAAGTAGCTGGATATTTTCTTTTTCTTTTTTTCTTTTATACAAATTATAGTCCTCGTTTTGTCAATCGTTAATTTTGTTCATCTGATTCGTCGCGTGTTATTTTTTTTTTCGAACGTTCTGTGTACAAGATGGATTTCTTTCTATTCAAATTTTTGGAGAAATTAATGCACTTGATAGCTAATAATTCCTGTGCGAACAATTAAAGTAGTAGATTTATATGTAAAAGACGCGTGTGAATTATTCCACTGAACATTTCGTTCAGAATAAAGAAAGATAACGTTGTTCGAAAGCTTCGTTAAAAGTATAACAAAAATCACTCGCACGCTTCGCAAAAAAAAAAAAAAAAAGAAAAAGAATCGATAGTTCCTGCGTTGAAAGACCAGTAGCTGGTAAAACGTGTTTAAAATCTTGTTTCGCCGTCAATAGATCCATTCATGGAGTCCCATGGACAAAGGCACGCGTGTTCCAACGCAGGGAAACATTCGTAGAATACCAATTTACTGGTAACTTGCAGCAACTAAAATTCTAAAAAAGGAAAAAAATTCTGAATCCATTTCAAAAAATAGATTTCAAAATGTGTGACAAAGTTTCGCGCGAAATTTAGAAATACGCGCGCGCTTGAATTTGTAATTCTGTAAAAAGTTAAATACAAATCAGAAATACATTGTCCATCAGAACGAACCTAACAAGACGTTCGCATTTCTTTTTTCCAGAATTATCCATGAAAGTGGATTCACACCTGAAGATTTCAAGCAGTACAGGCCCGTAGTTTATAGCAACACAATACAATCTCTAGTCGCTATTCTGAGAGCGATGCCAAATTTGGACATCAATTTTTCGACCAATGAGCGAGAGGTGAGTTGAAGCGACACTTCCGGTGAGGAGGCTTTTACATCAACTGGCGTGACACAAACTGGGGAATAGGATATTTCGTTTTAATCTGCATATTTTACACATGAATGATATTTACAAGCACTTTCATTTTAATTTTAATTAGATTGCGTGTTATTTTACAAAATAATTGTTCTTTCATGTTAGTTACAGTCTGTGAAATTTTATAATTTTTAAAAGTCCCTATAAAATGCACGAAGATTCGCAGTCTATCAGTTTTTCTTTCTTTTTTTTTTTCATTAGAAAAAGCAGCGGGCGGAAGTAGGCGACGGAAGCGATAGAAATTAAAGGGTAAAGGTTACCGGTCTGCGGCCGAGTCAAAAATTATCGATAGGCCGCGAGCACTTAAGCGATCGATGCGCATCTCGAGCCAGGGCTCTGAAGCACCCTCTTTGGAATATTTACCGATCGTGCAGCATCCGCGGCTGCGTCGTTTACCTTAGAGCCAATAAACGAGCCCCTGCCTCGAAAACAACGAGCACGATGGGTTGCCTCGAGTGCCGATTGATCCGGGCTCCTCGAACCCAGCGCTTCTCAATCTCATCTCTTCTTCTTCTACTTCTCTTCTTCTTCTTCTTCTTCTTCTTCTTCTTCTTCTTTTTTGGTTTAGTTGATATTTTGATTACAGTAGAATTCGCCACACCAGAGGCGATCAACATGTTGGCGTTAGAGAGAGAATATTTTGACCAATTTGTTAATATGTCATCGAAATTTCACAATTTGAAGCTTCCTTTTTTTATTGTACTGTAAATTTTTTTTCTGTTCCTTGCACTTCCATCTTTTCTGATACCTGTTTTGTGTTTTATATCTTATCATGGAGTGTTTGCATATCAATCTTCTTTGGATCGTTCTTTCACAAAAATTCTTTTTATATCATGGTGTGAAAAGTAAAAATGATAACAATGAAATGAAAAATATATAGGTTTATTTGAAGAAGAAACAAAAATGAAGAAGAGGAGAGAGAATACAATGGGGGACAACACGTGTGCGGTTCTAAAATTGTTGAAGGGAAGAGCATAATAAAATAAAGCCGTGTACACCTCCACTTGCTCATCTTGCTATATCTTAAGTGTTTAAGTAGTATTCACTTGTTGAAGCATTTGGCAAGGGCGCATTCAAAAAGAGCTTAGAGTGCACATCCACTTCAGCATTTTAACCTAATTTAGATAGTACTTCCGCTTCTTAATTAAGTTCCTACGAGATCGATAAATTTTTTTTGGTCTACTTTTTTCTTTCCCTTTTCCAATATGAGAGAAAAAAAGTTCCTTATATTTCTCTCATACAAATTTTTTCTCTTCAATACATTAGTAGCATTTCAAAAATAAAATGCAAGTATAGTATTTATGAAAAAAATATAAATATGTATATAAATTGATGAGCTGTTAGATCTTGATCTAAATTCATACTCAGCTAATTTTTTAACAAATCAAAATGACCAACACAATCTCTGTAACAAGTAAATATTGATCAGATAAAACAAAGAAATACAAAATATGGTTTTAATATTATATTATAAGTACTTGTTTTAGAATTAACAAATTTATATTACATTTATACATTGTATTTGTATCGTGTTCCAGCCGGACGCGAAAATGGTGTTTGACGTGATCCAAAGAATGGAGGACACAGAGCCATTCAGCGAGGAGCTTTTGGCTGCGATGAATAGACTCTGGGCCGACAGCGGGGTCCAGGAATGCTTTGGCAGGAGCAACGAGTACCAACTCAACGACTCGGCGAAATAGTGAGTAAATTTGCTAACGTTTACTTCCTCGGTCATCTCCTCGGGAAGAATATTCCAACTTTTTGCAAGTAGATCGTCGTTATACCGTAACAATAATCATCATTATTGCGAGGAAGCTACATGAAAGTTACATTTAATTTCTATTTCTCAGTAATTTAACTTAAACGATCCTTTTTGTTTTTCGATTACTTGCTTTTTAGTAATAAACATTCGAAAGATGTGCGAGCCAGGCGCCTAGCGCCTAGCAACCCTCTTTACATTTGTTTTATTCTCGTTGGCGTACAGCTACTTATTGTTAAAAGTTCATTACATCGTGGATATATCCTACTAATATTTAAATTTTATTAAACTTCTCGTGAAGTGTGAACATATATTGTTCTACAATTTTCATCCGAGTTATTTTTTCATTTGGTGGATTTATTTTTTACGTTACTGAAAAAAATCAATCTCTCAGAAGAAATCTGTAGTTTTTTCTAGATAAAATATATAGAGTTCGTGAAATCTTTGAACAACTTCTCTAGCTGGAAGGTAGTCCAAACATCAGGAGTGTTTCATTAAACTTTCAAGGAAATCGATTAGCCACCTTTGTCAGTAAGACCTCGATGTCTTTTCTATTAAACAAAAAAAAAAGAATATTTTTTCGAGAAGAAATTTCTTTTTCACTCTGCTATTAAAAGTTGTGTAAAATGCCTAATCGATTGTGCAATGTAAAACGGCTAATCATCAAGGAGATACCATATCAAAGTTATCTCTACTCGCAAGGGTTTTCTAGCATGAAATCAAACTTTTTAACTTGAGTTTTTTAATTCGTTTAACTTTAGTTAGAAAAGGAAACTTTATTCGACAATTTCTCAATTTTAAATTGCCATTTTAAATTAAAATCCTTTTTAAAGGATACTTTTAGGATACTTGTGCTTCGTCTAATATCAGTTACAAAGCTTCTTTACCCTCGTTTGAAATTATGCAGTGTGTTCATAGTGTTACTACTTGCTAAGCTTAAACAAGCTATAATCTTCTGGTTAATTTCTTAAAATAATTTCCGGTAGTGGAAATTTTGTTCACAGTTTACATCCATGCTCTTTAGATGTTTGTTCGCCATATTGAATCATCAAACAATAAAAGTAACATGAAGCATGAAATATTATAACTCTGCGCAAATAAACAATTTCAATGATAGATCTCTATGAAAGTAGAAAATCTTATTAAAACTTCAAAGACAATAATATATGAGATGTTTCTTTTCAAATGAAGCTAAAAACCATGACACAACTTTTCTATAAAGCAAAAAAAGGATAACAACAAATAGATAAGTAATTTTAGTTTGGGGCAAAAAAAAAAAAAAGAAAGGATTAGATTTTCTATCCGCTCGATTTTTAACTCGGGCACTGACACGATTTTACTATAGAGAGAATATTTACAAATAAGCTTAACCTAGAGAAAACTTGCCAAAGTCCTTGGTTCCTCCGCTACCTAATTTGGAGTACATCCAAATCTAATAGAAACTCAACCTTTCACGGCTCCATTCATATTCAGCAGCAGGGCCTGCCAACCGCCAAGAAATTAATTACTATTTGGCCGGGGACCAGTAATTCAACATCATTTGTAATTCTGTCGTTATTCATTCACATATACTATTCATTTAAAAGCAGCAACTTCTAACTATAAAATTGCGTCAGAAGCTAATGTTTCAAGTATGAGACCACTGAGAAGGTCAGTCTTAAAATTTAAATAAATAAATTTAAATAAATTAATAAAGTTGTTTAATTAATGCAAACTCGTTTCCATAATATTAAGTCGAAAAGCAATTATAACGCTTGTCATTGAAAAATATGTTATTCAGTTGAATAATGAAACGTCAGGGCATAAAATACACGTGCACAATGGCAATGATTCTGTGGCGAAGACAATAGATAGAGATTAGGTTACGTCTAATCCATCTAAAAAGCATAATACACGCTCAGAGATAGTAGCCTGGACGACAGTAACATTATATCGCGCAAAATACGTGTCTTCGTACATTTATACAATTAAAATGATGTTTCTTTTTTTCGTAAAAAAATGTTAATCGTGATGTAGTTCGAAATATTACAAAAGTTGAGTTAGTTCATAATTATTGAATTCATTAGTTACGAAAATCGTACGCAAACAATGATAAAAATGATTAATTAATTTTTCGCAATCGGACGAGGTACTATGACGTCATGTGGCAAATTATTTAATGACCAGTGTTAGCAACCTGTTGTGTCCTGATTATAATGTGCGTAGCAACAAGCATCGAACGGAAGGGTCATGATTTGCTGCATTGCTTCTTTGCAGATATTTTCACATGTTTCTTTATAGTATAACGCTGTGTACGTATACTATTCTTTTGTCTTTTTTTTTTTTTATAAAAATTTGTTATATAAATATACTAAATGTTGTAGAGAAATAAAAAGAAATGTTTTAAATAGTTTCGAAACTTTGATCAAATTAAATTTTTTATATATTTTAATATTGAAGGATATTTCAAATTTTTATAACACTTCAAAACACCTTCTAGTTTAATTATGGTTGAGCTTCTTAATAGAATTTGAATTTGCAATATAGAAACACGAATATTTTTATATATAGAGTTTTTTATTTTAACTAAATGTATATATCGCGAGAAATATTTTTATTTCAATATCCTGAATAATTTAGACTTAAATATAGTTTAAAATTTAAATTTAGACTTTACAAGATACGAAGTAGATTTAGACCTTACGGCCATATATAGGGTGGGACTAAATTCACGATACAATTAAGAATAAACTAATTATTTGGTAAAACGATATAGAATAAAAGATATAGAGGGGAATTAATATTAGATTAACATAAATTAATATCGGCTCATTTGAATCTATTTAAATTTCTAACATTCTGATGTGCATAATCTTTTTTTTCCAAGTCTCAGAAAACTCTTCTGTGTCTGTATCAATTTCATTTCATTAATCATAATTTTCATAATTTGCAATAACCAAAAAAAAAAAGAAAAAAGAAAAAAATTCCAAACGTTATAAAACGCAAGTGAATCTAACCTAAAAGTTTAGTCCAAATTCCAACGATTGTTGGAAACAGGACACGAAATAGACCTAATTTCGCGAAAGCATGTAGATAATAAAAGTAAAGGAAGAAAAAAAATATCGCAACTGGAAGGATTCGAGCATTCTCTTTCGCCTTTTTTCCCTTTTTCCTTCTCTCTTATTTAGGTTCAGCGGCGTATTGATCGCTGATGACGTCACGCCACGCCCGTGTCACGTGGCCTAAAATGGCCGCCGACACCATCCCCACTATTCTTCTTACCCTGTCCGGTACTATGTTCCCTCGTTTTCACCCCCTACCCCCAATTGTTTCTCTTTTCATTCTGTTACCTGCTGCTTTTCTCTATACGCTCAGAAAGAAAGAAAGAGAGAAAGAAAGAGGAGCAGAAAATATAGTGATACGCAAGAATGTTGAAGCACAACTGGGCGGAACGTAGAACAATAGGAAGAAAACACAATTCGTTGTTGGAAAATTCGTAATAATTGGACACTTAATAATTAGCAAGGAAAACGGGGGGAAATAGGACTAGGATGAAGCGAGAAAATTGGGTGCAAGGACACGACAATTTTGACGAGCCACCCAATGTGAATAGTTTTTCATGATTTCACGAAAACGTCCACTTTTCTTCTTCATCTACTAATTGTCTCTTAGAATTTTTTTAAACATTTTTATCATATCTTGAAATTTTTTAAATTTGTACGAAGATGTATCATTTAGATTACAAGATTTATATTACACGAAGATCTCGAATACAAGCGTGAGCGCGTTGAATACGTATAGAGCACCCCATATATTTATAATGGCCACTGTGCCTTATGACTGTAAATTGTAAACGCCAGTAACTGAAGAGAGAGTGATGTATGATATTTTCAGAAAGCAACTGGTGATGAAGCCACGTTACAGTTCACGCATACAGGGCGTGTAATATGTATACACCGTGTCTGTAAATAAGAGATTTCTAAGAAACGTAAGCTGTTTCTTTCCAACCGTTATTGGTTATCAGCGTTTTTTGACTTATCGACAACGAAAGATGATCCACGCATGTAAATCTAACCTCAACCGTGTCATCGTATTGCATCGTTTGTTATGAATTAAGGGTGCAGTGATTTCATATATCGGGTGTTTTATAAATGGCAAGTTAAACTTTAAGGGACATGTATCCTTATAAAAAATTGGAAAGAAAACAATCCTCGTATCAATTATTATTAAAAAAGGAGTATTTTATATTATAATCTTATTTTATTCAAATTTTGTTATATAAAATAGAGAATTAATTATTAATGGAAAGGTATTACAGATAAGAATTGTTACTAAACAATTTGTTACTAAAAGATTCAAGTATTTAAATTCGAAGAGAAATTCGGTTTGCACAATCGATCCTGCTTCACTAATTTATTAGACAAACTAAGCAATTATTAAGAAACTGTCGAGACCGAACGTGCTCGATATTTCCATCCGACGAATATTTTATTCATTTCTCTTGCGACAGAAACGTGCAGTTTTATCGTTTTCTAATAAAAGTACGTCGCGACGGTGATATAAAGCGATATCGAGCCTTGATTTTAATTGTTATAAATTTATAACGGTACATACGTGTTTAAAACTGGAATCTGGAAAATTCATTCATAAGCAGTATTGTGATTCATGGCAATGGTATATCTTGTCGCATCGTTTTCTGTAATTGCTTTGATACAGATTAAAATTTTACGTTTATATACCGGATGTTTTAAAATGTCTTATTTCTTTCATCAAAAATTATTGTAAAATTATTATTTTAAAATATCAAGGCGAAATGGTTGGAAATTATTGAACAATATACGGTGATATTTTGTTATTTTATATTAATAGCGTGCCATTTTTTTCTGGACACCCGATATCGATCCGCCTGGCCGATATCTATACGCACGAGCCCACGAAAAGCAATATGAAACCCACGCAGCGCGATAAGATGAAAGTGCTTGCGCCAGGCTACAGGTGCATCCAACTTTGGCAATGAATTACTAAATCACAAGTGGAAAAATCGATCGATCTCGATCTCAGTTACGACCTGAATTTAAAAATGAGAAGAATGCCACTTGTCCTCTGGACGTCTTGGGAACACTTCACGTCACGTGTCGACGTGTACAGTGAGAACTGTATAAATATTGCAATTTTTTTTTTCTCAAAAAGAAATTGAAAAGTTCAATCCAAGACACGATAATAGCATAAAATTAACCAAACTTTTATTTCGCTATTAATATTCTAATCTGTGACAAGGGAATAATTTCCCTAAGATCGTTCAGTCATTTTTAAGATATTTTTGAAGATATAACTAACTTATTTCCGTTTGAAATTCCAGTTTCCTGGACGATCTAGACCGATTAGGGGCCAGGGATTACCAGCCAACGGAGCAGGATATTTTAAGGACCCGTGTCAAAACAACGGGTATAGTCGAGGTTCACTTTTCGTTCAAGAATCTTAATTTCAAGTGAGTAAGATTCAGATTTTCATAGTTGTTCTTCGTCTTCTTTTTCTTTCTTTTTTTTCTTTAAATTTAAACCATTGCGAAAGTCAAAATATTTTTAGAACCATATCTTTATTTCGTTGTTTCGAGCATGAAACATACCTCGTATTTCTTTAACATTTAACAAAAGTAAGAAGCAAAAGATGGAATAAAATTTTTATTTAATGTTCACATTGTACGTGCAATTGCGCAAATTGGATATAATTGCAAGAGTTTTGATAGAACGTGTTTTAAAATATTCGTATACGTTATTGCTATTGCCAACGTTAATGATCTCAATGGTGAAAGAAATTGAATAAAGTGGAAGGAGAGGGTCAAGGAAAAGAGACAGAGCAATGACTTACGAACGATTGAGCATGAATCATTGGGACGATAATTTAAGAAACAGAGCACGAGCATTCCTTCTTTCAATTAATATCGTTCTTAGAAACTTGCCACTTTGTACTTCACACTTGTTTATCGCTATTTACGTAAGCCTGTGGCTTACGTTTACGTATCGAGTATTATATGTTAATTATAATTTATATAAATTATAATTACAATTAAATAATAACACAATTAGAACTATTTATAATTTATTTTAAACGTCAAAATTTAAAAAACTATAAAAATTATCATGGTATTTTGTTTGCATTGATTTGAAAATATTTAATTGGTGAGTTACTTTGATCCCTTATTTATCACTTTGAAAAATGCTTCTCTGCAGATTGTTCGACGTCGGCGGTCAAAGAAGCGAACGTAAGAAGTGGATCCATTGCTTCGAGGATGTTACTGCGATCATATTCTGCGTAGCAATGTCCGAGTACGATCAGGTGTTGCACGAAGACGAGACCACGGTGAGAATCTGTATTTTTATAACTAGTTTGTTGCTTGACAATTCCTTTCCGATCATTACTTGCAGAAATTTCAAATAAGAAGATTGTTTTATTAATTTCACTCTTTCTTCATTAATTTTCATTACGTCATGTGTATATGTATATATTTAAAATAAAAGTGATACAATATTGTAGTGTATTACCGTGCATACGCAAAAGGACAGGTGATACATACGTACTTCACGCTGGTGAAATTCATGACAATAGAGTAATTCAAGGAACGCTAAACTGCGCCTTACCTGCATCTATCATGTCAAGAATTTTGAAACTTTACAAGTGGACAAGAACTTTAAACGTTAATGAAGAAAATTAATGTCACTTCTAATTATGATGTTTCTGTAATAGAATATTATTTTCTGTGTGAATATGAAATTAAAAATGCAAGAGTGTGTGTTTATAAGGTAACACCTTTCTTGGCTCTCTCGCCTTAAATTATACGTATGTAACTTATGCGCATGCATATGGAGAATTCTACGTGGGAAGAAAATATGACAGACTGCAATTGTTGGAAATTAACGAGTTCTCGTGGAACGACCCCATCGATTAACCCCTCATTCTTTAGTCCACTGGAATGATTTGCTATTTACATTGTTCTACGTCCTTTTCTTTATTTCTTTGCTTTAATATATATATATATAACATAATAATAATAATAATAATAACATTAATTATATTCAATGTTATCATTTTATATAACAATGTTATATTATTATAAAAAAAAACTAATAATTAAGAAAGAAGAATACGTTTTATTAGACCTTATCATCATTGTTTGTACGTTGATTGTATGTTACAGAATCGAATGCAAGAAAGTTTAAAACTGTTCGACTCAATTTGCAATAATAAATGGTTCACCGATACTTCGATCATTCTCTTCTTGAACAAGAAGGATCTCTTCGAGGAAAAGATCCGAAAGTCACCACTTACCATTTGCTTCCCCGAGTATGCCGGTAAGAAAATATTTCTTTCTCTTTTTATTTAGATTCATATCATTTATTTGGTTTCATTGCTAATTTTTCTAATCTGACAATAATAATTTGTGAGCTCGATGCATATTCTACTTTATAAAAAAAAAAAATGAGTTTAAAAGAAAATTTTGAAAATCATAATAACAGTCATCTGTTGGTAAAGATCAAAAGTCGCATACGGTGTAAAAATAAACGCGGAAAGCTCTCATTGTTATAAAAAGTCTGTCGCCGTCCTTGGGATTCCTTCACACCACACAAGAAAGCCCCACATCCTCCTGTTTGAAGTATACTGATCTAAATGCGTATCGTTCATCGCGTGTCTTCCGTCTTCTGAATTTTCAATACTAGCGTGAACATTATTTTTAGATAAACTGAACAGAAAAGAGAATATTGTCTATTATCATTACAAACTATTTAATCTTGTTATTTTTTAAATTAGTCGTATTATGAAATTAAATAGTATATCATGGCATAGTATATTAATACTATGGTACAGTATATAGTGTATATATATATATTGTTAGTATATTAGTGTACTATATATATATATATTTTTTTTTTAATTCTCCAGTTATTAAATTTTGATTAATTCTTTTGCAAGATACTCTATACGTATACAATCTGTTGATTGTTTGCCTCATACAAAGGTAAAGAGGTAAAATTTTAGAAAGTAACTTTTTTTAAATGCATCGTCGTTTCTTCAAAAAATCACGTTAATACAAATAAATTCAAGTCGAGAAGCACGATTCCGTCTCACACTCCCTAATTTGTACCCCACGTAACTTAAAGCTTCACATCGCGAGGCAGTTCTTAATCTCCGTCTGTCGGAGGGATGCAAATCTAAAAAAGAACTTCCTGCCAGATGTGACCAACCTCGTTCGTAGAGATTAAATTTCTAATTCCTCAAAGAAATTCCTGAAGAAAACAAACTGTTTTAAACGTTGTGTTCTTTTACGAAAAGTATTTACCAGGAATGTTTTACTCTTGATCAATCGTAACCGTGATTAATTCTATAATGAGGAAATTAAACGACCATCTCGTGCCCATTTTTTGAATAAGCAGCAGTGTGAATAAGACAACCTTTTTCTTATTGCAGGGGCGCAAGAGTACGGTGAAGCAGCCGCGTACATCCAGGCGCAATTCGAGGCGAGAAACAAGTCAACCACTAAGGAGATCTACTGCCACATGACTTGCGCTACTGATACAGACAACATTCAATTCGTGTTCGACGCAGTCACAGATGTCATTATCGCCAATAATCTCCGTGGCTGCGGTCTCTATTAGGATAAATATTCCCGTCGCGGAGCCGATCAACTGACACAAACTCACACTCACACGCATAAACACGACAGACATTTATTGCGAGAACGGGGGAGCGCGTGAGAATGAGAGACTGCGAGATTGTCAGCTGCCGAGAGAGAGAGAGAGAGAGAGAAAGAGAGAGTGACAGAGGGGGAGAGAATTGCTGAAAGAACGAAATAGAGAAAGGAAGAGAGAGAGAGAGAGAGAGAGAGAGAGAGAGAGAGAAAGAAAGAGAGAGAAAGAGAGAGAAAGAGAGATAGATACACCTATGTACCACCGCTACAACTACCAACCACCTGCGGATACCTTTTTGATTTTTTTTTTTAATCAAATATCCCGTTTGTGCCAGCCTTTTCAACCTTTCTCCTTATCTTACTCGGCCGTTTCGCAACAGTATTGCCAAAATGACATCAGAGCAGATCGCTTTCTGTGTAATTGTTTCATCTTGCAGACTACTTTTTGTATTCCCTGTAAAAGATGGGAAATTTTTGAGCCAATCGAGATCTTGAATTATAAATATGTCTGGATTATTTTTAAACTTTTCGTAGCCATTTCTGGCAGTTTGTTAGATAGATTGGAAAGTGAACAAGTTGAGGAATACGTTGAAAGGGGGCACATGATGATCAATCCAGGTTTTTCGCGACAAATCGCACAAAGACCAATCACGAGGCACATTTCTGGATCGCGAGGTCCATCCATCTGGTTTTTATTGTAAATTAGAGAAAGAACTTGTCAGTTTTTTATTCAGGTAGAAGATTGAGTCAAACGAAATCTCTTTTAACACATATCAAATAACTTTTAGTTGTTGTCAAATTAGTTTCAAAACTCCTCAGAACGATGAATGTTTCAAGATTCTTTCAAAAATACGGCACTTCTTTTACAATTTAAAAAAAAAAAAAAGGAAACAAAATAACTTCTCTGGGAAATTCTCAATTTTCTACCTGGAAAGGAACATTTTCCGTTTTCACGCGTAGCGTAATGACATTATTCAACTACTTTGACTTCAATTGAACAAGCATATTACGTTCGTCGCCGATCGCACAAGCCGCGCACAAGATACCGACCGAAAAGAAACGTATATATTTTTCCTCTCTTACGAAGTATTTTGTATTTCGACGTAACTCGACAGGTCGAAGATATACAATATTAATATTATATATATACCGTTCAGTTTTCAACCAGTTCTTTTCTCTAGTTCGAAAACTAGAAATCAGAGACAAAGCGCAAAAAGCAGAGAGGAGTGAGATTGATGAAGCGAGGCCGTGAAAGCTCGACAGACAAGATCAGAACACGGTGAGGAGAGAGAAAACAAGAAAAGAAAAGAAAGAAGAGAATTATAAAAAGAAAGAATGTGAACGTCTCGACGTTGCATAGATCTAATTAAAAATTCGATCTCCGAATCGTCGTTGATTCGACGATGATTCGAACTGAACAGGACAGGCGAAAAAGAATGTCTTTGTTACTTCTTCATCGATCGATTTCGTTTCGATTCATCACGCACACATTTACGCACACGATCGCACAACACGCGCAAGTACACACACACACACGCTCGCACGCACACATATACACACACGTAACACGAACGTGTAAAGCATACGTGGAAGTGCTTGCATTTGCGAAAATTGTGAAAAGAAAAGAGGAACGAATCCAGGGATCCTTGAATTTCCGAAATTCTCTTTTTTTTTCTTCCGACGACTTCAGTTACCTTCTCTTGCGCCTTACGTTTTTACGTTTCTTGCGGTTGAATCAAGGGAGCTTTTAACTCGACGAACTCTCGATTTTTTTTTTTTTTGTGGCTAACACAAACAACACGAGTCGTTCGTTTCGACGAGTGAAAACCGCGCCTTTACGCTTCTTTTTCATCGAAGGAGTTTTTACTGGCTCTAAAAAAAAAAAGAAATGGATCGTGGATCGGTGCAGATCGATACATTCCACGCAGATTTCCGTTTTCTACTTCTCCCTTTATCGATATTTAATGTTAACGCACATCAACAGCCGCTGAAACATAATTTGATCTTTCCGTTCGAACGATATTTGATTTTCTCTTTCGAAAGGGGTTTCACTCTCTTAGCGAAGAGTGAATTGCAGTTGCGACTACTGAAAGATACGTAACGCAAAGTAATTTTCGAAGAATTTTCACCAAAGATATTTTACATATTGCGAGATGTAACATTTTAAGTAGATTTTCTTTTTTTTTTTTTTTTTCTTTAAAACTCGTGATTTGGTGACATTTGTTACTATTCATTGGAAACTGAAGATTTTCTCTTTTTCAATTTATTTAAAAAGTAATGGCAATTGCAATTCATCGCTGCTTAATTGTAATGTAAATTAAAATATCGAGAGGAGTGTTTGACCAAAAAGAACCAAAGAATCGCGTAGAACAATAATTACAAGTGTAAAGAAGAAAAAAGAAAAAGGAAGGGAAGAAGAAAGAGAGAGAAAAAAAATATTCTCGAAATCAGTCTGAATTATGTATATACGATTATGGTAGAATTCTTTTTTTCAAGAAGGACGAGAAGAGAATTTTCATTATTTTTTTTCGTTTTCTTCTTCTTTTGAATTGTCAAAAGAAAGAACATTCTTCGATTTCGACTTTTTCCTGATCTTTCTTTTTTTTCTCTTTTGTTTTTATATGCCGATCTTCGCGAATTATTTTTATATCGTTAATTGGGTGTAGGAGGTGAAAACAAGATTTAAAAAGAACAACAACAACAAAAAGGAAAAAAAAATAGTATTACTGTCACCGCCGTTGCCATATTACTGTAAAAGTTAATATATAAAGTTTAGGGGTTATCGATTATAATTAATTAAGTATTCCTATATGTAGTAGCCATAATTATGTATAAATAAGTACGATATATAGAATTTCTAGTCAAATAGAGAACGTACTAGCTCGTACAAAGATGATGTGTAACTATCGGGGAAGCGATATCGCTTTGATTTGTTTCTTTTTCGCAGCGAGGATTTTTACGATCTTTAAACTGTCATTATCGAATTTCTTTTTCACTTCATTTTGATGTTTGTAATCGATAATAAATGAACAGGAAGACGAAACTTTTATATTTATATACTGTACGCTGTAGGCTAGAATATTCGAGGCGCCAAATTTAAACTTTGGATTAACGATTCGATCGATTTAAAAGAAAAAAAACAAAAGCGAAAATTTTACGAGTTGAAAGAACCAAAGAAAGAAGAAGCAACCGGTGAGGAGAAAGCCAAGAAATAACGGAACAATTGTAGCAGAAATTGCAATTTCGTTGTCATCGATAACGCCATCTAGGACGAATGCAATGAATTAAACTGTGTACAAGCAGTGAGAGCATCTTGAGATCATTGTTCATTCTCAAAACTGCTAACATATCTCTCGCGGGTTGCTTCTGAATTTAAGAAGAAAAGAAAAGAATACGAGACGAGCCACGATCGTGAATCTTCTTTATTTTCTAAATACTTTTCTATCGAGATTTTTCTACCTTTCCTTCTCGCTTAAATTATTCATTCCTTCATTTATCTCGTTTGATCGTTTCGACGTTCCTCTCATTTTTTCCCTCAGCGTGAAATTCAGGGATTGTTAAGAAAAACCACGATCGCACGCACGAAAAACTATCGATCGCACGCACGACGCGATAATATATCTCTCGCCTCCGGGACGCTTTTTTTATGCCACGATGTTTGAAAATTATTTTACAGAGCTAACCAGATACCGTTTTGTAACAACAAACACACATTCTCATCCGGCTAATTATTGGACTATGGCAGATCGCGATTTCTCGATCTGTAGTTAATCAATCTTGTTAAATCTGCAATCGGGTTAACGGACTGCGGATCGAGAAATCGTCACCACCTAACTATAATATATCGAGAAGCAGCAGTTCACGGTTTGTAAGTTCCGATGAAAACTAGAAACTTAAAAAAAAAAAGAAAAAAAAAGAATAAAAAGCTACAAAAAAAATATGAAAAAATGTTGTTAGCAAAGAAGAGGTGACAACGCACGAACTAACAAATCGCGAGATGAATAATAACGAATTAAGAAGAAAATAATAAAACGATTGCGAGATGAAGAGAACATTCTTGATAGAAGAACTAGTCAACTTAATAACAAACGAAAATAATATTTTTCACGAAGACAAAAAAAAAGAATCTCTTATTACGGTGAATATCGAGTACGAAACGAATGATGTGTGCGCGAAAGAGAGAGAGAGAAAGAGAGAGAGAATGAAAACTGGGTCACAAGATGAAGAAAAAAGGGGGGGAGGGGGGAAGAAGATATAAAAATTCTAACAGAACGAAACGGAAATGAAATAAAAGTACCGCGAAATGTGGAAAAAAATTCGTGTTCAGATATATCGATAAAAGCGTCGCTGTCGATCTTTTGAAGAGAAATGGTCGACGACAAATCAACTTGCAATTCGGTATTTGAATATGGCGCCACGGACATGGTTCCTGGGTGGGGGTAGGTGGCCGCGCGTGGTGGGGATAAGCAGGTGAGCTGAGCAACTAACACTAGTGTTATTATCGTAATTGTAACGATTAATGGTAACGATCATAATCTTATCGATAAAGGCTAAATGATAATAAAAGATGACGTGGGATGGGATGAAGAAATAAAACGTGAAAAGAAATACATATTGCGAGAGAAAAGAAAGGATACATTGTGGGTGAATATACATCGTTCATTACTTGATCGTGAAACGATAACTTTGATAATGAAGTTACTGATGAGAATTAATTGATGCACCCAACCGAAAGAAGGAGAAAAAAAAATAAAAAAAAAATAAAGAGTCATTTCGTAAAATCGTTCGTAGCAACTCGACGAATCGACGCCGTTTCTTTCTTACTTTTATCTTTTCATTCTTTTATCGTGAAAGTGAGAACGAATGAGAGAGAGAGAGAGAGAGAGAGAGAGAGTGTGAGAGAACGAATGAGAGAGTGAAAGAGAAATTGAAATTGGAGGAGGGAGTGGAGTATAAGTGTAACAAATCCAAGGGGCAAGGGGTAATTTTTTTCGGGGGGACGAGGAGGGGGAAGCTGCGAGAGGAGGATGCTCTCTCATTATACATATATAAATATATATAATTATTATGTAATAATTGTCCATACATCTTGAAATGTCGAAATAAACGAACAAAGAAAGATGAACGATTTTTATTGTCACATCATGCTGTGTTTTACATATGTATATGCAAGAAATGAATAAACAGTGAGTCAAAGATAGCGATTACTTTTGTGTTTGCTGCGAGTGTTGCGTCGTGTTTCATTTCTCTTTCTTTGGGTATCTTGGGAAAATCATTCTCCATTAGATTTCTATCCTTTGTTCTCCATTCAGGGCTCTTTCTAATTGTTCCAATATGTATATGATAACTAGAGAATGAAGAGAAAATAACATATTAACATTTACATTTATCTTACATCTCTTCTTTTATACTTTTAATTGTATTACATAATTTCCATTCTTCATTCCATTCAGGGTTCTTTCTAATTGTTCCAATATGTATATGATAATTAGAGAATGAAGAAAAAATAACATATTAACATTTACATTTATCTTACATCTCTTCTTTTATACTTTTAATTATATTATATAATTTCCATTCTTCACTCTATTCAGGGTTCTTTCTAATTGTTCCAATATGTATATGATAATTGAAGAGAAAATAGCATATTAACATTTACATTTATTTGATATCTATTCTTTTTATTAGCATTAATTTGTAATATTTTGCCTGTTTTGATAATTCGGTATTATTATTATTCGTATATTATATTTACACATGACAATGTAATTTCACTCTAATCTTAAGAGATTAGGACGTTTACTGACTTGATTTCTAGGTAATATTTTGCAATATTCAACACTTCGCCAAGACAATAAAATTGCCATTTCCGTTTCATTTTCGCTGCGAGACGTTATTCCTGTGGTGTTTGAGAAACTTGCAGCGTTTGAAACAAAGTTACATCATTGTTTAAAAATTATTAGTTCAATTATTAATTTAACGATGATATATTACGTCGATTATGACACTAATCAAGTAAGATAGGCGTAAATATTATTAAAAATTCAAGATCCTTGTAACATATATAATTATATAATTATTAAATGGTTTTAATAAATACGCAGTCAAAGTTAATCATTCGTTTAATTTTTTTAATGACCAGTCCCACGATCCCAAAATAACCAACGAGAATTTTCGACGTCCGTGTTACATTGTCACTTGCACAGATGTCAAATATTTGAAATTTTCCCTCTGTTTATAAATTTCGTTTGTTTATTTACATTTATCTTTGTTCATTCATATTTTTTCTTTACTTCTTTACATTTTGGCTTGTTTATTTACATTCGGAATGTAAGCAATGAAAGTTTGGCAAAAGTTTTCAAATATTTCGGAAAATTTTCCCTTCTATGGTGATAAATAAATAAAATATCAATTTACAGATTTTTTATTGTTTGTGAGTTTTAACAAAGTTGGCATCGGTTTATTGGAAACGAATTTCTTGGCGGAACGATTGAAGAAACGGTGAGATAACGCTACATCTGTGTAGCGACCCTACAATTCCTCGACTACGAGATTCGAACACTTGACTAGCACAAGCCGCAAGTGGCTGCGCGTCTAGTGTCGATGTCCTACCGATTCTTCGACGTTAAGCAGCAGAGTGTGCGGCGGAACCCCGCTAGGATGGGTTGTCGAACCCAGCCTAGCAGGTTTAGTTACAATAACAAGCGTCTTCTGGGATAGGAGGAGTCGCTGCCATCCAACCCCACTGGATGAGTCTAGCCAAGCGATTCCGAGACGAAACGCGCCAAACCTCTCTCTTTCAAATCTTACCTCTCTCCTTCTATCACACATCATTACCTACTTTACCGACTACTTCGAACCCTTCATCTGCGACACAAGTGCTGCCATCTATCGGATTTTTCCTATTTGCCCTTTTAGTTCCGATGAAAATTTTAGTGGCTCAGATGGCAACACCGTCAGTAGACAAGGAGCGCAACACTGTGTGACAAGGACAATGATAGCGATTAGTTCCACCGTTTCACCGCAGCGCTAGCGTTTTAATGTCAACAAATCAATTGAATTTTCAATTGCAAAAGAAACAAATTAATTTACGAACTTTTGTACCTCCCTCTTTTGACCCCGACTTTATTTTATTTAACCCTTTATTTTATCATAACCCTGAAATACACGTATCATTTCATACGTATGTCACTCACAATAAAATGCCCTCTATGTTAGTTCTGATGTCTTTGAACTCCACATGGAGAATCTTTTATTTGCTTATACACCTGAAGAGGATAAAATTAATAGTCTGATAAAATTTGGCTGATAAAGCCCCGAGATATCCTGTATGAAACTCATCATTGTCGACGTTCACTAATAACTATTATCAGCTATTCTCTAGTAGTCTTTTAAGTACTATTGGTTATACTGAATCCACTCAGGTTTGAACAGGTCTCTAAAAAATGGCATGTTGTCAAAGTTACATTCCGGATTATTTTGCAATAACTGACATTTTGTCAACAGAAGAGCGAATATCTTGTAAAATCGAGGTAGAACTACCTGGTTTAGGTAATCTTTCACTTACTTTTTCATTTGTATTCGCATGTGATTTACATATCACGTGCTCTTGCCATTGCATACAATGCTTAATAGAAAAAGTATGTATAATGTACAATGTTATTGATGACATAAACGTACTCTGGTTTAAGGTTTCTTGGATTCTTCCTGTCAGTCTGAAAATTTGAAAGTGGGAACAAAAGTAGAATTTCCATTGTGGCTGGCAGAACCATTGAAAAACCTCCAAAATTCAGTAGTCAGCGTTGATATACCAAAGATATACAAGGAAGGATATAGGTTTGATTGTTCACTTTTATTTATATTTTTCAAAGGTACAGTCTGTGCACACTGATCTACATTATCTGTGTTTTATTAGAGAAATCTTAGAAGCAGACGCTGAAGTTATAGTTTTGAGCAAATGGAATCCATTTTATTATGAGCTGGGGATGCACGTAAGAAAATTCAGTGACAGAGATTATGAAATAATCACAGAGAGCTTGTTACAAGTAAGTATATTGCAGTGAAAATAAATACTATGCTCTTTCTTATTTCTCAATGAGGTACAATGCTTCTCAAGAAAATGATTTGAGCACTTTTTATGTGGATATTTCTTGTGAATATATTACATAGTATTCTGAAGTTTCATTGGAGAATTAATTTCTATCTCGCCTAATATATTTCTTAAGACATTGGGAATTTTTGTTTTCTTTATTTTCAGACATTCAAGTCTCGTTTCCAATTAGTTATGGATTGGTCTCAGAATGCAATGTCTGACCCTACATTATCAATTCAACTTCCTCGACTCGAGAGAGATCTTTTTCTTATCGGTCAACAGGCCAAGATTCGTCTTGTAGAATGGTTAAAAATGGGCACGAACGAATTGGTCGTCTCTGAAATTACGACGAATTTGAAAAAACGAAAACGGGAGCAATACGAATTTGATTAGTATTTTTACTTTGCAAAGGCAAAGGTCCAAGAGTTATAGCATCTTCACCAAATTATTACATAAATATCAACCATGTAAAACGAAATGGATTTATAATTTTTGAGATAAATGTACAAAACATTTAATAATGTAACTTTTTTAAGTCATATTCAAAACGGACAAAGACATTATTATTTTATTGTAAAAAACTGAGAAATATATTAATTTATCTAATATCGTAATAAAGATTCCTTTATTCCTTTATTTAAGATTTTCTTATAAAATTATTTTGAGTACAATAAACTTTAAATTAATGAAATATTTTATCAAATTATATATAGCAATAAGTTGAATATCGTTAACGATTGGAATATGAATTATCCAGTATATTTTTGGATCTTCTGAATTCATTTAAAGAATACAAATGACAATGTATTAAATAAATGCTTGAGTAGAAAAGTTGTGAAAAAACGTGTATAAACTGTTATAAATTTTCTTTTTATTTAATCAATCTTCTTGTTTGCTAATCAAAGTACTATCATTTTTACTGATTTACAATTTGTGTATGAGCATATACACATGCTACATAAAAAACTCTAGCTTCATACATTATATTTTGCGTTATGTACTATCAATAATGTTACATCTTATAATATTGCTATAATTAATTAATTATATTATTCCTATCCATGGTCATAAACATGAAATTTAATAGAACTCGCAAGGATCATTTGAAATTAGTAACTTTGTGTTCTGAATTATTTTCTTCTTTTTAAATAAAATATTTTTGATGTAAATTGTTTTTTCCCATACCACTGTCATATTTAATTTCATTGTCACAATTAATCTTATAATACAATTTGTAGTCACTTTCAATTTTCAGTTTGTAATAAACTATTATTGAAGACTCCTTCTGACTCTTTAAATTTTCCTATCACTGTATTTGTATTTTATTTATTAAATACAACAATTGTTTAAGACAACCTCATGTGACATAAATTTTCAAATTTTATAAAAATTTTTTACAAAATAATTTTGTGACAGATTTTATTCCAAATGTACACAGAACACATGAATAAAAATACGCATACTCTTCTAAAAAAAATTGCATTGCAATGGCGCGTGCTCCTTAAGATGTCATTAAGACTAACTTGATAATTAGTTTTGATTTTTTATATGGAATGTCATTTATTGTGCACAGAATCATTTGATGATTTTACGAGAAAGAATTTTTAAATATTCATTACTATCTTTTTATTATAAAGTTTCTGGAAAAATATTTCTCTAATATTGTCGGCGAGATAATATTTTAAAAAAATTTTAATAGCGTGTACATATTTCATTCATTTCAAATATTTTAATATTAAATTTAAAGATTCTGTGCACTGAATGTGAAGAAATGATTCTACTTTAATTTAAAAGTTATTTAACATTAGAACCTAACAAAATTCTGAATAAAATATTGAAATCTTAACACGAAGAGAATGGTTTAGAAACAAACACATGTTAGATTTTAATATTAAATAACATCACGTGCATTAAAAAATGTCTATATTAGTCCTTCATGAACAAAACTTAACTAAAGTATCTCTTACATGTTAATCGAATGAGCATGATATTAAGGTGTATGTATTTAGTAAATCTAAAATTTCTTATCCGATTGGCAAAAGTAAAAAATATTGCCATTGTAATAAAATTCTAAATATAATTAGAATAAATTTATTTACGAAAATCATATACTTTGTTGGCACATTTTCTAAAAAGTATTAGATTTTGAAATGACGATTATTTTGTACCCTGATCTTTGTATAGATGACATTAAAGTTTCAATAAAAATTAACGTGTATATCAAACATACTCTTACAAAATACTATGTACAATATTTAGAATCATGTTGCACTCGCTTATACGAATATCTGTCAACGCGATACAAAAAGATGTTCGATATTACATGTTGTCTAAAATCGTTTTGAAGAAATATAATGTAATGTTCAATTTATAAAAGCATTTATAAAAATAATCATTATCATCATAATTAACGTGTACATATAATACAATGCATATTCTATATATAACAAGATATTTTATTGCGGTAACAAAAATATTCTCTGTAGGAATATATTATAAATAATGTAATTAATAAACCCTTTGTATAAATAACAATATGCTTATCTCCTATGAATATAACAATTAAAATTCATGACTGTATTCAGTGATTGGTTGTTTATGTGAGTGTATAAAACAGGATTCAATTAAACAAAAGATCTATTTCTGGAGTTAAAAATCAAAAACAGACAAAGATGATGAAACAGAGTTAAAATTATACAAACTTGAATAATTATATATATACACTTTTACATATCTTTTTTTTATTTTTACTTCCCTCTCCCCCTAAGTCGAAGATCATTTGTTTAATTTCGATGATATTTAGAAAATATGATTATTAAATATTATGCAATAAGAAAATAAATGTCATTACGTATTTAGATTAAGTTTCTAGTAACAAAAGTATTTTACTACTAAATATCAACCGATTTTGATTAAGGCTTACAATTAACATGATTAATTGAGCAATTGATTGAGCACGACTTTTACTCAATAATCAGAAATTTGATTAACAATTCTGATGTTTCTTAGCCTAGTTTTGAAAAATGTTAAATTACAAACAAAATTGCACAATGAACATGAACGCGTTGATGGTTGATAAAAACGTTTTCAAACATTAAGTTGCATCATTTTAAAACACAGCAAATTTATTTATAAACCTAGCGTATGAATAGAAAAACATTCGTTTCGTTTATTTGTATATTTAGTGGGGATTATCACTAGCATTTGAAAAATTGTTCAAAAAGATCACCAGAGATCGTTAGAAAAATCTGAATTTCACGTCGCAAAATTGATAAAGATTTAAGAAATTCATTCTTATTCTTGGAATCTCCTACAGAATTTCGATAATTTCCCAAAAATCTTTCGAGATCTTTAAAAACGTTTGAAGACAGTCCTATATTCATGTACCATCTTCTTTTGATTCGTTCAAACCGCAAGTATTCGAAAAAAGGAAAAACAAAATGGAATAGAATCATTTTAAAAATTAACGAATTCTAATATATAATGTTAATTTTAGTTAAAAAACACACTTTTGACATTTGTGAGTGTTATCCTTCTTTCTTTCGCAATATTTGGCTTTCATTTGAACATTTGAAAATGAATCGTCCAGAGGAAGATCCTGATTTTCACGACACTTAAAAAAAAAATCACAAAAATCTTTCAACGATCCTTTCATGGTATTTTACGTTCTTGTACAGATAGATTCTTTAGTTTGCGTCGGTACCCATTCTGCTAATAAATGCACCAGAATTTTCCAACTTCAATGTCTTTAAACATTGTTAAAAAGTTGATTCACTTTCAAGACTGGGCTCCTGCTTGAACATTCTGAATCCAGTAACACTAGTCACATCTTCCTGATTCTGAATGGAAGTAAGATCTCTCAGAATCATAACGGGACTTCCACCAGTCAGCATATGATCCTGAGGGCTTAACGGAGCCAAGTTGGTCGGTGTCAAAGGGCTGCTAGGGCTCTCGTTGCTGCTCACGTAACTACCAGGGGCGTTTGAAATTGGAATCGGGGTGGTAACGCCGTTTATCTCCGCTGTCGCCCCACCCAGGAGCATCTCCTGCAACAAATTGTCAATGTGTGCGACTCCGAACAGTCTGACAAACTGGATTTGTTCGATCATCTGCCAGGAGATGGACTGTAGAGCTGGTAGAGTCAGGAGAATCTCGCCAAATCGACCACGACTGTCGTATTGTCGGTCACTTATGTAATCCTCCAAGTTGATCTGAATTTGGTAACGCAGCTGCTTGATTCGCTGCGGTTCACTTAAGCCTTTCGCATCTATAGACAAAAGAGAAGAAATTCCTTCGAATTAAGAATGATACTGATTAATGGAGGGATATCCATGATATTAATGAAATAAGTTTAAACGATATCAAAATTTCAAAACTGTACAAAAACGATCTTTTACGCAGGATGATGAAAAATTTCTTTCATCAGTCAGAGTAGAACGAGAACGAGGAATAAAAATATTGCATTCAATATTGCTTTAAAAGAAAATAAATCAAAATAAATCCCTGAAGCTGGGCAAACTTTCTTACATGAACAAGTATAAGGCAACCAAAGCGATGAAAGTAGGAATAAATTACAAGCGAGCCACGCCAGCGGATCAGGGGTAAAAAAGATGAAAAAGCAGAACTGGCCTTGCATTCGCTTGCAATTTGTTTCGGCATGGCGACGATGACCGCGCCGATCATCAATTAAATCTCATTGAGACAATCGTTCTCTCGCGTGCCTGCAAATCTTCGCTGAATGACACGCAAATTCTACATTGTTCTTCGACTTGACATAATCAATGGGATATTATCAAAGATTATCTCGGACTCGAAAATAACCGTGGTCGAAAGAAGTTCGATTGACTGTCCGGTCTTGCTGTTCGTCTCTTCCACTAGAATTATCAATTTTTTAGTTTAATAATAAAAATAATAAAAATAATAAAAATAGTTTAATAGTTTCTCAAATTTCAATGCATAAAAGCTATGTATTAAAAAATTAACTTCAATGGTAAAGAACGCTAAATATTCCACGCTTGACATTATTCAAAGAAAGTACATTTCCAAAAATCACACGTATTTCCTCTTTTTTTTTTTTTTTAAGAAGAAGAAGAACATAAGTGAAATAAATTCATATTCCTGAAATTTATATGCACAAGACCATTCTCTCAGTTAAACATCACTGGAGTTTAACAAGTTACCAGTATGTTAATAAATTGAAATATTTGTTAAGTTTTGGGATTAGATATTAAATTTTAAATATGGATATATTTGTTGAAAATAATTGTAGTGTTTGTTCATATTAAACAGTGTTTGTTTATATTAAATGCAATAAAAAGCTTCATACATTATTATGAATGAAAAGGGTTTCACTATTATGTAGAAGAAGTTAATGGTGACAAATGGTGATTTAATGGGGAACAAGTGATGAGTGAAAATGAACAAGGGGTAAATAATGGAAGATTATATAAATAATAAGAAACGAATGATAACTTCTTATTTCTTGAAATAGCAAATATTATACTACACAGAAGAATTTCATCCCCTTGAAACGTAATAAGAATATGTGAAGAAATGTGTTATTCATATTATTCAGATCTTAGAGATAATGCAGTTGAGTCTAGATTGGCCTATATCATTTGAATTGCGAGAATACTTACTGGGATCGAAAAAGACGATGGCCTTCAAGCAAGCAAATTCTGTATCATCGATCTGCACCTCGTTCAAAGGCTTCACCAGTTCGTCCATCACTCTGACTCCAACTTTGCTGATGTCCAGATCCTGATTACGGCCCTCTGCGGATAATGATATGACTGATAAACACGGTTAAACCATTCCTATCAACACCTACTACCATTTGACTGAGCCCGGATTACCAGTTGGTGAAGTATTAAGAGAAGCTATGAAATCAACAATCATAACGTCGAATTGAACGTCTGTCTGCACTCATGCTACTGCAACCAGCAACGTGAAGGCCGGACTCAGTCTACTAGCTACTACCCCAAAACACATTGGTCGTGCAATTTATCCAACGAGACTATCGATAGTTTATAGTTTGTAGCAAATATTTGAATAATTGTTTCGAAGAATGAAAATTATAATATACATTTTTTTTTTTTTTTTTAAGAGGAGGATAGTAAATCATTCTCTTTTTTTATATTGGTAGAGAAAGTAGAGAAGAAAAACTGACAATTAAATATTAAAAGAAAAATTTTTGAACGTTAACTTACATTTCATTATGAATAATCATATCGATTGTCTCATTCATCACCATGTCAATACCAAGTTTAATGTTAAGTACATATTTACTTCCCACAAAACTTCTTCTTAAGAAGAAAACTTGTTCTTAATCTCTAATGACATGAAAGATGATTCATCATGCAACATGCTATACTTTTTTTCTCACCTATATGTTTTCCTATAGTTATGCCAGACCTGTTTTATACAAATTATTGTTAAGAAAATTACTGATCCAAAGTACGTTTTACATTTTGCTTAGAATAATTATTTTTTATTAGGCTACAGACAGACAAGTAAGTCAGAAGATTGCAGAAAAATTTAAAAAATTAATTAGTTTAGAGGCATTTTCACTTTGATAGCTGCTCAATCTTTATCTCTATCTTTATCTTTATCTTATTATTTCATAATTTAAACTTTTGAAGAAAATACTTTTCTTTGCGATAATTATCAAATGAATTATCAAATGAATATACATCATGAAAATAACGTTTTTGATAGAGAATGAATTGCAAAAATACAAATCTAAAACATAAGATATTCATCCGGAAATTTGGTTGAAAACAATTTTGAAGTACTTGAGATAAAGGCATGGTAACAAGATTAACGTGTTATTGCAAATTTGGGATAATTTAACAATAAAGTTAACAGAAAAGTTATGACAAGATTGCAAAAACCTAACTAAAATATATATTTTAATTAAATAATTCGGAATATTAAATAAATATTTCGTATTATGTTCTCAAACGCTTTCTTCTTAAAACGTGATTTCTTCTTATCACTCCCAAGACTAGCAATCTATTAAAATCTTATCTGTCGATGACATCAACAGATGGAATAATGCGATGATATCTTTATTATGTGTCGGGATAATAATATTTTCAGCTGTTTCGTACTGATATCGAGAGCAGCTATGAAGAAAAATATTTTGATGCAATAATCAATTATTGATAAGGTTGTTGAGCGAAAAATTCTCTCTCATTTCTTTTCCTGAAACTTGATAATTTTTTTCAAATAAAATTTATAAAAATCGTTGCCAAGTTCTTTGTTAAATTCTATTATCATGTGAATTATAATGAATTACATGTAACGAGAGCTGTACTTCGAATTAATTTTTACTTGTATTTATGATCTCGTTCAGGGATATAAAAATTTTCATAGGTTTTTAAATTTAGAAATCAAGGTGAAATCCAAGGACGTTCCGTTTCAATGAATCAGAATTATAGAAGCTCTAATGACGTCTATAATCATTAGTGGTTGAATGACGTACTGTTCAAATAAGATAGAAAATATTTGACGTATGAATAGAAGCATTTACTTTATCAACTAAAACAGTTATACAGAGATATAGAGATATACTTTAGTACTGTAGATCCTACGCTGAAATTGATAATAGTGAAAGAAGAACAGTTGGTAACTGTTTTGGAGAATCTTATTTATATTTTAATCTAATTGTACATATGTATTTGTGAGATAATATATATATATATATATATATATATATATGTATATGTATATTATTATACAAACTATATTGCCAAAAGTTGTAAAGCTATGTGACCACTAAAATAACTAGTAAATGAATGTTTTTAAATGATAATTGAATCAGTTCCAGTGTTAACAATTTCAGGTTAGTCTATGTAACATGATCTATCAACCCCTTGATGATAATTTTCCTTATTTGTGGAAGTTATTTATACATGGAAGTTTTTCTAAAAATTGTTACATTGCAATTATCAAATTATTAAATATCTTAATTCAATTTTCATTATCATCAAAGGATTGATCATGACGAAACACTAAATCAACACCCGAGAAGGAATCACAGAATAACATACCAGGACAATTCTTCGTTATGATACAGTTGTTTCCAAGAAGAAGAACATCTTGCAATTGCATGCTACGCCTAGCAACGCCTAGAAGAAGATGTTCACCCGCGTGTGCCCTCAGCAGTGCCACTTGATCATCAAGAGTTAATTCGCTGAAAGCGGGTATATACTTGGCCCATTCGACCAGGATCAGAAGTTGCTGTTTCATACTGTCGCAAACATCATTTATGTTGGCGATTTGTTTCGTGCTCAGGTCGATATCGCTGCTCGGACTGCCTAGCTGTTTAAACAGAATCTCGAATTACTTATTGCACGACTCATTACATAGTAGACTGCGGTATTTATTAAATGTAAAAGGAGGCATATAATTTGCAAAAATATATAAAAATGCTCAACATATAATATTTAATATTATAAACATATAAATTTTGTTGTCTCTTTAATATATTACCTGTATTATAATGTAATATGATTATTTTTAAAAGATATCGATAAAGTTGTTCATTCAATGTAAAATCTCATTCGTGTTTAAATAGTTCTGACAAACTGACCTCAAGAGCAGCACCAACTTGTCTACTGAGCATTTCCGCCTGAAGAAGGGAAACGACAGAAAGTCCACTTCCGTTGTTGCTCTGTTCTTCGTAGCTTGGTCTTCTACAGCTTATCCGATCCCTTTCATTTTGTACAGCTGAAACAAAATACGAAAATAAAAAAATTCACTTGACTCTGACGATGATGATGACTTATAATACACACGATTGATTCATTTTCATAATCTCTTTTGTACGTTGCTGGTGAATTTACTTTGAGTCATTAATTAACTGTTCATATTTTCTGGAATTTCTTTTTTTTTTATTCGTTCATACATGCGTTGTTGTTGTATATGTATTGTAAATAAAAAAATAACTTTCATTATGAATTTTCGAAAAAATTTAATATATCATAAAGAAATTAAATGCTTCAGAGTTAATGTTAATTTTAAGAAAAAATTACTATATATTTACTATATACATGACTAAGTAGTTCCTTTACTCATAAAACTGGCTTCTATATTCCAGTTTATTATTCCACAGAGGTGGATTGTTAATTAACGACTCAAGGTAAACGTCTAGTCTCTCAAAAAAAGGTATAAAGTATTAGATGACCATTATAATCCTCCACAGGATAATATCAGAAACGTGAAAGATCTTGGTCTTAACTTTTTTAAATTAAATGTATATGTTTTTCTATGATTTCTTTTTATCAATAATATGCAAGAGAGCTTAAAAAGAAATAATTCATTATCGAAAATAGAAAATAATAAAAATAATTTTAATTTTGCTCACCTTCTTTTTTCATGCCAGCCTTGAAACATTTCCTTAATCTGCAGTACCTACATTGATTTCTCTTGTCTTTGTCTACTACACAATTTCTATTGAATCTGCAACAAAAAGGATATACATTTTCAGCTATCACTGTTAAAAAAATTTCAAGAAAAGTAAAAATGTATCATTAATAAGATATTATCATTAATATATGTATTATTAATAAGATATTACGTAAGAACACGTAAATCATAGAGGTTATCAGTCATAAAGGCCATTAAAAAATGTTAACGCTACAATTATCTAAAAAATTTCTAACCACTTATCAGTGTAATTTTCGATAATTCAGGCGTATGTTATCTAAGCTTCAAAATTTCAAATATGCTTTCAATTAAAATGTTGAAAATACATTTTCAAATAAGTCTTCATCTCGGTTGATATTTAAATTGTTACAATCTATTGTAAATACTACTTAATTTCTAAAAATAATTTGTTAGATGCATATTGAGAATGAAAAATAATTTATTTAGAAAATCCTGTACTAACTTTATTCATTCTCATACTTTTTTATATTATCACTGAAAGTGATTTTAGCGGGGATAACCCAGTAAAATCGTGTCTCTTCAGGCGCAACGAAGTTGGATCAGTATCAGTCTGATACTGAGCGATCGCGCCTGTAATTTGTTTTGTATTGATTCAAATGTTTGCATATCAATAAAATTTTATGGCAAAAAAGTCGTCTTCATTTCCTAGTCAAAACAGTTGCTTCTGGGTCTTTCAGTGAGACGAATCGTACTAGGGTACAAGTCGTGCAGTTTTTTATATTTATATTTATTTCAATAAGAATTTATATATGTATAAAAAAATATATATATATAAAATATAATTTATACATATAAAATTCCAAGACTTTTGTAAGAAAATTTCATTACTAAAGAACGCAAGAATGTTATCGATTATCACGAAAATCCATTAGTCATAGACATTCTTCAAACAAAAGAACAGCTTCTAAAAATAAAGAAAAAAATATTTGACTTCTAAATACGGAAAACAAACCATGGATATTTTTACAAGTTACAAAAATGAAACAACTAGGAATAATTTGTATGTTTCACGCAGTTCGTTTTACCTTCTATTTTTATTTATTTACGAAGCGATACTGCACGAGGATAATAAGCAAGCTATCGCAAATATTTGATTTGTAACCTCTCATGCACTAAACATGCATTAAATAAATAAAAAACTACGCACATTAAATAAATAAAATTTACTTTTCTATCAAATATATTTTTTTAAATAGCCGAACGTTAATAATATATAAAACGCGATGGTTTTTTGCACACTGCATGGCAACCGGCGCAGTAATCGGCGCAGTAATCGGCGCAACAGTCGGCGCAGTAGTCTGTGCAGTAGTCGGCGCAGTAATCAGCGCAGTAGTACCATTTAACACGACAGGGGGATGGAAAAATTTTGAATGAATTCGAAAGGAATTATAGTTTTAAAATCTACTTTTAAAAATAAATGTTTTTTTTTAAAACAGATCAAACCAGAATGAGAAGAGCGAATCGATACGTAGCAACGAAATTAGCATTATGTGCAATTCTTGTACAGTAGAAATCTATTTATTTGAATTTCATTTGTTGAAACAAAGTTTCAGTCAATGCCCGATTAACTTTTGCTAATTGAATTTACATACGTGACCATTAATGAAGTACAATTAGTGGCTGAAAATTGGTGAGTTTCTGTTGTATAAAATTAGTGAGTTTCAAATTATACAAGCTGGATCGTTTCAGACAAAGTTCCAAGCGTATCGCAAACGATTAAGGTTTAATTTGACGGAGGAGAGGAAGAATTTTACCAACCTGCAGGTGTAGAGATGATTTTTTCTAACCGATCGCCGAAAAAAGCCTTTGCACCCGTCGCAAGATGCAGCGCCATAATGCTTCCCAGTTGCGCGGTCACCGCAGATCGCGCAATGCTGCGAGAGCACGCCACCTATCCCTGATCCTGGCAAACTGAGGACCGAACCCCCAGCTGCGCCTGCGCCCATGCTCAGATCGGCATCTGCACAAAACAAATTTTCATTTGTTAATTATTTCATTTGAAATTCAAGGGAGAAATTGATCAAATCTTATATTGTACACCAATTGAATCATCGTATATGCCACGCGTCCTATCTATTCAAATAATCTACTAGTTGTTTATCATTTTCTATTTGCTCCGTTACTACTCCCTATCTCCTTACACACATTTATCGCAGTCAACTTATGTACTTTCCACAACCGTGAATCGTATTTACATATAAAGACACTGAAATGCTTGAAAGATAAAGTTGTGTTATTTTTATTTCCTGTCAAATATGGCTTGAAATACCGTGATTTCCCAAGATTATTAGTTACACACTATTAATTTAGATCTCCAATTGACTATTAATTTAGATTTCTAATCCATATGGCACTTTCATCTTTAAATATACATTTCAAACGGGAGACTTGGAATAACAAAAAAAAAGTTGACTTTCCTTTGGTATAAATATTAATCAAATACTCCAAGTATATGCATCCAAATTATAATAAACTTTTTGAAGTAACTGTAACATAAACCCAATTCAAATCAGAAAGTTAACTGCAAGCTACAGTTAGAACAATAAACGATCCACTTTCAAGCGAATTTACAAATAGATAGCTACTATCGTAACTCTACAGATTGCCAATTCAGTCATTTGTCTGGAAATATCTTTCCAGAAAATGATGAAATTAATGCTATATAAATCCAATTGGATTGTAAAATTGATACCGATCGAACGTGCTATTTTTATTAATTTCCATTTGAATCAACAACCTCAAATCAATCGATTCAATACCGATATTCCACATTAACGGATAGCAAACGGACGTACATAGGATGGGATAAAATTGAAATTTTGCTTCGAGAATAAGGATTATTTCGTTATCAGCTCGAGACGTATAAATAACGACATTTCAATGATAAAGAACGTTGATATGTCGATCTCTTTTCTAGTACAATTCCTTCACGAAACTTCTGCTAGTAATAAACCTAAACTGATAAGTCGCGTTCTTTATCAATCACTCACACAAACGTGCACGTAGATACATTCGATACTTTGTTGTCTTCTCAAGGACATTCTCGAGGAAATAACTATAATCAGTCATATATAAATCCACGATAAAAGAGAATTTGCGAACGTAATGCCACAAATTCAAGAAACTTATTTAGATTTTATTTCATCTAAATCTTTCAATTTCTTCTTGTTCTTATTGGTAGAAGGAGTAAGTCCCGAAATAATTGTCTTTTTGTTTCGAGCGATCAGAGTGTATCGATGGTCATAGGACCAAACATTAAAATATTCGTGTTTTCGTATTCTTAAGACTATTCGTTGCTCCATGATGGTCCTAAGAAGTTCTTTTCATAAAAATAAGGGGAGCATCATGTTGAAACAATAAGCAGCTTGGAGGCGTAACACTGGAGAGAAGGAGTCAAGAGTGTTAGCACTTGTCGAAACAACATTCGAAAATTTGTACTACTGCGTGTAACGTCGAAAGATAGCGCCGAATGTGAAGAAATATGAAAGAAAGTACGAAGAATATGAAAGATGTGAAAATTATAAATTTCGATCAATCAGGAAGAAAAAATACCAATTTCAACGAACGATATCATTTCCTCGAAAACGTGATATTAATTTACGTAAATTTACGAATGAGACAGAGCTTGCCACTTAATGACTAGCAAAATTAAAATTACAGTGCTTGCAGACTACACATATTTGTTTGAGAAGTAAGAATTATAAGCCGATAATCTCGAAGTAAAAAAGAAAAATCGCGTAATTGAAGGAAGTTAGATAAAATTTACTCTATATATTATCTGAAATTAAAAAGATAATTCTTTTGTACATTCGGATTTAGCCGACGTGACAACAGAATGCCAGTCATCGTCTACTTATATAATTTATATAAATTTAACTATAATTTAAACAAATGTAGATACATCGTGACTTATAATTAGGCGATTTCCATTATCAGTGTGTGAATATTTAAACTCGCTTCGCTGACTGTAACTTAAAAAAAAAATAGAATTTTTCCATAATATTATAATATTAAGAATGTTTTCGTAATGCGATGTATATATTATCTTTTAAATATAATAATAACGATAATAATAAAGTGATCATTATTTAATAGCGTAGATTTATTCCACATTTATTAGTTTTATAAATCATCAATTGAATTTTTATTTTATTGCAATAGAATTGTTACACAGAAATTATTCGTTTCCAAGTTAGGTCGTCACGGGGTTAAGTATGCAAAATACTTGAGGTCCTTGAGATAATATTTGAATACGTGATAAACTAAATATACGATAAACTATTGCAAAAAGTCTTCGAGCTCGCTACGAAATATCGATAATGTTGAATCTTCAAATATCTATCGACCTTATAGTTCAACCTAATTGCTAATAATATTACTCTTACGTTAACATCCTAATTATATATTTCGTTTCGTACGCACGAAAAATGATATATTATTTTATTTACTAAAAGAAAAACTTCTGTACTTGTAACTTACAGCCTCTCGACATTTATCGAGCGATCGATCATGTAATACTTTATCACAGTCATAAATCGAACATACATCATTGTATATAATTTCCAAAATTGATACTTTTGATTTTGAGGCGAGTAGTTTGCAGATCTCACGAGATGTTTGACTTCACAAATCCAAAAATACCTTCGTTTATCAAATATCAACCGTATTATCATCAGTCAATAGAAAGAATATCTCGAGAAAGGGAAAAGGAGACTGTTGTAAAAGACAGTTTCATAATGCGGCAAGATAGGGAAAAAGATGAACACTGATCACGGAGTGGAAAATGATAAAGAGATAAAAAAAAAAAAAAACTAATGAAACGTTCCTTGTAAATTCTTTCAAGGATCGTTCATAGTTTTTTTCTTTCACACCTTTTTTGCGATGCCTCACCTGCAACGTGCGGTGAGCATGGAATATGAACGATTCCTACATTATCGATCGAAACAAGATACTTTTTTTCCTCATTCTGACCCACTGACATCTCCGCTTCTTATCTTACGGATTTTCCACGCTTTCTGGCCGTGATAGATAGAGGAATTTTTTGAATAATAATAAACGCAGAACAGACGCTCCACTTTAACGCGCACCACTAGGACAAGGAATGGTATAATTCGTCGAAAATAAATATTCTATAACATTGAGAGGTCATTGCTATTTAATCAGAATTCCTTTTTTTAAGTTGTTTCACAGCCAACGTTAGCATTTCAAATAAAAAATATAATTTCTTATAGTGTATTAATGACAAATATTTGCAAAAATTCCCCGAGACGTGAATAATAAAAGCGGATAAAAAAAATAAAAAAATCAAACTGAAAATAAATCGGATGGAATAATGCTTGACCTTGATGATAAAAAAGAAACCACTTAAACCACTGTTTCAAAACCTTTCGATTCGATATGTTCAGCGACTGTTTAAATGTTTTTAACATGGATGATAATTACAATTATAAATATCAACGATATTACAAATTTTATTATTTTTCATCTCATTTTAGATTTCAATCGAATTCCGACGGAAATATATTAAATAAAGACTCGACGATCTTTAAATTTCGCGTTACACAATCTTATCGCACGGAATGTATTCACTAATTTCTGTTAAAATTTCTGTTTAGATTTGCCAAGATGTAATTTCTTAAAATTCCACGGGTTATCAATGTTTAATTCCTCGCTTGTATTTTTATTCCCACTGCAAAAATAAACAATTTATATACTCTTCCGATGATGCAAACGGTTGAAGCAACGAATCGTACGCGTGGCGTTTCTTTTTTGATAAGTCTGAAACATTTAAAATGAAGGAGAAATTTATTGAACAAGTGTAAATATTTTTAAAACTATTTACTATTTATTAACCAACAATTTGAAACAAATTAATAAAGTTTTCATTTCAGAAAATTCAACTTTCGCAAACGATGATTCTTACATAGAGAATCAATTTATTTTCAAGAACAACATATTCAAATGTTTGATACTTTTAATTTACTGAATTTTTATTAAGACATGGTCAATTATTTATGCACTTGTGTGTTTACCATGTTTCTGATTAGGAAGTGTGAAATAAAATGAAAAAAAAAAAAAAAGAAAAAGAAAAATTTGATAACTCGCATTGAAAGCGCTTATTTGAAATTCATAATAGATTTGTTTTATTATTGCACACTTCCTGTCAAGGGTACTAAGAAACAGAGAGTCTATGTGTAAAAATGGGAAAAATGTCAATTTGACGATGACGTGATTTCTCGATAATTATTAAAATCGAATAGCTTACAAAATGATATACTTGACGAATACAAATCTTTTCTCACTGTCAGTTTTCTCAAATAGATATTTTCAATATTTCACTAGCACTGACAGAAATGTTAAAAATATTATAAAAGTTATAGTTGCTGTAAAAATTTAATTGTATATTTAACGTTATTTTAAGAATTCTCTACAATTTTTCGAAAAAACAATTTCAGATAAAATTATCTTATCCGCAATTGCGATCCACCCCTCTAAACTGATTGCATCTTTATATTGATATTCGCTTCTACAACATAAGAGATATTTTTTTCAACAAAGAGCACAATGCACGGAGCGTAATTATCATATATTGACAACACATCGAAGCTACGATTATGCGAAATGTAATAAATCTATTTCGCGCCGCATGCCAAAGTGAACGAGACCTGCCTTAACTCGAGCCAAAGTCTAGTTCCTGACCCTATTCATTGGTATCTTTCGACAATTGTGTCTCTGATTATACGTCTCGATACTCTCTCGGCTAGTACAAATTTCATTCAAAACGTACGGAACGTTTCCGTTTGTAATTTCTAATTTAATGACTCAAAAAGACAGATAGAGAAAGAAAGAAACAGACAGACAGACAGACAGACAGAAACAATTAACATGTTAAGAGACGAAAATCTGAATTAATTTGAAAATTAAGTTGAATCAGGTTTCGTACAACAAAAAGGAATTAGAAATTTTCTTTGGGAATCTTTATCTCTGCTCCGATTTCAAAGATTATTTCGAATTAGGTTCGATTCTTTTCCAACCTAATGCTTTCTTTATAAATACGAATAAACATGCATACATATATACACACATACGTATGTATGTCGCGAAGAAAGGAAACAAGACTGTGACACGTGTTAACCAATTAATAGGCGCAACGAACCTATTCCAACTTCAACGCGTCTTCCAATACCAGTTCGACTGCCCCCTCCCCCGGGGGGGGGGGGGGGCAATTCAGAGAAGAGAAACAAAGCGAATCCTGAAAAGAAAAGAAAAAAGGGGGAGAGAAGGCAGAAAGAAAAAAGTGACAGCGTTTTTTAAAAGTTTCTCGTATATTTCACGCATTCGCTGACTCCGGGCTATTTTGCTGATGCGCGATGACAAGCAGAACTGACCCTCATGACGTAATCGTCGCGATTCATTATATATACAGCAATCTTCTGCACAATGCTTGTACGTGATCGTTCCATTGCATTCGATTGATGCATATCGTATACGCATATGATATTCCGAGTTTTTATTTGCAGTGCATAATGGACACTTGTACAAAAAGAAAATGAAATTTAGTACTGAGAAGTTGAAATTCTGAAACACTGAAAGTATAAGTGAAGCTCACAGGATTTTTGTAAAAATCAAAGACTCTGACAGGGGTAAACAAAATAGTTATTTTATATATACAGTAGAGTGACAATTTGGTAACAACTCTCTCTAAACACTTTCACTTTTTTCAGATCTACAAAAACGTTTCCAAGATTTTCTGTGGAGATTTTCTGTAAAGATTGGAAGAAACACGTGGAATTATGTGGCATGCTTAAATGCCTACGTAGTGTTTCAAGGGAACGAGAGCATTTGAGTTATGTGTAGGCAGGAAGAAAGTCTGAATGAAAGTGAATCTTTCTTTAGATGTAGAATTTTTTTTTTTTCTTTTGATGTGAGACAGTAATTTCTATTATGGGATTAATTTTGAGATTACGTAATGGAATTTCGCTTCCTTTTAATGTTATTACTTTTGTATGCACTTTTCCCGCTCCATTTCAATAGTATCAGTTTAAATATTCATTTAATCATTAGTATCAGTTTGAATAGTATCAGTTTAAAAATTCATTTTCAGTCCCTATATTATTTTCCGCCAATGACAATAAAAAAAGTGACATTTTTCACTGTAAATATATACAAATATAAAACGCAACGAGTTATGACAAAAATTTGCATTTCATTGCTCTCGTTGAATTCCCAACTTTTCAATGCTTTAATTCAATATTTATTTAGTCAGGTGCGTCGCAAAATCACGCGATTTTGCGACTAATGTTTCATCTATCACGTTTCTTTTACTACATATATAGACATATATATTATTTTACTTGCAGAAAATCCTCCTCGTCAACATTTCGGAATATTAATGGAGGACGTGTTAATATTAATTCCGCTGTATGTTTAACCTTGCAGTAAACCCCAGTCATTAATCTTCTATAATTTGTATAAGGTAGTATAATACTTATTCTACACGTCTTTTTCTTTTTTTTTTTTTTACTGCAACACGTTTTGCTATTTTTATTTTTTGAAATTACATCGTAACTTAAATCATAAATATTTCAAATTACTTACTTTATATTAATATTTCATTAATTTGGCATTTCAATGCCTCGATACTTCAAAAAAAAAAAAAATGTCCAACAATCCAATAGTTGCAATAACGCAACTTCGAATTATTAAAATCGGCGTTGCAGACATCTCCCTAGGGAAATATTAAATCAATTTTCAAATTTCCCGCGAAAATCGGCCTCCCGACTTCTTTTTCTACCGGAGATGTCCAGCCATTGGCACGTATGGTCGCAACAAACCATCATGCAAATGATCACGCAGACATAGAGGAGAACGCTCAAAGGAGAACGGCTTTGCGGATAAGCAAAAAACACTTGTCAACCAGCAGGTCCCCTTGTTTTTTCTAAATTCCTTTTGCAGGGGGGATTATTGGGTAACACCTTGATGCCGTGCGAGCAAATCAGTCGTTTTGTAACGTCTGATATTCCGCGATCAGTATACCACAAAAAACTAGAATGACTGAGTGCTGACCGGACCTTGATCTCGCGGAGACGAGACGCGGCGTCTCGTCGGCTTTTTCGTTTCCCTTTGGCTACCAATCTAATTCTCTTGGTTGAAAAAATTGCTTAGGTGATTGTTAATGTCGCGATGACGAAAGGGAAGTGCTCTTGCAACGTGAAATCTCTGACACTTTTGCTCAAACCTTTGACACTATTTTTTTGTTTTAGATTACACTTAGAGAAAGAAATTGAGACTAACACTGGAATTAACTGGAGTTGTTGAAAGGAGCAGTTCGTAATTTTTGATTGAGACTCTGAAGAAGATTTTTACGTGCAAATGAAGATTTATACTTTGGTATACAAGCTCGATGATTCTAGTGTCAAAACTAAATACCAAGATTTATTTTTTAATGATCGAGCGGTGTAGCGATGCGTGTCTACGTATTATTTCGCAACCCAAATTTAACGCAAACCCACTTCAGAAATATTTTCACATGTGCGACACTAGACAAATTTTACGTAACTTCGACGCGAGCCTGTATAACTGCTAAAATTAGTAGTGGACGAACGAGCAAAGTGTTGATCGAACGCAATCAACGTAAACCGACAGTCTTGCTATATAGTTGTGGGTATTTGACATTGTTCTTTTATTTAAGCAAAGAGTAATAATAAACAAAATAATAAATTCTAGAAATATTTTTATAACAATACGAGAGATTCACTTGCAACAATTCCAAATAATCCGAAAAATTGTGCAAATGGAAATTTGTTCGATCTCGAAGGTTAAAAAAATGAATATTCTTCGCGAATCCATCGTGATTGAACGCGTACTTGCATAAAACGCAATACCGCCGCGCAACGAACAGTCTAACATCAAGCTCAAACACGAATTCGCAAACATGAATTTAAATGTGAATTCTCCTTAATATACATCTGGCTTTTTTTTTCACCTCCATGCAAGAATTTCATTCATTAACCGATCGTCAAACAATTGCGAAACAGTTAAAAATGAAACTGTAAAATAAATTTCTTTTTAGCCTGGGTAGACCCCTTCCCTTCGAGGTGAAAAAGAGCATCGTCTCTTCTTAAAGAAACAACGATCAATTTTGAGAAATCGATTTGACTATGAAAAGACTGAGACGTGAGAAATGAACGTGGAAATTATTGGAGTGATCTCAGAGACGAGATCAAAGAAAATCATGCAAATGATATCTATCAATATATCATATCGTATGTTTCCAACAACAACAAAAAATTCATATCGTTCTAATATTATCTGTAATTACACGCATATCTGTTTGATATTTTCCATTTGTTCTTCACCCTGATACATAGTAAACAGGAGAAAAATATGAAAAAACGAACAGGTTTTGATCCACTGACTGACTTATCATTCAACCGTCCGTCATTGAATGTGTCCAGCAAGGATGTCATACTTAGGCAACATGTCCGAGAACAAACACACGTTCGTAGCGTGCAAATAATTACTTAGGGCCACGGCCATGATTCTTCGTGGTAAAGCTGCAACTAGAGAAGTTCTCCAGAGAAGTGGCCTTCTAATCGAAATCGTCGCCGACGAAAATTTCTAGCAAAGTACAAGTGTAAAATTTTTTTCAAAAGAAAAAGCGCCGATCGAAAATTCGTTTCACGCTTCTTCTTGTTGCTATATGTTTCAGTGGAAAAATTAATTTTTCACCGAAAAGGTTTGTTATTTTTCTACTAATAAGCTTATCTCTGCTCACAGGAACGTGTGTACAGGGTGTAAAAAAAATATGCAAAGATATACGTAATTCTTCGTCTCTTACTTTAACAATTTATTTCGCCGATCGATGCGCTTATAAATTTCGTGATTTCACGCGCACTCGCTTACCGTTTAGAAAAAAGAAAAAAAGCATCTAGTTAATATTAATATCCAGCAATTTATTCATAAATAAAACTTACTCGTGGAAAACGACACGTGGAAATTCTTATGCAACGCAAATACAAACAAAAAATCGTAGAAGAAAACGGGACGAATAAAAATTACAATTTTATAACGTTCGTATTAAACCCAATAGCCAACAGTTTGTTACGCGAGTGTAAACTGGATTGCGTTAAAAAACGCGATAAATGTTTAACTTTCATTCACGCGAGAATTTCGTTTCGATAATAACGCGGCTTGTAATCCTATTCCCCGGGTGTCAGGCGTCGTAAAATATTTCTTTTTTTCCTTTTTTTCCCCATCATTTCTGAATATTCATCGATGTGTGTACCTGATGTTTTATTAATACGACTGTAATGGCTGCCGACCATAAAGAGAACCTGCGTTGCGTTGTAACGTAGATTTATTTGGAAAAAGTTGAGTCAAGTTTGCATAAAATAAAATTTAAGGCAGTGATGACATAGTCGTGGAAAGAAAAATCAAAGAAACTTGATTCGTCGCTTTAAATTATATTTTAGTATTAATAGACTCGTCGTCGCTAGAATCAGAGTGAACCAAGACGATTAATTTCATAGAAATTTTAGACATTTACAACACTTTTTTAAATTTTAGAGATTCAAATGACATTCTACGAAATAAAAATTTACAATGTTCGTCATTCTCTTGTTCCTCGCACTTTTGTTTTCCCTGGATACGAGTGTTTAGTTTAGGTTTAGTTTAGGTTTAGGTTAGGTTTAGGTTAGGAGTGTTGGTATCTAAAAAAGGATACTTTTTCCCTAACCTGTAATTCGCCACGAACGAAGAAGAAAAAAAAAATCACGAAACTTTTCCAACTTCCCGAGTTGAAGTAAATCATACGTAATATCAGAAAATCAACACAGTAGTGATGGGACGACGGAAATCAACGACAGATAAACGGAGAAGGGAGAAGAAAGAGAGATGAAGAGAGAAGAGGAGAGAAGGAGCAAAGACAGAAAGAGAGAAAAAAAGGAACGACGGTCTCTTCTTTTTCTTTTATCGGCGGCGAAAGAAATCTTTAGTAGAGCGATAAAAGGCGTCGTGGCTGTGATGGTTCACGAACAAGAAACGTGGAGAACTTTTCCACCCGTTGAAGGATGATGAGGCAACTCCCATGTTTTTCCAGCGCGGTTCGCGATTAATTGTTCGTTAAATGATCCTTTGTTGCCATTTACTTGCACAGGCATCGCGTATCACATTTCATTTGCGTTAATCGTCATTAGATAGTTATTTTTAACGCGGCCGGTCATTTTGTTGGAAATAATCGCTTCCTCATTATTTTAAGCATTATTTAAGCATTTACGATTATATAAGAATGTATAATAACGCACGTAAGTTGCGTCGCGCGTTTAACTGGATCAATTATTGAAAATTATTATTATAGGCATGTACGTGTGAAACGAGCCTATTTCTGATGATTTTAGAAGAATGTCACTGTATTTATAATTATAATATTTATAATATATATACAATTATAATTACATATAATTGTATATATAATATTTATAATTATAATTGTGTATGTATATATATATTTATATATTACAATATGTTAATTATAATATAATACATATATTTAATATATATATATACAATCATAATTATATATAATTGTATATATAATATTTATAATTATAATTTTGTATATATATATTACAATATATAAATTATAATATAACAAACTGTATAATGTATAAATGATATATTGTAAAAATAGTATCATTTTCACAATCCATCTACGTCCATTCTTCATTCATTGTTCGTTACACCCTATTATTTACTTCGTTTCTCCTATATTTTCCGTAGAATATAGAATTTTGAGAAAATTGAATTTTATGAAAACAGAATCTTTCAAAGTCGTTTCTATTTTTTTTTCTATTCTTTCCAAGAGCTTCTTTTTACTTCGCTGCTGCTTTTAATTAATTAATCAATGATTCGCGCAAGACGAACTTGCAAAAACTAGCAACATCAGCTCGGTAAATAAAAATAATTAAATTAGCCAACCAAAACGCACAATCAAAACTAAAAACTGAACAGTGACAAGTAAATGATTGATTCGACGAAATTATCCAACTCCGTTCGCTCTATTACCGCAGAGAATGCCACTTTCTAACGTAAATAAAATTTACGATCGTTCGGACATTATTAACAACGTGTTAATCGCGTAAATCCGCGCGTATAAATTGCTAAAGTGTGCGTTAACTCTTTCTTTTGTTTTCTCGTTCAACACGGTGGCACGTGTCTCGACTGAAAGCTGTTAATTGCATAATAAAACGGGAATAAAGCGAGAACTTCTTCGGGAGGACAGAGGCTGTTGTTGCATCACTTTGTGCTTTAGAAAGTATAATCGCCGGCTGGCGCGAAAAGAAAAGAAGAAAAAAAGAAAGACGCCTGTCTTCATTTAGCGGCTGGTTAATTTATTATATAACTTTCTCATTCTCCGACGGTTCATAGAGAATGACCTTATATTTCCAAGTTAAACGAGGTTTCCCCACTTTCGTTTTCGGACTACGAAATATCCGCCTCTGTGTAGCAGACATACGTATATCCTTCCACTGAATTATTCTTTGGCAGCTATTTCTAAATATATACATAATTATATATTGGGAGTTATTTCTAGACGTATCATTACGCACCTGCGAAAAATTGTTCCCCAACAGAGGAGGGGTCAACTGCGAATTAGACGAACGTACTTCTTCTCCACGCGTGAGTCGTAATTTCATATTAATTTTTATAATTCTTTCGCAATAATTTCCAATGACGCGGACGAAAATGGTTTCAGCCTGTACTTTTTTATTGCTGGAAATGTTTGGTGGAAATGTTTTAAAGATTAGTTTCAAGACTCCAAATATAAGAGGAGGAGAGAGCCTTGAGACACTTCGTTTTGTCTGATCTTAATGCGTCTTATACTACTATCGGTACAAGATTAGCAACTCCTCAGATATATAATTTAGTTTTTGTTTTACTATACTCGGAGTTTATGTTTCTCCTACGAAATTTTCGACTTTTGCGCCAGCGAAGCTCGATTTTCGTGCTTTTTATCAGTTAACGTAATTATACTATGCCGACGAATTATTGGTGTAACAATAGTATATATTAAAAAAAATGATACAGTACGCTGTTAGTATAGCAGATAAGCAAAAAGATGTGAAGGCATAGAAGAATGTTTCAATTGTGCATGTTAAAAGGCACACGATTCCACAGAGGAATATAAAAGTTTTCTAAGCAAGTGAAATCTTCCAAAAACTACATTTTCGAAAAATATATACGTTTCAAAATGTTTTATGCAACATAAATGTTTTTTATGGTACTTCAACCAGAGAGCGTATGAATCTCTCAAAAGCCACATTTTTCAATTTCACTTATTTATTTCACACCATCTGGTTGTATAATTGTATAATTAATGTCGAGGCGTTCAAATTTTCGCGAAATTTATCAGCCGTAAGAAGGTAGCACAGACAAGTTAAAAAGTCGTCGTATACGCGTCAATTGTCATTTTTCTACGCGTTTAATTTACGGAGTTGGTCAACATTAATGCCCGAGTAGTAAGTCGTTGCTCGAAATCATCTCGACGATCTACGTGACCAATTGATTCGTCCACAAGGTAAATACGAATTACGAAAGCCATCGATGGACAGAGACAGCGAAATCTTGTTAAGAAAAGAGCGAAGAAAGACGCTCGAGCGGAGAAATCAAATGTATACAGTGACTTTTATATATACGCTGTATACTCGAACAAGAACAAGGTGTTGGAGAAAAATTATTGCTAAAACACACTGTTTTATTTTATTCTTTTTTATAGGAATTTACGCTTCTACCACCTGTGCAATGTGTTAAAAAGCAATTAATTCAATGATACTTGGATCAATAATCTTCTCGGATATTGATAAAAGTCACTGTATGTACGTGCATCGCGTGTCCTATTATATATTACGTAAGGAAAATGAACCAGTAGGTTCTATCTTCGTTTCCGACTGAACTCACTCGGGAAACTGTTTAATAAATGTTCGAAAACATGTAATAAAAAGGAAATTTCAAACAGACTGTCTGAATAATAGTCCGTCTGGGTTAATGTAGACTACTATACATCCGTGGTTCCCACGTTCTACAGGGGAGGAGGGGGGAATTAATTCGAGAATGAGTTATGAATAGTGAATTTTTTTTGCATCTGTTTAAATGACAATTTAACTTTCTAATTCTCTTTTCTTTCCATTTCGATGTCACGTTCTTTGGAAGCTTGTTTAGACAACCTTGATGGCCTTTTAAGTTAGGTTTCCCCCACGCCAGAAATTCTTTATAACAAGAGTAGTAAAAATTACTCTTAATAAAAATAATATATAAATAAAATATGAAAATAATATATAAACAATATGCAAATAATATATAACAATATAAAAATAATATATAAATTACTCTTAATAAAAATAATATGTAATATAAACCTAACCTAAACCTAACCTACACGTCTTTAAAATCCTAATGCCTCATAATAATATATAATTCTTGTAATAATATTATTATTATATACTATATATATTATTATAATATTATAATATTATAATAATAAGAATTATATATTATTACGAGGCATTAGGATTTTAGAGAGGCTTAGGTGAGGCCAAAAAAAGATTGGGAACCACTGCTATACGTCAATGTATACAGTGTCATATCAAAAATAAAGTGAACGTCCGTTCTATCAAAATATTCTAGAAAAAATTTCTTTATACATTTGTATATAATGGTTAACCCTTTTACCTTTTGTAAAAAAAGTTCGTGCAAAATTTAAGCATCTTTCAGGCCATATAATGATTTTCATGATTCCTTATATAACTTGGAATTTTATTAAACTAATTAAACAATTTGCACTTCTCTCACAAGCGCGAAATATGAATCAATTATCGATATATTTATACCAAATATTCCAATTCAACTGTCTTCGTCACTGTCGAAGTATTTCGAAACATGAATGAAATTAAGAAAGAAACACGTTTTCGAAAAAGAAAAAAAAATCGCACGTAAGAGCACAATGTTTTCACAGATGAAAAACAACGAAGAACGTGCGTATAATAAAAGTATGTAGAGGTAAAGTGGAAACGAGCGATCCGTGTATTTTTTTTTTTTTTTTTTTTCAAAAAGACGATGGGCTAACAGTACGTATTAATAATTAATGCGAGTTCTTCTGGCTAAAAGCTTCTTTTACTTGTTAATTCACAGTTCCCCTTCCGTCTGCCCATTGAACACAGCATTAACATACGCAAACGAAGAAACGCTCGAAAATAAACCCGAAACGGTTTTATCTTGATTCCGATTACGAGCTTACGCGGCCCATTATGTGGAAATTGTGTCACTTTCTTTAACGACGGACGAGTTTTGTGCGTAAGATCGATGACTTTGTATATAATTTTATTTCATAACTTTCACGACTTTGTACAAAGAAAATAGACTGTTCAAGCAATTTTTAAGTATTTCAGTCACAACCTTGTCAGAATCTTGCAAATGATTCACTGAATTTATTAAGAGAACAATTATATCCTCGTAGAATATTTAACGTGCAGATCGAAATATTGATATATCCTTTTAACGACGTAACGGTATATTTTATGTATTTTATATTTATGTTAATGAACAATATCATGTTAAATAGCGAAGATACAAATTGCAATATTGTGCACTGTTTTATAAAGGTTTCGTAAAATATAGGATATCCAGTATGTGAGAAATAACTTAACTAAAATTAATGCCCTTTCTCATAGTGAACTGTCAGCTCACTGTAAAGAACTGTGAAGGTTCTTCAGGTTCAAATCTAGTTGTACTATTTTTTCCAATTCTTCACAAGATTACTATCAACTTGATAGCAATTGTCAACGTCACACCAAATTTAACAACAGCTGCTCCTATTCGCTTTATCATCTTTTTCATAATAATTTATTAGTCAATAATTTTTGTCAAATGAGTAATAACACATCGCGCGATAAGTCTCGATAAATAAATTTTTGTACATTTAATTAATACACTATCTCGTTAAAGGGAAAAAAAGGAACGAAATTTCAGATTAATTACTGAGATCTGACACTGAAAAATCCGGTACCGAAAAATTTCACTCCGAAAAATTATACATCTATATCAATATGTGTAAAAAATTCTACGTGATCGATGATGACTAAAAATCGCATAAAAAATGAAATCCTACGTTCACCCTGCACTCGACCAATCACGTGCGTTGACAATTGCATAATTTACCGTTTTTCTTCACGTTGACAAAAATTTTCCCATCAACTCAGCTTTTACTTTTTACGTTTTAAAAACAAGCTGCCGTCCTTAAGAAACTTGCAAATTGGCAAATAGAGACATTTATTTTTCACAGACAATTTTTGATTCTTCGGCAAAGTTTCTTCGACAAAATTCAACATCCTGTTTTTTTTTTCTTTTACATTGGAAGAACATTCTTCTTCCAAAAATATTATTTTAACGTATATCACTCCACGAGGAATTAAATCGACGAAACGTGCGTTAATTAATTGCGGGAATTAATTCGATCTGCTAACCGGGTGTCCTGAAAATTTTCCACTTTCCCCCGCGGGATAACTATTCGATCATAGATGCACACATGCGCAATTATGTAATAACGATAATCGATTCCACAAACGAGCGACACATCCAAACAGATCTGTTCGTTATTATTATTATATATTATTATACATTATTACGTGCAACAAATATAAGACAATTATCATAAATGATAGATTCTCAGAAACGTGCCAAATCACGGGTAATTTTCGTAACGAATCGTTTAATTACGATTTCAATTGCTATTTAACTTCCGTTCTAACGAATAACATTTAACAATGTTGCGAAATTACATCGATGATTATGCGATCGATATTCCAATAGCTCAACAGTTAAGCTATTAGCAATTATAATGCAATTATTTCGTAAATTTTATCTCGATATTCCGTATCATACAACTCGCTCAATCATGAATTTTCGATAAGACTGCAGGAAAGAATAACAATAATTTGTTTCCATTGATTTCAGGCCCACCGTCTAAGTAATAAAACTTGGCAACGCTCCTTTTATCGGCCAAGTTAAGAAACAAACGATCATTGTACATCGAAAAGAAAATACCTGTAAAGTGTAAACAGAGAAAGGATCGAAAGACACGCCACCGAGAGTAAAAAACTATTGAAATTACCTGCGAGTCCCATTTCCGAAGCAGCGACCGATATGATCTCGCTATCAGACCTCGCAGAGATCCTCGACCGATCGTGCACGAGCCCTTCGGATCGTCGTGAGAAAAAGCTTCCCACAGGTAACCTCCATCGTCGTTTTTATCGCCGGGGCGACGACCAGCGCGAGCTTAGCTTACAAAATAAATTACGTTACGGCGTGACCGCAGCCTTTAATTACGTAATTTCTCGGCCATCTCGCAGTCAGTCGTTTGCCGATCGAAATAAAAACACACTTACAACCCAGAATCGATTCGTCAACTCCGGTGAACAACGAAGCCGAAACGAACGAAGAGAGAATTGATCGGATTGAAACGCGTCGTAATCGCGGCAAACAGGTAGCTAAATATCACCGTGGAGATAACCTACGATCCTTTCGTGACAACGTCGCAGAGACGACTGGCGAGCAGCTGACGCGTTTTGCGCTCGGCTCGCGGCTAAGGAGTGGGGGTAAAGCCGAGTTTACCATAAGAATGAACATAGCGCGAGTCGCGGAGATAATTAGTGGTGGGGGGAGGAGCTCGGCTGCTGGCGAGTTAAGAGTGGGGGAGCTTAAAATTTGGCGGGTAAATGCAAGGGGTTGATCTCTGTTTCACATATTCTTGGGGTTATCTCGGCTGAATTCTCGGTAGGTTTGCAGCTAATTTTCCTTGAAAATGCTTCTCATCGGTGACATTTCGTTTGAAATTCGAGAGCAAGAAATCTCTGATTCGAATCTCTGAATACGACTGATGTCCGATTTTACCAAACAGAATGTACAATTGTACAAAACTATACTGGGGAGAGCAGAAACGAATAATTGCGAAACATTAGCGGAGATGGAAGACTGTCTCTGGTTAGCGTCTGGAAAGACACAAGAAGATGCTTTCTCTTCAGCTACAACCTTGATTGACCCTGAATGACTATGACTACTGAATTCGTTGGAACGTGGATTACAGAAACGTACTGTTTCTTTCAAAAAGCATCTGTGACTTCTCTCTTTTTCTCTCTCTCTCTTATAATACTTTTCTCTTCCATATTCATTTATAGAAAATATTTAGTTATCAGAAATCGTATCAGAAACTGCTTTTTGAGCTATCTGCTCGCGAAATACCTAAATATTTCCCCCTTCCTTTGCAATTAATTCTGTTTCTTTTTATTAAAAAAGCTGCTTTATATAACAAAAGAAAATATCCAAATATATTTGGGAAAAAATGACTCTGAGAGACTGCAAGATTACGCAAGTCGAAAATCGCAGGACATTACGTCACTGATCGCACGAAGAACATTCAAAATCATCAAACAGCATTTTCGCTTGAACAGAATTTACGTCAAGAGTAAAGAAACTTGGGGTCGAGTGACAGTGTGATTCAGAAATCCCTAACTTCGATCGTGAGCTACTTGCTAAATCATTTAATCTTCTTACTTCACGTCTGGTATACTTTCATATACACACGCAGAAATGTTACTAATAAGTTATTCGACGACTGACTCAGTTTCTTGAAATGTTTTCACTTCACAGGTGCAACGTGTTCATTTTGGTACATTAGTAAGTGATTTGATCGTTTAATTTCCTCCACTGGTACAATAAATTACGAATGAATCTTTGTCCCAACATTTCCCTAGATCAAGAGTATTTTTATTTCAATATTGTTTCGACAGAATAATCCAACACATATCAGCAATACACGAACACGTTTTCGATTAATCGACACACGTGCTACGCGGAGTAATCAGGAATGTAATCAAAATTTCGAGAAAGCATTCCGTCTAGATTGCTCAGCATCTTTTTACAACAAAGGCTTTTTCGATTAATTGGCTTTTCCATGGAGATACGTCTCCATCTAAGGAAACTCAGCAACGTACCAGAGGGAGTTAAAGAGAGACAGGGAGACAGGGAGGGAGAAGAACGAGGAAAATGGTAACAAAGCTGGTAGTTGGTAAATGAGTCAGTTTACGATAAACAGAAAGGAACGGAGTAATTTCTGCCGGCGAGAAGAGACAATGAGACAACCGTAAAATGAATCATTTTATATGCCGGCCCGACTATATCACGTAGCAAAGGATGATAATTATGTTGGTACGATACGTTGCACACACTTTGAAATTTCCATAATAACTTCATCGAAACACATATCAGAAATTCTCTTCCAGAGAATCATACGCTCTACTGGAAAAGCAAATCTAAATACGCAGAAACGCGCAAATTCAGTAAAGAAAAATAAGATTCGAATTAATTCGTGGGTGGGCTTTAGTATTGATTTAGTATTTAGTTTTGATCACGCTACGATAAATTGTTTTTCCTCAACAGTAGAAACATCGACGACTAAAGAAAGACTCATTTGAATTAGTAAGAAAATTTCAATTTTAAATTTCAATTTGAATTTGTAAAATTTCAGTGAAAAATTACAAGATTACATGTTTCAGTGATGTATAAAGTCTGAATTTTAATGTTTGTTGTGGCTCTAATTAGAAAATTAAAATTACAAAATTGGTATTTTAATCAGTCTAAAGTCTAACGTTTGTTATTGCGATTGAAGCGAATAGCGATTCCGAATAGCAAAGTAGCAAGTAACGATTCCGATAATATCAGAAATCGCGATTATCTCAGAGAGATCGCTCTCTTCAGAATTCATCCTTCAATTTCCATTTCATTTCTGTATATTTCAATTTTTATTTAATTTCTATATATTGTACAGTTGATGGCTGTTTTGGCCAACACGAGTTGGTTCCAACCCAATCGCTCAACTAAAAAATGCTATAATTAAAACGTCGATCGAACGGTTCAATCGATGCTTTAATCGTTCCTAGAGGATTGCTAATTGTAAGTAAAACAGGCAGGTCAGCGACCGCGAATAACAATAACGAGTGATCGCGACACAATAGTCGCAACAGATGAAGCGTGGTGGATGTTACGACTCGACTGCAAGCATGAAAAAACTCTTGGGCGAGCCAATATCGAAAAATAAGAGAAAATTTTTCACACTGACGAGAAACCTGAAATTAAATCGTCTTTTGTCTCGTCTCGCAATGCGCCAGAAAATGGCCCGAACAACATTTTTATAGCTGCCATGACTCGTAATCTTCTGGTGACTAGAAAGAGAAAAACGAGTGGATCGGTGCTTTTATATCATGTCTATTTATTGACGTCAAGGTTTAGGAATAAAGTTAATAGCAGCACTTTTATTATGGAAATTTATTTATTTCTTTATGCAAAAAGGGAAATCGCTCGTAAATGCAAATGCTCAATGATCCTCAAGTGCAATTACGTGTTGTTTTTGAAATCTCCTTTTTCTTTTAGGTAATATTGAATGGGCATTTGAAACAGATAAAAAAACAAATTTTTATAGCTTGAACATTATCCGTTATAAAAACGTTTTTAATTGATTATTTCCACTAATGCTTCATAAACAAGTACGTACATAACGCTGCAGAAGACTATTAACACGTTCTATTTAAAACTGATATCTTTTTTCTTGAGTTAAATTTAGTATACGATACATTTTCTTGCTACATTCTTTATATCACACTGGAATGTGTCGCAGTGCAGAGCTAATAAGAATTAACAATACAGCATGCGAAAATCTACTAAAAAGTTGTTTATTAATTTAAAAAAAAATTGCCAAATTTAAAATAGAAATTAAAAAATATTGTTCTACGTATTGGTTCTCCGCGTTTTAATTCTGTTATTACAATTATCTGCGTTCGCTGCATATCGCTGCGATTATTCCGCGTGATTCGAAGAATTAAAAAAATTTCAATGAACAGATTCTTTCTCCGTTCCGCGGAAATATATCCTATGAGATTATCTAAGAATTTTCTCCTCGAGAAGTCTCTCTCTCTCTGTTTCACTCAATTATTTCTAATAAGACAAAGTTTCTTACGAAAATCGTGCTTCTATGTTTAAAGAGAAGAAAAAAATGAACGTGCTTAATCACGGTCTACCATTGGTAGATAGCGGTAGAATTAAAATTAATTTCAATCGACTTCTAGGTTACCATCGTTCCGATTAATTAAGACAACGTTTAAACCAAAAAAATACGCGCTTTTCTTATCGGGTTGTAAATGACTACAGCCTTAAATCATGCCAATGAAAATAATGGTCGCTAATTTACAAAATCTGAAACAGATGATTATCGTTATCGTTGAACGATTAAAAGCTGACTGGACCGATATTTGTCATTTAGTTTTCATTTTATTTCGTTAACTAACTCTTTTAACTAATATGATTATACTTAAAGTTAAAAGTTATATTAATATAATTAACTAATATCATTATACTAGTATTATAATTAATTAATACTCCTGCCCCAAGGCATGGAAAAATTTGTAATTTTGCACTTGCTGAATTTTCAAGTTTACCGTTCTCATTGATGTACAATTACTCACGCTAATATCGCATTCCTCAATTACGCGACAATGCATACATCTTACCTCTGAGAATCACTAAATTTAACTTCGAACGTCGATATTTGATCTCATATACATAATTCAATACACATAATTCATTTAAGCAAGTTGAGAATTAAGAATAAAGAATTAAAAATAAAGGTTACACTAGCATTGCATTTTGCATATCTCGCTTTAATGTGAAATAATGGAAGGAGGAAACAATTTGGTATTTTAATATCAATTAAATGTTACAAACGTTTAAAAATAGCTGACAAGTTCTTAAACCGGAATCGATAAGCAACGTACCGAATTTAAAAAAATTACGGAATACTACCAACAAAACCTTATTGGCCAAGATATCGTTATTTTTGAAAAATCAAACACGATGCGAAGAAAAAGCGTTGTAACGAAACATTTCATTGGTAAGAACTACGCGTTAAAAAATGAATTATTTAATACGTATAAAAATATACCAAAGCTATACTTTCGTAAAAAAGCTTGTTCAAATTCGAGAATAAAGTAACCAAATTCAGACGCAATATTCAGTTTATACAATTCGTCTGTTTTGACGACCGAATGCGAATGATTATCGGTTTTAATTAAGGTTAATTACGGTCGACTTACCTAAAGCCTCAAAAAGCTGATCGTCGAACCGCATTTTGGTGTCCACCCTGTGGAATTCGAAATGGCCGAGTAAATTCAGCGTGAAAGCCGCGTGAACAGCACACAAACACAGGCAACAAATTCTCTTCACGTGGTCGTCATACTCCCTGTCACTGTACCGTCGATCGTTTCAAACGACGATGTTATCAAATTACCAAACCATCGCGCGCGGAGGTCGTTGAGTGACTACTGAACGTGGATCTATCACTTTTATCAGTTGCCCGTGTAGTAAGGGAACAGACGCGCGTGGTGGGGAGACGGTTAGCGCGGCGCGTGGTGGGGAGGCGGATAACGCGGCGCGTAGTGGGGAGACGGATAGCGTCGCGCGTGGTGGGAGGTACAGTCGCGCGCTAACCGAGCGACGCAACGTAGGAAGAGTACCCGCAGAGAAAGGGAAAAACTTTTATTTGTCAGAATGATTCAACCAGAATATTGAATTTAACTATACAGCTCCACGTTTCATTTAGCTGCCTATTTGCATTGGTATATTGGTATATTTGTCTATGCGTATTCCAACCTCTTAATCTTATTTACGCTTGTACATGAATCTAATTTAAACGTGATTTTTTTTTAATGTGTCAATTTCTTATTTATGGTTGGACGGTACAGAGCGGTATAACATGCAAAAATATGCAACGTGTGCAAAGTAAGTATGAATATCTGTCATTTTCCAATGTCACGCCGTAATAGATACTTGTTAAATGAATATTTAGCGATATTTTTAAATAATTCTTTTTCCCTTTTTTTTTAGAAACGCTGGAATAAATTTATGTCCGTTCTAACAATAGGCAGAACAATGATATAGTATCTTATTTGAATGATCATTTCAGCCCATTACTTGTACAAATGTTATCCCATTACTTATACAAATGACGATAAGAGACGCTGTAATGTAAATGCAATAAATAATTAAGTGTTCAGGTAAAATATGAAATTTATATCAAGGATAAACAGCTCGAATTCGAAGTTGAATCAGCGATGTCTAAATATCAAATCCTACAGAAGTAAATCTTATAGCAGAAATAAGTTTGTAACTTATTAAAGATTGAAACAACTATATATCTAATGGATTAAAGTTAAGGCGTATTTGGTTACAAGTTGAGTTTTGACTTCAATGTTTGATAAAAGAAAAGAAGATATCGGTCGAGAAGTGATAACAACAAAATTAAAGCGCTTTATCATCGGACGGATATTAATATTGTCACAGTGACGGAATTTAATTCGATGATAAAGTTATTACCTACAATATGTACCATGTATTAATCCCTACTTTAACAATGTTTAAAAATAAAACATTAGGTCAACGTGTTTTACAAAGGTCGAGTTACATAAACGATTAGATATTTTCATCACATTTCCATTGAACGCTTTATGTAAACATAAAATTTTATTATATGACATTAAAATTTGTTTCACTTTTACACAGATGGCAATTTAAAATTTATGCGCGGCAAGTCTTAATAATCATAATGTGATCGATTAGAAAGTGGCTTCGAATGAAAAAAAAAGAACAAGTTAGATTCTACTCCTTTCGCGAGATAGAATGCCTGCAGTTTTTCATGAAAAATTCAAATTTTTATCAACATCAAATTCAAAATTTTTCCATTGCTATACTGAACTCGACAATCATAGTAAAAATTATTATCTGTTTCATCAAAAGTAAATTACATCATATATATATATATATATATATATATATATATATAGATTGGATATTTGCGAAACTGTTGACGATGATATCAATTTTATTAAAAATTTCTGTTTTATATATATTTTATTAAAAATTTTATTAAAAATTTCTGTTTTATATATATTTTATTAAAAATTTTATTAGAAGTTTCTGTTTTATATATATTTTATTAAAAATTTTATTAAAAGTTTCTGTTTTATATATATTTTATTAAAACTTTTATTAAAAACTTCTGTTTTATATATATTTTATATTTTATATATATATACATAACAAAAATTTTTAATAAAATTGATATCATCGTCAACAGTTTCGCAAATATTCGAGGAGAATCGATTCAAATGAGATATCTTACATAAAAAAAAGAGAAAGAAATAAAGTTTTGATAATCACACTGGAAATGTAGTTCGAATAGGAGTGTCAGAGATGAAACGCTGTTTTGAACAAGATAAATTTGTTGATAACTTTCTTGGGATAAAATCAAGATTCAATATCGCACGTGATGAAGATTTCAAGATCAATCGATTGTAATATTTGCAATTAATTGTTTGCGCGAATTTATAAAAAAACACAATCACTCTGAGAGAAAAAAAAATTATTACACAGTGTGTGTGTGTGTGTGTGTGTGTGTGTGTGAGGCAATGATTATTTCTAATAAATGAAACATTTTAATTATTTCCACACCAAGGCGGCAAGAATTAAAGACACGAAAGAAAGGACAAAGATTTAATTAGTAAATTAGTAATTTAATAATTTAAATTAGTAAAAAATTTCGTATCGTTCCGAAAAGTGAGTTTTATCAGATGCCGATAAAGAAAGAAATTCCCCAAGATCTTTCCGAAGGTTTCTTCAAGGTTGATGATATGTCGGCGTATATATTTTTCGCATAATGTTCGTACTCGGTCAAATCCAATCACTCGTAGCTATTTGAAAAGGAGGAGAAACAAAGTAATACCGTGCAAAATCACAGAGACTGTTCCTTTCTTCTTTCGAAAATTCGACTTCCCTTTAAAATTCTATTTCAAATCGTCCTTTGACGGAAATTGTTGAAAAAAAAGAAGAAGAGCGACGAATTGACAAATCAAGCGGCACGTTTCACGCGCATGGCGAACTGAAGGTTGCTTACAACAAAGTTTATAAACGAAGGGGTCACCTCGAGATAACCCCTCGAGAATTCCCGCCACATTGATTATACGGCGTACGTTCTCCAAGATGTCTCCTCGCAGCTAATTGGCTCGCACCTTTTACCGCGCAAAATAACAAATGACGAAATTCTTTTTACACCGAGGCACCCTATCTAAATTCAGAACTCCGAGTTCAGAACTCTTTCCTTTTAAAATACAAAAATTCAAGCAAATTACGTTTCTTTTAAGCATGCGACCGGTTCTCACATAACCTACAACTCTGCTCTATCGTTATTTTTCCTTCGAGCTGTCGATAAAGGGAGTAATCGATAAAAAAGAAAGAAAAAGTTATCGACACAATTAGTGAAACGTATCTAGATTATTAGGATTAACTTCATTGTTGAGCGTTATCGTTGGTAATCATCGAATAACAACCAGGAAATTTTATTATTATTCGCGAGATACGGTAACGTAATACATGTTCGTATTGCAGCTATTTGTATATCAGGGCGAGCGTGTCTTTAAAATAGAACTGAAACGAATTGAGCGTAATTTTTTACCTATTATCAGTCGTTATACTTGGAGTATCTCCATCAGTCAAATCTTTCGAGTCGAGCACGTTACTCCTCCAGGGATCGATCGATTTAAAAAAAAAAAAAAAGTAGGAAAACTTCCATACAAAATAATCACGAAGCTCTCGCCATTGTTCTCCGAAAATAGTGAGCACTAATTGTAAATATTGATGAATCACAATTTACAATCTATTTACAATTTACAATTTCCTTTTTTATCAATAAACAGCTGTGTTTGCCACTTATTTACCACGTTCGATAGGAGAAGTAAACCTCGTGAGTCAAGGTTGACACTATTTCTAAGCGGTGATAATTCGAGAAAATTCGTGATTACAACCGTATTAACCGAGATAAGGAGATTATGTAAATCATATTCCTCATAAATAATTACGTGTGTAAAAAATGAATCACACGAAATGGATTATTTAACTTGGACACGATAAAGAAAGAAAATTTAAATAAAAAGACGCGTGTACGTATCGTCAATTTTTACCATTTTAATGTTAATTATAATATTCCTTCCCCCTCGCAGTTCCTTATCGCGGTTGATATTTCTGCTCGAATGAAAAAATTCGTCAAAACTATTACAGAACGAAACTTTATTCCTCTCTTTCTTCTTTTCAGACATTTGCATTTTCGTTTCGTTTTAGTTTTGTAAAGCCTTTTAAAAAGATGCGAACATTTTGCCAGCTTTGAGCGCAAGTTTATTCTCTGGGTAGAAAATTAGGTGCAGAAAAATTACGAAATCCCGGCATGTTACTCACGTACATGTACGCGAGAAAGGATTTCTAAATTTATTCGTGAAAAACAGAGGATAAAAAAGAGCTACAAAGGAGGCGTCCAGCGGTAGAATGGGATGACAAATTGGCACAGAGAACACGTAAATATTAATATTCACCTAGGAGAACAACGTACGTTCGCCAAATCATTGTACAGATACTCAAAAGGATTGAACATGGAATTTTGCATCGTGGACAAGATTAGAAGCGAACCGCGACTCTGTGTCACTGTTGGCTAACGTGTTGCTTATCTCTATTTGTCAAAATATATATAATTGGAGAAATCTTTTTGTCAAATACCGCGATAACCTTTTTAATTTTTAATAACTCGTATCTCTCGTGTACCAGCATGATCGTTTCATTCTTTTCTCTTATTATCTTCTGCGTGTGTATTGGAGCAAGCTAAAATTACCGATTTACTTGATTTTTAAATAAAAATCTCAACGCTACAGATGAAAATAATAAATCTCCTCGAGATCTCCTCTATTACCTCCAGTGTTTCAATTATATTTGTAAAAATCTGGATCAACGTAAAAAAGTCCGCAATTGACTGATTAGTGATCCTTGTCATTTAGGGACAATCTCAGGGATACTTTGACTTTTTGATCTCTAAATCGTTAATAAATCTACAAAATGTGCAAACGCGGTCATTTTGACGACTCTGCTCTATTGTTGTTATCAAATTCCGACGACGACTCTTTTCTTTCTCGATATTCTTCAATAAAGATCACTTATGCATAATCGATACTTTTGTGCGTTGGGAAACGACAGGAGCGTTGCAAATCGTTTCAAACTTCTTTGCCACGAAGAATACATTTCATTTGGATGAATACGTCAACGTCTGAATGGAAGTTTAAATAATGAGTTTGAATAATAAATACGAATACACGTGTAATTACGTAAAAACAAATTTATAACAACCAATTACGGACGCGGAAATTCCCTTCTTCTGCATGGATATTATTATCATTGCCGTTTTTTTATTGTACAGAATATTGTACGTTTTACGAAGAACGACGTACCGACAAATGCGAAATAATCTTACAGGCAACGATATTTTTCGCGTAATTATAATTTTCGCCTCTATTTTTTAAAATTTAATTTTAAATGGCGCGCAAAAGTGTTAATAACCCGCCAAATTCAATTGTAGCGGGTAACACCAGTATTAAAATATCACATCTAGGTAATGTTTGTCGTAAAAAAGAGGGTTGATAACGATACGCCAGATTCAAAGTCTTGATAAAAAGAAAAAATTACATCGGTAATCTGCACCGATCTGCCAATTCGTCGTCGATGATATCGCGCGTAGATAAACGCGCTCTCAGAAGCTTGAATTCGTTTAAGGTAAAGAGGGTGAAGACGCGAGCACACGAATGAATTTAGCTTGGCTGCTGCGCAGCCAAGGGTCCTCGGGTTATCTCGAACAGAGCAGATGGAACTTTATCACGCGCGAGTCTCGCTCCGTTTCACGCTGGATTTTTGCGAGACACACGTCTGACAGACGAACACACACATGCACGCTCGTGTCAATAGAACGTCTGTGTTAATTGCGTAACTATGTATCAATTCACACCGTCAACACTTTCGTAATTAATGAAACTCGTTAACTGCAGCGAATACCGTACGAATTACATTATTAGATTTGCATTGGATATGAAATGTCGTTGAATAATATTTACCAGATCAGACGTAGATTTAATTTAAAAATCTTCCACAGGTTTAATGAAACCACGAAATTTCGAAATACCGTGTCCGTGTGATGTAAGAGCAAAACAGAATTAACAAAGAGTTAAAGCTCGAAGCTCATCGAAAATCCAATAAAGTGTGGATTGTGTATCAAAACGAAACCTCAAACGAACACCAGTTTTTGCGAAAACTTAGACTTGGACCTTAGAACTTTGAAATAAAGATTTGTGCAGTTTTTTTTTTCTTTAGTTAGCAAAGAAAAACAAAAGAAGAAAATTAAAATGTCGCTCACCGTCTACGGAAGAAGAAGAAGAGTTCATTGATGGTCCTTCGATGTTCCGAAAATGTTTCACGTGAGTGCACATGCGCGATTGGTAACGTTTCACGTGATTTTTACCTTCGAATCAACCATTAGTCGACAAATATTTCAAAAATACGACTGCTATGCGATAGATATGCTTTTCTTGGTTCGTTATCATTGAGAAATACGTTGACTTTTCCTTTTTCTTTTTTTCTTTGTATCCCTTTTCAGTGAAAATTAGGCAGTTCTCATGTTGACACAAAGATGAGGGGAAATTGTTGACCTGTAACAGAAACGGATGGTTAAAATGAAACGAATTACTTACTTTACTTTATTATAACTTGAAATAATCAATTTTTTGTAAAATTAAACGTCCGTAAATTTATCGAAAAGTGATTAATATTCATAGTTTTTCTAATTCCAGATATTTATGTAAATTTATAATTTTATGTTAAAATTTATTAAGTTCAATATGCATGTAGTTTGAATATTTAGTTTTAGTATTTAATATATTTACATTTTGCTGAGATCGATAAAAAGAAAAACGAGAGAATATTGAGTCACTGATTGAGTCAATGTTTTTAAACGAATCAATTGATTGTAAAAAGCTACTGATTTTAATACTATAAAAAAACCTTCTGATACACGTTCAGTACTTCATTCTATCGACGAGAATTATGACATACCAATTATTCCGTTCATTTCTTCCTCTCGCAAACACATGGAATATTTCACATAAAGAAACCGATTATTGTTATTTTCGTACATACATATTCATGATTTAATTTTACAAACGTAAAGCGTCGTATTACATTTTATATTATGAAATAAAAATTGAACATATATATATATGAAATATAGTTTTTTTATATTTTTAACTAATCCTTAAAAATACACGTGTTTCGAGAATTTAAAAGTTATACTGTCAAAAAAAAAATTCACGTATAATCAATTGAAAACAAATGCATTTCCCTTACGTGACACATAAATCGTTTATAAATTTAATAGTACATCATTCTAGCTTGTTGTTTCCTCTCATAAGTATCTGGCTTGTTTCAAACAACCATCATTTTATTATATAAAAATCATGCAATTTACTAGTTATTTCACGGTCAAATGAAATGATTGCAAACTGCAACGAAAGAAAGATGATTCGTGTCCTATTTTGTTAAAAAGCGACATCTGCGTTCGAAAACACGAACTAACCTCCAATATCCAATATCCGTTAAACCTTAAAGTTCAACCTAAAAAAAAAAAAATGACTTCATACAAGAATAATATCTCTTTTTCCACATTGCTTGAATGTTTTAATCTAGAATTGCTCGCAAAATTGTTGAAACACATATAGAAACCCTTTTACGAATGTATCGTGTGTTATACGAAACGCAATTGTTGATTTTCCATTAGCACCGTAACGAGATACGACCAAATGTAAAAGCTTCCTGTAATAAGTGTCCAAATACCTTTGCGAGCTACGTTTGTAATTTAAATTTTAGTACCTACAACGCCGATGGAAAAAAAAGCGGCGTCCCCTCCACGCTTCAAACGTTACACACGTGAACGGGTCAGAGGATTCGGTAAGTAAACGTCGGGCAAACGTGACCAATTCCGAAGGAAGTTGCATCGATAAGAAGCACCATCGGCGACAGACGATCGTTTTTCCGGAAAAGGACAAGACCGTGGATCGTTTTCACTCGTGGTTCGCGTGTTCGCAGGCATATCTTGCCGATAGTGAAGCAAATCCATCCACTAATTGTACGCGACGAATAAGCAAGTACGCAAGAGATAATGACGATATTACGCACGCGCGGCACCAGCTGATGGCGGGTGAAACGAAGCAGCACCCGCGCGCATGCGCAGCCCCGACTCAAGATGCTTAAGTCCGACCAGCCGGAAAGCAATCGCGTTACTGCTGCGCCGACCGTCGTCGGCGTTTGACGCATCTTTGGATTATGCGCGCGTGGGGACAACGTCGCTTGATTTCCTGTTCCGTCTATCCATTTCACGCAGAGACAGATATGTTCGTTCAAACGTACACGTACAGTAGCTCTCGAAAGTATTCGAGCGCTTCCAATCTACATCGTTAATAAATAAAACGCACACCTTAAATTTAAGTTTTCAAAATAAGATTGTACGTAAAGTCTAATGTTAGCCGAGCGTCGCGTATGCCGAATTACGAATGTTAATCGAAGGCTCTGCGTAACATCGAACTGGTATATCCACCGATGTCATGTATTTGCATGATCAGACATGGATCAATGTTTACATTTGCATGCACGTTACGTTTAACTAGTACGTTGTAATCAAACTAGTTTTCGTCGATTATTGGCTTGTTACTTACTTGATTAAGCTGGTTATTTAATAAAAGGGGACATGAAAGATAATAAAGATCGATTTTACTAATTCGATTTGTAAAATCGATGATTTAGGGTATCGTATTAGAAATTTGTCGATATTATAACATAGAGAATTAATATTAAAAAATATAAATACGCAATTTGAGGTTTATTAGTAATAAAGTTTCAACAAATTGTTTTCTTTATTTTCAAGAAGAAATGACAATTTGAAGTTGATTTTTTTAGTATGATGTTTCTATTCTATTTACACATACACACTAACCCATACTTTGTCTCGGCACTGTTACGAATGATTTTGCACTTCCCTCTTTAACGAATCGCTATGTCACTATAGTGGTTTCATAAGGATAACTAATCTACTAAACTAAAGTAAAAAGACATTTAGTAATATTTTTATTGTCCCTAATTCGTGTCGACTCTATTTATCATTATTAGTGATTTATCGTATTGAAACCATTGATATGAGCATAAATAATTCATATTTTTTAATAAACGGCAGTCTGTGTTACGCAAAAGCATTCAATTAATAATTTGTAATTATCGCAGTTAATTTTCTTCGATGATTTCTGGAAATTTTTGATAACAAGGTATTACTTCCAAAGATAATTCTTATCGCCATAAATCAGTAAAATAATACAAAACAATTGACAATTGTGAAAGGTTAATTGTAAATAAATTTTTTTTATCAGAAAATAAAAAATAATAACAATTGGAAAAAGAATTTGTGTTTCCATATCGTCATTTCCTGTGCTTATATTTTGATTCGTTATAACTTAACTTTTATTCAACAGTCTAAGAAGTTTAGTAACTCTAAATTAACCTATAGGTTTCAAGAATATTTATATTTTACTAACCTAAAATATAAATCTAAGTTCAGTTGCATAAAACGTATATGTAATATATATGCAATGTATAATTAATGATAATACATAATTTATTACATAGTTCAATATTGAATATCTTATATTAATTGCTTAGATATACATAAATATAATGCAAAAGATATTGTAATATCCTTTACACAATGACAGTAAATACATTATATAATAAATAGAATAATAAAAGTCTTTTATCAATAAATAAAATTATATTTAAATTATCAGAAAATGTTTCTAAGAAACCCAATTTATCCATTTGACCTACCAAATATATAACTATGTGATCAAATTATACCACATTTTAAACATAATACTTATATTATTTCAATACACATTGCTTTCAAAGAACATGAAGATAGAAAAAGACAAAATCAAGATATATGAGTGCTTAGATCTTGGAAAATATGAGATCTCTGTTTTTAAAGTGGCAAAGTATTCTCTCATGATACACTACATAAATATTTTTAGGCATGGAAACTTTTATCAAATTAAAATTATATGTACATACATATATATATTACATATTAAAATCAAAATTGCAAAAATATTAGGAAGATATAAAACTAAATTTTTAATTTTTAGTTTAATTAATTTGTACAATATTAACATTATATCTGGAAAATTTTCCTCCTAATTCAAACTACTTCTACATTTACATATCTACATAATCTACATCGTTGATTTTATCATACATATTCTTAGATATTTCAGCTTATTTTTTTATATTTTTTTATAGTTTTCGCATTAGTCTCTCTTTGACGATTATAGCATAACTAACACAAAAAAACTGAGCAAAATGCAATGAGTCGTCTACCTTGAATAAATGAATTAGCTTTTTGTACAATAAAATTATTAAAAACCTGAAAACTTGGCAATGATCGTCTCAGACTAACAATTTTCATCCATGCAGGCATTATCTCTTACAAAATATTATATTATTTATTTCCGATAGGTTATAAACACAACTTGCGAATTATTTCGTTCTTATTTTATTTTAATAAACAGTATTAATAACTACACTTGTCAGCCAATTGATACGACACAAATAAATACGGCCAGATGAATGTAGCCGGTGAAATGGGATTTATTTGAAAAGTAAAACACCAAAGAGGCATATTACACAAAACACGATATCACTGATACTGCACAAGGGAAGATTCGTTGATAATGATGTCTTTTTTATTCTTTTATTTTTACTTGGCAGTTCATTTAAACATATTTACACGAAATTTACTTTTGAATAGATCAAAACTGAAGATTAATAAAATATACGTATACTGTATGTACTTATACGCAACACATCATACTTTGCGCCTTCATGCATCAGATGTCACTAGAGCTTCATTAATCGGCCACTGATTCAATCAATTATCAAACGAAATGTATATTTCTACGAAAAGTCTATAAAAACTTTCTGTTGCTGTTTAAAATTTTAGTTATTATACTTATAAAAAACTTGTATATATTATAAATTGAAATTCAATACGATTATTATCTTCCCGAAGTTTTCAGATTATAGCACGCGTTCGCATGAATGTATTGTATCAGTCATTAAACGTAGTTTATGTCATAATATTAAACTTTTTAAATTTGACAGTAAGCACAACAACTTGCTCTTATCGTTGCAATTGCTCAGCGAAAGATTAATTGCAATTGAAAATTTTCTTAAAAAAATTAAGTGCATCTCTATTGTTTGCGATATCGATCAATTCTATGATAAATACATATAATCACGGTCTCGTGTATATCAATAATTATATAGCAAAACATAATATATATACATGATTTACATCTATAGTAGTTGATTGGTAAACTTTTTGCAAAATTACAATAATTTTATAGAAGATTTATATAATAAAACGTAATATTTTACGTAAGAAAATGCATTAATAGTAATTCGTTTTTTTTCCAAATATTACGCAAGTATCTTTACTTTACTTTACTTATTCTAAGGTAAAAGATGAAAACTACTAAAATTTTCTTTATAATATCTTCGACATTTCAACGTGTGCATTTTAATATGTTTTTAAATTTTGCGCCTTTGATGCTATTGATCACAGAATTCTCCAAATGTTTGGAAGATGGCGCGTTTGTTTAATCTCAATTTCAATTACCGATAATTACAGTGCACCGAATTTTTTAATTAAACCGACATAAATTTCAATGCTATTTTAAATTACTGTTTATTTGTATTAAGTTTAACGTTATATACGAATTTTAAGATTTTAAAGAAAAAAATTCAAAGAGATTATAATTTAGGAATTATTTTCTACACCCTTTCAATGATGACCTACGTTTTACTATCCAGAAAGAAACAAACTATTTAAAACAAATATTTACATATATCACAGACAGAGTGCATATACACGCCGTCTATGGCATATATTTACGTAAAATTGATTTTATCGACAATGCAGTCTATCTTTCTTCTTCCTTTATTCATTTTTCTTTATTATGGCCTACTTTGAACGCGTTAGACATGGATTTAAATTTCCACAGAAGAAACATCGTAGCTTATTACAATATTTCCGACAATTATAATAGAACAACTCGAACTTAGCATCTTGAATAATTCCTCCACATCCAAAACGAGCATTTAATTCAAAGTATGCTTACAACAAGATAGCCTTGAATATATAAATACGTATATAAATACCCATGTTCGAAGCTACAAATCCTTAATTCTCCCATGTATAAATACAAGTATAAATATTCAACATCACTTCAACATTCAAGGCCACAAGATGTTGAATCTCCTTTTACGTTTACCGGAAAATGAAATGAAACTCAATCAAACGAAATAAATTGTTCTGCGTAAATGTATCTCAAAAGTTAACTTGCCTGTGCGTACAGCACAATATATACTTTCGTATACTTTGAATAATTTGATTATAATTATTATTCTCTCTAGCGAGCAAGGACACAATCAGAGGAGAAAGTAGGAATTCAAATTTACGCGCGCTACATCGATAAGATCGTCTAACCTGACCGACCCCCCCTCTTTCGCGTCTTATCCCGATCGATGCTTCCTTATCGACTGTGCAAGTCAGTCCTCTCAGCAGTCTCGAGCACCGCAGTTCTCGTGACACATTGTGTCGTATTGTGTCGTAATAACGGATCTCGAGAGGTTCTTTCTTAAAAAAAAAAAAAAAAGAAACAGGGAGAGAAAGAGAGAGAAAAAAGAACGAAAGTAAGAGAGGCGATTCGCCAGCGCGAGAGACACGTTTTGAACACGACCGGATTGGCGAACTCCAGCCGTGCGTGTGCAATGTAAAACCCATGACGAGCCCGCGTGTGTGCCGTTAACTGGTGTGGACAACGATTTCAACCGAGGAAAGTCTTACTTTCGGCACAGCCTTCCGGTTTCTCTTCTCCTCGCAGTAGTTCTTACCCTTTCCTCTCTCCCACGCAAATCGAGAGCGCAGATATGCGTTGAGCGACCGGCGCCGGTCTTCATTTTCCGAAGTGTCGTGTTCCTTCGTTTCGGTGATGGATTAAAAGGGCAACGTGGTGTCCCCTCAGTCACTTTCAGGTGAGTCCATGTCGATAGAGCCACATTTTCTTACAGAAACATCGACTGTCTGAACATCGAGCGCAGTCGATTTTTCTTTTATCTGTCGCGCGATATTCTGTAATATCGAACAAACGTCGACTTGACCTCGCGTGTTTCTCGTCTCGAAAAAGTTAACGGGAATGGATGACAGATGTGATGAGGGAATCAATGGTTACGAAGAGGGAGAGAAAAAGAAAGGAAAAGAATGAACGGCGAGTATTTAAATTCACGAAATATCAGGCGTGCAAGTAACCCGGAACGAAATAAACGTACATATATCTCTCGAGGATTGTACGCGAAACGTACATTTGTTATCGATAAGAACTGGGAATGTGGCGATACACAAAATTAGGAAATACCGAGTGTATGAAAAGACGTGAATTTAGTTGAGATTAGATAGAAGTACGTGCGTAAATGAGTAGGATTTATGAACAGAAACGAGAGAGTTTAATAATTTTGGTTAGTTGGAGAAAAATCGAGGTGTGAACAATTTTATTTCCAGTTATTTTTTCGACATCGAAATAAATTAACAGCAGCGAAATAGGTACGTATGAATAGACGAATGAACGTAGGATCTTAATGAAGTTTTGATGAAATATTAATACAACTAGTACTTTAGAAAGTTAACTTTATAAACAAAGCATCCATTGTGTAAATAAACGTGTGTGTACATGCGTCTCAGTCAGGTAATATATAGATAATTAAAAATTTGATTAACGAAGTGCTTAACGCATAAATCGATTAATGAAATATTTAACATACAAGGCAATCGATTGACGGAGTATTTAACACGTAAAGCAATCGGTATGAAATTAGTGTCTGCGAAAATTCGTTTGTCGATAATGTAGCTCTGAAATTTACCATCGAAACGGTATTAGTTAAAGAGAAACTGAAGTTAGTTTAGTAAAATGAGAGGTTAGCTTTGGTTTCTCTTTCAGGTCCGCGCCGGACAGTGAATTTATCAGGCAGCCGGTGTCGGCGAAATAAAAATACAAAAAAAATTCGATGAATTTTTCATGGAACAAAGTTTAAACACTCATCACGTGTGATTTCTTTGATCTAACGTGGAATCAATTTTGCCTGATTGATTTTATCTCGCGCAAATATTAATGCATTTATTTCCAACGTTGAGAGATAAGAAAAAACTGCGAAGTATACTCAATACTTTTAACAAACATTTGAAGCATGATCCTCCCTGTTTGAAATATTCATCGTTTCCGTTGGTAAATATTTTAATGATTCAAAAATATAAATAGGTAATTAAACGAAAAAAGAATGATTGAATGGCGTTCGATTTTAATAAATATATAATTGAAAATTATATTCTTATTATTTTATTTTGAAATGTATAGAACGTTGTATGTGTGTATGTTCATTCGCTTTTTCATTTCGAATCGTTTAATCACCGTGCAGACAGTGCGGTGATAAAAACAACGATAACGATAAGCGTGGAGAGTCCCATTTGTGATCTCCAAGACGGGATTATGAAATTATACCCACAAGATGCTCGGGCATGTAATCATGTTGCATCATTGAAAACTGAATTTAATAAGGGTAACCCCCCGAGGCGGGGACTGTCTGTTTTTATATTCGTGATAATTTTGCTAAAATATTTCATCGCTAATGTAACTCTGTTCGTCTCTGAATTCACTGGCTAACATTGACAAACGTACCGCGTGCTCGTATCTCGCGGATCGATACGAAATTACGCGACAATAACAGTGAAAACAACAAAGCGTTACTACGTTGCCAGTGATCCACGGTTGGGAACCCGTTAAGTATGTATATACGTACATGCATAGTTCCTACTTGTGTGTAACAACTTTCGAACATCATAAAAGAACGAACTGTCCATCGTTTTAAGTGAGTCATCCTTTAACTGCAACCGACTGATTATATAATGAAGAAATGTATAGCAACACGCGGGTGAGCCACGTCCACTGTGCAAAGAGGTGCGCGTCCGTGTCGATGTTCGGGCCATTGCATTTGGAATCGATAGAGGTAGCAAGACGTATTAAATTGGTCAAAAAGTAACGATCGTTGGACCGTCAGACTCTTAAACTAAACTTTGAAGGAGAGAGATTCGTACTCGAAATATAAATCGTACATTTTTACACGGATAAGGGGGAGAATTGCTGTATATCTTATCAATCCTCGACGTCTTGAAGATTGTCGAGAAGTAAATAAAAGACGATCGAGACGATCCGAAAAACGTCCTACATACAGTATCTCTCCTCGCGTGGGTTATCTTTCCGTTTATTGCCACGTGGTGGAGTAGCGCCATGTTATTATTTTCCAAGTTGTTTATTCACAACAAAGAAAATTGGATTAATTGGAATTGAAGTTTTTTGGTGTCGGCCGCCATTTTGACAAACGTATTATTGCGAAATTTTACTAATTTTAATACTCTCGTACTGATTCGAAAGTACAGGGTGGGGCAAAAATCACTTCCTACTAAAATAAATACATAATTTTTTTATTACATCTTTTTTATATATAATATAAATATAAAATATAAATATAATATTATTTATTTATATATTTTTATATTTCGTATAATATTTTGTATATAATTTTTTTTTTTACACGTTAAAGTACATAATGTTTGAACTTAAGTTCAATTTAAAATTAGTTTTTTCTCATATCTTGATATTTTGTTAAAAAAAAATAGGTGGAAAGAAACTTTTGGCCCATCGTGTATGTGTGAAAATCACGAGATACATTTTCTATGAAAACTTTGTTGCATTATTTTAAATGTTACAATTTCAGTCTCGACTTTCATCGTGGCTTGTTTTACTTTCTACAGATCGAGTCATTCTGTCGATTCTAAGGACACGTTAAACGAATTACATAATACGCTACTGCATATTACGGATATTACATGTTACTTACATCGTCGATGTCATTTACAACGATAGAAACCTGTTCTAAATTTTCGAAATCTTCGTTCGTTCAAAGAGCAATTGAGGATAAATTACATTTCAATTTAAGTGGGATTTTCATCTGATGTAAATGTAAATTTCTTAATACAGAAATCCGAAGGTAGTGTAACTTTGAACACAAAAAGTACTTAAAAAAAAAAATCTAGAGCACGATTTAAAAATTGATCTAATCATTGTTGCTGAAATTATTTCGATGAAATGACACAAGTCCAAGACGCAGAAGAAGCTCGTTGCAATTTTAAAGAATTTTCGAATAAAATTGTATTATTAAGTAAAATAATGAAGATCATCGTAATCGTTTATGATCTTCTTTAAATAGTCATTCGCAAGTTAAAAAATATTTCTATCTTTATGTACGCAGATTACTGATTCAACCAACGAATTCACGTCACGGTAATTAAATACCAGTGGATGAATCATTTCATAGAAACTTATCATGGATCATTTTATTTTATGTAATGTTCTGATTCACGGATCATCGTACATTTATAGCCTCGTGAAAAGCGTGAATTCCACAATGAGCAAAAACATTGATAAATCATCTACGTTTATCATTTTTCCACAACGTTCGAATTACCAAATCGCGAGTCAATTCGTAAACGTCGAAACAAAAAAAAAAAAAAAAGATGATTTCAATCGAAATAGATACTGTTATTTTTGCAGTTATTAAATACTCTTTTTTTTTTTTGTTTTTGTTTTTATGAAAGTAGGATATAAGGTTGATCAGTTCATTTAAAACAACACGCAACGCTGTCTCGCGTCAAGAGAGTAATGATCGCTTTCATACTTTTTTTTTCCTCGCCACTGATTATTTATAGAAAGGCAATCGTTGATTCTCTTACAAACACACGTTATGTAAATTCAGTTTACGCACGTATTGTATACATTCGTGTAAAAATGCATTAACAAACAACAGAAAAAAAAAATCACTAAAGGAAAACAAGTCGAGAAGCGAAAGAATAATACTTTTTATCATATTATTAATTTCATGTGCATTTAGTGCATATGCATGTATCTCGTACGAAATCGATGCTCGTTATTCAGATTTCTCGCTTCCTGTGTACTAAAAATAAATGAAATTTTGACATTGATCAAAATTTAGTTGGAATTTTTATCAGTAACGCGATAACAGTGATGTCTCGTTAGGATACAATTTGTCAAATAAAACACACTATACATAAACGCACTATTTCATTAAATAAACATTATTTTATAAAACATACTTTATACTTTATATTTACATATAAAACATATTTTATAAAAATAACATTATTTTATTAACACATTGAGCCCCGCGCCGATTTTGCTGCATTTTCCGTTCTCCCCGGAGCGGCCGAGCGCTTAGGCGATATTTGAGACTGCTGAAATAAATAGAGATATGAACGTAAAACACGTGTCAAGTCTAAAAGCGTTCAAAAGACGTCCAAAAGGCGATCAGTTAAAAAAAAGACAAGGAAATTCCTATGCCTATTGAAAAAAGAAAGGTTCACCAATTACAAAAAAGAAGGAGATGTTCACAAAATTTGAAGATATTGTTCGGGATGTTACAACAATAATTCAACCATATACGGACGTAAGATTGCCAAAAATTTGACTAAAAAAGTCGTCGTATTTTTGTTTGAAATGTTTCAATAAATTTCATTGAAATTGCTACATTTATTTTCTAACTTGTTACTGTCGGTTCCAGTTACTTGTTTGTTACTGTCGGTCCCAGTGACTGTCGTTTTCCAAACGAAAAGTCCAGTGTCGGTCCCCAGGGACCGTATTAAATAAAATTTTGAAAGATGTATATGTTCGGAAGAGTTTCCATGCTACAATAGCAAAATATACCTACGGTCTAAGTGCAGGTACGTCCGGGAAGATTTATTGGTTTAATGACCCTTAGCAGGCCTATATCGCCTATATGGCCAGATTTCGGGTCTTTGTTCTAAGCGGACAGCGCCCTTGACCGTGGATTTAAGCACGGTAATAAAGCACTTTTCTGAATAAATGAAAAACATGTGCCAGCAAGGTCGCCTAAGTCGGCGACGGATACCTGGCCCGTCGTGCCCCACCCTGGACCCTCGATCTTCCGAAGTCGAAGGAAGGGGGTCCAGAGCTTTCGTGCCTTCCTTGGGCTTACAATTTAGAATCACTTCGACTTTGGGGTAGAAAAGTTCATTTGCGACAAGAGAGTTACCACGGTTACCACGAGAGGACAAGCTCCCAATATGAGCACACGTAATATACAGTCCACACATTCTTTTCTAAACACGATCTCGTCTCGCCACATACGCGCGTGAACAGTATATATATATATATATATATATATTTCAAAATTTTATATATATTTATGTATATATATTAAATATAAAATTTTATTTAATAAAACAGTGTCATTGTGTTATGCGTAGTGTCAGTTTTATTTAGTGAGTTACATCGGTAACAGATATAAGATGTTGGAATATTTTCATTAATTTATAATATTGGAAATAATATTTTTCAACTGTGCCAATTTTAAAAGATTCTAAAATTTATGATATCATAAATTAACGACACGTTCTCTCGGCGCAATGAAACCGTGTTAAACGCAAGTAAACGAATTTGTTTGCCCAGGAAGCAGGAAATCGTAAGAGCTGCGAGGATGCCGATGGAATTCTTGGAGCGACTTCCAATCCCGAATCTTCGAGTGTATACGGCAATAAGCTTCAGCGTGTTATCCTGCTCGGTGTATTACGCGGTTCAGATCATCAAGGACCCAGCGTGGAGGAGCAACCACACTTATATTGAGACCAAGAATGAATCAACTAGCGACATCGACTCTGATCCGAGAAATTTCGCTATGCATCTGAAGGAGCTACTCGAGTGCATGCTGGACGAGCCAGTTTGCATCTGGGTAAGTGCTGTACGTCGATTTGAAATTTGTTTCTTTTTTTCTCTTTTAATTTATAAAATTACATTTTGTAAACTGTGCCAATTTGTCAGTTGTTTTAAAAGATTCTAAAATTTATGATGTTACAAATCACATCTTTTGCAACAGCTTCGATAAAACTGTGCCAATTTTTCAGCTGTTTTTCAAAGACACCCGATATCCTTTAACCTGCCATTACCATTTTCAATCGTATCGCGTTCAATCGCAGAGCAGCTCGTTTCAATCAAGACGTCAAAACGGAAATCGTCAAATGAAAATCATCTCGTGATTTCCTCCTGCGTTGACGTCAATCATGAACCCGGGAGTCACCCGTTAGATACATCGAAGAAATGTGAATCTATTTACCGTGCAATTAAATGACTGTGCAATTATTTTTCACGCATGCATTTTCACGTATGCAGAACTATATATATGTACTTAGCGACAAGCGGAACTCGCTGAAGTCACGCTACACGGAATTACTTTTACATATATTCGAATGATACGATATTCACGTACATATATGTACCACACACGCGCGCGCGCGCGCGCGCATATTGCAAACTTTCACACGATTGTGATTATAATTGTGAATGTGAGAAATCGAAGATAACACTCACGTCCTATATTCCTGCCAGAAAGTTCTCGAGAATTCAGTCAACTCGACATTTTCGTCCGCTTTTTTCATCGCGAATAATAATTTGTTTCTTTTTCCAATCACTCGATTTTTATCAATGCTTCGTGTTTGCTCAGTACGATTACGTACCAAATAATAATATTAATAATGTTGGATATATATTATATAATAGTATTCAATATTATTAATATTATATAATTATAGTTATTCTTATATTATATTATATTATTATATAATAATATTAATAATATTGAATATATATTGAATAATATTCAATGCGGATGAGAACGTGTTTATAACGTTTTCAAGACTCTGGTGATTCTAAATCTCGTTATTCTAAATTAAATTAAATTAAACTTAAAATTATTTCGAATTATTCGCCAAATCCGCGATAGAAGCCGTGCTACAGTAATAGGACAAGTTTGCAACGAGCGCGAAGTATAACAGTCTGAACACGTGGCCCGTGAGCATTTGTCTCCCCCGGGGGGACAATTTATATCGACTGTTCCATAACTAGCCAACTTTCTCCTTTCTCCCGCTGTTACTGCTATGATAAACGCCTCGTTTCTCTAACCGATCCATCTCCGTGGCAGCTATAGAAGTGGTCCCGTTTTCAATTTCTCGAAGAACGTTTTCAATTTCTCTGACGCCTTTTTTTTTTGGTCATGTCCCACCTAAGCGTCTCCAAAATGCTGAGATGATGAAAATTCCACGTCTGTGTGACATACACACAATTCTTATTATTCAAAAAATGTTTAACGTGTTAGAAAGCCTAAAAGACCATTAACTTCTAATATCTAAACGAGGTTTCAGAGAACGTGACATCCAAATTGGAAAGAAAAAAGTGAAAGAACGAAAGGACCTTAACTTAAGGTGCCTTGAAGAGATTACTGGAGAAATTGCTAGAAAAATAGAACAAAATGAAGCGACAGGATAAAACAGCAAATAAAGTCTTGAAACGTGTAAAAGAGAACTGAAATGCACAAATGTAAAATAATTTTAATGGTTTTTTCTATAACCTACTTCGATTGTTTAGACTGTTATAAAATGAAATAAAGATAACGAATTCAAAATGCAATTTGAGCTCAAAATTTCAATTGTCAATATTGTCAAGTCTCTCCTCGGTCGGCCTTGTGTCGTAAAATCGACGCGAAGATAAAATAAAATCTAGACCTAGTCGCAAGTTTCAGAAAAGAATCTTTTTTTCTTCTTTTTCTGCCGATATATAACATAAATCGAGTTTATTAATTTAAAAGGTTGCGAGGAAAACCAATAACCCTTGAATATTCAACAAGCTTGAATATCGAATAACTTCTAATAATAATACGTCTCGACACAGTTTTTCAAATGATACTTCACAGGCGGTAGAAAGAAGTTACGAGAGGCGTACCTCGAATTTTCGAAAAAGTTCGTCGGTAAAGCAGTTTAAATGGGAAAAAAAAGTTAACGGGTCGTCAGTTTCTTGTTACACTCTGCGCGGTGATATTTGTCCTTCGACAAATTTTTTTTCTTCGTTCGCTCGTCGACTTGTCCCGCAGAAAAAAAGTTTGAAAACAACTCTGTTCGAAGCTTGCGAATATTCTTCACAGGCAAAATTAAACCAAAAGCTATTAATTTTCCTCGGGTGCGTAGATGTAATTTACAGAAAATTACACACGAATTACAGCGAATGACACGCTGAATTTTTTTTTGCTTTCGTTTGTTCGAAAATGCAAAATCACGCTGATTATTTTCGGATTTAATAGACGAGAACGTCATTAAATTTTTGCAACGTAACTGCACGCAAAACGGAACATTTAAGTGGCCAATCAATATTGCTGTATAGTACGTATACGTGTACGACACACGTGGCCTTTACATTAGATATAGAATATTTAATTTCACTTTACAAGTTGACACGCAAAAATTCCAACTTGCAGAGTTGCTTGCCAAATACAATTGCCAAATCGATCGAGAAAGTGAATGACGATTCGTATACGTCACTTTTTTTAGAGACTTTTCAAGTCTGTGAAAAGAGAAATAATTCGTAATAATTGTAATGACAACACAGGCTTGTTTCTTCGTCTCTCTAGCTTGAAACTCGTGTGATTAACTCTCTGTTCAATGATCATTTTTCAACTTAATAAATTTTTCCTGTTAATAATTAATTTTCCAATTAATAATTTTTAATAACTAATAATTAATTTTCCAACTAATAATTATTAATAATTAATAATTAATTTTCCAATTAATAATCTGTTTTCAATCTCTTCAAAGATTCAAAAATTAAAGTGTCAAAAATTAAACTACGAGAATTAAACAACAACGCAGTCGTTACTATACTACGACTACTTCCACTCAATTCTCGCTCTCTCTCTCTCTCTCTCTCGAGTCATTACAATTAGCTGTTGTGCCGCTTTTACGGTAGCTAGAATTACCATATAAAATGATCAAAATGACCAATTCTTTATGGAAATTTTGTATATTTTTAGATGCTTGAATGATTTTTAGTAAAAAATATTAATAGAAGCTTGTGTTTTTTATTAGCAGGTTTTTTTCAAATTTCCAACTAAACCAAGGAACGTCAGAAGTGTTGAGTAACAAACTTCTGATTGTTGAGTAAAAGTCAATTGCTCAATTAATCATTTTGATTATCTTAATCGTGAGCCTCAAATCAAAATAATAATCATTGGCAAGAAATAATATTAATTGCTAAGTAACACCAACAAATAACGTTAATTAATAACAAGGAAATATTTTAGTATTAGCCTAGTCTATACGTTCGAGTCTCCACAAAAAAAGACTTTAATTCAAGTGTAATTACTTTTCTCGCACGAGTATACTCGAGCCATTTCTTCGTGACGACGTATACTCGTCATTCACAGCTAAGAGGCTTATTAATAAATCTGCCGGGCTCGATTCCATTGCGTCGCGACGAGATTGTCTCTTATTGCACTTATTGTTAGCCATACTAGCATGTGCATCGGTATCCGTTTTACACGTATGTGTATATATATATATATATGCACCTTTCACGTGCAGCCTGTTACGTGTAAGCCAGAGAGGCGCTGTTCTTTCCCAACAGCACTTACGGAGCCCGGCAAATCTCTCCCTCGTCGAAGTTTCGGCTGCGACTAAAATTATCCTGTCCTTTCAAGTCCAAGTTTTGGCAAGCAATCGTTGCTGTTACACGAGTTCTTCGTTGCCTCGTGCTTCCTGCCTTCTTTGCCAACGAGGAGATTTCTTCCTGGTGATCGGTCAAAGCGACCGATAAATAAACAAGAGTATACGTACACGCAGAATGATAACATTGAAACGTTACGAACGTAACGTGAGAAGCCTCGTTAAACACACATTTGCGACAAACTTGACAACGTCATTGATTCTCGGGTGATACGAAAAGATGTCAAGGTCAATATTCCGGAGTCGCACCACGCGTACGTACGTGTGCTTAACTTTAACGTCTTGTTGTTAGACGGTCAACCGGCACGTGAAAGTTTTGCAAATTCTATTTTCGTCGTTTACTTTTCTTTCTTTCGAGATCTGGGCCAGATTAAAAATAGAATTGCCCTTCGAGAGAGACTAATCCCTATACCAATTGTTTTCACCCTACAGAAAAATCGTTTTCTCGTTGGTAGCCGAGTGTCCGAAAAGAGAATGTAAATTCCGAGAAATTAGAGAAAGTCTCGTTCTCCTGTAATCTTTCACTTTTTGTCGCTTGTCGATTGGAGACAAAGGAACGCATTTCTTTCAAATATCAGTTATCGATTTCAGGAGGAAGTGTGAGAAATTATAGAAAAAGTGTAACGAGATTGACAATGTTTTTAAGAAATATCGATATCTGCTTTCGGATTTCATTCACGACTTTCTCCAAGCGTTTTCAATTTTTGTCCTTTCTCTCTGTTTTTAGGCGTCCTCTTGCTCTCGCGCAACCTTCGAGGTGCACATGTGGCGTTCACGTGACTTGTAGCTACGAATCCTTTTCCTTTCTCCTTGGCAAACACGGAATAAAATTTTCCACTCTTCCATTAAGATAGTTCAATCTTCTCTGATCATGAAGCACGAGACACGATTACAGCCTCCTTGAGGCTGAGGAGTTTTTGTTACAATACTTGAAAGAAAGAAGTCTCACTCCCATTTTCATGTCCCACTTTCTCCTACTTTTGTCCCAACCAAAGGTTGAACGACGCATCACCAATGACATTATAAATATTTTCGACAGACCTTGATCAACATGGCGTACTGCGTGCTGATTCTGCTGGGCAAAACAATCCAAAAGCTCGTGTTCGGCGAGCTTCGAGCTTCCGAGAGGCAACACCTCAAGGACAAGTTCTGGAACTTTGTGTTCTACAAATTCATTTTCGTGTTCGGCGTGTTGAACGTGCAATACATGGACGAGGTTGTACTCTGGTGGGCTTGGTTCACCGCGCTTGGCTTCCTAAGTCTCCTCAGTCAACTCTGCAAAGATCGATTCGAATACGTAAGTAACGCTTCTGTCTGCACCACAGCGCTGAACCAACTCTGTGATCCAAATTTTACTTTCTGTTGTTACCTCACCTTCATTAGGTTTGAATACCTGCAAGACATTTAGGATATTTTATATTTTATTATTAATAAAAGTGTTTTGAATTTCTTTGAGTAAATTCTCTGCATGCAAAAAGAAAAAGAAAAAGAAAAATAACAATAATTATAACACCCCCTTTATGTGAGTAACGCTTCTGTCCGCACACAGTGTTGAACTAACGACTCTGTGATCTAAATTTTACTTCACCTTTACTAGATTTTAATACCTGCAAGATATTTAGGATATTTTGTATTTTATCATTAATAAAAGTATTTTGAATTTCTCTCAATAAATTCTCTGCACTGCGTGCAAAAAAAAAAGGAAAGAATAATTCCAAAACTCCCGTTACCATCGAAATTCCAACTCTTTGGAGTTTTCTTCATTCAAAGAATCTCGATAAAGCCAGCTCGTATCGCTAAAATAAAATAAAATAAAATACCAAAGCGAACTCGAATTTGCTCTCAAGTAAATGCGGATGCGATCGGCGAAGTTGGCATTTGCCCCAGAATAACGATTTCAGAAATTTCCTGACGGACTTGTGTTGTATTGTCTCGCTGCGCGATATACGTGTGGTTATGCGATATCTTTTTTATTTATACGTACGTGTATTTCCCACGACGATGAGTCGCTTTGTTCGCTTATTTATTCGATTTGACGTCAAAAATTGCATGTCACAATATATCTCAGTACTATATTATAACTATAATATACTGTAATGTACTGTATTATAACTATAACTATAGACTATAACTTTATAACTATAACTAATAAGCTTCGATAACTGACCAACCAACAATGGTTTACAACAGCGCCACGCGCCTACTTGCGGGCTCGGTAATCATTCGTCGATGGAAGTTTCTACCTCTTGAAAATCCCCGTTATCTTTTTTCCTCGTTCAACCTAGCATAACATAAAGATAATGCGTCAGTTTATATCTACGTGTTATGCATTGAATATATTATAGTATTGTAGAATATATCATAGTATATTATAGCTATAATAGAGTACATTATATTATAGTGCAGTATATTATAGCTGTAATGTAGTTATAATATAATAATATAGTACGTTATAGTGTATTATAGATATGACATAGTTATAGTTATAATTTAGTACTGAGATGTAAAATATAATACGTGTTTCTCTGAGGAGGACACGTTCAACATGAAAACAGTCTCAAAAGTTTCCTTTTTCCCTTTTTAAAAACAAAGATTTAAAGAGGAATCTTTAATGTAATAAAAAAAAAAAGGAGAACAAAGAATCTCATGATGCAATGAATCCCGTTAGTATAATCGAATAGAGGTAACCAGGTTATGCCTTTCCCCGGCTACATGACGTTCAATTTTCCTTGGCCCATTCTGTGTGCAACATTTTTTCGATTCTTCAAAGCGCGTTACTACAGTACAATGCTTAGTTTATACTGTGTAAATAAAATCGCTGCTACCTTCCCGAAGAAAGTTTATGTTTATTCTATATGATTATTAGTATTAATCTTTTTTTCTTTTTATTTCTATTTAATTCTATTTAATTCTATTTAAGCAAGCAGTAATATATGTTTTTTCAATGCAAATACTAATTTGCAGAAATCGGCAATAATGTACTAATATAAATAATACACTTGAAATATTAAATATGTACGTATTATCCTTGGACTCGTTCCAATACATAGATTACGTGGATTGCCCTACTTTATTCCATGTAATCTACTGCTTTAACTTTTACACAGAACAGTTTCCTCTAGTGAATATTTTCATTTGATTTGCCTTTAATTCTAACAAAGAGTATCGAGAAAATATTGATACGAGAATTACTTTTCAGTTGTCGTTCTCACCAACAACGCCTGGTTGGAGTCACGCGAGGCTTCTTGGACTTCTCGCGACTATTCTCGCGTTGTCTTCATTTATGTTACTCCTGTGCACAGCTGCAGCGTTCTTCTTCGTTTCGTTCAATACCTTTGTCTTCACTGCAGCTGAGGTAAGTAATGTGAAACGTTTACAAGAACTTAATAGTACGAGAGAAATGGCTTTCCATTATTCCACTTGTTTGCATTGAAAATGCGTTTGATTTGAAGAAGTTCTCGTTTGTTGCAATACTTTCAGAATATCTTCAAAACTTTCAATTTTAGTAATGAGTAAAAAAATTGAACAGTACATTTCGCGTGAAGAATACATACAAGTTTTAGTAACAATTAACATGTTGTTGTCGAATTGAATTAACGCATGAAATTTTTAGAAAAGAAATCTTTTGCTGATGCAAAGAATTATAGGTATTATAATTAACGAATTTTATTAAAGCATGCGTGTTTCTTTGTTAACAGTGCATCTTACTAGGGGTCAGAACAATTCACGTAATGGTGCGATATACAATTCACCTGTATGACACTCGCGGAGCTGGAACCTCTTCGCAACGTTCCTGGGACAAAAGGGGTCCTTTGACTTACTACACGGATCTAGCAGCGGAATTAATAGTGCTGGCTGTAGATTTTCTTCACCACATTCACATGTTACTTTGGAGTAACATATTCTTAAGCATGGCGTCCCTTGTGATCTGTATGCAGCTTAGATATCTTTTCTACGAAATACAACGCAAGATAACAAAGCACAGAAACTATCTCGCTGTGTTAAATCACATGGAGCAGAAGTGAGTATTTATCTTTTGTAATTGTAATCGTTAGGTTGCAAATGATTCGTATTTAATACTAAAGGAATAGAACTTAAATAAAAATTTTTGTCTCATCTATCAAAGATCATAATGAATGCTTTGGATATATTTTATATATTTTTATACATTTTGGCAAACAGATTTTCATCACACTCTGTTAATCATTAAATATTTAAATTAGAAAGCGTTGGAGTTACAATTTTTAAGCAAATTCTTTTTTTTTTCTTTTTTTTTTAGTTATCCAATGGCAGATCAAGAAGAGTTAGCAGAGAACTCCGATAATTGCGCCATTTGCTGGGAGAAAATGGAAACAGCTAGAAAGCTACCCTGCGCTCACCTTTTCCACAATTCTTGTTTACAGTCCTGGTTAGAACAGGACACCTCGTGCCCAACTTGTAGACTAGCTCTAAGCATGCAGCCTAGCCACCGCGAAAACACACAAGAATTACCAACCGAACCGCAAACGCCAGCCAGACGAAATGAAAACCATTTCTTTCATTTCGATGGCTCGAGATACGTCTCCTGGTTGCCAAGCTTCTCTGTTGAAGTTTCTCACAACAGGCTACGTGGAAACATCTCTACTATTACACATAACAACTCGCAAATGGATGCCATGATTAGACAGGTGCGATTAATCGTATATTTTTATGGCGAAGTTTTCTTCTTGATAAATTATTCATTTTTTTTTTTCTTTTTCTTAACGATTTTGTTTACTCGTTGGTTTTCTACTAACTGATTCAAACTGCATTCATTTCATGGCAATTTACTCGAGGACTGTCCCATATTGTACTTGCTTATCATCAAATTATAATTTTGCTTTTATTCATACATATAATTTTGTATATCAGAATTTAATAATATTGTTTCATTATTATTATAAATGATATTTACGTTCATATAAACATATGCATCATTGGGATACAAAACAGTTATAAATATTTATTAAAACAGGTGCAACAGCTGTTTCCACATTTTCCGCGCAATCTAATTGTAGAAGACCTGAGAATGACGAGATCAGTCGAGTGGACCGTTGAAAATATCCTGGATGGGGTGCTGATATCTCCTCATCACATAATCGAGGAACCGCAGTCGGAATCCGTCCTTCAAATCCATACCAGTACCATAGAAACTAGTGTTTCTTTAAATACCCCATCGGCGTCGCTACCTTCAGATCCAAGATTTGATATTCCTCTTGCTGATAGGTATCTTCATCGTTCCTTCGTCTCACTTGCTTAACTAATAAACGCTGAATAATTCTTTTGTTAACACTTATGTGAACTGAATAATTTTAATAACTTTAGCGGCGAGGAACCTTCCAGTCTAGGAGGACGGTTTTCTAAATCATCATCCGAACGAGAACAGATCCTGCAGCGTCGCAAAGAACTTCTGCGGCTCGCTGCTAAGAAGAGATACTTCGAGAAGCGCCGAAAAAAGCACGAGACCGACCAACATGTTTCTAATACTACTTCTTAAAACAGGGAAAACAGAAAGAGAGAGAAAGAGAGAGAGATATGTCGATAAAGAAATTCTTGATTTTTCGTGCTTCGTAGCGGCCATCTTCTTCGAAGAAGAGTATAACGACTGATTTTCTTGAGTACACGTCCACCGACATTCACTTACTTTTTTTTTCTCCTTCTTTTCTTTTTATATTTGTTTGCATCCAGCTGTTATTTTCTTTTATTCCTCTTTTTTTTTTGTTTTCTTTTGTTTTTTTTTTTAGCAGGCTTTATTCTTTACTCTCCTTGGTTTGTTCCTAAGAATTTTTGAATGATCTTAATTATCATTGCATTTTTAACGAAGTGCAATTTTTAAGCACCGGTTTCCTTTTTTAGAGACTTCGCACTCATCATATTTGCTTTTTTTCGATCTTGCATATCGTCGTACCGAAATCCCGATCTTTAGGAATAGTTTTCTTGAAAATTCTAAGCTCCTTACTTGAGAAACATAGTTTCCTTAAGAATACGTTTTTTATTCTTAAGAGGAGGTAAGAACAATTAACTTAAAGTATTAGCCGTTTAATTCTTTAGAAATAATAAGAATTAACTTAAAAGTACTCGCTTAATTATTTTTAATTCTTTATTTATTAAAATAACAATTAAGAAGCGAAAATTCTTGAAAGTCCCGATCCTTTCTCTTCAACATTTCTTCGTTTTTCTTCTCCCTAAAAGACATTTCTCGAAAAACTTCTAATCTTATGTAAAAGAAAACCCTTAGGAAATTAAAAATCTTATACACAGAATTTTTTTCTTTTTTTTTTTTTTTAAGAAATTTTCTTGGTAGCCTAAATATTTCTTAAAAATTTTCTTTAAAGTCTTGTTTTTCTATTCGTAAGAAAATCATTGTTCTTAAAGATAGAAAAAGAGATTTTAGCAACTAATATCGACTGATTGTGAATTATATACTCATTGGCGGAGTAGAGGACTGAGATAATATCCTTTTTTTTTGTCTTTTTTTCATTTGATTAATTTTATTATTTGTAATTATCTTTTATTTATGTATACCAGTAAATAAGGTTATATTTAAAACAATGAAGTTTTATTATTTATTGAAATTATCTGCAATTTGCGAAGAAGTTTTAATTTAATTATTTCCATTATTCTTTAGACTGTGCTATTTATCTTAAACAATGGATTCAAACGTAATAATAAGAATGCTTTTGGTAGTTCATTACAAAATTTCATAAGTGAAATCTCATTTTGTCTTTTTAACCAATGAAATTCATAACAACAATGTGTAGAATTATATGTGCAAAAATAAAATCTGCGAATCCTCTTTCTGGGCTTATTCCATGAAATTGATTTTTATTTTGGGGGTTCACTTGTAGTCGTAAGCAAACTGAAACACACAGAGAAAGGAATAATTAGGACATATCCACTAATAATCATTAATACAAATGATTGTATGATTTAATAAATTAAACTTAATACCTTTGTTACAAATTAATTAAAAATACCTATGTAACTTTATATTTATTTCAACAATTTCTGTTGCATATCTTCCTAATATAAATATTTATATATAAAGAGAAATAAATAAAACGAAAAATTCAAGTTTCTATGGTTCTTTACGTAATAAATTACACTTAAGAATGTTGATTTATCAAATAATTTTTATGAATTCTGTTAAAAGAGCTATTAATAAAATATAAATCTTCATGAGTTAAAATTAATAAATGATTTATATGAAATAAAGGATAAAATAGATATGCAATATGAAAATGAGTATTCAGTGTATGATTGAAGACAAAAATAAAAAATCGACCTAAAAATACTTATAAAACTGCAATTTTCCACTATTCAATTAACCAATAATGACAATGTAACTAAAAATATAGTTTAGCAATATATACCTTACGCAGTAAGCATCAATGTTAAAATGTAACAAATGTTGTAATAAACAGATTATGCGGAAACTATATAATTGTATTGCTGTAATAATTTGTAATTGTAAAAAGATGCTTATAAAATTAACAAAATACAGTTGGTAATTAAAATTTAAAACAGAAGAAATAATCACCGGTACTAATGACATACAACATGACAACATTATTATTTCATATTGAAGCTTTAACATTAAATTTAAATAAAATTTAAATCTGAATACATGTAACAATAATTGGTGATAATACCTCCAAGTACGAAGCAGGAAACACTGGAAATAAATCCACTGAGAAAACTATTGAAGGGGAATGTTCCGACTAGACAACAATACACGAATTCTATGACACCCGTTAAAAATACATAAAGCAGATAAGCATCTATTATTTTGAGCTTCTTCGGTGTATTTTTTGTATACTCCTGCCAAAATTTCGCCACAATCGTTAACGCCGTCATTTTGTCTACAAACTGTTTCTGACGTTCGTAGGTTAGATTTTCTAAGTTAAATTTATAGGTTAGATTGAACTTTGACGTCAGCACACGTGGCAGCGGTATTGTCTGAACTTGGAGAGATATCAACATCGATTATTATCCAATTTTTGCGATTGAAAATCGTCAATATTGTCTATGTAGATATCGATAATTTCGACATTCTTTTGTTTCTGTAACTGTGAATCGTATTACAATTTCTAGCTAGCTAGTGATTTCAAATTTTGTTGAAAACGAAAGGTTTTAAAAATTCAAAGTATCGAGAACAATTGATAGTTATCGTTTAAGTACACTGTCGAGAAATTTCCACCATTATCGATCTCCGGCATGTTGCATTCGACTATCGATAGTCGATGAATTGTCGTGAAATAAACATTGACGTAGAGGTTATGATACAGTGAACAGTAGTAATGTCAAAAAACGATTGAACATACATTTTTGAAAGATACGTGACAACCGGATTTTAGTTTCTACAAGCAAAATGACGGACGAGAAAGCTCAGACGCAAGAATTCAAGTTAGACCCAGACTGCGAGTTGAGATTTGAGGTTGAATCTAAAAATGAGAAGGTTATGTTAGAGGTATTTATCACATCTTTTTCAGATTCTATGTTGCGTTTGCATTATTACTTCCATCAATTTCGTCTGCCTTTTATTTAGTTCCATCTTCACTTTAACAAACCAATTAGCAAATTATGCCAATCCTTCTTGGTTTTTAGTTGAAAAGCGGACTAGCAGAGGTTTTTGGCACAGAACTTGTGAAAGGCAAGAAGTATGAATTCATCGCGGGTGCTAAAGTAGCTGTATTTACTTGGCAAGGCTGTACGGTCGAGTTGGTTGGTAAAACTGATGTTAGCTATGTAGCCAAAGAGACTCCGATGGGCCTTTATTTAAACTGCCATGCTGCGATGGAGAGACTCAGGGAAGCTGCAGAAAAGGAGGACACCAGGGGCCCGATAACAATGGTTGTTGGCCCATGCGATGTTGGGAAGTCGACTCTTTGCAGACTTTTATTGAATTACGCGGTTAGGATGGGTCGCAGGCCGATCTTTGTGGACCTGGATGTGGGCCAGGGACACATAGCAATACCTGGCACTGTTGGAGCACTGTTGGTTGAACGTCCTTCCAACGTAGTCGACGGGTTCAGTCAACAAGCACCCTTGGTGTTTCACTTTGGGCACAAATCGCCACAGGCCAACGTTGCTCTTTACAATCTTCTCGTAACTCGCCTCGCAGAGGTCTGTTCTGACAGACTTCAAGCGAACAAAAAGGCCAGGGTGTCGGGGATCGTGATAAACACCTGTGGCTGGGTGAAAGGAGATGGGTATAAGTTATTGACACATGCTGCCCAGGCTTTCGAGGTGGACGCGATTCTGGTACTGGATCAAGAAAGGTTGTACAACGAGCTGGTCAGAGACATGCCAGACTTTGTTAAAGTCGTGTTCCTGCCGAAGAGTGGTGGAGTTGTTGAGAGGAGTCAGGCTCAAAGAACAGAGGCCAGAGATCAGGGTGTCAGGGAATACTTCTACGGTTCCAGAACGCCACTTTATCCGCACAGCTTCGAGGTGAAATGGAACGAAGCCAGATTGTACAAAATCGGAGCTCCAGTCCTCCCTGCGTCGTGCATGCCGCTTGGAATGAAGGCAGAAGATAATCTGACGAAACTGGTAGCTGTTACTCCAGGGCCAAACCTCCTTCATCACTTGTTATCTGTCTCGTTTGCTGATTCACCGGAGGATGATGTAGTGCAAACCAACGTAGCTGGATTTGTCTGCGTGTAAGAATCATTACAAAATTACTATCACACGTGTATCAACGTACATTTACATATATACGAAGTTTCTCGTTTATTTTTAAAGATGTTAATACTAGAACGTTTTATTTGTTAATAGGACCAACGTCGACGTTGATAGACAAACGTTTACAGTCCTGAGCCCACAGCCACGACCATTGCCAAACACAGTTTTATTGTTATCAGATATACAATTTATGGACAGTCATTGACGCTTTTGTGTTGTACATTAAAGATCTTAATAAAGTCAATTTTTTATTATTTTTCCCTATCCTTGATTCGGTAACAATTTTTTTTCAAACGATACATTAATTCTAATAAAAATCGAATCAGCTGTATAATTACGATGTTATATACACTCTAGCAATATATGACTATCGGTAAACAAAATTATAAGATAATAAATTTCTAAATTTTTATATATATGTATTTTGTAAGTCAAATGGAACATAAAATGAAAACTGAAGATCCAATTTTAAAATCAGATACAATTGAAAAAGTTCGCAAATCAATCCTGTTAATTTTTTTTGCAATTTAAAATTTGTTCGATTCATAAACCTGTAGCGTTATTTCAGCAGAATTAAAATCAACGCCATATGCGTTTTCGCCGAGGCATACGTTTCCGATAAACCGATGCTAACTTTCTTAAAACTCATAAAGAGTAGAAAATGTATAAATTGTTTATTGCGCGCAATAAACAAAGAGAGAAACAGAGTGCGACAAGGACAGAGATAGCGATTAGTTTCACGGTTTTACCGCTACGCGGCATTCAATGTCCATAATTCAACCAATTTTCTTATTTGCAAAATAAACTAATTATAAGAATTAATTCGTGGTTTCTTGCGATTGTATCTTATATTTTCTTTAGAGCCTCAGTTTTCTCCCCTATACCTCATTTGTCTTGTAAATCCCATATAGAAGATTTATAAAGCTTCTCAGTAACTCAAGGCACCTGTTCGAGTAATATTTAATTTCTCTCGAAAATTATATTGCGTAAAGTCTTTTTCACTTGAAGAGACGTCAACTTCTTGCATCTGAAAGATTCTCACGAGTTGTGAAAACGAAAGAAATAAAGAAACTGTGGAGAAAAAATGAAAAGAATTCGGTCCGATGTGCCAGATATCTCTCAGTTCGAGAGGAGACTTCGCGAAATAATTTACGAACATCAACGAAATGCAGTAAGCACGTTTTTCCTAAGTATAGAGTTTCTTTAAGTTAAAACGAAAAGAAATAAATAAATAAACGAACAAAAAATATTAAAATATAAAAATTAAAATAAAAAACTGCACGACTTGTACCCCAGTACGATTCGTCTCACTGAAAGGCCCAGAAGCAACTGTTCTGACTAGGATGACTTTTTTGCCATAAAATTTTATTGATATGCAAACATTTGAATCGATAGAAAACAAATTACAGGCGCGATTACTCAGTACCAGACAACGCCACTCCTACCCCACGCCCCTCACGAATCACGTGACCCAAATCAACCAATCGCTAATTTTCATTGCATTAGCGTTGTACTAAGAGGCCCGATTTTCTGGGTTACCTCCGCTAAATTCACTTTCAGTGATAAAAAAATATCTCGCATATATTTTCTGCTCAGGTAGAGTTGAACAATTTGGAGAAGGAACGTTTATCGATACGCGAGGAGCTTTGTTCAAAAGATCATCTGTTGCAAAACGAGCGAAGGATATCGAACGAATTGAAAATTCGTTTAAAAACAGCGTCGTTGACGATCAATCGTTTGGAGGAGGAGAGAATGCGTGATAAGATCGACTACACGAATTTGTCGGTAAATTACGAGACTTTGCTTCAGGAGCGTGATATATTCAAGAAGGAGGCTCTGTCTTGCCGAACGGAGGCCGCGAAATTCAAATTCAAAGTCGAAAGTTTGGAGGGCACGCTGCGGCGGGAAATTCGACAGAGAGAAAAGCTGGAACAAGCATTGACAGAACTGAAGAACGATTATGAGAAAATAACCGCTAATATCGATAAGTAAAGGAAACGTGATCTTATCGCGCTATTATTTTTGGAAACTTATTTTTTTAGAAAATTATTCTCGTTGCATTTATTTCACAAAATTAGATGATCATTTGTAGTATTACAATTATAAATTTTATTTTTAATTTATTTCAGGAGTATCGTCAAGCTTGGAAAGGAGCAGGAGTACTTACTAGACAGTAGTAAAGCTATAATTCTCCTAAACAAACGGTTGCAAACCTTTGGTCTTTGCTCTCATGCGATTAACCAAAGAAACAAAGCACGTGAGAGAGATTTGCAACGTAAATTAATCGCTTCTTTTATTAACGAATCCACCAAATTGTCCAGCAATGACGCGTTACATCCAGAAATTGAAAATCTATGTTCTAAGGTATAAAATTATATTACTTTTTTTTTTTTTAATTGATGAATGTATTCACAAAGTATTAACGTATTTTATTGTCATTGCCGCGAAAAAATTACGCAATACCAGAAGTATCTTATATTCATTGTGTTTGTGCTTCTCATTTCTTAGTTGAAGGAAATGTTGACAAATTTAAAAACGAAGATGCAAGATTCCGCGTCGTTCGAAGAAAAACTAGACAGGATCTTCAATGAGTTCTCTGTAAATTTCACGCAAGTACAACAAACGATGAGAACAACTCCCAACGAATAAACGAATCAATTCGATGATTACCAACATTTATTTCATTTCAGTTTCTCGATACATTCTGATAAGTAAGAGGTTTATTTCGACTTGATAAAATATTTCGAAATAAAATTACATTGCTTATATCGTTATAAAACATGTTAAAAAATTACTGACAATTTTGTATGTACATCATCCTTGCGCTCAAAGCAGTTTAAGATTGTAAGATTAGCCGTTAATTCGTTGCCATTTTTAATTTGTTCCATTTTGTTAAGAAATTGAAATTAGGTGTTTCTTCCGAGTTCTCGATTCGGTGAAAAGAACAAAAAAAAAGAACAAAAACGAAAAATTATTCGCATGTGATGCATAGTTTCTTTCTTTTTTAAATAGCATTACGTTTACATGTACTAAGATTAAAAAAAAAAGTTGACGTTGAATCGTCATAGTCGTATAAATAATATCAATAACATTATAAACGGAATCGTGTAACGTTATAATTATCGTACGCAACTAATCGATAGTAACATTTGACAATTAAAAAATTGATCGCATCTCCGTGTCGAAGGAAAGGCAGGTTATTACAATAAAAATAGACGAATAGGATTAATATAAAATGTATTATAATAATCGTATATTTTAAGTATATAAGTGGAAACAGATTGGAATCTCTTTTTCTCCGTTTCCCGGAGGGAAAACACCAAAAAAGAGAACCCTCTGTTTTCTGTTGGAAAAAGAAAAACTATTACAACAAGCGTTTTTAAACGAAGACGAAGTCTGTGTTCAAATCTCTTTTCTTGTTACTTTTTTTGTCCATTTTTTTTCATGTTTACCTTTTTTTTTGTCATTTGAGAAAGATAGAAATAAAAAGAAAAATATCGAAAGAACTTTCTTTTTTTTCTTCTCATATTCTTCTAGAATTCTGAATTTGCGCTAATTAATTGATGAATTAATCAAATGAAGAGTCCCTCTTCGATCTGGTGAAAAAGCTAACTTGACGATGTGTATATAAATATATATATAGATACAGGTATACACATATCTATATATATATATTTTTTCATATATTTATTTATATATTTATATATCAAAAATGACCGCCCATTGTTCACCTATTCGCATCCCCCTTCCTTTTTGTATTTTCTTTTTTTTTTTTGTCTTCCTTTTGTCTTATAAACAAATAGCTTCGAAATGTATTTCTCGGGAAAAAAAGGAAGAAATTTCTCGTGCGTCGAGAGAGAAATCCCTTTCTTTCGTTTTCTCTTTCTTTATTTTTCTTTTTTCATTCGTTTAAGTAAAGCGAATGCAAAAAAAGAAAAAATACACGTGTTAAAAAATCGATCATACTCCTTGATTAATTGAAACTTGGAGGAGAAACTTTGTATGCATGGTATGCGAACGCAAAAGTACAAAAAGATCTCATAATTTCCATGACTGTGTGACTTAATATATATATATATATATATATACCCGAATTTTAATAAAAGAGAAGCAAAATTCCTGAACTCGTGGAATATCGGACAATCGTGCAAACGAGAACAGAAATTTCCAAAGTATACAGCAGCTTGCGAAATTATTCAAACGCTTGTGGATATGAATGCATTATGAATATATTGTGTTGTGCAAAACTTTTTAAAATTACAACAACGCTGCAGTAGCAAGATCTAACTATCACGAGTATATTTAGTGCATCAAAGATATTCAATACAAGTACTTATGTTTCACAGAGATCACAAATGTATCTATTACGTAATAGGCCTTGATATTATTTCACACCTAATCTAAATCTATCCATTTTCGATATTTCATGGTGAAGATAACCGTGTGTATGACTGCATACTAATTTTCATTTGAAACATGTTATCAATATAATCATGATAGTCGTCTCCTGTTCTACTGACATTGAAGCTCATCCTATTAAAAATAAGTTTCGTACAACATGCAATATACGCATAAAAATTTCCTATGAAAAGTATTTAAACAGTTCCACGAGCCACTGTAATTTAACACTTAAAACAAATCAACGGCTGCTTATTGCTACGGGTGACCAACTTCCAGCTTATCGTTATTATTCTCAGTTATAGCAAAGCCTGCAACAATATGTGTATGAATCGCATGACGAAACGAAAAGCACGATCTTAAAAGATCGATTTAGTTTCTAAATTGCTCATTGACTGGTCTAAAGGTTAAAAATTAACCTTCCTCAGACATACTGATATCGATTTTACGCGACACAAGCGTTTTAAAGACTGCTCGATCAATTGCACTCCCAGGTTACGAAACGTGACAAGTAGAAACGATGTGATATATGATGGTATTCGAGCGTCATTAAAAAATTATCAAAAATTATCACAATTCGCGATTCGTTCCCTTCGAGAAATTCTTGAAGGTGTCTTTTTTCATTTCTTCTTCTCGTCTTCTTCTTTTTCTTTTTCTTCTTCTCCTTTCTCTTCCTCCTTTTTTTTCTTTTTTTACTTTTTTTGTCGTTTTAATTTCTTTACGGAAAGAAGGCGAGGGGAAAGACAGTTTCTCCTCCAGGATAAAAAGAGCTCCTATGTGATCAGTAAAAAAGAGAGACCGGTAGCGACGGAGGAAAACGAAGGTGGCCGTCAAGGAGTAAAATCACAGAAGTACTCGCTACGTGCAGCGAGCGAAGGAGACCGAGGGTAAAGAGTAGTGGGTGACGGTCGAGGTAATGCCGGCTGAAGGGTCAGAGTATAGTGCACCGTGCAAGCCAACTTGGTGGCTTCCTCTGTGGCTCGGATGGTTTTAGCTGATGCCCTCCTCCCTTTGGTGGGTTTGATGCCTCCTGTATTCAAAACAATACCACTGTCAAATACTAATTTTATATCCCACTACAATTTTATACCCTGTTTTTAAGTATAAATGTACTGCAGATAAGTGAATTCGTATTTCTATGAATTTTGGTTACTAAATATTTTAAACATTGTATGTATTTTTGCATTTTCAAATTTGCTATAAATGAATATAAATTCACAGTCTACGTAACAAGTCAACTTTCAAAAGAACTATTCAATTAGATTGGTACTTGTATTATTTGTGTTATTTTTATTATTTGGCTTGTTAATATTATAGGTATTGAACTTTTATTTTCTTATGGAAATCAAATGAAATGTCCCCAGAAAAAGCTTATTGATAATTTAAAAGATATTCCAATTAGTATTGTGTTTTTTTTTTATTACATAATATTAAACATTTTATGCAATATCTGTAATACAATAAATTCTTTTCGAACCATATGCAGAAAGTAAAGAATGCAGTAAAAAAAAGTGATTTAGGAGCAAGATTTTCAAAAGAAAATTAAAAATATTAGTAACGTAAAAGCAACAATAAGAAATGAAGTAAAATATTATTGTGTTAACACGTGCACAAAAGCTTTTAACATTCATCTTATTACATAGTAAAAGCATGGTTTGATAAAACGAGCAAATTTCAACATAGACAAGAACATGCATATATAAATAATAAATCAGAAGAATTTTTTACGGTAAATGATATTTTGGAACAACTGAAGAGAAAATAATTTGCAATGAATTTATAATTAATAATGAGCGAAAAATTAATTTTAATATTTAAACAATATATGCATGTGTTAATATGAAAAGCGTAAATTACAAGTAGATATACAAAACATTGTAATATGTAGAGAGAGAAAGAGTTACCTTCTGCCGAGACAGACCCGCACCAAACACAGAGAAACAGACACAGGAAACAAAGAAATGGTGGTTAATCAATATAAAACTATTTGCTAGAACGTATCTGTAAAAGCAACTAAATTATATCTAAACAAATATTAATCTTCGCCTGCGGAGAACGATTAAAATGAATTCCAGAATTCCAGAATTACCACTGAAAAAAATTAGTGCTATATTTGTAGTAATTCCTCATATAGTTAAATCAACAGAGATTCTTCTAATTCAGTCAAGAACATGATTAAAAATTTATAAAATTTACTAATATTAAACTTTTTACACGGTGTAAACTTAAATTTAAATTTAAATGTGACATACTTGAACAATTTCCCTTAAAAATTTCAACCAATCTGTATTTTATTAAAAATTTGTCTTTTTTGACTATTGACTAACTATTTTCGTAATAATAAAAAGTTATTAATCAAATCTTTTTTCATTTTATTGTCCCAACTACAGAGAAAGACAAGAGGAAAAAGCAGAATCATATTGAAAAAACATATTTACCAGTTTCTTTTCCATTTTCGCCTTAATGTCTCGTGCAAGAGTGTAAAATGCCTCCTCGACATTGATACTGGATTTAGCAGAGGTTTCCATAAATTTAATTCCATATTCAACAGCAAGTTGTTCTCCTCGTTCCTTTGAAACTTGTCGCTTCTCTGTGAGCTCGCATTTATTGCCCAATAACATCTTCTCAACATCCGCCGAAGCATTTTCTTCAATGTTTCTAATCCAATTCTTTATGTTCTCAAAACTTTTCTCATTGGTTACATCATAAACTAACATTATACCCATTGCACCACGATAATATGCTGTGGTTATTGTACGAAATCTTTCTTGACCTGCTGTATCCCTTTAAAAAGATATAAAACAATGTTATTACACTGAAAAATTCATTTAAGCAATCTAATTTTCTTATGAAATAAAGATTGTTTTCATAAAAATATTTGAGATATATTAAAAAATTCTAAATTTGTTATATTTTTATTAAAATTAGGTACTAACTAGGCACTATATTCATTTTAATAGTTATATTACGGACTCATGTTTTAAAAGACTAAAGTGATTACTTAGCACTTACCATATTTGTAGTTTTATTTTCTTGCCATCTAATTCTATGGTCCTTATTTTAAAATCAATTCCTGAAAGCATGAAATAAATAAGTAACATAAATTAATAGTTAAAAGAATTTACTAAACTAATAAAGAAAATAAGTAATATATATATTTTTTTTTTTTTGAAAATGCTTCTAACATCTTGCATATAATAAATATTCTAATAATATTATAAATCTCTGAGAATACTAAACTGAATTTCAAATTTATTTAAATATTTTAATAAATGTTTTCAAGTATAATTCTTTAATATCAAATATATTCTCTATATTCTTTTCTAAATTTATTTAAAAGTTGATTTAAATCAAAGTTATAACAATTATAAAATATTATAAATTACATTTACAAATAAAAGAATCCATGTTGTGCTATGAATAATTAATCATACATGAATATGCATTTAAATCAACATAAATTTATTATTCTGCATGACTCCACAAAACTATAGGATGTTTCACATAATTGTTAAGCATTTTGAAAAAATTTCAGATTATTTCAGATAAACTTTACATATATTTTTCTATTGATGCATTCGAAACATTTATATAATTGCCTAAGTTCTTCGCATTAGGAACATATCAAAGGTTTGCAACATATTCAAACTATAATACAAAATGTAGAATATAGGATATAGAATTATCCTATAAATATAGGTGCATTTAGTTGCATAAAATATCCCACATTTTGTTTAATAAGAAAATCGGTTAATAATTGGCTAATCTGATTTCATGTACTTTATATAATTTTACGATAGTTAGAAAAATCAAACTTTTTTCGTACAAAATGACATTTTGTTCAAACCACATGTATAAATGTAAAAAAAAAACATAATACGATATAAAACATATGACTACCAAGTAATGTGATACTTCCAATGGATCTTATTTCATGTATCAATTTTTTTTAATTTACTTGAGTACAAAATCAAATTACAAATTCAATTAACACAGAAATTCATTGACATTTTATCATATTTGTAAAAAACGTGTTTCTATGAATTCATTATTTGAATATCTTTTGATATAATACACATGAATAAATAAAATTAGTCTCAAGTGTTATTAGCTATGTCTAATTTTAACACCTGTACGTAACATCAATTTCTTTTAGGCATAAATAAAAAATTCATCATACTAAATGAAGTACACATAAATAGATAAAAATGATTTATCAAGTTGCACGAATATTTCGTAAAACATATACATAAATAGCTAAATCTGTATATAGAAATACAAATATTATACATACATATGTATATATAAAATAAATAACCTAATATATATAATATATATAAGATACACAAGTAAACAAATAAAGATCCTTCTATAAATTTCAATAAACAAAAAAAAGAACTATCTAAATCAGGAACTTGGTATACAAAACAAAAGATATACAAATTACAGAACAAAAATAAATAAAAACACTGCTACGCTCAACAAAGAAGATTCTTTCTACAAAGACAGTAAATGATATTCAAATGATCGTTGCATAAGCAACGAGCATCTAAATTAGTTCTCTAAAAGGCTATATCTTAAAAAAAAAAGAAACCAAATATATGGCTATATTTACACTTTTTAAAATAGGAAACGTTATTGAGAAAAAACATTCTCCTGATAATTCAAGTCATTCAATCATACACGAAGACTTGATGAGTAATTCGCACACTGATATTCATTCAAAAAATATGTACTACTAATCTGAAGCTGCGTCGAAATCTGTAAATAAGATTGAACGAATAAAAGCAAACGAGAAGAACGGTTTAATAGATGAGAAGAGGCGAGGAAAAAGGTGCACTTACCAATGGTCGAGATGAAGGTCGTGTTGAAAGCATCCTCGGAGAACCTGAAGAGGACGCACGTCTTACCGACCCCTGAGTCACCAATCAGCAACAACTTGAACAAATAATCATACGTCTTCGCCATTCTGTTTCACAGTCGCACACTCTATTTCACACTCCGATCCCCCTTTCACTCGACTTTTCTCTATCCCTACAGTTTTATTCTCTCAGTCCCCTTTTGACACACGATCTTTTCCCTCCCGTGATCGTGATCCTTGGAATTCCAATGACGCACCCTTTAAACTGAAAAGCGAGCGCACTCCGTCAGAATCGGCGACCGACTATCGCGGCGATGCCCGTGCTCAGAGATGATCTAAAGGTGAAACTGTCGCTGGAATATGTTCGGATGCGGCGAAACTCGCGCGATAGATCACGTAAAAACATCTGTCAGAAAAAGCGATGACAGCCATCGGTAAGTACGAGTTTTTCTCTGGTGTTGTGGCCAGCCTTCTGACCGCACCACAGGTGATGCGCGCGTGTGTATACGCATACGCAACACGTGTGTCGGCAACAGGCCGAATCCTCACACAACTCGTCGAACATATTAAGGCGTACACGCATGAAGAGAAAAAAAATATTCGCGCTGCCGAGCCAATCTGATAACGATTGGACAATAAAGCCTGAAAACGATAAAAAATATATGAATATGTAGATAGGAAAAATATCTTGCAACGAAAAAATAAAATCAGTTTGTATGTTACTTCTAAGATCGTAGTTCTTCCCATGATAGATTTTATGGCATATTACGCGAAGTGTTGTGTCTTTGTTTTAAATACAAATCCACCGAACGCGAAACATAACCTAAACCTAGAAATTGAAGATCAAGCTAACTAAGCGTTAAAACAAATTTTTTTAATTACGCAGAAATGACTGCGACCGGTGGCAAGAAGCGTAGAGTTTCCAAAAAGAATAAGAAAGCATGGCGTAAATACGTGGACATGAGCGACGTTGACAAATTCTTGGAAGATACCCGGTTAGAGAAGAGGTTAGGTTCGTTCGCTGCTCGCAAGAATTCAGACCTGTTCGTTGTTTCTACAACAGAACCGATGCTTTCAAAGAAACAACGTAGGGAATTATTAAAATCTAAGGAACCAAGGTGCTTCAGCATTCTGAAACCTCACACGGCTGTCCCAGACCCAATATCGAAAAGAAATCGCGTAAAGACCAGAGAAGAAAGAAGGGATTCCCGATTGAGAACCAAAGAACAGAGGAGAAATGCACAGATCTTAAAAAAGAGCGCTATCCAAATATCCCAGGAATTACAAAATAACAACAACAACGTAAAAACAAAATAATTATATACCTTGTATTGTACGATAATTTTACATTTCTGTATTTCGAGATAAAACTGAAATTATAACTTATTTTTTACTGAGCTTGTAATAATATGTTGTTAAAAGCAATAACAACGATAAGTGGAATAAAAAGAAAACACATTTTGTAATCTATAAATATAAATAAATATCGAGAATTATTTAACTCAAATCTAAATATACCTTGTCAACAATTTTCCACGTTAGACAAAACTTGCCGATTACTTTCAATTCTGATTATTTTTAAATGACTTTAAAATTACTCTTGTAAAGAGATGAATGATTTACTGATGTTAACATTCACTATGTTTTATTATCCATTTGATACTCGTAATTTCGTATAGCTATACTATATATAGATGGAATGTTATTGTCACGCATTTCGTCATAAAGCATCTGTCAAAGGTTGTAGTTCATTCATGTTCGAAATGTTCTTTTTTTCCGTTCTAATAACCATGCTCCACCATAATACGAGGAAACGGAATTTTTAAGAAGATCATGGCACTCTCGTCTGCTCTTAAAGTGCAAGACTTTTATAAAACGATATTTAACGTATGTAACATTGTAATTTCCGTAACAATTATTACAATAATTGCATTTATTTCGATCGTATTCGAAAGGTAAGCAATTCAAACATTTGTATTTTAACACATTTTAAAATATATATCAAATTTTAATTATTTGCGTCTTTGATATTTTGATTGATATTTTGTTACGAGGTTATTTTATTATTCTCATGGCTTTATTTTTTCTTCCACCAAAAAAAAAATATATATATATATAATTTTTTCGTTATAAGATAAATTTTTGTATTTTATTTAGTTCAATTTATTTAGTTTACATTGAAATGTAGATATAGTACATTATATTTTATATAAAATTATCATAAAAAGCAAATGTTAATTAAGCATATAAGCATTTAAGCAATTAAGCAAACTATAAAGATTGTATCAGACAAAAAATTTAAGAGCATAATAACATGATTGATTAATGAATTTCAGCTTTGTCTGGGTACTTGTCGTATGTGGTCTATACATAACAAGTGTTTTTTATGGGCTTGTTATATTGGAGTATATCAGTGTAGCACTTGTGAATTTAAACGCAATAAGCGACACATTTAATCCAACCTATGAGATCAAGGATCCTTGTGGTGTTTGCAGTAAAAATAACTGCAAGAGGCACAAATTGTTACCACATTCGACCAAGGTGAAGATACCAAAGGATCTTGATCATGCGTTAGAACAGGTAAACTAAACAAAATTCATTCGAGTCTTGCATTTTCTTGTGGATATTCATGAACAAAATTCCTATTTAATTAATAGTAAGCATTAATGCTTTGCAACAGAACAAGAATACCAAAAGAAGAAAAGATACGTAATTGATGGATGTAAAATTCGTTTCCACAGCTTCTAGAGAATTTATTAGAAAAGTATGTTTGCGCATGGTATTTGGATATTTCAACGAACGAAGCTTTTGTACAACAGCTTCGTTTGGCCACAGTTACTGCAACGAAAGACATTGCAGTCAGACTGCTTCGTACAGATGTGCCCAACGTCATATTCTGCCACTTGATACCTTTGGTCCTACAGCATGCTCAAGATTGGAAAACATTCAGCGCCAAAATGAGAGACATATCTGACACATCCTGCTTTGGAAATCAATTGATCGATCATTTTGGTCGTCAGATACATCCGGCGAGTTACTCGCGTAAGGCGGAATTGAATTATCTGAGAGGAGTTGTGACAGCGATTATACCGTATTTATTACCAGCTATTCATGTGTCTACTAACAATAAAGTTAGTTTAAAAAAATATCAATTTTCTTTTCTCGACTTTTTCATTTTTATGATACATGTATATCAAAAGAGCTTGTTTCTTCAAGCTCGCATATTTAAGATTCATTGGTTCGTTCATTTTATTTTCAGGTCATACTCAGAGAAATTTTGGCTAACTGGATCTTGTTGCCAGCAATAGACGCGATTGCTGATCCGGATAATATAAATGCACTAGTAGTATTGTCGACTCATCGTGATGGTTTAGTGTCCAGCCAAGTAGACACTGTTAACGTACCGATGTTGCAATGCTGGGTAACGATCCCCATGATGCCAAAAATCACGCAGAATCACCTGAAACCCTCGTTGGACGAAATTTTGAACGATCCTCGGTTATTGTACATGTTTATGCAACATATTAAAGAGACTGGTCCTATGAATCTCTTTCAGTTCTGTTTAGACATTGGTACATGTATATTTTGTATACACTCTACTAAACAAAAATATTGGCATTGATTAGAATTTCTTTATGAAAAAAAACTTATTCTTTCTCTTCCAGATGATCTAAGTAAGCGTATGTTAAACCCAGAAATGAGCTCGAATGCGGAAAGTACTTTGTACACGGATATTCAAAACATGTATGCAACGTACTTGGATCCTGACGGTCCAGAGTATCTACATTTACCGGAAGACATATCGATGGGTATACGGCAAAGTAAATATACTCCGTTTTAGAAACTCACTTGCAAATTTCTATATTTTATATAAGTATACTGTAAATTTAAATTTTCAATTTAGACTGTGTTCAAAACAATGTCCACGTTTTTAGTTTTAGAAAGAGGTTCAAAGAAGATTCAGGAGATGAGAACTTCACGACCATTTTACGAGGCACATCAAGAAGCACATGCTTTGTTAGAATCTACTTGCCTACCACCTTTCCATCATAGTTATCAAGTGAGAAAATTGAAGGACAATTGCTCTTTATTTTCTGTTTGAACAAGTAATCATAATAATCGTTCGTTTATTTCGCTTTACAGTTGTATGATTTATTATGCGGACAACCAAACCCAAGTCGAGTTAAACAATCTCCACGATTGAGGTAATTTTTTTTTAAATTATAGATCGGAGATCGTGCAAGTCGGTGTTTTAATTTTTAAACGTTGCGATACATTTTTCTAATTTAAAAAAAAGAAATATAAGGAATAGACTGAATTACACCATTGTGTAATTTTCAATGTACATTTTTACATACTACATGCAACTGTGTATCTTTGAATTTTTCACAAGTACATATATATTTATAATCTTTTTTTTCCTTAAATTTTCGTATACTTTAGAATATAATTATTTTTCTATTTAAAGCGTTACCAGTGGATCCGCAAATGCAACTTCAAAGCTTGGAAATCATTTTCCAAAGATTGACAGCGTTCTGAGATTATCCACGATTGATGGGATGCCCTATCAGGACATGTACCAAGGCGAAGAGATAGATTACCCTTCTCGTTCTTACAACGAGATCAAATATTCTGACGACAGTTTCCACAGAGATTTAACAACGTGGCGAGTTAGCATTCCGCACATCGAAACCGGAGATAATCAAACATTATACGTCATTGCTGTCAACAATATTGCCGAGGGGAAGTCCTGGACTGTGTTGCGCCGTGATCAAGATTTTTACATCTTACGAACACGATTGGCAGAATTTCACGGTGACAAAGAATTGAGCGACTCGCCATTACCATCGAGGAAAAATCCTCACTCATCTTGCGCCATTAATAGACAACGATACGAGGACTTTTTGGAAAAATTACTATCGAAACCGGTACTCAGAAGCAGCGAGTTATTGTACAACTTCTTAACCATGCCAAATTTGAAGCCTTATTTCACCAATTATAGTACGCCAGATATTGGCATATTATATCAAAGTATGGCGTATAAATTACGGAAGGAGAAAGGACAAAATTTAGATAAATTTATGGCAGTGTTTTTGTCTTCGACTAACATTAAGAATGATTACACTGACATTGGAGTTGAACCATCGAGCGACGGTTCAACTGTCCAAGAAACAGGGAGAAAAGGACGCCGTGATCTTTTATTTGGAGCATTTGGCAACAATCTTGACTTGGATCTTAACTTCAAGACTTTGCCTTCCCCTTCATTGGAACGATCTCATGTTAAAGGCGCCTCATTCTGTATCGTGGATGCTGGTAAATTCCTCGTTTTCTAATTATTTAAAATTAATCCAGATCGGGAGAATCTATATTCTAATAATCTATATTACTTCTATGCTGTTGTAGTGGTGAGATTACTAAAAGTTCCATTGGTGATTTCTCGAATTCTATGGATGTTTGCCTCGTCATCACGCGCAAAAGTGGATCCATACGTTAACGTTTTGCTTTATAACGCTTTGGCGAAACTTCTAAGCGGTGGTCGTGCAGCAAACGTGGTGAGACTTTTGCACACAAGAGTTTTAGGCGAGAAGAAAGACTCGCCTGCTCAAGCGAATCGCCGAAATTACTATGAAACAGCAAAAACTGGACTGTATGGTTTATTACCTTGTTGGTTAATGGTATTTTATAAACCATGGATTGAAATAATGGATTCCATTTTGGACTCGTTACAAAACGCACCCTTTAATAAGCATCTGGCGTATGTTCTTCTGGATCAAATTTTGATAAATATATTTCCAGAGCTCACCGTTTAAATTTTTATCGCGAAGCAACTTTCAAAGGTTATAATGTTACTTAACTAGTCATGCAGACGTGATTCAAAAAAATGTATATATGACAATTTGTATGTACAATAGCAATAAGTAGTTTTTTAATGAAATTATTATACTGTAAATATATGTAATGTTCTTAAGCAATGATCTGTTTCTAATTTTTTTCTAGTTGTACTCCTTAAAAAAAAGTTCTAGATTAAACTACTCGTTTTAATCAAGAAAATTATACGTAGAATAAATGCATATTTAAAAATCCAAATAAAAACTGGTTTTTAAGACATATTACGTGTTTCTTCAACTCTTCGTCTCCTCTGTAACTCCATCACTCAATAACTTAGTAAATATTTTCCTAAAATTTGTAACTGGACAGGAACAGAAAGATCAATCAATCAGTGAATCAATTTCAAAAACAAAACGTTCGTTACAGATAGTATGATATATTTTATCCAGATTCTACTGGTATCGTTACATACAGATTTCCCTATACGTTCTTTTTTCCAGTTTTTTATATATCTTTTTTCCAACGATTTTTTTTTCTTTTTTTTTTTTTTTTTTGGGTTTGTCGTCTTATGTACTCTTTGTTAATATAAAACACGTATATAAACATAGATCGAGTATATTGGTGTTTACAATAATGTATGGTTAAAAAAAGTCGCACACCATTTTTCGTTATTTCGATAACACGCTTACGCGAAGACATATCGTCATTTTGACGGTTCGACACAATTCTTTTCTTTTTTTTTTTTCTTTTTTACTCTGTGCTCCACTACGTACAAGTTCTTTTTCCCTCTCTCTCTCTCTTTCTCTCTCTCTCTTCTTTTGCAGTGTCTTACATGCTTCTGCTTCTCTAAACTTGTGGACAAAAAAAGTTATATTATACACCTCGTTAGCAACGATACGACGAATTTTGAAAAATCAACGACCACCGGCCCGATTTTATTTTCGCGAATTATTGTAATTGAAAAACGATTCGACAAAAGTCCGAGCCACAAAACCTATCTATCGAGAAGAAATAGATAAAAATCCGCGAAATCGAAATTGAGAGTTTTGAGAGAAGTGGTAAGAAAATATTTCCCGAGATATTTATATATCGTCCATCTTTATATAGAATAGGATATATATTAATTGTTGTTACTCATGTTGAGAGCGAAAATACAAATTTCTCTACCATCCTACAAGTGATACACACGACTCTACGCAAAAAGGTGCTCGGTAAGGTATGCGTATCGTATCCAATGAAATGTAATTAAATAGTATTTAAAACGGGGTAACATCCGAGTCGAGGAGTTGCAAATCGTTCGGTTAACAGTGAAAAAATTGAACACGTCCGCAGTTTGATGAAATATCTTTTGTTAACGATTATTATTATTATTACTATTACTTCGTGTCCGTGAGTTTTCCAAGCTTGAAATTTGATTTCTTTGATTCGATCTCTCTCTCTCTCTCTCTCTCTCTCTCTCTCTCTCTTTCTCTCTCCGCGAAAATTTGAAATATCGCGCGATCGATTTTGATTGAGAATTCATTCAAAAATTTCCAAGTAACGTGTCCAACTTGAATCGGAAATCGATGTGCAACAGATGAACGAGAAAACACACCTGTGAACGCGCGTAAAAGTAGAGTGGAAGTTTCGGACACGTTTCCTTCCCTTCGTTACATTTTCACTTTTTTTTTTTTTCATTCTTCTCTTCCCAGAGAAAATGTACAACAAATATACATTTTTTTTTTTTCCGTTTGACGCTCGAACCGATGTAAAAATTAAAAAATTGGCACACCTTACGGTACATCTTCCCTTCTATATCGTATATTTTATATATATATATGTATATTATATATACGTATATGTATATATGAATGTAATTTAATAATCATGTTTATGTGCGTAGGTTTTCTTGGCAAATTTCTCTTCCTTCTTTACCTTCTTTTTTTCTTTCTTTAGGTACTCAAGGCTACTGCGCAAAAAATTGCGAAATGATTATAAACGATGTCATATCAATGTCACAGCAACGATATGAGTTGCCCAAGATGATCGGATTAATAAAGACAAATTAAGATGTAAATAAATAAGTAAATAAAAAATTAGTTCCTCCTAGTTATTAAATCTTTTCCCGAGAGGAGCTGATGCACGCATATGTGTGTGTGTCATTGGATTACATCGCCAATTAATCACTATAGTACCTAAAGGAACAATTAAAATAAATTAACAGTAAGATGAAAGATAAAGATAAAGATTTCGATTAAAAGTAAGATAAAAGGTTTAAAATAAATATAAACGTGGTACAAAAATTAAAAAATTAAAACAAACAAAATCAAGCAAATTTTCAACACTAGTATTAGTATCAACATAATTTGCAATTTGCAGTCTGTTCAATATTGATAATCGTCGAGCAGAGTATATCAATTTTTCACAATGAGTAAATGTAATTCGTAATTAAAAAAAAAATCTCACAAATACTCCAGCAAAAATCACTTTTCTATTAAGAAATAAATGCAACTAGTAATATAAGTACAACTGGTAATATAAGTTGACCGAGGCTTATTTACACAAATGTGTATCCATCTGAAAATCTGTTCGCACTATTTTGCGCAGCAATCTACCATCCGCACGAATCTTGCGATTTATATCGACGACGTTTTACATAAACTAGGAGAACTTTGCAGCAGTCGTGTTAAGGAATGTGGCTTATTTGGGAGAAGGTCTCTGTACACGTAGCATAGTCCCTCGCTTCTCAATTTTCCCTCCACTGTCTTTTTTCTTTAACATTAAACATCGAACAGCGTTTCTCGCATATGCACGTATTTACAAATATAATACACGTTCCTAAGCAGAGTTGAGTATTACTCGAATCATTTTTTTCAACAAGACAATTATCCGAACGATATTCGTTTTATTCCAATATCTATCATCTTCTTGGTTTATTTAAATTTGCTCGACTGAAAAGTTATTCGAGCAACAACATTTTTTATTCACTGAACTTGTTAAATCATCAATGAGAGATAAAATTGTTCGAAAAAACATTTGAAAGAAAAGTTCACCGAAAGAAAAGACAATTGTGGTTGCAATTGAATTGAAAAAACTTGGAAACATATTTTGTGCTTAGTTTTTAGAACAGTTTATCTGCAACGTAATGTAACGCAATGAAATTTTTATTCGAATAAAATTTTGCCCAACTCTGGCTCTAAATAACAATTGGCGAGATAAATAAGGTACATATGAATTATGTGATTACTCATCGTTCGAAAATATCATTCTTCGAGAGATCGTTTCTAGAATAATTACGACACGCTCCTTAAAATGATTCGCGACTGCTGTCAAGTTGACCGTGTGCTTAATTAATAAATGTATACTTTCGATTTTTTTTCAATGTTTCTTTAGTTTTAGTATATTAGGTTGGAAATTATACCACAACTTAAACAAATTATAGCTGAATGTCGATATAAACGGAATCGGCTTTCCTTTTAGAGTAATTTTCAATATAAAAGACGATCGTTTTTTTATTTTTTATAATACATGAAACGAAAGAGATTACTTCAAAAAGGAATTTGTTACTTATTAAAATCTAGAGTTTTAGAACTTTAAATGGCAGTATCAACGAGGCTTGATCAGTCGACTTTAGCACACAAATTGATTTTTAATCTTCCGGCAAAAATTTCAATTTTTAACAACGAGAGGACTGGCTGTGAAATTTATGGACATTTCACAAAGTGAAATAATATGGTTTCGGGAGCTTTTTGCTCGAGCAATATCCTTTGTGGGTTTTCGAATTTTATAATCAGATTTTATACAGGTTGTTTCAAAATTAGAGGTTTGGAAAATGGAAGCATGGAATATATGTTAATGCAATAAAATTGAATACGATGTACAACTAATTAATAATATTAATGAACGGACAAATTTCATGGGGAAACCGATTGGCAGGCTTCAAAGTTTGCAATTTCTGTGAATTTTTTTTACTAAAATAAAATAAAAAGTAGAATTGAACTTCTTTCATCGTTATATAAACTCTGTGCTTGATCAACCTGTAGTTTTGAAACGTCCTGTTGATAATATTTCACATTCAAATATGAATTATATTTTATTGTGTTATTACAACAGTGTAAATGAATTGATTGTAAAAAGTGACCGAAAAAATTCTATTTTAAACGGGCATACAGAAATATTAAGCGTAACGAATAAATTAACGTAACAATATTCTGAAAAAAAAAAAAAAAGAAACAGAGTTGTCCGTCAATACAGAGCGATAAACTGTATACAAATAAATATTAAATATAAAATATATATGTGTAAAAAAGATAGTTTCAATAGAGATCACAGAATACTTTGACAAAGACTCGTCTCAGAGAAATGAATTACTTTGTACTTATGTTCCTAAGCAGAATTCAACAACAATTCAAGATTATATAAATAATGAACTTTTACAATAACTATATTCAAACATCCAACATTGTTATTAGTATTACATCAATAATGTGAATAGTTTACTGTTGAATTGCTGTATTATTAATTTAGTTTTGGGAACTCGATTTATTTGCTACACATTTAATAAGAAGAAAGTTAATTTTTACCTTTCATCAAGTTAGAAATTATAAATTTATTTTGCGTAGACGTGGATCATTTGAAAAGCCGATTTATGTCTGCCAATTTAGTCTTTTTTATAATATATAAATCTGACGTAGAATGACCAAGTTACAATAGTCCCCGGATAAGTGTCCACATGTAAATCATTTCCACCATTTTCTGCTATTAATAGCGTGTAGTTATCAAAATATTACTGAGATTTTCTCTCAAAGAAAATATTATAAAAAAAATTAAGAGAATCTCAGTAAATTGTCGCGTGTAACAATTTGAGTTTAAAAATCTCAGTCATCCTTTATTAATACTTTACTCACTATATGTAATAAGCGAAGAAAATTATAAAGAAAATTCAATATTACAGAACTGACGTAGATCAATATAGCCTACGAATAACCCATACACTACTCTTAGAACAATAAACAGTAACAAAGTAACATGTCAATCGGTAAAAATGACTAGTGACACCATCAAGATCTGTACCATCGTACAGAAAATCATTGTTGTAACCATTTATCCGAGAAGTACTGTACACAATTGACAGAAAACCGTGTAACATTCTTTCGTAAAGAAAAAAATTTTGCGTGAACATTCATAATAAAAAAAAAAAGAAAAAAAACGACAGCAAATTCTTAAGTCCTTATTTGTAGATTTAATACAAGTATACCTTTGAAAGGATACATTTATTAAATTACCGCCCTATACTATTGATATCTTAAAGCTTCGTTTGGCACGTGTGATTAGAATGTTATTTAATACGAAAGTGTTAGAACGTATTTTTCCCCTTAACACGAAAGAATCGATGCAGCGCTTTATTTTTTTTTCTTTTTTTCTTATATTCCTTTATATCCACTTTGTTGCCATTATAGTTATGACATACACTCTCTATGTATAATAGCGCTTGTTTTTTTTTTTTTTTGTTTTTGTTTTTTGGTTCTCCATGACTAATTACACTTAAAACACTCATTTACAATTGGACTACTATTTAAAATGTACATCGAGTGCGTTGTGTGTTTCTCGAATAAAACGCACGAGAAAATGCTTGTTTATTAACGTTTTTTTTTCCTTAGGATTCAAATAGATTTCGGTTTTTTGTGCGGTATAGCTTTGTGTGTGTGTAGGAGGTTCACGAAATTCAATCAGTTTCCCGAACACGTTACATCTGCACATTCAGCAACGATAATCCTGAAAACTGAAACGCCAAGCCAATCTTGCAATCAGTCAAGGCTTTCAATAAATTTCCAAAAATGAAGCATTAATTTTGATTTGATATTTAACAAATTAACGTTTTTGATGTTTGGTTTTACTCTTGGTGACTATAGGTTTTCAACAGGTTTCTAAGTGTCATTTCACGCAACGTTTCATGTTTGCAGAAACTGATCTCATTTCACAAACAATAGAAAAGAACTCGATCCGCGACAGATCACTGTCTCCGATCGCCGCTGCAATCAAGTCACAAATTTTGGCACTGTCGCGTACGTGCCGGTTATCTAACACCTCCCTTCTTGTCTTTCCTTTTATACGGTTCAGAAATATATTTATAAAGATTTTTTTTTTTTCATGGCAGTATTCACGTTGCATTGCCTCAAATGCGGAAATCTGAGCTGTTTAACCGCAAACATCCGAGATCATTCCGATTTCCGACTTCAAAAATCAAAAAAGAACTCCTTCCCTCTCTCACTAATAAATTATTCCGATCTCTTGGTAATTATTATCACTTCAATATATATATATATCGTACAATTAAAAATCACACATCTTGTTTCACACATCTTCAGTGTTTTTTCAATATAAAAATTTCTATGTCAATTATTATTTTTATGCAGGAAACGTAAATTGTAAGTTGGAAAACCTAGTGCAACGGTGATTACACATGTAAAATACCGTGTACAAAATGTACCTTATGAAATTTATCAAGTCGAGTTGTAAACACCCTGTGTTTCCCCTAATCTAACATCTAGAATTATGAAATGAAAATCTTCGAGTTTTTAACTTGCTTGAATTTTAAATCTTTCGATTTGTACAAACATTGTTTTGCAGAAAATTTGTGTATCTTTTACTAATTTCACATATTACCTCTTGCCTATAGGAAATTGAAAAGTAATTCGCTTTTAAAATTGTGTAATTAAAAACAAGTACGACTTTTATAACGAAAATATAAAAGTTACAGCGAACGACACATTTGTCTGATCTCCTCGTCGATTAGCAAAAGCGAGATACTTTATAATTAAGAATGCTCAACACATTCGACAGACAGAGTTACACGTTATTTCGAATTGTCTCAGACAATTGTTCGAGTAAATTTATTGATCTACCAAAGAGCAATAAATTCTCAGAAATGAAATTCATCGTAAAAGCCAATCTAGTCAACAATTGATTTCATATTCGATGCAATCGGGATAATTTTTACTCTGTTCTATGATGTAATTATATAACTAAATCTTTGTCCTTGTCTTGAATAACTTATCTACTCGAAATTAGTGACGAATGAAATTTTACTCTTTACGAGTTTATATTCACATTTACGTGTCATTCGAATATATATATATATATATATATATATATATAATTTCAGCCAACTCTGTCAAGTCACAACTCACGAAAGCAACTCAGTTTCCTTATCATCGGCAAGCACGTTTGGAGGAATGATTAAAAAGGAGAAGAGAGAAAATGATAGAGAAGATAGCACGCCCCTGAACGCGCAGAATGTTGCACGCCGGGCGTTTCTACTGATATCATCCTCTGTCCATCGCGGCTCTGTTTCTATTATGCCACTTGCACTTGAGGATTCTCACATATGTTCGTCGGAACGCCGCGTTGCATAGGGCATAACACATTGGATTCACAGTACTGTTGATGTAACAAAGGTAATAGAAAAAGTCCCATAGTTCCTGCGGTATGTACAAGGAGCAGGCTGTGATGGATTTAATTAGAACGAGAATGTTGTACGGTGTCCAGGTGATGATGAACGCCAGCAAGATGGCCGACAACGTTTTCGCTGCCTTTCGGTCGGCCTTCTTCTCCTGCAGCTTCTTCTTCTTCTTGTTCGCGGTTTTGTTCGCAGCCGGTTTGCTCCCCAATACTTTCGGGATGTTCTTCGTGTTCAGGGGGATCCTTATGTCGGGCATGTGAGACGGCCTCCTGGTGATCAACGACGGGCTCACTGCCTCCTCGTGATACATTTTTATGCTCGGCCCCTCCGTGTATTTTCCCACGCCGCCGGTGTCACGTGTCGGAAGCCGAATCAGAATTGTGTACACCTAAGTTGAAACATTGGAACATTATCGTACCTTTCATATATGTATATATATACAGGCTGAACAAAAAATCACTTTTTACTAGAAAAAACAGCACAAATTTGCGAACGCTCTGGTGGTCAACATTTGAAAGAAATAACTTTTAAGACATAATGAAAAAATTATATTTGAACGTAAATTTAATCTAAAATCAATAAAGTTAGTTTTTTTTTCCTTATATTTTGATGTTTTATTAAAAAAAATAGATGGGAAAAAACTTTTGGTCTATCCTGTATATATAATTCTGTTATTGAGAGAGATCAACGCAGAGAGTTTACAATGATAAACGTACGAGGGTGTGAAACTTGAGGAAACAGAAATATAAGGCTTGCTTAACCAGTGGGAATAAAGTAAAATTGCTTACAAACTGAAAATGTCAATTAAAATTAAATATGATATTTTGGAGCTATTTAAGCTATTTAAAATTAAAAAATGTGTTCGTGTACTTGCATACAGTGGCTTACACGTGCCAATGAAATTCATAAAATTTCTATAAAAAGAAAAAAGCATCAATCTCTGTAATAACTTCTTTTCACAAGAAGGTAAAAAAAATAATAATTTGTGGAGAAGATTAGGAAATCAGTGCGAGACACCAGTTGCATGCAAAATCTTCAGAAACGTCAATAACATACAGAATCGCTGGAGACACTTTTCGTCGACAGCTCCCCGGCTTTCTTAGTCTTTTTGCAATCGTGGTTATCAGCTATACTGATGGTTTTCTCAACGGTCAACGTGGTAGGATGAATCCCGCTCAAAGAGGCAGATCGTGAGACCGTGCCGGTGAGAGGGGTTTCCACTGACAACGGCGTTATAGCTTCGTCGTAACCGTGTCCTGTGCGACTACTTTCAGCACCTTCTATGTCCTCCTCCTCGTCGTCATCGTCGCGACCGCTGTGCCACCACGCGACGCACCACATCTTCAGCCACATCCATGAAAATGGTCTATGTTTCTACAAGTTTATACAATTAATAAAATATTGCTATTAACACACTGGATGGAATTATCAACGATTAAAGTATCAAAAAACTTTTTAGTGAATCAGAGAAATTAGGAATGGAAAGAAGTTGATGCACCAGTTTTTATCAGTTTAGTAAAGTTTGAGAGCCTCAACAAATAGTCTAGTTTAGATTCTATTGAAACAGTTAATATTCACCGTTCTGTATTGAGGGTAATGTTTCTCCAGATAAGAGACTGCGATATGTGTCGCGTTCGCATCTTCGACTCCTGTGCTCGACTCGCTCCTAGGTCTTCTACAATCTTCCATGTCCAAAGCTTCGTCGCTAATCGCGAACAAAGAGAAACACACGCATAAGAACACAATTCAATCAACGTCGATTTAAGCTTCATTCTTTCGCAATTAGCTCAAACTAATTACGAGATCAAAGTGTAAAGAGGAATTCACAGTATATACACGTGCGTGGATTCTTTATTTGTTTCGCTGTTGGTCGTGCCGCTTTTATTTAGCTTTTTAATTAAAGTCGCGAAAGAAACGTCGTGAAACAATTCACCTGGAGTTACTTCTCTTACTGGCGTCCTGTTTTCCAGCTTGTAGATACGGAAGATCCTTCTGCCGTTTCTTCGTCTCCTTCCATATCCGCCAGTAAAGAATGATCATCACAGTGACGGGCATGTAAAACGCAGCGATCGCGGTACCAAACGTGATGTAATGATTCGTCTCGATGAATTGAATGTAGCAGGCGTTAATAGGCACCGTTCGGGTGCCCTCGATGTACGGCCAGGCGTAAATCCACGGTGGCCATAGAAGCAGCGAAATCCCCCAGGCACATGCTGAAATACATTACGCAATTTTTTTTATTTCTTCTTATTTTTTTTTTTTTTTTCAATTTTTTCCCCCTTCAATTTTTCTCTTTTATTTCTAACTAACTAAGAAGTACTTAATCTCTCTATTTTAATAATAGATATTGTTAGACTGCGGGCATTAAGATAAGAGTGTTAGATTAAAATACGTGAACGTGTGAACGTGACTAATTCATTTCTAATTAATTAAGAAGTGTTTAATCTCTCTATTTTAATATTATTGCTAGACCGTGGACATTAAGATAAGAGTTAGATTAGTTAGATTAAAGTACGTGAACATGTGAACTACATTTGCATATGATGAGTTAAAACACATGTATGTATCTCACGCAGCGAGGTATATCAAATGGGACTGCCGGTAACTGCAGCATAAATTGTGGCAGTTTGAGAAATGAGAAATAAAGCGTAAGTACAATGTGATCTCTTGAAACACCATAAATTCTCGCAAACATATTCGCTATTTTTACGACCACTGTGCGAAAGTTTCAGACTACCTGCGTATCTAAATATCGTACCTCATAACATAATCTCAATTTTTACGAATTTCTATATAGAAAGTTCTAGATACAAATTATGCATTTTTGCGATTTTGAATGTTTAAACTATTATTAAACCAAATTGCGAATTAAATTGTTTCACAGACAAAAGCGTCAATAACAAAATTTCGATACCTACATAATATATAATATACAAATTATTCTTCCAAGCTTAATAAATTATTTTTTTCTCAAAATACTTTTCAAACAAATTCGAACGTTTTCCTTTCTGTCTCTGTCACTTTTATGCGAGTAGAAAAAGAAAAGAAAGAAATTACACGTTAAATGTTTTTCCACCAACTATACAAGTTTCATCAAAATCGACATTCAATATCGGTTTCACCGTGTCCTCTTGCAAGAAGCTTTTGTGCATATGCATTATTGAATAGATAAAAGTAGGTTGATTTCCTCGTCTCTGTTCGCAACTCGTCAAGAACTCGCGTAAAAACGACTTCGTCGATAACGCCGTTATTGTAAAACAAAGAAAAACAGAGAAAGGGAGAGGCGTGTCCCCCAGGGATGTCCGATTGCGAAATATCAAATGAAGACCTCTATAGGCAGTGACGCACTCCTAGGTTACGTCATCAACGTGTTTAAACTGCGAGTAATTCAATTTTCCTTATCGTAGACACGTTACCGTGTAAACACACCTACGGCCATTTATTTCCAAATCGACGTTACCTGAATAATTGGTTAAATTGATGTTACAGTATAGTGTGAGAAAGAAATACATAATTATAATATGGAAACATTATCGACGTACCGATCATGATGGCTGCCTTGGAAGTGGTTCTCTTGGCGCGGTACGTGAGGGGCCTCGTAACGGAGAAGTATCTGTCGAAGCTGATTATAAGGAGGTTCAGTACCGACGCGTTGCTCGCCAAGTAATCCAACGCCAGCCACGTGTCGCAAATGTACGGTCCGAGGGGCCAGTAGCCGAGCACGGTGTATACCGTGAACAGAGGCATGGAAATTAGACCGATCGCGAAATCAGCCACCGCCAGGCTGAACAAGAAGTAGTTTGAGATCGTCTGCAGCTGTTTGTCGATCTTGAACGATACCATCACCATTATGTTACCGATCACGGTGGTCAGGCTGAAGACTACGGCGACTATCACGATCACCACGCGTTCCCATACCCTGTACGAGTGTAATTCACCGCCGCAATCGAGACCGTTGCTCACGTTGTAGCTCTCGTTCTTGAAAATGTCCACCTCCGATGTCACATTCATGTCTGAAGAGTTCCGCTATTGCCGAAAAATACTTTTGTGCGTTCTTTTGGTAATTCTTTCGAGAGCTTTTCTTTTTTTTTTTTATTAGTACTATTTATTATTATTATTGTTATTCTTTTTTAAATAAATTTTCCTCCTCCTCTTATTTCTTCTTCTCTTCTCTTCTCTTCGTGTTAAGTATGTTTTTCTCTTCTAGCATATATTTCTTACATTTTTTCTTTCTTTCTTTCAAATACAAATTTAGCTCCCTCTCTCTCTTCTTCTTCTTCTTCTTCTTCTTTTTTTTCTATTTTTCGCTGACCCTCTTCAGCTTCCAGTTATTTTAAGTTTATGCGCGCGCGCGCGTGTGTGCGTGTGTTCTAAAACTTTCCTCTTCTTTTTTTAAAATTACCTGTGTTCTTCCTCTGTGTTAAATTAACGGTGTCGTGTCTTTCTTTTTTCTTACCCTTTTTTTTCGTTTTTCTTACTTTTTTTTTCTTCTTTTAATTTAAATCCTTTGTTCTCCTATTATAAGCAATTTATATTTTAAATATAAAATTTCCTTATTTTTACCAGCTAGTTTTATCGTTTAGAATTCTTTTGAGGTTGTCCCTCCCTGTCAGACTCCGCTCCGGCATTTAATTCATTTTTTTCCCCCTTTTGTGCTCGTGCTTCCTTCCTTTCTCTTTTTTTTTTCTCCTTTCAAACGTATCTCGTTCTCGTAGAAGCAACACCCTTCAAGCTTCGTTTTCTCATTTGCTTTTTCGATTGCTTTTTCTTTTCTATTTTTTTTTTTTTAGCGAAAAATACTTCCTTTTCTATTTTTTCCCTCTCTCTCTCTTCCCCTTTGTCCCTCTTCCTCCCTCTCTCTTCCTCACTCTTCTTCTCTCTCTCTCTCCCTCCCTCTCTCTCTCTCTCTCACTCTATCCTACACACACACACACTCACTCTCTCTCTCTCTCTCTCCTCTCACGCTCTGTCGTTTCTATTCCTGCGTGTATCTGGAAATATTTTTTTCTTCTTCTCTCTGCGCTCGTTATACAGTTCACATGTCACGTGTCTGGCCAGAACATCTTTCTTCGAAATCCGTTCTCTCGGCAGGCTCTTCCTCGCTCCTTTCGCATGCGTGAAACGGTTCCTTTAACTTCTGGACGATTTGTTCCAGGATTTAAGGGATCGAGGGATGCGTCAACTGCATACCCTCTTCAGCGGCCTCGTTGATGGCGCGTGATCTGCGAACAGAGAGCAGTCAGCATGTAGTAGCGATGTTTTGTATTTTAACATCGAGGAGAGGTACTCCAACATTCAGACAGTTACAGACAGTTTTTCGTCTTTCAAATTTCGATCAATACGAACACAATAGTTTACGATAGATTATCACAGCGGCGATGACTGTGAAGTTTCGAAAAATTATTGATAAATAACACCGGGGAAGGAAACAGAGAAAAAATTTTTTTTTTCGCGTTGCCAAAGATTTATAAGATATATAAGGTCTATATAACATTCGAGGGTCCTCAATATTTATCAGTATTATATATTCACTTTTGCTAACTGCTAAAAGTCATCTCTGATTTGTAAAATAATCAAAATCGATCGAATTTCACCTATTCTTAAATTGTAGTTTAATTTAATTAAATAAATAACAATTATTACATAAAGAAATAATTTAATTAATAAAAGCTCCCTCGAATGATTTTACTTCGACAAAATTCGACGTATACTCGTATAATTCGTTAAAGAAAAAAAAAAAATAACGAGAACTTGTTTTATTAGCGTTAGTTCAACCTTGTGGCCTCATTTGACATTTGGCTACACGAGCATTTTTCATCGCGAAAACGAGCACTTTGCTCAGAGAGAACAGCGTGTAAACAATCCTGATGTTTTCTGTTATACATTTGTGGCAAATATATAATACACTGTTGTGGAAGAAAGAGAAAAAAATATCACGGTCTTCGTGAAACAGGTGTGGCTCACTGTTGGAGCTTGCAAAGGGACTGTGCACAGCAAAAACAGAGGTATTTTTAATTATTAACATATCAACGTTTTCTGTGTTTTTTAATAAATATTGTATATCGATAAATAATGGATAAAAATTGTACGGTCATGTTTTCTTTTCTTTATACCGACTTTATTTTTCTTGTGAATATTTACAATTATGAAAAACTAGAACCAATCTTTGATAGGAAAATTAACAGTATATTCGTTTATTATCGGAGCCTCTAACTACTCGACTCAAGAAATCTTTGGCAACAGTTCTCCTGTGGTGTGATCATTGAACGAGTGAAACAATAAAATGAAAATTAGAACGGAATGCAATCGGTTGCGCCGGTGCAGTGGATGCCGATTGTTGATGGTTCAATTTATGACCTCGCTACGCTCGCTCCTCCTCAAGCACCTGCACCGGTCTCGAGTGGAAATTGACCTCCACTTTCTGAGCCTCATGGCTGCTCGAACGCTTGTCGTCTAGGGTTGCACGACTGGCTAGATGTATAACAGGGTAAGAGGAACGCTTCTTGTCTCTCGAGATACGAAGCTGAGGAAAGAAGCGCCATAGTGATAGTCTCTCAACGTATGAGTACGATCAGGCAAAGAGAAAGAGAGAGAGAAGTGAAAAATTTGTGAATTTACAAATTCGCGTGTGATCCTTATCACTGTTATTCCCTTATCCTTCCTTTTTACAGTTTTTTACTGAAAGTAAAGTGTGAATCAATTCCTGAAAAATTACTGTACAGAGAATGAAATGGAACGAATGAAGTTAATTGATATTTATTATTGGTCACAAATGATCCATACCAGTATCCAGGCTGCCGTTGCCACCATCGATGCCAATATACCCTGGGATTTGCAAGCAAGCATACTCAGACACACCGCGATGTACAACCAAACGGAGGGAAATCATTTTGAGTACCTATGACGACCCTGTGAAAAATGATCAATCTTAAATCAACTGAGAATAACATACGAAGCACTGAAAGCAACAATCTGAAATATTTTTGAAATCGAATATAGGGTAGGCGAAAAATTTCTTCCCACTTACTTTTTCTTTTTTTTAATAAAACAAGAAATATAAATATATATAATATAAAACAAGAAATAATATAAGAAAAGACTGATTTTATTCATATTAAATTAAATTTGAGTTTCAAACGTGATTTTCTCGTTATGTTTCAGAATAAATTATTTCTTTCAAGTATTGTTGAGCGCCGGAACGTTTGCTAATTAATAATAAAATCATAAAAACAGCAAATAATTTATTTCAGTAGAAAGTGGTTTTTGGCCCACCTTGTATACAATCGTAGCAGAAAATGTATTTTACAGAATAAATGTTTTTGCAAATTCCTCGAGAATTTCTCTGCTACTTACTTCCCTCGAGTTTAAATAATTTCTTTTTCGAATTTAATTTTAAATGTTGAATTCTTTCTTTGCAAAAATATCAACAAGAAATACTAAATTTTAATGTTCGTGATCGTCCGACGTAATTGAAAATCTAGATAGCATTTTCGTGCTTTTTGTTGTTTCCTGCTCGATGCCAATCGACGTGTCGTAATCATATTTGTCGTATCAAGGACAAAATGTACATGTGGACGCTAACGGACATCCGAACTAATGGATCTTTTAATTACTATTGACCAGCTCATAAACGCACGGCTACGCCCTACTACTTGAACGAACAGACGATCGTAGGGGACATCTGTACGTTTGATACTGATTTCCTAAATACTTATTATTATTATTATTATTATTATTATTATTATTATTATTATTAATCGAACTACATATGTATTTTATCCCACTGCTGCTTTTTTCAAATTACTTTCTAACCTAACTTTGTAACCTAGTAAGTAATTACTAATAATCTAGCCAATTACTAATAATTAAATTTAAATTAAATCAAATTGCTTTCTAACCTAGCTTTTGAACCTAGTAAGTAATTACTAATAACTAAGAATTACTAATAATTAATTTAAAAAATTACCAATTACTAATAATTATTAATAATTAATAACGAATAATTACTTTCTAATCTAACCTAAAAAAAAAACTGTTTAACCTACTCCTACTTTTCTAATTAAACTTCCGCTGCGACGCCAATTTTCAATAGTCGAACTATCGTCATTCATTTTTCATATTTACTGTCATATTTACCCTACCGTGTCGTGTCCTAAACTGAACTTTCTAATATTAATTATAATAACTGAACTCTGCAAGGATGCAAGCCAAGCCAAGCCAAGCCAAGATGGATGGCTTCTCTTCATTCCTTGCCCTGAAGCTTCATTCCAACGGCTAAAAGTCTCTACAGGGTGTCCAGGAATACGTGGCAGATATTTACACGGGCAATTGATCGAACGCCATACTTAAATTCACAACTTTCTCGCGTTAAACCTTATTTGTTCTCGATATACTTTACTACACATCGACGAGCTTAAACATCTAACAAATCCGGAAATTTCGTTTATCATTGTCACGATAAATTACGATACAAATAGAGCACAAATCGAGCATTAAATTAATAATCTATGGCGCACTGTCGCCTATTGGTTCATTATAACAGAGCAGTAATTACGAGTATCTAGGTGCAGGTAAACGCCGATAAGTATAGTAAATTGACCTGATAATAAATTGAAAGTTCTAATTAAACGTGATGTTCATTGCTGCAAATACGCATATTGTAGCATACAATCATACAAGTAATTTCATCGTCACGCTGTGTCGAAAATCTTGCAAATTGCAAATCTCGACTGATTGATTGGAAATCTCTGCAAACTTTTACGATCTTCTCCTCTGATCGAAGAAAAGAGAAGGTTAAAGTTAAAAGATGAGAATCTAGCGACACAAAATCCTTATCACTTATACTCGTGACAAAGTTTGGCAGAAACTATCCGAGACACCCTGTACGTACACTCGTACGCCTTACATTTCCATGTTACACGCATCTTATTTCCATATTGCAGTGGCAATTATTTTTAAATCGCGTCCGACACTTGTAATTCCCCCGTAAACGAACACGATTTACTGAAGGGGGGATTAAACAGCGAGAGAGGCAGAGCTGCAAATCGAGAATCGCGCCGTGGACTCTTGTTTGTCGAGGAAGACACACCGTCGGTAGTGTGCAACGTGTTTACGCCGTGGATGAATCCGTCAGGAAACGTTGTGAAGCGTTTACGGCGGATGGAATATGATTGTTGTGATTTGTTGCTGGGGGATCTTCGTCATTCAGACACGATGAGGAATGAATTATGGTCTCGATGTACGTCGCCGACGCTCATAAACATCTGTCACTGCACCACGTTAGGTAAACAAGCTTCATTCTTCGCGACGAAAGTGGGGTGAATCTTTTTTTTTTTTTTTTGGACGAGACGGATGAGACTTGCGACTGTTTGCCCAGATATCGATAACAGAGTTGATCGAAATTGATGTGCAAGCTTCCCCGCGGAACATACTCGGATTAATCTCGAAAATTTGACAACGCAAAGACAACGATCTTAGATAGATAAAGAGATCTGTGGTAAATACGCAAATACTTTTACACGAATTGGTATGCACGTGTGTGTGTTTTATGATACTAGATAGTGGATATTAGAGTATTTTATGACGCTAGATAGTAGATAGTAGAATATTTTACGATACCAGATAGTAGATAGTAGAGTATTTTGGATACCAGATAGTAGATAATAGACTATTTTATGATACTAAATCATAAGGATTAAATCCATGGAGGCAATTTTCTAGGGAGACAATTCAAAAACGAGTTATTAACAGTGAATTGCTTTGCGTTTCACCCTAATAGTATTTTCAATTTGTTACTTTATTCTATAATAATTTAAATGATCAAAGTGTTACATGGAAAAAGCTTCCATTAAAATTAATTAAATGTTATATTTGTGCATCTCAGTTCTCCTTAACTTTGTCGTATCGCTTCATTTTATTTTATTTTTTGTAACAATTTCTTCAACCGTCCTTTCGTTCTTTTACTTTTTTCCTTCCAATTCGAATGTCACGTTCTTTGGAAGCTTGTTTGGAGCTTGAAATTGATGGCCTTTCAAGTCAAAAATTCACTACTCGAATGACGAGAATTATGTGTCACATTGGGACGAGGGCATCCGGATTTTAGAGATGCTTGGCCAAAACAAACAAAAAACGGTCGAAAAACTAGAGCTCAACTTTGCTCATCCTCGACGAACGGCGGCAAATTTCCACAATATTCGCACACCTGTACACAACGCGGGTTTATTATTAAGTGGCATGGTTGCGCGTCGATAGCTTTGCATTAGTTCTCCTTATTCAGGCTATAAATAATTTTCCGATATTGTTTCATCCTCGCACGCGTAAGCAGTGTATAAACGTCCGTAAGCCCCACCGTCGAGCGATAGTCCTCTCTCCTCGTGCGCAACATTAAAAATATCATCTTAAGAAAGGATCATGCTCGCGGCTAATGGAAAACCGCCGCTATAATAATATCTATCTTGTGGCCTCGTTGTTCCCTTTTCAATACGAATGAATATTAAAACGTGACGTGCCTACCGTTATCAACGATATTAATCGCCCTATTTTTTAACTGCACGATTCAATAAGAATTCAATAACAATGACAAAGAGAACGTACTACTGTTCGAGAAAGCAGAGAGAAAATGCAAAATGTGACAGAACAAAGACGAACCATTTTTTAATGTACTTCGCTCGAGGTTGCCACGTACCAAATATGGTTTCTTCAATGATTGAACTTGCCCCAGTTTTTATTCCCTATTACGTACGATACTTTGATTGATAAAGTTATTTTTACAGAAAGCAAAATCACGATTGATAAAATTATTTTTCCAAAGAGCAAAATCAGGACTGATAAAATTATTTTCCGCAAGAAGCACAGAATTCACAATTTGTTTCAATCGAAAAAAAAAAAAAAGAAAAGAAAAGAGAAAAATGTTCCGTACGTAAGAATATACGAAATTCAACAAAACGATACGAGATTCAATGGACAGACAAATGTCTGGAACGCGCGATCTAATGGTCGACGTAACGCGAGCCATAGATCCGGCGACTTATGACTTCATTGGTTCGGTTATTCGCCAACTCATCGCTCAGCGTCAAACCTTCGTTCCCTGTTCTGTTGGTCCAGCCCAGAAATACAAATTCGACACAACTCTACCAATCACGGGAAAACAAACGAGGACACACCTTCGACCGCACCCGGTACAAAATACAACAAACCGCGTATGTCAAGTGTGTAGCTTTTCTCCCCCGATTCAATCAGAGACGATTTAACTTGGTTAATATCTCGCCGAACGGGACTTGTCGAAACTTGATGTTCGATGTTTTAAACGGTAAAATTATCACGAACGAGTTTACAATCTAGCTGCAGGCAATATTATATTTTTTTGGACTTTATACACCAATTATAACGACTGAAATCTTAATTGTTTAAAATAATAATAATTGTATGATTATATAAAAATTAAAATTGCGTTATGTAACTAAATTATTATATAACATGTTATGCAATCAAAATTGTATGAAATAATAATAAATATAATTGGATTAAAAAAAAGGAAATTACGTGTAAATGTAAATTGACTGAAAAATTTTATTCACGATTAAATCAACCGTGAAATCTTGAAAATTAAACTTCTCCCTTAAAGTTTGTACAATTGTTTTTTTTTTTGTTTCTCATCATTGGAATTGGTTTTAAAATTTGATAAAATTGGATTTAAAAAAGTCTAAAAGTCTTCTTCCCATTCGGAGGATTCGAAACAGTCCAAACAGATTCCTAATAGACTTAACAGGCGGCTCCCCTTTTATTTTGAAACTCTATTCTAAATACTTTCATCCCCTTCGATTGCGTTCGGAGCGCGCGCCCTCCTCCCAAGTGCTTTTATCTCTTTCAATTCATCGCGCCGCGCTTCACGTTCAATTAACAAAAGCATTTAATTAAAATGTTAACTACGGAATTTCAAAGTGTAACACACTTGCGAAGCGAGAATTGACACTGGCAAAGAGGAGAAGGACTTCAACGAAGTGTCGAAGTCGGAAACGTTCCCTCGGTTGATATTGCACCGTTCCACTAGCTCTGACAGATAAATATCCGCCCCATGCTAAAGTGAATAAGCAATCTCTGAATGCGAGTGGCCCCCTTTAGCGAATCTGCGAAAAGTCGAAACAAATAAGAGAGACCGTTATACTATCGAACGTTTCCACGTTTCGTAAAACATTGCACCCATGAAAGTGCACCTCTCTTTGATTCTTCCAGTATCATCGAAAATTGATTTGATCGAGAGTCTGACTCGAATGAAAAATTTTTGAAAGAATTCAAAAGATGTCGAAAGATAAAGTTATATATATATAAGCAAGGAGTTGATGATATAGCGAATAATATAATCTAACTATTTGCTGCGCTGATAGCTCTGGTTAATAAACTTATGGCAGCTCTATATGAGGCAGCTCTAGGAACGAAGTTATTCGAACGGCTAATTAAACTACCTAAGAAGTTAATGCAATTAGCTAACGAACTGATTAGCTTAGGAAACGCAGGAAATTAACAAAATAATCTGGGAAGCTCCGGCTGGGAAGTCGCCTGGAGGAACATTTTGCACGTGAAGTGACCAATTTTATAAACCGTAGGCTCGCAAGCGTCGCAATACCTCCTAATTTCGTACGATTCAATCTGAAACAAATTGGAAAGAGAGAATCATTTTTCGATCATTTCTCAATTCATTTTGTATCACAAATGACTAATGATTGTCTGGCTTTCAATCCGTATTTTTTCTTACAATATTTATTTATCGCGTTACACGGTCTACTTACAGCAGTTATTGGCTCCTGTTTTCTGGATTAAATTGAGAAACTGCAATCGATTGCGCGTCTTTTTTTTTTTTATACTTCTCACGAGCAATTAAGCCGTGTTATTTATCGTATCGGTCGTACAAACGAGCGTTCAGCAACAGTAACGTGCAGTAATTCGTTCATATTTTCGTAGAAGCGAACACGAGCATCGCGAATAGCGAGTGAAACGCCGTGAATCGAAAGGAATCGGCGACAATCTCGGCCGATTTATCGGCGAATAATACGGTTGAACGTGAGTGGACTATCGGGCACAGACAATCTCAAGGGTACCCCGGCCCGAGGAAATCGGGACTATTGACCTGTGATGAAGCATTGGTACCCCCTTCGGATCGATTACACTCCGTACACCCCAATCTTCGGCCATTTTAACAGCTAACCAGAGGAAACATTAGACCGTTGTACGAAACGATCCATCATGCTTCACACGCCTGTAAAATCACTCACAAGTAGAATTTAATATACCAACTAGACTTTGACTTGTAGACTGTTGCCTGTGAAATGATCCACCAAATCACGCAGAATTCAATAGCCAACTTTATTAGACTTTGATTTAACTTGATTCTCTCTCTCTCTCTCTCTCTCTCTCTCTCGTTAAATGGAATTGTAAAATGAACTCTGGAAACATCGAAAATTTAGAAATTGCCAATTCCTAAACGTAACAGTAACAGGTTGAACCGCTTATCTACAAATTGCACTTGTAACTACTTAGTGCTACAATTTAACGGACTGAATTCCGTGGAACGTCGCTCCGTACGGTCAGGAACGTCGGATTGTTTGGGACAGTTACGCGCCTCATTCGGGCTCGCTGCCAACTATACGCCAGCAGGCGTATAAAGAGAGATTCCCGTGGAATCCCACATTCGGCGATGGAACCCACGGAGATCAACCTAGGACGTTCGACGCTCTTTTGTCCCTTTGGCCACTTGAAACAAAGAGGAATGACAATATTCTTTCAATTGGGCTTCAACCAACTACGTACTCCGCGTGTTATTCGAATATTAATCCATTAATTTGTTTGTACTTGTTCCTTAATTTCAGCCACACAACGTGAGGACCAATTTTCTACAAAATAGTCGTATTATTACTGATTAATACAGCAAATCACGTCGACAGAGATTGTTCATCGTTGAGCAAATTTTCCAACAACTAGAAAATCCAATCGTGGCACTTTTTTTTCACACGAGCAAAGTAAAAGCCTCTTCCTTTTTTTTTTTTTTGTTCTTCTTTCACGCGTATTTTAATCTTTTTATAATTTTGTTGCGGAAGAGTGCAAGGCCGTTAGAGATCCTTCGTATACATATATATTCATAGCAATCGTGCATCGACAATTATTTATAAATAGTTCGATTATTAATAAACTAACTCGGATTCTATGCAAAAAGAAAAAAAACGAGAGAAAAATATACAAGTCCTATGGAAGAGGAACAGGAGAAAATGCAGTAAACGAAATTTACTTTTATCCTTTCTGTTAAATTCAAATTCAAATTCAAATTCCCTTTTGTTCGCTCGAAAATTCTAACGAAAAGACGCGAGATATCCTGCGATTTCATGCAGAAAATATTATTTCGCGTGCAATAAGATATTATTTTGTTCGCTCGATTCCGAAAGGACTCGAAAGTTCTCGAGTGGCATTTGTTTGAGAAACAAATTCACCGTTGTTTGTTTTCTCTCTAAATTCACCGACATCGACCCTAATTGAGCTGCTGAAAATAATCTCCCTCTGTTTGGAAGTATAATCTATCCAGAGTACGGAAATTTATCCGGCGTCGAGATCTCTCCCCGGTGCCCGCAATACGTATCAAACGAACCGATCGATGCGTCATTAATATATTAATTATTTAACCATATATAGCATCTAATTATGATAAACGTTCATCGATATAACGATCGTGATCGATGTCACTATTTACTCGCTACTTTATCCTCTTGCTTCTTCAAGTAATGAAAATGAAACGCCACGAGATGAACTTGGAGAAATTTTCCTCCAAATTGATTAATTATGTCTCTTTTGCGTTGTTATTATTATAGTAAATTTAAAAAACAGCGAAAACAACAGATGTTTTCGCGCCGTGAATGTTTTTCCCTGTGTTTGTTAGTTGTACGAAACGTCGTACGTCACGTGTGACGTTGTTCTCAACGTAGCCCATCATCACGCTGCTTGGATATTTTCAATTTTTATTTTTCAAAGTGGCACGATTTCACTCGATTAAGCCGATTGTTCGCCAACTGCGACAGTTGACTGTGCCACGTTGACAACGACGAACAATGATGCTTCGACAGGATCGTCCATTGTTCCCGCGGAACAATAACACGAATAATCGTAACACCTACTAGAAATCCGTCGGAACTTTTGCGTTTTGTTCGCCGTTATGCGTGTACAATAACATTCAGAAATAAACTAACGAACAGAGTAAAACAGAACGAAGCACGATTATGAATTTATAAACATTATAACAAAAAAAAAAAAAAATTTTTTTTATTTCTCATGCTAGAAGATTCACGTTCCTTTCGCTATCTCTAAATGAAAGATTTACAAGTAAATTAATCTACCAAAAATCTCCATCAAATTTGAACTTGTTCAATATTACACGTGATGTAATAACATTTAGAGATAAAGTAACAAATTGAACTAACGAACAGAATAAAATAGAACGAGGTACGATTACGGTTGCGTTGCAGAAGAAATTCCTTAATTTCTTATTAGAAGATTCATGTTGCATTAAGAACACGATCCTTCCTCCCTCATCTCAAAATGAAAGATTTCTACGTACGATCTACAACCGTGGTTGCCAACGTGAAGCTGGTTCCCTACGCCCTATAAGCTGACAATTTGATTTTCTGTCTAATTTTCTATTCGAATAATAAAATTCTTATTCAATCGTTCCAACTTTATTTGTAGTTCGTTGACTTTTGGAAATTATTCGTAATTAGTCACTTTAACGCTAAAGTAAAAAAAAAATGTGATTGTTCATGGTTAAAATTATTCGAATAACAATAAAATTCTTATTTAATTATTCCAATTATGGTTATACAGCGCGGGTCGCATGAATAGTGTCCAAGGTTTGTCCGCATGATTGGACACACCTGGTCTAAATTACTCCCTTCACGTTAAAAATTCACTTTAATAGCTGAATAATATAATAATAATAAGAAGAAGAGCAAGAATCATATACCAGGATATCAGGATTAATATAATAATAATATATCAGGAATAATACAATAATAATAATAATAAATAATAAATATCTTGGTATATAATAATAATTATATACCAGGATATCAGGATTAATATAATAATAATGTATCAGGAATAATATAATAATAATAATAATAATAACAACAAGAATTATATACCAGGATATCAGGATTTGAAAGATGCTTAGGTGCTTTAGGCATAGCCAAAAAAAAGTGGTTGGGAACCACTGGTCTACAAAAAGCGAACGATGAAAAAGAGATTTTCAATAAGATTCTACTTATGTACTTCTCGCTGATGCGTGCTTCCTGGAGTTCATAGTTGATTAACGGCAGCATGTCACATTTCCTGTTACACCGACGAGTCCTCCGCAGGGAGCGCGCCGCGGTTAATGAAAGCCCCATCATCATCGCCAGTCACCGGCATCTTGAACCTCGTGGACATAATAGCCGGGCAAAGCGGCTATTCTACTTTTCATCGGAATCGATCACGAAACTTGCCTGAGGCTGCATTCTTCTTCTTCTTCCACGGGGGTGGGGTGGGGGCAGGGAGGGGGAAAGGTGTTTCACAGTCACGATATATCACAGTCGACGGTGGTACTTCAGCCGATGTTTTTCGCCGAACGTCGCCGAACAATTACTACGGGCAAAACAGAAATTGAAGAATATTAAGTAAACGATCGGAAGCTATTGCGCTGTTGCGCAACTTTATAAACAACAATAGTTTCTCAGTTTCCTCTCCCTACTGGAGAAATCCACGCATGTACATGCACACACACACACACACACATATACACAGACACACGCGCGCGCACATAAACACGATTGGTTTCACGCAATTGATTCACCGAGATTAAAACATCACGGAGTAACACGTAAATCAGGAATATCGATAATTCCGCAGGCCTCTGTCAAGATAACGCAACGCTGCACATCTAGCAAGCCTGATTCTGCGTAAATCTGAAAATTGAATTATCGTCTCGTCCCATTTTCATTTCGAGAGTGAAACATTGACTGAAACGGAACGCACGAAAAAATTACGCGCTGATTTCTTGGAAAAGATTCGTCGGAACTATTTTTCGGTCAAACAACTACCAAGAAGGGTTGTTTTAACCGACCTCTCTCCGATTGAAAGCAACGAAAGAAATTCGATTCTCGACAGTAATTATTAAAAAATTAAGAAATTAAATTGAAAATTGAGAAATTTAATTATTAAAAAAATTAAATTGAAATTTAAAAGAACATAATTTTCGGTACTGAGGTGTGAAAAGACCTTATTCTGAATCTTCAAGCAATTTTGTTGGAACAAATAATCAAAACTTCTGTTTCTCTCTCTCTTCCTCTCTGTGCAAATGCAATATTTCGTAGTTACTGAAGGGGTTAACAATCAATTTCAGCCAGGTTATCACAGTTATCAACCTATACATGAGGAAGTCCCGAGCTCTATATACACGGACAGCGAAACTTTGAATTCTAATTAGGACCGAGGAAGTCACGGAGTTTCTTCCATGCGCTGTTTCAATAGCAATTAATTTAACACAGAGACACAGAGGAGACGAAAGGAGATTTCCAAGCCGGTTTGCCAAATCGAGGATTCGTGTAATATCCCCTGCAACGGATTTACACGAGGCGCGTGCTCCTCCCCCTTTTTCGTTTTACCGTTTAAACATTCACCACCCGTGATAATTAAATCGCTACGTATATATGGGGCGTTTAAACGTACAAAAAACTGAAGGTATCGCGGATATTAAATTTTTCACGGTTTACTACGAAACCATTTAAAATTCAACGTTCTGTATATAATTTTTCTCTTATATAATATAATATAATATAATATAATGATATATTATTATTTGATTACATGATTTATAATTATGTAATAATTTCATTATTACAACATCTAACATCGTCATTTTATTCATTTTTATAATAATAATAATATCATATATCATTATATTTTATATTATTTGATTACACGATTGTATGATATATTAATATCAAATTATATATTATTAATCATATCATTAGATTATTAGGAAAAATAAGTGAAAGGGTTAATTCTAATAATTCTAGATTCTAGAATAGTGGAATCAGTGAGTCTTCAAATAACCGAAGTTTTGCTCATCCGCGAGTCGAAAATTCTCGTAGCCTCTTTTTTCTTTTCCCAAGCTCTTGCACAAGAGTGCCAACCGCGAAGCGTTGTAAACGATTCTCCCGCAATAAAGAGCATCAACCGCGGGCTACACAAGTGTCCTTTATTCTATGCAATTAAACTGTCCCCCCCCCTCCAACCGTCATTAAGTTACCGCCGGAGGCATAAGACAAGAGTGCCAGTTACGCACGTACCGTTTGACATTCGTTACCTAAATATACGGACAAAACAAGATACAAGTATTAAGAGGCACTCCACGCCTCTGGAAACCATCTTTCGCCTTTCGCCTCGAGAAATCCCGACCTTTAACTGTGTACCGTGGTTCCAAAAAATAAACCATATGTTCGTTTACGTATTTGGTTCGTTGTTTTTCAATGAAATGATTTTTTTCATATATACATATATCTATTTTATAAAGATTAAAAAATCTTAAAATAGATTATAGATTAGATTATAATTTATATGATCTATAGACTGATCTATAGATTAGATTATGGATTTTGTAATGATAAAATTATTTAAAGATAAAAAAAAGAAATATTATATATATATATATATATATCTATTTTATAAAGATTAAAAAATCTTAGATTATAGATTAGATTATAGATTTTATAATGATAAAATTATTTAAAGATAAAAAAAGGAAATATTATATATATATTATTTCCTTTTTTTATCTTTTCGAAACTTTTCCACTCATTGAGATTCTCAGTTTGGTAAACTGTCTGATTATCTGAGTTGGTCCATATCGTTGTTTTTCAATAACGCGAGTTTTTCATATACAGGGTGATTCGCGTAACTTGCACACATCTGAAATAACTTTTAAATTACACTGAGAATTGTTTTAATACAAAAGTTATATGGTTTCAAGGGGTCACCCTGTATATAACGAAATATAACATTTCCTTTTTCATCTTTTCGCAGCTCTTCAACTCATTAACGTATTATCTAAAACACGGTTCTCGGGGAAGAAACGAGAGAAATTCTTATCTGGTCTCGAACACCAAGTTCAAAATGTTCCGATTCCGGTGGAGGAAAGACGGTAATTTTTTTTCTGTTGCAGAGGGCGTTAGTCGACCGAACAAAGTACACTTGCACGAGGGTATACGGAGAACAGATATTTTTTTTTCCTTTTTTGTTGAACGTTAAAAAGGAATTTCTTTCGTGAGATCCTTTACGAATTTTCTCTGGAAGAAGGAGACCCAAAGAATTTTTCCGGACTTTCCACGTGAAGAATTTTCCACATTTGAGAAACCTTTGTTAAAACTGTTACACATTATTTAAACAAAACAAAACTGTCTAAACAATATGTTCTACTATGTTTGTCTAATTAACTTTCTAAATATAAATATAAAGTCTCACAGATCAAATATGAAATATAACGTATAATTTGATATATTTCATATAAACATAGGAGATCAAACGTGAAGCAAAAATGAATTATCAACAAATGTGAATATTTTGTATTTCTTTGAATGAAACTTTCTAACGAATGAAACCTAATTTTTTTTCTTTCATGGACGTCGTGTTGGAAGCTTGTTAGTTAATGGTCCTCTACCTCAAAAAAAGTTCACTCTTTGAATAAGAATTACGTGTCACAATGGTGGGAGCACAGCCAAAAAAAGATTGGGAACCACCGATACAGACGAAGTAGAAAGGACAGGAAAAAGAGAGATTTCACAGACGTTTCGAATGAAAGCCGTGAAACGCGATACGATCGTAACAGTCGAACAGTTTCCTGCGTAATTCGTTGTTGAGAATGAAGCCTTAGGCCATAATACACGTTGTACGTGCTTATCTTTAGTTATCTATTGTCATTCACGTTCGTCTGCGAAGGTCCTTTAATCTTCCTCCCGGCGTGAACCGACTAAATTCGAATGGAAAAAGAAAAGCAAAAACCCAGCGAGCGATCGAACTTTCAACTTTCTTGCAAGAAAACCAAATAACATTTGGCGTTTCTAAATAGAAACAGGGAATTTTATATCTCTCGCAGAATGAAAACAGTGACAAGAAGAGGGAGTGTCCCGATGTTTCGCGATACGATGCATCTCGCTCGACGAAACGCCGATAAAAACGGAACTTTACAATGAAGACAAAGCTTGTTTTTCCACGGGAGATGACACCCCTCCCGTGGGATTCCCAGGCCATCATTAATTTCCCAGATTGCTTTTTAAATCGTTATGAAGTTGGAAAAGTAATACGAGCGACAGCAATAAAAGTGAAATAAGAACAAGGCGGAAGGGATGGCTCGCGCGAGCCAGTAGCGTAAGCTCTGTGTTTGGTCAGACCACGAGATTGGAGAGTTCGTAACTTCTCTCCGATATAAAGTAGAAAGAGCAGCGAAGTGTCAGACTCATCTGGCAGAGATCGCTCATCTTGACCGAGCGAGTCCGATTCCAAAGAAATGAAATTCACGTGGAATTCCGTATATATGGCGTTGTTTTCGTTAACACGGTCCAAATATCAAAATGGTCAAAATAATATCTTTCAAATCATATTTTTGTAATCCTCGTAATTTCTCGGAACATAATTCTGAATATAATTTTAATAATGTAATTTTTATAATTTTCAGAATATAATTCTACAGAATATTTTTATAATTTTTACAATCTTTCGGAATACAATTTACAACGCAGATTTACAACAAATGTTGTGTTTTTAGTGATTTGGATATATAATTTTTATAAAATAACGTACGTTATAAACATCCATTATAATCCTTACTGAATATACACATCACTAAGTAACAAAGCTTTTCTTTACGCTTTATATAGGAAATTTATGTCTCTTCTGTTCATTTTTAAAATTGACTTGTAAATTGCTTCATTTGGTAAAAAAAAAAGAGGATAAAAAGGGACAATTTTCTCCCACAATGTAACTTGTAAATAAATAATAAATTTATTATACTAGAATAGAATGCTATATTCGACTAGTTTTTGCACATCAACGATTGGCAAAAGTCGAATTGGTTTAACGACCAGACCTAACGAGTGTGTCTGAAACGTAGAATCTCTAATTCAATCGCACTCGTTCTCGTGACGTCTGTATTATTAAAAGGAAAAACAAAAAAACAAAAAACTGGAACACCGTGTACTAACTTTTCAAAACTATATTTCCACTACATTGTGACGTAATGATTGTACAAAAATATATCTGCCGTTTCGTTGAAAATTGTAGCAACACGAAAATTCACATTTTATTGTTTTACTTTCAAAATTTATAATATTTTTGTTAGTAGTATTTAATATTAGTATTATATTTACTATAATATTATTATGATAAATATAATATTATATTATTATATTAGTATAATATTTTTGCTGAAAGATGCTTATTCTTAACGAAGCATCCAGGAGTTCTTCTCTATTTTTATCTATAAAACTGACAATATACAATAAAATATAAGACACTCTGTATCACGTTTTTTTTTATTTCGCATTCCAACGCGTGCAAAAACGTTTTCCTCTTTTCCTTTTTTTTTCAATCATCCGCGATTAAACCGGTGCCGGTGCCTCGTTTGCTTTCTATTCGAACGGAGAATTAAATAATTATTCGTGAAACCTGATTTCCCGTGCCGAGGGAACGGGATTTATCGCGGATCCGCCGGGGCTTGATGAGAGATTTTTAAATCGCAGTTACAATTAAAGCTTCATTTTTCACTCAGCGAGTGAAACTTCCACCACCGAGAGGAGGGGGGGGGGGGAGCGTAAAAAAGTTTCGTAAGTCTTCAAACGAATATCTGGTCGGTGTACCCTCTCTTTTGAGAGAAAAAAGTATCAGAGAACGAAGCCTTTTCTACTTTGTCAATTTAATCCGACGAAAAAGAAAAGAAAAAAAAAAAAGCGTTCGACAGGAACTATAATGAGAGCCACTCGAAGAATTAAATCAACAGCACCCGTGACGCAGTACACCGCTGCCAATTCGTTGAAATGTAAAAGGAAGTATCGACGTCGATGTCAATAATTCATTGAAAGGATGAATTTTTCGTTGCGAGTTTTTTCCCTTTTTCCCTTTCTGCGTGAAAATTTTTCTTAACTGGGCCATCTCTCGACTCTCGAACGCGGGGAAAAGCAAATGGAACAGAAGGAAAATATTTATCTCGGACCTCTGATTCTCAATCAACCGTTAAATTCGGTGAATAGTCTCGCGAATCGACTCTCGCTCTCGTCGATTATTCTCGAACGATGGATTCGAGCTACCCCCGAGGTAAAAAATAAGACTGAATCTGGAAAAATCTCGGACTGTCGAAAACCTTAAAAAAAAAAAAAAAAAAGACTGAAAGCAGCGATTAAATCTAGGGCTCGCGGTAACTCGAGGACACTCGCACTCGTTTGAATTACGGATTCATTTTAAACGCTTCGACGATTTCCACCTCCCTCCGAATTTCAGTTATCAAACTTTTTCGGCACTCTCGCTCGGCAATGAAGGATAATAATCGCCACTCGTTACGAACTCGCTGCCTTATTCGGCACCGAGTTTTTAACTCGAACACGCAGAAGAGAGGGTACGAAAAGTACGCTCGTACTACGAAACAACTATTTTTTACTTTCGATTTGTTCACGGCGAATATCCAAATATTTAACCCTAAATCCACCCAAATCGAATTTATTTCGTTCGGAATTTCTTACGTACAACGTTGAAAAAGTCAACCTTCTCAACATTTTGATATTTTTTTAAATACATAATATATATAATTTAAAAAAGATATATTGTATATATACCAAATATATTACATATATTATAATATTATAATAGTATATATATAATATATTTAGTGCATTTAATATACTCAGTATATTATTAAATGAATAAATAATAAGAAAAGAAAAAAGAAGAGTACGATTCAATGTCTCTTGATAAATTTGCAAAATATTAAGATGTTATTTATTTACATGTTAATACACCTCTCTATTAAAAAATAAAATAACGTTTTAAAAACACTTTTGCGATGTTTTTCTTTTCCTTTTTTTTTTTCATTTTACATTACTCTACTTTCGTACACGTTTCAGGAACCAATTAGGTACGAGAGTAGAGGACCGTCCGTACATTGTGTCCATGGAACAAAAATGGGGTCCAGCATTTTTCTCAACAAACTATGAGTAGAAATGGCTTTGACTGGTCACGGTAAAAATGGATATACGCGGAGTACACGTCGGTGGGTTTAGTGTTAATGAACAAACTTCGCGATTGTTAGGGAGTCAGCCAGCGTAAGAAACGAGTTCGTATAAAAATACATATACGTTTCGTCCAGTTTCTCTCTCTCTCTCTCTCTCTGTAACAGGTTACTGGCCAAAAGTTTGGAACCGTCCGCTTTGACTCGTTTCACAATAATTCGTGATATAATTCGTGGGTAGTAAAATGTTTGAAAAAAATATTCTGAGAGAGAAAATATATCGCAACTGCAACCGCAACTGTTGTCATTATTCATTGCTTACAGTCGCGTTAATTGCAACGCTGCTTAATAATCGTAATTTATTCGATGAAAAACCCATCAACGCGCCACAATTCGTTCATCTCTGCCATTTAATCACGTTCGTTGCGTTATTTGTTACTTAGGCAAGAGGGACACGAGCGAGTTAATCAACGAATCAACCAACTGGAGTGCAGTTGAACATCCAAGACAACAGAAAAAAAAAAGAAAATAAATTAAAACGATGAAAAACTTGAAAAAAAAGGGGAGAAGAGTTTCACGTACATATTTCCAGGATTATATGTATCGCGCGCGATTGGAGAATCGTGAAATACATATTTTCATTGAAACGGACGCTGCGTACATGTACGCGCTGAAAACAAAAATAGCTCCATATGTATGATTGAAACCAATGCAGGGGCGATACACACACGTAAAAAACTAAAAAGTAAAAATACGAGAAAAGCTTGCAACTTTGTCACATTAGATATAGAATAATATTGAAGAGATAATAATTGTATACATATATAAATATACAATACGAAAGAACACGATCCTGATAAGTCGATCTTCTTTTTTAATCATGCGTTACACGATTATAAACATATCAAATGTTACACCATCGACTGTGCCTGTTTCTTATATCATTAAAGAAAAAAAAAAAAGATTAAAATCATATCATTTTAAATGACTTTTAACACAACATTTATCACTCTCCTTCCATTCATTTTATCTTCTATTTTTATTTATCATTTAAACAAATGACATGAATAAGTTCTGCTTTATCGCGTTTCATGGTATTTTAAGAAAACGCAAACATAAAATTGTGCAAGCTCCGCTTAAATTGCAGATCCACGCGGTTCCAAGATGAAATATGAAGCAATATTTTTACTTTCCGGTGTAGATAGATAGCGAGCAGGCCACGGATGTTTATGCAAATCTGAATTTCCGCGAATGTTACTGACACCTGTGCAAATAATCTGTAATTTCACGCGATTGGTTATTAACGATAGGATAGAGTTTAACAAACGATTTACATATTAATATTGCCAGGTCTTGAAAATTTGGAGAGCCAACGTTTGCATACGCGTCGATCTAACTATAGTAATCCAACGGGCTCGCGAAATATTTCAAACGATGAATAATTTGTTCTTCTATCTCGACGATGATTAATAATTTCTCAGCTTGAAATTTTCATCAATTGCCAATTTCGTGCGCGTTATCTTCTATTTGTTGCAAGATTCTTAGAAATTACAGAGAATCGAGAGAAAAAAATATATAATTTTACTTTCAGCATGTAATAGCATGTGACACCTTTCTTTTTTTTTTTTCTTTAATTATTACAAGAATAGTAACGTATTTAAACAGTTTAATAGTTAAGTTCGAGTAAAATTATGCTCGCTGCATGCAGAACGTTACATAAGAAAAAAAAAGGGGGGAAAAATGTACGCAGTACAACGAAAATGAAAATAGAAGCTAAAGAGAAATAAAAGGGGCGAATTCGCAGAGCAATGTGTGTCGCGCATTCGAAATAAATCCGGTTTTTGGCGCGCCGTCAGTCGTATTTAAAACAAAACGCGCGTAAACACCGTTCGTAATAAGAGTAACGTAAGTGTTTTTTATTATACCGACGTTTCATTCCAATTTAAAATATTTCCAAATCGAAATTTCGGCACACCCGTTATATTGTTTGTTTCGCTCGTTTTGCAATGGTTCAAATTATATACGGGGTCAACTCCACATACTCTGCATACAAAACAACTCGGAAGTTTCGAAGCAGTTTCTATATGCATTTCTGAAATAAAATAAAACGAAAAATAAAATATGGAGATAAGGAAACGAACTAAAGTAATTTTAATGTATTAATTTAAGGTATATATATATATTTTTTTTTTCTTAGTTACATAGCGAATTTCATCAATGTTAATAGCCTGTAATTTTCGTGACTTGCACAATTACTATAGTGATACTAACTCGATCATACACGAGAGGGAATTAATAACACGGAAAGAGAGTCGAATCATTGTTTCAAAAAAAAAAGAAAAAAAAATCGTTAATTGCATAAAAATATAAGTTACATAAAAATTATTAGTTATTAAAATATAAGTAATATAATATATTAGTTAATAATATATAATATATATATATAATATATTAGTTATTAAAAAATATGTAATTGAAAAATGTTTCTATATTTTTTTCAAGCAAATTAATTACACGACATCAAAAATAATCATTGTTTTATTGTAACAATTAGCATTGAATATGAACATTGAAAAACGAGTTAGCTAGGGGAATTTGCAGCTTTGCAAATTTTTAATTTCAAGCACACAGTACGTTTCTGAAATTATTGAATCACATTCGGCGAATTAGCGGCACGTAAACGGTTATTAAATATACGTTGATAATGGGCTTCAACAAAGCCTGTTGAATAAAACAATCGAGCCAAGGGGAAAAACACGTCGATATATAAAAATTCGATTGAAAGCCGCGCAGCTTCGATAAATAAAGAGTAAATTAGAAACAATGGATCGGAAGAAAGTAACGTAAGGACAACAAAGGGCAGCAAGTGAAAAGGCAAACGATGAAAACGTACAAACCAAGTCACGAAAAAAAGATCTTTGACGATCTGTGAAGAGAATGAGATAAACAAAGCCTGCAGTGGAGAAGAAATTTATAGAAAGATCGAAAAAAAATCCTTGTACCATTGAACAATCTTTAAATCTTAAAACGATGAAAGAAGAAAAAGAAAAAAAAATTAAGAGAGTCACATGGTGACTCTGAATTAGAATATATACAATTGCAATACCGAAAATTTTTCTCGTTCGTCGATGTGAACGTAAGTTAAAAAAAAGAGGGGGGGAACGAAATAACAATTACAGTTTTATAGCGCAAAACAAGGATAATAGGAATAATACGAACGGTGGCGCCATCAACGATATTAATGGCGGTGAAAATATCAACAACAAAAATACTAACCCCTCGCAGTTACACCCACGAATCTGGCAATAATATTCGTTCGGGATTCGGCCAACATACCAGGGACACAAGCAAGGAGAGATTCGAACATTCCTAACCTCTCTGCGCTGGTCATTCCGTGAAATCACACATCCAAAAAGAAAAGAAACAAAACCAAGAAACAGCGAGTGAGAAACGTTACATTAAACAGCGATGCAACAACAATCTTTTTTCGAGACACTTTCTTTACCTTGGTTCGGTGTGTGTGTGTGTGTGTGTGTTTACAGGTAACGGTTAGCCACTCGGACGATATTCATCGGTTCCTCAACCATAATAACAACACACTTTTGATTCAGTTCTTTCATCGTGTTCATCGTATACGTTGCAACACGTATTTCCGCGTATATTCTCAAGGTTTCCTGCCAATTAATCAAACGCAACGAGAACCGTTTGAAACGCGCGATATTCACTGAATAATACGTCAGAATTTGAATGACGAACGTGGTTAGGCGTGGTAGGAGGCCCGGTGATACACAGGTTGGCGAGAAAAAAAAAACACGCACGCACGCACGCACGCACGCACACACGCACGAACACGCACACGCACGCACACAGGTTAATCTCTGGATGTTCTCTAAAGCGAGAAAACTAGAAAAACTAAAGGCGGACCGACAAGATACATTTTTTTTTCCGAGATCGAGAGGGCGGAGTGGGTTGGGCGAAACAAAAGAGGCTGGGCCACGCTCTCACGCAGGGAACACACACAGCCGAAATTCGCCCGAGAGACGGCAAAAGCCAGGCACACGGCGAATAAGAAAATCTAATATCTCGATCGATAAGGCCCGAGCAGAATTGTTTATCGACCGAGAAACGACCGATTTTTCTTTCCTTTTTTTTTCTTGCCACCCGGAGGAAAATAACAATCGTGCGACCACCGTCCGAGATCCGCGAGTGGTATTTACGAGAAAGCGAAAACTATATCCCCCGACCGACTACCCCCGATATATAGGTTATCATCGTCGCGAAACGAAACACCCAGGAGAGGGAGAGAAGGGGAGGGGGTGGAGTGGGATGAGAAAAGAAAGAAAGAGAAACACGGTGAAAACAAAAGAAACGAGGGGGACAACTTCACTGGCACAACAACACCCGTCGAGGGCGAGACGGACGGATCCACAAACCGAATGACTTTTCCCGGCGGTTTACACATAATTTTCAATCACAGCGTATCCAGCGTCGGTGTGCGAAAAGAGGCGGGACGAGAGAATCTCGCGTGCATCGGTACGGCTGTATTCCGGGGGACCGATAATCGAGAGAAAGCCAAAGGATCCGATGTATGTTTAGCGAGGTGTACCACCACCCTTTCCTTTCTCTCTCGTGTACACATATACACATACATATATGTGTGTGTGTGTGTGTGTATAAATTTTTTTTCTCTCTCTTATGTTTCGTTACAACCGATCATCTCATATCACGTACAGCTTCGGTATATTTTGATTCACCCGAGCCCGAACCTAAATCCGAGGGAGATAGACAACACAACAAGCAGGTACACGGATCAAGAGAGGACAGACCGCGTGTATGTTATATAATGTACCCGCGTACGTGTAGATGCGTGAGAGAAAAAGAGTAAGTGAACGAGTAAGAAAGAGAGAGAGAGAGAGAGAGAGAGAGAGAGACAGACAGATAGATAGATAGACAGACGGACGGACAGATAGAAAGAGAAGAGAAGAGAAGAGAAGCCAAAGCGTGTAAGTGAGGAAGAGAGACAGAAACAGGGGTTAGAAAGTGGGGAGGAAAAAGATAGAGAGAGAGAGAGACAGAGAAAGAGAGAGAGAGAGCAAGCCAGTATCAGAGTAGGGGTAATAAATAGAGAGAGAAAGAGAGAGAGAGAGGTGAAGTAAGTGAGGTGAAGATACAGAGAGAGAGAGAGAGAGAGAGAGAGAGAGAGAGAGAGAGAGAGAGAGAGAGAGAGAGAGGAGCAGAATGAGGGAGAGAGGAGGACGCAAAGACGACGATGATTGCACGAGGGATGCGTCCGCGACGGAAGTACGAGGCACACTAAGGGCGTGGGCAATCGGAGCAAGGCCGGTGTGGAGTTTCTGAGGGGAGTACCACATTGATTTTGATTTTCGAAGCGCGCGCATGAGTCTCTTCGTGTTCAGCTCTGCCCATTCATACGTATGGGACGTTGGTCCTTAGCTGGTACAGCGGGACTCCGTATAACACGGTGTAACTCGTGTAATAGGCAAGCGAAAAAATGACCAAAGATAAAAAAACGATTAATTAACGAAATTTGCAAAATGTTGAGAGTGCAAAAATTCTAACCAAAGAAACTTTAATAGAGACGAAGAAGAATCTTTAAAAAGTAATTTACCTCTATGTCACATAATGAAAAAAAATTTTACAATTTTAGATGAATGAGATTAAAATATGTATACGGTTGCTCGAGAGTAAAGCACGTGTTATACTGTTATACTACTTATGTTGAGAAAGAAGCTACTCGTTTAATTCTAACCTTTTCCAGTACTCTGTGACGTACGCGGAATTCGTATAATTCGTATTTCCCGCGTTGCACTGTGGAGATCCTACCCGTATCTTCCCGACTGTTCCACGTTCGATCGTCGATTTCTTTTCTTTGTTTTATTCTTTTTTTTTCACGAACGTGAATTACTCGCTTTAATTATTTTCGCAATTAATAAAGCGATATCAATTCCTCTTTCTCTTTTTTTTTATAGCAGAGATAATTCGATGAATCCCATGACGACCGAGGAACTGCGATCTAATTATAAATACTATATACGATCTTTGTGAACGATTCTTTTCACAATGTACACTCTCATTCATAAATATGGGAAACTCCTATATTCAAATCTTACATCACTTAATAGTTAGCTTTACAAATTTGACGATTTAAAATAATTTAAAATTTAACTACAACTATTACTATTTTAACTATTGCTATTACAAAATTTAACTTTAACTATAACTATTTAACTATTAAAAGAGCCCTTGATGATATTAATTAGACGTCGCCAGAGAGGCTCGAAGTTGCCAATTTTATTTTTTTCTAAAATTTGGAACTTGGAAGTAAAAATTGCTCGTACCGTTAATGCAAATTTCGAAAAGCGATGTGAAGAAGAGAGAGTGAACTTACGAACTTGTCGTTTGAGTGAAAAATTTGAAGCAGGAAATACGAATCTATTGCACCTTTCCTAGTTACGATTTTCCTTTCATGAATTTCGATTACATCATCAACAGAATTACATCTGCCAGGAGTTTAATCCAAACTACGCTAGGTTTTGTCAACAAGTGATGCAATAATTACAAATCGATATGTTATTACGTTCAGAAATTACGGCCGCGCAAATGCGTTGCAAGTCAGGGTCGTCAGCTGAAGTATCGGGAATGAAATTACCGATGAAAAAAACGATCCGATTTGTTTTTTATAGTATTTTATACAAAATACTTACTTTGTATTTTATACAAAACCGAATAAAACGAATGAAATTGTTAAATACAAATATAGGGTGGGTCAAAAGTTTTCATCTATTTTTTTTTTTTCTAATGAAACATCAAAATATAAGAAGGAACTAATTTTGTTAATTTTAAATTAAATTCAAGTTCACACATGATCTTTTCACTATGTTTTAGAAATCTGTAGAAAAGAATTAAAAAAAAATATATGATTAAAAAAATTGGTTATTTTGTAGGATTTATTTTAATAGGAAGTGATTTTTGGCCCACCCTGCAGAATATCGAATCGTAAATATTCGTTAGCTTCGCTATCCCATTTAATATCTACTGTTTTTTTTTTTAAACACAAATCTTTCCACGATCAATCGTTCGTGCTAAAATGGTTGAGACAATGTTCTACAATTTAACGAGAGCAGAGAATTTACAGAGAAAAATACAATGCGATATATTTTTTTAGTTTAGTAGATTATAAGTTTTTCAGTAAAAAATTTATAAATTAATGAATTGTTAATTGCGTAAAGAAATGATAAGTAAGCGTTTCCAATCACCATTCACGGATTATCATTCAAGCAAATCGTACGAATTTATTTAAGTAGTAGTGTAGGTCAATAACAGTTGCAATTTGTAATAACTACTGCTACATGATTTTTTCATAATAATTCTATATAACCAGCATATTGTTATGTCAATGTTACAACACTATAAAATAGCTTCTACAAAATATATTGAAAAATATTGTCGTACGAAATCTCTAAATCCACTTGTAAGAAAGCAGTAGTATAGGTCAACGACCAAGTAGACTACAAGGAAAAGATCAATCTTTAGTAACGTTTAAAAAAATTATTTTGTCGCAATAATCACCGTTATGTAATTTGTTATGATAATTCCATATATTTAAAATTTTGTTAAATTGTTGTATTGATATTAGAATACTAATTTAAATAGCTTTTACAATAATGAACAAACTAGAGGACCGCGAAAATTGAAAAAAAATAATCGCTAATGTCTACAATTATTAAATCGCTCTCGTATGTTAAAAATGCGAAATCCACTGCGTAATTCTCAGCGCCTGAGGATTCGACATCTCACTCCCTTGGGAGGACACCGTGGACCACGAATTCCAGTACGTAGTAGTGGTGACAGCAGCGAAATTCCGCTGGGAAGAGACATGGATGCATTCTCCGGGAAGGCATTCTCTCAGGGGAGGAAAGTGTCGTGTCCTAGGCGTGTGGATTATCAATAGTTTCGCTTGACCACCGACAAAGGTCCTTTCAATTTCTCCAAATATTTCATCTTCACCAAAAAAAAGAAAACTAACCGAGAGAAGGATTTAATGGAATAAAGATCAAAGTTGTTATGTATTGCGAGATGCGTTAGTTTTTAATATAAAAAATACCATGGTCGAGGAAAGAAATATTACTACTACATGCTACAAATAAACGAGCATAGCGATAAAGTACTAACAAGAATGACTTCCCATGCTCTGGATCAACTGAATAATCCAGAGGATGAGGAGTCATTAGTAGTTACCCTCTTGAGTGGCAATTTGCCGAGCCTCTTCGGCATGTAGCCTCTTCTTTCTTCGAGCGCAATGCCCGCTGAAACTTAAATCTAGGCTCGAATTTTTTTCATTGCAAAACAAAGAACAATTGGCAAGGGAGAGACTGTGCTAACCTGCCCGGTCCTATCTACTTATAATTAAAACAGACACACCAGAAAGTATGCTACTTGCCTATCCAGCACCCTGCTATATTTAAAAGAAATGGCAAAAGACAGACACACCAACACACTCGCTCCACAGTTCTTCCGACACACACTCGGGCGCAACCTAATCTAGAGAGAACGTCCCGGGACGTTTCCGACACCCGAATTTGGCGCGCAACATTCATACTCTAATTTACGTACCGTTCTCCTGAAATCGACTGACGAAGGCTAGTGATTGCGTAAAATGTGACAAAATTTTAATTTCAATTCGGTACATTTCAATTTCATTAATTTTGCTATAACATCGTATATCGTATCGATAGTACTTGTGAGATTTATTAATATTTCAAAATTGTGTTGCCCGAAGTAACGACGCAATTTCACAGCCTAACCACAAACACACAATGTGGAAAATACGTCGTGCACGATACACCAACACATTGTCAGTCGCTAAGAAATTATTAAGCTTAATAAACTATGATCATCGTGTCTATTGCCTTTCATCCTCTCAAGTAGCACTTGAGCACGTGAGTGAGATCTTGGAAATGAACATAGAAAGAATTAAATCTGAAAATCCTGAACTAAAAAAAATGATTAATTATGATATTTAATGGGCTAATATTCCTTTGTTCCAATTTTCAATGACTGTACTTCATAATTTACTTTAATAATTTAATTAATTACTGAAATGTTACACTCGAATAAAAAAAAAGAAATTAGCAATAAATATTCAGTTCAAATAATATAAAATTCAATCTGTGAGTTTGTGATTCTAAGTAAAATATTGATAGAAATATTCTCAGGCGATTCCCTCATTAAAGTAAATCTTTGAAAACAAAAGTAACATTTAAAATTCATTCGTTGTTTTGATTCTGAAATCTGCCTGTCGCGAAACGTTTTCTTGCACCTGAAAATTAATATATTTTCATGAAATTTTATAGAGATTGTACTGAATGTAAAAAAACAATTAGAATATCACAATATTTACAATATCAAGAAAACGTGACGTGCAAGAAAACCTATTCTGAACTAATAAAACACGGGAAAGAAAATGTTACTACTCATGGGTAAACATATCCATGATCACTATGCTCGTCAAAAATTCTACGTAATACAACCAGTCACTCGTGTCGATTTGAACCTTTCATCCTACGACATGATTGAATGACCAGAGGAACAAAAATGCATGCGACTTACGATTAGATGCCAAAAATTTTACCATCGATGTAGTTGTAGTCCAAGAGAAGTCATCCCAGAAGACTTCAACAAAATGCCTGTGAAAGAAGTACGGTGAATCTATAATAATTAATTTGTATTAAACATAAAATTTTGCTGATATTAAACATGTCAGATTCTATTTTTTAATTAATTATAACTAAATAAAAATATTAAGTATCTATTAAATAAAATACGACGTTACAAAGTTTATTTACATTTTTAATTTTTGAAGCACCGCTGGGTCTTTGGCAAGGAACAGGAAGAAAGGAAGACAAAGGAGTGAAAAATCTTCAACAAAACATACGAAATGTTATAATCTCTTTTTAAAAACATACTGATTATTTAGAGCAACCCTAATTTTTCAAAAAATTTCTAATTCGGATGTCTGACGGAAATTCTTTAATAAAAAAGGAAGAGGTTAGAGTTTCGTCTGTACTAATAAAGTATGGCGCGCTTTTCTCGTCGGTTAAATAAAACTGCGCAGTAGGCAAAAAACGCGATGCGCAGAATTCAAATTCATCTGCGAAAGCATTCCTTCCCAAAAATGACGTAAAATATTATCATTTATAAGAAAAAAAAGTCTAGTTTCTTTAATACGATTATCTCCGTCTAAATGTTCGCAAAATTATTCACAATTTCGTTACATATACATCGTATCAATTACGTCAACTACTAAACACCCGAACAAAAAGGTGATTAAAGAAACAATAATAATTTAGTTTTACATTGTAAGAATATTCGACGAAATTACGTACTAAGAACATACGTTGATGGAACGAAATAGTACCATCGATGATAGGATGACGATGAAAGTATTATGCAGTTAATAAATCTCACACGAAACGATACACCTTAACCCCACAAGTTTCAACAAAACAATAACCTCTCGCGCAACAGGTTCGCGCTGCTAACTGATTCGATGGGGTGGGGATACGAACATGGACGAACAGGATTCAACTGACTTCTTGGAAAGACAAAAGTATCCTATGACAAATGTTTACAGTATCGAGCATTATTATACATCCATACTTACATATACATATATGAATATTTAAGAAATGACTATATGTGCTATTTAAGCTTGTTAACATTGTTCAACCATTCGAAATATTGTAGAAATATTTTGTAGATATATTACAACCTTTATAGATATATTATAAAATAACTTTGGGTTACATTATATGGTCAACAATGGCGGCTCGTGGTTTGAAATCGCGGGAGTGTTGCAACTTTCGAAATACATACACACACACACACACACACACATTACGTTATATTACAATACTATTATATTATTTTACTTAATTTATTATATTTTATTACTTTTTATACAAAACAAATAAATCGTGCAGGATCGTTGATGATAAAATGAGATATTAGAAGCAAATGTAAATAAATTGACAAGTACGTTTACACGTCGAGAAAAACGGGGCTATTGCTGCTGCGCAGTGCCAACGTACAAGCTACCATTGTGTATTGCAACGGAAATTTCAAAATTTCACTAACACTGCGTGTCAAACTCGACTATTGTTACAAATATAGCAATTGGATTAAATACGTACATGTACAAATTCGTTTAAGTAATTTGCTCGTCTTTCCAGGGACCGTTGTAGAATCGTAGAAATAAGTTTAAAAATTAATAATTGTACTCTGCTTTGCGACCTCCGCGCGATCCACTATCCTTCCGCGCATCCCGCTTCAAACTGACGTTCGTACACTGCGTACATGTATTTCACGAAACCATAGATCAACACCAAAAATATCGATTATGTCGCAATAAGAGAAACTGCATATTTCACCGCGGGAATCTTTATCAAACTATTGAGCATAGAATTGTTATTAAATTTATTTACCATTGTCATTATTAAATTTGTTTATCTTAAATAAAAAATTAAAAAATTCCTTTCTCGAACCCTTATTTATTGATCAACAAAATATTTGTAATTTTATCCATCGCCGGACGGAAAACTAACTTTAAATTTTCAATGACTTGATTTTAAATCTTTGTTTCAGATTTTCGATTAGTTTAATAAATTTAACTTATTCACTCTTCAAAGTAAGATTCATTATATTTCTATCGGTACGAAATATTTCTATTAGTTGTTTTTTCGGAATAGACAAAATATAAAGTGAAACTGTGATTTAATTTTTTCTTTCGTATCTCTCATCATTATCTTGTCATACATGACGTTCTTGATCTTGTGTAGCAATGGTTTCGATCGCAATTATATTTTTCAACGAAATAACAGAAAAAAAGATATAGACGAGTTGTATGCATATGCTTCTCTTGACAAAAATAAAAAATCGAATTTATCTTTCTACAACTCAAAATTTGTTCAGAGAATTAACTGTTGAATTTATTGAACTATTCAGAGAATTAAATTAAACTTCTTGTTCCAAGAGACTGTTCCTGCAAAATGACACGCGGATTTTTTACATTTTACGTAATTAATTTACGAACAGATTGGTTTTAGGAATTGTAAAAAGTATCTAGAGACCCAGGATGCAGTTGGAAGGAGAGAGAAAGGAAATGAGAAAGTGAGAAGAAAGGCGATTGCGTTTCGTCTCGGAGTCACTGCCTAGACTCATCCAGTGGGGCTGATGGCAGCGACTCCTTACCCCAGACGCTTGTTGTTATAACTACCCCGCTAGGCTGGGCCGCGGTCACCATCCTAGCGGGGTTCCGCACGCTGCTTGCTTTAATATCGAAGATCGGTAGGACCTCGACGCTAGGCGCGCAGCCACTTGCGGCTTGTGCCAGTCAGGTGTTCGAATCTCGCAGTCGAGGAACTGTAGGGTCGCTACATGGTGCAGAATGGTGGCGCCATCTACCGACAAATCGCTGGCACTAATAAATATTCAAAATACTTATTCGTCCGCTTTACGGATTGAACGGGATGTAAAAAGAAAGCTGAAGATCTAATTAAAATGCAATCAGAAAAATTTGCGAATTCATCTCCTAAACCAGTTTTTTTGCAAATGAAAGTTTGATCGATTTACGGACATGTAGGTACGATGTTGGTAATTTAATTCAATTACCGTACAACAAATTGAAAGAATAACTCTGTATTTCATTTTTATAATTTATATTAAATATTATTAATGTAACAAAAATATATATCTAATTGGAATGAATGTTTATTTCCTTGGTGATTACTATATATATATGTGTGTGTGTGTGTGTGTGTGTGTGTGTGCGTGTGTATCCCTAAAATTTGTTAAACATCTCCTTAGTAACAGTTAACAGACTGACAATTTTTAAATTTTCTATTGTCTCGGAGTTTTATAAAATTGACGCCCATCGGTTTCTCGGAAACGCACCTTTCGGCGGAACGATTGAGCGAACGTAGATGCTAATCTCAATTCTGCAGAGGTAACGATCGCTATTGCTTTTCTTGTCTATAATGTGGGAAATGGAAGATGAGAAGGATGCATGAAAAGGATTTGAGGTAGTTAAGAGAGAGAGAGAAAGCGAAGGTTGCGGCGTTTCGTCACGGAATCACTGCCTAAGACTCATTCAGTGGAGAGCTGATGGCAGCGACTCTCCTTACCCCAGACACGACGCTTGTATTGTAACTCTACCCCGCTATAGGCTGCCCCCCCCCCCCCAGAGCATCGTAACAGAGTTCCGCATACTGCTTCACTTAACGTCAGGGATCGGTAGGACCTCGACGCTAGGCGCGCAGCCACTTGCGGCTTGTGCTAGTCAATGTTCGAAACTCGTGGTTGAGGAATCCTAGGCCATTACAACAATCACAGAGGTGCTGTCATCTGACGAAAGTAGTTGGAACTAAACTGTGTTACCGATTGTGAGATGCTATCATCTATCAATTTTCAAATAGAAAAAGAATAACTAATTAAAAGGAATGTAAACACTTACAATTTTCGAGTTACATTCTCAGCTTTCCTCCTATATTGCATCAATTGCATGCTAAAATGTATGTATAAAGATCTGTAAATTCTATTGAACAAATCTGACACTCTTGCTCCAATGGTACCTCATTTCTCGCAAGTTACGTATTTGAGAATTTAAATCAAAATTGTTCCAAAACGCCTGAATGCAATTAAATGAATAGACAAACACGCTGAAAAATCACATCAATTTATTACTTTATTACTTCTTTTATGTAAATTAATATAAAACAATAATGTAAAAAATTCCTTGTTCGATTCAACATACATGTTATAAAAATATATAAATTTATGTAATAAATGGTTCAATAATACATTTCTCATTTTTTTTTCTTTTTTCTTAATATTTCTCGGTTTATTAATGCGCACAACATTCTTACCATGAAACAGATTAACAAATTCATTAAAAAATACACTAATATACGTACTCTCTAATATTTACACCGTAGGAAAATATGTATACGTCGCATACGTTCAATAAATATATCTTCTTATATTTCACTTCTTTTAAATATTATTTTCAAACAGCATTTGCAAATATTGCTATTGTACAACGATCGCCTTAATTTATCATAAAGTGAGCTAACTTTTGATTGCCTTCCGTGTCAAATTTCGGTTTTTTGACTGTGTGCATGCTGTCCTTCGTACTTCTTATCCTGATAACAGAAGAATTCGGAAGATTTTCAAGTTTCGAATGTCCTCCAAAACCGTCGAACACGAGAGCATTTACATCCTAAACCAATGACTTTTATAAGTAAACGAACCGACAGCCTTGAGTTTACTTGTGCGTATACTTACGTTTCTAACGCTCTTTTGCGCAATTCTTGATTTCTTCGCAAGAATCGAGGAAGTTAGTTTCGCCGAATTGCTTTTTTCGATTGGTTGTTGCTTTAGAGCCAATACACCTCTCGATTTCACCGGAAGATATGGAGAATCTGCCCTCTGAAGATCATTGATGATTAAGATCAGAATCATTACTCATTAGTAATAAAATCAATCCGTTAATATAAGAAATCTGTCTCATTACTGTAATGGTTAAATGAATCTTCTCTTCTACGTTTGCATCCTTCCTTTGCGTTTTATCCGTATGTTCCATCTTTTCTTCCTTAGAACTGTTCCTTGAATTAGTGTCCGACACATTTTTTAGTTTCGAATTGGCTGATCTTTCCATCGAAGACTTACTCCTTTCCAACTCTCTAAGCTTGTTTTGTAAACCTATCTTTTCACTTTCGCAAATCACTAAGTCCTCCTCAAGCTTTCTGTGCAATAACAGTAAATGACAATAAACAACGTGATCAGCCAATCAAAACTTCCTTCGCGTCGCCACGAATTTTACGTACTTTCTTTTCGAGTGCTCATCGGACAAGAAGTTCCTCTCCATTAAGACTTTGTTCAATTCCTGTTGCAAGCTTCTTACTTTAGCTCTTAGTTCTCTCCTTTTGTTTAAGCTAATAGTCATTTCTCTAAATTTTACGAGAAGATTTTGAAGATGAGGAACATAAATGTCAAGCAATCTTACTGGGAATGAATAGACGATATTCAAATACCTTTTCATCACACTTATGTACGTTATAAGGGTACTGGTATCGCTTGTTTTCGCGATCATCTCGTCTACAGCCTCTATACTGGCTTCAAGCAGTATTTGTACACTTAAACGAAGAACACTTAAAATTATATATATTATATGTGATGCACAATATATACATGTAAACACATTATAAAGTATAGTATAAAACGTATACAGTTTATATAGTATAATATAGTTGTATAGTATAGTTACATAGTATAAATATAGTATAAAATAGTACAAAAATAATATAAAACAAAGCATTATAGACTTTTCACTTACTTTTTGTATCCTTCAATTCTCTTGTGCAACTCCTCGATTTCTTTCTTTCTGCTATCAGCTTCCAAATTTTGCTCCTTGAAAAACTTGATTTGTTCCTTAAGGGCATAAATAGCACCAGTCTTTTCATTCACTGCATTCTCTACTTTCCTCACCTCTTTTTTTAACTCCTTATTCTGCTTCTCTAAAATTTCATTCTTCTCCATGTAATACTTTACATCCTTCTCTTTCAATACGAGCTGAAGACTCAATTTATCAATTTTGTCTTGTAACGAGCACTTGTCCTCAACAATGGAATCGTTATTGGCAAAATTGAAATATAATCGATGAATTTTACTCAACGTGGTCTTCTCCCTGCATTGCGGGCAGGTTTTGGATCTACATGAAGAACAAAAAGAGAAAAGAATTCATACATTCACAGGGACAACCGAAATGTAAACATCGCGTAAAGAAGAAAGAAAACCGATATATTTGGAGGAATGAACGAAACGCAAACATCGTGCAACGAGACACGAAGCCGATTTTGTTCAATCAAAATTCATCAATTAAAAGCGAAAACTTTTATCTTACCTCTCCAGCCACTGAGTTACACAATGAAGATGAAAAATATGTCCACATGGCGCGTGAAAAATATCATCGGCAGGCGTTAGTAAATCTCTGCATATCACGCAAACAATATTCATTTTATTCAGGATCGACACAATCGATGTTCAAACACAGAACTTTCATCAATAAACACACACATATATTTCCCAAAGCGAAGTTATTTCTCAAGTTCACTGTGTCATGCAGCTCAAACTCAGTCGAACTGATCGGGTTGCAAGGCCAATCGTGGTTTGTTTCTCTCTCTGCAAACCCTCTTCCGCTGGAAAAGAATTCTCCCCTATTGTCGCTACAATTATTTCTCTTTTCTGCGGACACTGTACATCATCAATTATTTAAATAACGTAGTAAAAGTTCCACCTTTGCTATCCAAAATATGACAAAGTAATAATTGACTGCGAATTTTTATGTAAATTCAGATCTTTGAGACAGCTAAATATGGATAAATAATTGTTTCACTTACCGAAATATTTATATAAAAACCACCTGTATTTTCGATATTTTTCACAGATGTATATATATATATATTTTTTTTGCGCTTTAAAATTTGCTACAAGCGCGTAAAAATCTAATAATAAATTAACCAATTAACGGGATCCCGGTGTGGTCACGAATTACCTGAAAATGATCTTTTCTAAGAAAATTACTTTAATTAGCTGAATTATAGGTTACGACAATGTGTGTCGCCGCTTTACATAGAAAAATATTTTCCCATTGAAGATTAAAGGAAATGTGTAATAAAAGTGGCTAGTCTGAAAACGGTGGAAGAATCAGTTGATACCGGCAAGGAAAAAAAAGAAGGGAGGGGGAAAAGGCTCAAAATCGAGTGGCTCGTAGGGGACAAAGATTTGGCTTGACTTCTATATTTTTCATACAAGTAACCTCATAAAATGTGTTACCATGTGACCGTTCAATTTCAAAAGAAGGTTTAAACAAAGTTTGAGTTTCTAACCTAGAAAATTTGAAAATGAACAAAATCGTGTCGAATCATTGGTCGAATTAACCATTGTTCATATGGCGCTATCTAGCGACGTACGTACAAATGTACCTTTCAAAAAACCTCGAATATTACTTTTTCGAAAAATCGAGGAATCGATTCGCGATCTCGACTTACTTTCGACATATCGCGACCAACGTGAAGCGTTGGTATATGAGGAATACTTTTCGTTTAAAATTTCGTATAGTAAGTCGAATCTCTTGACGCAGAACGATCCTGCGACGATATTCGTTACGTAACTGTTTGCTTGTTGCGCGTTCCGTGGAAAATATTTCCACGTTCGGTTTCCTATCTGAAATAACGCTGTCGTTACACGTTCACGAAATTTCTAGAAGTGTCCTACATCCCCCCCACTCCCCAGTTTGTTTCTCTAGTAATTTCGAGTTTCGCGTGGAGGCTTGCGGTTTTCACGTTATTTATTTGTTCGAGAAACAAAGTTCGATGTTCAACGTGCACGACACCCTCCAGAGACGATCAACCCCCCGCGAAACAATGTGCTGAGTATCGAGATCGATCGAAAGTCGCAAACTCTCGACGGTCGCGCTGTAAATAAATAAAAGTCCGAATCTCCAACCGAAATTTCGAAACGGTCTTTCGAAAATTTTGGTAAGTGAGGTATAGCTTGAGATATTACGTAAAATATTTGTTATCCTCTTTTAGTGAAGTTGCTCGATTAACGAGTACGAGAATTGTAGGTTAGGTATGCCCCCGTACTTCGCTCAAACTGAGTTTCCACGAGACCGAGAGTCCGCTGTTTCTCCGCGATCTTTGTTATTCTTTTGTTGATTTTTCATTCAGTTCGTATTACGTCACGAATTTACATAGCAACTTCCAGAATTGGAACATGTGTTTCGAGAAAGAGATATTTGTGTTGCGTAAAAAAAAATGAAATTCGTTCGACTTCGTTCGCCAACGTTTAACGTATTTCCTTGCTTCGTTGTAACCTGACGATCTTTAGTTTTGCTCGTTGTTAAGCAGGCAATGAAGTTAATTCTCTGTAGTATTAGTTGTCAATTTCTGAAGTCAGTTACACTTCATTTATACAGATTTCAATTATCATGCCCTCGTGCCTTTAATTGTTGTTCGATACGTCGTTCTATGTTTCAGGAGTAATTATTTATTTTAATTAATACATTTGGACGTTGTTGCATTATAATTTTTTAGTTCTTGAGAAATGGCCAAGTGGGGTGAAGGAGATCCAAGGTGGATCGTTGAAGAAAGGCCCGATGCCACCAATGTAAATAATTGGCACTGGTATGACAAAACTTTTAATGTACATGCTTTGTTCTAGAGTTAGCTATATATGTATATATATAATAAGCAAAATGAAGTTTTACATAACATAGAGATTAATTGCAATTAATTTGCTACATATCAAATTAGATCTTGGTACTTTATTAATTGTAATGGATTTATGGTAATTTTAATTTTTTTTAAGGACGGAGAAAAATGCCTGTGCTTGGTCCCAAGAAAAAATAAAAGAATTATTTACCAATATGAAGATGGAAGGAGATAATGGTTTGCATTTATCTTTTGTATTATCTTATCATTATATTGTCATTAATAATTTATATAATCATTTAATAGTTATCATATTATATACATGTAAAATTTCACGTGCAATGTAAATCAGAGTGTCTCTTTTAGTTTCCTGTAAAGTAAAAGAAGTAGAGAAATGTGAAGGTGAGGCAATGGCAAATAATCGAAAAGGTAAATTAATTTTCTTCTATGAATGGAATATTGTTTTGAAGTGGGTATCCAACAAAAAATCTGATAAGAAGATTGAGGGTAAAATAAACATTCCAAATCTCTCTGAGGAAAATGATATTTCTGAAGTAGATGTAAGTATTTAAGAGTATTTGAGAGAGAGAGAACAAAAGAAAAAAATATATTAACTTTAGGTTCATGAACTTTAATTCACTAATGTTGATTGCAATATGTAATTTAGATTTTTTTTTTTTTATAAGCACCCTTGTTACTTAATGTTTAATTTAATGAAGTTTTTGCGAAAATATTTGAAATAATGAAAAAAACATTAATTTCTTTACAGATTGAAATTACTCTAGAAGATAGTACAGACGAAGGTGAAGCAGTGAAACATTTTCTACATACGAAAGGAAAAGAATTTATTAGGGATAAATTGAAAAAATATGTTTCTTCCTTAAAAGAAGGTATAATACTCATATTATATTAATGTTTAGCACATCGAAATAAAAATTTAGTTTCACTAAACACAAAGTGTAAAAATATAAAATAATTGATAAAATTAAATTTGGCACTAACGTGGTTTTGTACTTTATTATTAGAATTCACAGTCGGAATGATTTTACCCAAAAAAGATAATGTAAAAGAAAATATTTCAAATATTACTTCTGGATTCAATGCAAAAGTAAGTACATAAGAATGATTTATGTTAAGTATATTATATGTATTAGATTCAAGAATTTCGTTAACCATTTTATAAATAATTGTAGATGCAAATGAATTCTACTGTAGTATCATCGAATAATAAAAAAGAACTGGGATGTAAAATTTCCACGACGACGATTAAGCAACAACAAAAGTTTCAGTGCAGAGCCGAAGAATTTTACAACGTATTTACAACAGTTGAGGTAAGTCTGTTGCGATAATTAATAATAAATATTTAATAAAATATATATATTTGAGTAAAATATTTAACTAAATTAAGATCAACGAAAATCTTAAAACGTTGTCGATTACGATGTACTATTTTATTTGTTATATAATTTTTTATTATCTTATCATACATCTACTTCACTCTATCTATGAAATATTATGAATAATCGTTATTTTACTGTATGTGATAGAATAGAGAGATGCTATTATTTACAGATAATATTACTTTTTAATAGTTCTATTCTTATTACATTTTATTTGAAGTCCAATTAATGAAAAATGTGTGCGCATTTATAAGAATCCTCGTGAAATTAATGACTAATAATTCAATTGCGTTAAACATTGAGGTGTAAATTGACATAAATGTGGGAAAAAAATATGAATTTTCAATGTTCAATTATATATTTAAGATTTAAGATTTTCGGTGTTCACATTATTTCTTGTTTTCATCTTTTATTTTCACAATTTTGATTTCATGATCGATTTTATTTGTAATTTGTTTAAAGATCATTAAGGAACTTATTTGAAGTTTATTAAATATTTAAAAAAAAAAGTATAGGATGGAACCGATAAAATCTTTCTTTTTTCTAGAGAAATGCAACAGTAACCTGAATAATAGAATAAAAATTTTTCAAATATGAAAAACAAACAGAATGGTTAAGATGATTGAACAATTGTTTTTAGTTTTATATTTCTTTGATCTATTTTGTGTAATCTTGTAACAATTCCTCATTTCATGGATCTTGTTAAGAATCTTATAATTCGACATGCTTCTGATGGAAATAAACACTATGACTTTTCATAGAGAGGTACATAATATAGGACTTGTACTGTTAGTGAGTACTAATTGAATTTTATTTTTTAGTAATAAAAAAAATTTTGATGATAGTAATAGAATATAATTTCATGTTTTTAAAGTTAGCATTTATAAGTATAAGTAATTGCAAGATTCTTTTCTGAAAAATTTTTATTAAATTTAGCTTCGAAGTAAAAGAATTTCAAGCTGAAAAATTCATGTGTTACGCAAAAGATATATTTCGAAGAATATTTACCCTGTTTTTTAGATTAGGTTTTAAATTAAAATTATTATACCTTTGAATGATATTAATTATATATTAGTTTTAGATTTTTATCTTAGAATATAATAAATTTCTCAAAAAGCAATATCAAAATGAAGAGAAAATATTTAATCTTTTCTACATAAAAAAAATGAGATTTCACTTCGTCTTAAAAATGTAAAAAAAGTATTTAATAAATCCTATATACAAGTTGATTGAAGTTATTAAAAAAATTATTTCTAATACAATGTTTTCTTTCAGATGGTTCAAGCATTTACAAAAGGACCGGTGAAGCTCGAACCAAAGAAGGGAGGCAAATTTGAATTATTTGGTGGTAATATACATGGCGATTTCATGGATATAACGCCTACGAAGATTGTTCAAAAATGGCGTTGCAAACAGTGGCCTGATGGCCATTATAGTGATGTTACTATTGACATTTGTGAAAAAAGTGACCATACTGAAGTTAATTTAACACAAGTGGGTGTACCAGTTAGGTAAGTAAACTCTACAATCTTCTATTTCGTAGTATTTGACTTAATGTGTAACGTGTAACATTCAGAAATATTTATTCATTTGCAGTGAGGAAGAATCCACAAAAGAGAATTGGGAAAGGTATTATTGGGATGCTATAAAACGTACATTTGGATTTGGTTATTTTATGTGATCTACGTATGTTTTAAAGTTTGCTTGCTTACTGATAAGTAGAAAAATAATTAAAACTTGTACTGTCGTAAATCGCCTCGCATACCATTTACGAACTAGCCGCATAATAATCAGCCACGTACAAACTGTTTTTCGTCACAATGCTAGTTACAGTTCTTTTTTCTTTCCCTACCCTTTCTATTTAGTACATTGCATCGTATAAGCGTGACAATTGTGTCGTTGCTTGAACATAAATGAACTATTACCAACGTGATACGTCTATATTAATAGTTGTATATGTCAAATAAACCATGCCACATATTTAAAGGTTTAGCTTTTCTTATTTTCTACCTTGGAACACATTAAAAGTATTGGAATTGATTAACGAAACTCGAGAAAATGTGTAATTGCACTACTTCAACTTTCTTTTTCCGGAGGAGAGGAAAAATGCTTTTACGCATAGCCATCAATATGTGAGACTCGTCCAAATGCCTAGATGTTCTTCAAACACTCACTTCCACTCCTTGGTTTCGCATTACTTTAAGAAGTGAGATTGGAATTGGTATCCTTCTCATTTATTTGTAAAATTTTAGTGAAAAATTTAATGAAATTCTTTCTCAAAACTTGTGAAAAATACAGTTTCATTTAATTCCCAGTGTTTAATAACATGTACATATATAGATAAAAATATGAATAGAAAGTTACTTATAATAATTGGATAAAAATATGTCGAAAAGAGAGTTAATTACAATTATCTGCAAGCAAATTCTGTTGATAATCCAACCATTGATTGAACAAGATAAGTTTTATTACCGCTATTGAATAGACTGAATAAAATGTTTTACGAAATATATTTTACTCTACTAAAATGATATTCATAAATTTAATATTCTGCTTTACTGCGATTTCATGCAAGTGAAATAACACATACATATTACAAAAAGATGAAACAAAAGACGCGTTTGATTATATTTTCATTCTGTTGCCAAAGGAGATTGGATTATGCTAATGTTTCTCTTGTTAATTGCAAGCAAAGACCTTGATTTACTCATTCTAAAATGGTCTTTCAGTTCAATCCAGGGGTTGGGAAACTGAAACCGACCGTGAGTGAGATATAATTATTTCATATAAATTTTAATTATTTCATATAAATTATTGCACAATGTTGATGACACATACTTTCAATATTTCTGACAGAACTGAATAAAACATCAAATACCATCAATTTGATGATATGTTTAAAATTATTTGATGATACGTTTAAAATTATCAAACTGAACAAATCCCGGATTATTTTTTAGTCGACTAGTTCCAGCATGCTTATGCAAGAAGGCATCGACGTCCAATATATTCCAAGTTCGGTTGATCCATCACTAACTGCCCAACATGACAGCGTTCACATATATCCTAGATTCATCGAGTTTAACGAGGCTAGCGAAGGGATTACTTGTCACCAGCGTATCGTCATTAAGAATACTGGGAAAAAGTCAGCTTTTATTAAAGTTCATCAGACCAAGTCGATAGTTAGTCAGGGTTACTTGCTTAGTTAATTAGTTAATTAAATTATTTCAAGAATAAGGATACCTTCCCTTTTTAATTTTAATTACCGCCCCGTCTTTAAACAACAACAAAAAAATATGCGTATTACTTTTCAGTCGTTTCAAGTGAAAAGCTTAGACAAAGGAGTAATTTTAAATCCGGGACTAAGTATACGCACGGTGGTCACGTATTCCTTTAAACGACCGTCTTTGTTGCACACAGTAATACCAATTGAGATCAATGGGAAGATCCTTGATTATCACGTCATTTGCAAATTACTGAACGAAGGTATTACCGTCGAGCCAAAATCAATTGACTTTGGAATCGTCGACATCGGCTATTCTTCCGGCATTAAAGTAATCACCTTGAAAAATAAAGGTGGCCAAAGCACCAGGTAGTATATAATTATACTTTTGATCATAGGAAAATTGCATTCACAATATTGGCAACCTATTGTTCTCAATCTGAAATTACTTCGTTTATTTCCTTCTTTCTTTTTTTGTAATCCATTTCTTTTTTATACACACACACGTGTATTCTTAGACTGTATTATGTTTATTAACATGAAATCAACAGATTTTCGATTGATCTTGGTACAAATGATTTAGAAATCACAGTTCAACCTATGCGTGGGATCGTTAAGCCAAATAAGCCAGTTCAGTTAATCGTCGAATTAATCGGCATGAACGAAGGCTCGTTTTTCAGTGAATTTTGGTAAGTTTTTATCAGTTTATTTTACATTTATAATTAAACTCTAGACTCGCATGATCGATGTCGTACTTTCGAAAGAGCGATCGCAGGGATGATTTTATTTACGAAGAAGATATACCATGTGTAAGTAAATACTTGGTTCGCATGAAACGTCTATTTATTAATACAACATACGATAAAATAAAAATCGCGTAAAGGAACAAAAAGAAAAAATCCAAATTATTATTATTCATATTTATTTATTATTCGTGCCCGGAAGGGGACAGTGCTTGACTTGACAGTGGTCATATTTCTAGTACATTGATTAAGAATTTAATTTAGGCCTTGAACAAGAACAATTTTTGATAAATATCATAAAAATTTAAGCGTGCGAAAACTATTGTAAGCTTTTCGTTTTCAGGATCAAATCAGTTCCGAATATACGCATTCCTTTCAATGTTAAAGTGATCGTACCGAAACTTGCGATTTACCATCCGAATGCAACCGGAGATTTCACCCTGATTGATTTCTCGCGGACCGTTGTCAATACTCGGAAATACGATTCGTTCGTTTTGCGAAACATCTCCTCGCAAGTAGCTAGCTACGTCGTGCTGGGCGAAATTGACAACGAACTCGTATGCGTTCGGGTAATTCATTTTAACAAGAAACGAAGATTAAATTAATTTTAATTTAACTGTGCTTTTTTTTTTTTTTCGTAGAGCATTAATCGTAAGAAATATCCGGTGTACAGAGTTTTCGAAATTCGACCGATTCAAGGGCGTATCGGGCCGTTCGAGGGCATTATTTTTGAAGTAGGGTGAGTCGCATCTTCGACAAATATAAATAAATTTTTTAATAAATATTCTTGAAAGTTCACGAAGTTATTTATTTTCTTATTTACGAGGAAAAAATGAAGAACATACTCACTGAACGAATAGCATATTATTTCAGGTTCACGCCAATGGAGAGTTCAATGCAATGGCGAGAGACAGTGGGAAAGAAATCGAACGGACGCGAGAGGGATTTCATGGCGTTTCTAAGAATCGTCAGAGTACACGTTACTGAAACCAAACACATTTTGAGTACATTGTATTTCCTATATCCTTTCGCACGTGTCCGCACATGTGTTTACTCCAACACAGAGACGAATTAACAAATTCTGTTATCGAGAAATGTGTGTGTAGGGGCTAACGAAAGCATACGAGAGGAGCTGATCGAGGCGCTGCAACCTGTGAATGATCGCCGAAGTTAGTATGAGAGTATATATATGTTATATATATTAATAATATTAATAATATTAATATATACATAATATAATAATAATACAATAAGTTGTTGAGTTAGAGTTAGTTGTTTTGAAGAAGTCACAACTACTTTATTTACATAAAAATACACAATACTGTGAAACAGTATGTGTATTTGTGATATATCGGAAAACATGTTGTTTGATAATTTAATTCGTTTGAAAACTTGAAAATAATCTACTAAACACTGTTGCTTGACTGTCACCCCAACATGGATAACGAGACTATCAACGCATAATAAAATTGTGTATGTCGACAGAAACCGTGCCGATTATAGACGACTGGTCCTCGTCATCGTCCACCGTGTCCACCGTGGATTCTGGCCTGAATGACATCGTGAGACTCTGCCTCTATGGCGAGATGGAACCGGCGCGTTTGAACTTCCAACCGGACACGATTTACTTCGGAGAGCTTCGCGTCGGCGAGGACTCGCGGCGCGTCCTCCGTATATCGAATCCGTTGAAGTTCGCGCCGTTACTCTGCCGCTACGTGCGCAACGCGTCGACCTATTGCTGTCCAGAGACAATGACCTTGAAACCAGAGGGATCCGTGGAAGTACTGTTGAAAGTTCGAGGAAAAGAAAACGGTGGAAATTAATAGAAATTAAAACACATTCTTCATTTTTTTCCCTTTTTCTCCATTGCATTTATTTATGAAGATTATAAATTTCAAATGAGGAATAAATTTTTTTTTCGAAGATAGATAAATTTATGAAGATGCAAACAGATCAGTGATCTTTAGAAGATCATTCATCTCTTTCGTTCTTCAGTTGATTCGTCGTTCGAGGTTTATTTTGATGCGGCAGCAAGTTCGTGCGAGTCGACGACAACTAGACGTCGAACGATGATAAAGGTAGGAAGGTTTGCCGTGCAATGCAGGGTGAATGTAAAATTATTGACAAGTATAAAGGAAACGTGTTTGTCACGAGGACGAAGTACTTTTGGTAATTATTATTGTATTAAAAATAATTACACAGATGTACATACTGTGACAATCGAATCCGTGTTGCAAATTCTTTTAATTTTTCCTTATTTTATTCATACAAATATTAAAATTTCTATCAGCTTATTTTTAAACAGTAATAGTGGGTTAATAGTAGGGATTTCTAAATATTTTTGAATAATATTTGAATATCTTTAAATAATTAAATATCTTAAATAATATTGTAGATTGTATTAATAATTACATTAAAATATATATTATATTATTTTGTTAAATATTTAAAAAGGAAGGAGTAATTAAAAATGACTGTTTTTTTACAGATGCGTCTCTACAACTTTCTCCAGTAAGCTTGTTGTTTAATTGATTTATCTTCCTTGGTGAATTATGGAATTGTACCATAATTTCAAAGAGGCTGTGGTTTACTTATGTATTTCACTCTTAGATAAAACCGGGAAAGGTTGAATTAAAAAAAAAGACGGTCGCAATAAAATGCGAAGACGACGACGACGAAGAGGAAATTCTGCAAAGAGTCGTTCATATTCCTAAGTGGAAATATAAAAATGTATCAGAAACGGTGAAATGCGCCACGACTTTAGACAAAAAGTTTTTGTTACCTTTAACAACCAGCACCTCGATGTTAATACCTCTCTCTCCTTTGCAAATATATAACATACGAATGTATCCCACTCTGTTTGCCTTCGGAATGGTAAGTACTCTATCAAATTTTTTTTCTTTACTAATCACCTCCCCTAATCTCCCCCATCTTCCAAAAATTTTAATAAACAATCGACTATAAAATGTCAATTCGAATTTTCACCTAGAGAATTCTATTTGTAAGTAATTTCTCTGAACGACTAATTAAATGAAATAAAATAAAATGAATAAACTGTAATTCGTCGCAGGTTGTTCCAAAAAGCCGCAACTACAAACAGCTGGTCGTTGAAAATTTGAACGATTTTCCAATCATGATACGCCTGACAAGCTTATCCGCCAGACGCATACACTTCCCACAGGGGAACCTGATCATTTTACCACCCGGTTTACACGTCACGCGACTAGTTGAATTGCGAGCGCATCATATTGGCAAATTCAACGGCTACATCGATTACATTATCAACGATAATCATTCGTTCGAGCTTGCTGTCACCGCTAATATCGTTGAGAAACAGTTATCGTTGGATACTCACGAGATAGTCCTCGGCCAAGATTTGTTCAACGAAGAGATCTATCAACCGATGGACTGCGCTGTTCAAGTCAGGAATAAATTGGACGCGAAAACGAACTTTCGGTAGGTTTGTTAATACAAATAAAATAAAATGAAATGAAATAATCTTGTCGATCAAAAAAGAGACGAACAGAAAATCCGTCAGTTGCACAGAATTCCCTATGGCCATTGATCATTGAATCAGCTAATACAAATTTAGTGAAAATAATTCATCCTTTGTATAATTTAGAAAATTCTTGTGCAGTTAATGCATTAAAATATTTTAATACACTGCCGATACCTGATTGAACATGTATTTAATATTCTAACTACATTGGTAGAATATAAATGCATTCATTTCATCTTAGCAAAAGTTCAAAGACAGATTCTATTTTACTTCACATTAAAATTGACCAAGAAAGTGTAAATATAAAATTATTGAATAATGAAAAGTAATAATAATTATAAATTATTGTATTTTTATTTTCTTGCAATGTCAACCAATATTTAATTGCAATGTCAATCAATATTTAATTAAAATTTATCTCATATATAACAGATATTTAACCTAATGGTGTCAACCTAATAATGTTCTTCAGAAGTGAAAAGTTTTTAAGAGATATGTAACATAATACAAATGTTTAATACAGTATCTTATAAATTTTTCTAATACTTTAATATAAATGTTCATTTAATTAAAGAATATTTCACATTAATAAAAGAATATTTTCGATCAGATGGGAAGTACCTAGTACGTGTTGCTTCTTCGTCGAGCCAGTGTCAGGCGTAGTTCGTGGGAACGCTTCGTTGTTCACCTACATATACTACAAGCCGGACTTTACAAGATCCAGCTCTACGGAACTGGTAATGAAGTGCGAGAATAATAGTTACAGCAACTTGCGTGTAAGTTTGCCACCGCAGACACCGAATGTCAATTTCATCAAGAATCTTATAAACGTGGGTGAAATTCCATTGAATCTGCCAACGAAAACAGTCGCATTCTTGAGAAGTTTCGAACACATTGAAATCGAATTCGAGGTCGATGCTTCGTCGTTGATTCATGGATGCAACGTTCAGCCACTTCACGGGGTATTGGCACCTCGTGGAATTGTTGTTTTTGAGGTATATTTTATATAAATAATCGTTGCATATTTTATATACCGTGCATTCTGGTCTCCACTTAATTCTTGGAATTGGGATTATCTCACTCATGATACTTGTACAATGCAAAGCGATTGTACGTCTGATACATGTTTCGGCACAATTCGCAGAATACGTCTCCTCACGCTTAAATGGCGACTACTGTATATTTTTCCCTCTCTTTCAAGTTTTTTACAACTTCATCATTGTAGATCCATTTGACGTTCAGCCTGTGTTTCTACTTTACCGTGACGATTCGCGTGACGGTGCAGAAACGTTCAAACATTCAGTTGAAACTGACAGGAGACGTAGCATTCCCGCAGTTAAAACTGCACCCGAGTTCCATTAATTTACGACGATTGAGCGCCTCTGCGTATCAAGATTGCCTGATTACCGCGTCGAACGTCGGGTCAACGATATTGAAGCTGAGATTTCAGTTGAAGGAGTATCCGGAATTTCGCGTTTCGTTGTCCTCGCGGAGACAGGACCCTGGAATAGGTCTGTTTCAATTATATTCCGGCAGATCTCTCGGCACAATTTACCATTTCTTTTTTAATAATCAACGCAGGTAACGAGAACATTTCAATCGCTCCAAACACCAGTCAAGACTTTTATCTTCACGTTGAGCCAGTTGACCTGGCGAGCTACGCGTTTTACCTTCCGATCGTTGTCAACGATATACTTGGCCCGGCGTTAATTACAAGCCACAAATCCCTCAAGCCTCTGGAGTACTTGAAGCAATTCAAAAGCCACTATGCTGGTGTACCTAATCTCATTATACACAAGTTACCATCTGCTATTGTGACGATTCCGATCGACTGCACGGTCACTGGACATTTGTTGTTCTTTAACAAGTTCGAGTTTCGTTTCAACGTTCTAACGAACAACGTAAGCATAAAATACGTAAGAAACAAACGCGTAAAACACATAAAAATATATAATATTTAAATTTTAATTTCAAAGCTGTCGGACGAATTCTGTATAGAGAATCGCGAATCGTTAGAGGAGAGGTTCATTCGAATCGACACTAGCAATTTTTCCACTGCTTCCTGTCCATTTTCTATCCAGTGGTTAGACGGCCGAGAACCAACTGTGACATCGGATCACGTTCAATGCGCATTGCGAAAGGGAGAACGATGCAGATTTCTGCTAACGTTTCGACCGAAGTTTCAAGGAAATTTCATCGTCGAAGCACCGATCTTTATCCGCGACGAGATGTTTAACAAACTGTGTCTAATCGGCGAACGTCCCGCGAGCACGATCGAAGCTGAGTTTTCGGAAATATTCTTCATACCCGTGCCTTTAAATACCCCGCTCGAGAAGAAGTTTCGACTGTACGTCAGGCATTTTGAGAACGATGCTGTTATTTCGGCGAAGACTCTATCGCCCGAATATTGTAGTGGAAAGTTCACGGATAACGTTCTCCTCGTGCATTTTGTTGATACGAACGTTGTGCTTGCTTCTGAGTAAATATTTCTATATAGTATTATATAATATAAAAGTCTATATATAATATTATAATATAGATTATAAATATAGATAAATATAGATATACTGAGTATATCCCATTTTAATCTATAAATGAAATTATTCGTTATTTAAAAAATGTAACAAACGTATTTTTTTCTGTTTTGAGACGGTAGTAATTACACTTACATTAGTTTGTCTCTAGATAGATATAGGAGGTATGAAGATTTACTATTTTTTCCAGTATAATCCATGTAATTTTTGTTTGCGTCATTGACGTAGTCGGAATAGTTATCTGTTAGCTACACACAGATTTTAAAGATATCTTAAACTGATGGGTTGGTAAATAGGTTAATGCCTTTTTTTGTGGAGAACGATTAACTCGTCGATCAATGCAAAAAAAATTTTATAATTATACTTGAGAAAATAGTAGTGAGCTTATCTCCTACACACATCTACAGACAAACTAATTATCATAAGTGTAATTACCGCTCTTTGAATGTGTTTGAGACATTTTTCTAAATGACGAATAATTTCGGAGATAATTGCATTTATAGATTAAAATGAGATGTATGTATAGATAGTATTACATTTATTATATATTGTGTTATATATAATAGTATATATTATATATAATATAATACATTTATTATATATTATAGTATTACATTCTATATATAATATTACATAATATACAGTATTATATAGCATATAGTATTATACGTATATGTATAGTATTTCTGAGTAAATTTGACTTTTGACAGTAACTATAATCATCTCTTTTCGCTAGATATACGGAACTGGAGGTGAGAGTAGCTTTTAAGAGCGAGACGCCTGTCTCATTTCGCGCGATCGTTGAATTTTCCGACGACAATGATATTGCTGTTTGCCCCGTGGCGATTCACGCCACTTCCGAAAATTGTTTACTGACCACGCATGCATACGTGAGGAACTCGATGATCGATTTTAAACGGTCAACGAGCATCGATAGAAGAACGCCTCGGGTTTCCAGAACGTCCGAGAGTTTCACCGACGACGAAGACTATAATGTAGATTTTCTAAAACCGGTAAGAAAATGTGCGTTTTTGTGAAAGTTTTTGAAATTTTATTTAGTACTGTAATAAATAGACAAGTACTAGTCGAACCGATTGTTACCAATTGTACCAATGAAACTTTCACGATTTTTAATGCGAAAATTACATGTTTTTTTTTTCTTAGGATCAATCGAAAATAGGCATTCTAACTTATTTCGGCCGAAAGAGTCGAATCTCGGACGAGAAATTAATCGAGGATAGATTTAAATTCTACGAGTCCCTCGACGAGAGAGCCAACGACAAATCAGAGGGAGAGATGAAGAAGTATCTGCCGGAAATTTCGAAACGAGAGTCGAAAGTATCCATCACGGTGTCTAAGACGAAATACAAAGATGCTCAAGAATCGTTGCGGTATCCGTTTTTTCCTTTCAACATTGATGACGAGTGAGCAGATGCTTCTCTTTGTATAGGGTCGGCCAAAAATCACTTTCTGCTAAAATAAATCCGCAATTTTTCCTTTACTATGTATTTTCTTAAATTTCTTTTCCCGCAGGTTTTTAAAACAACTACGTTTGAACTTAAAATTAATAAAATTAGTTTTTTTCTTATATTTTGGTGTTTCATTGAAAAAAGAAAAAAATAGGTGGGAAGAAACTTTTGGCCTCACCCTGTATATTTTGACGTTTAATCGTGAAATATTACTCTTAATCACCCAGTGAATTCGAGATTTATATGAATCAAACGCTGAAAGCCGCTGAAGAATGGATGCGCAGCGGACCTTTTAAATTCAATTTCTACGCTGACGTTACGTGTATCAAAATGGTACTGTCGAAGTATTACTCGAAGAAGCCAGCACAGTTCAAAACCACGGCGCGAAAAGGTCCCGAATTAGGGTTCGTCGGCGTGCTCGAATCGTTGATAGGGCCAACAATTTACGAACATATTGGACAATTGTGAGTACCATCACAAAGTGATGATTAATAACATGATAGAAATCTGATGAAATGATTTATTTTTATTACAACAGCAAAGAACTGCCAGATAAAGACATTGACAGAGTAAATTACATATGCAATCTTTACGACAATATTCTTCACTTTCTGACAAAACACGGAGCTCACTTGTGCCACGTTCAACCGCAATTTTTGCTAGACTACGAAGAATATATTGTTCTTTTAGAAATGATACATTCACATTCTAAAGTAAGGATAGTTTATATTACACATTTATAACCGTATCTCTTGGATATAAATGAATGAAAGCAAAATTTAATTTACACCTGAATTGAGAATCATTTTATTTTTAATTATTAAATAAATATCGAGTTAATCGTCATTTTTTCCCTGCAGGCCTATACATATATACGAAAATCCGAAATAGAATTGTCAGTGCAAGAAAAAATGTCGCCTCTGAAGTTTGAACATCGGAGCAAACAGTGTTGGCTAGACGTGATCTTACAAACGTATAAATGTTTCATACTGCCATGTGTTTCCGAGATCAAAGGCAAGGAAGATCCTTCTCCTATGTTCCCTTCGCAATCTCCCAGACGATCTACAATCCAGCGAGCATCCGTAATATTTTCTCCATCGAGGTTCATATAAATATTTTATATTTTTATATTTTATATATATATAAATATAATTTCACGGAAACGAACGATTTGACGAGTATCTATTCGAATTCTCCAGTTTTCGCAAGCAATACGAAGCTCACAACGCGATCGTTAACAGCATTAACACAGAAATTTCGTCCAAAGCACCTGACGACAACTACTCTTTCGACGAGTTGTTCCTGTTGGAATGGTTGCACCACCATTACGAAGAAGGACGAAAACAGGAATGGATGATCGACCGCCGCGTAATACTGAATCCGAACGAGAGCAGAGACGTGGCAGAGGCACGTGAAATCGAGAATTTCGACCGAGATTTGTCGGATTCCCTCGTGTTAATTGCTGTCACAGCTGCTTACTGTCCCTTCCTCGTTGACGAGTACTTGAGCAAGCTTTACATTCGTCCGCGGAGTTACGAGGAGGTAAATGCGTGGCACGCATGTATATACGTGTGAATTGTTCGAAATAATTCAGAGTCATAATTTTTTAAAACATTGTACTGTTGTAAAGGCACTGCACAATGCTGTATGCGTGACAAACGCGTGGAGAAAAATACGACTTGGCTTTGTCATTTCACCATTGGAGATCGTATATCCAAACTGCGTTAAAATGTTGATGCTGGTTGGATATTTGTTCGACATACTGCCGACTTACACTCCCAAAACTAAGGTAAGTAAACATCTTACATATATATTATTCAAGTCCTCGTTTATCGATGAAAATAAAGTCAGAATATGTTTCTGACTAAAGTCAAAAATTAGCTTGATAAATTCACAACTTTCATCCTCACAAGAAAGTTAGTTAGTTGTCATAGAAATCTACAATTCAATGTTCCTAGATCAAATTTAACTGTCCTCTGACCGAGACTGTGACCAGGCAATTGAATTTCACAAATCCCACCGTCCACAATGTGGGTTTCTTGATACTATTTTTTGGGAACAATAACGGATTCTTCACATTACCTTCGTCACAGTTGATCATCAATCTCAGTGGCCGTGAAAGTTCCATAATAAAGATACAATTCCACGCTAGGAAAATAAAAAAAACTAGAGGTACAACTTTTCAGTCAGTGGACAAAATTGATTTTGATTAAATAGTGTAATTGGCACATAGCACGTTCTACTCCATTTTTCTGTACAATAAATATATATACATATATATAAGTTATTAAAAAAAGATACGTTTGGAAGATATATATATATATATATATATATACATTTAAAATTAAAATTATTTAAAAAGAATATCTTTTAATAGCTTATCTGCTGTTTTGTGGGTCGACAATTGGCCCCCATTTTGGCAACAATCAAACGTTCATTTTGGAAGGACAAGCTGACTGTTTAGGAATTGCAAACGAATACACAATACGTAGTAAGCTGTACCAAGCAGTCGATAAAACTCTCACTATCAATGTGCCGTATAAGAATTCAACAGAATATGAAATTTGGGCATCGGAGGAACGGCCAAGTAAACCGAGTAGGTGAACTTGAAAAACCATTGAGTGCAATATAACTCGTATTGTACAAGTGTTTACACGATTATTTTGCAGGTATTTTGAAACAGACACGATGGTCCGAGTTATGTTTAAGAAAGATACCTCGCAGATTATTTTTAAATCAAAATTCAATTGTAGTCAAAGGAAGTACCAAAGTAGCTCATCTGTCGGTCACGGTGGCTTGTCTCTCTCCTCGTCATCGAAGCTTCTGGATCATTTTCCAATCAAAAATGGGCGACTTCATTATTCAAGTACGCAATTGAAAGCACGATATTAAAATAATAATCTAACACAAAGAACCATTTGCCTAGAGGAACCAATTATTACTGAGTGCTGCTTATACCAGTTTTGTTATTCTTAAATTATCTTTCGTGAAATTCTCGGATAAAAAACACTAGTGATTGTGACATTGAAAACTGTTGATAGGTTTGTTAGATGTTAATTGTTTTTAGGAAACGCATGCTCCTATCTTTCACTAGTACATCTCACTCATACCACACTCTCTCATCATTTATACTAATCGATCAAACATAATTGTTTGCAAAAAACTCTTGAATATTTGAACATTAATGAAAAAACAATTGGATAGTTGTTCAATGTCATTCTTTGCGAGTTACCATATTTTCTTATGAAATAAGTTGTAGTCTCAATGTAGTCTCAATATCTAGGCATTTTTTAAAATTTTTTCGTAAAACATTGCTTATACGTTCCACGGTATTTCAAAATTACTTGTGAAATTTTCAAAATCTTTCTAAATTGCTGCAAACTAGCGTAGCAGTATATTAAATTAAACATTAAATTATTCATTACTCATTATGTTATAAATTTTCTTAAATTCTTAAATTAAACATTAAATTATTCTTTATTCAGATAATACGTGATAAAACATTTTGGACATTTGTATCAAATTCCAAAGACTGTACTAATTAATACGACCATTACATTAAACGTAGATAAATTCTCAATGGCAACCATCGTTAACCGATAACATTGTGGTCAATTGGGACGAACAGATTGAAAAATGTGTTTGCACGGAACAGGACTACAATGAAATGTGTCCATTGAACTTAACCGTGCCGATACCATCGAAAAACAAACAACTTTGGAGATGCGTGGCTCGTATGTTTCAGAAAACTCTCGACCCGAAAGAACGACTTTTCTGGTCTCGATATTTAGGTATATTTTATTCGACTACACAACCAAGAATTGAACCTGGTTTGTAATAATTTATCATGTGTCATGAAGATACGCCTATTGGATTACGTTTAATTCGTTGGCTAATGGGAGACAATGCGGACTCCGCTGCTGCAGAGTTTTGCCATATATTTGACGCGACAGTGACTTACAACGTGACGATATCCGAAACGCCTCATATTCTTCGATTTCCCAAGACATTTACTATAAATGGTTAGTATAAAATATGAGAAGAGAATGACATCTCATTTCAATAAAAAAAAAAAAAAAAAAAAAGAATCAAGTCAAGATATCAAAATTAAGTAGGTGTTCAGGAGTTTACTTTAAAGTTTTCTAAGTTAAAAAAAACGTTTTTAAAGGTTTCTAAGTTAAAAAAAAATGTTTAACTTAGAAGCGAGAATATTGATATAAAAATTTACGCTATTTACGAACGAGAAGAATATATTAAAATTATTGATTTAGATGTGAGACTGTCTGCTGAGAATATTCCAATGAAGATACACGTTTCGCCATTTGTAGATCAACTGTGCGAAATAATACTGACATTAGTCTCTGTGAATGAGAGTGAACAGAGAGTGTACAAAGTCTGCTTTTTACATACGTGAACGTGAATGACGTATTCATCATTAACAAACGTTTCTAAAAGAATAGAATCTGAGTAGAAATTTGCTCAGTATTATAAATTGTTTTGTTTATTTTGTTACACTATTCTTTATTCTCAGCTACACATTACTTCAGTACACTACATACGCATGATTGTCTCCTGCTTACATGATTTCAATTTGAAGTTGAAATGTTCTTAAATTTGTTAGAGAAGAGGTCAATAAAATAATCTTATATTGAAGGTCTAATAAAATTGTGTTACTATCGGTCGCTGAGCAAACAATTGAAAAGATATTTATCTCACAATTGAATTGTGAAATCAAATAAACAAACTATGGAGCACTGAGAGCTCCCCCTCCTAGTATATTATTGCTCAAAAGTTTTAGATCATTCGATAAAATTTGAATTTTTCCTACAAAATTATAGGAAAAACACTGGGTAAATACACAGAGCTCAATTAATTTTTGTAATTCGACGAGTAATTAAGTCGTGGTTTTTTATACTTTTACAGCAAGAAAAATGCAAGTAATGTAATTATTTAAACTTAACAAAAAGTGTAACAATATTTATACATACTGCAATTAGATTGATTTCTACATTTTTCTATGACATGAAATATCTTCAAATTAAAAATAAGTTGCTGAGTAAGTTTCATAAACTGCGTAAATATTAATTCATCGTAATATTTGCTCTTTGTACTAAGTTTTTTCATATCATGACTGTTATAACTATTTTCATTTGAACTTTTTGATCTTTCGAACTTTTTGGTAGTTGTAAATTTACTTTTTTTCAATTTGCATAATTACGTTCAAGATATACGATGATATTCCTTTAGCTTTTTACAACTTTTTGGACTTTAATTTACCTTATCGAAGCTCGTGCAGCTTAGTAACTAAAGCAACCAATTTTAGTAATATTTTTACATGTGTGAACTATTCTTCTTTACACAGTTCTCTTATGGAGAGACTTCAGCGTCCAACAGATAGTTCGTTACAATTCTAGATATACTCTTATTACCTTCTGAAATCAATGAGAATCAGTCTGTTAAAACAAATTGTCACGCTCAATCATTTAAATAATTAAAGCTATATAGCAGAAATGTTTTGTAAATGCGTTGAGTGTTTTAAATTGTGTTGTAAATGTTGCGTAAAAGTAATGAAGTTTAATGTCTAACTCTCTCTTATTTTGTACTTTAGCTATTTTATTCTCTTCGCTGGTAACAAAATCATAATAATTATGATGAAACAAGACAAACTCAGGCTTAAGTGAAACATACCAACTTTTTTGCAAGAATGTGTTTTCTTTTTTTTTTGAAAATATCCTTCACGGAATCTTTCTCGATGACATGGATACGCGTTTCAAAAAACAGTCCTTGAGAGCAACTCGAGTCTTCGTTAACTGACAGTCGTAAGAGCTGGCTGTAACAGACGAAATATGATAAAATATGATGCGTACTCAGCGTGTCAATGTAACAAATTAACTCTGATGATCTGAGAGCTACCTCTCAGTCTCACGAATTCAGACGAATAATTTATCTTCAGCTGATGTACAATCAAAGGTAAATAAAAGAAGAAAATAAAGCCTTGAGAAAAAATTTTTCATCGAAGAAAAACCAATGACGATCGTGTGTACACTTTACGTCATTCCCTGGAATGTACACTCGGCGGAACGTCGTCGATCATTTGAAAAGAAAGACAAACAAATTACCAAGAAATTTGAAAAACAAACGAATTAATGTGTACAATAAGGTAATGCAATATCCAGACTGTGAATTTATATTTTCATGAATACAGGGTGGGCCAAAAATCACTTCCTACTGGAAGATTTTATTAATTTTTAAAATCAATGAAATTAGCTTTTTCTTGTATTTTGATGTTTTATTAAAAAGAAGAAAAAAAAAAGTTGGTCCCAACCTTTCTTTGGCCTCACCTGAGCATCTCTAAACTCCTGATGCCTCACCCCGACGTTCATAATTCTTATTATTATTTATTATTCAAAAAGCAAGTTTTTGACGTGGAGAAAGCCTAAAAGGCCATTAATTTGGACTAAACAAGCTTTGAAAAAACATGGCATGCATGAAAGAAAAAAATCAAGTCTAAATGATTTGTTTTCATGTTGTGATAAAAACTACTTTCGTCACTGTGCATTATTATAACTTTAATTTTCTGTATCGTTTGTCATGTACATATTCTGTCTATTTTTACACGATTGTAAATGATTCGTTTTTATCAAAAAATCAATCAAGATATGTACATTTGTTGCATCGCAATTTCATTCGTACAAAACACATGTATTCGTTGTAACGACAGAATTTTTTTTATTCACAAAATTTGATTACACTTCGATTAAATGCAATTACATTATAATGAAATTACATTATTTCTGCGACGTGTTAATTCCATGATAGAGAGTTGCAAAAGAGGCTTAAAGGAATTTCAAGCCTCGTTTTTGACAGGAGAAAATTTTCTCGCGCTGAATGAAATTCATAAAAATTCGAGCTTCATAACTTACTTAAGCTATAAACACTAGCTTATAAAAATTTACAGTGTCTCATTTTCTCCCATATTTCTTCCTTCATCTCACTCTGATCTGTAATCAAGATCTATCACACCGCGCTTCAAATCGACAGATACATACTTGCAGGGAAGAAACTTCAAATGTCTCTCCGGAAAAAGAAAGTTTCTTGAAATTTCTCTCTAAAAAGACCCTTTCCCTTAAAAAAAAGTATCTTAAAATTTCTCCAAGAAGAACTGAAAGTATCCGAACAAGAGTATCCGAGAAACATTTACTACGCTTAGAAAACGGCCTCTTCAACTCAATGCTTCGCGAAAATCTTCAATCTGCGCTCTAATTAGTTTTGATCTTGTTCTCGTGATTCTGATCTTGATTCTGCCTCTCTTTGGCGCAAGGTTTTTGTTCGTTCACGTTGCTGGACAGGTAGGACTTTTGGAACAATCTGGCAAACAGAACGAAGTAACTCAGATATATGAGCAGACCAAAGATGGAGTTGGTAACCGTTGCGTGGCATTCTTTCTGGCCCTCCTTCACGTAGTAAAAGGTCGCCCCTGTCACGAAAGCCCCAACGACCATTTGCAGCAGCTGCATCGATGTGATTATCATGGCAAACCATTTCGGCAGTTTGAATTTCATTGCTTTTACGGCGTAGTACGAATACATCCAAGAGTGGACAAAGTAGTTCATCACGAAGTACCATCTGGCTGTACCGACCAGTAGTGAGTATGTGTGCCATGTGTAGTAGATGACTGTTACGTGATGGTACCAGTGCAGCAATATCAATGATTGTTTTCGTAGCACGATGAACACCGTATCCCCGAGTTCTATGATCTTCGACAGGGCGAATAGGCATGACCAAAAGGCGCACACGCGGTCGTGCGTGTAGTAGCTGGAAAGAAAATAATTCTTTTTTTTTCATTCTGAATTATGAATTAATACCTTGGACGAGTTAATGTATCAAAGTGGTCGAAACGAGGACCACGGAAATGGAAATTTTTCATGGAAATTTTATTTTTGTAACAATGTATTTTCAGAGTATGTAAATTTTATATGATTTAATAATGAATCGTATTCAAGTTCATTTATTCATTCTGCTTCTTTTTTTTAGGTGGACTATGTACGAAGTAAAATGCAAGATTATTATGTAGATTTTATTTATGTATTTATGTATTTAGATCGGTATTTTCATCAATAGTGGAAGTTTTCGATTAAATTTACGATTCGATAAAAAACGAGGTGACGCTAAGCAGCTTATTAAACGAAATACGTGTTAATAAATCCACAACTCTTGTATTATTTGTTTTATTAATTTGCGAATCCTCAACGTTCCAAAAAAATAATTTTTAAAACAAAATAAGAAAAGTCACCAAGTTTGAACTTAAATTTAATTTAAAATTGATAAAATTTTTTCAAGTTTTTTCTTACATTTTGATGTGTTACTAAAAAAAAAAAAAAAAAAAAAAAAAAAAAAAATAGGTGGGAAAATATTTTTAGCCCATCCGGTATTTTTAATCCCAAATTAATATCATCGATGAAACTTCAAAATTTATTTTCACAATGTATCGGTACTTAATTAACTATTTAATTAATTGTTCAATCACGATTATTCGATACATTTCTTCCATTAATTTTAAACAAAATACGAAGTTTCTCCTCCATTTTTTATTTTATTTTACAACACGCTACAAAGAGAAATAAGAATGAGAATTTGCCTAACATCGAGGAATTCTCTTGCTTCAAGGGAAGAACGACATTACGCTAATTTGGAAGTAACGTAACGTAAATTTTGATTTGTAATTTGACAATTTGATCTTCGCAATGCGAATTGGAAGTTACCTGTTTGAGCAAACGCTATAGTAAAACCCGTGATGCTGTAACATGTGGAAAAATTCCGGCGCTGTTCTTATAAATCCTATAATGGAGAATAGTGCCAGCGATGCGCTCCACAACGCGAGCGCATTTTTCAGATCGAACTTCGGCTTGTCAGACATGTAACGTTTTCCTCCGAAAATAACAACCAGATAAACGGCAGTGTAGTAGAAACTTTTCCACCAATTATCCTTCATCCACGAGTGAACGTCCCAGATAAAGTCGGTCGTTTCGAAGCTAAAAGTGACCCAATGTTCAGGGCTAGTGGCGTTCATGAAGTACTCCGTCCCGTTCATCTTGAAATGCTCTCAAATGTCTAAAAAGAAAGACAGTTGCCAGAATCCTCTCTCTCTCTCTCTTTCGAAATTTAGAAAATTAAAAATTCACACACAAAAAAATCTGATGTATAATCACATTCGGAATATTAATATTCAATTGATAAAACAATAGTGACAACGATAACAGCTATTTAATAAAATTTTCAATTGAAAAAGAAAAAAATAACTCGAAATTTAGGTAAAGGATTTCTGGGTTCAGGATGCAAGATGGAAGGATGAATGGATTTGAGGTAGATGGAAAGTGAAAAAGTTGGCGTTTCATCTCGGAGCCCACAGTCTAAGGAGCGACCCCGGGCTATAGCAGCGCCCCCCCTCCCCCCGCCGGCTGTTAGGCTGAAGGTCATGGTCATCTTCCCCCTTCCCTTCCCCAGGCGCTTGTGCGTAACTACCCGCCTAAGCTGAACAGTCATGGCACCCCCCCTCCCCCCATCCTAGCAGTGCCGCACTCTGGCTCTGCTTAAATGTCGAAGATCGGTAGGATCGCGCAGCCATTTACGGCTTGTGCTAGTAGGTGTTCAGAATTTGTAGTTGAGAAATTCTAGGCCGCTACAGTAGAAAATTAAGAAAGAATATTTCGAAATTTAGGAAAGAACAAACTGATGTTTACCATTCGAAATATTAATATTCATATTGATAAAGACAACAATGACAACCGTAAACGTATTTCATAAAATTTTTAATTAAAAAAAGAAAAAAGAATCGCTTTTGTTATTCCATTCTTTTTTTTTTTTTTTTAGACTTTTCTGTTGACATTGGGAACTATTGGTGCGATGAAAATGAACGATTTGTAATTTTTGCTAAAAATTGTACAGATTTCTATAAATTCTAAAGCAGTAGAAATCTGCAAAATTTCCATGAAAAATTACGAGTCACTACGCGATCAAGATTTATTTCAATAGCATTATATTTAAAAAAAATTGCACACATATTATTTAATCGAAATGAATTTGAAATAAAATTGAATTGAAATGAAGTTGAAACAATACATTATTAGTAATAATAAAAAGGAAAAGAGAAATATAAACTAGATATAATTAGCTTTGCAACAATATTGTACTAGCACGAGATACAACATTTATTTTAAATTTCAGATTTGAGTAATGATCCGAAACTGAGACATAATAATTGATTAACACTGTGTCATTAGTGAAAGCAGAAAAATCAAAATACAATGCAATAGATGTTACAACTGTTCATGTATGGCAAATCATGGAAACTTATTTATGTAACTTAACTCACACAAACGCATGACTTTTCTTTTCTATTTTTTTTTTTTTTTTATTATTATGGTGTTAACAATTTAAGAACTCTCAGTTCAATTTACATTAGATTTACACGTTAGTCCTTATTGCAAATGAATTGTACGTAGATTAATTGGAATAGATTAAATTGTTTTACATCCTCCAAATATAATTTTAATTAGTTTTTGTAATTTAAAATTTCAACATTGTTCTTATTGTATTCTAATCTATTTCTTCGCTATGATACTGTTATTATAAATTATAATATTGCTATTTGAAGTCTATATATGCACGAAGATCACTTGGAAAAATTGCAGATCAATTTTCTTAATTCTCTTCGTTCTCACATCGAAACGTTTAGGTGAAAAGTAACAAGTTGAAATTTTTCTATATATTTATATATAATCTATTATATAATTATATAATCTATAATTATTGCATAATATCTTCTACCGGTTTAAAAATGCCATGTTAATAAAGAGAATGACTTATTCCAATTTAATTTACTCTATTCAAATATATATTGGTAAGGCGTAAATTGAAATGCAAACCATCGCGATGACACGGTACTTTGAAGCTTAAGTCAGAACTTGGAAGAGGAGCTCTTAGTTTTGTTTTATCGTAAAACAAGATATTTAAATGTTAACACTTACTCAGGCTTAACGCAGATTTTTGTACGAGAAAGTGTTCTATTCCAAGATTATTTCCTCTTTCTCTATTTCCGTTCTGTGAATGTTTCTTGGATCAATCAATAACCAGCGTGGTTAAGAATTCGAAACTTCCACTTGCTTTTTAGTCTATTTCACTTACAACCAATCAATTAAGACTAACTATGTTCGTATCGTATGTATCTAACGTAATTTCTGTAGAACCCCACTCTTCCCAAGGAATATATCTACACACACACACACACGCGCACACACACACACACACACGCGCGCGCGCGCGCACGCACACACACACATATACATACATTCGTATAAATTAAATATTCCAATGATGCGAATGGAAGAGAGCATACTTGCCTGTAGAGGGTCTTATTTTTACAATGCAAGCTTTTTTAGTAGAAACACTTCTTGCGTCTGGGAATTTGAATAAAAGTTACATTATAATTACACGGTCAAGTATCAATGAGATCAATGACAATCGTACGTCAATCAATCGTCACCATCTTACTCGTTTGCTTTATTGTCTTCATTTCAAACTGTTTCAACGTTTGGCGGAATAAATAATTTTAATATACGTTCCTTTACTTGTTTGTTATCTGTGATCTACTGTGATCTACTGTGATCAGTATGTGATTTGATTTCACCAAGGTGATATGCGTAGTATTCAGCATTGAAAAAAACGAACGAGATCATACAAAACGAATGAGTATGGCGAATTAGTATACACTTGTATATATCTGTGAATACGAAAAACACACTTATATACAGAAAAAACGTGCCACGTGCCACGTTTCTCACTTGCGAGGCATTATCATTTAAAGTTCGTAATACGATTTTTCAAAAAATGTGTAAACAAAAGCTTGCGTAATTTATTGTATTACCCGTTTTCCATTTTCGTACTTTAATGTTTCTCGTGGAAATTTCATGCTTTGGTCGTCGGTACATCTAGCATTAAAAAAAAAAAACAAAAAATGTGAATCGATCGATTTATGCAACTTTTCTGTGAAATTATTTGACGTGTGAAATAATATCATAGTCAGCAATTTTTGAATAGTAATTTTAAAATGTAGTAATTCTCTGTAAAAGTTATTTTATAGATAAATTTCTCAATGAGCGGAGCATCTGTAATAGCGGTGAAGAAAAAAAGCGATAAAAAATGATGTAAAACTACATAAAGTATACACCAGCATTATCGATAGAATACTACCTTAATTTCTATTGAAAAAAAGAAGCTAAGTACAATTGATTTTCACACTTAATTATTTAACATATACATTGAAGGGATCCGCATATAGGGATTGAAGTTATAAAGAAAATTATTCCCACAGAAGTTGTTTGGTATAAAGAGGCACATTATGTAATATTAATGGTATTTTTATGAATCAAGCGGTCAGGCTTGATCATATAATTTCGAATGCAATGATTAATTTGTCTGAACATTATTTATGAAGAAATATTATCTTTACGCATAATGTATCCGCATATTTGAATATATATACACCACGTTCATTACATTCGATGGATTCATTATTTGAATAACATATTTGTATTTTTATTATATTTGTTACAAAATCAGGAAGTGTAAAAAATTCCTACGATTATCGCCTTTTTCCGATAAGCTGTATCGGCTGAACCGACCAAGCCAACAAAAAAAAAACGAATCCGCTCGATTATCATTCGACGTCAATTGAATAATCAGCATGGGAAATCGATTTCACTGTAACACGTAACGCATCACCTGATTCGAAAATGTCAGGCGATTTCAATATCGATATTGAGTTGACTCAGGGTCATCCAGTGCAGTTGTAATTATATTCAATAATAATCTTTATACTCTTGCTGGCTCCTCTCTCTCTCTCTCTCTCTCTCTCTCTCTCTCTCTCTCTCTCTCTCTCTCTTTTCGAACGCAATGCTCGCTGAAATTTAAAATCGACGCTTGAATCTTTTTTTAATTGGATTCTCACGAGGGAGAGCGTATTAATCTGCTCGGTCTTATCTGCTTACAATTTTATAATAATCTCATCCGCTTTAAATTTAAAAAAAGTGACAAAAAAAAACAGAATATATCAGACACGCTCACTCTGTAATTCTTTGAAATCAACAGACATAAGCTACTGAAAGCTATTGCGTAAAATATGATAAAAAATTTGTATATATTTTGATGTGTACGTATTTCAATTTCAACGATTCAACACATGTACTCGACACTTACGAAATTTATTAATATCTCAAAACCGAGTGTTGAAGCAATGGCACAAAGTTCCAAAGTTTAATCACGCGTAAAATGTGAAAAGTACATCACATTAACGTATTAAACCTGAAGATCTTGAGCTAAAAAAATTATTAATATGCATCTGGTCTTTGTGTCTAACGAGCTAATAATCGTCTATTTATAATGACCGTGCATTATAACTTTAATAATTGAATAAATTGGTGAAAATGTTACAGTTTGAGTAAAAGAAATCGGCGATAACTATTCAATTCAAATGCAAGTATAAAATTCAACAGTAAATAAGTGGCCGTAAGTTAAATATTCTCAAAGCACACATCTTTGAAAATACAAAAATAAATTTTGAAATTGTTCCTCCGATTTTGAAATCCGCTCGTCGCACGTGAAATCTGACACACCTCTCCGCTCGTATTTAACGTTTCATCGGTCTGGAATTCTGTTAAAATTACATTGAAACATGAAAATGAAATAAAGGCAGTTCCACGTTATCGTAAATGAATATTTAGAACCTTAGAAGAAACATGATATGCAAACAAATAAATTTATTCTAAGTTAACAAATAAAGCACGGAAAAAAGAAAAAAAAGACGTTGATCAAGTACTCACGAGTATAGTAAATAGTCGCGGGTCACTGTGCTCGTCAAAAGTTCTACGTAATACAACCGATCACTCGTACCAATTCAGATCTTTTATCTTACGGCATACACGGAACTCACAATTAGATGTGAAGAACATTGTCATCGAGGCAGTGTTGTTATGCATGGAGAGAGAGGAAAAGTTGTAGCGAAGCTCATTATTAGATAATTATCTTCTGGAAAAAAATTTAATTAGAAAAGACTGGCAAAATGATTGATAATAATAGAGCGTATCATTTCTCTCTTGCAAAGGATCTATTTTCTCTTTGACTTCGATGATTTTAGCAGAAATAAACATTTTTCTTCTTTTGAGACGTTTCGAGATAACAATAATACAGATAAAATGATGAAAGTATCATAACAATTAATAAAATATCATAATATAATATATTAATAAATATAATATATTAATTAAACAATTAATAAACATTACGTGGCTAATCGGTTTAACCCCACTATTCGGGAGAGTTCCCATGCTGCAATACCACCCCCGGTTTGTGTGCAGGCGCATCGGAGAAAGTTGATGAGTTTTTAAGTGCCTTGAGCAGGCCTATGCCACCATGAAATCCTGGCCATCTGGCTGAGTTTTGTTCTACGGCAGACAAGGCCCTCAACCGTGGATTGAAGCATGAAACTTTCCCGAACACATACGAAATACATCCGCTTTTTGTGCCCCATCTTGGGTCCGCAATTTTCCTCGCAATTCCTCGTGCAACGGGTTCGTGTTGCTGACTTGGTGGTATGGACAAAACGAATTTAAATTGAATTATTCAACTAATTATTTGGAAAAACGAAGTGTCTCCCCTACAAGAATATCAATAACGAACATGTTATATATATATACACACTGCTTATAATAAACGCATATTTATCTGTTAATTCAATTTCGTCAAAGTCAAAATTGATTAAATGGATCAATAGAATATAATTGAATTAGAATACAATTAAACACGACACCTTTTTTTGAATACAGTTACATTTTGCAATGGAAAGTAGAATTGTCGTCCGTGCTGAATATATTTATTACTAAATATAACAAATCATCATTTTACGTAATCATTTAAGTAACATTTACATAAACGTACGATACAAAAATAAATATAAAAATTGTTGGTTGTAGCCTTTACCTGATGACCACTCCAAATGATCCGCCATTTTAATGCGCTTCTCGCGCGAATATGTAATTTTACACTCCAATATTATCGATTCCAGTAAGATCGATCACCAAAAATTATATCGAATATCATGGCGACTTTTGTCCAAGTTAAAATTACTGTTTGCGCTTTTCTACGAATATAGGTTATCTATGGTTATATTTGGAACAGACAGCTTCCTTGATTCTTCCCGCCTATTAAATAAAGCAATTAATCAAACAAAATGTCTGTGATTTCACATATTGAACACTGGCCTATGTCGAACAAGAGCATCTTAATTTTGAATCTTTGTTTTGTTGAATCTTGTTGCGCATCCCGCGTAAAACTGACGCAAATATGTACGTTACATCCCGATATTATCAATTCTAATAAGATCAATCACGAGAAGTTATATCGAACATCGCGGTGATTCTTGTCCATTGTTTCTGCGCTTTTGGACGAATATAGGTTATTTAATGTGGAACAAAAATTAAGCAACTTCTTTTTGCCAATTCTCTATTAAATAAAACAATTGAACAAAGTGTCTGCGATTTCACATTTTGAACATTGAATTTTAAGTCGAACAAGCGTATCTTAATTTTAAATCTTCGTTACATTTTACTAGTAACTTATTTCGAAATAATTGCATTGCCACAAAATTGTCTTAACTCTTCGGAATCGTCGTATCAACTAACTGCAGACAGAACGTAAGAACTGAGGCTCGATATTTTCTTTGTATCTATACATCTTGCCACGTTTTCAATCATAATCAAATTTTTCTGCGAAATTGCAATAAGCACAGACGAGGTGTGTAAACACACAGAAGCTGTCCTCGATCAAGTTGTAAAGTCAAATTTAATCAAATTACAATCTGAAACAGTCTGAACTGTCGAAGGAATTAAATTCAAATTTTCACTCTGAACGTGACAATGCTTTATTAAAATTAATTAATTATGCATGATTAGCGTAGTGTCCAATTGTAGCAGCGCGCGCTTTTTAACCGAGTGGACAGCGGCGACATCGAAGAAGAAAATAGAGAAGGAAACAAACACATCAGGCGGCAAATATATCAGAATTTCAATTTGAAAGATCATCAGAAAAGCAACAATGCTCGGCGAAACATGTCATTATAAATAAAAATTAAATGAATAATATTTGTTGTGTGTTTTCACATTAATTGTCGTAATATTGTTAATTAAAAGAACAATATGTACAAATTTTGGATATGATTGCCATCTATCGGCAAGCTAACAGTACTATCCGATGTCTACACTAAAAAAAAAAAGAAAAAGTCAAACGTAAAAAAAAGAGATTATCAACTTCTGTTACCTCTTGTACCGATAATTAAACTTAGCTACATCTATAAGTAAACTAACTCTGTTTTATTGAGTAATTACAGTAATTTTTGTCCTTATTATGTAACGCAGCAAATCAAAACAGCATACAATGATTGCAAGATATGAGAACGACACAAAGTGGCGGAATAAAAAGAAACGTTTGCTGATCAAAGTTACAAAGGAATTCGACGTAAACGTTACGTATCGTATGGACGCCTAAGTCTTGAGCGAAACACCTCGCAATATACGCAGTTTGTACGGTATACGCGTTCGTATGTATGTTAAACTTTCTTAGTCTTGTTCGTGGACATAGTGTTATTTGTATAATGTTTTGTAAAAAAATAAATCGTAATTTCCACGTTTACATAATCGATGACGAATGACGAGAGGTCATTTGAACAATTAGGAATGTTTTAACAGGAAACGAGAAATTTAACGCTGAGAACGATATATTCCTCGTCGCGGGACGAGGAATTTTGAGGTTATAAAGCAACAGGGTAAGGAATTACGAGGAAATGAATATCGACGAGAATTGGCTGAATTACGCTGACAAGAAGTACCCGAAGACTACGAAACAGTTGGACAGTCATATTAATAAAATTCAAGATGTGAAGGCTCAGTTAAACTCTGAGAAATATCGGCAAAGGAGACAAGGTAACTTCATTTGAGCTGTCATTTGTTTGACAAGTTATTTATTCACTGACATGAAGTTGTAAACTTACTACTATAATATACAAGAGGTTAAAGAACTTCTAGAGCTGATAATACTTATCAAGAGAAATAAAAAATGTTTAATATGAATATGTTCGTATTTGTATCATGTTCCAATTTTATTATGTTTATAATGTAACAGACACACGTATTTATTATTTGGCAAATGTTTAACGTGACAGACTTCTATCTCAATAATTACTCACATTAGAAATATATAAGAATATTAATTTTTTAAATAAATTGACAGCAGTTATTTTGTTTTAATCAAAATGTGCAGGAAAGATACATTGTCTGTTGTAATGTAGAATTATGATCTATTTAAGGATTATAAAATCTCAGTGTAAGAAATGATCTCCTCTGTCTCATAACTTAATATAAATTATTCTATTTATGCCGATTATATCATAAGTGTTTCTTATCTTGATTTGCAATAAGTGTAATTTTTTTTTCATTATTATCACAGGTGTATCTCTTGCACAATTTCTAAGGGCAGAATTAACAAGAGGCTATCAATTAGAAAATGACGAGGAAAGTTTCTCTGCAAGAAGAGAGAAACTTTATTCGTTTTTGAAAATTCCAAAGGAAGTTGAAAAATTTATGGCCTATGGGTTTTTACAAGTACGTATATTTATTATATTTTGAATGTTTCGTTCACAATGCAAGAACACTTTGTAATAGAAAATTTTTCTGTGTAGTGTGCAGATTCTTTTCTATTTGTTTATACATTTTTACCGTTAAGATTTATGATGGCGCTATGGACAATAGTTACAAGACCCCTTTGGCACTGTCTTGGGTAAGTATATTTGAGTTAGTTGACATATTCAAGGTTGACAACATCAGATACATATAAATAGAATATTTAAATGAAAACATTGTCACATCTATATTCTGAGAAAATATTGATACAGGAATCAGAGAAATAAAATCATATAATTGAAATATGACAAATTCTGATTGTAACTTTGAATATGTTAAATGTATAAGTCATACACATATTAATGTTGCATTAACGTTAATTTTGTAATTTTTATTTATCATAAAAAATTATAATATTCTGAAAATAACATATTCACTGGAAATTGCTGCAATATGATAATATAATTATGGATTATTTCATACCAAATTGATCACTTCTCCACATTGATAGTATAACCTTTTTTAAATAAAATATGATACAAGTATGAAATTAGGAAGATTTAAATCATTATTTTGTTGGTTTTGAAATTTTAGAAATTTTGTCTACTTTGCAAAAAACGCATTATACTTAAGAATTTTTATTTTCAAAATTCTTTATCGAATAAAGTCTAAAAAATTTATTATATAATAATAATATTTTTTATATTGAAAAATTTTATATTGAAAAATCTTATTTTGGAAGTTTCACATTAAAGGATGGATGTTTTTAAATCTAAAAAAAAATATGATTATATTTCTTGAAATGTTACAAAATAAGCCCTTTTTTAGGCTGGTTTCTTTAAAATTAACGTCGCAATGAGCTGTTAAAGAGTCGGTGCACCCTGTATGCGAGTTTCAGGTAAGGCGTGCTTCGCTAAACAAATTGAAGAAATTATTCACAATTATTCTTGATGCCCAGCATCGTTTTAAAATGAATACTTATGTTAATTACACTTTGCAAGTGCATTAATAAATAATCAATGGAAAAAATCGTGCCATAGAGCTTGTTAAGTAGTGCAAAATTTTCATCTATGATTTTTCTTCAATATTATTTTGAATAGAAATATGAACCTTCAAAAGACATTTTAATCAACTCCATAAATTTAAAAAAACAAAAACGAATAATTACTTTTTAATAATTTAATAATAATTTATTTTGATGAGATGGAGAGATTCATAAAAAGAGTTGATCAGTTTGCTTTTGAGAGGCTCATATAGCCTGAGTCAATTACTAGGTAATATTTTGCATTAATCGAATTATAAAAGAGATAAAAATCATTCATAAATATTCACAATGTTCTTTCATGTCAGACTGAAATTTTGTTATGCACACTCTATGTTCTATATGAAATGAATTTATGATCTAGAAAGAAGAGGGATTTAAGAGTTGGAGAACGATATCTAAGACCGGCAGAGATGTGCGACCTTTTAAAAGGAATTGTGGTGGTCACCTGTTGGGCAGCTACATGGAAGGTTGACACCTCTATGATATACCACTTGGTCAAGAGTCAGTCTGTGATAAAATTGTATATATTTTATAATATGCTGGAAGTTGGTGATAGATTATGCAGCGTCTTTGGACAAGATATAATAGACGCCCTTTTTTGGACAGCTACAGAGCCTAAATCAAAATCACAAGCAAGATCTCAACAATTGGGCATCCTACCTCATCTACTGTTTGCCTTTACCTATGTTTGTATCCTTTGTACATGTAAATAGTATGAAAGAATTTTGCATTTGTAAATATTACGAATTCTATAAATTCTGATTTTTTAACTTTTAGTAGGTGTGTAACTTTAGAATATTATTACATTGAAAATACTTCAATTAATATTTTCCTATGCAACGTTCATTTCCATAGTATTACATAGTATATTGGTGCTTTTTCAAGCAACAACTTTGAACGTTGCTATAAACAGTAGCAACAAGGCTCTGCTGACTATAATGATGTCTAATAATGTAAGTCTTTTTATTTATGTTAATTTAATAATCTTTGCGAAGCGTTCGGAAAAAGATACGTGTCAAAGAGTATTAATAATTAATATAAAGATTTAAATACCCTAAGTATTTAAAGTATTTAAAGTAATTCTATAATTCCTTTGTACAAAAATATTTAAAAAAATCTGGAAAAACATGTTGTACAATAATAATACTATTGCATGAACTTCTATTTCAGTTTGTAGAATTAAAAGGTTCTGTCTTTAAGAAATTTGACAAGAACAATCTCTTTCAACTGTCTTGTGCAGACGTGAGGGAACGTTTTCATTTAATGATGCTGCTTCTTGCTGTAAATCTTCAAACAATGAAGGAATATGCATGGAAAGCTGAACGACTTGCAGTACTTCTACCAGATTGTATACTGTTGCTCTTTGCTGAAATTCTTGTAGATTGGGTAAATATTAGTATCGCTATAAAATTGTTTTAGAAAACATCAGTTTTTTTAGTGTTTAAGTATTTCCTTCAATATCGCTTTATTTTTATCGATTTACTTTCCTTCCAGGTTAAGCACGCCTTTATAACTCGTTTCAACGAGCTCAATTCAACAGTATACAGAGATTATACTATTAAAGTAGCCTACGACATGGCTCAGACTCGCCAGGAGACTGCCTTCTCCGACCCATCGGATGTGGTAGCCCGTAGAATGGGTTTCATTCCTCTTCCTCTGGGAGTGGCGATAGGAAGAGTACTTTGTACAACCATTACACCACCTGTCCAACCAGCTAACATAATTTTGTTGCTTCTAGCCTACTTTATCTTAGTAACATTGAAGATATTAAACAGTTTGATAATTCTCGGCAAAGCGTGCGATGTGATTTTGTCACATTCTAAAAAATCAGACCACGAAGTAACGTACAATTGTATGGAATAGTACTCCGATGTACAAGTAAATCAAAAAAAACGATACTGTGGTGTTGTTTTTGATCCACCTTTTTTACAATTCATAAGTTAGGGGAATATCTGATTATAATACTTTATCCCTTCCTTTATTGAAGTACATATAAAATTTTGATCATTTTTATTAGTAACTCTCATCATTCTATCGTGCTCCAAGTACTATTAAATACTTTACTGTAATATTATAATTTTGTGCAGTACAGTTTCATTAAGGGTATGCGTAAGTTTATTTCTTCATTATTTATGAATACATGTTATTTATAAGCATACAAAAGATATGAAAAGAAATAATTCATATTTATATTCATATTTTCATTCTACAAACAGAATTTTTAACTAAATTTTTACCTCTGCATTTTCTTTTAAATTTCTTCATTTTATATAATTTTGCGGATAACTTATTTTCTTCATGCTCTGGAAATGCGACATTGCATACTGATATTTTACTACGTTGTTCACGATCTTTAATCGCGGATGATCGCAAAATATATAGATAATTGCTAGAATTCAAGAATGTTCTGACTGTGATAGCCTATTAAAAGTATATATGCAATATTAATTGATTAAAAAGATACTATGTCTTAATTCTAATGGTATATTTCTGTCTGTTTTCTTGTGTTATCATTGTAATATCTTGAAATAGTTTTTTCTGTGATATTACGTTTTATATAACTTATAATAATATATTATTTTTGTGAATAGAATGTTAGAATTATAACTCACCCTACCATAAAGATCGAGTTCTTGTAAATGAGCTTGTAATTTGCTTATCCATGATTTCAAGTTTTTTTCAAGAATTCCATGCGTTTGAAACATTGTATTATTTGTTTCAAAATGATCTGCGTGGTATTCTATATCATTTCCCAATTTCTTAAGGAATATTTTATGTACTGTTATTAAACTAGCAAACTCGGAGGATGCTAGAATTATATCTTTCTCCGAAAATGGAGAAAGATACATTTTTTCAAACAATTATATACTCTTATATTCTTATTTGAAAAATATGCAATAGTCAGTTTTGAAACACTACTTGATCAGGAAATGTAAAAATCTACAATAGTAATAATAATATAATGTTATACTATATATACATTCTATTAATTGTTCTACTTGTGATTTACACTTACTTTTCAAAATTAATATGTTCACATAAATCTTATTACTTTTGATTTTTTAAGAAACGTATTTGAAATGATTCAAAAAGAAACAGATAAAACTTAAAAATGCTATAAACAAACTGAATTCAGTTACACATTTTACACAACAATAACTTTACTACATATTTATACGCTGCTTCACAACATTTACAAACTTTGTTCATACTATTCTTTTAATATAATGTAAACTATAACTAAACTGCAGATTTTTGTACATTCATGGAATTTAAAAAAAATAATTAAAAAGATTGGCATGTTTTTTTTCTTGATTTTCACGTTCCTCTCGGACTTTTATCTGAGTAATATACAATATCACAGAGTTTATAATTCACAGGTCAATACGGGTGGATAAGTAAATAACATTTAACATTTAAATTATAGGATGCGATATAGATTAAATGTGGCAAAATACGAACATGATGAAATAACAGATATATGGAAAAATACTAAAGCCAATGAAACAAATTTCTCAGTTTCTCATAGGGCAGAATGTTAAAAATAGAATGAGAAATAAACGAAATAGAATTAACTATGCTATTTTTGAATGTTTGTCAATCAATATAATAATCATAATAATCAAAATAGAAATGATTACTTCTATTAATGACAGAGAATAATCAGAGAACAAGTAAGATGGAATGAAACGTAGAACATAAATAAGTACTTGTTCGCACAATAATTTCTTTATGTGAAATATATATACAACTTTAAAAACAATGATTAAAAGGGGATAAAAGATAAAAATGAAGATACTTCTTACATAATTGTATAGCATGCAGTATAATATGACAGTCTGAACAGTATAATATAATATAAGAAAAAAATATTGTTCGAATTAAGATTAAAAAATGTTGAAATAACATTAATCAGAAGTCAAACATTTATGAATAATCTTTCGAATGACAAAATAAGATTGTGTGATGAATGGAAGAAGAGTAAAAAGATAAAATGAGAATACTTTTCCATAAGACGTGTACAACAATATTATCCTTTCATTATTCCTCTGTACTTTCGTTGAAATAAAAGAATATTTAATTAATCAATTAATTATTTAATTAATTAGTACACGTGGATGTATAATTCTGTTATTAATTTCATAAATAAATACAGTGTATAAGGACAATGTTTTGACCAGTCTCGATTCAAGGGAAAATTTCGCACGTTTTATCTGCTGTATTGACAAATATATGAAAATATATTTTTATTCGAAGTTGATAATTAAATCAACAATTTCATAACCGATACCACGGTAAAAATTTATAATACTAATCAATATAATTTAGAATACTACGTTAGATTGCAATACACGTATAAAATTTGTTGTATCAATTTTCTAAATCATTTTTTCAACAAGTATTTTCTAAATAGTTTCTAAAGATTTTTACAGATTATTCTGTTTGATTTTATTGCATTAATATAACGATAGTAATAACGATAATATTATTTAGCTTTAACTTTGAATTTATATAAATATTTAAATTTATTGATATAATTACTGGACATGGAGAAATTCGAAAAATTGGAAATAGGAGAAGCAAATTATAACTAATGAATTGTCTGACAACTGCAGACTGAAAAAGAAAAACTTTTGCTGTTGTAATGTTTAAGCAAGATAAGCACATGTATATGTATAGGTATATATAGTTATACATGTATATGTAGCTAATCTTAAAACTAAGGCCTACAGGAGAGGGCAATTCGAGAATGAGTTATTAACAATGAATTTTTTGCATGTCTTTAAATGAAAATTTAACTTTCTAATTTTTTTCTTTCATGGAAATTTCTGTCATGTTCTTTGAAAGCTGTTTAGACCAAGTTAATGGCCTTTCAGGAACCATTGATTTTGACGATAACGTTAGATGAAACTGACAATTATCCAAAGTAAAAAGATATAAATTCGTCAAGGATAAAGCATAATATATAGCTCAATGGATTACTGTCTCAAGCTGTATAATATATATTAAAATTCAATTAAAAATTTATATTTGGACTTGGGAAATTGTAATAAAAACAGTTTTAAAAAATCACCTCATCCCGTTGCAAAAAAAAAAATAATGTAATAAATAGCACAAGTACATAAAATTACGAATTGATCGAATTTCGACTACTCTGCCAGTGTCATCCAAAAGACTAACTTGAGGAGTGTTAGGTGAAATGAGTACCTGACGATACTTTCTGCTTAATTACACCTAGACTACCTAAATTCTTCCGCATATACGAGAAATTAAACTAAATTGAAACAAAAACAACAGTGCCAATAAAAGTCCAAAATATTTCATAACACGTTTGCGAAAGAGAGAGGTGCCTGCAAGCGCAAGTTCGAATACTTTTGTCAGTCCGTCAATGCGTATCTGCATTACTGAGAAGCTGAATTTTCGAAATACCCAAAAAAATAAAACAAGAAAGAGGAACCGATATCGATGTTTCTCGTGTTAATAACAATAAATCATTCAAATACACAGGGGTGTATTAACGACACACGGTATCTCCGTGTACACACGATGTGGGTCAGAGGTTCCCCGTGATTATTCTATTCGGAATAAGTATAAAAGCAAGACGGTGGACCGTCGACCGGTACACAACCGGTGCAATTGTATCGAAGGTGAACGAATTGCCAGAGAATGCTGAAGCTGACGTTGTTGGTGGCGTTATTAAGCGCCATTTGCGTGGTCCATGGCGCGTCCCTCGCCGGAACTCGCACCGCCGACATGGACTTCCTCCACAAGCAGAAGAAGATCTTCGACCTGCTGCTCTACGTGAAACAGACAGACCTGAGCGATGCCGAGTGGTACGACACAGGGAGAAACTATAACATGGAGAGTAACATCGACATGTACAAGGACAAGGTGATCCTCCGTTCACGCAATATTCTCTGCGTTCGTGGAAAATTTGAAGATGCAAAAATGCAACGAAAGCGAAAATACGTGAAGTACCTGGACGGGATGAAATTTTTATTCAACTTTCAACTTTCTTTCTTCCTTTTAGTAGTTTAACTCGTAAGAATCTGCACTTGATAAAATTGCCAAAGGAAAATAAGTGAGAACGCTCCAACATCAGTCACAAATAAATAAAGTTCCTGAAACATTTACGAAGAAGATATTATATTCGTTTCAATTATCTGTTTCAGAATGTTGTACAAAAGTTCCTCTGGTGGTGGAAGCAAGGGATGTTCCTTGCCCGAGATGCCATCTTCACGCCGTTCAACTCCGAGCAGAAGTACGAGATGAAAATGCTTTTCGAGCTGTTCTACAACGCGAAGGACTTCCAAACGTTTTATAAAACGGCTAGCTGGGCCCGAATTCAGATGAACAACGGTATGTTCACTTCCGCGTTCACCGTCGCCGTGCTCTACAGAAACGACTGCAAATACATGAAACTGCCAGCGATCTATGAAATCTATCCTAACTATTTCTTCGACTCGGGCGTGATACAAGAGGCACAGAACCTGAAGATGTCTCGAGGTAGCTATACCCTCTTCTCATTCCTTCAGCACTGAATTTTTCATTAATTTGCTTGATGAGAAAAATCTTTTATTAGTTATAACTATAACACGAGAAATTCTTTCTGAAATCAATACACTGAAATTTGCGATCAGTTTTAGTCACAATACACTAAATAGCAAGAGAATTTACTAAATAGGTTTAACACTAAACTAATAACTGTAATTCTGATCATCCTGATTGTATCTTTGTTACAATAATGAATTTCCATTGTTAATAATCGAAACAAAATATTTTCCTGGAAGATTTAGCTTTTAGCGGACTTCTGAAAAATATCCAATCTTTCAGCTCTAGAGAAGAGATGTTGCAATAAAATATTTTATCAAGAGAAGAGATCTTTGCTTCCAAAAGAGATCCTGTAATAAAATCTTTTTTCAACAAAAGAGAAGGGATCTCACGATAAAATATTTTTTCAAGGATCTGGTGCTGCAGCCGGGATGAACAACATCGAGACGTACCTGGTGATGGCGAATTACTCGAGCAACTACATGATGCCGTATATGGACGAGGAGTACAAGCTCGACTATTTCATAGAAGACGTCGGAATAAACGCGTACTACTACTACATGAGACAGATGTTCCCTTTCTGGATGTCGAGCAGCAAATACAGCATGCCCAAAGAGATACGTGGACAGTTGTACTACTTTTTCCACCAGCAATTATTAGCTAGGTACTTCCTCGAACGAATGTCGAACGGCCTTGGTAAAATCGAAGACTTCGACTGGAACAAGCCGATCTATCCCGGGTACTACTCGACGATGACGTACCTCAATGGCATGCACTTCCCACAGAGAGATAGATTCTCGGCGATACCTTACTACAAATACAAGTATCTTAAGGTGAGTGTGTTCAACAAATTATTAGTTTGATGAACAATTAATCAGTATATATATGTTGATCAATTAGTCAAGAATATTGATTATAAGAATTTTGATATATTGGTCAAGAAGAGAGAGTATAGAAGCAAAATATTTCAGCGAAGTAACGATAACACAACTTGCATTATAACAGTATAATTATATTATATTAAATATAATTATTACATGTTTCAGCAAAGTAACGATATCACAACCTGTATTGTAACGACGGTTATAACGAAGAAAGTTCAATTTTTCAGGAAATCAACGCCCTAGAGTTCCGTATAATGAGCGCCATCGACTCTGGCTACCTGTTGGACGAGACCGGGAAGAAAATCAACCTCTACACGCCGGAGGGTCTGAACATGCTCGGCAACGTGATAGAAGGAAACGCCGACTCCTGCAACAGCAGATTCTACGGGATGTATGACGCCCTCGCCCGCGACATCCTTGGCTTCAACCTCGACTTCCAGAACAAGAACAAAGTGATCCCCAGCGTCCTTCAGAGTTACTCCACCAGCATGAGAGACCCAGCTTTCTACATGCTTTACAAGAAGATTGTCTCCTACTTCCTCAGGTGATCCTCGCATGCCTAATAATTGTAATAATAATATATCTGTATCGGTGGAATATTTGTTCACTCATTGCCACTACTATTTAGTATCTAATTGTGTTCACTCATCACCATTACTACTTTCTAATTCTTATTAATTATTACTAACTATTACTAGCTATCGAATTTTTATTAATATTACTACTATTTTAACTATATTTAACTACTAATTATTAATCATTGAATAAAGTAGTTAACTACTATTATTACTGCTATTTTAACTATTTTCAACTACTAATTATTACTATTATTGCTAGCCATCTAATTTTCACTTAACTATCGTTACGTTCATCAACAGATACAAGAAATTCCTGCCCCAGTATTCTCAGAGCGAGCTGCAACTGCCAGGCGTGAAATTCGAGTCCGTGAACATCGACAAACTGTACACGTTCTTCGACACCTGCGACACACTGATCAACAACGCGGTGTCAGTGGAGAACTTCAAAGGTGGGATGTATCTTCGTTTGAAGGCGCGTCATGCCTGTCTCAACTACCAGCCGTTCACCTACAACATAAACATCAAGTCCGACAAGGAGATGAAGGGAACGCTGAGAATCTTCCTCGGGCCAGCCTTCGACGAAGTCAAACAGGACGCGATCTACTTGCAGAAGTACTACTCCTACTTCGTCGAGATGGACCAATTCGTGGTGAAACGTTAGTATGGAATTTATCTTCAATTCGATAGGATTATCGCGCATAGACGCGATAAGAACATCTTCTTTCGACTTTTAATTTCGCGAAACATTCAGAGAGAAACATCAGAGAGAATCATTTCTCGATTTTTCGATTCGAATTGCGAAACTTTCAATCAATTTTGATCAGAGAGAATATCATTCGTCCGTACTGACTAATCAAAGAGCATTCAATTCGAATGTGAAAGTAAGTTTCTCTGTTTGACTCACAGTTCATCCTGGCAGCAACAACATCGAGCGTCACAGTTCAGAATCGTTCTTCACGGCGCCTAGGCAGATGTCCAGCGAGCAGTATTACGAAAAATTGAACAAGGCGATCAGCGGAAGCGAGCCATTCGCGTACTCCGAGAGGATGTTCGGCTTCCCGGAACGTCTTACTCTGCCACGCGGTAAACCAGAGGGCATGAGGTTCAAGATGTTCTTCTTCCTGAGCCCGTTGGAAGGGGGTAGCATAAACACGTACGAGTTGCCCATGATCGGCAAAATGACATACGACGGCAGGCCATTCGGATTCCCGCTGGACCGACCTACATGGTCGTGGAATTTCACCATTCCCAACATGTACTTCAAAGACGTGTACATCTACAACCGCCAGTACGAGAAGGAAAAGCTGAATTATTGAACTGATGTAATTTTTTTTAAATGAAGGGGAGGAGGGGGTTGTGGTTCTTCCTTCATCGACTGTTAACGACGTTGCAAATCATTCTTTGGTAATAAAGAATTCTGAATAAAGCGAACCCTTCTGTCTATTAATGGTTAAAATGGTCCTTGAATTAATTCCTAATAACTATTGAGAAGAAGAAATAATTATTAGATACATAAAATCGGTAATTATTAATTTCATTAAGCTTCGTAATCAACGATAATTCCCAATGATTCTAAATTAATAATAAATTTACAAAAATTAATGAAAATGTACTTTCTTTAAAATGAGCTTTTCCTTTATCGACCTTTATTCTGAAGGAAGTGAATCCTTGTGTCTACGTTCTTTATTACATTAATTTCGACTAAAATGATTCCCCAATTATTCCTAGTAAACACATATTAAATTTAGAAAAACAGATCGATATTTACAGAAGAAGAACTCAAAGCTATTGATTGTGAGTAGTTCATGATTATTAATAAAATTATCAGAACGTAATTACTAGTCAGCTAATGATTTAAATATTTTTCTATTAGAAATTTTACTTTGGATGAGCAGAAACGAACCATTCTGAAGCCACGTTGATCGAAGCCTTCATAGTCTGCAAAAATACAGAAATATAATTTTCTAAAGCTATTGTTTACATTTATCCAATGATCTAATTTCTGAGAAGCTCGAACGTCTGAAAAATCGAGAAAGCGAAGCGTTTTCAGATGTTCTCGGAGTTTCTATCGTAAAATATCGGCCAGCAAGTTTACAAATGGCACGTCTACATTTTTTTTCATTGCTAATATTCGCGTCGCATCTCTGTCACGTCGTACTATCATTCTGCTCTCTTAATCTTCTGCCCTCAACGTGCACTTTCATCACTTCTGCCTACGAACACACACAACGATTTATCATTTCCATGTAAAAAAATTTCCAACTTGACGCTAGAACTACCAAAGTGGCTAAACGATCAATTTGTAGTTTTTTCAAAATATAATTCTCCAAAATATTTTTCTAATTTTCATAATTTCTCAGAATGTAGTTTCGCAGAGAAATTTTTGTAATTCCTCAAATTTTTCAGAATACGATTCCGCAGAATATTTTTATAATTTTTTCAGAACATAATTCCGCAAATTTGCAACGTTGTATTTTTAGTGATTTGGATAACTTGGATTTTACAAAATACGCGAATAAAAGTTATGTGTCTTCTGTTGTATTACAAACTTTGCTCTTCATTTTCGACTCTAATTTCTTCGATACAATTCTCTTTATTAGCTCTATTGGTCATCGGTAGTTCTAGCGTAGAAAGAAGATCGCTCTCACATTCTCGTTTACTCTTCGGAATTTTCTCCAACAGCTCGTCGTTGTTAAGCTTGCCATTTGTTAAGCTTTACTTTCGATCGGAGAGAAATTCTTCGGTTCACCCCCGGTATTCGGTGCAAACAAGATACTCAAACAACAACTCTTCACTCTGCAAATAACAAACCAAAACTGATCTAAATCTACCTCTAACACAGAACGTAGTGGATAAAACGAATGATGCAACAATTTTTAATGTTTCAATTCAGACGTTCGTTTCGCCGGCATTACTGTTTTTTCTTCCAGCAGATTAACTAAAGCCAGAATCACCGAAGACTAAAATATAAAATTCAAAGAACATAAACATTTTACTTACACATCTTACTTCAAGTCGTAAGATCGATTTTTAAAAACGTACTGTTGCAAATCTATTGCCTGTTACTACAAATCACTTCCCAAATAAACAAACAAATGAAATGCATTCTAATAAATAAATAAAATAAAATATTTCCTAAATAAATAAATAACTAAAATAAATCCGTAATTTTTTTCATTATTATGTTTTCTTTTAATTTCAAACTGTTTGAACTTAAACAAATGAATAAAATTTTTAAAAGTTCTCTCTTATATTTTGATATATTTTATTAAAAGAAAAAAAAAAAAATAGTTTGGATGATGGAAGAAAGTTTTGTCCCACCCTGTATATAATGAAAATTTTTCACCAGACAATTTCAATAGGCAGGCAATTGAGGTGGACGGTTTTCTGTCTCTCTAGCACGTACGAAGTTCATTCACATTTGACACAACATAGCAAGTTCATTCGCTTCTATGATTTTTTAACTCCGTCCGCGGTATCCACACGGTTATCGGTCATCATCCTGTCAATCATCAAGAATTTGCTTTCGCCAACAAATGTGACAGAGATTCAGTCGAGTGAATCTTCGTAAATCAATACATAATTGTTATCTCTATTCGCTGTCCTTTTTCTACATTAGACTGCTATTCTTTTCCTAAATTAAGTCCAACTCTTTTGCTACGTTAGAAATTCAAATTTCAATTTCTCGTTTCTCATTGATCACTGTTAGTGATTCCATGTATTTTCAGAGAAACAAATTAGTCGTATCCCTCTTGTGTTCCACGAGAATTCAATAATATTTATAATTATAATTATTTTTATTTGGTCTCAAAGCCTGATCTCACGTATTTTCAAAGAAATTACTCGTATCTCTCTTGTATTCCACGAGAATTCAATAATATTTATAATATAAATTATAATATTTTAATATTTAATATAAATTATAATATTTTAATATTTAATATAAATTATAATATTTTAATATTTAATATTATATTATAATATTTATAATTTTATAATTTATAATATAATTATAATATTTATAATTATTTTCTATATATCTACAATTACAATTACTTTTATTCGATCGATCCCGAAGCCCGATGAGAAATAGACGAAGAATTAAAATTAAAATCCCCCGGCAAAATTCTCAAAAACAAAATACGAGTTATTGCAGCAACTGAGATTGAATTGTTATCGATGCAAAAAAGACTTTTGATTATCGCAAAAAACGAACAGAAAATTTTTAGTTCAACGTAGATCCTTGAATCAATCGCGACGACGATAATACAAGATAAATACGGTTGTTTGTTTCAACTGGAGATGTTTGTGTAATCATGTTTCCTATAATAATTCGTCTGCATGAAATTTATTATAAAATTTATTATGTAATTTAAATATTAAGTTTAAAGCACTGAAGTATTCGAGGTTTGAAACGTATTAAAGAAGAAGAAACATCCTACAATTGTATGTTTCCTGTTGTTGTGCGAGACAATTTTCAACGCAATTTTTCAGAGCATTCTGAAAAAAAAAACCCAGCGACGAGTCCACTCTGAATCTATAATTAAAAATTTCAACTCTGAATTAATTTTCAAAATCGTCAATCACCTCACCGCGAAAATTAATCGTTTAGCTACTTACCCGAGTTCATTTCAAGTTCATTCGAGAAACATCGCGAGAAGATTATTTTTAAACGTTACAATCACTATCTGCAGTTTTAAATTGAAATTACGAAATTCAAGCAGATACGTACCCGATCGAATCAGACGGGACTGCACCCCTTTATCTTCAATGTCAATTGACGAAAACCAAAAGAGACGAGATAAACCGTTTACTTTCTCACCATCGTCGCGACCTCATCCTAAAACGAGCTTGATTACACGATTATCGATTTATTTATCGAGGTCCACGCAGTTTTGACTTCGGTATATAAACCGATCGGCATACTGATCCTCTTCGACTACGATCATGGCGATCATGAAGCTCGCTCTGGTAATTCTCGCAAGCTTTTGCCTGCTGGCCCAGGCAGTGCAGCAACTACCCAGCCAAGTGGCCGACAAGACCTACTTGGTCAGGCAGAAGAACATCTACGAACTATTCTGGCATGTTGATCAACCGACTGTCTACCATCCGGAACTCTATCAGAAGGCTCGCACTTTTAACATCCTTGAAAATGTCGCCAATTACAACGATCAGGTAGCTAAACAAAAATTGATTCACAAAGTTGATTATTCGAACTTTACTTTATACTATATATTTTATTAATCTTAAAGTTTACTAAATATTGCCCCTACTAATCAAATATTCAATATTTCACTAAGTTTACTAATTGAATTACTTTTAATTTTACTAATTTAATTAGTACCAATGTAATTTACTAAGTTACTTTTACTAATTTAGTATACTATAGTACTAAATTAAGTGCAGTATACTTAATACTAACTAAACTATAATATAGTACAGTATAGTACTAAGTTACTTTTACTAATTTAGTATACTATAGTACTAAATTAAGTGTAGTATACTTAATACTAACTAAACTATAATATAGTACAGTATAGTACTAAGTTACTTTTACTAATTTAAGATACTTAATATTTAATATTTAATTCATGTAATTATTTTTACCAAGACTAAATTGATCATTGTATAAAATATTTTGAAACAATAATGTCACGTCTTACGTTTCTTAATAAAGCTGTGGAAGCTCTTTAAGTTTAGCTTAAAGCTCTTTTATTAACAATCAAAAAAGTATCCTCCAAAGTACTAATTTTTACTAATAATCAAGAAAATGACGTAAGCGAAAACCCATTGATCCAAGAAATAAATAGCATTGGACTTTCTGTAAGCATTGAAATTGTGATTCCTCACAATTCTGAGCCTTGTAACTCGAGACGATAATTTTCGCGCAGGAGGCAGTGAAGGAATTCGTGCAGCTTCTGAACCACGGCATGCTGCCGCGTGGACAGGTGTTCACCATGATGAATAGAGAAATGCGTCACCAAGCTGTGGTGCTTTTCCGTGTCCTGCACAGTGCCAAAACGTTCGACGTGTTCTACCACACCGCTGTCTGGGCTAGGTTCAACGTGAACGAGCTCATGTATGTCTACTCTCTCAGCGTCGCCATAATCCATCGTCCTGACACCAGAATGATGAAACTGCCGCCAATGTACGAAGTGGTGCCGCACTTGTTCTTCAACGACGACGTCATGCAAAGAACCTACAACGTCGCCATGGGTGACATAGGTAGTAACACATAATAATTATCTTGTTCTCTTTTGCATTTTCATGCATTCTTTCTTCGCTTCTTTTCACAAGAAGCAAGATTTTCAGTCACTATTATTCCATTTACATTTACGCGAAGCTTTCGTCTAACTTTAAACAGCTGGCGTAAAGAAGACCGTAGGCGGTGTCGAGTACTATGTACTTCCAACCAACTATAGTGGCTGGTACACGATCAGACACAGCCAACCCGAACAGAGATTGAACTACCTTACTGAGGACGTTGGATTCAATACCTTTTACTTCATGATCAACCACGATCATCCACCTTTCATGCCCGCCAGCATGCTCCACACGCCACAGACTCGCGGTGAATACTATTTCTTCATCCACAAACAATTGCTGAACAGGTACGTTTTCATGCAAAATTTTATACGTTGACATATTTCTCTTTTTTTTTGAAATTTCTTCCATTTAATGGTTGCTACCTGAAACTTTAGATATAATCTTGAGAGACTTAGCCATAACATGGGTGAGATTAGCTACGTGAGCGTGAACCGACCCATTATGACTGGATACTACCCCACCATGCACTTCCGTAACGGAGTTTCGTTCTCCCAGAGGAAAATCGGGACCGTCGTGCCAATTCACATGCAAAAACACGTCCAGGTAATTTTTACTTCGCCAAGAGAAGTAATTCTACTGCAACTTTACTGAGTAATTTTACTTTGCTGCAACTTTACTGAGTAATTTTATTTTGCTGCAACTTTACTGAGTAATTTTTACCTTGCTGCAACTTTACTGAGTAATTTTTACCTTGCTGCAACTTAACTGAGTAATTTTACTTTACTGCACTTTTACTTTACTTTATTGCAACATTATTGAAGTAAGTTTACTTTACTTTACTGAGTAATTCTCTCGCGTGGAAAAAACAAACGCAAAATTCCCAAACTCTGTCGCAGATGATACAGGACTTGCACACTAGAATCTCGAACGCCATCGACGCCGGTTTCATTTTGGACAGTCAGGGCAACCGCGTCAACATCTACACCAAGGATGGATTGAACATTCTTGGTAACCTCGTGCAAGGTAATGCCGACAGCGTCAACTTGCAATACTACGGACAGTTAGACATGCTCATGAGAAAAGTCTTCGGGCTTGGTTACGAGTCGAACATCAAATACCAAGTGGTACCGTCTGCTCTCCACTTATGGTCCACCAGCATGAGAGACCCTGTTGTCTTCAGCATCTACAAGACTATCCTCAATTACTATCACAGGTTCGTCTTGCAACTCGTGAAAGAGAATGCAGAATCTCGCAGTTCTCTAACGCGATAGAAATATAAATTCGTTGAACGATTTGTTCAATCGTTTGGTTGGTTGGTAACAAAACCAAATCTCTCCGCCAGGTACAAGGAGAACCTCCCGAAATACACGACAGAGGAACTGAGCTTCCCTGGAGTGAACATTCAATCCGTAACCGTGGACAAGCTTACCACTTACTTTGACCACTTTGAATCCATGCTCAACAACGGAGTGTCCGTTCGTAGCCACAAAGAGGCTAGGAACACCCTGATCAAGGCTCGTCAATACCGTCTGAACCACAAACCATTCACCTACCACATCACCGTGAACAGCGACCGGGACACCAAGGGTATAGTTCGTATCTTCCTTGGACCGCAACAAGACGAATTCGGTCACCAAGTTGATCTCACCAACAACTACATGAACTTCATGCAGATGGACGAATTCTTGGTTGACCGTACGTATTTATATTTCATTATTTCCATCGTATATCTTCTTTTCAAGGGATTGATTTGATTAATTGTTGAAATTGACGAAGTAATTCTATTTAATCATCCAATTAATTGGTCGTATTACAGTGAAAACTGGCACCAACACTATCGACAGAAGCAGCCACGAGTCCATTTTCGTTGTCCCTGACGAAACTCCCAGCGACGTCCTCTACAAAAAGCTCGTCACAAGCCTCGACGGCGGAGAAACCTTCAAGTACTCCACGCAGCCTTACGGCTTCCCCGACAGGCTCATTCTGCCAAAAGGTACAAAGGACGGTATGCCCTACAACCTGCTGATCGTGGTTTCACCGGTCGACGAATCAAACGTCGTCCACATTGAGTCTCCCATATGGGGCCGCATCACCAACGACGGACGTCCCATGAGCTTCCCTCTGGACAGACCTCTCAATCCTCTAGTCATCAACGTGCCTAACATGCACGTCACTGAGGTGCTCGTCCATCACAGAGACGTGGAGGAACTGAACGCTACCGTTTAAGAGGATCCGAGGTTCCTTTTAGTTTTTTTCTTTTTTTTTTCCTTTTTTTAAATTATTTCGTAAATGTTTGTTCCTTAGAAGAGGAAAAGAGATGTAGAGAGAGAGAGAGAGAAAGAGCGAAATAAAAAATATAGCCTTGACATTTAGTCATCTTATTATCTCCTGTATCACAATGCGTAAAGCTGGGAGATTAAACTTTCTGAAGCTTCACCTTAAAATACAAAACTTTGAGCTAATTCACATATTCATACACATGTAGAAGTCTCCTGCGCTTTCTTAAAATAGTATTTACTATTTTAAGTAATAGTATTTACTATTTAATAAATAGTATTTTATCAAATATAAAAATACTATTTGGTAAAATAGTATTTACTGTTTCTTAAAATAGTATTAGTATTTAAGTTAAAGGTATGAGTGAGAGAGGATGATGATGAAATGAATGTAGGACAGAACAGTAACGTGGCATAGTATGGAATAAAATATAACTATGAAAACTTTCTTTTTATTAAATACTTGAAACATTATTAAGCAAAGCTTATTTCAGCTGTACGAACGTCTGTAATATTTGCATCATCTTCCGCTGGTTTTCAAAAATTTTTAGATTATAGATTTTCATAAATAATAGTCGTAAATATAACACAGCAGTAACTTATATATAAACTTAAACTATCATTACACAATTATGCTTATACGGTTGAGATAAAATTCAGATAAAAATTAGATAGTAAAAATCTTAAAAAAAAGAAAAGAAATTATCGTGACGATTAAATTTAAATGCAGTAAACGGTCCAAGTCCATGAACTTTTGATTATATCAATCGAAAATAAAGTACGATCGATTAATAAACTTAATGATGAAGAAACATACAAATGACAACAACGATCGTTATTCTTCAATCTTCAAAATATCTCTATAATTTCTAGTATATTCCTAGAAACCATCGTATCCGATGTTCTGAAATTTCATAAAAAATAAAAATCAATTTCAAACGCCAATCTCAATCAAGTGATAAGAATTAAAAGTAAAATTATGAAACAGAGGCAAGCGTCATTAGTGAAATTTTCGAGATATAAACAGATTATCGACTGTCAAATGTCAAATGTTCACAGGACAAAACAGCAGCTGTGCAGACAAGATTTTATTTCCGACATAAATCACATCGAAACAATGCTATCTCAGTGAATTATTAACAAACTATCCGAATTAATAAGAGAAAGAAGGTTATGATCTTAAGCGAGAGCAAGTGTTCCGCGCGATAATACCAATCGCAACGGGCGATAACGCATTTTTACGTATTCGTGTAATGAAACTTGATTACGAGAATGTACGTACGTGCAAACAATCCCACGACGATAAAAAAATTCATCCGGTATCGAATTTTTTCCACATGACCATCTCTCTCAACGATAACTGCCGCCTGCATTGACGAAGGTGCGCGCGCACACTTACGTACGCGCATGCGTAATTATTCTCGAATCGTATCGTGTCTCGATGATCGACTTTTTAAATTTTTGCATTATTTGCTGCTCTTCTTGTTGATTATTATAATCATCGTTCGAGAAAGGAAAATTTTGTTTCGACAAACAGAAAAGAATATTATAAAGTTAGATTTACTTTTCAATCTGAATTTAAGAGGTTAATAAACATTTTTATCTAGTTGAAGGTATCCCGGGAGAACAGAGTAATTTCTAAAAAAAAGTTTGAAACAATAAGTATTCAATTATCTAACAAAATCTGTGAAGTAAAATAAATGTTAATTAATCAAGTAGAAATATTAAGCTTTCTTTTTATCAAAACAAAACATCCGCATCGTCCATTTCAAGATCAAAAAGTCAAACCAGATTTCGCTGGACTGACATCTGGTTTTATTTGTTTAATTTTTATTTTTTTGCATTTCAATACATAACATATTGATAAGTTGCCTCAGATAAAACACCCGAAATACCGTAACTAATATTACTCACCTCAATAAAATTTATTTTAATTTCACTTACGATTATTTTCTATATTATTATTATATTTTATTATATTACATTTAATTATATATTATATTATATTTATTATTATATTTCATATTATTTATATAATTAATCATTTACAACAAAAACATAAATTTATTGCAATTATCAAACAAACATGCCGATTTGAATTATAAAAGTTCAATAAAAAAATTGAAGAGTGTACCTTTCTGTTTCCTAGAAAAAGGCAGAAACGGTTGTTTTTGTCGTGAAATCTCCAATTTTGTCAACTTTGTTTATCGGGAAACGAATTGTACAAATTTGAGAAAACCGGAGAATCTGTAAAAAAAAAGAAACTATGAAATGGAGCAACAAACAAGAATGACTCGGGGGAGGGGATAACAGGGTATAAGAGTAGCTGCGCGCTGAGCATTCGCGCTCTAAGGATCCGCGGTTTTCGACTTTTGAAAATATGTTCGTACCGTCGCGGCTGTGGCTGCTGGGACTGCTGGCCTGCAGTTTGGTCAGCGCGGAATATTACAACACGAGAACCGCCGACAAGGACTATCTGTTGAAGCAGAAGAAGGTCTACAATCTCCTTTATCACATCTCCCAACCAGCTGAAATCAACTATACGTGGTACGAGGAAGGTCAAAAATGGGACATCGAGGCGAACATCGATTTGTACTCCAATGCGGTTAGTAAAATATGATTACAAGAGAAAAATGATACAAATGATTTTGTTGATTATCATTAAATTCCAAAGATTTGCTCTTAATATTTCTTCATCGCTAGTTTCGTAGTATTGAGGTATTTATAATATTGTAATAAATTATTTCTTGATCCTGCAATTAGTGTAACAGCCTATTCAGTGTAAATATATCAAGTCTCTAAGCAGCATGAAGAATATTCGGTGAGAAAATTCGTGAAAATTTTGGTAATTCGAAGACCTTTTAATATTGTGAAAATTCGAGTTGCTTCCTGAATCCTGATTCAATATATTTAACTAGTATCACTCGGTCGCAGTGACTGGTGATTTTCATATTGTTTTTCATTCTTCTCTAAGAATTTAGTTCTCTATCTCTTATATATATTCTTTCTCAATTTTTACACATGAATAAATCATTTCCAAATAATACAATTTATCAAGTAACTCCATTTGTTTAAATCAATGTGCAGGCAAGCTGAATTTAATATTCATACTCATATGAATTCATGATTCAATAATGAATTTCTAGGCCGCAGTGAAGGAATTTTTGTACATGTACAAAAACAAGATGCTACCGCGAGGAGAAGCGTTCTCATTTTTCTATCCTCCTCTCCTTAAGGAAATGATGACTCTGTTCAGACTGTTCTACTACGCGAACGACTTCGAAACATTCTACAAAACAGCTCTCTGGGCGAAGAACAACATGAACGAGGCCGAATATATATTAGCCTTCTACAACGCTGTGATCAGAAGACCGGATACCCAGTATATTCAGCTGCCACCCCCGTACGAAATTTATCCGAATTTTTTCTTTAATTCGGAGGTAATGGAGAAAGCTCAACACGCGTCACTGTTTGGCCTTCGTGGTAATTCGATCGTTTTCTTTTCTCTTGTTTTATCTCGCAAAACAGCAAAACAGCAAAATTATTTCATTAATTTCAGAAACAAGCGGAGAATACAAGGCGTACATACTCCCGGCAAACTATTCTGGCGGGTACGTGAAACGCGACTACTACCTTGAAAACAAATTGAATTACTTCACCGAAGACATCGGCCTGAATAGTTACTACTTCTTCTTCCGACTGGCGCATCCATTCTGGATGCCCTCTTCAGAATTTGGTTTGAGTGATTCGCTCCGCGGTGCTGAATACTTGTACGGACACCAACAACTGATGAACAGATACTATCTGGAGAGACTCGTGAACGACTTGCCAAAACTGGAGGACTTCGACTGGCAGAAACCATTTTATGCTGGTTACTATCCCACCATAATTCACAGAAATGGACTGCCGTTGCCTCAGAGACCAGAGTGGAGCAATTTCCCTGTCTACAAATACAAATACATCAAAGTAAGAGAACAGCTTAAAATACTTCCATCAATTTTTTTATAAGTTAAATCTGAATCATAATCCAGATTATAAAGTAAGAACGAAAGCTAAGAATAATGCCTAAATTAATATAATTTCACTCGTCATAGGATATCATGGACAGAGAATCGAGACTGACGGCTGCGATTGATGCTGGTTATATATTTGGTAACGGTAGCAAGTGGTATAATATTTACAACGAGGAAGGCTTGAACATTCTTGGAAACATAATTGAAGGAAACGCTGATTCCTACAATCGCAAATTTTACGGTAGTATCGATAGCCTTGGTAGAAAAATCCTTGGTTATAATCTGGAACCATCGAGCAAGTACAAAATCCTTCCTAGTGCGTTAGAAATTTTCTCCACTTCTATGAGAGATCCAGCCTTCTACCGTCTGTACAAGAGAATAATAGACCTCTACTACAGGTATTACTTATTTCAATACTTATCTACTTATATTTGTATTCTTATATTAATTAATTTTATTTTTATTAAAATAAAGAATTTTAATCAATTTCGAAACGTGTGTTTCTAGGTATAAAATGCATCAGGCACCATACTCCAGAGATGAACTTATCTATCCCAATCTGAAGATCGAATCTTTCTCCATTGATAAGCTCATTACATACTTTGACCAATTTGACACAACAATAAACAATGGCATATTTATAAATGAAAACGACAAAATGTCACTGGTTAAAGTCAGACAGTATCGTCTGAATCACAAACCATTCAATTTCCATATTACCATCAATTCTGACAAACCAATGAAGGCAGCTATTAGAATATTCCTTGGACCGAAATACGACTCACACCATAGGCTGTACGAACTATCAGAAAATCTTAAATACTTCTACGAGATTGACAATTGGATCCTCGACTGTAAGTTCATTCAGTTTTGGCTTCTTATTATTTCTGAACAGTAATTATAGTTGACAGAATTTTTCGTATTTTTGTTACAACTAATATTTAGGTATATTTATGTTTAACATGTAATTCTGTATATGTATATATATGTATGTATGTATGTAATTTTGTGTAAATTTTCCACAGTGAATGCTGGCCTGAATAAAATTTCACGTAACAGTCAGGACTGTTTCTTCACGATACGAGATCAGGAACCAAGTGAAATATTCTATAGCAAACTCATGGAGTCTCTCTATGGTGACAAACCATTCACTTACAATGAGAGAATCTTCGGATTCCCAGAAAGACTGTTATTGCCAAGGGGTAAGAAGGAAGGGATGCCATTACAATTGTTCTTGTACATCAGCCCAGTTTCCTCGGAATATCAATACATGTCCAGAATATGGGGTAACTACAAATTCGACAACAAACCATTTGGTTTCCCGTTAGATAAACCCCTCGATGGTCTCAATTATGATGGATCTAATATGTTATTCAAAGATATTCTCATTTACCACAAAGACGAATCTGACATGAATATCATATATTAATTGCTCTCCTGTTTCACTTGTATCTCCTGCATTTATTTTTATAATATTCATAATTTTGTAATAAATATCTCTTCCTTTATCTTCCAATACCTTCTATTTTATTCTCCTTTTTTGTGTATTCTGCAAAACAATGTTTACATTTAATACTAAGACAAGAAAAAGATTAGAAATACTGAAACTTTCCAAAGAATTGTGTAAATATAAATGTAAACTTTTGAAATGACAGCTGCTGTTGCAAGTCGTTAATTTTGATCAGTTGATCAAATTATGATTTCTCACTTCAATGTAATTATCCTTGTCACAAAGTTATAATTAATATGTTATAAGAATTTCTAAACTGTTGCATGTGTATTTCAAAAGTTAAAAAGAATATAGAAAAGAAGCTGAGAGTATAATTCCAAGAATTATTTAATTATTAAAAAACACTATTAAAAATCCAACTTTCTTTTTATGTTTCATTTGATCTGTAAAATGCATAAAAATTTGAAATTTCTACTGTTAGAAATTTCTACTACTAAAGAGAGAGAGAGAGAGAGAGAGAGAGAGAGAGAGAGAAATATGCGCTCTGATGGTTAGACAAGGAGAACAATAGTGCGCGACAAAAATAGATATATTGTGTGTGATTAGTTCCATCATTTCACCGCTACTCGACGCTAGCATTTTATCGTTTATAAATTGACCAATTTTTTATTTGGAAAAAAACTAATCAAAAGGACTAATTCGCGAACTTTTGCAATTGCGTTGTTAAAATTAGACCTTCATTCTTACACCTTACTTGAAATAAGTGTAAAATGCATGTATACAGATTTGCAAATTCTATTAAATGGAACGAACAACTAGCGCGAATATTTAATTTCTTTCAAACTTCGAAATTTTCACAAGTTGTAAAATCAATTAAATACCTCCAACAGAGGATTGTATCGAAATTTATCTAATTTTTTTATATTAATTTCGTTAGTAGTAATTCTCTTTATAACATTGTTCGCTGCAGAAAAATTTAGTACAAATGTAATTTATAATGAATTTAAATGAACAGAATTATAACATTACCTTCAAGGAGAATTTATACACATTCTAAAACGCAATATAGTTTACGTATATATATACGCAATAATATATGGAACTGCAATAAAATATACATTATTATTTTCTTTTTTGACTATGCTTAAATATATTTTCACAAATTAACTTACATTCATGGCAATTATCTGTCTAATCGTACCTTTTCAAATTGAAACGTATGATGATGTTTCACCGAAAGAATATATTATAATGCAAATACATGATTGTTAACACACGAAAGATAACGCAAAGTTAAAAAATTAACGGGTGACTTCTCACGTATAAACTGAAGTTAGCTACATAAAAAGAAGATAGTTGAATGGCACACGTGGCACACTTCACTTCGGAGCAGTAATAGTTCAAAAATGGCGACTACCGCTAATTACGCTTTCTCTCCAGACGATGAATATTTCGCATATTGCGGAAATGATGGAAAGTTAAGGATTTGGGATACTGTCACCGGCCGTTTAAAACAAGAATATGTTTCAAATCTTCATCTGTCGTCACCATGCTGCGCTTTGGCTTGGCTCTACGTCAGTTCGCGAGCAACAAACACATCGGTAAACCATGTGCTCTACTCTACACGAGTGTTCGAACGAGTTTCTCGCTCTATCGCGGACTTGTTTTGCATATATTGCGACGAAATAAAACCGTTCTCCAACTCGAATTATCTTCCAAGTCGCGTGACGAGTCGTAAATATTTCCAATCGTTAATTATTCGTACGTCGCAGTTGTATTTAGAGGTTATATTTTCTATGCATTATCATAATTTTTTTTATAGATTTTATACCGAAATAAGCTTCGAAATTATAATTCTGCGAAAGTATTTTGAATTATGAGTATCTTCTATTTAATGAATATTTTCTTTTTACGCGTATTTATATATAATGATATCTGTTATCAGTACGTAGTGTTTTCTTATAATCTTACATTGTGTACGTGGAATATTTGTAAAGATTTTCTTATGTAAAATATCAAATAAATCGCTTTTAGGATCTTTTACATAAAGTTACAACTGTAACTATAAATCTTTTATGTAGCAAATAAATGCAATTATTTGTAATAACTGATGTTTAATACACGAATTGTTCTTATTTCAGTGCAGCTTTATTTAAGAAATGACGTGAGATGTTTTCGTAAAATCATCTTGTAATTACAGATTGTGTAAAGTGTTTGTCATTTTAATTCTGAAATTTGTCCAATTTAGACTGAAGAATTCGAAATGTGTTGAAACTATCTCTTTTTCAATTGACCTTGAATGGTCCAATTAATAAATTATTAAATACTAATAATCAATGTGAAAATGAAATAAAATTAATGAAAATTGTTTGACATCAATTATTTTACAGTTTTATTTGTCAAATAAAATACGTGTAATAGTTTGTAATAGCAATTCAAATAATTATTAAATCTGGGAAACTAAATATTTTTTTTATTACTTTCAGCCTTCACCATGGAAAAAACGCAGAAAGAAGTCAATCTCGGAAGAATTTACCCCAAAAGGCATTATTGCTATGGGTTCGACAAATGGGAAAGTTACACTTTATGATACAACAACTTCCTCAGTTACTGCACAATTGAATGGTCATTCCGGCACTGTTACCGCAGTGACTTGGTCTAAAAATGCTGGGTTATTCTCTGCATCAGATGATCATCATATTATTCAATGGAATCTTCAAGAGAATGGAGTCAAATGTAAATGGAAATCAGGCAAAGCAAAAACTCTATCGTTGACTGTGTCGCCAGATGAAAAGAGTTTGTTATCAGGAGAAAGAGTTATTAAGTGGTGGGATATAGATACTAAGCAGTTAGTAAGAACATTCACAGGCCATGCTAATCAAGTGACATGTCTCAATATTATTAAAATGACGTCTGGTAACAATTATATTATTAGTGGTGCTTATGGTGATGGTTACCTCTGTGTTTGGGCATTAGATGAAGTAAGATTTTTTTTTTTTTAACTTTTTATTCCCATTAGTCGATCAAACCGAAAAAAGAATTCGATTGTCGAAATTATACATTACAAATTTATATGAATTTCGAAAATTTCTGATAATGGATTTCAAATACGATTTTATTTAGATTTTCCAAAATAGTTTTATCATTAGTTATAAGAAGTATCATTTGTTTTCTTTAAAATTTCAATTCAATTTTAATCAAATATACAATTACACTTACTAATTTAAAAAATATATATATTTTCAGCAAAGAAGTGAAAGAACTCCTGTGACAAGTTTAGCTCTACAAGATGATCCAATAAGTGTTTCCGTTTATGTTTCTGAAAATTCCAATGCGACAGTATTGGTAGTAACCAGGTCTGGCCAAGCACATTTATTTCAGTACCAACCGAATGGTCGATCGAAACCTTTAAAACCAAGCTTAAATATCGCAGTCGCTTCCTGTATCAGCCAGAAAGATAGTGTTGAGCAAATTTCTATCATAAATGGGAAATTAACGGAAGATCAAAAATTATTGTTAGCATACGGAACATATATCAATCCTATATTTGAAAAAGTGACACCAGATTTTTCTGATAAAGTACAGTACTTAGTACGTTCAGAATTTAAAAGAAGTAAAGATAAAAAGGAGGAGATTTCGAAAGTAAAGTCTACTATAATTGAAGATAACGTTGAATATCTTAGACCAGGTATTTATTTTTTGTATTTAACGCATTTCACTATTTCGTACACCATATCTGGTGCACACGAAGATTTTTTATACATATGCATAGGATCAATATTGAATGAATCTTATCTAACAAATATTATGAAATAAACCTATTATATCATATTTATTTATGGCAAATTATAAGTCACGCCCAAAACTTGAACGTGTTAAATATAGCATTTATATGTAACATCGAGCATTTTATGTATTATGAAAATAAAAATAGCTACATGAATGTAATCCAAAATAACTCTATTATTAGAATCAGTTATATTTTGAACTTGACGAAGATCAAAAAATATTTATATCCTCTTATAAATTGATTTGTCTTTTATAGGAATAATTGAAACCACGCAAAAAAGAAGTAAAAGCAGTGTTGGGTCGCAATTATTGTTAAAAGACAGATTGGAAAATTTAAGCTTAAGCTCTGAGAGCAATCCAACAGGGAAAATCACTAACGCAGGTAGCAATAGGGTACAACTTTTAATACAAGGCTTAAATAGTAAAGATAAAACTATTTTGAGTAATATTTTTCTCGCAAAAAATGAGTCTATTATTAAGAATACTATTGCTAAGCTACCAATACAAGCAATTGGACCTCTTGTTAAAGAACTTACCATTCTACTTCAGGGTAAAACATATACGTAAGACTTTCAAATGTTAACTTTTTTTTTTATTATTACATTTAATCCATTAACTATAGAAACAAAAATCACGCTTGATTTTGTTTATGTTATTGTAGGAGTAAAATTGCTGTGCGATGGTTGGAGGCATTGTTAACGGCTCATGCTGGACATTTATTATCACAACCAGATCTTGTAGAGTTATTTGGACCAATTTTAAGTTTAATAGATACCAAGCTAACTCTCTTAACAGAACTCTCAAAACTTAAAGGTCGAGTCTCTCTCGTTACTGGTCAAATTTCTCAGACAATGGAAGAACATGACAAAGACCTCACTGAGAACTGTCTTGTCTACCAAGATACGGGTTTGTAACTGAAAACTTTATTTATTTAATTTTATTGAAATAATATGTTTAAATATATTATTTAAAACTAAAATCACTAACTACGAACAGATTCATCAGATGAAGATGGCGGAGTTGAAGATGAAGATTTAGAAAGCGAATCAAATGAAAATTGGGAAGAAATGTCCAATCAAGAGGATGAAGATGAACAAGATGATCAAGATAATCAAGACCAGCAGAGTGACGAGGACGTCAGAAGTACGAATTCTACTGTTAATGATGACGAAGAGGAATCCATATCTAGCTGAACATTAATTTAGGTAAAATAAAGCAGAATGAACCTACAAAAAGTTATTGAATCTTTAAATTATGATCGAATTATTTAAATAAATTTAATAACTTCAGTAAATTATTTTATTGCTACGTTACCAAAATCGCTATTTGAAAAATTAAGTTCAGAGAAACTAGTACAAATCAATCTATCGTACAATAACATTTGTAAAATTTAATATTTTCTTCTTTGTTTTAGTGAACTTTGGAGTTCCTGAATGTAATGAATGTGGCGAACGAAAGAAAATAATTGAAATATTAAATGAAACCAATGTCGTTTTTCTACAAAAACTATTCAAATTATTAAATACAAAATAATCTTATAATAATAAACTATTTACTTAAAAGTTAAATAAATTGTCTGTTCTAAATGAAAAAATTATTTCATACCTATTCGAAAATAAGCAAATTTTTAAACTGAAATTACTTATGAAAACTTGTAACGCCTTTCTTTTCTGAAAATAACTTTTTAAAAATCCGCGCCTTTTTGTTTTTCTCACTAAGATCTATCGGTCTAGTAAAATTTTTCAGTTTTGAGGTTAGATGGACAAAGTATGAGGTGTATATTTGAATATTTTTATCAGAGGCGTAATAAGTGTAAAAAGTTTTTATAAATCTATTTAGATGAATGAAAGTTAGCAAAACATAGTGATCCGCTTGCTTTTTTAAAAATAACTTTATAACATGGTGAGTGAAGATGCAGTTTAATACAAATTATTCATTATAGGTTAAAAACAATTTCTATTTTCTTCAGTATTATTATAGAATTACAATTCCTATACTATAAGTTTTTGAAAAAAGTTTAGAGTAATGTGTAAGAAATAATATTTTTTAATAAAACTTTTCAATTTGCACTTTAGCCAGTGTTAAAACATGACATCGAACTTCCAGCTTCAGTTCCTGAATTGCTATTGGAAAAACATGCAAACTTTTTACTGTCTTACGGTACTGATAAAGATGAATATGTAAGTATCACAATACTTATTTTACATTAAATTATCTTTTACCCACAATCAATGTAGACAAATTTTTCTACTTTAAATAATATAACATATATTTGAACACGATTAAATTGGATTTGCCATACAATTAATGGAGACTTTAATAAATTTTAGATGTATTGTATGACAGAGCATATGAGAATGTCTGGAATGTACTGGGGTTTGACAGCATTGGATCTTATGGGTAAACTTGAACAAACAAATCGTAACGAGGTATTAGAATTTATTGCTCAATGTCAAACAGAAAGTGGCGGTATAGCTGCAAGTTTGCAACACGATCCACATATTCTTTACACTTTGAGTGCAGTACAAATACTTTGCATTTATAATGCATTAGATACCATAGATATAGAAAAAGTTGTGAAATATGTGAAAGAAAGACAACAGCCAGATGGAAGTTTCACAGGTGATATATGGGGTGAAGTTGATATGAGATTTTCTTTCTGTGCTGTAGCAACTTTATCACTTTTGGTAAATAAACATACTATGGAAAGATATATTAAATTTATATAAAATACTATACTAATGTATCAAATCAGTGTATTTCATAATGCTTATAGTGTTTATGATAATGAACTAATGTAACATTAAATAATATATTATTTTAGAATCGACTGGATGTGATAGATGTGGACAAGGCAGTTGAATTCGTAATGAAGTGTATGAATTTTGATGGTGGCTTTGGATCAAAACCTGGAGCTGAAAGTCATGCTGGTATGATTTACTGTTCTATAGGGCTTTTATCAATAACTGGTAATTTTCATTTTATTTCTAATTATTCTCTATGTAATAAAATAAAAAAGAATTCATAATTCCTTATCTTTTCTTTTTTTTAATTAAATAACATAAAGACGTTAAATTTTGACAGGTAATCTTCACTTAGTAGATGCAGATCAATTGAGTTGGTGGCTTTGTGAAAGACAACTTCCATCTGGAGGTTTAAATGGTAGACCAGAAAAATTACCCGATGTTTGTTATTCTTGGTGGGTCCTTTCTGCACTAACGATTTTGGGACGCCTTCATTGGGTTAATAAGGAACAATTGGTACATATTTCTTGAAAAGAATTAAAGAAGTAATTTCTAATTAAATAATTAATTATATTCTAATTCAATAATCAAAAGATCCAGTGAAAGTAATCTTACTATTAGCACTGTGTGATGTATATTCATTAAAAATAGACAAAACAAATTTTATTATAATATTAATTTACAGGTAAAATTTGTACTAGCATGTCAAGATACAGAATCAGGTGGATTCAGTGATCGTCCAGGAGATATTGCTGATCCTTTTCATACTCTCTTTGGCTTAACTGCACTCTCACTCTTAAATACTGACTATCCTCTAAAAAAGATCAATCCAACGTATTGCATGCCTGAATATGTAATTCAAAGGTTACATTTGAAACCTGCGAGGCTTGACCAAAGTAATTGACATTTGATTGCTGAAAACTAACTTTTTACTAAACCTGAATATTTATGAAATAATGCAAAGAAAGAAAATATAACACGAATCTTTTGCATCAACTGTTTTATTACTGTAATAAAAAATTGACTGTTTTATTAGTTTAATTAAGACATTTTTTAAGTTTGCTGGCAAATTAATATATTGTTATATATTATATGATATATATATCACGATATATAATAATATATAACGAATATGATATGTAATAATATCAATAAAATTATAATTTATTAATACAATTTAACGTGAATGAAGCCTATTAAAGATTGATAAAGATACACGTTGCTTTTGCTTTTAACAATTTGAAAACAATTTCACACCATAAAATTGTCTTTAATAATATTTATTGATAATGTGAGGATTTTAAGAGATAGTTTCAATAATCAAATTATATCACAGAAAAGTTGTAAGAATTAATTGCAATTATATATATCACTGTATACATTTTTTCTTATTGGTAAAATGCTATTTAAATACATTTACAATAAATGATCTATATTTATAGAAATGTGAATATATAAAACAAGTATTAAGTAGTAAAGTTTCCCTATATAACAAATTTTCAGTGAATTGACTTTAGAATCTGAAAAAATTATTTTAAGACACTTCTTATTGTCAATAATGAATCTGTTAACATCTTTTCTGAAAAATTTTTAATATCTTAATAGGTACATTTGTTAATCTTTTATGCGTTATTTGCTGTAATATATCATATTCCTCAAAAGAAAGATCATAATGTCCTAAAAAGAAAGAATATTAATTTTTAATTAATTGTATCGTTAAAAAATATAATATTTAACAATTAAAAGATATACCTAATTGATATAGAAATTGTGAAACAGTGTTTTCATTACGAACTGTTACTGCAATAATTGCATATCTGTTAACGAAGGATAAAAATTTTTTTAATCCTAATATCAATATAGAAAATGAATTGACGTCGTATAAAATATCAGCCCCGATAATTATATCTGGTATAATCCATTTTTCGTTTACATAATTATCAATATCTTCCCATCTTAATTCTATTATCTTAACATCTGTACAATTGTACTTCAATTGCAATTTCAACATATCATGCTTTAATTCTGATTCTATTTTCTTTTCGTTATGCAATAAATTAAGCATAACGTTTTCAGAAACCATTTTAAGAACAATTTCGTGACAATCTGTGAATATATATTGTCCTGGAGAACACATTTTGATAACGGATAATCCTGTTAATCCAACACCGCAACCAAGCTCTAAAACAACTTTACCACAAAATTCATGCTTATTTTCTAAGCACCATTTACTTAACTCAACAGACCCCTGTAAATCATAAACGACACTAGAAGTGGAAAATTTAAAAATTTATATTGTACAATAATTTTTGAACTACCTGCCAACTACATAATCCTGTTGTACCTTTCGATATAATATTTGTACTCTCTTTTATACTGATGCAATTGTTCTCCATTAAGAAATGTCTATAGTGAACTGACTCTTCTACAGTAGAAGATATTAAATTACAATAGGTTGTATAAATATCATCACAGATTTCACCGCCTTCGTCTTCAATCTATATTGTAGAAAATTAATTTTCCATTTTATAAATAAATTTATCTTATGGATATTGGATATTTGCTTGTACCTTCTTCATAAGCCATTTTAAAAATGCTCTTTGATAAGACTGTTTAATTGGATACTTTCTAATCAAACCGCTATTTATGGTTCTGTCTAGGATCTCCTGCTGCTTTTCCAAATTAGCTAGGCAATTAATATTTTCTCCCGAAATCTGAAAGTTTTGAAATTTGAATGCAAAATGTTTTTTTTTAATTTGTAGATTAATTGTAGAAGATAAGTACAAATATATCTACTGTATTTATTGGCGTGCAACAAAGGAAATGCTTAATTAAATTATCCACATCGAACGAATTGCAATTCATTTTGTTGTCTGTATCTCGAACATAAGGTAACAAACTTCTACGTTTCTCTTAATTATGTTTCACGATCCTTCCATATTCGACATTTTTACATTATGATTATTTCCTAAATAAAATGGGACAACAGTGAAACAGTTATTTTGTCATAAATAATCCCGACATAAAAAAACATGTGCGACTGAAGTGACTTCCGTTCTTTTAGCCGATTGATTTTATATAAAAGAAAATAATCGACTTAATAAGCATGATTAATTTCTTTAGAAAAACTGGGCAGAAATAAATATACTTGTAGATTAATGCAATCTAGATTTTTTCATTTTGAAACAAAAGTATCGTCAAACTTCAAAATTCTGCGTGTAGATAGTCTCTTCGTATTGCAGTTTAATCGTTTGTCTAAGAATTCGACCAACCTAACCTGAAATGCAAGAGGTTAACATTTCTTTCTCTAAAAAATTCGACAAAAAATATACTAGTAAATCAATTCGATCTATAGATCTTTTCATTTTTGAAAAAACAAAAATATCATCAGACTTCAAAATTTCTGCAAACGTTTGCGCGTGAATATGCCAATCTCTTCGTGGATTAAAGTTCGACCATTTGCTCAAAAATTCGACCAATCTAACCTGAAATGCAAAAGATTAGCATTTCTTTATTTTGCATTGTAAATTAGTAATATTTGTGTTTTCTTTTCTTTTTTTTTCGTTTTCCACTTCTGCGCAATTAATTGTGTTTATTGCACGTTATTTCAACGACAAATAATATCAAATATTTTGAGTTGGAATTAAGCGAAAGAAATAATCTTTAATAAATTGTCCAGAATTCAACCAATAAAAATCAAGTACAAAGCACTAGATGAATTCGAGTTCCGTGGTTCCGCAAATTCCGAATAGGTTCATTTCTCGCGAGGAAGGTCTCGTCGAATTTTGACAGTTGCTCATCTTCCTTGTATCCAACGAGACAGTATCATTCGATCTGAATTTTCAATTATGTGCGTGGGTATTTCGCGTAACGCAACGGTACGGAACTAATCGCAGTGCAAAGACTACGATGAAATGTAGCCAATTTTTCGAGACAAGTAACAATCAGGAGCCGATATTACCTTTTATGAATAACAATTTATGTATTCATGTTTCTAAAACATTTTAAACTTGTCGAATTGTCAAGGTACGATTAAATAACATTACATTGCGAAATCATTTGTCGAAGCCACTCTAATTGCGGTTAATTGTTCAACTTAGATTAACAGCCTTACTGCTACCACATAATGGCCTCTGCTATGGAACAGCAACAGCAACAACAACAACAACAGCAGCAGCAGCAGCAGACAACCTTAGAATTTTACCAGGCAATGGCTGATTTCAAAAACATGTTTCCACAAATGGACGATGATGTGATCGAGGTAAAGTCATAAACATATCAGATTACATTATGTAACCAAAGAGTCTTATTTTTATGATTTTGCTTGAAGTTGCGCATTGGAGAAGTTGAGTTAAAAGATTTCTGTACCATGTAACTAGATGATTAGAAGCTTAAATACTTGAGGGATTTGTACATGCGATTTGTATTGCATGTCAAATTCAGGATTTATCTTGAGAGTTTTGCTATCAATTTTCATCTTTCAGGCTGTATTAAGATCTAATCAAGGAGCCGTAGACACAACAATCGATCAGTTACTTACTATGAGCACGGATAATGAAAATGAAAAAATTAGAAGCGAATTGGAACAGAATGAAAAGTCACCAAGTACCTCTAAGTCGCAGAAAACAGACTCGACGATATCATCGAAAAGTATACGTAAATGGCAGCCTGCTTTATTAGGACCATTGCCAGATACATTCCTCCGACTTCCTCAGCAAATTTCTGAAGATAGTTTAGATGCTTCGTGCTTGCAAGAAAATTCCATGTTGGAAGATGAAAGAATTGCTATATTTCTTCAAAATGAAGAGTTCATGGCCGAGCTACGTTGGAATGAAGACTTTCTGTCAACTTTAGAAAATGGTTTGTAATTATAATTTGCATGGTAATAACGATGTAGAGCTCCAGCTATTATATTTTATTACAGATACAAAAATTCAAGGGACAAGTCTTGAAAAATGTAGCAGTCAAATTGGTCACGATGATGAGGATCTTTTTAAAGAAAGACTAAAAAATATGGGCAAAGGTATATCAGTTTCTGTAATGTATTTTAATCATATGATATTTTAACCGTTGTTTAAAAATTTTCATTTTGTACTTTACTTTCGTTATTTTGATTCCATTTCAGTATCTCGACGTAAGTTTGCGCAACTTACTAAAGTATTTACACGTAGTAAAAAACGAGGCGGTAGACAATTATTACCCCCAACAGCTTCTTGTGATGATTTATTGGATCCAGAGGAATCATCTAGATTTCAATCTTAGAAATTATAACACATAGAATCCCTGATCCTGTCAAAAAAGACAGTTTTTCAGTAATTGGTACTTGCAGCAATTTATCCAGTCCAAAAGTAAAAAAGAAGCATATCTGTATTAATATTAACAATTGAATGACAAATTACAAAAAAGATTTAGGGTGAGAATAGTTTTATCGATACAGATTGTTTAAGTTAGAAAACAATTAGCAAGACTCGTATTCCGTGCAGTTGATATTAAGTTGCTTGAATGATAGTTTAATTCAAGAAGAACAGAAAGATCAAAAGATAAAATATAGAAATATTAGCCATAGATGTTACTTAAAAAGAAGATTCCAGATTACAGAAAATTTCGTATTTTAATAATGTACTGGGAATAAGTACACATTTTAGATAGTAACGGTACAATAATTACAACAGTCATACTACTAAAGTAAGAATCTCTCAAATGTTGTTAAAAGTATTGGTTTCTATCATGACATTGTGAAGCTTTACAAACTTCATATCTATAAATGGTTGATATTATTTAATGTACATTATTATTTATAATTAATCGTTGATAATGATTTAAGGAGTCTATAATTGTTCTTTCTACGAAATTTTTTTATAGTTTATATTTATTTGAAACAAAATATTTGTTATTGGCGAACGTTGTTAAAATGTAGAATAAATGATATTTGTAGGTATCAAATGAATAATAGTAAAAAATTTCTATCCAAAGTTAATATAAACATTAAAAGTAAAATTGAGAATTGGCGAATTTGTGATTTTTAATTTAATTTTCATGTGATATTTTTGCTAATATAAAAATAGCTTTTTTTTACATTGCTACGCCCAGTAGTAATGATACATTTTACATTAATACATTTTTGAGAAATTTCTATCTATTTATAATTGTAAGTGTAATGAATTCTAGTCTGTTCGTCTAGCCATATTACTCATTCAGTAATAAATATTAAGGATTGTAATTACACCTACATATATGTGTGTGTATATATATTTATATATATATATATATAAAATGTTGGTGTAGAAGACCTTTATATATAAATAAGTGTAATTAAATATAGTATATGCTACAGGCATGAGAATAAAGCTAAAAATATTGGACTTTAATATATAAAAATAAATGATGTAATTTTTAGTGTCTCTTTAATAAGTTCAAACTCATTTGACACGTTATCCTGTATTTTTATTTTCTCATTATTGTAATATACAATGCATGTAAAAAAGTATGACAGCCAATTTCGACGAAAATGTTGCAGAACTTTATTCATTTAAAACACTTTAACGAATAAGAAATGTGTACCACATTCCAAAAAACGTTCAGAATGAATTTACACATATTTTGTTTGTAAAATGTTATAAATAAACAAAGTTTTACAAAGTTTCTGTGCAAATTGGTTGCTTCATGAGTATTCATCGCGCGTATGATACAAGTTACAAAAGGATTATGAAAATAAAATAAATTTATAGCATATAAAGTGTTTTAAAGCTGTCTTTTATAAAGCACAATAGTATCGTATAATATACAATTTGACATTCTCAATATATTAGCAATGAAAAATATGAAACAAAAATATTCAACAATCACATTTTTAATTATTCAACAACACAGTTTACTGAATTTTCAGTACCACCCGTTACGGTACGTTACGTATCAGACTGTTTAAAAAACACTCTAGCGCCAGATAAACTATAGTAGAGCAATTGAAATTCAGCACTTCTTTCGCCTAAGCGTTTCAACGTTAATGCCCTTGTTTGTTGCAACTTTTCATCACCCTGAACATTTTTACTTTCTGCAGACCGCTGTTCAGCGCTTATATGCTGCTCAACTGTTCTGAACCAATGTAAACTGTCCAATTCCGACGACTGATCTAAAAGAGCATTTATATAAGCGATCCCCATTGCGAAACCATCGTCAGTAAAAGCTGCACCTGTTTGATTTTTCTTGAACATTTTCTCTTTATTCGATATAGAGTTATCCACAAAGCTTAACGTTAATGGAGGTACAATGGCATAAAATTGTTGCAGATGATGTGATGACGCAGTATCCCGAAAAGCGGACGCGAACACGTCGACAAGGAGCTTGAAGTATTGTATCCCTTCTGTGAAATTTCGTACTAAATTTGCAATGTCATTTTCCAAACACTTTGCCGCCGCTTGAGTGGTCGCGCTATAATTCAAGTTTTTACACATTAGTTCAAATGGTACGGACGAATCGATGTTCGGTAGAAATGAAATGGCGTTTGAACTAGCGTGCAATCCACCGGATCTAATCAATCGTACATATCCCAGCGCATTTCCAATCTGGGTTATCAATTGCCGGAACTGATCTAGATAACTCAGGCTATCGGGTGTCATGCCCAGTTTTCTGATTCCTTTTTGAAATTTCTCTGCTCTTTCGTACGTGTATGGCGTAGTCCCATTTTCCCGTTGAGCTTTGATGAATCTTATGTCCCGCATTAATCTCGATTTTATGTGCTCATCGAAAAGAAATTGCGAGAACGTGTGCAATTTTATACGAAGAAATTGATACACGAAATTGACTGTTGTACTCATGATGCCAGTTCCATGGGTTCTAATGGAATTTGCTATATGTCGAATACCAATGGTATTTAGATGTTTGTTATTGCTAGTATGTTCAATGAAGGTTTGAGTATTTAAATTGTATAGGTATTTCGAGACAAATACATGAATATTCCTCATAATTTCCAAAGCGTCCAGGCCTTGTTCCAAAGTTTGCGTTGGCAGATGATTTTGTACAGTGTCGAGGTTTAACTTGTAATGTGCCAAGGCATGCATCATTCTGTACGTTCTCCAATCGTGTAGTGCCACCGTAGTGAGATTGTAAAACATGTCATCGAGGTAATGTTCAATGAATCTTTTAGCGTATATCATACTGTTCGCTAAAGGTAGAGGTAATGCTCGTACTATTCTTCCACCATCTTTTGCCCCGATGTTAAACGGATTTGTAGAATCTAACTTTAAATGGGCGTGAACGTGAAGCCTCAGATTAGTTTCAATCTCGTGGCAAACAGGTTCCAATATATTTTTCGTCAACATTTCTCTTAACTGCGTAATCCTTTTCTGTTTCAAATTTAATCCCTCTTGTTCGCTAATGGTACTATTAAATGCATTAAATAAATGAACTACATGATTTATACTTAAATTACTGTCTATTACAGAAGAGAAATAGGCAGGAATTATGTTCTGATGATACAGTAATATAGAATAATCACAAGTATCCGTGATAATACTATGCAATTCAGCTATAGTATCATAATTGTTTAACGAAAATCTCAATTTCACCATATCCTCTTCCTTAAAAGTATCTGTTAATTGACTAGCACAGGCTAGAGCACATCTGATTATCAATCTTCTATCCGCACTTGGTGGTCCGTTTAACAATCTCATGCTTAAACCAACTAGCGACAATGCATCCAGTTTTTCTTTGCTGTAACCTTTATCCTTCTGAATTAAACTCTTTCGAGCAGTTTCCAATGTAATTAAAATGTAATAACTCAAATATTGTAATACTTGACTTTGCGATTGCACTATAACTGGTCCCAGTATGTAAAATGTAGTCTGCAGAGACTTTTGTACTTCTATCAATCTGCAAATTAATTGAACAGTGATACGATTCATTGGTTTAATAAGAATTGCATGCATATTTATTATAAAAGACACAATTTCTTTGATCTGTGACAACAAAGCAACTAAATCGATCAATAAAGTCTGTTTCTGTCCAATGTCCGAAATCTGGAGACTCGTTTTCATCAGAATACTTTGCATTTCGATGCACCATGTTACCGCCTTGTGAATTAAGCTATTGACAGTCTGAGAAAGTTTTTGTATTCTTAAGCATAATATCTTCTCTCCTATTTGCTGGCTGACAGCATTTCCAGCTTCTTTTGGCAAAAAATCACTCAAAAATTTACTCGGAATCCATATAACGTTTCCAATCAAATTTACAGCATAGTACTTTTTATTATTTTCGAGCACTTTTCTGATCAACTTCCTGTCGCAAGTGCCAAATAACTTTGTCGTCACAACAATGCCAACGTTTATTTTGATCCAGTTTTTATTCAGCGAGACACAGTCGTTCGACTTATTCTCTATGTCTACCATTAAATGTTTCAAGTAATTAACAATCTGCTCGCTCATTACGGATCCTTTATTTACATCCATCACGCGTTCAATCGTTTTGGCAAACAGAACCTTCTTTAGCAAGTTCTCCTGCAGGTCTTTCAGCAACTTGTTGAACGTATGAAGTTTCGATTCGCTTAAGCCAAACTGCGACGGATTGTGCATGATAGAGCGCACATTCATTCTGTACTTCTTCCATTGTTCCAACAGCGATGGTTGGGACTCTATGATCTCGTCTAATGTTAGAACGATCACGAACAAGTCGATAAAATGGTCTATCAATACAGGTAAATAGATATCGTTAGAATCACCAGCCAAACTAGATAGCTGTTCTGTCGTCAAGTGCGCTACTGTCCATACTCTATTTACAAAAACAAACAGATCTTGCAGATCAGATAAAAGAGACGTGACGTTAGTTTGATTGTTCTCAGCTCCTCTCTCACCGTGAACGAACAGCTTCTTATAGAACGTGTCCGCTTCCATCGCGAGCAGTCTGATCTCTCGGCAGGTACCAGCGACAGCGGCCAGTAACTTCGACAAGTACTTGTTTTCCATTTCTATTAGATTTAACAGGCTGATATCTTCGACAGGCTTGTAGACAAGCCGAAGCGGCCCCTCCATAAAATACTCCAGCGTAGAGTCTTTCTTCCATGTCTGTTTGGCTAGGTTCTCGAAGAACTGCCCATACTTTCGCAGATGTATCGAACCCGCCGCTTTGTATATGGTCTCGTCCTTTTTCGAGCTCCATGCCGACGACTCTATCATTGTTAATTCGTGCGTACGGCGGCGTTGATCTAAATACACTGGCTTTTCTCAACAAACAGACATTTAGATTTAAATTTAACAGTGTTTAAATCTCCGACGTAATTCACGCAGGTCTTTGTGTCGTTCCGTACAATGTTCTCGGCATTGTTTTTGAGCAAGAATGTTTCTCAGTTATCTCTAACTACTGTCACAAACACTGTTGTCTTTTTTACATATTTACAGAGAAAATGAAACAAAGTCAGAAAGCAGACATCATGGATGACAGACGGTTGATACTGCTGTACCACACTATACCGATGAATCGAGTCAGAGAACGTAAATAAAACCACATGATCGAAGCCTAGAGGGAACAGAATTGCGATCATAATTTTGAAACGTGAAACTGAAAGAAACTAGCTGAAAGTAAAGTCTCATATCCGTAACAATCAAACGTGTTAGATTTTACAATAAAAAATTTTTACTGTAAAATACTATAAATCGTCCACAAAAATCGTAATCCACTAGCAATTTCTGGCCAATAGCTGGAATCTATTGTCACTACATGCAAACACATAATTCCCTATTGAATAAACTTTTGAACTAATCCTAAATGTATATACATAAATATATAAAGTTGACCTCGTACCTGTGACAATCGAACACGTTAAATTCTAGAATAAAAAATTTTTTCGTAAAATACTATAAATCATCGATAAAAATTGTAATCCACTAGCAACTTCTGACTAATAGCTGGAATCTATTGTCGCTACATGCAAATGTATAATTCCCTATTGAATAAACTTTTGAAGGAACCCTAAACGTGTATATATATATATAAAAAATATAAAAATATAAAAGTCAAGTACGTTAAATAATAAAGTGATCAAGTAACATGTGCACAAGTATAGATATTATACATTAATCACAATAATAATTTCCAGTCTTTTTCCAGCTCACTCTACGAAGTGTTCAATATCTTCGACTTAATCGTATAGCTATCAAACCAATTTATATACAACAATGTATATTATAATTACAATATATGTACTGGTATAACACAGTGTTATATTACTAAAAAAATTACCATGGCGTGTACTATTAAATGTTATGTAAATTTGAAATGACGAATATTACTTGGTACAAAAAGGATGGATGCGTTGAGTGACTCGAGTTTGTACAGGTTAGAGGGAACTGAGAAAAATCAGGCAGCAGGTTTGATTATCCGGAAGAAACCCTCTGATCACACGTTCAAGAAGCCCCAGGTATCTGTGTTGGGTCTCGACAAGCTTGCGAAACGAAAGAGGCAAGAAAACTCGCAGGAAGGCAACTTGCCCAGATCTGAGTCAAGTTCGTCGAGCTCAGAAGTTAAGGAAAGGAAATACAGATCTTATGCGGAGGAAACTCCAACTCATACTGGCGGTGTGAACACCGAGGCGCAACGGAGATTGGAAGCACGGTTAAAGCATCAAAGACTAAGCGCTCAAGACAAACATTATAGGCATAATTACAAGGACAAAGATAGGAACAGGGATAGGGATCAAGATAGGGACAAATACAGGAACAGGGACAGAGAAAGAGAAAGGAGTAAAAGCAGAGACAGTGTTAGAGACAGTAATAGACAAACACCCTTGAGGTTCAAGGATGAACCTCAGACTCCAGTATTTAAAACAAAGGTAAATATATAACTCTATGTCTTACAATAAGATATTCCATACACTTTGTATAAGTCATGAATTACTATTAGACTACAGATGCTTATGTTGATGCAATTTATATTTTCTTGAAAATCTATTATTGTATCGCGTGATGTAGGATTCAACATCTAAAAGTAACTGGGATGACGATGAAGATGAAGAACCAAGAAAATCTAGTTGGGATCATCCGACGCCCAATCTTTACAACACCAGAGATGGCCGAGACAGTATTAGAAGTGAATTTACGCCATCGTACAAATATAACTCGTGGAATAGAGATCGGAAAGCCAGCGGCGCTACACCGAGTATAGACGGAGAAGAAAAGGAGCTGTGGGAAGAAGAACAACAAAGGTATCGCTCTATCAGTCATATTATTTGTTATAAGCTCATACTTTATACGGTTACTGAGAGATAGATATTTGCTTTTAGACTGGATAGAGAATGGTACGCCTTGGACGATGGAGAAAATCGCGCGTTCGGCGATGTCTCTGAAGAATACACGCGTAAAAAGGAAATGGAATTGGAGGCAAAGAGGCAGAAGCGTCTTTCTGCGCAACAGCGACAAATAAATAAAGATAACGAGTTGTGGGAACGTAACAGAATGTTAACGTCGGGTGTCGTAAGTTCTTTAGATCACGACGATGATCCTGATGACGAAGGGGAAACCAGAGTGCATCTCTTGGTTCATAATGTTGTACCACCGTTCTTGGATGGTAAAGTATTCTCACTACGTTCAATATTTAATATAAAAACATAACGAACTTTTATAATGACAATAAAAATATAATTAGGTCGGATTGTATTCACCAAACAACCGGAGCCTGTTGTCCCTGTTCGCGATCCTACTTCCGACATGGCACTTGTGGCAAGGAAAGGGTCGGCCTTAGTACGAGCATACCGCGAACAAAAAGAACGGAAAAGGGCGCAAAAAAAGCATTGGGAACTAGCTGGAACTCATATTGGCAATATCATGGGTGTACGCGATAGAAACAAAGATGACAAAGAGGATCCAGGGCAAGAGACTGATTTTAAAGCCGGTCAAAAATATGCACGTCACATACGAGACGAAGTTACCGGAGAAGCCAAGTACAGGTCCATTCAACATCAGAGAAGAAGTCTTCCAGTGTTTGCTGTACGACAAGAGTTGTTAAACGTGATTAGAGAAAACAGTGTAGTAGTTATTGTTGGAGAAACTGGAAGCGGAAAGACTACACAGTTAACGCAATATCTTCATGAAGACGGTTATAGTCGCTACGGTATAATCGGATGTACGCAACCTAGACGCGTGGCAGCTATGTCTGTAGCGAAAAGAGTTTCCGACGAAATGGCTACTACTTTAGGAGATAAAGTTGGTTATGCTATTCGTTTCGAGGATTGCACTTCAAAAGATGTATGTATCATACATCTTTTAATAAAATGTCTTACGAAGTAATTTTAAACACAAATAGACGTTTAAAAATAATTTTCTTTTCTTTTTTTGCAGACTGTTATTAAATACATGACTGACGGTATTTTATTAAGAGAAAGTTTAAGGGAAGGAGATTTGGATCGATACAGCGTAATTATTATGGACGAAGCTCACGAAAGATCTTTATCTACTGACGTTTTATTTGGTTTACTGAGAGAGGTAAAAGTTTAAAGTTTTTTAATATTTAATAATATTAAGTAAGTTTTATATGTTAAGTAATATTTAATAATATTAAGTTAATAATATTAAGTAATTTTAATTTACAATTTGGTGGCTCGCAAAAATATCTGTATTCAGATAATTTCGTGAATTGTTGTAGTTAGCTAAAAATTTATTTACATCTCGTAGTTATTTATATTTTTCTTATGTTATGCAGGTTGTAGCCAGACGACACGATCTCAAGTTAATTGTAACGTCTGCCACGATGGATTCCAGCAAATTCTCGGCATTTTTTGGAAATGCAGCAACATTCCAAATTCCAGGCCGCACGTTTCCAGTTGAAGTGTTACACGCTAAGAATCCAGTGGACGACTACGTTGACGCTGCGGTAAAACAAGTGTTACAAATCCACTTGCAACCCCGTTCAGGCGACGTATTGGTCTTCATGCCCGGTCAAGAGGACATCGAAGTTACTTGCGAGGCCTTGAAAGAACGCTTAGCGGAAATTGAATCAGCTCCTCCGCTTTCTATTTTGCCGATTTACTCGCAACTACCTTCGGACTTGCAGGCCAAAATTTTCCAACGTTCGGAGGGTGGTTTACGGAAATGCGTTGTAGCGACGAACATAGCTGAAACTTCATTAACTGTTGACGGAATTGTGTTCGTTGTGGACTCCGGTTACTGTAAATTAAAAGTTTATAATCCACGGATCGGTATGGATGCTTTACAAGTGTATCCAGTATCCAGAGCCAATGCTGATCAAAGAGCGGGAAGAGCAGGACGTACTGGTCCTGGTACCTGCTACAGACTGTACACACGGAGGCAATATTTGGATGAATTACTGTTAACTGGAGTTCCAGAAATACAACGAACCAATCTAGCAAATACCGTGTTGTTACTGAAGTCGTTGGGCGTTCAAGATTTATTAGCTTTTCACTTCATGGATCCTCCGCCGCAGGATAATATATTAAATTCGCTGTATCAGTTGTGGATTTTGGGCGCGTTAGATCATACAGGACGTTTAACTCCTTTGGGACGACAAATGGCTGAATTTCCATTGGATCCACCACAGTGTCAGATGCTCATTGTCGCTTCTCAACTTGGTTGTACTGCAGATATACTTATCATAGGTATATATATATAGATTTGATTAATGATATATTTCATCCCTCTTAAAAAATAGAAAATGTTTCACATTAATTTTAATTCACGCAAACAATCTCATTTTTCATAAATTGAAATATTTTTCAGTTTCCATGCTGTCGGTGCCTTCGATATTCTATCGACCCAAGGGTCGTGAAGAAGATTCTGATTCAGCCAGAGAGAAGTTCCAAGTACCAGAGTCTGATCATCTGACGTATCTAAATGTGTACAATCAGTGGAAGGCGAACGGTTATTCAAGTTCTTGGTGTAACGATCATTTCATCCACGCGAAAGCAATGCGAAAGGTAAGAGAAGTTCGACAACAGCTCGAAGAAATTTTGAAACAGCAGAAGATGGAAGTTGTGAGCTGCGGCACCGATTGGGATATTGTACGAAAGTGTATCTGTTCGGCGTACTTTCACCAAGCAGCTCGTTTAAAAGGTATCGGCGAATACGTGAATTGTCGTACTGGAATGCCTTGCCATCTTCATCCGACGTCGGCTTTGTTCGGTATGGGATTCACACCAGATTATGTGGTGTATCATGAGCTTGTAATGACTGCCAAAGAATACATGCAGTGTGTGACTGCCGTTGATGGTCACTGGCTGGCGGAATTAGGTCCTATGTTCTTCAGCGTAAAAGAAACTGGACGAAGCGGACGAGCAAAGAGGCGCCAAGCTATGCAACATTTACATGAAATGGAAGGGCAGATGAAGGAAGCTGAAGAAGAAATGAAGGCTCGAGCCCAGGAACAACTCGAACGTGAGCAAGCTTCAATCAGGAAGTAAGTATTTTCTTGTACCTCAAATTTCTGATATAGTAATATATTATGGTATATATTATAGTATATTTTATTTAATAATTATTATAGTATATAATATTTTAGTTACCACAAGTTAATTTATATATACTTATTATTATTATTATCATTATTGTATGTTATTTATAGGAAAGAAATATTGACGCCAGGTATCAGAGAACCAGGGACACCTGCCCCTTACCGCAAAACCCCAGGCAGATTGGGATTGTAATTATGATTTTAAAACGTAAATAATTAATATTTTTGACATGAAATTAGTCAAATGTGTTGTTACAATATACAATAATGTATCTCTGCCAATGACATAATAATGAAAAATGCTCCGACTCTTTCAATTAATTACTAATTACATGTAGTTATGCATTGTCATGAATGTATGAATTTGTAATAGAAATTATTGTACTAATTTTAAAAAGAAAACAGTACCTGACTAATTTCAAAATATTTCTATCTCCTTTTGTATCTATCTTAAACTACTGTATATGAACTACACATAGCAATATTTTTACTTTCCTGATATGTAAGCTGCGTCTACAAAATAATGTAAAATTTGTTCTAGGATACGTATGATGTAAAATTTTGAAAGAAATACAACAAGATTTTTTGTATTAATATGTTTTATTAATACAAGTATTTTTTTCTTCCACAGTGATCAGATACATTTATATTATACCAATCTTATTAGCGACGTCAAGGGCATCATAATCGCGGGTTAAACGTACATACGCCTTTTTTTTACCATCCGGCCTAATTAAAGCATTGACTTTAGCCACATCGACGTCGTAGAGTTTCTTAATAGAGGCTTTGACGTGGTATTTATTAGCACGAGTATGTACAATAAAAACTAATGTATTGTTGTCCTCGATCTTTTTCATAGCAGCTTCCGTGGTCAATGGATACTTGATGATATTGTATTCATCCATGCTAAATAAAAGAAAATCATTTTAAAACTAATTTTCTATGAACTAATAGATAAGTAGATAAAGCTAACATAAAGAAATATTTAATGCATACCGGTTCCTATTTGGAACAGATTTTCTAGCATATTTGGGATTTCTTGGTGGCTTGAATGTTTTCGGCCGATAGAAGTGGACAGATGTCCTTATCTTTCTCACTCTACATCCATGAACACCTTTCAATATCTACAAATAAATGCATTATTATTTACATGAACAACTGAAAATGTTACTTATTTTATACAATTTAACATATCAGCAACAAAATAAATTTTTTTCATTATCATTCAATGAGATTCCCTATAGATCATCATACATGTTCAAATAATTTTCCAAATTTAATGTTGATCAAATTTGTTTATCAAAAATAGAATTTCATTAACCTTTTTCTGAGCCTTAAGTGCCTTTTGAAGTGGAGCAGCTGGTCTTCCACCTTTGGACGTCTTTTTTACAGGTTGAACAGTTTTCTTCGACTTTGGAACTACGGGTTTTGCAGCAACTTTAGGCGCGGGCTTCGCAGCAACTTTGGGTGCAGGCTTTGCTGTCTTTTTAGATTTTGCAGCCGTAGGTTTCGCAGCTGGTTTGGCTGTAGCCTTCGCAGCAACCTTAGGTGCAGCTTTCGCTGCTGGTTTTGCTGCAGGCTTTGTAGAACTGGTCGACTTGCCAGTATCTGTTCAAACAATATGAAGGAAACTACTCAACAAGGTCACTTTCAACAATGATTTCTTATCTTTCACATAACCTAGAAATTATTCACAACAATACTTTGAGAACGCTTTATGGATATTTAATTAATTAATTAAGATACAGGCATAGTTTAATTATACTGATCGTTTATTTTTATCTTTATCTTTTCCAGTTAATGAGCTAAAGTAACTAAAGAAAAAGTTAATGAGCTAAAGTAACTATTACAATGTCACCAAACGTAATAAAATCAGCTCCATTATATCTAATACTTCAAAGAAGAAAGAATTTAATGTATTTGATACATTTTTTGTCAAAGTGGGCAAATATTCCAGAAATACAGGAAGATAATATAATTATATGCGTGTTGATAGCTTTTTCTAAACGTATACAGGAAATGTAGACAACAAACCACATGGCGAAAGTTGAAACTGAACAATGCACGTTAATTAAACGTAAATTTCGCGTTATTCATTTTTGCAAATTCATACTAATTGTTCCCTACAGATCTAGGAAATGTTTCTCAGGTTTCTCAGACAAGATTTAACCGTTATAAATAAGTCCTGGACGTACCTGTTTTGTCCGTAGGTTTTGGTTTAGGTGCCATTTTACTAAAAGAGAAACAACCTACGCCGGAAACCGATACGCGACGAATCAGCGAACTACGTAAAACATTTACGTACAAATTCAATATTGCATAATAACAACTTCCTATTTATCGTATAAAATTCTGCTTATAAAAATTTGTTATCCAATTGTCATATTAATCTGTCAATATTTTGCAATTTATGCAAATTAAAAAATATTCCAATATTGTGATATTCAATTCAATGCAAAAAATTTTGTGCACGCGAATTTTTCGTTTTGACCTTTTGTATAAATTTTTAACATGTGTTTTAAAAAGACTTTATTTCAATTATAATTACAACATATAATTGATCATCAACATAACATAATTAATTTGAGATGGGGCAGATTAGGTGAGTCACATCTGCCGTGGTAACCAATGTTTTGGTTCAGTTTAAAATTACTCACGCACTATGTTAGCGATAGAGAAGCAGTTTGCGACGTGTATATTTCCAAACATAGTTCAATACAAACATACATTTAAGTACAAAAATAGTTATTATTTAAATAGTAACACAGATATCAAAAATACAAAGTCTCCAAATATATATACTGGATAGTTTTTGAAACATTGTCACGAGAATCTTCGATAAAATCGAATAAAATTTAATTAAATAACCTGCAAACATACACCGTGAATACAAAAAGCCATCTAACTTCATTGAAACAGAAGAAGTGTTGAATACAGTGTGCAGAACAATGTTAGAAACACGTTCAGCCATTTATAAAATGATAGAAATGGCGCGAAATGATAGACAGGTATAATTTGAAAATTGTCCTTATACGCGTGAATATACGTAACTTTTAGTAAATATAACCTTGTGCAACTTTTGATACATTTTTGGAAGAAATAATGAATTCAAAACTGTACGACTGTATTTTTTGACAAGCACTTTTTTTCGTATCTCAGTTCGAATATTTGAAATTGAACGGATATCCGGTGAAAGTCAAATCTTAAACTTGAAATTCGATTTAACGATTTTATCGATTTTATCGATTCTTCTTCGAGACGCGATAGAAGAAAAAGTAGGTTCTTCGGAAATTAGTTTGATATTTGTTACTTGCAGTACGCAAAACAATAATACAAGATATAGAAAACGCGCAAAAATTAAATTAAATGTATCGAATTAGTGTAATAAAATGAAGATTTTTTCCAGATTGAAAATTGGCCGTCACCGTTCTCGTCCGATATGACAGAATACCGTGGGAGAGACTTTGAGCCAATTGTCAAACATTCGTGCAAAACGAAACGCGTGACTTTAAAGATCGCGAAGGCGATAGTAATCGGCGACGTTTCAGTTGGAAAATCGAGTCTAGTCAATCGGTAACTATACCTGTTACAGATAGAATAAAATTATAATAATAAAATAATATTATTATATTATATTATTTATATTATTATTATTATTGTATTATAATAATAAGAATTATAATATGGAAAATTGTTATAATAATATAACATTTTATTCATTTTACAATTTGTTATCATAAATTCATTATACAATTTATTGATATCATAAATTTTTCTTTATTTTAAGTTATGTAATATACACGTAATTTGTTTGTTTTTCAGATTCTGCCATAAAATATTTGACAACAATTACAAGGCAACGATTGGCGTAGACTTTGAAGTGGAAAGATTTGATATTCTCGGCGTACCATTTCATTTTCAAATGTCAGTTTATCCTATGTTATATATACGCTAGTGCAAGAAATTTGAATGAAGAATGAAGATCTATTGTTTATTTTATTTATTTCAGATGGGATACTGCAGGACAAGAAAGATTTAAATCGATAGCTGCATCTTATTATAGAAGTGCAAACGGTATAAAAAGAAAACTTTGTTACAAATATACATTAAGCTTTATCAAATTTTAGTTTCATATCGATACGTTTTATTTCAGTGATCATGGTTGTTTTTGACTTGGCTAACTTGACATCCCTGGAACACTGTCAACAATGGTTAAACGAAGCAGCTCAAAGCAACACGGAACCGTATTACATATTTTTAATAGGAACAAAGCGAGATTTATTGGTAAATCACGAAAAATTTGCTAACATATACAAGAATACATATTGAAAATAAGAAGAACTAAATTCGCAATATTGCTTGCGTTGTGTTTTATTTTCTTTCATAGCTATAAATAAAATATAAAAAAGAAAATATGTTTCTAGTCTAGTCAGATATATAAAATAATGGAGAAACGAGCAGCGGAAGTAGCGAAGAAAATGAAAGCTGAATTTTGGGCTGTTTCCTCTAGAACCGGAGATGGTGTGTCGGAACTATTCACAAGGGCGGCCGTGTTGTCTTTCAGTTCCATGATTCTCCATGAACTGCAGAATGTGAAACCAGAATTAATTAACATTGGCTCAAATTTGATAAGTGCGTAGCATCGTTAGACTGTAACTATAGAATAAACACAAATATCTTGTACAATATGTGCTCTTTGATTCGAACATTAAGCTTCTTTGTATATGACTCTTGTTCATTCGATTAAATATTATGAAATACATATTTATTTCAGCTTTGGATGGTCAGAAGGAAAGACTCAAAACAAGGAAAAGAAGAAACACGTGTGTCAATTGTTTAACGTGAGCAATACTTTCAGAGATTTGCCGAACAATTAAATAATGGACATGTTAAATATACTAACAATAAGAGTTTGATTAAAATAAAGCGCGTTCCTCTTTTAATCTTTGACATAACGATGTAAGTTTATTCAATCAGTGTCTTTTATATGTTCATTGTTATCAAAATCATTCTACTATAGTTTTTCTTTTTTTTTATCAAAAAGGAGAAAAGAAAGGAGAATCAAAAAACAGATTTGCCTCTCGTAGTATCATTTGAATATCCGCGCGTAAAATAATCTTCCGGGATGTCACGTTCTCAAGTGGATTCACCCAACAGTTTTTCTTTCTTGTTCGTGCTTTTCTGTCTTCGTCGGGCTTGGATTAACTCGGATACTCCGCTGTGACCGGAAAAAGAAACTGTTCTGCACTGACAGATTCGGTAGACAGAGCTCGACGATACGATTAGACAGATAAACGTCGTTCAGTGTCACGGCGTCTGCACGTATATATCTTCTTCGTATACATATGAATTTCGACCGGTGGTGAGTTCAGTGCAGATACCATTGTTTTTAAGTGATTGCAACGTACAGGACGAGAAAACTGAATTGACAAAATAGTGTTATCACGTGGTCATTGCGTATCTTCTTTGATTTTGCACCAGAACAAGATTTTCTAGGGGAGACTGCAGACGGAAAAAATTCTCAATTGAAATCTTGCTCGTTCGGGGGTAATTTCTCAGGTAAGTGTCGAACTGCGTTTCAACAGGTGGTATTTACTATATGTATGTACGTATGCAGTAGGGTAGTGTGCGGGAGATCATCGATCGAGAGAACCGTGGAAAAGAATAAAAAGTTTCTGGAATGTGATAACGGTAGTTTTGTCGGTATAGTTCTTTTTGTTATTTTCCTTTTTTAAAGTATAATAATTTAAAAGTATAATGTTAAGTATATGTTAATTAATTAAAAGTATGATATACTGTTAATATAAATATAATATTAATTTAATTAAAAGTATAACATACTTAGTTCTTTTACAAATGTACATGTATCTTCATAAAGTAAAAATCAATCTTTAATAAATTACTGTCATCTCAGTATTTTTTTAAAATGTACATACATATATCGTAGATATTTCTGTGTGCTTTTTTATACATAGGTGTGTGATATTTTTTAATTATCAATGTTAATTTAACATTTTCTTTAACCTTACTTGGCTACAATCGCCAAAGTTCATATTACCATTTTATTTGCTATTAAATTAAATAATATATAAAAATGGCAAATTCATTTCGTTACAAGTGATAACAGTAAATTATAGTTATTTCAAAATAACTAAGAGCAAGTTATTAAATGTCTATGCGCATCGATTGTGATGTAAATAGCGTTATTTAAATAAAATTATTATCAAAATTATTATTTTATGTAGATCAGGAATCGAAATGTTCCATAAGTAAAGCCTGCTATACGTAATATCGGGTGTTAACTGTGATTAAGAATTTTTATGTATTCGTACTTCCCTATATTATTTCGTTAAAATCTTTCTCTTAACTCGTTTTTTTATTGAATGCTTTAACTTCTGATAAATATATCTCAGAAGATACATAGAAGATATATTTCAGTACAGCTGAAAAGAACATATTGAAAATCTGTGAAAGAACGAATCGTTATTTTTGTGAGAGAACATCAGCGACCATGTGCAATTAAATACTAAATACTGCACAGGAAAGATTAATGAATTCATTGATCCATCACGTGGTCCTATCATCCCATATTATTGATTTACGAAATCACCAGTCTCGATAAAGCTTGATTCATTTGCAATCGCTCTCGTATGACGTATGTAATGAAATCCGATAACGTACACACGCACGCACGCACACACACACACACACACACACACACACACACACACACACACACACACACACACAAACACAAACACAAACACGCGCGCGCGCGCGCACACACACACACACACACACACACAGAGTGAAGTTTCTTCGGCAGGGACGACTTATTTTTTTTCCATTTCACCTTTCACTTTCTCCGGCGTATCGTTCGTTGAATTTTTAACGCGTTAACGCTTTCCCGGAACACTGACACCTCAGCTTTCTACTTTTTTTTTTCTTTCTTTCACATTTAACAAATCGATTATCTAAGTATCCACGTTTGCAGTGGTATTATTACCGACAACGCTTAATCGATGCTGTGTATGAATTCCTTTTGTTTCTCATTTAGATTAGGTCGTTTGATGCAACAATTTTTGTTAGCTTTTGCCTCTAGTTTGCCTCTAGTATCTGTAGAAGTCTTAACCTCTTGCGCTAGTAACTAAATCAGGAAACTATAACGAGTGACCAAACCGTATACAATAATTCGTTTTCTTTTCGATTTCATCGATATATCACTGGATAAAAATTACTAAGAAATAATAAATTTAATATTTGTTTTGCCTGGGTTATATTTCAATATTCTTAAAAAATGAGAAAATATTGCAATTTTGGGTCAAATATTCTCGTCATTCCAGCGTAAGAGATTAAGAAGAAGAATATTCTGATCTATCTTTATTTTATATTCACACTGTATATAAAATAAAAAGCTTCTGTTTCTACTAATTTCCTCATTGTGAGATTCGTTTTTTTGTTATTTTGTGTCGTACAAATGATTGATGAGTCACGGGTAAATTGATAGATGAGTTCGATTAAATGTATGTCACGTTATCGGGAATATAATTTCAACTTCCTATTTATACTTGCGATGAAACACCGATGAAAGACCTTCTAAAATGCTGCACAAAAGTAACTTATACCGATTTACATACGTATATTATTTATAATAATATCATAAATAAATTAATATTATTTATGTCTTCGTTAACTTACTTTGTTCCTTCACGAGGAACTGCTTTACTCAATCGTCGAAAGTGCGTAATGTTTATAAAAATCCGCAACTGTATAAAGTGTCTCGCCCGACTGAGATCTCCGATCTCAAAACCAAAAACCAATGTCCTACCATTGCAGATTCTTACGCATTTGTGTGAGAAATTTAAAGGCTATAAATTTAATTTTCTATGTTTTCAAATAAAATTATCATTCTATGATGAAAAAAAACTTTGTGAGTGAGCTTTGAAGGGCGGTGAATGTGTTGAAAAAATAAAAACGACAAATTGGTACGAGAGAAAAGGAAAGAGAGAGACTGTGCGAACTATCTATCAATAAAATTTTCACGAGCATTACGTAAGCGTTTTCGTAAATAGATTTCGAAAGTACAGTCTTACAACTCTCTGCGGAAAATTGAACACGTAATCTCACAATTAGGATAAATGACAAGGATAAGGCAACAATCGGTTGCACGAGTTTCAAGTCACCAAAGTATATGTACACGTAACGTTGTAAGTACATATACATATAGCCAATCTCACCTAATACGTATGTGCATTACGTACACAGATATCTGTTTTAAAATGCTATTTCACTCGTAGCTAATTTTTCGCTGGTAAAGACGAAAATTATACAATGCGTCCCAAATAACTGAGAACTGCTACGTATATTAATAAAATTAAAACATGTACAAAATATGGATGCATGTACGTGTTCTTATCTTCTTTTTTTCTCTCTTATTTTCTGCTCTATACGTATAACTAGTTCAATGCTCAATATTGTAATGATCTCTTTCACCTATTAAAAGTCAAGAATTATCAGTGAAAGCAGCAATTACGTATGATAATTTGTTCGCAAACAAAACAAAAATCGTTTGAGAAATTTGTTTCGCAGGCGATTCTCTTGTCCTCGGAAAACCGTGAATTTCCGTGTACTCCTCCGTCCCGTAGTGTTGTAAACAATCGTGGATACCAGACGAGACGAAACGAAACGAAACGAAACGAAACGAGACGAGACGAGACGAGATCAACGATAAAATTCTTATTGTTGCAATCGAGAAAGTAACTACTTCTGGGATAGAAACCCCGGTCCCGATCCTGTGGAACGCTCTGTACGTGTATCGTGCAAATACAAGCTCGTTCGACAATGACTTGCTGATTTTTCGTTTCGCTTGTACGGTGAAACGAACGGACGTGTTGCATCGTGTCGGCTTAATGTCGCGGGGACTCGCTGGCAGTTCGACGTACGTTCTCGCACGGGCATGTTGTATTCTTCCAAAACGGGCTGCGAGTGATTGGTCGTCTTAATTGAAATATATATCTATTCCCTTGTCGATACAAAAGGCATCGCACCGTTCCTCTCGAATTATGGATCTACCGGTGAGCATAGGATTCTCAAGTTTTTGACCGTTTAACCGAAAGCGCCAGCGTTCGAAACATTCTCCTCACCGTTATTTGTCTATAGCTACTACGTAGCTACTACGTAATTTCCTTGAGTCAATATTTCCTTCTTTTTCTTTTTTGTAGTTCATTTGTTTCAAAAAATAGAGTGAAAAATATTTGAACAGAGAAAGTATTTTGAATAGAGAAAGTTTACTTAGTGTATATTACTTAGCTATATATATTAAACATATTAAAAATATGTTAATTACATAGTTAATTACGTGTTATTTGGTATTACATTAATAGTTCTAGTAATTATAGTTACATAATACTTCTTATACTAATTATAATTATAATTACATAGGAATACATAGTACTACATTAGTAAATAAATATCTCATAAGTACAACTATATAATTAATACTTGTACATTAGTACTTTTAATAATTGTAATTATGTAACGCTGCTTATAATTATTATAATTATATTATGTAGAAATACATATTACATTAGAACATAAAAGTCTCATAAATATAACAACATAATTAGCACTATTTATGAGTTTATTACTAATATAGTTGATAAGATATTATTTATATAGTTGTATTTATGAAATTTTTAGTAATGCAATAGTATACTAATAAATAATAAATAATACTAATAGTACTAATTAAATACATATAGTTGTATTTATGAGATTTTTATTGGATAAATGAATGATTACAAAAAGGGGTGCCAGATGTCGCCCTTTTAGAACATTCTTTTTAGCAATTCTTTAGTAGTGTATTTATTCGTTTGAAATAAAAATTTAAGAGCCATTCAACGTTTGTACGGAAATTTTTGAATTCTACGTTAGAAAAAATGATAGAAACGAGACTTTTCGCGTTGCAGTTAGGTGAATTTGTACGTGAGCATTTCCGGTACTGCCGTGGACGTAGGACAATCTAGTGCTAGTATATGCGATAACTTTCACCTTTGTCGGATTTGTGTTTACAAATAATATGCAAGTATTTCTGTTATATAACAGCGGTTTGTAGTAGCTGTTGTATATAATATATTGGTATTACATAACATTTACATAGCTAGAGTCTTACAGTTTTAGGGCCCTTGTATTAAATAATACGTCATACATCATACGTCATACGTAATAGATGTTATCTCACTATTCATTGAACGTAATATGTTTATTGGTGCGTCCAGTGATATAGTAAAATTTTCTTGAACAGTATAATTAGTTTGCAAGAAGTAGAATTGCAAGCAACACGTGTTGTGACGCATGTTCTTTTTATATAACAAGTTTTACATATAGTTTTTAGTTTCTTAAGTTTTTATATTATGCAAGTTGACGTACTTCAGTATACGATAATTTATTGATTGTATTGTAACTTTAAACTTTGAGAAAAATTACTAGTTTTTTCTTTTTTGCATTATCAATTCTGGAATATATTTGTAAATTTGAATGCATTTTAATATATGCGTGATATATAATTATCAAGATATCTACACATAAATATTTAATACTGTGTTCAACTAATATTTTGAGTCTCAATAAAATTAAGTGAATTAAACATTTCTTTTAGCAGCAAGGAAAATTTTATACAGCAACAAATCGTTTTGATAAGGATAAGAGAGTTCTTTCACCAATAAATATTTAATAAACATTTTTTTTTTTTACTTTATCTTTTATTTATTTTACTTTTACTTTTATCTTACTGTATCTTATACAATACTATTGTGTATATTGTATTTAAAAAAATAGCAATAATAAAAATGATTGAAGATCTTAATTAATATGAAATTTTTGTCTCTGAACAGCAACACAGATAAAATAAATCTCCAATAATATTTCACAATTTACAATAAATAAGATAATCTAGTTGAAGTAAATTATTTTTCTTATTTTTCTAATTTACTAGCTCGTTTTGCAACTAATTTATTTACTGTAGTTTTTACATTTTAGTAAATGATGTTGCAGTAAAAACATTTTAAAACGTCAAAACTTTTAAAACGACAAAATGGAAAAATATCTGGAGTATTTGGTTATTCTTGCCGAGTCAATCATGTAATATATGTAACGCAATACGCAGCAGTGCCGCGGTATCTCGGTAATTATACAATTGAGATGTAACTTAAAGAGGAAAATACGTGATTCACGTACACACGCGTATTAATTATCCCATAAAATGAATCTTTTCAATTTTCCTGTATGCTTCAAAAGATCGATTTACATACAGAAATGACGTATCATAAATATTTTTAGTGCTCTTCTATGTTTTTGAAAGATATGTGAGTGGTAATCGATTTACGTACATAGGCGATACGTATCTTGGATAATAGGTTCATTTCGCAATGTTTGGCTCTTATAATACACATAATAGACGTTACGTTGACTCACCGATAAGATTACTGAATTACTAAATTGCTAAACATTTTTATCTTGTTATTCGTGTATTATTTGGAAAGAACGCACAGTTAAACTGTAGATATAAAAAAAAAGAAATGTTTCCTAAAAAGAGAAATATTTTGGATACATGTTGAATTAGCTTCCCAATCGTACATATGCCTTGCTTGGGAACGTTACTGAAATTTCAGAGAAGTTTAGGCTGGTCAAGTACCTAAAACATTCATTCTTTCTTTTTTTTTTTTTTCAAGTGTTGTAACTAAAAGAACAATTGCTAAAAAGGAGATGAGATATATTTATTATAAAAAGAGGAAACATTAGTTTTTTTGTCATACTCTCTTATTATACTAGAACTGAAGCATAAAAGCATAAAATGTTATATGCGTCAACTAAAGCATAAAATTTCCATCGGAAACAGTAAAGTAAAAAGAACGAAGAAGCAGCTTTATGATGCAGTAAATTATACAAGCAATTACAAAGAAAAGAAGTTTTATGACGCAACAAATTTAAGTAAAAATCTACACTTTTTTCGAAAAATCAGCTAAAGTTTTAACAATACATTGTTTTATGTCTGTAAAATTTCTAACAAAAATTATAAATTGGTCGTTTTGACCGTTTTATATGATGGTTCTAGCGTCAGTCGGTGTATAATGTATATTCTGAAACATTCTGACGCATTCAGTCATACATGTATAAATAATGAGAAGATTAATACAAATGTGAACGCAGCTAAATTAATTGTATATAGTCACATTAATTATGCATTGAATCGGTTATATGACGATTGATACTAGCGTATCTTTTATATTTTTCAATCAAGTTTCAAAAAAGCGTCAAAAAAGTTTCTTTCATCAGGCAATGAATCATCACCGTCTAATTATTTATTAATTTAAGATCTGCGTCGTTAAGTACGTGAATCACAGTTTCATGTGATTTTTCATTTTTCAGCCGGCTATTGTGCCATTTTTTTTTTTATTTTTATTAAACTATCAAGATGATAAGTTTTCTTTTATTAAACTTGAAACGATCAAATACCACAGCAAGCATCGTAAAAATTAATTCACGCAAATTGTTATCTTCTCGAGTGTGCGTCTAATCGAAGTGTAGTTAAAGGTTTAATGAATTTCTGACGCACTAACTAAACCGTGCCTGAATTTATATGCAACGCTAATTGGAATTATCTTCATTTGGAAAACGTTTTTCCGAAAAATATCTTATTTTCTAAAATGATACGAACAGCCGAAGAAGTGATTTTTAAGTCGTTACATTCGAAATTGTTACGCGTTGCGTAACCAGCAGTATTTCATTTATATTTCATAATCGAAGTACGAAATATTTTCTGAACGAAAAGAAAAACAGCACATCTCCTTCAGGAAAGAAAGAAAAAAATCAAATCGATTAATTGAATTGTCAAGTGTCGTTGCACTGGTGTTAATCGTGCGATATCAAATACTTTGACTTCCATTTTATTGTCCATTTTATTTTATTATTATCTACTTTTCTTATTCATTATTAATCTTGCGTTATTTATATTTTTGTTCTTTCATTGCTTGCTCACATTGTGCAGGATGTCTCTGCGTTTAATAAATTGATGGATGATTCTAGAAAATGTGATGATAAGTCTCGTACCAATTCTATCCATTTATAACAATGATAAGACCATTAGGTCGTACTTTTTATTGCAACTTTTCAATAAAACTAAACATTTACCCAAGTATGCCGGCGCCAACATTTTTCCACTCGATTATATACATTAAGAAATATTCTACTTGAACTGCTATGTAAATTCCTCCGTTTCGTCTAAATAAATTCCATTTGTTTCATACTTTTCGCTACGCACGCTCATCAGGAAAAATTGATGACCCAGATACCCTGGGTCAAAATTATAATCAAAACACTGAAATGCTTACTCATCTCGATTACAACAGAACCAGGATGGAAGTTAGCTTTCAAGGCGAGAAAATCATACGTCTTCAATTAATTATCAGATAAATCAAACTCTTGAGGAAGATTCTTTTTTTATACATTAAATTTAACGTTGATTATCTCTTTTGATTTATCATAATCTTCCAAATAAAGTAATGTACAGATATTATTCGAACAAAAGGTTATTTTTGTACAATTTTTTTATGAATATAATGCTTGCAGATTATATTCACTCTGCATTAAGTTGGAATGATAAATTTATTACGTTTTACATTCTGCTGCAGTCGTTCTTATTTTTGTTCGTTAATGACATCTCTGTGACTCTGCAAGGTTGAGATAATAAGGTTGTCGTCATATTTTTCTAGTTAGAAAATAGCTGATTCTAGCAGCTAATTTATTGCGCAATTCTGCGAATAATGAAATGCTTCAAATATCGATGAATATGGATGAAAATTTTGAAATCAATGACACACGATATGTTTAGAATATCAAAATGTATCCTCCAGAGATAGTAAAACATCAACTTTGGATATTTTTGGCATTAATAAAGCCAGATATACGTAGTTAAAACGAGATAATAGACAAGCAACTTGTTTTCGTCTGTTTCAGACTGCTGGCGCACTGCAGCCTAAAGCAATAAGAATGGCAGATTCTCCAGTGCAGAACGAGGATAGAACAGAGGTGCTCGACGAACCATTCTTCAGCAACCTCGACATTGTACTCATCAGTGCCCTTTTATTGGCCGGCCTATGGTGGCTGATGCGCAAAAACAAACAGGAAGACTACACACCCGCCACAAAATCCTATTCCATCCAGTAATAATGAATTATCGTTATGAATGAATTATTATCACTAATAATATTGTTAACATTAAAACTACTGGCAAACAAAGCATCAAACTTCTGTCAACATGTTAGAGGAATTAAAGATCAATAAAAGAATAGGGAAAAGTTTATAATGCGACGAAGAAACATAGAAACTTTTTTTTATTGACATTTTTCTAAAAATGTAGCGTTATCTATAAAATCTATAAAATTGATGAGAAATTGAATTACAAATTTATGAAACGTTACAAGTAGCTGTTCTTTTGGCTACTCTTTGGTAGTTTTAATGTTGTTACATGTAATTATTTATAAGTACTATCGAACCTCGATAACTTGAATTTCAAAGAAAGAGTCAAGAAACGAGATAAAGAGGCTTTGTACAAAAATGAATGTTCTTTACTTTCCGTTACTCAGAAACTCAACTTTCTAGAAATGAATTATTTGTATGGTTAAATCCTCGCTCCTCTATATTTTTTTCAACCTTGTTTGTTTTAAGCATTTAATGATGTCATAAAAAAAAATTTGTTGTCACAGACCAACAATGTTTCCTATGCAAACGTCAGAAAATTCGTTCATAAAGAAGTTGAAGAGTTCCGGAAGAAGTTTGGTAGTATTTTACGGTAGCCAAACTGGAACTGCTGAGGAATTCGCCGGTAGGTTGGCCAAAGAAGGTATCCGCTATAAGATGAAAGGCATGGTGGCCGATCCCGAAGAATGTGATATGGTACTGATTTTCTTCTGTCAAATATTAAATTAATTTCATTGATATTTAACATTCAGTTATCGCTTGATATTTTGTTGATATACGTTAAACGTTAGAAGTTAAAAAAAAGATATATAATAAATATAAATTGAGTAATTCGAAAGAAAATGAATTTCAAAGTCAAGTGAAGGTTTTTGACGTCCATCTGAATCGTGAAAAATCAAAGAGATTCGCCTTTGATACCCCAATACCAATACAGTACGTCAGCTATGAATAATTGAGACTATAAATGGTCATAAATAATGGACAATATTTGGTTGGTATTTGGACACGGATTAGAACAAATTCGTATGCCAAGGTCTCGGGTAGCTCGTAGGTGGTGAAGAATCTCTTTGTATAAATCCTCGTAGTGATTGAATGTTCTTTGTTTTTTGTATTTGTGAATCAGTACATCAATATATGATTGATAAACTGATCCAATTTGGAGAGTAGTAGCGCTTACAAACTCAGTAGATCTCTGTTAATTTGTAGATCATTTGTAACCTCTGGATTGTAGATCCAGAAAACTGTTAATGCTTTTGCATAGTTTCTGGTCCCTTGGTCCGGATCTTTAACAAAATTACTTTAATGCTTTATTATTTTATTCATTTATTCATGAGCTTAAATAACTGTAATTTGTTACAACAGGAAGAGCTAGTACACCTGAAAACAATCCCAAACAGCATGGCGGTGTTTTGTCTAGCTACATATGGAGAAGGTGATCCTACAGACAACGCTATGGAATTTGTTGATTGGCTAAAAAATGGAAATGCTAATTTAAATGGATTGAATTATGCTGTAAGTATACTACTTGTATTTTCTAGTTTATAGCTGTTAAAATAAAAGAAACGGGAATCTGAAATTCCATAAATAGAAAATTTCTGTATTAGATAACTATTGATAGAAAAAAAATTTCTTTAAAATTCTTTTGGCGCAGAAATGAAATTTTTAAAAAGTTAATATAAAATCAATAATATTGAAAATATTCTTAAAGTATAAATAAAAATCTCTGTTAGCCATAAGATAAGTAAAATATTATTAGATTCAAAACGTTGAAAGTTAAGTTACATTTGAAATTGTAAAAATATAAGAAATTGTATAGAATGCAGTTATATTTCCATATATTTTATTGAAATTATAATTGTAGAATTTTAATCTTAAAAATGCATTTGATAGAAAAAGTGGAATATAAAAATATATTAAAAAAGTAGAATATAAAATACAATTCTTGCAAGAAAACACACAGATTGGACTTTCTTGTCGCTAGATGGCATCGTGCGTCCTTTTATATAGTTCAGTTAAAACATCAGTGAAAAACTTGCATTAATCATGTACATATATCAAGCCTTACGTTGTACATTATAATAATATTTTCTATGTTGATATGATTGTTTTTTTTTACGATGCAAATAAATTTTTTATTTATATTGAAAATATTGTATCTCTAATGTAATAATAATGGTATATTACATAAGCAATCATTTGTGGTTATACAACAGAGTTACGTAGCAGTTAACGTGCGACCGAATAGTGCTTTTCATCGTCAGAAAACAATTGTTCGTTATAATTGCATATATTACGCTTACAATTTTCAAATTTTCAAATTTTCAAATATTTATCGAGAGATCTTTCGATAATGAATGTAAAAAAATTCGACAATGTCTTTCACGCATTCATGAAACATTACAGGCACAACAGCGCCACCTACCGGCGCTTCTCAATGTTAGTTTTAGCGCGAACGTTCGAGGTATATGAAACGAAATTTAGAAATTTGTCTAACTGATGTTTATGTTTCTAGAATTAATTTCTATAAATATTGGGATTTAAGTAATATGTCATAATATAGTACATCTACACGATTATATCAGATTGATCGACAATTTTTTGTTTACCAACATTTTGTTTTCAACAAGTTTCTCAATATTTTAGTATTTTTTTTTTTATTTCAAATAGAAACTGTTTATGCAGGTGACTAATACATGCAATAACTCATATATAAGAGTTATAGTAATTTATAATAATAAGTCTCAATGGAGTATATAAAATATTCATTTGTTTTACAGGTATTTGGGCTTGGAAACAAAACGTATGAACATTACAATGAGGTGGCTATATATGTTGATCACAGATTAGAACAACTTGGTGCTACACGCGTCTTCGAACTCGGTTTGGGAGATGATGATGCTAAGTAAGTTTATAAAATTATCACTATATTAAGTACTTGCAAAAAGGATCTAATGTATCAAGCATTTCTGTATAACATTCTTAAAAGTAAAATACTTATGATTGTAGTATAGAAGATGATTTCATCACGTGGAAGGATAAGTTTTGGCCTATAGTTTGCGACTTCTTTGGAATTGAAGGCGCTGGCGAGGACGTTAGCATCAGGCAGTACAAGCTAACTGAACACGTTGATTTGCCAGCTGACCGTATTTACACTGGTGAATTAGCTCGTCTTCACTCGTTTAAGAATCAGAGAACGTACGTTTGATCAATCTCTTAAATTTATTATCAAAGTTTGTTCGAGATACTCATCCGAATTAATTTTGTAGACCATTCGATGCAAAAAATCCCTTCTTAGCTCCAGTAAAGGAAAATTACGAGCTTCACGGCTCAGCTTCAGAGAGGTCATGTCGACACATAGAGTTTGATATAGATGGGTCAAAAATGCGTTACGAAGCTGGTGATCATTTAGCAGTGTACCCTGTAAATAATGCAGAACTAGTGAATAAAATTGGAGAAAAGTGTGGTGCAAATTTGGACACGGTGTTCACTCTTACAAACACAGACGGTAAATTAGAAATCAACTAGATATTAATTGAATTCACGTCAATATCACTAATGGGGATTGTTTCACGCGTTTCACAGAGGAATCTACAAAGAAGCATCCATTCCCTTGTCCATGTTCTTATAGAACTGCTTTGACGCATTACTTAGATATCACTAGTAACCCACGCACGCACGTTCTCAAGGAGTTGGCAGAGTACTGCAGCGATGCGAATGACAAAGAAAAATTGAAATTGATGGCGTCAACCAGTGCGGAAGGCAAAGCCGCGTATCAGCAATGGATAGTTCAAGAAAACAGAAACATTGTACATATCTTGGAAGACATTCCTAGCTTGAAGCCAGCCTTGGATCATCTTTGTGAGATTTTACCGAGATTACAATGTCGATATTATTCGATCTCTTCGTCCCCCAAGGTATGCTAAAATCTATAATGAATCAAATACATCACTACAATTTAAAATTATTCGTCTGTATAACGTGCACGTATAATAAGACTAAATTGTTATAATCAAGCAAGGTTTTAGAGGATTATAAAACGATCACTTGATTAATTTTTAGCTGTATACAACATCAATTCACATTACTGCGGTTGTAGTGGAATATAAAACGCCTACAGGTAGAATTAACAAAGGTGTGACAACCAGTTGGCTAAAGGAGAAACATCCTTCAAATCCACCGTGTTATGTTCCTATTTTCGTGCGGAAATCACAGTTTCGTTTACCAAATCGGCCATCGATTCCAATCGTTATGGTTGGCCCGGGTACTGGTATAGCACCATTCAGAGCATTCATACAGGAACGTGATTTTGCCAGAAAGGAAGGTAAGCAATACAATTCAATGTATTTTTTAATATACAAAATTTTACGAAAACAAATTAAACAAGCGTATTATTTTTTATATTTTAGGAAAAGAAGTTGGAGAGACGATCTTATATTTTGGATGCAGAAAGAAAGATGAAGATTTCCTTTACAAGAAAGAACTCGAGGAGTATGTAAAAAGTGGTACTTTAATCTTACACACTGCATTTAGCAGAGAGCAGGCTCAGAAAGTGTACGTTACACATTTATTAGAAAAGAACAAAGATGAATTATGGAGAGTTATTGGTAAACAAAATGGACATATATACGTGTGTGGGTTAGTATTAAACTTATATTTATTCTGTTAACTACATTAATAATATATTAAGATTCGTAAGATATCCTCTACTAATTATAATCTTATAATTTGTGCAGTAATTTTTGCCCTTCGCACAACTAAATATAATCTCTTCAATTGTAATTTTACTGCAATACGTCGAATTTTTGATACTAAAAGCATCTGTTAAAAATTTATATTGGAAATTACTTGTAGTTCAATCCAATATATACATATCGATTAATCACAATTCATGAAATATTTGTGTGTTTCTAGCGATGCGAAAAACATGGCACGCGATGTACACAATATTTTATTAAAAGTTGTAATGGAGAAAGGGAAAATGTCGGAGTTAGATGCTGCGGATTATATCAAGAAAATGGACTCGCAAAAACGTTATTCGAGCGACGTATGGAGTTAGTTGAGTGACGTTATTTAACCTTCGGCCGGCGAATGAGAGATCCGAACCGGACCTCGCATTCGCCGATCCGCGTTGCTAGTCAGAGCACCCGCCGTCCGAGGGTTAATTTAATTTCATGAATATTTATAACCTAAATTGTTTAAATTTTATAAAAATTACCTTTATGAAAAAGGCAAACGATAATCACCTTCCGTATAATTGTACGATATACATATATAATTTATATAGGCATAAAGTAATAAAAACAAAAGATGAAGAACTACGATAAAGTGAAAGAAGCACTGTTTTTAGCCCAGAATTTATCGAATTTCGCGACTCGTGAGATTCCGTGCAATATTGCAATATATATATTTTAAAATTCTTTGATCATTAACATAAATAAAGTACGTAAAATTTATTATTACAAATTGTCAAAAGAATATTTGATTTACACATCTTAAATATTTTTTAAATCCTCTTGCATTGTTTGGATCATTTGCAAGATTGAAACTAAATATAAAATATTTAAAAAGGATAATCATTTGTTGTTTCTCTTCTTCATCAATCGTAAAAATTATGAAATAAAGTATTACATGTAGGATCATTGACTATATACACAAACTGTTCGTTGTAAAAAAATGGCATAATTTCTATGGATCGCGAGCACTTCTTCATCTATATATGTTAATACCACATTCAGTAAACAAACAGAAGAAACTAAGTGAATTGACGTGTAAATCTCTCTGAGAAATGTCATAGATCGCTCGTTTCCATTTTATTTTTACATATTTGAACGTTTCTATTTAAAACCGTACAAAATATACTAATTAATAATTATAGACACGAACAAAATCACATGAGCACTAATTGTATTTATTATACATATATAAGTAGCTAATGAATTTTATATAAAAGAATCTATTCAATGATACAATGTTGAAAGATTAAAGTGATAAAACTTTTCATGGAAATTGATATAGTGCAATAACGAATTTCAGTTATACTTTTACATTCGAAAGAAAACGACATTGTGATAAAGATATAATCTTTATACATTCTGAGATGATTGTTCAAAAGCATTACATATATTATACAAATATTTTTCCTATGTTAGAGTGGAAATGAATACATGCTATTTTGAAGAATTTTTATATTTCCTTAAAATGAGCTGTTGCTATTGCAGTTATGAAAGACATAAATTAATGAATGATCTTTATTAAACTTGAAATATTTTAAATACGTGTATAAATAAAATAATGTAATTAAAGAAGTATTTTCTCAAATTCCTTTGTTTTCATTTTGACATTAACAAATTATGTTCAAGAAATGAAACGAGGAAATATTAACGAATATGAAACACAAACAGTATTAAAAAATTTGATGAATTTTAATATATTAATCTGGAAAATATCAATTGAACTTTTCCCCTGTAAAAATTTTAAGCAAACTTTACAAGAAATTGAATATTCGCGCCATTTTTCAATCGATTGAATAGAATTTGTAAATCTTTACGTACGCATTTTATAGATCGAATAGAATATAGAAAGAAAATTTATGTCTAATTGTAGTGATAGAACCGTAAAATCTTGCACGGTAATTCTTTTAATTAGTTTTTTTGCAAATGAAAGAATCGCAAAAATTGGTCGATTTACTGGATATCGAAATGCTAGCGGCGAGTAGCAGTGAAAAGGTGGAGCTAATCGCTATTGTCCTTGTCGCACACTGTCTCTCTCCTTGTCTTTCATGTACATATATGTTTGTGCTTGTCGCACACTATTGCTCTACCTGTCTATGTAGCGGCCTATGATTCCTCAACTACGAGTTTCGAACACTAGACAAGCGACAAGTGGTTGCGTGCCTAGCGTTGAGGTCTTACCGATCTCCGGCGTTAAGCAAGCAGTGTGCGGACCCCCTAGGACGGGGGGGGGGGTGTGATCGGGCCAGCACAACACAACACAAGCGTTCTGGGATATAAGGAGTCGCTGCCATCAAGCCCCACTGATGAGTCTAGGCAGTGACTCCGAGACGAAACGCAACCTTCGCTTTTTCTCTCTCTCCACTACCACAAATCCTTTCCATGCATCCTTCTCATCTTTCGTTCCTTCATGTCCATAAATTGAACAAATTTTCATTTGCAAAAAAAACTAATTAAACGGATCAATTCGAAAATTTTGTGGTTGTATCGTCAAAATTAAATCCTCAGCTTTCCTCCTATGCTTCACGTGACCCGTAAAATGCGTAAATTAAATTTAAAATGCATAAAAATTTACAAATTCTTTCAACAGATCGAAGAATTGGCGCGAATATTTAAATCATATCAAAATTCAAAATAATATTTAAACAACGCAACTAATTGCTGTTGCTATCCTTATAGAAATATAAAGAAATACTTCTTATAAACGTAATAAATTCAAAATTCTCAAGGACCGCGGTGACGATACATGAAATGAAGAAAATAATATCATTTAAATATTTTGTGTTGTGAGGAAAGAGAAATTGGAGTCGAATTGAAGCAGAATTAATTCATAAATAAGAGGGCAAAGAAAATAAATCTTACATTGTTATTATTTTTTTTTAAACAGGATGCTGTGTATTGTCCCTTCATCCTTATAAAGAATAAAAACGTAACATTAACATCTCGTTCTCACCATTTAAGTCAACAATATCTCAATCTTAACGTTAATCCTATTTAATTTTGTGTTTGCGCTTACATGCTAAAAATAAAGCCGCAAGAATACCAAAAACAGGATACAAAAATATCAATTGCACGCGGATGCAACTTTCGTCGATTTTTCGTGTATTTTCAGATCATTTGTAACAAAATAAATTCCAGTATAAATTACAAAACGCGTCATCGTGGATTTTCCAATCTTTTAATGCTGGATTTCGTTTTCATGAGAGATATGTTAGGAATGATCAAACCGTCGTCGGGCTCTCGAAAATTCTCGGACATGTTTGTGTTGCTGGTGTTCGTCCTTTCGCTGTTCGAATTCGAATCTTGCAGTTTCGGCGTGGATGTCCTACCTTTCAGGAGAACCGCTTGCTCCGTGCTTTTGCTGGCCTCTTTGATGGATATCGACGACACGTCGCTGAAGTCCGGCAGCCCGTAGTTGCCGTCCAGTTGCTTCTTAATGGGCGATATCCTCTTAGCAGTATTCATCGGCGTTACGTCGGAGTTTGACGACGAACTCAGAGCGCTCGCCTCGCGCGTCTTTTTCAGCGTGGTGATCGCCCAACCTAGGCCAAGTTTCTTAAGAGCAATTTCCATCTCCTCCGGGGACGACGCGTACCTCAACACGGTGGAGGACGGTGTACTCGCTATCTGCGAGACACCTGACAACTCAGAGAAGCTATTCGAGCTTGTGGACGTGATTTTGTCACCGTTGTCTTTACACTCCTTGCTTGCGTCGGCGTCAGGACGAAGCTGCTGTTCCTCCGTCTCCGGCGATCCTCGGTTGTCTGTGTCACACTGTAATTTTTTGTCGCTCGTCTCTTGAACAGCCTCCTCCTTCTTCTCCTCCTCCTCTTTACTCCCCGTCGAACTCTGACCCCCTATATTTTTGGACGTTTTAGACGAGTCGAGAAATATCGAGGTCTCTTTTACTAACTCTTTCAACGGCGACCTCGCGGCTGGGGAGTTGCGCAACCTTTCCGACTGTTGTTTACGTAGATTGAGCGAAGGAGAAACGTGCTCCGACGGCTTCACTATAGCGGTAGATTTCTCGGCGACCTTTCTTGCTGACAGCGGGCTTCTGACGTTGCTTTGGCTCTTATTCACAGTGTCCGGCGTGTCGAATTCGATTATCGTCGACAATTCGTGACCCGATGATTCAATTTCCGGCCTGGGAGCAAATATTTCGTTATGATCGAAAGTGTTGGAGTCAGACTGAATTGCAAAAACATTAAAAATAAAATTTTACCTATACGGCCCACTAAGCAAACTCACTGGTGGCTTACTCCTCCCGTTGGAATGTACCGAGTTATCTACGGCTTTCGATACTTTCGGGGTGTCAGTCAACGATGGAACAAAATCTTTAGTTTTTTTTGCCTGAAAAAGCAAATAAATAAATTCACTCATATATCTCTAGCGAAACGTGGCAAAAGATTTATATTCTCCGTGTCTAGTTTCTATAATTTGTTCCGAAGAACTAGACTCTATTCATGTTAGTAATATATATTTTATAGTTTATATAGTATTCTATTTAAATGTTATTTCTATTTAGTTTCTACTACTATTACTAACTTAAAGGAATAAATTACCTCTTTATTAGGCTGTCTCGTCGTAGCTGTACCAGTCATCTCTATTTTGGAAATATTTTTAAAATCATTGTTGTCCGTTGAAGTTTGTATCGAATGCTTGATAGATGAAATTTCCTTTGACGTAATGAAATTATTGTTAAGAGCTTTGCTCTGTTCCAATATTTCTTTCGATATCCTTTCTATCAATTCTTCTTCGTAGTGTCTCGGCAGGTCGGTGTCGTGTTTCGGCGTCGACGTTAATATTTCCGGTTGTTTTACTCGGAATCTACTTAAATGAATGTTCACCTTTTCCTCGTTTATAATTTTAGGCTTGGCTTTCTCTCTTTCCACTTCTTCTATCCTCTGTTCAGCAGAGTAAATCGCGTTGTCGTCAATCGTTTGAGTTGCTATTTCTGTTTCTTTAACTTGATCAGATTCCTCTCTGGGAATTGCCTTGCTTCTGATGATCTTCTGAGATTCGATCAGCGTCCTTGCAAGCTGATTGTGAATTGCCTCTATGTTTTCTACGAGTCGGTGGACATTTTCCAGATCGGCGGTTTTCAGTCGCGGCTCTGGTAATTGCATCAAGCTGGTTTCATCGTGTGAATCGATCAGTGTGGACAGTTCCATACCTGAAACGATAATCACATAATTATCCTTAATTAATTATAAATTAAAGCTAATTATAAATTGAAACTAATATACCTCTTTGTTCATTTCGAACTTTTTCAATAAGATTCGTCAAGGAGATTATCCTCTCTGCGCAGATAGTTTGGAGATCTTCGTACTTTTGTAATATTTGCGGGCAATTTTTCAACGCGTAGCTACAAATTTCATCAAATTTAGCGTGCATTTGTTCACATTCTGGGTTATTGCATATACAAAATCCCAAAGAAGGTAGAACTTTCGAATGTAGATCGTTGCTCCTTCTCGACGACGGATGATCAGTTTGCTGACATTGAGACGTATCTATCGACGTTGAATAATCATTTCTAGTAGACGACAACGTATTATTATTGTCTGTTTGAACATCTATGAATGGATATCTGAGTAATTTTTTAATTCTCTCCAAATCAGGTATATTCGAAGGCATCCTCATGGTACGCGGCGATGGGGTTTCTGGTGTTGACACTGGACTAACGTCTCCCCTCAGGAGCCTTATACTTTCACTTGCTGAAGAATCCAACAGCTCGAGAATAGTGATGTTATTGCTCAAAGCTTCGAGTATGTCTTTGGGTTTCACTGGTGGTGGACTAGCGAACGAAGTTGACGTATCCGAAATGTCCTTTATTTTAATTCTTCTCGACCTGGATTGAGTCCATTGTTGCTTGCTCGTAGCTGGCTGTTCTTGAGTACCCGTTGAATAAACCTGAGTGCTTTGCGTGCTAACATCTATAGCGATTTCTGCAACCGGCGGTGGTTTCCTCTCCGTGCACGTTTCAACCTCTTTGGTAGGTGGCACATCTTCCGTACAAGTGTCCTTTTTCGGGAAAAATTTCGAATATTTCTTCGTGGGAGACGAAGGTTTGCATGGACGAGTCAAACATGATTTGTGACACATTTTTGTTTTCGTGACGTATTTCTTCTTTTTGAGCGTTACCTCCGGGCTTTCTTCGTCGTCGGTAACTTCGTTCGTTTCAGAACTTCTCGATTCGCTGCTATCTTCTTCTTGTCTAATAATCGTAACTTTTGGCTCGATTGGATAATGTTTGGCGATCGTTTCAACAACATCGTCAGTAACAGATTCCTTCCGCGGTGCCAATTCCACTTGCGTACCTTTATCTTGAACTTTATCTTTCGTCGCAGTTTGCACAGCAATTTCTACTTTTTTCGCAGGCGTGTCGTTTCCTTCCTTTGCCTTGTCCTTTTTGTCCTTCTCGTCGAAAGATGCATTTATTACTTTAATCTCTGGCGACAAAGGTTCTTGAACGAACACATCTTGGGCAGGTAATTGAGTCTGAACAGATTTATCTCTCTCGAACAAGGATTTTACAGATGCATTGAAGATATCATTTGGCAAATCCGCCCCGAATTCTTGTAACAACAGCCGTTTCTGTCTTTCAACCTTTTTCAACATATCTAATATTTGTTCCTCGCGCGAAGCTCCATCCTCCTCGCATTTATTTTGCGAAATTTTGCTGGGTTCTGTAGGTTGGCTGAGGCAACAGCAAGGTCCTTCCCAATCAGCACAGTCATCCATATTTTTGATGCGTTTCTTTGGTGCAAGGGTAATTGGTCTTTCTACAGGATACAATGCGCGTTGTTCCTCGCACACATTTAAAGATTCATCATCTAACAGCGTTTTTAATGCACGATTTAACTTCGTCTTGTGTTGCTCCCTCAAAATTTTTCTCCGTTCCGCTTGCACGTATGTGTCTCTCTACGTAAAAAAAGCGTTGTAATTAACGATAAAATTGGGAAAATTAAAACGCGACGAATTACCGGGTAACGTTCCACTTGACTGGCTTTCAATTTACGCTCGTCGCTCGCAAGTTGACCCAGATTCTGTATAAGTGTCCGATAATCCCGACGCACTTTCTCTCTTAATACAGCATCCACTCCGCGTTTCTTTGCGTTTTTTTGTCGCTCTTCTAGTACACGTGTCTCGGCAGTTTGCGCCCGTTCAATTACTTGAGCCAAATCCATTGCACTTGGCTACAGAGATAACTTCGATATGAAAATGAAAATTATTTAGATACTATTATTTATTACTAACCTCATTCCATGTATGGATTTTTTCGACTACGCCAGCTGGTTGATCGTACACGTTACTATGATGCTTTTTATGATCGTATAATTGTACTTTATCAGTAGCTGGACATTTAACATATTTCGGTGTTTTTATTTCTTTATTTACATATTGTTCACTGCTATCAGAAAAATATGATGAGTCGTCACTAAATGAACTAGGGCTTTCACTGTTAATAGAGTCCGAGGTCGTTTGTACATAATCATTTGGATTATACCTTAAACATCCAAAAACATTTGTTAAAAAGTCCCATTTTTTTTTAAGTTTAGTCTGAATACATACCTTGTTTTATCTTTTGTTGGAATACTTGTCGTTTCTTTCTTAGAGTTTTTACTATTGAACTCAGATTCAGTTGTATGCACAGTTTGTTTAGGCAATAGTTCTATAACTGAATTTGGAGTGGATTGTTGTTCTAGAATTGAATCATTTTCTGGAATTTCTTCCACTATTTTTGCTTTAGACTTTCTTGGAGATTTAACTGGAGAACGTATTTTAAAATCATTTTCTACAATCTACAAAAGAAATTTCAACTTACACATGCATGAATTCAATGTCAATTGTACAAAAATAACATACTTTTATATTGGTTTTTACTTTTCCAGGTGATTTTTTAGAAGTGTGTTTCTTTGTCTTCTTTTTAGTAGCTTTCTGCTGTTTGTTTCCTTCATCAGTTTCATTTTGAATAGAAATACATATAGTGTCTTCTTCAGGTACTGCTTTCTTGGAAAGATTTGCAATCATTGTAGATCTAAGATCCTCCATTTCTCTTACTAGATGCAGCCTTTCTTGATGTTGCTGTTGTGCAGCTTCCTTCTACACAAATTTTACTTAATCTTTCATAAATTTTATTCTAACGTGTTACACGAGTATTTGTAACAATCCTTCACAACTTAAAGAAAATTACAACACAATGAAAATGAGATATCTTACCTGCTGAGTATTTTTAATTTGCTTCATTGCCTCTTTTCCCCTTTTCAGTGCCGCTAATTGATTCTTCCTGTGTTGCTCGTCTATTAGTGCATCATGGTCAGGTTCTAATGCAGCAGATATATGTGCTTGGCCAATATCTGCCATGTCCTCTTGATACTTTTGTTGAACTTCCATAATTTTTCCATTGTATATCTGCCTCAGGCTCAATTTGTCATTACTCTCAAGCTTTTTAAGTTCCTCTTTGGCTATGCATTTCGTACGTTTTAAAAGTCTGTCTGATATTTCTTTTGATTGTTGTCGCACCTGTGCAAATTCCTTAAGTGATTTTCTTGGCCTTTCTATCATTAATACTTTATCTACTTTCAATACAATAAAATAGTTACTATAATGTTGCTTAATACAATGTTGTATGTTTAATATTTCATGCTTATATAAATTAGAAATTTATGAAACTACTTCAAGACAAAAAATGATACAAAACGTTATAAAATGTATAGAGTGTTTAGGGCTTAATACCCAAATTTTGTACAATCAAGTAGAAAACACTGCAGAAATATAAAGTCATTTAAAAGTCTGTTAAGACAATAAAATACAATGGACGAGATCTGGGGAGACATCAGAGGTTTGTTTCTTTCTCTTAATTATTTAATTTTTTAATAGAACTTTGCAAATGTTTGGTTATCAAACAAGAACACTCTGCGCACAATGTATACATCAATCAGTGAACTAAGATTGTCTTTGGTCTCATTGTTATTGTACTTGCATATTTTTAATTTGTCTTTCGACTATCATGTAATTTGTAGCATGTATGTATACCTGCTCCAGTCGTAACCTGCGTCGACGATCACGCTCGTTTTTCTTAATCTGATCTAAGTCCGATAATACCATTCTTCCTCTACGTATATTCAAACGATTCCCATTGACGGTAACATTAATGGACATATTTTATTCAAATAATATTATCTATTGTTCGAATAGATCTGGGATATAAAATGTTCCTTAACTCGAATTTAAAATGGTAGGAACGGCCATTCTCACATTCGACCAATCAACGGAATATCGCTAGTGACTTTTGTAAACTGTACATACAATTCAAAATCTCGTCGTGTACATATCTCGATCTTTGCACGAAACTTTTGTGCGTATAATTCAAACGTGAAGTTCGTCCGGGAAAACAAATGTCCAATTTTATTAATTCGTGCAAACGAAGTTGGTAACAGAATTTTTTTTGTAATGTAAATTAGCAAATTATGTTGCTAATATTAATGCTAATGAAATTGTTTCAACGACATTCGAATATTCTTCGAAAGGATATTTTGGAAGCTATTGGGAGAGGAAGCTTGCTTTACGAATTGAAAATATAAATTTCTAAAATTTATATTTATATATTTATTTAATATGCTTATCTTATTTATATTTTATAAAATGTTTAGAAATGTTAGATACAATTGGAACGTCGGAATAATATACTATTTGTTTTATTATTGTTTTGTTAATACCAGTTTCAGGATGTTTATATAAAATTCTGGTTCACTTATATACAAATCCATTTGAAGCAGCAGAAGCTGAAATTTTCCTAATTGTGATTGCATATTTTTTAATATTATTATTATTATATATTATTATAAGTAATAGTTAAATATCAAAATGCACAAATTGCCCTTTGAGCAGGGATCTCAATTGAAAATTGAAATTATTGTTTTATCACGAGATAAGCTACAATGACAATCCAAATTGGAAATTATTATATAGTTCACCAATTATTTTGATGAAAAATAGTGATAATGATGTTTTAAAACCAATTGATATTAGTATAATATCAATTTATATTTATACTATAGTATAATATAATAATAAAAATATATATATATTATATATTATATATTATTTATATATATATAATATATATATAAAAGTAGTAAAATAGTAAAAAGATATATATATATATATATATAATAGTAAAAAATTTAAATTATTTATATTATAGCATACTATAAATCTAGGGAAATTTAATTTCTTAAAACAGGGAAAAATACGCCTAGTGGAAGTTACTAAAGCGTCAGCCTTGTATCTTGTACAGTCGGTATTGTTACAAACAAGCAATATTCAGTGGCGACTACGTACATGCCCTGAGATATACACTTTATCATTCAAGTATCACATATCCTTTACTCTTCTTAGTGATGAATTCATTCAGGTAATCAACGTTTGTCTAAACAAATCACGAACCGACTCTGAAACTATCCGCCGAGGCAAAAGTCATCGTTTCATTTATAGCAACGGTGATGATTATGAAGTGAGAATAATCGCACCTTGAAGTGAAAACAAGTGAAAGAGGACAGGAGAAAGATATCTATGTTAACTGGCAAACATCTATCAATGCGTGTAGCGCATAATTCTGTAATATTCAGGCATTTCCCGACGACATTCGAGATCATCGCCACGAAGATTTATTTGATCGATACATGCGATGATTTGTCGTAAAACTGCCGCATTTATGCTTAGAGAGGAAGTCCAATGGTTGTAAAAGAAAAGAAAAAAAATATGTGTGTTTCTAAAAAAATACCAATAAGATATATTGAACAATGATTGCAATTCGATCACGATATGCAATTTTAGAAACGTATGGTAAGTACCTAGTGATCTATTTTGTTTAATCTCGATATCCGCAAGAGCGGATTTCGTACCTTGACGATGAGGTGCAACGTTTATCAAACTTTTGGCGAGTACTATTTTTACAATCGTCCGGAGCATGCAGCGCTTGAGAAAACACATTGGAAATTTAAGTTGCTAGTTGCTACAGCAGAGAGCAATAGATTGATGTCGATCTGCAAATTAAGATTTTTGACTCTCATAAGAGCTGCGAATAATCCATTTTGATTGCAGTACACGGAAATGGTGTACATCTTCGTTGCAAGTGTTTTTCAACGATTGCCGTACATTTACTCCTTGAGAGTATAAAGATAACAAAGAAAAAAAGAAAGGGAATGTGTAACCTTGTTAATTAATTTTTTTTCACTTACTATTTATCATATAAACGTAATTGAGTAATTAAGTTTCACATTTACTATTTATTATATTTGCGAAAATGTTTGTAATTGCACTAAAATTGAGTTTATATAAAATAAAAAACTATAATAAGACAAATGGCGACGTTTCTTCATAATGATATATTCGGTTTTGATTTCAAACTGTTTAAGTGATGAAAACATTATTTTTTGTACAAAAAGTAATACAGTATAGTCAACGCAATTAGATGATATTGTTTTAGTCCTATTTATATGTAAAATCACATAGTATGTAACATATATAATTATTGTATAATCATTGTGTATTTCAATAAGTACACAATTGTGAACATTACATTTTTGGGTAAATTGCTTTTAATTTTCTTCCTTGTATATATTCCAGATTAGAAGAATACATGGAATCAAAATGGCACGCAGACGTAAAAGTGAAATGAAATCATCTGTAAAGACATCACTTAAGTATGTACCTGTACGAAAATCTAGTAGACAAATAGCCAAGAAACAATTAGAAGAAAAAAAAGTTAATGGAGATGTTTTACAAATAACTTACCCAAACGACTCGGAAGATAGTAAAAGTACTGCTGAATATCAAAATCACATGCTTCCAAAAAAGAATCAAAATTCTTTAAGGAAGCATAACAGGCATAAAAACGTTTCTAATAGCAATGTACTTGTAATCAACGAAGAGTGTTCGTATTCCGCGACATCTCTGTATAAAAAGGATGCTAGTGAAAGTGATAGTCAAGATGGAATAGACATTATAGTTAATCAGTCTGATAAACTCAGTCCTGAAGATGTTCAGCAAGTAGTTGTTGGTAATCCTAATAAAGAAATTGTAACTGAATCTGATTCTGCCGAAACTGAAATATGGCCGGAAGATGTAATAGAAGAAACTATAATATGTGAAGAGATGGAGGTTAAAGAAGAAGTTAAAAATAGTGATTACAATTTAAAACAAAATGATAATGTAGTAGTAAAAGAAGTCTTAGTTGTAAACAATCCCACTTTAGAAACAAAAAATTTTGTAGAATATACTGTGATACAGAATGAAAATGGTACGGAAGCGATGTTAGTAGAATCTGATTCAAGAAACGCACCTAATAATGAATGTTACTACAATACAGAAAGAGATGCATGTAATTTACAGAAAACTAAAATGGAGAATTCCATGTCAGCCTTGTACATAGATGTGCCAATGACGTCTAACAACAGAAATGACAAATCATTTAATTTAGAAAAATCATATACTCATAGCAAAGGCATAATTAATGATCAAGCAGACTTATATACAAATAAAGATATGTATACAAGAAGATTGCAAGAATCTTTATCTAGAGATAATGTGTTTTGTAAAATAGATAACAAATTAGCAGATATGCAAATTAGTGAACCTTCAAAAGAAATAGAGAAGTTAGTTAATGATTTATCCAATATGGAAAACATAATGTCTCCATTACAAATTGCTGGTAATACCGAGAAGATAATACCAATGAGTATTGATGATGAAAGTAGTTCTTCAATATTGGATAAAATGGAACAATTGCATCAATCGAACAACTCTGCTGATAATATAGAAAAAACTGTTACAGAATTAAATAATGATTCCTGTAACGGCAAGGTAGAGTGTGAAAATCAGCATTTACTAAAATCAAAAGTATTATCAGATAAAAAAAATGGAAATCAACGAAAAACAGTAAATTTCCAGCAAATTAATGAGGAACTGTATGGTGACAATGAAGTGGACAGCAAAATTGACGGGGAAGATACAAAATTATCTAGTAGCAGTGATAATAGCAACGATACGCTATTATCTATGAACAATTGTAAATTGACAGAATTTGATACAAAATGTAATAATAACACAAATGATATTGATAAAAAGGTTGAATTCAGAAGTAGAAGTGGTAGCACTGACACAACAGGTTCAGAAAGCGGATCAAATAGTTCTGGCGTAAGGAGAAGTAGTAGAATTAGGTCAATTGGTTTAATGAAACAAAGGTATGTATCTTAATATGTAAATATACACGTCATATAAAATAATATAATCAAACAAATTAACTAAAATAAAAAAACTTTCTAATCGTATTAGTAAAAAAAATAAACATTGCGTTCGTACGATTGTAAAATATTTTAAAGCATTCCTTATTTTATATATTATACTGTTTTACAGGTCATGTGGTCGCGGATTAGTTACAAAACCTAATTTAGATAGTTCAAAAACAAATGTTCAGCAAGAACGAGAAAAAATAGGGAATAACGTCGTTTCAATTGCTCAAGAAATGAAAATAGATAATCCACCTGAATCTCAATTAGATAAAGAAAATAACGTCAATAAAACAGTGAACACGTTTGAGTCCCTTACATTGACAGCAGCAACTTGTAATACCACAGGCTATGATTCAGATTCCTCTAAACCTGTTAAAGTGAAATCTCGTTGGCGAAGATCAAGTGAACTTGAAATGGGTGGATCAAATACAGGAATTGTATCTACATCAGCAGTTGTATTTGGAAATATAACAGCGAATACCTCTGAATCTGGATCATGTTCAGCTGTTAAATCCACAAATGGAACTTCAACAGATATTAATACTTTAGATTCTATATCTGGGTTAATATCAATTACAAATATTCAATCTAATGCAGATATAGAGCAGACGAAAGAAGTAACGACGTCTGTGAACAATAACAATATCGTGCAAATCCCGAAAACTGTGGGTGCAAGAATTCCATTACCTATGGTTCCTGAAATAGAGGACAGAGAAATGGAAGAAAGGCTAAGTCAATTTGAATATTTACATGAAAATTTATATTTAACAGAAAGGTATGTAAATAAAATGATGTTCGCAAAATTCTTAACAATAATATTAACAATAATGATAATAATCTTTTAGATACACAAATAAAGAAACAAAGAGAATGGTGTGTGATTGCTTTTTAACAGAAGAAGAAATTGAAAGAGGCGAATTAGGTTGCGGAGAAGATTGTCTAAATAGACTTCTTATGATAGAGTGGTACGTAGTATGCATTCATAGATTTATAATTAAATGTAAAACACTAGTAGAAAAACATGTTTTGTATAATATGTTATATACTTTTTTAGTGGGCCTCGATGTGTAGTAGGTGATCGTTGCACGAATAAAAGGTTTCAAAACTGTGAATATGCAAAATGCGAAGTATTTAGAACGGAAAAAAAGGGATTTGGTTTACGAGCTGTAGTTGATTTATTGGCGTAAGTAAGTTTGTACGTAATTCTAACATAATAGAATTTTGTATTAATAAATGTTGTTTTTAAACACCAGAGGAGAATTTATAATGGAATATGTAGGTGAAGTGGTTGATCCAAAAGATTTTCGACGCAGAGCAAAAGAATATTCAAAAGACAAAAATAAACATTATTATTTTATGGCATTAAAGTCTGATCAAATCATAGACGCTACCATGAAAGGAAACGTTTCTCGATTTATAAATCATAGTTGCGATCCAAATTCTGAAACTCAAAAGGTAAGTACAGCTAGTAGAAATAAATTCAAGATTATGTGGAACTTTATCTTTATAATTGAAATTTGTACAGTGGACAGTGAATGGTGAATTGAGAATTGGCTTTTTTAATAGAAAATTTATAGCTGCTGGCGAAGAAATTACATTTGACTATCATTTTCAACGTTATGGGTAAGTATGATGGGTATGATGGGTGATATGTTTGATTACCATTTTGATATTGGACAAAAACATATTGTGCTAAATTTAATTGCAAAATTGCATTAGCAAAGAGGCACAGAAGTGTTTTTGTGAAGCACCCAATTGTCGCGGTTGGATCGGTGAAACACCGGAGGAAGAAAAAGAAAAGATTGAAAAGAAAGAAAATCGTGAAAAAGATATGAAGAAGAAGAAAGATGAAAAGAAACCAACTGATTATATGGAAGATGAGGATGTTAGTAATTTATGCAGTTATTGTTTCTGCTAATTTAAATATTTTCTTAATTATTCTGTCATTCGATTTGCTATTAATGTTATTTCAGTTGGAGGAAGAAATAGATAAACTGTGCTCAGGTGGCCTGAAAAATAGAGCTCATACATTAACATTAAGTAGATTAATGGTACGTAGCAGAGAATTAGAACATAGAACGCGACTTTTACGTCTCATACAAAGCGGGGAACAGCCATGTCGAAGATTATTTTTGGATTATCACGGTTTACGTTTGATTTGGAGTTATGTTATGGATATTTCCACTAATGATTCTGACGAAGCGCAACAGTTCCGTCTAGAAGTTTTAAAAACCCTAAATACACTTCCAATTCCTAATAAAACCATGTTGATGGATAGTAAAATTTACAACGTGGTAGAAAAATGGTCAAAACGATTGTATTTCTCTTTGAGCGGGGATTCTCCGGAAGATGATCAAGGAAAATTAAAGTCAAATAATGATGAATTACCAGTTAACTGTGACGGCAACGAAAAGAGAAACTCTTACTCATTGACTGCAGACACAGAGAAACAAGAAAATAATATTGAAATTACTGACATAAAATCTGATAATATAGATCAAAATCTTATTCCTGAGTTAGCTTTGAGTCTTTTAGCTGAATGGTCAAATTTAAAAGAAGTTTTCCGTATACCGAAAAAAGAAAGGATTGAACAAATGAAAGAACATGAGAGAGAAGCAGGTAATGACTTTAAATTATAATTATAATAATACAAGATCAATATAAAAATTAATCTACTTTTCTTTTTTTTTTTTTTTTTTTTAGATCGTGGCTATAGAGAGGAATTAGAAAAAGAAGAAAAAAGGGGAACATCATATGACAGGTATATAAGTTTATAAGTTGACGGATAATATACAATTAATAATTAAAATATAAATTGTTTTCAGGCATAGATCTGACAGATATGGAAGGAACGAAACGGAAAAACGTGGAGATAGAAGACGAGGGCGAGAATCTCCAGAATCTGAGCACACTCGAACAAAAGATAAGAGAATAGAGGAAAGGAGTAGCTTAGTTCCAATTCCACGAATGACAAAATACGAACGCCGACAATTATTTGCTTTGAAAGTAGCAAAGGAAGAAGAAGAGCGGCAACGTCGTCAACAGCAAGAATCGTGGCAAGATCATGAAACTAGATGTATAGCATTAGGCATAGACCCCCATACCACGGCCATGGTAGATCCACAAACGGGATATCCTGTCTTTTACAATCCGACAATTGGACAATGGCAACAGTATCCTACACAAGGTTTTATTTCATATACATATATTTTAAATATTAGTTGCATTTAATAATTTGACTTTTATAATAACAAACGATTTCCTCTAAAAATGTATGGCTTATCTTATTATCTAAAATTTTACAGATGGAGAAATGAATCAGCAATGCACTTCAGTATACGTAGGCGGACCACAGACAGTGTCCGGTCATGCACAATCCGGGATAGTATCGCAAAATGTTCTACCGTCATCAATTTCTTCTGAAATATCACCTGGCATGTCGAGTAACATACCTTCGGGTGTACCTCCGGTGGTGTACACGTTAAGTCAAACGCCTGTATTTAATCAAAGTACAACAGCTTATTCTTTACTATCCCATTGTCATCAACAATATCCTGAAGGACAACTACCGACAATTTCGAGTACTTTAGTTTCCAGTGGAACATCAGTTCCACTTCAAACCGAATCTCTTTACGAGCACATGGAGAAACAGTCGGACCAACAGTTTCCTGCAACGTTCAGACAACCGCAGCCCGAAGTACCTCCTATAGACTTACCACCAAAATGGAAAAGCGCGACTGATAGTAGAGGCAGGACTTACTATTATCATGTAAAAGAACGGATATCGCAATGGTTACCTCCTCCGCCAGATCATATAGGAGTTCAGCCAGATTCATCGTCGACCTCGGAATCCAGCGAAGAGTCTAGTTCATCGAACGAAGAAGACGAAGAGATTGACGAAGACAATAACGAAGAATCGAAAAATGAAGAGTTACATTTAGACAACACCTTGATAGAAAAGTCGTTGAATGTCTCTAAGCATAATGTAGCTAAAAAAAGTTCCGTTCATAATGTAACCGGAAGTTCATTAGCACTTGTGCCAGAAAGTAAGAAAAGAAGAGAGGGTTTGGTTCAAGAAAGAATTATCAGCGTATGTTGTATTTTATGCTTTTCTTTTTCCTATTACAGTTAGTACCTATAATTGTATTTACTATTACATGTTGTGCATTTTATAGCCACGTCGAGAAGAAGACCGTATGGATCACAAAACGCACAAGGGAATAAAGGAGAAATTACGGCGTCAGAAAGAAAGAGCTAAATTTAAAGAATACATTGAAAAAATACGAAGACATCGACGTAGCAACAAATCTAAATCGCATTCGCGGCATAGTTTAAACAAATTGCAATTAGCTTCGTCTGACTTATCCACAATGTCGGAAAGAAAGATTAAAGATACTTTTAGAATAAATATGGCAAACGTCATGGTACATTTTTTGAATCCGTATAGGAAAAACGATTGTAAACAAGGTAGAATAACAAATACGGAAGATTTTAAACATCTTGCTAGAAAGGTACGTTTATAGAAGAAAACTTATTTGGTTTTTAGATTATTATTATTGTTGTTGTTATTATTATTGTCTTATACAGTAGCATTAAATTTAATTTTTTCTATTTTAGCTTACACATTTTGTACTCGCGAAAGAATTGAAACATTGTAAAAGCGTTGATGAATTACAATGTAACGAAAATGTTAAACATAAAGCTAAAGATTTTGTACGTAAGTATATGAGTAAATTTGGCGCTGTTTACCAGAAAAGTACTGACGAAGATTAATTATCTAACTTATGATATCTAAAATTGTTATTTATTATACAACTTCTTCACTTTGAAAATTGTAATATATCTACTAAAAAAAATATATATATATATATATATATATCTAAGTATAATATGCCTGTATGTAGATATATATCTGTAATTACTATTGTTGTAATATAGATGAATTTGTACATGCTTCATAAACATTCTGGTAATTTAGCCACTAAGAAATTAGCAAATTTCTAATTTCACACATATTCAATGTATAAACTTTATATTTTCATTTCCTAGATAATAATACGTTGTCTTTAGAAAAATGCATTTTATGCTTGTTGTAATACGCATCTTGCATAATTATATTAAACATTGATTTTTTCTGTTTTGTTTTGTTTCTTATTTTTTTTTTTAATTGACATTGAACATTTTATTGCGAGGTAATCAATATTGAAATATTTAAATATTGTACATAACTATAAATTATAAAAGAATTTTTAACTATTTCATAAAAGTAAGTTGCAATTATTATCTTCTTAATATGTGTATAAAAAGCAAATGAAATTAAAAACAATAAATTTTGCATTTACGATCTTATTTTCTATATATGTATCTAAAATTTTATCTATTGTGATTTATATATAAAAACCGGCGAAACGAACGTATAATATCATAGATGAAGTATAGAATATATTTTGTCTGGTCTGTGATCAAATATTATTCTAAAATCAAAATTGATATCATTTCTGATCGCTAGAGGCGCTAGTGAATATTGCAAGTATATATATATATACATACTTGCACAATGTGTTCTAACATCATATGTAATTCCATCAAATTTTTACGAATAAATTGAACAAAATTCTTTAATAATTTTATCTTGTAAAAATGTAGTATACACATCTTTAATCATATTGATCACTTGTTCTATTAAAGTTCGAAGTGATTAATATGTTAAAAGTGAATGCGCAATAAAAAAAATTTGACGCACGAAATGCGAATTCACTAGAGATCAATGAGAATTCATCACGTTACGTGTAATGTAGAGCCTTTGCTTGAAATGAGAAGGCTTGCTTTGTTTATTTTGAAACAAAGTATCGTAACATATCGAGGAAAAAAGTGATTTTTCACGAACGATAGCGATTTTTAACGTGAAAACAGAACATTTGTCGAAGAATGGACATCTTGAAACCTGAGTTGGTTTGGGTAGATGGTCGATGCTACAGGGTATTAGATAATACTAAGCGTACAAATGATGTTTCTCCTTACTTTGAAGATAATAATTACCAGCTGGATGACAAAGATGCTGAGGATGAATGTTACGACAGCAATATAGAAATTGTACCATATGGATCAACAAAATTTAAACATGCATTTCACGTACCAAAGTATAAAAATTGTTTCCTTTTAAAACACACCGCACATATGCAATAAACTAGCAATATAATATTAATAATAATTATCAATATTTTAGAGTATTTTTCCCATTTATTATTGGAGCTAAACATGCTGTACGTAAGAGATTAGAAACTGAGACTAGAACAATAATACAAATACCAAAGTTTGGCCAAGATGGAGATATTGGTAAATATATTTCAAACTTTATGCAACTGAAGTGTAAAATTTTTGTTTCGTCGTATATTTATATATCTATATGTTAATAGTCATAATTGGCAACGACTGCAAAGGAATAATAAGTGCACGTCATAGAATTAATCTATTAATGGAGGCATCTAGGAAAAAGATAGAATTTACACATTTTTTATCGATACCTTTAAATGATGGTCATGTAATAATGAAATTTAATATGTTTAAAAACGAAGTATTGACAAATTCAGGAAAAACATCCAGAGGTGTGGATGAAACAATTTTTCAGACACCAAGTAAATTGCATCTTACCATTGGGGTAATGAAATTGCTTGATGACGTAGAAAGAAATCAAGCTGTAGAAGCTTTAAGTTATTGCAACGAGCATATTGTAAAGTAAAGAGAATAATATGAAAAGTATCTTTAGTTATTACAAGTTTGCTATTTTATATCATTTCTAAAAAAAATTGCAGGCCTACTATTGAAAAATATGGAAAAATTCCTATACTCTTACAAGGAACTGAAATAATGAATGATGATCCTGCTGAAGCAAAAGTTTTATATGCAAAGGTAGTTGGCGAGACTGGAGTCTTACAAAAAATGGTAGAGGAAATTGTAGATTATTACATCAAAATAGGTAGTGTATAATATTTGTCAATAAAACAATATAAGCATGCTGAGAATATCAGTAACTGAAACAATATGAAATGTATTAATAATAAAATATGTTGCTTAGGTTTAATAGATAGAAAATACCAGACTACTAAACTGCATCTAACCCTTATGAATACAAAATTTAAATTGACTAAAGAAGAAAAAAATGGTAAAAACTTCATAACATTTGATGCCACCGAAATAATGAAAGTAAATACATTTAATTATTTAAATTAAATTATGTACTAAAGTAAACTGTCTGTATATAGTTTTATAATTAAAAAATTGAAATTTTTTAGGCTCATGAAAATACAATCTTTGGGGAAGCTACATTAAAACAAATTCACATATCGCAACGTCATACAATTGGTAGTAATGGATACTACATAGCAACAGCAAAAATTAATCTACTTGAAGGTTTATAAATGATACATATCATTATTTAAACTTGCATATGCACTTATTTTGTAAAAATTATAAGATGGCGATTGCACGTATATAATTTGTTATATAGAAAAAACTTGATTTGAATATAAAATATTTTCTAAAAATATATTAGCACATCTTTCAAAGTTACTATCCTTTTTTTAAATCAAATTTTATATACTTTCGTTATTACATAATTCTTATTTTACTGAAGTATCCTATAAAGTAAATAATCTTGAATATAGTCCGTGATACTAATGCTCCATGATACTATACTTGCAATAAGTATGACAATTTGTAACTGATCATTTAAATTTGATTAGTATTTATGTTTACAGGTGAACTCGTCTAAAAACTTGAAAATTTTCCTATATAATTCAACTTTTAGATATATTTGCATATCATCAAAAATAATATAAGTCTGCTGAATTAAGTTCCTACATAATTTAATCTTTAGATACAAAAAATGTTCATGTACATGTGTATTCGGAAAAATTAATTTTTAAGTAAAAAAGCAAAAAAGTATGTTTATAGTAAGTATTCAAACTGTTTTAATAATCATAAGTATGCTAGAGATAATAATCCCAGTAATAACTTCAAAGCAATATAAATTACTAATAACTTTTTTATGTAGTTCAATACTTACCAATATTAGATTTATTAATATTGCTGGATAATAGTAGTTCATTTTTTTCTTGTCTATTTTATGTGTATAATTATGACAACTCTTTTATATGTTACAGTATGAAATGTGTGTTTGTGTCACATCAGCAATTAAAAATAATCCTATTGGACAAAGATATTTTTTAATTCATGTTTCTAACAAGAAGGGCCAGGTGCCATGAATTCAGATATATTAATGTAAGTTTTTAACTTTTCTTTTAAAGTTCTACCTATTCTTAACTTCTTACAGAGGTTCTACATAGAGAAAAGAATTATTAGAATGTTTAATTAGAAAATATTAGTACTTGCACTGAATTCCTGATACTTTTTATTTACTTTACTAATGTTCTACTTCAATTGACTGTCACAGGTTACCAGTGACTTATGAGACACAAAATGAGCTCAAAAATTTAATATTCATTTTCAAATTGCAATAATTCTTTTCTTCAGTCAATTAAAAAATAAAAAATTGGTATGATGTATAGAAACTTATTTTTTATTACATTAGTATTTTTTCAAGTGAAAAAATTTTTTTCTTTATTAATTTCCGATTAGTTTAATATTTTTAAAGAAATTACAAAGGTCATAAGAGTACAACGCGTTTGCATTTCTCTAGATCTTGAAGATTTAGAATGTTACTGTTTGTATTTTTTAAATACAAGAGAGCTTCATGTACAATATTTTTATACAAACTCGAAATAAAATATTTGTTTGAATGCTGTAATCTTTCTTATTTCACCTGATATTAATTTATCGCTTTAATAATCTTATGTTTTTTTATTTTTTGGGACGTGACACGTCACAATCGGATCAAGGACGCATGCGTAATAAGTATGATGCGACTATCATACGTCAAAATAGTAAAAACGAATCAAAATCATATGACAGTTTTTATCAAGTCACATACGCATAATGAAACTTAAGTTTTTGACTTTTATCATCGAAAAAAACTCTAACCTCTTCCCCCTTGCATGTAATATTTGATGCAAAATATTTATAAAGAAATTAGTCTTTAATTAATTACTAATTTATTAATTATATTTTATAACATATTTGTTGTAGATGCTCGAATTACTTTTACGTGTATATATATCTGTATACAAATAACGCATCTGTGTATCTACAAATAATTATCACAACTCTAATTTCGAGCACTTTTATTTCATTAAGAAAATAAATACAGTTCGTTTAATAAAATATAAATTTGCATAAAGTAACTTTTGATTAATTTATATATATAATCAGTATCTTTTATTTACACTTTCAATTACTTTTTTTTTTATCATTCTGTAAATTATTACAATTTTTAATACTACTAAATATTAATTGTTATTAACTATGACATATAATTAATTTCCGATATCAATTATTTTGATATTACTACATTTAACTGAAATATCTTTCTATATTGATAATGCTTCATTAATAATAAATTAAATAATTTGTTGCTGATTCTTTATTACTTTATTACTTTAATTTGTAGATTTGCAAGATACAATGTATACTACCTCTACTATGATACAATGTACACATGTTATTTTATATATAATATAATACATACTAATTAATAGCTAATTAACATTGATTTATTTAATTTTTTAGATTTATGAAAAATGCATGGAATCAAGAGATTATTAGTTTTCTGCACATTAACAACTATCTTACCAATTTTGCTTCTTGTAATACCATTGTATTTACGTCATAATTTCTATGCAAATGTAGCATATGCTGTAACGGATTCTGATATTTTGGAAATTACAGATGGTATTTCTACAATATTCTGCTCTGTAAGAATACTTTATATTGTAATTAAGTGTTAAATGCAATATTCTTTCTGTAACTGAAGCAATAGCATTTACATATTATATAGGCACATACTTTACAAATGAATAGAACATTCAATGCATTTCAAATGACACAAAAACCAGAAATAACTTCATACAAAAAACATACACGTCTTAAAAAAAGTATGATTTTACCAGATGATACACTAGAATACTGGGGATTCTATCTTCTAGAAGGATCAAGTGTGGCACTTTCTGTATGCTCAAGGTAATGCAATATTGTAATATTAATTAATATATTTAAATTAATATATAATTACATATTATTACTACATTTGCGTAGGTTCCCAGGTGCATCTATACTTGTTGTTAAAGGAGAACGTAATTTACGAACATGTGGAATGTTAGAGCATCACAATACACAAGTTGTAAAGAGTATATTTCTACCAGAGGCAAAAAACCAAGTTAAAGTAACATTTAAGTCAAATACAGAAAAAATTAATTTTAATAACAATATTGTACAAAACAATTACAATGATACATTAGATAACATTGAAGATAGATTGTTACACAATATTACTTTAAATAATACTGATCAGGATATTGCGAATCTCTATTCTCATTTGAAGGGCCATTCTGTGTCTAACATGGAAAATCTCGAAGATGAACCAAAAACATTACAGGATAAAAATATTCGATATTTTATAAACCCCGTGGAAAAGGAAACTACACATAGTATCAGAAAATTAAGGCACGCTAAAAAAAGGGAATATAATGAACAAATGAAAGAAATAAAAAGAAATATTGCAATGCAGCGAAAAAAAAGTACACAAAGAAATATCAGAAACAATTCTTATATTAAAAGAGATACAAATGATAAATACAGTTTAATACTAGAAAAATTGTTGAGAAGAAACTTGAGTTTAGAAGATAATAGAGATGATGTTAAAAATGAAATGAAAGCGCAATATGAAAAACCAAAAGAAAGAATCAAAAGAAATGAAGAAGTTGTTAATCCCACACATTTGCTTGATCAAGGTGTTAAACATGGTGGAAATGCAGGAAACATAACTGATGCTGATAATGATTCTTCTGCGTCCAGTTTTGAAAATGAATTATTTAAATGTTACGGAGGCTCAATTTTAATGGCTCAGGAATTTGCACCATCTGAGCAGTGCACTAATGTCACTTACTTATTGAATAGCAAACATATGCAGGCAGTACATAATATTGTAGAAGATGGTTATTATTATTATATCTTTTACAGTGACAATGATATTGTATCAAATGATATATATGCATTATTTGACATCTATAAACCTACTCTTCATTACGAGAATATAACAAAATCTTGTCTAAATCAAACAAGATGTAGCTTTTCGATTAAGATACTATCTTCTGACAGAGTAATTGTTGAAATACCAACTAAAGATGATTTTGAATATGAGATAGATGATGTTAATTTGCTTTTATCAATTTGTCATCCACGTATGGAAGTGTACATAATTTTTCCTGTTGCAGTATTACTCTTTATCCTTGCTTGTGCTTTCATGTAACATAGTTTATTACTTCTCCATATGTTGTGTATATATCATGAACATTGAATTTTGTTCAAATCACATATCGTTAAAAAACATATTCAATTGATAGAATAAAATATCAGTATATGTATTTATAGATACATATATAAATATCTGTAAATACATTATATATATGTGTGTGTGTGCACAATCAAGATATTAATCTTTTTATATGAAGAATTATGTAAAGTTTTTGTTACGACATTCTCTGCCGCATGGATCTCTTATCCTCCGTACTGAATATTCCATTCAATATGGGATATTTTCAAAACATAAAACAAATGACAGTATGTGCCATCAGTGGTTTGAATTAAAAGTCGCATAAAATAATACGATACTGAATGTATTGTAAAGTATTTTCATTTATAATTACGATAGATGTGACCTTTATATTATTAGATTTATTTTGTTAATTATTGTATTCAAAAGTATGTACTTTTATTAAAAATTTTCAACATTTTCATTGATGAATGTAGAAAATAAAATTTAATTTGTAGTATAATTTCATTAAAATACCTTAATAAATAATTAAAAAATCGTTTTTTATTTAATATATTTTATATACGCATATTGTTATATAATTATCATTTTTCAATCATTATTAAATATATTATTATAAAATTTGAATACATTTACTTGCTATTTTTATTATCAAAACTTACAATTATACATGTATCATTTTAATTATTTAAAATAGATAACAAAGCATGGACAAAATCTATGTTTTAATCATATATTATCATTATAATTAAAATGACTAAAAGCATAATTAAATAATATTATACGTTATATATAATATTATACGTTATTATACGTTATTATACGTTATTATACGTTATTTATTTATTATATTATACATTTCATACAATTTATGTTTCAACATAATAAGATATGATATGCAATTACAAACAAATACTTGAAATAAAAATGTACAAGCGTACAAGTACAGAATATTTATTGAAGAAAAAAAGAAAAATTAAAAATATGAAACTTAGAACAGTAATATATTCGTATTTGCCTCGCATGCCCCACTAAGGGATCGCGGAGGATTATGGGTAACTGACGTACTTCCCTTATGCGCAACAGACATTCGGAAAATCGCGTGGAATAACAGGAAAGGAATTGGATAAAAGCGTATATATCGACCACCTCTGAAAATTAATATCTCGAAACGTTCGAATTGTTCCGGGTTAGATTCTCGCGGTTTGAATCGCGAGAAGGAGGGTTAATCAAAAATTTGAAGGCCGCTTGCAGCGCCATTGTGCGGCACCCATAAGAATATTCCTTGTGACGCAATAGGAACTCGTCCTTTCCGTCGACCTACGGTGAGTGGAACATGTCGCATACGTCTGAGCGAAGGTAAGTTCGATTTTTTCACGCGTAAATTGATAAATATGCATGCTACATTGCGTTTCACGAATTTCTCGTGGACATCGCGCCTCCGTAAATCCGGCGGCGGCCGCGGCCGGACGTCGACACTTCACGATATAGTCTTAAAAAATAGTGCCGCAATCAGCGAATGCATGGGGACACGAGACTGACAACATGGCGTGCATTCGTTTTTGTCACATTGTTCGCGAAGATTATCGCCCAGTGTCCCTCGTCCGCCACCTCTCTCTGTTCTTATAACCTCTGTAATTGTTGTGTGATACGTAGCCGTGCGACGATCGTTTCGCGTGCAAACGGTGACTCTCTCAAGTTCCCGGGAATTATACTCGGTTGTTCCAGTGTGTGCAAGAACCTGCATGCTCTCACTGTGCTCTCATCGTGCAAACACGTTTATTACTTTGCGTTTGAAATTACGTAATGGAAAGAACAAATATTGCTCGGTAAGGCCTGGTGAAACGGTACGGCTTGAACGATGTCGAACGGTATCGCGCGATAATCATTCTCATTACATGTACGATCAGTTTAGTCGAGGCACATCTTGCTACGGGCATGCTTTCGCGTGAGTCACTGTCAACGCATCTATCAAGTCATCGATATCGTTCGCTTGATGACCTACCTTAAACACGCGTCTTCGTGCGTTTACTTATTCGCGAAATTGAAACGTTTTTTCAATGAGGAGTTTTTGTATTTGATAAAACGCCTTTCAACGTGCGGGATTAAAAAAACTGTGACGTTTCACCACTTCAAGGTCGCTGAAATTTAATATCATTTGTATCTTTTATTATTTCGAAACGAGCGTGTGATCGAACGAGGATCGAACTGTTCGGAAGAATTTAAGTTAATTTCTGCTACGGCAGAATTGAAAAATTGCAACAATCGTTTCACCGCTGTTGTAATGAAAGTTACAATTTGGTTACTTCAAGGCTAACTTTCGTTTTGCAATTGTGTTTCAGAAACGATGATCAATGGGCAGGAGATTCCAAAAATGGTCCTAGTGAGAGCGATCAACAGACATACGATGGCCCTCCTGGCATGGAGCCTGATGGGATCATTGAATCTAACTGGGATGTTGTAAGTTCCAAATAAAGTGAAGTCCTAAAGTGTTCCAATTGAGAAATTAAATATTAGAGTTGAAATAGTTTGATATTCTTAAAATGTGTGTTTTGCGATAATGACATTTGTTGCTGTACGTTCTTTGTTAATGGTAAACTAGGTCGTTGACAACTTTGATGAAATGAACCTGAAAGAAGAATTACTGCGTGGTATTTATGCTTATGGTTTTGAAAAACCATCTGCAATTCAACAGCGTGCCATTTTGCCATGTATAAGAGGACACGACGTAATTGCACAGGCACAATCAGGTGTGAAAATTGAAATAGTTTATACTTTACCGTAAAAGCGACAGAATTTAGTTTCTAATTTCTGGAATGTTTGATAGGAACTGGCAAGACTGCTACATTTTCAATTTCTATTTTACAACAAATTGATACTAGTATCAAGGAATGCCAAGCTTTGATTCTAGCTCCAACAAGGGAACTTGCTCAACAAGTAAGTAATAAAATAATTATAAACAAAATTTCTGAAAACCTAGAGAGAATTAAAATTTGAAAGTCAAAGTTGTAGACCAGAATTATAAACAAAATTTATATTAACGATTGACAGTGTACAATGATTATAAGATTTTTATCTTGTGTTTATCTAATTTAAAAAAATTCTCCGTTTTTCTTTAGATCCAAAAAGTTGTTATTGCTTTGGGAGATTTTATGCATGCAGAATGTCATGCATGCATTGGAGGTACCAATGTACGCGAAGATATGCGAAAATTAGATCAAGGTGTTCACATAGTAGTTGGTACACCTGGTAGAGTTTATGACATGATTAGTCGACGGGCATTACGAGCCAGTAGCATCAAACTGTTTGTGTTAGATGAAGCGGACGAAATGCTCTCTCGTGGTTTTAAGGATCAGATTCATGATGTATTTAAACTATTACCTCATGAAGTACAGGTACGTCAAAATTCTTTAATTATTAAGATATTTTCTTTTTTTGTAAATTTTAATTTAATTTCTAATATTTTTATATAAAAATTCGACTAATGCAACAAATTGTTATTTTTCAGGTTATATTATTGTCTGCAACCATGCCGACAGATGTATTAGATGTGTCTACATGCTTCATGCGAAATCCAATTCGCATCTTAGTTAAAAAGGAAGAACTTACACTAGAGGGTATTAAACAATTCTTCATCTACGTTGAACGTGAAGAATGGAAGTTTGAAACTCTTTGTGATTTATACGATACATTGAGTATCACTCAGGCAGTTATCTTCTGTAACACGCGGCGTAAAGTAGATTGGTTAACGGAGAGTATGCGCACCCGTGATTTCACAGTCTCTGCTATGCACGGAGACATGGAACAAAAGGAGCGAGATCTCATTATGAGGCAGTTCAGAACTGGTTCGTCTCGTGTCCTCATCACAACTGATCTTTTAGCACGTGGTATTGATGTCCAACAGGTGTCCCTTGTCATCAATTATGATTTACCTTCCAATCGTGAAAATTATATCCACAGGTAAATTACACATGTTTATACATATTATATATTGTGTCGTGTACATTTTTTAATTATTTGATTAGGAATTAACATTTAAATCTTTAAAGTGTGCAACATAAAAACTGAAATTGAAATCGTCATGCATGGAAATTGTATTACAGAATCGGTCGAGGTGGTCGTTTTGGCCGGAAGGGAGTGGCGATTAACTTGGTAACAGACGACGACAAACGGACCTTAAAAGATATTGAACAATTCTACAATACTAGTATTGAAGAAATGCCAATGAATGTCGCAGATTTGATTTAAATCTGACTATTGGCTATAATTCATTATAATTAAAAAAAAAATAATAAAAGTAAGTGAAATACGGAGCTCTCAGCTGATCTCTCATGGTGTGTGAGTATATATAGAGTGAGTTGGTGAACTATAATCGCTTATGTAAACGCGATCTACTGAAATATTCCAAACGTTCTCGTCTCAATTTCATTTTATAACAGTAGATTACAGAAATAGTTATCCGTTACGCTAGACAAAAATTAGTACTACTATATTATAATTATTACAATTATCACTACGGATACTACTATATTGCTATTCCTACCACTATTGCTCTATTAACTATTATTACTGGTATATACTCTTGCGCTATTTTCTTCTCTTGTTCAATATTTATTACTACTATTTCTCCCCGCTATTATTCTCCTATTCTCTACTGTATTAATATATACCCCTGTTATTATTATCACTATAAATATCGGGATTGCTGCAGTTTTTATTACGAATTAGTAGTGTTGTCGCATCGATAAAAACAACCATTGCGACCACTACTACCGTGAGACGGAAAAAGAGAGAAACGAAATTGGGAAGTGAGGCAATTCAGTGAATTTCGGTTGTTCTTTTACCTTTCTGCTGTTCCAAGTCACAGGGATAATCTTACATTTTACGTAAAAATGCACCTACAATCATCTTGTCCAACTTATCCGAATTCTGTTATGAGTTTCAAGTCTTTTATCTTGAATCATTTTATTTCGTCTTCTTTCTTATATATTTCTAATTGGATGATTCACTCCATGTTCTGTAGTCCCTCGTCGACACTTTTACCACCGCGGTTACAACGTGTTTGTCTAGGCAGAGGTTTAGTTGGGTATTGGAAAGGGTACTTTAATCACAAGCGTTGTCGAAGGAGATGTACATTCGGACCTTAGATGATACGAATTTTTTGTATGTCCCAAATCCTAAGTACATACCTTCATTAAGAAATAAAGTGTTTGACCTTTTAATTGTGGTTTTTGTTATTGCATTCACTGTTATGCTCGAATACTTTAAAAAAAGAACATAAATTTCATTTTACAATGGAAAATCCAAATGAAAAATAATTAAAAAAAAAAAGAAAGAAAGAAAAGGAACCCGCATATAAAGTTATAATAAATCTCATCACCAGATCATATCGAGAACAAGTTTTACAAAATTGTACGTATAATCGGAAAAGTTCTCACAGTTTTTATTTGTATTTGCAGGCAATTTTGAGCGGTCCAGAAATGAGGGAGATATTTTTGGAAATAAAGACCAAATTTCGTGATTCAATATAGAAGTTTCGTAAATCGATTACCTCTCTAATTTCCTGCCCTTTGCAGGTTATTGAACAACATAATATAAATGTCGAATTATTATTTATACATATACGTTTGCATTATTTATTTTTAATGATTATAGAAGCCAGATTTTTACACTGATCATTTTATATCTTGTCAATAAAAAAGCATATGAAAATACTTTCCATTCATTAGTTGTGTACTTGTGTGCTTTGTTGGGAATAAAATTTTAATGTTTCGTACATTGTGAGAACTTTTATATATACATATACATACATACATACATACATACATACATATATATATATATATATATATATATATATATATATATATCTCCGTGAAAGAAAATGTGTTCTGAATAAATGTCCGATTATTCAAGCACAGTCTCATTTTGTAACATTGGTAATAGTTTTCGAAAGTTGGAGTAATTTCATGTAATTTTTTTCCATTTCGACATTTAATATTATTAAAACAATTAAAAATTTTTTCTTCCTACGTGTACACAATTGGAAACTGCTCCGAATTTCCGAAAACTGTTCATTATTAAATTTTGTAAATATTACAAATAATTTTTTTTTGAATGATGGACTATTGTGAGTTTTACTTGTATTATACAAAAAGCAATATGGTGACAATTGGACTTTTAAAATCAACGTAATAAATGTGGATGTCGTTCACATACAACTTGTCGCATTACTATTTTCACTTGTCTACATTTATTTTAAAAGTACTTGTTTGCTTTATGTTAAGCGGATAATTAAAACACTGTGTTAAGGTCATAGTGAAGTTTCGCGACGATCGTAAGTTCTCGATGTACCATATAATAGATTGGGTAATCTAGGAATCATAAAATCCATTTTCATTTCAACACAATTATTTACTTTCTTAACTCTATTTAATCAAACGATATATAACACTATGTATGTAACAACAAATAATCGATACGACTGTATTGTATTGGCATAAGATAATAATTAAAATGAAGCCTGAAATATATTCGAGCCCGTTACTTCAGTAAATTCAACATTAGGAATTTGCTTTTAAATGTTAATAAATAACCGACTGAATGTTTATCATTATTTGGTGTATAATTTTATAAATTATTGAAATTTCTCACATGTCCCAACGACGTGTATTTCTCAAAAAAAAAGTTCCTCCTTTGATTGTAGACGATTGTTTAAAAAAGAGAAGAGTTGATTATGAATTTTCATTTTACTTTCCAATGAATCGAATTTATGATACATCTATTATTTACAGGTGAAGAAAGTCGAAAATCAAAAAGTACGAGTAATAAATTCTAACTTTTTTTCCGCTAGAAAACGTGAACCAAAAATTTTTTAATTCAAAAATGACTCGTAAGTACGTATATCATAAACCTTGTTTATTGATAACAAACATCAGATGTTTAATATATTTTTGAGATTAATGAGATTTAGGCATTAGTCACTGAATGTTTAAGAAAGTGTATCAAGACGATTAATTTATTAAAGATTATTTAATAACACCCTCATTCATTTGAACGAACTTTTATTCATTCAATTTTAATTATATCTTTTCTCCCAAAAAATATGAAAGCATTGAGTAATAAGTTACTTAAATTTTTACAACTTGTTTTCAATAACATTAATATATCAATTTTCGATTGACTATGATATACAAATATCACAGTCAATGGAAAATTACTAAATACATAAGTACTGATAAAAACTCCAATTAGCAATTGAATAGTTGTACATACGTGAACGTATATTCAGAAATACACGTAATTACTATGAATATATGCTACAAAATTTTGAAGTAATCGTTCATTAACAGAATTTCGAAATGAATTTTAATTCATTTAATACAAGCTCCATGTGAAAATTAGCGTTTGTAATTACTTGTAACGCAATGTTGAATACATATTTGAATACATTTGAATGCATAATGCATCTATGTAATTACCGTACTTGAATTTAGTACAATGATAACACGATAGTTCGCGCCAATGATTGGTAACGCTTTGGGTAGTATTTCTGTAGTATCTTAGAAGTGGGGAAGACTTGTGAACTTATATAAAACAATTACTTATCGCATAGTGAACTTTGTGAATTGTGTTCGTTCGCGATTTAATCTTCTAGGTTACACGTATGTTACACATTGTTTATTAATCGAGACTATTGCAGCTGTGCAGCATCCCCAACTGGCTGAGATAGTGAGCATAAAATTCACGTAAAATTTCGACGGGGATCAGTTTTTTCTTTTTCTTTTTAATGAACCTATTTATAGTTAAGTTTGCAAATCGAGCATAAAGAAATTCCGTCGTTTTTCGTAAATTACGCAGTAGCACGATAGTAGTAGCAGATGGTTTTTATACGACTCTCTGTATGTTTACATTTTGTCTGAAGTATAATACGTGCTGAAACGAGAAAATTATTTTCTATTCCCAAAGAAACCGAAAGACCAAGCATGTCTGCATCACCGATTGCAAGGCAAACCACTCAAAGCCAAAACATACCTTCGAAACGAGTTGTTATTAACGATCCCAGTCAGTTGCCAGTTGATTATTCATCCACTCCTGGTGGAACGCTTTTTTCAACTACGCCCGGAGGTTAGTATTTTTTTTTTTTCTTTCAAGTTATTGTTTCCATGTACTTATGCCCATGTTGCTATTAAGCATAATTTATCGTATTATTACAAGTACTTTGATACATTTTAAGTTCATGAAATTGTAAAATTTAACATGGCGAGAATTTTTCATAAATGAAAAAAGAAAAAAGTTGTTTTCCTCTATAAGACGAGAATATTTTTGAAATACATGTTACCGAGGTCGACAACTTTTGTTCGAAATAAAAATATAGAATAACAAGGTTAAGATAATAAATTGTTAAGTAGAAAAGATGTCACATAGAGATGGATCGTTGAATCTTGAAAAGATTTTTTAAAAGATTAAATTAATAAAAGATATGTCTCAGTGATTTTGATTAAATATAATCATTGTAAACGATGAACATTATTTTGATTGTCGATAATTATTATTGATGGCAGCAATATTTTTTTTTTATTATTTGTTTTTTTACTAATTTGTTTGGTTACTTTTAATTATGAATTATTGTCAATTTTTAATAATATCAATTGATAATTAACATCTATATATGTAATGTTCAATTGTAAAATTGATTAAACACTGAACCGATGATCGACGATAATAAGAAAAGAAATTGTCATCATTTTAATATTGCTAGTAACCAAAAGAGTTATCTGTTATTGGTAAGCATAATTACTTAAATCAAAATACTAATTCTTCATTAGACATCATTAATAAATATAATCTTTAATGTAAATTTTTTTCTAGTAATCATTGATTCGTCGATCAACAGGGTTTGATCTATTTTCTAGTAACACATTTTACATAAAGTTATATGTAAAATTATAATATATACATATCGATACACGTGTATATAATTTTATTAAACGTTAAATTATGTAAACTTTATAATCATTCTATTAGTTGTCATTTTTGTAAAGTATTAATTACATATCATTTATTATGCTTTAGTAACATTTTAGGATTTTATTTCTAAGAGGTTGACAGATTCTTTTCTAATTCAATACATATTTCGTTGTAATTAAATTTCAATCCCTGTTGTTAATTAAATTTGCTCGTGATAAATTAAATATAAAGAAAATCTTTAAAAGGTAAATTTTTTATCAGTAAAATTAAAAAATCATTTTTTTCTTAGGTACACGTATCGTATATGAGCGTGATTTCTTGATGAACTTACGAAATTCTCCAATATCGCGAACACCGCCGCGAAATATGCCATCCATACCAGGAGAATTATTAAAAAACACACTGCAAAATTTTTCAACATCGGCGAAGAATCAAATTAATAAAGGTTGCTTTTGTTCAGTTATTGAAATTCTTTCAGTTCTATATAAAATGTATTTTTACATGGAATTTTAATTGCACATTTAATTTAATTACTTTATTAGATTAAGCCAACACGTATGATATTAATATTTTTGATTAATATGTTATAGATACTCCGGTAATTGAAGAATCTGCAGAACAATTTGAAATGGACATGTAAGAAATTGTAATTACAATATACATTTACAATATATTCATGTTGTGCCAGCCATTGTAACGAATATTAACAATATATCATTTTTATATAAGTATATACCATCAGGGGCCTTATAAACGTAATAAGTGTTTATATAATTCAGCAATATTCAATATAAAAGTTATATTGATTCATTGCATTATCATCTTGTATGATTAATAAAGGTAAGAAAAAATTTAAATCAGCATATTTACACTATTGAACATATTACTTTATAATATTTGTATACAATGAATAAATGATATTTTAATAATAAATTTTGGCAATTTTGTTATTCATAAATCAGTGATAAGATTAGGGAAGTATTTCAATTTATAGGGATCTCTTTATTTTATGTAAATTAAGTAATTGATTTTTCTTTTAGTACTAAAATAAATAAAAATAAACAAAAAATTTTCAATTTTCAATAATTATTTTATTAAAACAAAAATACAAAATTTAATACATTTATACATTTATTCTTTAATTTTTACTTTACTTAACTTTACTTAACCTTTAAAAAACTAACATTTTTTTTATAAAATTAGTAGTTTTTTTTTAAATTTATTATACTATTATAATACATTTTGTACAAGATTTGTATAGAATCCCAGAAAAGGAGTTTATAAATAGATTTATAAAAAGATTTTAATACAGCAATAAAATCTCAATAATAAAAAAGATTTTACATTTCACATTCAATCACATTTGTAAAAATTTATGCTACATTTGTACAACTATCATACTTGTGTCACGTTAATTCAATATTGTTCTACAATTTAATATTTGTCACGTTATTGAAGTTTCCTGAATTCACATTCCAAATTTGGGACAATCTACTTAAGATAACTTTTGCCACATTAACTTTGGTTCCATTATCGTCATAATCATTATAGTAAATTAATTCGCATAAATCTGCACATTCTGCGTCATTACTTATCAATTCCTTTAATTTTTCATAAAATTTCAGTATTATTTCTTTGGCATATGTTTTGTAAACATTTGTTTCATTGTGAGCATGTTTCTGAACTTCGTGGAAAGTTAACAGAGGTGTTGCTCCTTCGACCACTATGTATAAAGGCGTGGTCTTCAATCTTTGACCATTCGGATAAATTTTATACACGGTATTATGATACGTTCTTTTCTTAATACCTGCTCGATTGCGTTCTTCTTCCTCTGAATTCATTGCACCTTCCATCCACTGATACGAAGCTTCTTTCAGATCTGGTGGAATGTACGATGACGAGGGAATCAAAATAAATAACTTGTGAATACTTATTTTTATATTATGATTGTCCTCAATATTTTCTAACTTTTCAACAAGTCCTTTGTTCAGAGAGCCTGTTGAAGGAAGTATTATCCTCAAATATCCGTAATAATAACTGTAGGCCATAGCAGAGCCATAGTCTAAACCTTGCATCGAATTAATATTCAAAGTGTTTTCTTGTTTTATTTCATCCAAGTGCGCAGTCTTTGACAATACGTATGAAATTATTACGCACATGGTACACGAGATTACATTGAACTTTTGTAGGTAGTCATAACCATATTGACATTTATATACAGTCATTAGGATAAAGATTATTAAAGCAATGTTATAAATTAACGCATTGACGTCAAATTTCAAATCGCTGTTCTTTGTGATTGCGTTATTGAAACTCAAAATGTACTGAATTGAGCCAGTTATAATCTCGAAGATTACTAAATAAAACAGTATGACAAAGACATAATTTAGCAGAATGGGAGTGTTCTCTTTTATTATTTCAAAGTACATTCCCACCGCAATACACAAAATAATGCAACTGATTAGAAAGAACTTTATAACTTCTTCCATATTAAAACTCTTGACACTTGCTTTTGTAAATCTTCAACACAAAGTACATAATAATACTTGTACCAACTCGTGAAAGTTGTTACTTGTTCATTTTATCTGCTGCCACCAAAAAAAAAAGGAGAGATTAGAAAATTTGAAAATTTTTGAAATGAATGAACTTGAAACATTCGTGCGTGACCACGGTATCAAACGTAACAGTGGTGCAAAAGAGGAGACAGACAGAGACGAGACGGGGGAGGCAGAAAGAGGATGAGAAAGATAGTTCGCGTATCGGCGGGTCAGAGCGCTGTTAACAACGTAAGTGAAACAAGTCGATTGCCCCGTGGTACAATCGAAACCATGCACGATCGATAAAGCCTATAATCCGCGAAGCGTTTTCTGCGAGAGAAAGAGAAAGAGAGAGAGAGAGAGAGAGAGAGAGAGAGAGAGAGAGAGAGAGAGAGAGAGAGAAAAGAAACGAAGAATTACACGGACGGCGCGCTGCCCCATGCGTATTTGTTTGCCTGTGCGAGGACGCGAGCGGAAGCGTGTAAGTCGGCCGCGAGTGCATCGGCGGGACGAAATATCCTGGCAGGTGATCCCTGCATGCTGATTAGCGCCATATCCTACAATGGACCAATCAGCTGCTTGGTAAACCGCCGTGAAACCTCGAATCTGTCCGCAGACGAATGACAACAAAAGAGACTGATAGAAGTCGCGCGCGCGAGACAGTGGATTTTTTTCGCGACTCCGCCGTGAAGATTTGCGGTTTTTTCCATTTTGTTGCACGCCGCGAGTAACGTCGGTACGCCCGTGTCGGTGAAAGTGCGCCGGGGGAATATGAAGAGAAGAAATGTCGAGTGCGGCAAGCTTCGGAGGCCCTTGAAACGCAACAAGCTCACCGAGGGAATCTACGGAAGGTAAAATCCTACGTCGCCGCCATATGTCGTCGCGTTTCGTGCGGCCAGTTTTAAAAATAACCAAAAACACCCGACCGGTCGCCGCCACCGATACTCTACGGTAGCCACCGGCCGGGAACTGTTGCCGATTTTCGACCGATGGCCAGCGAGCTGCACGAGACCGAGCCCCCCCGTGTGCGACCGCGTCGTGTCAACCAGCACGTCCGTCGCTTTCCAGAAGCTACGTGACTATCAAACTGACGTTTCGTCGAAACCTTTCAACCACGCGTTTCGGCTTTTTCGCAAAAAATGTTTTCGCTCGTACACTCGCCCCCTTTCGCCTTGTACCCACGGATTTTTTTTCAAACGACGCGACACGACCGAGCGATCCTTCCCCAATCTTGGTTCAGTTTGACGAATTTTCAGTTTATTCTCTTTTCAACTATATCAACTATATTGTTGGCTTACATCATGCCAATTACATAATTCGAATTTGTTATTTATTGGTATCAGAGCCGTCTGCTTTGTTATTGCAGTGTTTGCTTTTCTCTTTTCCTTTCTCTTTTTTTTTTTGTTTTGTTTATTTTCATAGTAGTAGTTTCACTGTTACTACAGCTCTTTCACTGTTCCAAAGATTCAATTATGTGTATAAATGGTGAAATTTTTTGGGTTTCAGTACTTTACTTTATCTGAAATTTTTCCTGCTATGGGCCATGGTAATTTTGGCAGACTTCATTTTAGAATTCCGATTTGAATTTTTGTGGCCGTTCTGGCTACTTCTTAGAAGCGTTTACGATTCTTTTAAATACCAAGGCTTGGTAAGTAACACATTGTTTTGAAAGCATGTACGTTTATCATCGTTGTAGTTTTTGACTAACATAAACTATTATATTTTTCAGGCCTTCTCTGTATTTTTTATTTGTATCGCTCTTACGTCAGATATGATTTGTTTCTTTTTCATACCAGTACATTGGTTGTTTTTTGCTGCCAGCACTTATGTTTGGGTGCAATATGTTTGGCACACAGGTAAATATAAATATTTCATCTTGATAACACTTGAATTAATTTAATTCTGACTGAGACTAATATAATCACTATTGTACAGATAAAGGTGTGTGCTTACCAACTGTGATGTTATGGTTACTATTTCTATACATAGAAGCAGCGGTTCGATTAAGAGATTTGAGACACATGCCCTTTCATTTAGATCTCTGTCGACCATTCGCAGCGCACTGGTATATACTTTCATTTAATTGTACTCTTCTTTCGTTTATAATTGAAAGAACATCAAGCTCAGAAACTTAGAAATAATATCAAAAAAAGTAATGTTAAAAATAATTAAAAGTATCATTTTCTTTCAGCATTGGTTATCCCGTAGTTACGTTAGGTTTTGGCTTTAAGAGCTACATTGGCTACAGAATGAGACAGGTAAATCTGCGACAAGTATAATAACTGTTTTTAGGGATTTTTATTATATGAATCTTCTTTTCTTTGCCAGAGAAAGCAAAAAGATGTAGCAAAAGAGAATGAATTCTATCTACAACTATTGCAGCAAGCACTGCCTCTAGAGCAACAAACCTCTACTATGATACAACCAATACAAGTTCAATCACAAACGCATATTACAACACTAGAACAGCATGTTAAATCACAAAATAATAAATTAAATTCGCAGTGCAATCCAAGTCCTGAGAAAAGTAGAGGTAGTTTGTATTTATTTTCAACTTTCTATGTATACATAGAAACAAAATGTGATATAATTTAATAATAAAATGTATTGTAGGAAACAGTAATAATTCTGTAGAAACAGGTGTACAAAATGGTAGTTTACATATAGGTACACAAATTACATCAACAAACCAAAATGTAACGACAAAAAATAATCATAGAAAGTCCTTAGATAAAGGCGAAAAGCAAGAAGAGCAACACAATAAACATAATGTAACGAATGTATCACAATCTGATAAAAATGATAAAAGATTTATACATACAAATGGCAATACTGTTAATCACAGTGATATGCAGTTCATCGAAAGAGTTGGGTGAGTAACTGGAGTCGTTGTGTCTGTCAGTAAAACGTGATACAAAAACTAGAAATGATATTTCAGTTTAAAATTTGCTAAAAATAATTTGAAGTTGATATTAAAGTAGCATAATCACTTATTACAATAGTATAAGCATTTATAAAACAAACTTTGTGATAAATAATTAATTGATTTACTTATTGTCATATCTTGAATATGTTTTATCTATGTGATATAATGTTAACTGAAAATTACAGATCTGTGAATGATTTTGATGCAAATGAAGTAGAAAAAGACAAATTTATTAAGGGTACAAATTGTGGGCATACTGCAGTAAAATCACAGACTAATGGTTCTGTAACAGGAAAATGGAACAATATAAAAGAAAATCGGGAATCGTCATCCACAGTCAATACTCAACGTGAACGAAAAGCACGTCAGGTGAAAGCCACAGTTGATAATATAACTGAACAGCAAAAGCAGCAAGACGAATATTGTCAAAGGTATGTTATTTACATCAATTAGTGAATCGCCAAAAATCTTAGTTTAATAATATTATATATATTGATTGAGGCATAATGATGTTGTTGTATACATTTATATTCATCTTCTTCAACAATTTTTATAACTTTTTAAAAATGTAACTATTATTTCTATTTAAAATCGAAAAATATACAATTTTGTATTATCAGGTTTTTCTTTAGTGTAATATAATATCATTTAAATAGGTTACTGATGTGTCGCAGGCTCGAAGCTGACATAAAACGCCTGAAATCAGATTTACAATCCAGTCGACAACTGGAACAAGAACTTCGTTCCCAGATTAGTTCCCTACAAAATGGAGAACGTCAAGCTAAGGGTGATATACAACAACTTCAGCACGATAATGATCAATTACAAAGCAAGTACGTATACACAACGTCATTGCTATATTATTAAAATTAGTTCGTTTAAAACATTTTCTTTCTATTTATATTTATTATATTTTATATTTTTCCTTTATTTCCTCCTTCCAATATATAAGCAGATATTCTTGCACTATTAAAATATATTTTCATTTTAAACAGGTTACACGGATTAGTAACAGCTCGTCAATTAGACAAACAAACAATGTCCTCGTTGGAAAAACGAATCGCAGAAGAGCGGAAACAGCGCACTGCTTGCGAAGCATCTTTGGTTTCCGAGAGGCGAGCACGACGAGCTGCTGAAGAAGCACGATCTGCAATTCCGCCTCCACCTCCGCCACTTATTAGACAAGAATGTACAGATACTTGTAAAAGTCGTAGGACACAAATGGAACAAGATCTCAAAAATTTGCGCCGAGAACTTAAAACGAAAGAAGATAGGTAAGGGTATTAAAATAATAAGAAAATTTCTAATATAAATACAATTTAAAATTTACGTGTTGGAAGTTATGACATAAAAGTTGTCTGTACAAAACTAGGTAATAACTTAAAATAGCAAATGCATGTGTCAATAAGTAAATGCATATTTGTAACATTACAAATCAATATTATAAATACACAAATAATTATACGTCGATCATATATTCAATATTTCATTAGAACATAAATAGCTGAGATTAAATTTGACTTTCAATATGTCAACAATTAATCATTTTTTGTATCATAAATTCGCTAATCTTCTTATTTCTTCCTAGGTGCAGCACATTAGAAAAAGATATAACGCGTTGCAAGGAAAATCACAAAGAGTCTGAAATTTTACTCAGTGCATTGAATGCGCTACAAGATAAAACAGCGCATTTAGAAGACAGTCTAAGTGCAGAAACGCGTATAAAACTCGATTTATTTTCTGCACTTGGTGAAGCCAAACGACAATTAGAGATCAGAGAAAGTAAGTAGAATTCTTTTTATAATTATTAATCTTAACACTTTTGATAGTTATGAAAATATATAGACTTAAATTTTGGATCAAAATATCAATTTTTCAAACATATTTTTACATGAATATCTTTAAGATATATTGAATTGCAATATACTTAATATCGCGTATTTTTTATGTGTTGAATCAGGTTTAATTAGATCTCAAGAAAAGGAAATTGAAATGTTGAAAGCAAAAATAGCCCAAGATTTAGCTGTGATGCCACAAGACACGTTTGGACCTGCGCCAACCTGTGCGACATCTAAACTTCGGTTAAATAATGAAGTACGAGTTGCAGGTACAAAAATACGTTCAAATGAAAGTCCTTGTCCAGGGTGTACAGTGTCAAATTTGGATCCAAATGCGACAGCATATACACCCAAAAATTCCCTAATAGCGTCTACCGAAGCTTGAAAAAAAAGGAAAAAAAAAGAAACAATTTTTTGTCACATTATGACTCCACAAAAATTGGGTATATATTTCATAAACATGTTTCAGTCTGTTTCTCAATGGAAGTTTAAATATAAACTTAAGTTTTATACGTGCATATACTTGCTTTATTAAGATCAAAGATTTACATTTAAAACATATATAGTACGAATGAAGTATCAAATCCGTTTTAATACTTATAGCGTAGAATATTTGTGTAACATTTGCTTAAAAAGCGTGGCTCGTGCTGTAAATCTGTCAAATTTCGTAACAGGAGATATCATTTATATATGTCTTCCATGGGAGGCTTCTAGAAACATGTTTTATATCGTACTTGTCACCTGAAGTAATACAACGTTATTAACTACTTATGACCATGGGACGTGACTAATACTAAATTTAAAAAAGTGTTTAATAATTAGTTACGTTCTATTAAAACGTGCTGTAGGTTGATCTAACAAGTACCTTCTTTTAATTATTTGGTACTTATAACAGATGTATTGGAGAAGTTTGAAACTAAAATGAAGTAACACAGTGACACGTCTGTCTAGTTATTATATAGATGGTTATTAAATTTTTAATTAAATTTAATATTTCTATTTAGGTGGTAACGTTTGATAAATTTATTGTTGACATTTAACAGAAAAACTATATATTTTACTAATTTTTTATAGCGTTCGGATTATATCGATTTTCACGCAATACTTTCTATCAAAGGTACCTTAATGTAGATATAAAAAGCTAGAAGAAATGAATTATAAATTGGATTGGCAAATGGCTAGCGGCATATCTTGTTTGTTAGAAAAAAAAAAACAGGAAAAATTGAAGACTCAATCTGTTGATCTGATCCTCCTACAGCATATGCCTAAATTTATGACGACTTGTTATAGACACAAATCTTATTCAAGTCGTGATCCGAAGCTAGTCCAGCATACAAACTGTATTTAATGTCTTTGGCAAATGAAGCCATTTTAAGTCATGTGATCATCCAAAACCAGCCATTAATATACATTAAAAAACCTGCCGTTATCATTCGTGAGAATTGATCTAAATATATCAGAAACGCCAAATTCATTTCGAGATAATCACCAACTTGATACTCTCTTTTCTCATTTCTCTACATTTTTTATATTTTTTAAATGTCTCTGTAAAACTTTTTAGTTTAGTGATACAATTGCGTATTGGCTTTCGAACGGTACAAAATAAGTGTTAACGTTAATGATGTTTTTTTTTTTTTTTTTTTTTTTTTTTTTGAAATGTGTACAGTGTTTTATGTGATAGGTAGAAATTTTATTAAAGAAAAAAAAAGATTTTTAAGTTAAGCATATTATAATTGGTAATGAAAAGGTAGATACTTAACTTGTTTAACGAGCTTCAAGAGATAAACTAATGTGTAATGCCACGTGCGCGTTTATTTATTATGAAGAAATTATTAAGTCGTACATTTAGGTGATCAAAGTTTAGGTTTCAAAACTTCAAATTTTTAATAGTATTAACACTGGAATTATACGGTTTTTCACTGAGCATTCTGGAAGAATAAAACAAAGACTTTTCAAAAATTTATCTATAAACGTCTTCCTTTCGTAAATTTGATGAATACATTCAATTTATACAATGTGTTCCTTTTGTAATGTTATAAGTTTCACTCTTACCGACTCTATTATCGTATAATTTAGTGACAGTTATCATTGCTTACGCGTTTCTTTGTTTATATATCAATTTTATACTATTTTTTTATACATTTAATTTATAGGCTTAATGTTTGAACGCATTCACTTTCTTTTTTATAACTCTTTTAAGGATAATATTTAACATTGAACAGTGTGAATGTATGAGAATTATTAACGCTTGAATATTTTCTAAGAAAATAATTACAATTACATTTCAAGTCTCTTTCGTTGATAAACTAAACATTAGAGTCTACATTCATCAGTATATTCCTTCCAAAGTACACGTAACAAGTTAATTATTTCGCATTGAAACGTTAAAGTTAAGATGGAAGTTGTTTCAGAAGTACACGTAACAAGTTAATTATTTTGCATTGAAACGTTAAAGTTAAGATGAAAGTTGTTTCAGAAGAAAAAAATGGCATTACGTATAAAAGATCTCTCTAAAAAAAAAAAAGAAAAAAGAAATATGAATTTCACGTATGTTTTAAATCCGCAAGAAAGCCAGTACCTGCTTGCTTCAATGGAACATTAATTAACGACTGGTTGATATTATAAAAGTCATTCTTCCATGATTGTATATATAAAGCACTGTCATGACAATTTATTAATAATATAGTGGATCATGACCAACTAGTCAAATGAATTTCTATAAGCACAAATATTTATTAGATATCTAATATTCATTTGATATTTCTGTCCTTACATGGAAAAGCAATAATAATTACAAAGTTTCTTCTCATTAAGTAGAATTGAAAGGATTTATCGATGTTTTCGTCAAATTGTTAGGTTCATCGTTAATTAATTTCGTGTTTCTTGGATGATCCACGTACTAAGTATAACTGCAGAATGTTGATGCACAACATGCATACGTTACGGGTACTTTTCAATTTACACGATACTTGTATTCAAAGTGCGATTGTTTTTTATTTAAATTATTCATACGTAAATTACACTTTGGAAATTGAAATTATCATTTTATTTGTTTACAAGGCTGTCTTTATTTCACACTGTAAAATAACAGAGAAGGATCATTTTTGCTTATAATAGATTAAAAGCATATCAATACAAAAGTCGTGTAACTCTGAGAAAACCTTCATCATCTTCTTTTTTTTTTTTCTATTTTATTAAACAAACAGTGCTGATACTTTTTTCATTTTTAAACCTCCATAAATTTAACAGTTTTTAAAATTTAATAATTCACTGATGTTGGCAATTAAACTATAGAGGGACAATATGGTTATTTTAATTTTATATTGATGCATCTTTTGTGTTAGGTTTATGAAGGAAACGATACAGTTTATTTTACACACATATTAGAATTCATTATTCCATTAACGATCATCATCTGACTGGTATGGAAATTTGTTTTATATTTGAAATTAATTTCTTTGTAGTTAGGATATCAATCAGACTTGTGTCTATGTTAACTTGTATCATTATGTGCATAAGCCCTTATAATGTAATTGAGAAACAGTGTAAATAATTACTTAAAAATAGACTAAATGCAAAGGAAAACTTACTGAAAATTGTTTGGGCACTTGCGTAGCATAGTCAAAGCACGTTACATGAAATTTGTTAATTTAATTTATTTTAAGTGAAAGTTCTTTTAACTCATTTATGATTTCCATCCTTTGATGCAACTTTCTGACTACAATCATTCTGTATCAGACGTAAAAAGAAAATTACATTGAAATTGGTCACTATTCGTTTCACAATAACAACGAAACAGAATCAGTATTAAGATTTAAGGAAAAAAGAAAAGCACTATAAATGGACTAAATCATCATCTTATATCAAATAAAATATAGTAACTTGTAAATGAGGTAGAGGTCATTTATGATAATTCGTTGTTTAATTATTTGTATAAACCGAATATTGTGTAAATTAGATAAAAAAAGTTATTAAATTTTTACTAGTTACCATATTTTATCTAATATATATATACTATATACTATATATTATAATATATATATGTATATGTATATGTAGATGTATATGTGTATATATATATATATACACATAGTTTAGTGTAATGGTGGACAGAAATTGGAATAATACTTTAAATATTAAAACATAAATGAGTTAATTTGATAAAAGTGTTAAAAATGTTTGCGTTGCAGTTACAAATATCGTTTCAAAAAACGAGTGCTCTTTTTTTTTTTCAAGGTATCACATTGTCAAGTGCACGTTAAGTACCTGATCAGGGTGTGCCGTAATAAATTTGCGGCTAATATACTTATCACGGATTTAAGTCCTGTGTAAGGCTGGTTTCACGAATGAATATACTCTTGCTATTTAATTAATTCATATTGTTTTTTGTATTGAGTTAATGTGATATATTTTATAGGCATATATATATACACATACACACGCGCGCGCGCACACGACTCATGCTGTACATGTTCACTTAATTTTCTCATATATAGCATATACACGTACATTTAACCGTTCAGTGGAAAAAGATCAGCGTAGCAATTGTATTTTACAATTCGTAAGAAGCATCGTATCTTTCGGATTATATATTCACTTTATAGTGAAATCGCAAGATTGTTTGAAGCATGCTAAGAGAACTTCTCTGTGACAATAACGACACATTGCTTTTGTTATATAATTTAATTTATGTATTTCGAAGTGCGTGGAATTTGTTATAAAAGTACCTATTTTCTTTTTTATTTTTATTTAAAAAAAATTTTTTTTCTCTTTTTTAATTTAAAAAGAGACGTTCGATCTAGAATTGAAGTTAAATTTGTTAGGATATTCTATCGCGACTAGCGGTTACAATTACGTTTTATGACACTATGTTTATTTTTCATCTTTTCTACACAATTGTTAATACTTGATAATTTTTTATCAGTATAATCACAAATAAAAAATAACGTGAAATAAATCGACTAACAATGAAAACAACGTACGAGCAATCTAACACAAAGAAGATACATAATGTTACTGTACATGTATTCCGACAAGCATATATATATATATATATATATATATATATATATATATCTTGAAATTCTGATATATGACGCTGTATATATATTTTTCATATTACAGTCAAATAACAAAACATGGACATAATTCAGCACACGTACTTTTTATAATCAAATTTGAAGAAAAAAGAAAGAAAGAAAAAGAAAATTAGATTGTTCGTTTCTACTATTTGGAAGTGGTTCGAGATGGCGTTGAAATGTATATACAATTATAAAATTTATTATACAATTTTTGTGGTTGAAAATTTCTCCTCCCAAAAATATATAACGGAAAGTATACTCGGATTCGTTGTGTTTATCGGATTTTAAATAAACGCAATTACGAAAGGAAAACGCTAGGATATGCAGAGTTCGTAAAAGGGGATGTGTAATGTACACAGTCACATGTGTAATGTACTTGTATATGCATCCGATATATCAATGTAACTCCCTGTAGTATTATGCGATTTTTATTGTAATAAATCGACGAATGAGTTTATTAAAATGATACATCACTTTATGGATTAGATAACGACAATCGTTATGGCGATCTTTTTTTTTCCTTTTTTTGTTTATTTATTATTGTCGTACAGTAGACTCGAAGACTCGAAGAGATCGTTCTAAGCAGTTTGCTTTGTTAAGACTTTTGTTCGTATTCTCGCGAAAGACAATATATAATTTTTTTTTCTGCTTTTTCATAGACACGAGGAACACGTAAACTCTTTTTTTTTGTTAACGACGTTATTTTCTGTAATCGAACAACAACAAGAAAGTTGTACGACAAACGAGAATAACGTGCACCGTGACTATGTGAGTGAAACTGCGAAAGAAATTGCTAAATCTTTCTGGAACGCGATTTTGCGTGTTATCGAAGCGTTTTTTTTTTTTTTTTTTTTTTTTTTAACTACACACTTAAAACGACTCTTTAGATCGTACTAATATATACATTGAAGAAACGTGTCTGTTGGTGGACTATTTGTACAAATTATAAGAATTCAGCTTGTTCGAAAAATTCGCAGTGTTTCTGGCCTGTAAATTTCTATCAAAAATTCATTAATTAAACTAGTTTCTTTTTTTTTTTTTCTTTTTGGTTCAACGAGCGTCGTGTATCTCAGAAATCTTGAGTCTTGAATAGCTAAAACGTTTACCTGCACGTCTGTTTCATTCGTCGAATATGGTCTCTGTCTCATTGTTATCTACGACTTCAATAATCTTGTTCTTGATATTATTATATTAGCTAGAAACGAGATATTATAGAATAGAGCTAACTGGCAACCCGCGGTCCTTTGCCCCTACTTTTTTGATCGCTAGCGCTACCCCCCTCCACTACATTGAAATTTCCCCGCCTTTTCCATGTGATGTAGTGGAGGGGCTAGCGATCAGGAAAGTAGGGGCAAAGGCCCGCGCGCCGCCAGTTAGCTCTCCGGTCTAGAACTCCGCAAAAACTCTAATAAAAAAAAATCCTATAAACTTTCCAAACAGTCTAATACATAGTTTTTCTGTTTTCTTTTTTTTTTCTTTTCTTTCATTTATTTTACACGGAAAGAAGTACCTCAAATTTTTTTTTTTTTTTTTTTTTTTTTTTTTTGAGACAATAAGGGAGAGACGACAAGTGTTTGATTTCCTTTTTTTTTTATAAGAAATTTTCAAAATATTAACTCTTCGAGTGCCGATAATTTTATGTGCACCGCAGCTCCATTAAATTTAATTCGTTCTTTTTTTTCTCTCTGAAAAATTAAAATTAAAGAGATAGAACCTTGATAGAAAATACCAAGTTTCGTGTGTTAAATATTGTAAAAAAACATTTTACGTACTTTCTCACATTATCTACGTTCTTTGCAACGTTGCAGCTTGAAATTTACTGTAAATGCGTGAAAATCCGCGGATAGATCGATCCTTGCCGGAGAAAGATTTAGCAGGACAGATATCGCGATTTTCTCCCCCTGCAAAGTCATGCAGCTCGAGTTTTCGGAGTCTTTCGAAGTCTTTCGAAGTAGAAACTACGCTAAACTGAATTAACTTGTACGATCTAACGTCTCAGATAAAAAAAAAAAAAGAGAGAGAACGAAGAAAAAGCAAAAGGTTGAAGAGATGATTTTGATGTCTCGTGATGCGACGACAATGCACGCAAATGCCCTCCACCTCTTCTCGTGCGTTCGTTATTTAAAAAGAAACAGAGAAAAGAAATACACTTTTTTCAAACTTTTTCAAAAACACACATTCTCTTTGTCGTCCCGTTCTCGACTGACATTTGAACCGAGTTTTCAGTTTTCGAATAGAACCAGAACGACCGGCATTATTAACACTGAGATTCGTCTAGTCTGTATGAATGTGCGTTGTATAGTTCGTTAAGAACAACCGAGTGGAACATTTTTATGAACACTTATTTTAAGCGAACTTTGCGAAAGGTGGAAAAAAAAACACTTTGTCGAAAAATTTCCTTAAAAATGTCTCTCGCATAAAAAATATTGAAAGACAGAAGAAAGAAAGAAAGAAAGAAAGAGAACACGCCTCGTTTGTTAGAGGGCGACGATTCTTCGACGCGGAAATCGTATTTTTACGATAATATCTGCACGATATTTAAAATCTTAAAATCTTAAAATCCTACGTGTTTACGCGTGTAAGTAAATGGACATCACGATTGTTGCTTTTCCTTTTTCATTCGTGCATACAATTTTTTGTAATTATACATCTTGATATATGTACAACCTAAACCTAACACACACGCACACGCACATACACACACACATGCACGCACGCACGCGCGCGCGCGCGCACACACACACACGCACACACACAGGGTGGTTACTGAAAGACTGAATGATATAAAATAAAAATAACAAACACATGTTTTTTAAAATTTTTTATTATTTTATTTGGAAATATAATTAATGGATTTTTTTCAGTATTATGTGTGAAGAATAACATCGCTCAAATGACCATCATTTTGAAAATGAACAAACTATGATTTTTTCAAACCCTTCAGTTTTTTCGTAGCCACCTTGTATATATACATACATACGTACATATACATATATATGTGGTGTAAGTTATATATATAGGATGTATATATATCAGAAGTAAATTTTTCTACGTCTCTACGTCAACAGCTCAATTAATGTTAATCTTCTTCTTTTCCTTTTCTTTTTTTTAATTTATTTTCACTTTTCTGTTTTCTGAAAGGAGATACATAACGCGCAGGGAGAAAAGGGTGACGAGATTATTATTCCCCGATTGAGTTTTTAAATACTTCCAATTATCAGCGATTAACCTTTGGACAACGGATAGTTTTAGATCTTCGGATGAGACTCAAGCGGATCTTAAGCTTAAAAGATGGAATTATTTTCTTTTCCAAGAAATAGATCTTTTTTATTATGTTTTTTTTTTTAATTACTCCAATTTATGATGATTGAAAAGAAGAATACTTATGAATAATTATATTATTATTTAAAGTTGCACAATTATCCTCCGTCTGTGTTTGAATCATCGTTGTTCAAAGGTTAAAAAAACAAAAGCGTCCCTTTTCAATGAAAAAAAATAAAAATTCTTTTCTCTCTCTCCCTCTTTCGTTAGCATCTCTATCGTTGAAATATTAAGTTTGCAATTTTTTTCGAACGCTCCTTGCTCGAAGGACAGAGCAAGTAAAGAATCACGACGTGATATACATGAGAAGAAGAAAGAGAGCATGCTCGTTCTCCCCTTAATTGCAGCACAGTGAATTACACACACAATTTGGACATGTTCGTGCATATTTAAAAACTCAAAGAATGTTTCATAATATTTTCATACGTAATAAAGTAAACATGATATTTTAGTATGCATAAACGGTACACTATCTTCCCCTGATCTTGTTACATTTTTTTGTAAATAAATTCTACACTGATACTTTTCCTTTACGCTATAAGATTCGAAAGGAAGGAGAGAAAAAAAAAAGAAAAAAGAGAAAAAAAGAGAAAAAGGAAGAAAAAAAAAACGAAAGCGGAAAAAAATAGTGGTACTTCTTTGGTATGGTACTTAATGACTTTTCATTGTGTACTGTGTACCGCCATTTATACGATAGAAATATTTATTAAAATAAATATTGTAAAATGACACGTGTATGATTTATATATTACGATTAATATGATTAAATTGTCACGTGTGCATATAAATCATTCTCTTTTGTTGTTTCATTCAATTTTTCTACCTTACCTATTGCTTCGTCGGGAAAGTTAATAATAACGAATGGGAGAAACTGCGGTCGAAAGCCATTGGATTCACTTCACACATAAAAAATAACCGGGACGAGTCGAAATTTCCATGAATTTTATAATTTTTCATTTTCCTACGTTAATAAAAATAAAGAAATCTGTGCAGTCAACAATCACTTTGTTCATTTCTATGTATATACATTATCTCCGCGAATATAATTTTAATTCTTTGTTATGCGGCTTCTTTCTCCTCGTTTTTTGTCGAACATTTTGTTTTATTGCATTTAAACGCAAAGAAAATCGTAACAAAAGCGTTACACAAACAGAGCGTAGTTTGCAAACATTCAAATATTCGCGCCAATTCTTCGATCTGTTGAAAGGAATTTGTAAATCTTTATACATGTGAATTACCGAACAAACGGGACCGTAGGAAGAAAGCTAAGGATCTAATTTTGAGGATACAAAGTTTGCGAATCAATCCGTTTAATTAGTTTTTTTTGCAAATTAAAATTTGTTCAATTTGCGGACACTGAAATGCTAGTGGCGCGTAGCAGTGAAACGGGGGAATTAATCGCTATTTTTGTCTTTGTCACACACTATCTCTTTCCTTGTCTGCCACGTCCATAAATCGACTACATCTTTATTTAAAAAAAAAACTAATTAAGAGGGTTAATTTGCAAACTTTTGCGGTTGCATCGTTAGAATTAAGTGCTCAGCTTTCTTTTTACGTTGCATTTGTCCTGTAAAATGTGTCTACAAAGATTTAAAAATTTTTCTTAACTGATCGAAAAATTGGGACGAATATTCAAATTTTTGCAAACTGTCGTTCGAAATATTTATAAGTTGACAAATTAATCATCGATGTTTTCAATGTAGGATTATATTAAAAATTCATCAAATTCTCTAATATTAATTTTATTACCTGATTTTCTTTACATTTTATATTTATTAATATTAACATTTAATGCTTGAACATAATTCATTAATGTCAAAGTGAGAAATATATTTGAAAAAATATAATGTTCTTATATATATATATATATATATATATGTTCGTATATTTCAAATATTTTAAGTCGTGCAGTCTATTTGAATACTGTTTTCCTTAAAAAAAAGTTCCCTATTACACACTACGAATTCATTCACAGGTACTCTTTTATTTATTAGAATTTTTTAAACCAAAAGACAGTTGTGTAACTGTATAGTACAGAGCGCTCTACTGTTGAAAAGATGCTGTTTAAAATTTTTTGAAGTATTAGAAACAGATCGTATATATTTTGCATAGGTCAATTCTAAAAAAATTATGTATACTTTTAACAAAAAATTTAGTTACATAAAATATATTAATTACAAAAAATGAATTCATAATAATCTGTAATAATTGTAATAATATAATAATAATATCGATTCAATTTGTAAACTATAAATACATATTTCTTAGTATATAATCGAATTTAATACATAATTCTTATCCTATTTATCAATCTTCTGTATTTTTGGAATTTGCTACGTTTATAATCCCCTCTTCCAAAAATTTTGTGTAAAGGCCATCTCCTTCGGCAACAACATAGGAAAGTACAGCCTTCGTGTAATAATCTGACATTAACTCAATGTTTCTTATAACTGTAGACAGCAAATGTGCTTTTTCCACGTATATGCCTAGACAGAAAGGCACACACTCGAGAATTTTTGAAATATAATGTAAAGACAATCACATTTCATCCATGATAAAACATTTATCTTGCAGGTATACACATACACAACATTTATTCTAAACGTACCTGGAGTTTCAAACATTAGATATGCAAAATGAACGTGAAGATAATAATAGGATGGCTGATAATGCAAATATATTCTAAGCTGTGAAGCAAGCACGTTGAATTTCCTAGCAATCACGGCAGTTCCAGCTTCCTTTATATTCTTTAGAAGAGAAAGATGAGACTCGTTCAACTCTCTGATGCATCGAATCTTTTGAAACGGAAGTGCTATTAATTTCAATGTATTTGGCTGCCCGTCCCATTTCAAGTCGTTTACCAATATAAATCCAGTTTTCTTGTCGTTATTTTCGTATACAACTTTATCCTGTTCCGCCTTGTGCTCCAAAATATTATGCACCCACTACAACAAGAGACAAAGATTCAATTTTTATACAAACAACAAAAGTGAAAGTGTCCTAAATTATTATCAAATTTGTATTGAACAGTTGCACGGAGTCTTCGTCAAATATCTGTCCATTTCGTTTCTTACTAGTTATTAGTTATAACTTTACTAGTTATTAGTTATTAATATATAGTTTAAACGTACCTCAAGAGAAAAACTGTTCGACTCGATATAGGGAAGGGTAATTTTCTGGTAAAGTTCGTAAGTTTCGTCTACGATATAAAGTTTTTTTCTTCGAAATTTTTCAATGTGTTTTGCCGTCGCAGGATGTATTATCGTCGCGTTTATACCTTAAATAAATAAATAAACAATACAATTGTTTTCAAGAATTGAAAAAGAGAATAAAATAAATAAGGTTACAAATTCGCACTGTACATATACAATAAATAATACCATTGTACTTTTTAAGGGGGAAACACTCGTAATTCCCGTAAATATCATTGTTGTAAAGTTTGTGCAAAATTGTCCCGCTGTCGAACAACTCTTTCAGAGTTTCCTGATCATCAGGGAAATTTTGTTTCTCCAGCAAGACGACTGCCGGTCCTTCGTGCCCCTTGAAAGCACCCTCTATGTATATCTGTTTCCTCATGCAATTATACTGCAGAACTTTCTTCACGCTGAACGCGGACAAACAGAATTCCATATCGTGTATGCTACCAGAATTCTCCGACTCATTTTCTCTTTCTGTTTTGGTTTTCTTCGTCGGTGTGCATTCGTCCGCGCTGTTGCAAGATACCTCCGCCATGTTTGATGACTCTTTTTAACCTCAACGCTGAGTTAAAGTTGATGTTACATAACCTCATAAAGGAAGAAAAAATGTCGGACAAACGAAAATTCTCTTCGTCACTATTTTCCTCTTTTCATAAAGTTACGTAAATCTGTGCAAAGTCATTGTAGGATCATTTTTTTTACAGTCACTATTCGTCAGAAGTTGGTCAAAGTTCATCGAAGAGATGTTTGAGAAAGGAAGACTGTAGAGTGATGAAAGGCGGCTCACGACTTTACGGGCTACTCAATTTATAATTCAATTTATTTACAATTCAATTTATAACTTAATATATTTAGAAAAAATATATATATTGTATGTTTGTATATTTTATATAGCTTGTCTCAGTTTTAACGATACACGTTAAGTTACCGCGAGCCTCGTATTTTTCCTGAAAAACTACCATTGATTAAGAATGTTACGCTCGTACGCATATCTACAGATTACTGTATACAACCCACGCAGAAATGAGTATCGTTTATAATTATTAAATTATTTAATTTCTATTGATAGAATGATTGCTATTTTTCTATTAGCGCGTGTCTACATCTACGTAAATGCACTAGAGGACGGATTGCTCGTGCTGTAGATATAATTATATAACGTAATATAATGATATGTATAATATTATATAATATATATATTATATTATATAACATATATATTATATAATATAATATATACATGTGGTTTAATTCGCCAATGGCGTATGCACGCACGCTGTCTGAGAACCTACAGGATCCACAGATTGAGTACAACTGTCATATATATAGACGAGTACGAAATCTAAACACTGGTGACCGGAATCCAAAGCGGGGGACTTTGTCTTTCGGTAACCTTTGCAACAATACTGAAGACGAGCGTTAAACGTGGACTAAACAATGCTGCAAGTAGATGATAGAAAGGTAAAGCATCTGTTCGTTTCCTTCCCCCTCCGTTTACTCTCGTGAACCGTTGATTAACCATAAACGATTGTAATTTCGCGTTGTTCCGTTTTTCCATAGAGCTTTACTTTAACTTACAACATACTCTTTTTATTATTTATCGCGCGTTGCTTTCACATAATAATTGATTTACTTTTTGTCACGTTTTATTTTTCCCTGCATGCAGAGACTTCAGTCCATTCGCATATGTGAGGTTATGTATTTTTTTCTGCGATCATCGCGAGTTATTCTTATTCGTTTCATATATGGTCGGTCCTTTTATTTATTTTTTTTTTGTTCGTCTATGATCTTATTTAAGATGCGTTAAATTTATGTTCAGTTATCATAGTTCTAGATGATAAAATATGGTAAAGCGTTAGATTCGCGAATGTAAAAGCAAATTATAGGTTTTATGTGCGATATATAAGTAAATTATTCCAAAAATAGATGGTTGCTATAACTGTGTTCGTGCGTATTTGGTTATTTGCGTGTCACGACATACGTGGTGACATACGGTAAAGTCTAAAATTTGGAAACTAGGCAAATGTAATTTATTAGTTTCAGTATCGTACATGAAATCATAGGATGCAACAATTGTTTATCTTGACTTTGGTATCTTAAAGTAAAAGATTACTATAAGATAAAAATGAATCTTATAAAATGAAAAATTCGTCACGTTAAGATCGAGATATTTCTTTCTATTATCATAAAAATAGATTGCACTACGATAGCAAGTAATAAAATCTTTCGATAAAAAGTTTTCAAACAACCTCTTCGATATTGATTTTTTATATAGATTCTGATGTAACGAATCGTGCTCGAATCTTTGACTTTGCTTCAAGATCATTCATATTTTCTTCCATCCTATATACACATGTATACACAGTTACTGTTAGATGCCATGTATAAGAATACAGTAACTGATTAAAATCGTCTAGTAACTGATTAAAAATTTTCTTTTTCACGAAATTGTATTTGTTGCATTAACACTAGGATTACCAAAATGGTCAAAATGACCAATTAATTTTCCATAGAACTTTCATATATTCATAACAGTGATATCTTCAGAAATTTGAATAATTTTTACTAGAATAAATATATAAATAGAAGCTTGTGCTTTTTTATATATTGTAAATATTTTCGTCTTCTTTGCACCTTAATTTCTTTGCTATAAATTTTTTCACTTTAGTTGTCGGTAGTTCTAGTGGTAAAGAAGAAACCGTAAAGCGAAATTGGGATCGTCGCAAGAGGACGCGTAAAGACAAACAATGGGTGATCATAATTGGCCGTTGCAATTGTATTTTGCTTTTAATCGTTTGGATAATTATTAGATTATTTTCGAATTTCATGTACGTGAATGAAACACCTTGTCTCGGCTACGGACAGACGACAGGACAGTATTCCTTTTTTTTTTTTCCCCAAGACGTTTATTACGCAAGATTGTGTGGAATAGTCTGCGGTTACACTTCATTCGACTCGCAAAAGATGCGAGGCTTTGCTTTTGTAAACACACAGGGCGTAACATACATATGTATATAATATTTCACCTGTTACCTCATTTACCTTATTGTATAAAAAATTACACAGCAATAATTGCAAAATTGGGAACGTTATTCTTAAGTCGTTGTGAAAATTTTTAAATTTCTGTTAGTGTCTACTGACAATAGTTAATCTCATTACTTTGAATGTTATTCATTGTTATGGAAGGAACATAAGTTGAACGGTTCAAACAGTCGAACAAGTTCAAAATTGATTTAAAAATGGCGTGCAATAATTATAGATACAAATTTTATACGCATGAGACGTGAACATAATTATTAAATATCAGCTGATTATTGATAGTTGATGTTTGAAATGAATTATAATACAACAAATGAAATTGAATTTAAATATAATTATATTTGTTATATTACCAATTATATAATATAATTTTCAACACAGTTAAAAGTTGTTACTTGTTATTTAACGAAATTTTTAAAAATATTGTTTTGAGTTGCGTTAACTGCAGTTGTATACAAAACTGTTGTGTTTTGTCAAGAACTTGTATTAGAGTCAGAAGATAAAAAGGCCGAGTTGGTACGACCAACTTAGATAATCTTACCCGAGAATTGTCAAGTCAATCCGAGTCGTTTTCCCGAAAGGATAACAAAAAGGGTAATAAATGTATTTTCCAATATATATTCGCGAAATATTTCAACGATAACCTTCAATTCTTTCCACTGATTTCCTCGACGTGATTAATTTTTCTTGCAAAGTTTGACCAACCAACGAAAGATTCACACTCGTGTGTCAAGATTTATCTCTCCTGAGCGATAACCCCAAACATTTCTATTTAGTCCTTCTGTTTGCTTCATTAATAACGCAGATAGCTCTAATCTATTTTCATATTAAATAGTATTCCTTTCGAAAAGTTAAGAAAATTTCAAAAAAAATAATTTAAACGAAAAAATTTCAATTACCTTTGTTATTCGATTAATTGTCAATGTTATTTTCTTCATTTTATCGAATTTTAGTTCTCGTTAAATATATATAAACAATCTGTGAAAAGAATCATAATTATTATTGAAGTATAAAAAAGGAGTTGCAGTAAAATTCTCGAAAATCAAATCGTTTGAATTGATTGCAAACTTACTGTGAAATGTACAGTTTCAGAAAAAAAACATGCTGCAATATTCACGAATATATATTATATAATATGCACAATCGAATTGTTCTATTGCTTGAAAATTGTCGTGCATGTTCTTGCAGTCATATATATATGCCACATTTATGTACATATTTAACACGATGTCTATCATGTTAATTTACAATCATATATGTGTACAATAATTTGCAATAAGTAGTCATTATTTTTTAAATTAACCAGCAGCATCGACATTATTTTGAAAATAAAATTCGCCTATATGTAGATTAAATTGCGCGTGAAATAAAAGTGTAAAGCAAAGTTATGAGATTCAACGAGTCGTTATTGATATAGAGACGATTGATCAAATTATTCCATTGCTCATTTATCACTCAGCACTTACGTCGTGCGAATGATTATGCCTATCTCTTTCCATATTTTCTAATTTCTGCATTTTTGAAGAGCGCAGCGTCTATCTAAGAGACTTTGAATCGGGATGGAAGCGTAGACACGCGGCCAGATAACGTCGTCGCACGACCTCGTCAGATATAAGTGATCACGAATCGCTTGATAACGAGACGATCATAGCGCCACAGTTGCAAAGTCGCGAGTTGATTAGCCGCATTATGATAAAATTTGTGGCCGAAGGACAGTTCGATAAGTTCGAAAATACTTTTCGTTTTTACTTTGTTCCTCTCCTACTATTGTTGTTAACGTTTAAACACTCGCTATAGAAAAAAATTCGAAAACTTCGAAGATAAATTTTTACATTCATTTATATTCATTACAATGTTTTATTCTATACTTTTCGACATGTAGAACCATCTTTTCCCAAATGTTCCACGATTGTTGGAACACACTATATACCATGTGTGTATGTAATCGTGTATTATAAATACACGAGATGCTTATAAATGTATATAAATAAAAGTTGACTTATTATTGTAGGTGTTTTTTTTTTATATAATACGCAATAACAAACATTTGAATTGCATTGCTCTTTTCTTCTGCTGTGTAAATAATCTCTCTCTTCTCGGCTACGGTTTACCAAAATCTTTCTGCCTCGTGATTTAATCTCAGTACGGCGTTGCTGATCAACACTGTATATTTACAGCCCCTGTTGTATTTCTTTCGCCGAGTACAATATTTAAGATTCACTTGTTAGAAGCGAACTCCAATAGCCGGCGTGTATTGCTATCGGGACAGGCCGCCGATTTATGCCGCAGTGACACATCCACGTTCGACGAAGATACATCGGGTGCTCCGCGCACTGGAATATCGCGTTCAGTCGGTTTCGCTCGGTTTGAGGATCGTCGGAACCTCGTTGGTCGGCGTGACAAGAATTTAAATACATAATCATTCGCACGTTTGTCAAGTGACGCGAGTGGAAAGTCGACACGCGCGTACACTCTCGCTCTTTCTCGTGAGCTTTAATACTTGTTGAATGTTGTAAGTGACATCGCGTACATGGAGAAAAGAAACAGAGGGTGTTGTTTTCCATGGTGGCTGGGATTCTGGGAAATTCCTTCGAAATCGGTGACGCACCGAGTCATCGGTTACAGACACAATAATATTGAGGGGAAGTGTTTGCAGGAATGTTTCCTCCTGTTTCCTCCTGTTTCAGGAGCTTTTTTCTATTCGTACCAAATGCACGAGTAAATCCCTCGTCTTTTTCATTGTAAATTTCAGTCTCGTGAAATTGACGACGTTGTGTTTTTTGTAATGTTACGTCACGATGTTGACTATGTTAACAAAGCTCGTATCAAAAACCTGTTACCTGTATGTAACACGATCTTTATTTTTATCTTGAGAATTATATTCTTTTTCGTTAACGTATTTTTTTCACATTATATAAATACTGAGTAAACGCAATAAAGTTGTTTACTATGTTTCTCTATTTTATCCAAGAACGGTATCGCTTGAATTCATCTACAACAAATATATCCTGGTTATTCACGTTTCGAGAAAATAATTCTCATCAAAGACTTTATCTTTATACTCTAATCAAGTATAATACGAAAATTGCTGTCCTGAATGCTGTTGTTCAAAGTATTATTTGATCTTCGATTTTATAATCTTTCTAGATCCTTTTTTTTTGATACTCTCCTTACTGAATCTAAGATTCATTTTATAATCAATGGTAGAAACTAAAAAATAATGGCAGAAAAGAAATTAAAATTCCAAATATCACAGATAGTCTCATAAAAACATTACTACACATAACAATGTGTAATTACTAATCTTACTTGCATTTTAGTATCCAATATGCAAAATTCATTCTGCTTCTTTGAAACATTACCACCACAAAAGCAAATCATTTGTTTGATCAACGTAGTATACATATACATGCTGATAAAACTTTTCATTCGTTTTCGTGCGAATCATTTTGCGAAAATTTCAATTCATCGAGACATTAGCAATGATTGAGTGCAATCGTTTGTGCAAATGCTTTGTTATACGTGCTACCAATGGACTGTTATCCAAGATGTAGCAAGTGCACGTTAACACGATACTGTTGTATTAAAATATGCTCGGCGTGTTACATCATGAAAGTTGGTATCTCGGGTTTATGTGTTATAGCGGTGGTATTTCTGTTATTAAAAGAGATCAACAGAATTGCACTTGTTACGAGAGTATCATTCCAGTGATGATTCTTATTGCATGTCGTGATCTTTTCTTCTTCTTTTCTACGCATGTTTTTCTGCGAACGAAAATAAATATTACACGCTACTCTTCTATATCTCGTAATGTATGGGCAAATTACATTATGAGTTACCTAAAAGCTTAATTATTCGAAATAAACTTTCTTTCGAAATTATCACTTCTGAATGTGATACAGATGTTTAACGTTGTTTTATTGATCATATGTGTTAGGATAGATTTAAAAATAACTATTTACTGTAATTTTCAATCATTTCCTATTTCTTCAATATTTAATTTTTTTTTTTTTTTGTTCGTTACATAGATTACTATATTACATTTACATAGATTACTATATTATTATTATTATTATTATCATATTTTGAAAAGTAATTCTGGTTAAATTTAATTACCGACTTATATTTGAATTGTTATGTTTTTTGACTGAATTGTCATGATATCCACGACTTTGTATATCTTGAAAATTAATTTATTTATAATTTTTTAATATTTTCTTATTTTATTATATTATACTTATTTATAGGTATATAGGTAAATATTGTTCTTGAAATTTCTGAAATAAATATATAGGATACGTATTACGATATAATACTGTCGCAGAGAAAGCAGAACTATAAAAAATGAAATGATACGCATAAGCACGTTTATAAATGACTTATTGATCCAGAAATGACACAATGCAATGTTTTCTTTAAATGCTTGAGTTAAATCCCTTATTGCGAAAGTTTCCTCATCTCTTTTATGACCTGAGAAATAAAAATGATAAGAGATAAAACGATCTTAAAGGCCAGTTTATCCTCTAGCTATTATTGTAAATAAGTTCTTTGTTTCTTCCTCGTAATCGAATTAGAAAGTATTAAAAGGATTATAAACGAATTACGTGTGTTATAAATTATAATAATGAATTAACAAACAAAGGAATTCATTCATGATAATGAATTAACAAACAAAGGAATTCGTGATAATGAATTAACAGCTCAAGGAAATAGATCATGTTCATAATGTAATCTTCATTCATATTAAACCTTCATTATATATGATGTCGGTAACATTATTATCTAATATAAAATTAGTTTCAAGTGATTCAGTTATCACATTATACTTGCCATACTTGATTAATGCAACCGTTTACTTGTAGGGTTTGGCATGAATAATTTAAATCCCATGTTTGAAATTATACCTATCGCAATCTCGATTGAAAAATAGTCCATCTCCGCTTGTCTAACGAGACTATCCTGAAAATGTTCATTAAACATCGTCATTTAAAGATGCAGACCGAGTAGATTGTTAAATTCGATACTGTTAGATTAAATTAAATGTCTTACTGAAATTAATTTTCATCTAGAATCCAATAGACTCCCGGCTCTATAGCAAAGGCGATATTCACATAATTCAAAGTAGTAGCCTCGAACGATTCATTCTTGCATATCGATAATGGCTTTGATAAAAGCAGCTTATGATAATGTTGACGTAAAACGTGCACATTCAGCTCCATCACGTAATGCGAAATTAGACAGTTGATATTTATAAAACTAAGTTATCCATTTGCGAACATAGCCTTGCGATTACGTTGTTTCACGATTAATAATTTAGTTTGTATCGCAAAACGATAGCTATTTAATGTAATTAAGCAAAACTATATCTTCAAAGCCATAAAATGCACATAAATGGATAATCTATTCGTAAATTAAATAAATTGTGTTATGAAAAGTGAATTACTTACTTATGTTTGTTATTTACTTATTTATCTTCGTGAACCACTGTACGTATAATATTGAATTTGATGCTATCACTACCATCAATTAATGTTCACAAAAAAAAAAAAAAAAAAGCTACGATCGAGAAACAAAAATAATCCAAATATATACGTAATCAGGAATCCATTCAAACTGATAGGATTTTTGCTTCATTAAGGATTACTTAACCGGAATCGGGAAAATAGCACCCTCTTTCTCCATACGACTGCTTAACAACTTGCTTCTTTCTAACAAGTTCCCTCGCTAACGATCTCGAGTGAATATATCTAGAAGAAAGTATTTTAAAAAGAAAGAGAGACAATAACTAAAAAGAAAAATAACCGTCCATACACCATGCATAGCAGAGCCGAGACGCTTTTGAAGAGAAAAGGTATTTATCGCTCTATTCACTATTTCGATGAATAAATCCGTAGGCACGCGGTCATCAACGCAGTCCCTCAGATACACAGGCATTCCGCGAGAGAACCAAGAGGGATGCCCTGAACGAGCTTCAACACGAGTTGGAGAAACTCGAGGAAACGACGATAGGCGAGTTTAAGGAGGAGATCCATCGGCAGTTCGAAGGTTTCACTCACCTCTTCCAACGATTCCTCCAGGAGGAAGGACCCTCGCTAGAATGGGATCGTATTCAGAAGCTGCCTGACGATGCGGTAAGCTGAAACAAAAAACAAATATGAAAATTTTTGTTTTAAACAAACAAACTAAAATGAAACTAAAGAGAAAATTTACTCTATTTTCAGATAAGAGATTACAATTCCTTGCCAACTCCAAATGGGGAAGAAGTGAAGGCGTTTTTGAGCAAGTTGATCGTTATAAAGTTGAACGGTGGCTTAGGAACTAGTATGGGATGTCATGGTCCAAAATCTGTAATAGCGGTACGTAACGGGCTTACGTTCCTGGATCTGACTGTGCAACAAATTGAGGTAACTATAAATGTTATAAAAATGTGTAATTTCAACTTACGCAAGAGTAAGTGTATTTAAAGAAAGGAGAATTTATCTATCGGTTATTATATGTATTTCCCGTGTTTTGTAGTACTTGAACAAAACTTACAACGCCAATGTCCCGCTTATTTTGATGGATTCCTTCAACACGGATGACGACACGCAACGAATTATTAGAAAATATAAAGGAATAGACGTCGATATTCAAACGTTTAATCAAAGCTGCTATCCCCGTATCAATAGAGATTCTTTGCTTCCAATCGCGAAACACTGTGATATTGCTGATGACATCGAAGCGTAAGATTAATCTGAAACAAAATTTCAAATATTTGTTAGAAGACTTTTTTGTATATTTTTTGTGTACATTAAATTGTGTTTATTAAATATATAAATTTATTTAGATGTTTTTTATTTGCAGGTGGTATCCTCCTGGTCACGGAGACTTTTATGAAAGTTTCCGGAATTCAGGTTTATTAAATAAATTCATAAAAGAGGTATACACATATACATACATTTTAATCTTTTGTATTAAACGTTATATCACGCATTTAACAAATATTTTCTCTTAATACAGGGACGTGAATATTGTTTCATTTCAAACATTGATAATCTAGGTGCTACTGTGGATTTCAAAATTTTGAAATTACTGTTGGACAAACGTGAAGCCTCACCTCTTGAATTTGTTATGGAAGTTACTGATAAAACTCGTGCCGACGTCAAAGTAATATAATTTACTTTTACAAATTGAATTCTTCAAATCTTTTTAAGTAAAATCATATTTATATACGTATATGTATATATCTTCATAGGGTGGAACGTTAATCAAGTATGAAGATAAATTACGCCTACTTGAAATTGCCCAAGTTCCAAAAGACCATGTAGATGATTTCAAATCAATAAAAACGTTCAAGTTTTTCAATACAAATAATTTATGGATAAAACTTAGTGGTACGTGTTTTTTCTCTTTCAGTTATACAATTGTAACTGATTCATTTGATTGTAACATTTATTTTTTACATTTTTAGCTATTAAAAGGGTACTGGAAGAAAATTCCTTGAATATGGAGATTATTGTAAATAACAAAACGTTTGAACATGGTTTAAATATCATTCAATTAGAAACCGCTGTTGGAGCTGCTATGAAATCATTTGAAGGAAGTATTGGTAAGAGACAACCAAATTATTATCTTAATTTAATTTCAACAATATGATTATAACTGTACTATACGTGTAAATCTGTAAATAGGTATAAATGTTCCACGCAGTAGATTCTTACCAGTCAAAAAGACGTCAGATTTAATGCTTGTTATGAGCAACTTGTATACTCTTCGCAATGGTTCATTAGTAATGAGTCCCCAACGAATGTTCCCTACAACACCTCTTATAAAATTGGGTGATAATCATTTTGCAAAGGTTGTTATTTTGTTTTTATAATTTCCATAAATCCTATATACCTAGGATATTCTATAATCGAGCTGAAATTTTTCTTATAGGTTAAAGAATTCCTTACTAGATTCCCAGCTATACCAGATCTGTTGGAGTTAGATCATCTTACAGTGTCTGGTGATGTTACTTTTGGAAAGGGGGTAACTCTAAAGGGAACTGTTATAATTATTGCAAACCACGGGGAACGTATCGATCTTCCCTCAGGCACAATTTTAGAAAATAAAATAGTATCGGGTAATTTACGTATTTTGAATCATTAAGTGAAAAGAAACTAAATCTGTTGCACAATATAAAGATTAAGGAAAGAATGCATATAGTGTACATTTATTTAATAATATTGCAAATGAAATATGTACAAAATTTATAAATTGAAAATAAATAAACATTATATAAATAAACAAAAATGATAACAAAATAATATGTAATATTGTATAAATTTCTTTCGATATTTTGAATTCTATTCGATTTAACTTTTAATTCTGTTTTTGTTCTTTTTCTAAATTCTTCCTAAAATCTCGTTTCAGCTAAATTTTTACAATTTATAAATTCTTATTCGTTTCTCGCTACAATTCTTATTTTCATTTTTTATTAAAACATGTGAAAACTGTAATTATAATAAATATTTACTAAGTGTAGTATACACGAAGAAGTGTAAATAAAAATTATTTTACAAAATGTGAGATAAAATATCGAGTTAAAAAAAAAAAAATTATCTGTCGAGGCATTCTGCGTTACAAAGGAAGCCTTGCAGCCCCTTTTGGCGCCAAATTCTCAATATCGAATTACTGTAACAAACACACTATATCTAGTTTACATGAAGAAATGTAAATAAAAATTATTTTACAAAACATGAGATAAAATATCTAGTTAAAAAAAAAATTATCGTTCTAATATGCAGGATGTATATTTGCAACGACGAGAGAATAAATATTATCCAGCTTAAAGCCTCATTTTCAAAAAAACCAGTGTATTTAATTGAGAGAATTGGTACGCGCGCCAATTGGTAAACTTTCAATTTTTATTTTCTCGAAAACGAGGTATCACGTCAAACAAATTTTTACCTATACATTTAATTTGCCTTTTTACGTAAAATCGTCTCTTTATCATCGTCAATTGTATCATGATTGTCGAGACATTCTGCGTTACAAAGGAAATCTTGCAGCCACTTTTGGCGCCAAATTCTTAACCAAGAGGTTAACTGACTGGCGCTGACAATCGTTGGTGAACAGTGGAAACACGTGAAAGAACATTCATAACCTATTGGGCTGTTCCCGCGCAAACGTTCGCATCATCACCGAGATATTCCATGTGAAACTATGCTCGTTCTCTGTTCCTCTTATATTTTCGGCGCTGGGCTTCAATCTGGCTCTGATACGTGTAACACGGTTAGTTTCTTTGCCCGAGTTGACTTCGAGCGGTAGTGGGGATAATACAGGCAAAACGGTCGCAATTCTACAAAACGTCACTGATATTTTTCAGGTAGCGTACTTTCAGGCTATGTTTTAATCTAAATTAATTAATGCGAACGTAGACACACGTACACGTGCATGTAGTACATACGCGCGTTAGATAACGATGTTTAACATGCAAATCGTGTATTGCATTTACAATCAGTTTCCTAGAACTTTGTAATGTTCCGTCGTTGCATTTTTTTATTCCCAAATTCATTAGGAAACCTGACTCATTCCTGTTGTATTTAAATGAACTTTGTAATGAATTTGTAGAGGATTATTTCGGTGCATACATATTTTGTTTGTTTTAACGACGGATCAATGCAACAAAATTCTATGTAAGATTTTTTGGCAAAAGTATTCACATAAATATCTTTTTATTAAGCAAACGTAATAAAAAATTAATATTTAACATGTTCATTTTTTTTTTTTTTTTTTTTTGATACTCTGCTTGATACACATCAATTGTTATATTAAATTTATTCAAAATTACTAATTTTCCTTTCATTCTAAAAAGAAAAAGATACTAACATCTGTTAAAATTTCAGTGTTTATTTTTTTATGAAAAAAATTTCTATATTTTTATATGTATCGATGAATATACATTGTATATGTTAATTTTATTAAGGAAAATTTAATTGCCAGTTACATTTTTCTAATTAATTTTGTAAACATTGCAGGATACCCTGCTATGGAGAAAGTCAAAAAGAAGCTAGGATTGTTTCATTGCAGCCGGTCTCGTAACATATTAAGAGACTTGATGTTCAGAGATTTTGGATTTTCATACTATAATTGTTGCAAAACTAAAACACTTGCAGCAGAATCGATAGCTGAAAGAAATTTAATTTGGAAAAAGCATAAAGAATTGGTGATTATAGAACTGTTACTCTGTAGAACTCTCATTGTTTGTTTTCATCTTATTTATTATTTTAATATTCTTTCAGGAATATGACTTGCCAGAACATCCTAAAGCAACATTTTTAATGGTTTTCAGCCCAGATGGGTAAGAAATTGAATGTTGAGTGATTTTATATTATAAACTAATTTAATTTAATTTTTAGCACCAAAATGGCATCGACACATGGAAATCACAATGTTTACATTACTGATGTAGCAACTAGAAAAAATATCAAAATCCTTTCTGGTCATCCACGTACTCCTTGGTGTATAGCATTTCATCCTGCGTCTAATCATATATTAGCTTCTGGTTGCCTTGGTGGTCAAGTACGGATTTGGGATTTGAGAGTTAGTAATTTTATTTAATTATGAAGACAAAATATTTGCTCCAAAACATTTTACATATCGTTTACTTACTTTGTGGAAGTAGGATGGTAGTAAGGTTTGGAATACTGAAAGTCAGACAGTTATAGCTTCTCTTGCTTTCCATCCGTCTGAAAAATTACTCGTTATAGCAACAAATAACGAAATACACTTTTGGGACTGGAGTCAATCTGAACCTTTCGCAGTGATATCTACTAAGACCAGCGTAGAAAAAGTAAGGTGAGTTTTGATACATTGTATACTACGAAATAAATTATAAACTATGAATTAATAAATACCATATAAGGAAAATTATAGTACATCTTCTAGAATTAAACATAGTTATCTTAGATTGTATGTTTTAGATATGTAGCTTTTGACAATTTAGGAAAGAAATTAATCACAGGCATTGGAAATAATTGTAGAGAATCAAAATTCAGGTGTGTATAGAATACATATCACCAGTTCTTTAACATATTAGTAATTGAATTTTATTATTTTTTATTAAATTACGTAGATCTCGTTTGAGTAATTGGAGAACGTCACATGATGATTACGTACTAGGTAACGAAACTCTTCAAAATGAAGCAATTCAATCGTTTAGAACTTTTGGAACCGAACCTTCACATAGTACTCAGTCGAATATACGCGGTAGTGTATCAGATGATCAAAGCTGGATACTACAATATATCTATAATTCAAGGCAGCGTACAGGAAGAGGAAGTGGAGAGTATGATAACGAAACACCTGTGCCAGGTAAAGACGATTTTAGAATTCAAGACAATATATTTTAACTGCTTCTTAACTTTTGTTAAGACATTTTGAAGAGTACAACTGGGGTAATTATTTTTAAAAGATGTTTTGAATTAGAATCTTTTTTTATATTAAACGCTAGATACCAAGTCAAATTGATCAATTGCGGGTATAAAGTACAGTTTATATTTATAAATTGACTAAATCCAAAATCATAATTTCCTAATTTTTGAAAAACTTAAATAAAAATAAATTTTTGAATAAGAATAGCTTTGAAAATCAATGCAATTTGTTATTCTAAATTTTATTGGAATTTAATGGAAATAGCTGATTCATAGCAAATTGCTCATCGATAGAACCCTTAAAGCTTTAAAAAAGTTTAAAAGTGTTAAAAAAGAAAAAATAAGTTGGTTTATCAGAAAAATATTTATTTAATATCAGCTATTTAATAACATATGTATATATGTATACATTTTAAGATAGTGATTTAACGGGGTTCGTTATACAAAGAACAATAGAACTAATAAACTAATTTGTATACAACAAAATATTAAATTTTTTAGAAGATGTCTCAGCAGTAGTGTTAAACTTCTCAGGAATCTCCGTGAGGAATTACCGTATACAAGCCTGGGACTTCTCTAAAGGGGAAATACCTGATATCAAAAACTGTAAATATTACCGTTATTATCACATTTTATATTTGGAGCATAGTACTTTATTCACAAAGTACTTTTTTTATTGTAGCTGAAAAAAATATTGTTATAAACAAGTGTAAAATTCGTAATGATGCTAGTATAAATATTTCTTCGGACGGAACATTATTAGCAACGTGTTTTACGGGAAGTGCAGGTGAGAAATTTCTTTAAAATAACACATGAATAAATTGTACATTCGATTGTTCTGCAACAAACGAAATCTAAATTTTTAAAACAGATATTATCTATTTAATTTTGATACTTTTAGGAGTCTATAGTTTACAATGGGAAACGTTAGGGAAAGAAATTTATTTGGCGGATGCGTATGATTCTGTGATTTCTGTATCGATTTCACCAACACAGGAATATCTCTTAGTAGGTCTAGCAAGGAGTGATATTGAAAATGCATATACTATGGCTATTATTTACAGAATGACACGTAGACAATTCCATAGTAACAATCCCAAAAAAGCTATTCGCGACTTTCTATCACAAATGAAAAACTTCCAACAAAGTAGTCACTCAATTGTAGGACACACAAGTATAAATTGTATCAGGTGGGCACCTCAACCTGGTCAAGGTCTAATTTATGCTACTAATACTGGTCGATTAGCCATCCTTTATTAATCTATTTGTAATATTATCGTGAGAATAGAAATTTCATGTCGTGTCCGTGATTATTTTATTAAGAAATTGTGTACTAAGGCAGAAGTCCATTGTTACATGTCTTTCAAGGAGAATATGAAAAAGATAATAAAATTTGTTAGTGAGTCAATATATCATATATTTTGACGAGCAATTTAATACAGTGGTGTAATTTAAATATGACGTTTATCTTTAATTTATTCAATTTTTTTGATTTCAATATTATTTTCATTTTTAAATCCTTTCGTAGAGATGACTTTTTCATTTACAGTATTACAGAAACATTGGTGCATTAATATTAATACATATATTATATATTTGTCAAAAAAAATGCAACGTATTTGAATGGAAGATTTATAAATAAATTCACACATATTTTTTAAAAATTTTCTAATTTTATTACATCAATAAACATTCAAATAGAAAAAAGAATAATATTTTAATATATAATAATAGGTTATTGTATAAATCTATTGTAGGTTATTGTTAATCTTTTTACTAACAATAATAAAAGTATTCATTTGGATAATACTTATCCAAGTGTAAATATACAATCGCGAATGTAAATATACAAATTGTTATTACTGCCACATTCAACACATTATAATAGATGAAATCCCTTATACAGAATAATGAATTAAACCAGTATAAAAGAAGAAATAGCTATAAAAGAAATTCCTTATTCAGCTTTATTTTTTTCTAGATTTTTCAGAAGTATTCTCACCGATAGTCTTCCTCAAATTGGTAATTTCAACAAAGATCAGTGTCGGTAAATTTGTTTTGATAAAAACATTTAAAGTTAATAAAAATGTCAACAAATCTATCATCATCTCTTTCTCTGTTATTTCATTTTCAAAGCTATGGGCAAACGTAAGTTTTTGTGTTACAAGTTTTCCAAACTTGGAGTAAATTGAACAAGAATGATTTCATTTATGTATAATTTACGCATTTATAGAATTATTATATTAACAATTATTATAAATAAAAATAAAAGATATAGAATTACTTATAAAATTCTTTTAATAAGAAAATTTACAAAAAGATTTATAGATATTGTTATTTTGCATTATGGTATTTTACTAATAATGCATGTTCACATTATCTTCTAAGAGTTACATAGGAATATATTACATATCAATGAAAAGAAATATGTACAATTTTATAATTTCCAACGCACGTACTTGAATCTGGATTTCTAAATAAATTATTTTGATATCATTTTAAAGAAACAATCAATAATACGCAGTCAATCTGCGAATTTAACCATCATCGTATAATAAACTGTGGAGTAATTCAGGAGTTTCTGGTTGTTTTAAGCAAAGCGGTACTTTATCTTGTATATTCGTCGAATATTTATTTTGACCTAATTGCCCAAGATCACGATCCAGGATCGTTTCAATTTCCTCGTCGATGTATAAAGAATTCTCATATATCTTCGAAGCATACGAACTACTTTGCTCTGTAGAATTTATAGTTTCGTTTATCGTATTCTGTAGCTCAATCTCCGACATGTTAACTGTATGGAAATTATTTAATGTTGTCGGTATATCACAGTCAGCAATTTGATCATTGTACTGGGTTTCTCTTCTTATCTCGGTCACAGAACTATGTATCTGATGATATTTCACCTGATGTACTTTCAAATTACCAGTTTGCGAAAATGTCTTCAAACAAAAAGTGCAATGATACGGCCTCTCGCCAGTGTGGCACCTGGAATGCCTTTGTAATTTATATTTTGTTACAAATTGCTTGCCGCATTCCGAACATACGAACGAATTGTTTTCCATCCGTAGACTCTGATTATTAACAGACTGTTCCATGTCCATATGAAAATTGATCATGTGAGACTTCAGTGAAATTTTATAACGAAAGGACTGATGACAATTTGCACATTGAAATTGCTTCTTCCCTTCGTGTCTTTCTTTGTGTTTCATTAAGATTTCTTGCTGATTGAAAGACATTTTGCAAATCTAAAAATACATAGAAAAATTTTGAACATCTCTTAAGATGTTCAATATACATAATTTTAATTCTGTTAAAACGATAAATCTTCGCTATTGCTTTAAATTTACAGTATCAAAATGGTATAGAAAATAGTTCTACTATCTTACGAACATTGCAAACAAAAGGTCTCTGTCCAGTATGAATACGTTTATGTCTATTTAAATGCGACTGACACCTAAAACTTTTAGCACATATTGGGCATGTACTTTTCTTTACCCCTTGCTTATTCGAGGTATTTTTTGGTACTGCATCATTTTCTTTTAGTTGGTACAACATGTCCTGAAAGCATAATACTTATACACCTGTCTGAAATGTGAAGTACTTGGTATAACAATTAGTCTATAATTCAACAGGATGTTTTACTTTAGACATGTTAATTTTGAGTCATTTAAAATTTCTAAAATTACAGGATAAAATAGTCTCTGAATTGAAAAAAAATCTGCTTTCTATCCAAAGTAGAATTACATCCCCAATTACAAACAATTAAAAATTATTTTGTACTTCTGCAAAATCAATCTCCAAAGATGGGGCCGCAAGTTGTTTTTGCACATTAGCTACCATCAAGCAAAACTCGTCGAATATGTAAATCTTTTGTTCACAGTCGATGCAAACGTATTTGGAGAATGCGTCAGAGTTTGAAATATTTATCACCTGTAAAGCGAGAGATGCGAGAGATGCGAGAGATGCGAGAGTGAATTAAAAAGAAAAAAGAGTCTTATGGAAAAAGCGTTTGAATCGTACCTCCTTCGAGAAATATTTGTTTATAATCGACATTAACACACTCCCTTTAACTTTGTCTGAGAACAAATCTGTGCCTTGCTGTTTTTCCTTACCACATAGGCGACACAGCTTCAAGTTCGTTTTGTGCAACATCATTGTTGGTTCAGTTGTAACTTTCGGAAAATCAAGTACACAAATCTTGCGATTTCGTCGTATATTCTTTAAAATAACATGCACAACTGCGTAAAGTTATCCATTGAAATGGATACTGATATTATTAATTCAGAAGTTGCGCATAAATTTTTATACATTTTTTACCGCGTTGTTTTTTGATTACATTTGTATACACGCATACTTACAGACCCACAAACATAATACACATTCAACAATTCAATTTTTGTATACCTTCTTGGTACTGTATATAGGAATTACTGTTTCAACAGTGGTTCTCAACTAAAACGATATCGTGCGTTTAGAGCTGTACATCGATCGGGAAGAGATCATTTCATAATCATAATTACGAGAGAAATCATTTCATAATCTCTGCGTAAAAAGGAAAAGGAAAAATGAATATATCGTTGAGAATTATTTTATAGATATCATCACGAATTCAAATTCAATTTTATCACTAATATGAATTCTTTTACATGAGAGATTACCAATTGCTCGATATCAAGCACTTTTAAAAAGAAATTTAATTGATAAAACTGTTTTGATAGAAGTGTTATAGTAATACTTTAAATATAATTATATTTAAATACTTTATTTTCATGAGAAAATAATATGATTCATATGCCTTGAATGATAAATTTTTAATGATCACATACAATATAATAAATGATATCGTAAAATGTATATTTGAAATTACAATGTCTTTTTCTTTTCATTTATTTTTATTTTTGACAAAATCTTAAAAATTATAATATCAAATATAAATACAAATGCGTAGTCTAAGACATCTCCTTAGATACAGTTTATTAATATAAAATATTAGTTTGTTAGATGTCTAATATGAAATATGAAGCAAGTTTCGTGTTGGATACATTAATATATGTACATTATATATAAGATACGCTAGAGCTAGATTTTTTTAATATTCCTTTGAAATGTATAACATTTCAAGATGTGCAGAAATACATCAGGGGGCATTCACCGATATTGATCTCCTCACTCCATAAATCACCTCTAATATAAATTATGTTGCTTAAATCTTATTAAATTACAGAGTCACTATTTATAAAAAATTCCGTTGTTTTAAAAGGAAGAAACTTAGACTACTGGTCTCCTCTTAGCAAACGCTAAATCTATCACTTTCCTAAATATAGTCATTATATTTGTTATCATAACAAGTAATTACAGAGTAAATTCAATCAGTGTACATCTTGCATGCTATGCAGATTTAGTTAAATTGAACAGAAATGGAAATGCTGTTTTTTAGATACCAAATAAGCGCAGACAAAATATAATTAGGAACATTACAGAATGCAAAAGAGGAATAAAAGAAGAGCAATTGTAGTACACAATATGACACGTTTTAATGATACAATGCTTCATAATTGAAATGGATGTCTGTTCTGAATATATTAGAGCAATCGTGTATATGTCTATAGTAGATGTATATAACTATGTATCACAATTTATTTCTTTAGAAGCATTACCGCAATACACCACAGAAATGTTATCTTGTAAACTAAGCAAAAAATCTTGAAGTTGTTGTTACGATGGAAGACTTGAAAGTTGATGTTGTTATACCATTTGCTTTCAAGTACAATATGTTGTACTACAAATATTAACATCTTATTGACTATCACGCTGATGCATTGCATAGAGCAATACATTGTGAAACAGTGGCTGAACATAAGCTTATTGCGCACTAAGAACTCGCATGTTAAATTAATGTTCATTTGTACAAATCATTTTTAAGAATGATAATTTAGAATATATATACATAAATTATTTGGAATAATACTATATAGTAGTCAGGGATAATAAGCTCCAATGATAAATAACAAGTTAGTAGCAATATTACAATATTAGTCAACAAGGTGTCAATAAAGTTACTTCATTTATAATACAACCTCATGAGAAGTACATAGACCATGTATAGCAGTTTATCATAGGACGCAACCAGACTGCAAGATTGTCTTTACAATGCAATTCTATTTATAAAAATAGTTACGCATAAAAAATTGTAAATCTTAATTCTTTAGAAAATAAGATTATTAAGACAAATAAAACTTGCATTACATATACTTTTTTTTACTTACTTTTTTTTTGGCTACTTTCAAGCAAGTATTTGGCATTTTTTAATGCATTCATTTATTTACATTTTAACCATTTCTCTATTTCTTTTTTTTTTTCATCTTTTATAATATATAAAACCAATTCACTTGTTATAGTAAAAAATATACTTTTTCGTTTTTGTGTTCATAAATGAAATAGTCTTGTTTAGGCAAAAGTGCAGATATGTAAATATTATTCTTACTTCGATACACTATGAAAGCCATTCAAAATTACTTATTTATGTTATTACATTTTGGCATTAATTACAATTTTATATTAAGACTTATACTTGTTACTTTTTAAATTCCCTTGTAACAGTGTGTTCAATTTCTGGTAGTAAAGTACAAAAATAAAAATAAGCTGCAATTACTCTATAATGGTGTATCAAAGATTCAATGAAAATTTATATTATTTTAATTTTTACAAACACAATTAGTTATAATCTAAATGTTATCTTACTACGACTTTTTTCTTTTTTTTTAATGTTATTTTTAGACGATCTCAATCTCCGGGTATCGAATGTTACGAAACTATTATAAATAAAATAAGTGACTCGTTTAAAAATATGCATCGATTTAATTACAATTTTTTTTACAAAAATTATATAATTTAAAAGTATTTTTTACATGAAAACATTGCACAATAATAAATATAGTCTCTTTTCAAAAATTTAAAACATTTACTTTGTTTGATTGAACTAATTCATCAAAACTTATTGTAACATTTACAGAACATATTAATTAATGATGCAATAAAAGTTCTATATATTATTAAATATATACATATGAATTTCTAAAAATAATGAAATTAAATATTTAAATTAAAATGTATTAAATTTTTTTGTGAATACTTCAAATATTTGTGAATATACTTTAAACTATCATAATTTTACTTATGCTTTAATATAAATTTGAAAAAATTGTTAGTTAAAGATAAGTTTTACCAATCAATTGAATGTAATTTATCATTTGAGATAATAAAAATTTATAAAAACTACAAGCTAAAACTCTAAAAGTTTTATTATAATGCTGCAATTGTTACAAATTGTTTCTTCTTTTATTAATTAGAAATTTTTCTAAACGAATTAATAATTAAGATCTACTAGTATTTAATTATTATTTGCATTAATAAAAATTTCACAGATATAAAGTTATATATATTTATAATTGCTAATTTAATATTGATATTGAAATGAAAAGAAAAATAGTTGTAATTGAGATTTGTTTATCTGTAAACTACTGTATTTGTTAATACATAAAAATTACAACATAAATAAGTTCGCGAATATATTTGTAAAAATGAATGTTGCTAATTTTTGAGGTAAATAAAAATTCCGAATGATTTTGAAAATACAGTATGTTAAAAGTGTAAAGAAAAAGCCTAATAAAAATAATACGAACAATATTTAGTATAATTTCATTTAATAAGAAAAAAAAAATTTCTAAAGTATTGAAAATTTTGATCATACAAGATCATAGAAGTACATAATCTATTATACTTATAAATAATTAGTCATGTGTAATGAATTTTATCTGCACTTTACAACTAATATCTGAACAAATGATAAACGACAGATCAATACAGATCATAAACATAATTTATACTGAAATAATAATATAATGTCTAGAATAAGGTTACTTTTTACTTTCACTTTTTATATTCGTTATATTTTATGCTAATACTAATTTAAACTACGTATGGACACAAATTTAGAAAAGTATTTGAATATATAAAAAAGTACTTTATACATATCACATTAATTAATAAAACCTTGACTTACAAGTTCCTCAAATATGTTTATTGAAATTATTTAAATGCACAATATTCATGCACAAAAATTTTATAAAGTTACTCTTTAATCTAAACGCGAAATATTTTCATTTTTTCCTATATATTATTATTAACGAATTTATTATAAATTTGTTTACTCAAATCATTCAAATAGAAAATAACTGACATATATCATAATTTGTTCCTTCTAATTAAAGAAACATTAACAATATGAAGAGTAGAAACGAAAAGAAGTATTATTACTTTTATTTGTGTAACATTTGTGTATCAAGAGGTCCCTGATTAAAAAATTAATTTTTCCAACAGCTATAAACAATTCTTCACAACAATTCTACTATTTGCATGAAACGAGAATTTAAGTTGAAGCCAAAGTTTTAAGAATACAAATACTTTTGTAAAAACAGATGTTAACAATTGAAACATTACAATATTTTATCATTATACAAAAAAATCAAGCTATAAAAGAATGTAGAATTACATAAGCCAATCAAACAGAAGTAATTGAAAAAGAAAGATTTAACAATGTTAAACAATGCTTATAAAACTTGTATTGCATTAAAATACTTAAATAAAAAAATGTACAAATTATTCAGTAATAAAAAATGATATGGTTATGAAAATTTGAAATTGATTAATACTATATTAGAAATACATTCGCAAATTGATTTGTTCACATACCTTGATTGAGAATTTATGGATATAAGTAACATACCTACTTATATCCAAAATTTAGGATAGAATGGCAATGCTACGTCTAGGACCGCCTATACATATGTTATCTAAGCTTGACCATCTTTTAATACCAGTACGTAAAGCTTCAGCAGTAACTTTGTCTTCATAAACTCTGGACATTGCTTCCAATTTCTGAGCTTTCTCTTTGCTGAGTGGTTCACTAGGGAATGTTAATTCATTTGCTTCTGCAAGTGTGCGAAGATCAAAATAATATTTAGCGTATACGCTTGAAGGAACGTTTATATTGAATTGTAGCATTTCCAAGAATTGCCTTTCTAATTCATTCCTAAAAAAGAAAGAAAAAAAAGTATGAAACGTTTAGTGAAGAAAATTTTGGGCGCATTCGATCAAAATTATGGCGTGATCTTACATATCTTCTACTGTAATATCTTTAAGAATTTGACAGTAATCTACATTCCATACAGCCTGGTCATCCCAAACCTTTGACGCTAATAAAATAGCTCCAAGTACTATTCGTTTCCAATTGGCTGGAGTTATGTCTATTTCTGCATAAGTGAGCAGACGTTCTAAGTAAACTAACGTTATGATGGCACATTCAGCTGTAAGTTGAGCAGCATTAAATAACGTTCTCACAAATTTGTAAATTTGTTTATGTTCTGGATTTTGTTTATCATAATCTTCTGAAACACCTTCCCTCTATAAATAAAAAATAAATGTTACAAATGTTTACTCTTTTAAACTGAATTTCATATAACATTATCATCTTTCCAAACTTTTATACAAAAATAAATTGCTTTATGTTGCAACACAAACTAGAAAACTATTCTCCCCATTGTACATTCCTTATCTTCTTAATTCAACAACTGACTAATAATTAAATTACCGTTAAGGGATGAAGTTTCTCATCAAATATATCAATCTGTCTCTGTGAGGTTCTATTTTTAATGTGGTAATAAACAGCTAAGGCAACGCATTTCACAGTATTCTTGAGATTTGGTTGTGAAACAGTACTGTCATCTAAATATATTGTACTGCAGCTGCTACTCTTTTTCAACGGCCTTACATCCGCGATTTGATGTTGACTTTTCTTTCTCACCATGCCATCTGAAAGAAAACAAAAAGAGGCGACGCAAGAATGAAGGAATGTTCAAAAACCACCATTGGGTGGGTTTGGCACGTTTTCGTAATGAAGTGTCGCTGAGAAGTGTCCTAAAAATGCGTGTGCGTACTTTCAATAGCCTGTTTCGAGCGTTCCATGAAAATAGTGCCAGCGCACGGATGTAACGACGGGTCCGAGTCCCAGTCCTCTGGCTCACGTTCGCTAATATGTTGTAGATTGTTGACGCTGATCCCACCTTCGGGCAGATGTTCCTCGAGGCCACGGGTAACACCTTCGGATCCCAATTCCTTGCGTCCAACCTGGGGGCTGGAGTAAACGCAGCAACTACTTTTGTTTCCCATTCTCGTCAAGAGAGACTCGTTGACGTCTCTCCGGTTGAAGAAAGTTCATAAAATATAAATGAGAGTGCGGTACTCCGTGTCACGGCGATTACGTGGATGGCGTAATTTCGAATCTCTCACAGCACATCCCTCGCATGTTGCGTTCAGATGGCAATCAGCTGACAAAACTGTCCGCGGCGTGAACGTGCATTCTCCCTTTATTTTCATCCGCATTGGTGCTCGAACGCACCGTACGGCGATCAAGTGGGAAGAAAGCTGTTTGCGCGTTTCGGTTTCGTACGTGGGAGAGATCGCGACTAAAAGTTCCGAGGAAAGTTCCACTTTGGAAATTACTGCGGCCAGCAGCAAGTGACAAACGTCTATTGCATTGACAACGCCTTTGAGCACGACGACAAAGGTGCCGGTTGGTCTATTTGTTTAAATCATTGGGTCAGTCGAAGCTCATTTCTGCTCGTACGCACAAATTTTGACACGTTCTCTCTACCTTGCGCGTCATTCCCATTGTCGCAGACCGTCCGATGCAAATTGTTTCGATACCTTTTTTCCCATGCGCTCGCATACGATGTCCTTACCCTACTGTTTTGATATCGTATATTCATGCATAAACTACGATATCCGCACGTAGACGATAGAAAGCTCGACCTCTCGTTTCACCGTTCCCCGCAAGTTGTTGTGATTGGTCCCGCGACGACAGAGATTTTCCATTTCCCACGAACGTCCGAATTTCCCGAAATGCCTGCGTTATCATTGGTCGGTAGCTAGGGACTTTTCTCGAATTTTGATGTGTTTGCAGCGTTTGAAATTGCGATCTTCTCGCGATGAGTACATCCTGCCACGACGTACATTTCGGAAAATAATTTCCTTTCCGCCAATGCGTTTTATTAGATTGATAGTTGATTGATTCTTGTTATTTAATTCTTGATATTATTTCTTGATATTCTTGATCATGTAATATATAATTACGATTATATAATATTCTTGATTATTCTTTGATAATAAACATGCATTTTTGTAAACCTTCTAAATTAAGTTCCGATTGAAGGTACACGTTTATATATAAATTCTTCAAATTCGAATGCTTTGTTAAACACTTGTTGAGATACCAAGCAGTTTCTTGGTTATTAATACGAAGACGTGTAATATAATCAAATTCTTCAAGTTTGAATAATTTGTTAAATGGAACGATGAAATATCAAGCAGCTTCTTAACTATTATAGGAAAATATAATAACGAAATATATAATAAATATATAATAAAAATCGAGTAATTTGTTAAACATACGTTCAAATATCAAGCAGTTTAACTATTGAATCCGAAAGATGTAGAATACAATAAAATTCTTCAGGTTCGAGTAATTTGTTAAATACGTTGAAATACCAAGCACCTTCTTAACTGTTAAGACAAAAGATGTATATAATATCATGAAATATATAATAAAAATATACAATAAATATATAATAAACATATAGTAAAACATACAATTGAAATTACTACAAAATCAATTTGCAATTGCTTAACATTCGTACACACGAAATAAATGAAATTGAACCAACCTGAAATAAATCAAACTAAAAGGTTCAGTATAATATGAGATAATAATATAAATGTAATATAAACGTAGCGTAACGTAAGATACGTGACAATTTACAGTAATTACGTGCAATTACGTAACAAGCGAAAAAAATATTAAATTTTTGATGGTCGCGCGCGATGTAGAACAGCGTTTGAAGATATTGCACGCAACACGCGACGCGTTGCGCGTGCGCGTCGATTAACAAAATTTCAAGGTGGTTTTTAATTAGCATTGTGTCTATTCAAAAAAAGTGTCGTAATTTTGTTTTAAAAACAACTGTACGCATTGTGTTATACATCGTGCACGTTACATACGCGTATTATATATACGGAAAAACCGCGATGAGGCTCGCTCGTTGAGTTTAATTCGACTGGAAGTGCGCGATGGTGCAGGAGCTCGAAATTCAAAGCGGGAGGTTAACCGTTAATAAAAAGACCGCCGTGGTCGACTGGATCGATTACGTCGATCCGTCGATTACGTACGACGAATTTTTCTCGAAATACCTAGCGGAGAACAAGCCGTGTATCTTCAAGTCGAATATAACAGAGAATTGGTCGTGCAAGAGGCAATGGAATTTGGACGGTGCGCCGGACTTCGACGTTCTCGACATATCGTTTGGTAAACAAATGATTAACCACACTTTTACGCGTTTTGTAAATTGCTCTTTATTAATTGAAGACGATCCTCTCATAGGAGATTGCGTGGTGCCAATCGCCGATTGCAAAACGAGGTACTACAATTCACAGTCCAAGGACGACATGAGAATGAAGGACTATTTGAATTACTGGATGGACTATGCCAAGAATAATTACCCGGATTCTATGCCGCTTCTGTACTTGAAGGACTGGCACTGCCAGAAGCTGTTCCCAAATGCCCCTATGTACACTGTATCCGAGTACTTTGCGTCCGACTGGCTGAACGAGTATTACATGGCTCATCTTGACTTGAACGATGATTACAGATTCGTCTACATGGGTCCCAAGGGAACATGGTAAGACCACTTTTCAAGCACTAAACCTCGATATTCGATATTACGCGAATAAGGTGAACCGGTTTCTACATGTAGGACACCATTGCACGCAGATATATTTGGATCCTACAGTTGGTCTGCCAATATAGTCGGAGAGAAACGTTGGCTACTTTTCCCACCAGGTCAGGAAGAATTCCTTAGGGATATACATGGTCAATTAGTATACGATGCAACGTCCAAGGAACTTGAAAACTATGCAGTGTACAAGGCCTATGACAAGAGAGCGATAAAATACATTGACGTGATTCAGAAAGAAGGCGAAATTATATTTGTGCCATCTGGATGGCATCATCAAGTTTGGAATAAAGTAAGTACACTTGGCCGTTATTGCAAGTGATATCTCTTATATTCATCGTGATGTTTGTTTTCAGAAGGATACCGTTTCCCTCAATCATAATTGGATCAATGGCTGTAATATCATGGACGTGTGGCACGGATTGAAAAAGGAATTGAATTCTGTAATGAAAGAAGTTAGCGACTGCAAGGACATGAGCAATTGGGCAGAACAGTGTCAATTAATATTGAAATCGACATACGGAATGGATTATAATTTGTTTTTTGATTTTCTGAAATTTATAGCTAAAAGACGTTTAAGCATGGTATTAGAAAAACAGAATGTAATTACCTTCAACAGGTACAAACTCGGACTTAATCACTGCATATTTGATCTGCACTCCATAAAGTTGACGTTGATAGATTTTATTAATGACATGGAAGAGAAGTCCATTTATTATCTGATCTGCGAGAAGCAGCAGGCTCATAAATTGTTAAATAAGATTTTATTGTTTGTACAAACGTACGATTCAACCACACATTCGTCCACATGATGAAAAGACAATAGGATTAAAAATGAAATAAAAAAATAAAAATCTTGTTTCTGTTTTTAATATGTAAATATTATGCTGTAAATAATGTATGAACATGTTATGAATAAATTTTTATATAATATAATAATTGAGTACATAATTTATAAAAATAGAAAGGATTGTCTTTTTATTATAGTTATTAGTAAGAATTGAAGAAAAGAAGAAATCTGTGATATGTACTTGTAAATAAAAGTTACAATTGATAATAAAATTAATGAAAGTTGTATATTATATGCGAGCGCGAATCATCTAATAAATATGGAAAATAAGAGACAAGCGCCAAATTTTACTATATTTTTATTTAAGTATTTCTGAATCATAAAAATTATATTTATATTAAATCTTATCATTCTCCATCTAAAATAAGTAAGTATATACTATTTCACAGTAAATATAATTTTTTGCCTGTAATATTAAATATTTTATTTTTCACTTTAAAATGTTTCAACATCTAACACAATATAAATATAAAAACGTGACACTTTTAAATAAAAGTGTGACTTTGAAGCTTCAACATTTAGAAATTAAAAAGATCTCCAGCAAGTGACTTCGCTGTCAATTGGATAACTTTTATTAGAAACAGTTTTTCAATTTTTAAAAGTACGAGTTTTTCAAATTGTTTGTATCGATATAAATATCTTTACACTTGAAAAAAAATGTAGTACTCTAATTCAACAGTAGCAAGTTGCTTTATAAAATGGGGAAACTCTACTTGTCCATTTATACTGTGTTCAACAATAATACAATTTTCTTACGAGTATATTTCATTTTCTTTATGGGAGTTTAAGTACTAAAATAATAAGTGCCCGTAAACCTTTTTTTTATATTGTCTTATGCCTTACAAATTATATGTGCATAAATGTCTTATGTCTACATATATACATATATATATTGTACAACTATGTACAATTCACTACTAATAAAAATATACAAAATGTATAAGATATGTATAGATATTAGTATGTATGTTATTTATAAACACAAATAATTATGAAAACTTATTAGCATTGAGTGAAAAATGTGTATATAGCACGATTGTTTGTTTCGAGTTTATAAAATAAAATTACAAAGTAAATTATGTGATACTATGATGTCACGTGTATTACATAGTATCTCTAAATTATTATTTTAAACTATTTTGCGTATTTAAGTATGTAAAATTATTGGTCATTTTTTCTTAATAAGACATAAAATATGTATATTAAGAATTTACTTATGTAATTAACTGAAAAAAAAAAAAGAATATAAATATAATAGAAATATAATGAAAATATACTGTAGAATCCTTTATATTATATTATGTATATGTTTAGTTAAGAAAAAAACTATATTATTATTGAAAGGAATTATTTCGTTCTATGTGAAAATAATAATCGTAAATTCTATACTTAATTAGATTTTTTAAATATATGTATATGTATATATGTATATATATATATATATGTATATACACACACACACACACACACACACATACAGATGTATTCCTAAGTTAGAACATATTTATTTTATAAAACAATATTTTTTTATGAACTTGAACGATTTCATAAACTGAGAAATGAGTCATTTTAATTCATACAAATTTCATATAAATTCATTATATAGATTTTAGATTTTAAGATTTAAAACTTTATTGAAAAGTAACAAAAATGTTTTCTGAAAGAAGTTAATATATTTTTGTACATATTTTTTTTTAAGTTCTATTAAAAATTTATATAAAATATTGCACTGATGATACATTTGGAAAAAAAAGTATCACTTTGTTATTCCATGTTAAAAGAAAAAGATTGTCATGGATAAAAGGTATAAAAAGAGGATGATATTACTTTAAATTATTTCCATATAAACTAATTTTTTCGATGAAAAACAAACAAATATAATGTATTGTATATTTCGTTATTTACACACGCATGCATGCACGCACACGCGCACACAAACGCACACATACACGTTCACACGCACATACGTACTATTGCATTTTCTCATAACTTTTTTTTTTCTTTTTATAATAGAACCAATTTCTGCTTGCATGGCAAGTACCTCTATTAGGGTATCACGTCTCACAAAGTCTTCTTATTAATTACCAACAATTAACACTATTACAAAGATTAGACTCCACGCAACGTGATTTTGTATCAATTATCGAATGATGCTTTTTTTTATACCTATATAATAGATACATATTTTTCATTGTCACATCTGATACATTTTTAACATTTCATGTTGGAAATAGATAATGAAATTGCACTCTATAATAGACATCACAAAAAAAATCATTAAAATTAAATAAATTCTCGACATAAAAGAATTCAATAAAAAGAATTTTTGTCAAATTCATACAGCATAATAAAAGACCAAATAATTTATGCAAGTATGCATGTGTACATACCTATTGACATCTTCATTAGATGAAACGAACCGCTTGCAACACATGAAAAATATTAAAGCATGTATACAGTATCTTTCACAATATAGCGAGATCCCATTGTTATAACAATTTCAAAATCGGTCCTTCGTTTTCCTAAGTTTTCATCAATTCGCTTATTTAAATGTTCGAACATGTTCGTAAATCATACTGCATATCCGGTTTATCTTCACTATATCGTGAATGTTACTATAATAATATTAGCAGAAATCAATATTTCGTATTCTTGTTACATTGCTTCTGCTGTATAAAATGTAATTGATAAAAGAGTATTCGCCAAATACCCTCTGCAAGAAATTTCTTTAAGAATAAAGATTAAATTATTAGACTTATTTTAATTTTCTCTCCAGCTCTTAAAATGTTGTTTAAGAATTATATAGGATGTGTGGATAATGTTTGTAACGGTACTGGAGTTGCGGGCGTTGTTAAAACGGGAATAGGCGTAGAAGGTATTTGTTGATGCGTTTGCCTTGGTGGTGATAAAAGTTCTTGTCTGTCTCGTTCTCTTTCCCTTCCTGGACGCCATGCTTCTAACAATGCTTCAACTCTTTCTTCAGTAGGACCCCAACGAGCAGTGCCAGCTGCATTTTGTAACCACACGACTAACGTTCCGTGTGCTGCTCTAATATTAACTTCACCTCTACAATAAAAAAATGATTTTACATGTATGCATGTGCACATGTATCTAGGTACATAGATATTGATACTAAAGTATTGTCATTTACTTTGGTAATATGTGTTGAAATCCATGTCTATATTCATGTTCCATCGCAGGTACCACTACTTGTTTGCGTTTAAAATGGCTACTTTCTAGTTTGATAAGAGCGTTAGGCGCTGGATCCCGCCATTCAGGTAAAAATACCACGAAAGATAAAGGCTCTGTGGAATCGGCTAAAAGACGTTCAAAATGATTGACCATAGCTTCCATAAGTTCTTCGCAGTATGGTGGATTAGCTTGAAACGAGCCGCTTACGGGCCTGAAGTCCAAGAAAGGCCCTCTCGAGCCAAAATAAGAATCTGTATCAGCGAACGCTGAACAATATTGTCTAAAATAACAATTTAATGGGGATGCAAAGCATTCAAACGTTACACCGAACGATCGTTGAAGACATTCGAAAACCGTAACAGGCAAAGCCATTTGCGTTGCTTGTCCTTCGTTAATTCCAAGATATGTTTGATAACGTTTCAACATACACCATACACGAGGTAAAAACATTTCGAACTTTTTGTCGTCGAAGCAATTGTATCTATATAGGTGTTCTAATTTAGCAAGATGCATGTTGTTAATACACACAGTATCACCGTGAAAGCGTAACATTGTCTGTTCACGTTCAGGAAGATAATCCACTTGTGGAAGTCGAGGAGTTGGAAGAGAGAATTGCACAGGATAACACCAAACTTTCCTTTGTGCACTAGCTGGTCCTCCCAATGGTATAACATTTCCTAAACCATTATCTTTTAATATTTGATTATTTTTATCCTTCACTTTTTTCGCATACTCTGTCGATAAGTGATAAATTTTCAGGCAAATACCCTCAACACTAGCTTTTACAGTTTCTGTAAGATGCGGTTGGCATTGTCGTTTCAAGTGTGCAAGACGATCTTGGAAATCATCGAATGTAGCACCGACTGTTCGTCTCAGCCACTGAAATGTGTCTTCTGCGTTCCATTTTACGACTTTTCTACTCTCTGACGATGCTGCTCTCGATTCTATCATCTTTTTTGCAGCTTCTGCGTATCGCGACAACTGTTTTCTTGCATCACCAGTGAATTTTGGCCGGACTAATTTAATAGGAATGTCATTCATAATTTCACGATACATAGACATAGAAATTTCGGGGAAACACTGACTTGGTAAAAGAGGGTCTGAACCACAGTCTATAACTTTCCTTTCCATCAGCCATCTGTTAAAAGAATCTTTCGGAGCGTCTATGGATTCACGAGTATGACATAATTCTTGATAGCATTGTCTCAATTTCGCAAGTAAACCGCAGCGCAATGCCTCTGCCTCGGGATGGACGTGGGGCAAGTTTGACGGAGCCCTCTCATATATTATAACATTCGTTGGAATTTCCAAATCCCAAGGTCCTCTATTGTCAGATGAAAATATGTTTAAAAAACTTTTGAAATTCGCTTGATATAGAAATAATATAAAACAAACATACGCTAGTACAAATTTTTTTGCGACCGGTACAACACTGTCCTCCGAAGCTCTGCGTTTCAGTGTACCTCCTGGTGGAATAGCTCCGTTTCCAGAAACAGGTGGTACACCACAAATGCCAAGTGGATCCGTAATCGGGTCAAACTTGAATACAGATACAGTTGATATATATGAGTTTATGCTTTTATTAATTCACAATAAAAATTTATACCTTAGTACCTGAGGTTTTAATGGTGGTATTACCCACAATGATTCTCCAGTTAATTTGTTCCAAAAATACGGACGATTTTCTCGCTTACTCCAAAACTTCTTCCAACCTTGTTGTTGAAGTTCTGGTGAAAGTTCAGGTTCTGGAAATGTTCCTGGTGGTGTGCCCTACAAACGAACAGAAATTTATTATGGGAAGATTACATTATTATATCTGCTTATTTATTGCTTGATTATTGTCAAGCTATACTTGTATTTTTCAACTCAGTCAGCCAGTTAATCTGGCTATAATATTATTTTATAACTATATGATTAACAATTACTCTTCAAACACATTCTTACGGATGTAACAATAAAGTAATATAATTATGAAATAAGATACTTCAAAGATATAAATATGATATTTTTAGTACCTATGAAAAAAATTATAAACTGGACCAGAGAAATTTGTACAAAATATTAAGTTATGAACCACAGAAAATTTAGAATCTCCTATTTTACGTTCCAGTGTACAAAATTGGTTAGACTCTAATATATAAAAGATTAAATGAATACCTGTGCCATTAGACCTGATTGTTGCATGTGACCTAGTTGCGAACAGTGGTCAGGTATAGTTTGCGCTGAACTTAACATAGGCGTTTGAAGTTTCACAGGAGTAGGAACTATAACTTGTGCAACAGCCGGAGTCGCGTCCTGTTGCAACGATTGATGATGATGGTGCATGGTGGACAATGAGGATTGAGACTGGCCAGACAGTGTCTCCCAAGAAGAAGTGTTTGGTATGTCTTGTTTCCCTCCGCTTACTTCATTCATTGTACAATGCGCGTTTTGCTAGATACTTCAGCATACAATTATTTTCGTTAATAAATATTCCAAAGCGTTAACAATTCTTACACTTTAAATCAAATTTACGTATTTTTCCTTTTTTTATAGATACAACACTTGACGCTTTATTCTTGATGCAACAAACATACCAATGTAACATTTTATCTCGCTTGGCTTTTTACAATACGAGATATATCAAATAATACCAAATATACTCACATACTTGACGACTGCGAGTTACTTACAAACATGAGTTCTATATTTTTAAAAAGTGGCGAACCGCAGTAAAAAAGAAAAAAAAAGGAAGAAAAAACTTTCATATCGGCGAGAAAGTGTATTTCTCCTGGCGAGTTGTTAAAAATTAGATGGAACAAAATTACGTTTTCCGCGTAACTCTTGCAAATTCGCGCACGCAGAGGCAACGCGAGTCGTATAACAACATCTCGCGATCCAGTGTTTGTTTACATGCCAGCAAACCGTCGCGACGGGCTCGATGGATCCTCGCGTGAGGCGGAATTGCGCGAATTCGCGGAAAACGCGCAGCGGTCGATGGAACACTTACTGGCGTCAACAACGTCGATGAATTTCCCGTGAACCGACGACAAAACTTAGAATTCATTCATGATTTCTAAGATTCGACGCAACGACCTCCACCCGTGAGATACCATTTGCTTGAACTGAAATTCCAACGACGGCGGAAAGTTAAAGCTTTCTCCGCAACGAGTAGCGGATCCATATTGACCGATAAAAAAAGAAAAAGAGAAAGAGAGATAGGAATTTACGAAAGGGATATTTGACCAGCAAAAATACAGAATTATTACGCGCATTAGAATTAGATCGACGAAATTTTGAAATTTGATATTGTTCTCGAGTTTTAGTTTCGAGGCGGGGCCAATCTTCAAGTATCGTACAATTTATCACGATTTTTTAATCGCTCATTTGCAACGACACAAGTATTCGTAAAAAAAGAAAAATTATTATTGGGAGAGAATCGCATTTTTTTTCATTTTCAAGCTCAAATGCGATCGTTTGGAGCTCGTTCTCTTCTCAACGACGGAGTTCTCAACAACGCGTTACCACGTTACCGTGGCATTGATATTCGCGCGTAGCGAATCCCCTCTGTTATCTTTTTGGTCTGCGGATTGCGCGGCCAAATCAAAGCAATATGGCGGCTTGACATAATAACTTTTCATACGGAATACATTATTTCGGCGGAAATCGGGGCGATCATCACAGAATCCGAGATCGAATTTCGATTGATGTGAAAGCGTGCGAGAGGGGATCTCTTGTGGCGTGCGAGCCTCACTGCTCAACGTGTTCACTGGTCGAGCGAGAGTGCAGCGTTTCCACGGTGCTTGAGACTTCGCGCTTCCGAGATTTATTTCGCCTAACGGGCGCGGAGATGTCCTTAATTATTAAATGAGAAGTAGTGATGCCGTCCAACAAATTCTAGCACCAGCCACCGTCTTTCTATGAGGGATTATGTCGTCCACACAGAGCAAAATGCGAGGTATACAAATATCACGGCTCGAAGTAACCTTGTACCTTGCGTGTTTCACAGTTTTTTCCCGTCGTTTCTTGCTGTAAATACCGACCCTGTTTCCGCAGCCGGTAACTCTTATCATGCGCGTCACGTTGCAACAAATGTAGAACGTTATTATTTTGAAATGCAGGTCCTGGAAGACCACCGAAGTCAAAAAACTCTTGTACGTGGTGCGGAGAGACTAAACAGCCATTGAAGTACGTTTTGCCGACGCAACATGGAAAGAAGGAGTTCTGTTCTGAGACTTGTCTGTCGGAATTTCGCAAGGCTTACATACGAGGTGCCTGTGTCCAATGCGACAACGTTATCAGAGGCACGCCGGTGAGATTGGAACAGAAAGACGGGCCTACAAAAGATTTTTGTTCTTCGTTTTGCTTGAACAAACATCAAAAGAAGGAGGGGCAAATAGATATAAAGAAAAGTTGGTAGTACATAAAAGTTGAAAGATGTATTAACATGTTTTGTTTTTAATTGTATTTGTTTTTTTTTTTTTTTTTTTTTTTTTTTTTTTGTTCAAATAGGTAGCAGGGATCAGGCATCACCTGCACCATCTCTCGCACCATCTGGACTGATAAGTGGAAATAATATTCCATCTACAACTCAGTCGTTTACAAATACAAGTCATACGAATATATCTCACTCTCCGTCAACCTCCACTGGTCCATTTCAATATGAAACGTATCAAACTTTTGACTGGGATCTTTACTTGAAGGAAACAAACAGTCAAGCTGCGCCTATCGAATGTTTCAAACAGGTACATCATAGCACAAATACAGGAATTAAGATTGATTGATTTAAAAAATATATATATTATAACAATTATTAATATCACAATTACTTTTTAGCATGAGATTCCACCAACCAACGAATTCAAAATGGGTATGAAATTAGAGGCTCTTGATCCTCGCAATTTGACATCAACGTGCATTGCAACTGTAGTTGGGGTGCTCGGTCCTCGTCTCAGACTGAGGTTGGATGGTTCAGATAACAAAAATGATTTTTGGCGCTTAGTGGACAGTAATGAAATTCATCCAATTGGCCATTGTGAGAAATCTGGTGGAATGTTGCAACCACCATTGGGCTTCCGAATGAATGCTTCCAGTTGGCCAATGTTCCTTCTGAAAACATTGAATGGTGCAGAAATGGCACCTGCGAAAGTATTTAAACGCGAACCAAAAACACCGCGTTCTAATATGTTTGAAGTTGGGCACAAATTGGAAGCTATAGATAAAAAAAACCCGCAACTCATTTGCACAGCAACTGTTGGTGCAGTTAAAGAGGAGATGATTCACATAACGTTTGACGGCTGGCGAGGAGCGTTTGATTATTGGTGTCGTTTTGACTCTAGAGATATCTTTCCTGCTGGTTGGTGTTTTAAAAGTGGTCATCCATTGCAACCGCCTAGGCAGAAATGTAAGGATTATAATATTTTTTTAATTTATCTCATTAACACTTTGAGTACCAAAGATTTGTATTTATAAATATGATATTTTGTTAAATAAATGAAATATATATATATATTTAGCTACAAATTAACACTTCAGTATTTAAATTCAATATATTTTCAAACAAGTGCAGAAATTATTCCTTTTTGAATAATAATATGAAAGTATACATAGTAAACATGACACTAAAATAGACATTCAAAGTGTTAAAGTATGTGTTTTAAGTAAACAATATATATACATATATACTATATATATACATTAATATGTGTAGCAACAGGGCCTAATAGATTTAAGTCTAGGACAAGTAACGTCTTACCAGTAATGGCAGTGTCGGGTGGAGGTACTAATGGAGAACCAGCTGTTGCTTTAGTGAGTCCAGCAGGTTCAAGTGCTCCACCACAACCAGCTACAGAACCTGATACTAGTACAGCTAATACCAAACCACATTCTTTAGAGAATGGTATGTATTATTTCATCTATTTTTTAGTAGTTGGTAGTATCTGTATCTTCATTGTGTTATTTCTTCAATATATTCAATGGTTTCATTGTGTTACAGTTACAATTTATGTAAATCATAATTGCACATGTGGCCCTTACTTTGATCCTCGTAAAGTGAAAGCAATGCCAGCACAATTTGGTACTGGCCCTATACTAAATGTCACAAGAGATATATTTCAAGCCTTTTTGATGGCAGCAATGAGTCCAAGACAGATGCTGAGTCTGTTAAAACGTGGCGAGGGAGAAACTATAAGTTTAATTTTAGAGAGTAAACCTACTTCTGTTAGGTTACCGATATTTATGGAGGAAGAAGATTTTTACATATATATTAGACGACAACTCGAAGACCTTTGCGCGTGTGAGCATATGTTATTTAGAAGGAAAGAACCCTGCAATAAATGTCCAAATACTCAACAGCCACAATCTACCAATAGTGAAGAAGCAGTTAATACCGCTAGTGCTACAACTAATAATAATACTGCTGTAGAAAAAAGAAGGTGGTCTCAAAGTCAACAGAATCTGTCACCGACTACCGCACAGCAGCAAACACAACAAAATTCTGTACAAAGTATAAACAATTCATCTCTGTCCTCACCAACACTTGCAAAGCAACCACGAAAATCTGTTCCAGGTAATTTTTTTCCATTTTTTTTTAGTATTAATAAGCAACTGATTGTAGATTGAAGATATATTATTATTATAATTAGAACTCGAAGCCGCAACATCTACTACTCAATCTGAAACTTCCATGAATCGTACACCTTCTACTGAACCAGCAGAATGGACTATTGAGGATGTCATACATTACATTGGTGTTACTGACCCTGCGTTGGGTCAGCATGCAGATTTATTTAGAAAACATGTAAGTTCATATTTTACATTACTTTGTACTTACTTTATAACAGCACTTGTTAGATTGAAATTAAATTCATTCGTAATTCTTTTTAGATTACATACAAAAAATATTATTAATTTTTTATATAAAATCTATATGTTTCTTTTTTTCTATTTTCGTTTTAGGAAATTGATGGGAAAGCTTTGTTACTTTTAAATTCTGATATGATGATGAAATATATGGGACTAAAACTTGGGCCAGCACTTAAAATATGCAATTTGGTAAATCGCATTAAAGGCAGAAGACATCTTCTTCTGTGACTTTATCAAACATCAAACTATGTACAGTGAGTTAAATTGACGTATTATCTAAATTGGCTGGTCAAGTTTGTTTTCATTATCGAGAAGAAAATAATATATAAGTTGTTGAAATAATCTGAATATATCGAGTATAATTTTTCAAAACCTATTCATTTATCGATTAACATAGATTTTAAATTTAAAAAAAAAAAGGATCAAAGTTTAATTTTATCTTAGTAGTTAAACGTTTTTTTTGCTCTAAAAGTATGTAAAATTACATTAATCACATGAATATAAAATCTTTTTGATAATGAACAAAGTTAAGGATATCTATAGAAGAATTCTAGAATATAATTAGATTAATTGATTCAACTCCAAATGCTAACAAGTATCAGATGAAGTAAGAGAATTATTTCTTGCGATATGTTTGACTTTTTCGAACATAATTGTAATTTCTAAATGTTCTACTACAAAGATATCTTTTACTACCTAAGTTATCCTACTTCTTTAAAGAATATTTGTAACATAAAAACAGTGTGAAGTATATCTAGTACAATAATTGTTTTTGTATTTCATTTCGAATATATAATTCAGTTTTTTTTATAAATATTAGCATATGCAATTATCTTTTATCTGTTAACATAAAAGTAAAGTAACATAAAAGTAAACTTTCATATTTCATGCATTTTTATCTAAAAAAAGAATGGAAGAAAAAAAAATTATAAGAAACAAAGTGTGTACAAAGTGTAATTATTTTCTGTTTCATAATACGTATTTAAGAATCATTACCTTTGTATGTAATTACTTTATCTGTTTTATAATGTACTATTAAAACAAATAATAAGGTATCATTTTATACATGGAAAGGCAATATATTCTATTCTATATTAGGTACCCAGAGAAGTTCATATCTGTTTTTGTTAATCACAGTTCTAAGGATTTTTCTGATTGATAATGACTTTTTAGAAGTGGGAAATACTATTGTTGCTAACATCTATTGTGATAAGTTAGAAAGAGTTTGAAAAAAATTACGGAAAAAACTTAGCCAGCATTGATAAACAGGAAGAAAGTTTTGTTTCTTCAGGAAAATGTCCGACATCACGCGGCAAAGATGACTCATCTTCAAGTGGAACTTGAATAGGAGGATCCATTCGCCATATTTGTTAAATCTCTCACCAACAGATTTTCACTTATTTCTGAATTTGAATAACTGGATATGAGGAACAATTACAATAATGAAAGTGATGTGAAAGAAGAAGTGTCAAGATTTTTCCGCGGTAAAATAAAGGACTTTTGTAAAAACGGTATTTATAAGTTGTCAAACCGTTGGAAAAAAGCTATAAAATATGAAGGTTCATATTTTGATGAATAAATTCATGTTTTTCATATGGAAAAACGGCAAGAACTTTTCTGGATATCTAATATTTACTATATAAGATGAAAAGTTTAGAAACACAAATTGTTTATATCAAATTTTTTAATTACATTTGTTTATATATTTTTGGCACTTCGTTGTTGTTTCTTTTTTCTTTTTTTTTATAGGAATAATATGTAACAAACATATTTTTAACAAATTTGATTTGAATATATAATTCAAATAAAGTTGAATTGCCATGTTATATGTGTTTTAGAACATACGTTTTTATATTTTAAATATACGCATAAATGTTTATATCTTTTGTAATAATAATATTTTTACTTTCATGTAAAAAAAGAAATTTCTAGATGTTATATAATATATTTATTAATATGTAATTTCATAAAAATATTTTCTAAAAATGAAGAGTGTATAATTCATAGACAAGGGCATTATAAGGTAATTTATATTACTTTTTTTTTTACAGACACAGTATTACACATTTGGTTATATTCATTTATAATACCTTTTAAAATTCTTTTAATAATCCATGAAACTATGTTTATTGCATAGTATTAATATATAGTTTCCATTTCAATGTACATATAGAAAATTTGAATCTATGCAAAATTATCTCTGTGATATATTGCATAATTATAATATTAAAGATTAGTTATTGAAAAACATGTAAAAAACATAAAAAAATAGGTTGTTCACAAAATTTAATTTACATATTACAGAATATTTCTTATACATAAATAGAAAATGTATGTATATAAGTGACAATGATATCAATATATATTCTCAATTAAATTTAATTCAACATAAAAGAACGATATTAGTAATAATTAAATGGCTATGAAAAATACTATAATCTATTGTAAAATAATACAACAAGGTATTCTTTCATAAGTGATTAATCAAATTAAGTTTGATAAATGATAAATAAATGGAGTTGGATCGCAAATGAATTTAATAGTTGCTTTCAATGATATTACTATCTTTACTCTTTTTGTAATATAAAATTAAAATACAATATAATTTGGAATACTGTTATTTTTTATATGTTATTACTTTTTTGAAATTATAATTGTAAAAAAGTAAATATTCTGTGCACAGTAGATATTCTAAAAATAATTTAGACATTATATTATGATTATAAATTATATATATAATTAAAAATATTATTATATTTGTTTATTCAACTATTTCTTTTGAAAATTGATTTACATTTGAATTTTAAATATTTTCATATAACAAATTTTACGTAATATCTCATTGTCAGTGATGCTCATGTGAGAGAATAAAATTGTGTTAAAAATAATTCATGCTTTTTCTTTTCATTTCTGAAAAATTTATTTGCAAATACATGTAATATTTTTGAAAAGAATATAGAACATACTTCTTAATTTTCTTACTTTTGATTTAAATGATTTATAAAGAAGAAACTTAGAATTATTCTATCAATAATTTTGTTATCTTATATTTGTACAATTGTATATAACGATAAGAATTGTTATTAGTATTAATAAATGCTTATTTATTAATTATAAATTTTTAGTATGAAAAGATAAATTTGTAAAAAATAAAAAATGATTTAAAAAATAACGATTTGAAACTAATTTATTGTTATACTGATACAAAATTTACATAGTATGTTCTTTAAAGTATTAAAACAAATTTGAGTTATTAAAATAATGAATGAGTGCTTAAAATTTCTTGGGAATTATGATTGTTAAATAATTTGAAATCTTTAAGTAGTTACATCTGAATAACAAAAAAATATTAAATGATTTTTACATTGAGTAGATTTATAACACAATAGAAAGAATTCATTTGAAAGAAGAAATAAGAGAAATTTAAAAAATGTTCAAAATATTTATTCTTCCAGATACTTTTAATAGTAAAAAATTTGTATTATCTATAACAATATTTATTATAAATAAATAAGTTGTTTTTTATTATTAAACAATTTTAATTTCCATTATTATAGATAAGTTAACATATATTCTATTTGTTATAGTCATTTCATATGTTAGAACTGTCTTCAATAATTGTAAATTTTTATCAATTAAAATTTTCAAATATGCGAGCTAATAATGCTCATAAATAATGAATTGAAAATCTAAATGATACATATGTAATTATGAACTTTCTTCAATCCTCATCTGAATCATCAGAGTTTGAATTATTAGGTCCTTTAATAGTTTTAGGTTTTGAGACTTGTGACAACCACGTTTTTTTAGTGTTTTCCGATGACAAATTTTCTTCAAATGTTATTGCACCGGAAAGTGAAATTCTGTATTCCAATGTCTCAGTTAAGAAATCATCACGATTCCCTAAGTCAGTAAATCCCACAATGTAATCTTTAGTTTTGCCATTAACAATAAGAGCAATTGTAGGAATGATTTTGATCCTTAGACGTGCTGAAAATATGTAACACAGTTTAATTTAAGGAAAATAGATTAAAAAAAATACAATTAACTTACCAGTTAAAAATGGGCATTGCATTACATTCAGCTTACAAAACTTTGCTTCTATATGCTTCCTTGCAAGAATTTTTAGATGATGATCCACTATTTTGCATCTTGGAGAATCATCTTTATAAAATAAACAGACAATGTTCTCAGATTTTTTCGACACCTCAAAAAACTCTTTTTCATCGTGTAATTCTGAATATTCTCCATGGCCCTAAAATATTCATAGACATTGAATCAATTTTTAGGTTTTTATTGAAATTAAACCGTTAGAGAATGACTATAAATATTGTAAAATAATAGGACATCAGGAATTACACTTTACCATTGTCAGCCAATTCTGTTTCTGTTGTTGAAGCAATTTCAACTTTTTAAGACGTTGTTCACGCAACTTCTCAAAATCACTAATGTCCAAGTTGTCCAATTTTTCTAACTCGGCGTCTAATTGTTTTTCAACGCAGTGCGTTGCTTCTATTATCTTCTGTTGCAGAACAGTCTCCATTTCTACCTAAAAATAATAAGAAAATTCCAAGAAATTTATAGGTTATGTTATACAAATTTAATGTAATGTAATGTCGTGTTGTAATGCGAGAAAAAAGGACGAACAACTTTTATTTAACATTTAAACGGATAAATATTTTTAATATGTAAATATTGATGCGGTATCACAGAATATTCGACACTTTAAGTTTTAAATAAGTAAATAAAAGTGCTTACTGTTATAATTTTAATTTGATCATATAAAATGCAAAGAATCTTGCGTTTTTGTCAAACTTTTTATGTGACAGAAAACAGGTATGTCTCAATACCATATAAGTCGAAAAGTACAACTTTGATAAATTATAAATTATAGGTAAACCGCTTTTCACATAGGTGTATTTTAAGTAAATTAGATATTAGAAGTGTCTTACAAAAACAATTAAATGAATATTTTCAAGATATTAAACACATTAATTGTAGGGAAATAAAATCCCTAAAATACACAAATATAACAACGATTTACTTTTTGTTATTAATGGCTTGATAATATATTGAAATATATAATAGACAAGTAAATTTAAGTCAGCACTAAGTTCAATTGTTTTATATATATTTAAATTTCAAAAATATTTCAAGCCATTACGCGACTAAGATTATCGCTGTTCTTTAATTTATATTTAATCTAATCTCAATGTTCAACAGTTATTACATGTATTAGGTAAAATTTTATAAATTTATGATATTGTAATTATGCAAAAAAGAGTTTTATCAGTTACGTAGTTGGTTTAAAATTCAAATCGGGTACGCGAAGAAATTTAATTCGATATAGTGGATACTTAGAACAAAAATTTCTAGATTTGTTTAGTTCCTAGTTTCTAATAATATGTATTATTATGTATATGATAAATATTTTATGAATTTTATGATTATGATTTATGCACCTAGTTTGCTTTATTTTTATTCAGTAGATCGTATTACGGTAATTAATTACGAATTTAAAGAAAAACGTGAATCTAATATTTTACGAAAATAGCTTTATAAAAACATGCTACGCAAAGCATGGCAGAAATGGCGCTAAAGTTCCAAATTAAGAATAGGTAAAAAAAAAAAATAAAAATAATTAGTACAAACCAAAAAATATATACTTTTATTAAAAAATTTAATACTTTTTGTAGATTTATTTGAATTTATGTTTGTACGGAAGAATAATATTTCAATATTTATCATACAGTTCTACCAATCTAAAAAATTATTAAATTGAAAATAACACGTTCATATTAACTAACAAAAGAAATAATTGATCTTGATAACACGCGAATGTTTAACAATAATTACAATTGCAATTACAATTACAGTTTGTATTTTCCTAGTTTCAATCAAGTTTTGCAATTGTCTGACCTGTCTTGACGGTAGTAAAGATGGCGGATGTAACATACGAGTAGCTGATGTTTGCTTCGATATCGACATTAATTTAACAAAATAGCCGCGTTAACGCATATTGTGCGGTGTGCGTGTGGATGTGTGTGCGTGTTCATGTGAAATAAATCCCGTTTCGAGGAAATATGTTAGAAATTTGTTGAATATGAGCGAGGAAGCGAATTCGGTTTCGCAGATTTGCGAGAATTCGCTGACGACCTTGAAGGATGAGGTCGATCCTGAGGAACTCCCTCCGAGAACGATATCACACACTACAAGAAGGTCACGATTTGGTACGGGCAATGTCCCGCTGTCGCCTTATATCTTGATCGACGGAAGGAAATTGCGTAGCTCCTTGGCATTGAGCAAGAAAAAGCTTCCCCGACGTGTGAGTTTCCCAACAAATGACAATCACTTGATTACGGGGTATCTGGAGCCGGCCAATCCATGGATACTCGGTGAGGATAAATATTTTATCACGCATATCAGTTTTACGTTCATTTCTTCATTCTAGTTTGCTACCTCTCAAAGATCTATACCTTATGTTTGTATAGATTAATAAATATTAATGATTCACGCAAGGATCTTTCTCATTTAGATATAATATTTCAGTCTTCGTTAAATTAGTTCCACAGATGTTTAAACGTGAATGCTTCTAATCAAAATATGTAACGAAATATTCGTCAAGCGCTTTTGTATTGATCGCTATGTGTTGATAACTTAAACTGTACTTTATCTTTAGTGATAATTGTCATTAACTTGATTTTCTGTATATTTGTTTGTAAATGTTTCTGAAACCTAATGTGCGAAATGTGTATTAACATATACTGGAGAGATTTGTGATTTCTGGAATGTATACAATATAATTCAAGAACCTGTGCCTCATTCGCTCAACCTCACGGATATTCAAGTACAAATGTATTGAAAGTATTCACAACGTTGCTTAATTTTGTGCGAGAAGTTTGCAACATTGTTAACATTTTGAAAGTGCGACATTTATTGTAAATTGTAAATCTTTTTCAAATAATAACCTAGATAAAGTATTTACATTATAATGTATACATATTCAAGTTCTGAGAATTACAAGAATAGATATTATATTATATCAATAAAAAATACCAATAATAGTTAAGATAAGTTTATTTTACAAATGATATAAAGATTAATATGTACATGATATAAAAGTTTCTCTAATAAATGATTTATTAAATAACCTTTAAATGTTATTTCATACATGCTCATTACCTAAGATGAATTTATAAGTACATTTATAAGTACATTTTTGAAAAATGACAAATATTTATAGATGTTATATATAATTATTCGTAAATATCAATTAAAAAAAGTTGTATCATCAAATTAATTTAAGTTTAATTTAATATTTTTTAAAGGAGGATTGGAACTTTTGAAGTTTGACAAAGTCACAAATATTTACAAAAAATACGTTAAAAGATATTAAGTTAGTTTAGTTTATTTTATACGTTTTTTAATTTTACTTCTTTTGGAATTTGTCAATACATTTTAGTATAAAAATCAAATTTATAATTCTCTTATATATGACCAACTGTATGAAAAAATTGTACCTTCTAACAACAAAATAAAATGATTAATTAAAAGTTATAATTTAAATGCAAAGTGTAATTTGTTCAAATAACTTCTTTAAATTTTATTTTAAAGATGTTATTGGCACTCATAATAAATATAATAAATATGATTATTTTAAAACATTCGTTGATATCTTTTTTATAATTATTTACTTGCATAGTTATACTGCACTAAGCCATCAGGTTTTTTTATAGGTCGCGCCAAATACAGAACGTTTAAGATTTCACAATATGATGAACCATATACTAATTATAAGTTTGATGCAATATTAAAGTATGTACGATATATAATTGACTTGTAAATTACTCTTAAAGTGTACTGTTTTAATTGTAATTATTATTTAATTGTTTTAAGTAGAATGATGTATATTATAAAACTGTTTTATATAATAAAGAATTTGTTATATTCTCAAATTTATATTAATTTTATTCAAATACATAATTTGATTGTTCAAAAATATTACATGAGAATTAAATAAATTCTTTCTAATAATGTAAGCTAAAGTTATGACATGTGAAATTATTTTAATATGTTTATAATACATTTACATTTTATTTATATTATTGTATTAATACGTTCTCTGTGGACTTATGCATATAAAGTGGAAGCTAACTCTTTCAATAAAAAGAATTATATTCTGCAGAAAAACAGTATTTGATTTCTGATATATGTTTTTACATTCATGTTAAAGTATATTTAACTCCTATTAAAATAAAATGCAAGTAAATATTTGGCTCTAGCCTTGAGAAAAAAATGGAGAGTTGATTTTCTCTTGATCCTCTGCTTCCAGGGTCAAATTTATCAACTTGCTTTGTTGTGATAGAGAGGTGAACATTCAGTGGAAATATAGACACTAATTAATGATCAAGTCATTGCTACAAATGAAAAACTTGGTGAGTCACCAATGAATACCGCAGTGAACGTGTTAAAAACATATAAAATGCAAATGATAAACTGAAGCTTAAAATTATATTTATAGTATGTGTTATTAGCAGCATTTTGTCAAATAGTGAAATGCAACATTTGATCACAAATAAAGTATGATATAATACATGAGACCCGCTACAAAAATATATTTAACATTTCAAATTAATGAAAACAATTTTAATGAATATAAGTTTATTATGATTTTATTTTTGGAATAAAGTAAGTTTTGTATTATGACAATTCATCTATTTGGTTTTATAAGAGATACTATATTTGTAAATTCTGCTTTAATTTATTGGAGAAGAATAAACCATATCATATTTAAATATTTAAATACAAAGCTTACTGTACCTCAGAAATGAGGACAAAATGAAACTATGTTCGTATGAATTTCTTCATTTATTTTTGATTTTTAAACCATCTATGAAGTAGATATAACATAAATTGTTGTATCTTACATATTCTACTATAGAATATCCTAAAGCATCATCAATATGACAAACTTTTAATTTTTTATATTTTAACAATATTTCAATTAATTGTTCACAGCTGAAAATGTGAATTGTGAAGATGTAATCTCAGCATACAAGGAATCCTGTTTAAAACACAATTCAGATCCCCTGGAGACTATTATAAATCAGCTTGAGGTAAAAGTGCATTTTTTCTAAATATCTATTTTCAGTGGGTTTGGATTGAAAAAAATATTTAATATTAAATAACGTCAATTGTACGTATCTAATCAACTATTAATTATTTATAATTTTATAATTAATATTGAAACTAGTAGCCAAAAGTATAATTTATACAATAATAAATGTATCTTAAAAATTATATACTGAAATTATAAAACATTATGAGAATATATTTAATACATAATTTAAAAATTTACAATAAAATAAAGCCAATTATTAATAATAATTTCTATACAGAATTTAGAAACATTTGAATTACGATGTGAAGAATTAGATTTAAAAGGACAGATATTGGACATTAATCGTGCAGAGCCATTGGAGGAAATTTTTAAAAGAGTCCAATTTGATAAAGTTAATTTAGAAGCCACATCTTTGGATGATGAGGTATTTTAGTCAACTTAAAATTTTATAAAAAATGGTAATATTGTTTGAGATATTATATTAATTTAAAGATATTATTTGATATCATTTTTATATTATAGAGTTCTGTGATATTATTTGATATGTTAGAATATTATGAATCTGCAAAGCACTTAAATATTTCATCTAATCAAGGTATTGGGATTTATGGTTGGCAAGCATGTGCAAATATGATAAGGAAGGTATATATAATACATATATATATTTTATTTAAAAAATTCTACATGGTTACTACTAGTTTGAAATATTATTTTTTATTATTTTATTACTTATCATGTATAGGATGGCTATACAGAACCACAAAATTAGAAATGGCACCAAGTATAAAGTGTTTAAAATTGAGTTTTATGTTTTTTAATATATAATTAATACAATCATTATTTGTCTAGACCCAATGTTTAGAACATCTTGAAGCTAAGGATATAATCCTTAATGAACAATATATGAATATCTTGAGTCGTGCATTACGATTAGTTTGCCATCTACATGTGCTTAAATTAGAAAATTGTGGACTTTCAGGAAGATCTATCATCACACTAGGTATTTATTATACAATATAGTTCATTAGACCTATTTTTTTCATTTATTTGTTTTTAAATAGTTGCAATTTGATTTATTATCATATTTTTAGTTTTCACAAAAATTATCGAGGTTCATAAATCACTAAGTATGATACAAAGAAAAATTCCAGTAAAGCAAGATACTTAATTATTTATATAAATACAATCTCATTGTAAGAATAGTAATCAAGAATTTTTTTTTCTTTCTCTGCTTCATTTATGTAGATCCATTAAGTAGATTATTGTAGGAAAACATTGTTGTAGTAATCTCATTTTATATTTCCACATGGTTTATTTAACTGGCAAAATCAAATTTTCGTAATTTTTCAATTTAAGAAAGTAATAGTACCTTTATTTAATATGGTACTTAATGAAACATTTTTTATAACATTATTAATATGAAAGATCAAGGATATTACAGGAATTTTTAAAGTTTCATTCTATTATTTTGATTATTAAAAAGAGTTATAACCAAAATTGTAATTATAATAATAAATATATATTTATGATAATCTTAAAATTTCTTTATTTACTTAATTGAAATTAATGGATTGAATTTTTGGTAATGCAACAGTAATATAGCCTATTTAATAGTTGCAGCATTAAAAATGAATACTGGAATAAGAGAATTGTACTTAGCTGACAATGGGCTGAATTTATACGACGCAATACAACTTGGTTCTCTTCTTAGATTAAATAATCATATACAGTTACTTGATATTAGGTATGTAACAATTAAGGAAAGAGATAATAACAAAATAATTCTATTCTTCCTACAAAAATTTATATATACACAATAGGAGAATTAATAAAGAGATTTTTCTTTTTTTCAGTAATAATGTCATTCAAGATGATGGTGTACGTGATATCCTAGAAGGTCTCATCAATCAAGTAAACGAGGACAAAGATGGTAAAGGTTTAAACATATTAATATTGTGGAATAATCAACTGACAAAAAAATCATCTCCCTATTTCGCACGTATTATAGTATGTAATTTTATTTTATCATTATAATTATACATGTATAAATTACATATTTATAGTTATTACTTTATATACTTATGTTCACCTATATTGTGATTTCATTTCATTTTATTATTTATATATAGGCATTATCTAAGACATTAGAAACATTGAACATTGGAAAAAATATGTTGACCGACGAATTGTTATTCATTATAAAAGATGCATTGAAAAAGAATCGTGTTTTGTTACAATTGGGGATACAATCAACTGAACTTACGTGTGACGGGATTGTTACATTATCTGAAATTATCGAAATAAATCACGCACTGCAAGTAAATATTGGAAGTTTTAAAATTGTAAAAACAAGATATAAAATCATTTTATCTTCAATGTTTTATTGTTCCAGAGGATAGATTTGCGAAATAATAAAATACGTTTGACTGGAATGGAAGCTCTCAATTCTGCTATGAAAAAGAATAAAAACATTACCAAAATAGATTTAGATGATAAGCCTGATATAAAGATGGTAAGTGAACAACTCCATTTTATTGTTTGGTAGAGCAAAGTATAAAACAGAAAAGACATTTATATTATTATTAATTTCTTTTATGTTAACAATAGGGTAATCTAACCGATACGTTGCATCAGTATACGCAGCTTGTAGCTGAAATTCGAAGCTACTGTTTGGAAAACGAGAAAAATCGTAAATTAGAAGAAAATAGCGAAGGTTTTGACAATTCATATCATAGCAGATTCTGTAGTACAACCACCCGTAAAATTTCGCTTACTTGTCAAACATTGCCATGTTCTTTATCATCCATGATTTCAATACAAAAAGATGAATCTGGACGATCGATGCTCGAACCGAAACGTATTAATGGAGGTCGTCTTCGTTCTCCAGCTCCTAGTCCCGCCTCTTCACCCATAGCCAGTCCTATATTAAGTCCTTCGCGAAGCCGATTTGTGGTGTCCCGAGTTCCAGAAACATTACGCTCTACGGAATCCTCAGTACCTTCGTCATCAGTTCTTTCATCCCTTGGATCATCACCTACCTGTGTCACTTCTGCAAGTGGGTCATCTAGATTTCGCGTTTCAGTTGTTGAATCAGCAAATACTGTATCTTTACCTAAACCTGTTATTACTACAACTGATGTTGATACCACGGTTGATTTAAATCCGAAAGCTAATTTAAGCTCGAAAGTTAATATTACCGAATCGACTGACTTAAGTTCGAAAGTTAATATTACCCAATCGACTGACTTAAGTTCAAAAGTTAATATTATCGAATCGACTGACACAAGTTCGAAAGTTAATATTATCGAATCGACTGACACAAGTTCGAAAGTTAATATTATCGAATCAACTGATTTAAGTTCGAAAGTTAATATTGCCGAATCGACTGATTTAAGTTTGGAAGTTAATGTTACAGAATCGATTGATTTAGATGACTCGAACATCATACTTGCATCTGAATCAGGAAAAAATAACGATTACACTGTTAAAAGTTCTCAAAATACTTCGGACAGCTTGTCTCGTCTAGCTTTAAACGAAATGAAAAAAGAAATATCGTCGTGCATACCGACGATACTTGGAAGTCCTAATACAAAAGAATTAAACACAAGTGAATCTTTCGTTGAGACAAGAGTTGAAACTCAGTCTGATGATTGTGCAAGTTTTAGTAGCTTAGAACACAAGGAAGATGGTATGCCAGACAATCAAAGTATATCGGAACTATTGGAAGATGTTTCCATGACGAGAAATATCGAGAATGTAGAAAATTGTTCTAACGAAAGTGCAAAAGATACAGAAACATCTATACTTGCTGATAGAAAGGGGGAAAGTTCGCCTTATAGAACAATAAGTGATAAATCAATAATTAGTAACAAGAAGGGTCATGAAACAACGGACAAAGTAATAAATATTAGTATGAACGAAAGTATAGAATTACAGTCACAAACGAAACACGATCCGATACAGAAAAGTACATCTAACTTAGGGAAATTGCTTTCGTTGTTTCAACATTCTAGTTGTTTCTTTTCCGATTCTACTCCTATTAATCAATTGAAAAGTAAAAATACGCTTCAAGGCAGCATAAACAGTATGATGACTCTCGGAGATAAATTCCATTATTACATAAAAGATAAGAGAGATAGGATTTATAATCGTGAAACGGAGGAATCTTCAGTATCGCTAAAAAGTAAATCAAAATTTTTCAATGTTTCCCAATTGCCAAGTTTACAAAGTTTAGCAAACATGATCCCGTCGTTTAGATTCGAGGGTAATTTAAATGCTCCTGGACAAAGTAACAAGCCTTGCTCCAAGGAGGTGAAACTTTTACTCGAGAAAGATAATAAAAACGATTCAATCAATACAGAAAAAAGGTGTGCTGAATGTAGTAATGAAAGCAAAAACGTAAATGTCTATTTAGAAGGACTGGAGTCCTCTCCTACCTTAGATAATCAATTATTTGAAAACGTACACACAAAATTTCCTCCTGGTGTTACTAACAAGGATGTAGTATTAGCTGCAAATTGCATTGTTTCAAATATAATCGATACTTGTTCCAAAATTGTAAATAATAATTTATTAATGCATGTTTCGAATAGTAACACGATTGTACCTGTACCTAAATTAATAGGTATACCTGAATACTCTGCTTTAAAAGCAGCTACGAACGATGTACAGAAACGAAGTATAGCGAGAATACTAGATAAGGTAGATCCTGTACTAATAAAAAAAACGAATAATGAAACTTTAACAGACAGTATTAATTTTACTAGTGATAGCAACTCCTTGTCATGTGGTATAATGTATGATGTAAGCAATGATGTGCATACTGTACATACGTCTGACAGAATGCACAATTTAGTAATATTAAATTTAAGTACAAAGGATAATAATTCTGCCTTTAATGTAAATAGTACAGAAAGTAATACTGCATGTTTTGTATGTAACCAAAAATGTGTCTGTAGTGTAAATAATAGACCACTTGAATGTTATAATACATCGAAGATAAATGTAGAAGCAAACTGTTTGAATAATGAAGTTACCAGAATGTATAGTATTGACAGTAACAGTGATAAAAATGTTTTTATAAATGTTCATAATACGCCAACAAGTAACGAAGTAGAGAGAATAAATGTATGCCATGTAAATAATAGTACGAATTGGAAAAGTGCAGTTGTAAATAATGAACAAGAAGCAAAGATATCAAAAATAAATTGTACGTGTAAAGCTAATAATTCTGAATTTAGCGATGATAGTACACGTTCATGTACTTCAGTACTTTATACAAATGTAAATACATCAATAAAACGAGAATTGATAGAACCATTTGTTAGAAAACACAACAAATATATCGAAATAAGTAACGTGACTGAAATGAAAATTAATAGTTCTGTTGTGAAAAATATTATGGATATGTTCAAGAATATGAATATCGTTATGCCTATACCAAGAGTGTACTCTTCTATGACAAATTTCAATATATTAATTTTTAGAGATCTTAGACATCATGTAGCTGATATCTCTGTTAATGAAACTCCAATCAAAAAGCTTTCACTAGACGTTACAACTAATAATTGGCTGAACAATATTGGTAAAATAAAGACTTTATTTTATGATCTATCTCAGATATCTCATTCGTCATTGAATGCTATTACTGAAAAGCCAGAAAATATTCATAACAACGACGAAGCATTAAAAATTGAGGAAAACTCTTCATTGGAAGATCACATCGAAGAATGTGCAAACTTTCACAATGAACATAAATTCAAAGAAAACGAGGCTTTTGGAATTGTTTCCGAATATCCTTCTTCAGTACCTGTAATAGTTGACTCTATTGTCCACTCAAAAGAAGACACGTCTTGCTTGAAAGGAAATGACGATATAAGCAGTAACTTGCCAGAGAATATTCATATGCTCAGTAACTTTGGATCGAATATTGCTCAACATTTAAAATGCACAAATTCAGACGATATAAATGATAAGACTCATCAATACTTAAATGCAATTAAATGTGCAGTTGCTACAACTATGTGTTCAACGGCTGTAGTGAGCACAAAAGGCAATACAACAGTTGACATTATTTCTGATCAGAGTACTAACATTGCTGAGCCTTCATCAGTAATCAGTGCAACCAGGTGAGTAAACTGAGTAACCAGAATTGATGAAAATTATAAATTTATATCGCGTTAATGATATTTCAGAAGAAAATATTAATTAAATATTGTACTTAGATGTCGATACCAACATGTAATTTATTGTAACTTTGAAAGAACTATTTCATTTTGAAGAAGAACTATAGAGAATTACATCTTTTTATTATGAATATAAAGATTTCTCTTATCATTGAAATCATCATTTTGTAATATGATTTTCTTCTGTTATATTGAAATTATTAGTTATAAATTTAATTTTTTTCTTTATTTCAAATTGAATATGAACTGAAACAACACACACGCAATTATACACATATATATCATACTATAAAATAATTGTTTTATACGCGTATATTGTTAAAATAAAATTATAATGTAATAATGGAAATTATTAAAGTCAATCCGTGCATATATTATAATGAAGAAACATTTTTAATGCTTAATATTATTTAAATGCTTATTCTTCATCATACTGCATTATACTATATGAAATTAAGAATTATTTACGATTAATCTATGTATAAAATGGGCTGATTCATCCACCATAAATATAAAAATTTATAAAACGCATTGTTTTGTAAAAACGATTTCACTCTGGTAAAAAAAATATAATACTTATAAAATTTGTGAAACATTATTATATTTTATTTGAAAAGTTATGCTTTTTCTTTTGTTTATGCTGATTTCAACATTATCTTATGTCTCGCTTGCACTTATAATAATATCTTTCATTCAACTAATGAAATCATATTAATTTTCCTTTTAAAATATACTATAAAAATTAATTTCACTTTTATATATTTCCCATGTTAATTAAAAATCATAACAGTTTGATCCATATAACACTTATTTAATACTTAACACATAACACTAATGTATGAGCAGAAGTTAAAAGCTTTATTCAGAGATTTTTATTTATTGTATCTTTTTTATGAATTTAGCATTTAAATAAATTTGTGAAAAATATTTGTTTATATTGATACAGTAAAGCGTTACATAGATTCTCCCATCTATGTAAATTACTAATGAAAATATCTATATATTTAATGCGTTATTTATCCAAAAGTGGTTTTTAAATCAACAGATGAGAGATTTTATTGTTTTATAAATAAAATTGAAAATAAATTTTGTTCAACTTCTTCTTAAGAATAATTATTTGTTTTATTGCACCCTTATTGTTAATATTTATATATCATCTATATCAAATAAAATACTGCTTTCTTTAGTATCATTTACTTTTTTTTAACTTTTTAAGATGATCTTTACTGTATCAAATTATTGTGAATACTATGAATTAATTTAATATAAAAACGTAAAATTATAAAATTATTTTATAAGAATTATTACGTGATTTTTGTAGCACAAAATAAAATCAATGATATTCAAGAAGAAGAAGAAGAAGAAGAAAAAGAAGAGGAAGAAGGAGAAGAAGAAGAAGAGGAAGAAGAAGAATCACAAACTATTAATAATGAAGATACAGAATTAAAGAAAAGATATACTGAAGAAAATAATAATCTTTACAATTTTGATGATGATGAAATTGACGAATTTGAACAATTGACAATGCATCTCGAACCAAAGTATCAGCGATATGCTAAATGGAGGATCTAAAACTACGTATTGTTTCACTGCTTTAGTAATACGTGATGGTTTTATAAGAACAGCTGAGTTCATAGAGTCGTCCTGAGGAATTTATATTGTACAAAAGAAAAGATATAGGTAAATCTTATAAATGTTGTTATGTATGTCTGTGTGTATATATATATATATATATATATATATATATATATATATATATATATATATATATATATATATAATATGTATTATATATATATATAAACAATTTGTAGTGTTTTATACATTAGTTCTGTTTAGCTTTAGTTCTAAAGGTCTAAATCTATGAACAGGGAGGGAGGAGAAAACACAGAACCGTATATACATCTACGTGTATTAGAAGTAATGTTAGTATGTGTTTGATTCTAGTCTAGAAAACAATTGATCTAATATGTATATTGTAGTATGAATTCAAAAAAGAAAAAAAAAAGGTGTAGATGTCAAAACAAAGTTTAAGATCTAACAATGGCTATTTTGATATTTCAAAATCAATTGTTTAAATGTGTTATAGCTGACTTTAGCATTTCATATTGTTTGCACGTTGATCAGAAAATTGTGCATAATGTAGAGATGGATGTACATAATTGTAATATTATACTATTGCGTGTGTACATGAGTGTGTATATGCAACTTAATTAAACACAATATATACACATTCATATTAAATGCACATCGTAGAAAAATTGTTACTCTTAAAAAGAGGTTTGCGTCATTGAGGAAGAAGTATTACTGAAATTGTTATATATAACATCAGATTTTTATTTATTAATTGTAAACAATTTTAATATTGACATAATATATTTTTATTATATATAAGTACAGAGTAAGAGGTTCTTGAACGTAAATCAACGTTTAGACTTGAAATTTGAATCTTTGTTATTAAAAAGAAAAAAAAAATGTGTATACTTGTTACAGTGTATATTCGTAAAGCTTTTCTTTAATATGTTATTTTCATAACTACATTGTACATACTGTTTCCTAATGAAGGAAAAAATGAAATTGACGTGATATGTAATTGACCTGTGTTAGAAATTTATTAATACCAACGATTGCTAATTCATAAATTTTATTTCATGTCTACACTGTGTTTCATACGTATCCACAATAACAAAATTTGATTGGTTTCTTACGTAAAAAGCAACTGATGAAATATTGCATTGCATAAAACTTCAAAGTATATTATTTTACAATTATTTACAATTAATACAAACAACTTTGTGAAGTTTGAAGTAATGAGCAAATGAATAATTTCTAATTGTATTTCATTGAATATCTTGGAGATATTTAAAGGAATTAAAAAAAAATGTTCAACAGTGTTATATCCATATATATTTCATCAACCGTGGAGCTCTTTAGTTAAAATAAAAATTAAAAATTAATTAATGAATATTACTGTACTAATTTGATGGTGTTGAAATGTAATTATTTTGCATATATTGCACATATATGTATATATATGTATATATGCATATATACATCGTACATATGTATGCATGTATGTATGCACGTGCGCGCATGCGTGATTCTACATTAAGTTCGCATAAAATACGCGCCTACATTGCGAGATGAATTATGTACAATTTATATATATAATATATATACAATATATATTATATATACATATTGAGAAGGAATTGAATTTATTAAAAATTTTATCACACCAAGAAATAAAGATGGTTTACTAACACGTTGCAGTCCAATAATTTCATTAATTAATACATATGTATATCGAGTATTATGTACCGTAGAGCATTTGTATATATATATATATATATATATATATATATTACGTATATACATATTAAAGACACATGTATGTAAAAATTTTATATATTTATGTTTCTTCGAATGTTGAAATATATATTATTTTGTAATGTGTTTATTACTCTACGAAACCAACAAGTGATTTTCATTGGTTCATCGTACGAGCATATAAATATCCCTGCTATCACGCAAGAATACAGTTGATCAACGTTTATTGGTTTAATTGATTTGAAACATTTAAAATTGATTTTTTTTAATTTCCAAAGATTATTTTCGCTTCGTGCCACATAGCTACACATATATATACATATATGTATACTTTCTGAACTAAACCATTATCGTAGCAACACCGAAATTGCAGGCGCAGTCGTGATTCGAATGCATGAGGGAATAGCACCTATGTATATAGCGAAAACACGAATCGCTTTATTTATTTCGCGCATCAGAAACGTATTTATCAATCATCGAGCGATTCTCTCGTAAGTTATTATTGTGGTCGATGCGTATAACGCAAACTTTTATGTAAAACGAAACAAGTTCTGTTTGGATTCGACTGGACGATCATGAAACGTGTTTCATGGCTCTGTGATTTTGGAATATTGATCGTGCAATGAGAGAAATTTGCGCTTCAAATATAGTTTGACTCGAGAAAACAAGCTTTCGGACTGATCGTGAGATATCGTCACTACGTGTCCTCTCGCATGAGAAAGTGAGATCATTATTCTTTACAGAGGAATTATCTGTCGAAAGGGAACATGAATGATTGATCTTGATCGTTCGACAGATCGTTTGCTTCTCGTTTCTCAAAAGTCGGTGATGTCATTGTTATTCATTGAATTAAAATTCTTTTTCTTTTCTTGCAAATGAAATTTAACGTAACTATTTTATTTTTAAAAAGTATATGAAACTTTGGTTTTCACTGCCTGGTTAGAACATTAATACTTTGTGATTATTGTAACTATAGCTTTTCGCTTTTTAGTGTCAACTTGAATTTAATGTCCAGGTTCTTCTTGTTTATAACTGCATTTTTTCTGCTATAAAACTATTACAATCTATTATTATAAAAAACAATAATGTATGTCGTAGTTCTTAATGTATAAAATACGTTGAAATTGTATTTCTTTCGTGTGTTTCTCCGCCAGTTGTTTTTGCCTGATCCTAGTGAAATGTGCAATTGGAATGACTTTGGGATAGTGCACAGTCAATTAATCAGATACTGGCTTAAATCTTGATAAATATAATGTAAACAAGATACTTTTCTTTCATTTGTATCATGGAGAACAAATTTTATTGAGGTAACTATATATTATACATTTTTAATTATATATTTATATATATTTATACATTTTTAATTATATTTATAGAGTAGGATTTTTCTCCTCATATTTTTATGAATTTTGTTTATTGTTAGTATTGAAGTTTATAATATAAACATAGTTAAAATAAATACTAATATTCAAAAGTTATCAAATGTTTGGATGATAGATTAGTGATTTCATATTTCTTTCACACACTGAACAAAATAAATGAAATTGAAATCTTTTCTTTAGCTTGGATATGGTAACTATGAATTCTGAACAATCGGCATGTCGCCGAAAACCAGGTGAAAACAGTGATATTGTAGGATCACCTGATCGATATAATAGAGATAATCAAATAAATCAATGTAACAATCAAAATGGTCAAGAAGTTGACAAATCTCCAAGTAGTCCCACGTATCACATCACTGCCTCATGTGCCGAAGATACACCTAATTATCTTGTGTATCAGAAAGTAAGACAATCTTTTTTTTTGCAACTTTTAGAGTTTCATTATAACATTTTCTTAAATCGATATATAGATGCTATTGTTTTTAATTTTATGTATCTGTATTTATCATTGTAGATGGAAGCTATTGTAGAAAAAATGTCAGATGAAGTTACAGGTGTTCCAGTGAAAACGGTAAAGAATTTTATGACAAAAACACCTTCTGTTTTTACTGGTAATATATTACAATTTTATTTCAAATCTGAATTGTTTTCTTATTTATCTTTTAATACAATATTAATGTAGTTAATTTTCTTTATTATTTTAGGTACTGATTTAATATCATGGATGATGAAGACCATGGCTATAGATGATCAAGGTATAATTAAAATATTGAATATACAAACGTGTGAAAAATTATTTACTTTCAACTAATTAAAAACGTATCAATATGATAGAGGCACTTCATGTGGCACATCTTATGGCGTCTCATGGATATTTCTTCCCTATTGATGACCACTGCCTTACTGTAAAAAATGATAATACTTTCTACAGGTTTCAAACACCGTATTTTTGGCCATCAAATTGTTGGGAACCAGAAAATACTGATTACGGTATGGAAAACATTTTTTGATGAAATTGAGAAACGTTTAGCTTTTTATAAAAGCGTTTATATTGCACTTTAATGTTGCAGCTGTTTATTTATGCAAAAGAACGATGCAAAACAAAACACGTTTAGAATTAGCAGATTACGAAGCTGAAAATTTAGCCAAGTTGCAAAAAATGTTCTCGAGAAAGTGGGAATTTATTTTTATGCAAGCAGAAGCACAAAGCAAAGTCGACAAAAAGCGAGATAAATTAGAAAGGAAAGTATTGGATAGTCAAGAAAGAGCTTTCTGGGATGTATATAGACCAATGGTAATAACGTTTAATTCTATTTCGATCTTTCGAAAATTATTTCTGATACGATACAAATAGAAAACTTGTATAATTATTGGTTTACATTATTATTTTAGCCTGGGTGTGTTAATACGACAGAAATGGATATTAAAAAAGCATGTCGTACTTACAAACCAATTTCAAAATTAAGTAAACATTTAGATATGACCAGTACCGACATTCCTTCACATTCCGAATCGTTCTTAATGTCTTCGGTAGAATCGTTAAACAAGGAGATTGAAATATTGAAAGCTAGATTAGATAGATCGAATATAAAAGTTTCAAAAGTTTCAGAGGCGTAAGTAAACATTGCCTTTGCATATTATCGAACATTGTCAATGAAATTTTCGTCGAATATTGCACTAACCAATTTATTTTAAGTAATATTAGTTCACTTAAATTGCATATTTTGTCTTTAAGTATTTTTAACTTTGATTATTTTAGTCTGATCGCGTATTTTGAGCAGTATATAGAGTATGATCCTTTTTTCGTACAACCTGAACTTACAAACCCGTGGATATCAGACAATTCTGAAATGTGGGAGCAAGAAAAATTGGCGTACGTACATTTCTTACTTTATAGCATATTTCTCGAACATTGTTAAGATAACACGTGTGATTTTCTTTAAATAGCAAAGAAATATCAACGAGGAGAGTAAAAAGGTGGGGTTTCAGCCTTCAAGAATTGCTACAAGATCCTGTTGGTAGAGAACAGTTTATACGCTTTTTGGATAAAGAGTTCAGCGGTGAAAACCTGAAGTAAGTTAACATAACAGTCACATTAAATCTAAAGGTAAAATGCAAATTCCTAAGTAAAATAAAACGCAATTATAAATCGAAAATTTTGTATTGATATACGCGTAGATTTTGGGAAGCCGTGCAAGTATTAAAAGCATTACCCCAAAAAGAAGTTCAGAGTAAAGTGAACGAGATTTGGAATGAATATTTGGGTCCAGATGCTAGTTGTCCAATTAACGTCGATTGTCAATCATACGAGTTAACGAAGAAACATTTACAAAAACCTGATCGATGGTGTTTCGACATAACAGCGGTATAAGTTACAAACAAAAGATACTCATTAAAATTGAAACACTTTGTAGAAAAGACGCTTATTCAAGAAACTCATTTAAAAGAAATTTAAATAAAATAAATGAAAGCTTAGAAATGATAATAATAGAAACAATAATAAGACAATCTTCTGTGGTATTAAATTTTAGGCACACGTATATCATCTGATGAAAAGCGATAGTTACTCAAGATATCTTCGCTCGGAAATGTATAAGGATTTCCTCAATGGTTCGAAGAAAAAGGTCAATATATCATTTATAAACTATATTTTGACATATTAGATCACTACTATGAATACTAGCACCGCAACACGTAGTATTTACGCAGTTATTAATATAGTTACAATTATCGCAATTGTAATTGTTATTGTAACTGTTATTTCATTATTGTTAACGTTGCTATTTTAATTTGTAAAAACAAGTATGAACATACATACTATCATTAACCATTACCATTAACATCATCGTTATTGTCATCGTTGTCTTTGTCAATGTTACTAAATTGCTAATAACATTATTATTTCTAATTAAGTACATAATTATGCTAGATCATGTATGTACATGTTCATGAATCATATTCAAATAGAATCATGCTATGTTTTATATAATTACGCCTACACTTAATGACCTACTGCTTTAATAATTTTAATTATTTTGCAGATTATATACAGAATATATATTTGTAAAAATAATTTTTTTTTTTATTTAACAATGCTAATTACTTTACACAATCAAAATGTGAAACTTTTACTAATATCATATTAATATCATCATCATGGTCATCATCACCATCATTAACATTGTCGTTGTTCTCAATGTTTCTATTGACATTGTTTTTAATACTTTATTTATTTATATTATATATACTTAAAATTGTAAAAACTGTGATATGCTGCAAACTTGGAAATTCTTTAAACACTTAAAAAAAATAGTTTAGAAAAGAGGTAGCGTAATTTGTTACTAAGATTACATTCTTTATTCAATTCTTTCAGACCTCGGTAAAAGGTATTCGTTCTATTGTGTCATTCAGCGGACGCAGAGACACGGCTACATCGTAATCACCAATTTAAAAAAAGTTTTCTAATATATGAATGATTCTGGGAATCTTTCCGAGTCTCGTGTTACGTGTTCAGAATAACTCGAAGAGAAAAGAATATAATTCATTTTATTATCATCACGTTGAAAAGAGTAAGTATTGTAAAACATTTTAAATTCGCATCTGTAACGCGAACCTTTATTTGCCTCCATGCAATTTCTTTTAATAATAATTGAGTCTCTTAGAAGCCAAAGTGATCAATTTCGTTTTTTTGTCAACTTTTTGATTTAATAGTTATGGACTTACTTGCGTAAGTTCACTTATTGGAAGAAGATGGCGAATAATAATGAACTATAGAGTATATTTAAAGAACAACGTTTGTAATGTCATCTTCTTTTTCTTTTTTTTTTTTTCACTTACAAAGTTGATCAATGTGGCTTTTGAATGATTCAGTTAATAAATATCATTTCAAGCTCTGAAAATAGGTTTTGTAAATAATTTACTCCAATAGACTTTCCATTAGTACAGGGAAAATAATAGAACTGTATAGAATAATTCTATGAACGTTTATTATTAGATTGCATGTTGATAATGTCCAATTGTTGACAGACACAATTATTGTAATATATTTTTCCCCGAGTATAAATAGTCTAAAATTAAAATAAACAGTACAATCGTGAAGTAACAATTTCTACATGGACTCATTTCTAAAGGAACTGTCAAGAAACTTCTCATTAAATATGAAATTTTCGATAAATTGGTATTCACAAGATTTATTCCATGGAAACTAATTCTGTTCGTGTACGCATGTGTTTAAAAACAAAAAAAGAAAAAAATGAGAGGAGAACTTATTATTAGTCGTTACAAGTCACAAACCGAGATACATAATCAACATAATGATTGATAATATATTAGTATAATTATTATGTAATAAAATTCTACTAAAACACATGTTACAATATATTCTTTTATATCTTACAAAGATGAAATGTTCGTCAATACAAGTGAAGAGTGTTAAAGATATAATTCCTACATTTCTGAGTAACATATAACTCTTGTATGCCTTCAACGATGCTTATAACTCTACAATATTTGTTTAAGATTAATAAAGAAAGAAACAATAGAATACCACACACCTATTTTCGTATCGATTATATTTTTCATGAATAGAATAAATACGTTTGAAAAGATATATAAGAGAAATTACAATCGAGCATTTGCAACTTGTAATATTTACTAAAATGTACTGTAAGCTAGTTATATATCACAGTAACAGAATGTAATTGTAAATATAACATAGTATTAAAAAAAAAAGAACAGTGACGTATTGTCTTTTATCTAGTGATACTTTATCAACAACCCAAATTTTTAATTAGGATATGTCTATCTTCAATTCAAGCATCGTCAAAAGTTGTTCTTTAGTTCTTTTCATTTGTTGTATAATTTAAATTTAATGCACATGCACGCATGCAATTAGGAGATAAACAATATTTCTATTGTTCTTAACAATAAAATTGATTAAAAAATGAATTTCACAGTATAAATGTACATCAGTCGTTTATGCAGTTGAGCAATTTGTAGCACAATGTAAATTCAAATTAAATAGATAGTACATCCTAGAGGATATTATATTCACTAACATAGCACACTATCATTTTTTAAAAAAATATCACTTCTCTATCTTACAATCATGACATAAGAAAGATTACATAGCAAATCCTTACTATAATTTCATTTATTTGTTTAATAAAATGATTAACGATTATATTAAATAAATACTGTAATGTTACATGTTACAACGTCTACATAACATACAAAATAACTTTTATAACATTTAACGAATGCTTATTTTTATAATTTTATTATTAAAATTATATTATAGAGTAATATTGATTTTGGTGTTTTGTTATTAACATTTTCAGAGTGTATTTTTGGTAAAATACAGTTTATTTTGGATCACGTTACAAAAAAAAGTTGTAAATTACATAGATGGAAGCGTAGAATATTATATAAAAAGAGATAAAACTGAAATTGAGCAAACGTCAATGATATTCATAAATATCAGTACTGAAAAGAAACAGTAGACACACTATAAGGAACATAAATATGATTCGTATAATATAATGGAATCGCAATGACTACGTAATAGCACCTGAAATCAAAATATATATATAGTACATACAATTCTACTTGCAATGTGAAACAGTATTGATTGAAATTATTTTCTAATTTAACTTAAAAAAATTATTTGTAAGTTATATAATCACAAGCTATAGAAAAAATAAATAAATAATAAAAAAGGAATAAAAATGGAAATACTATACTTAACTGTTGATTATACATAAAAATTTTAAGGAAAAATTTTGTATCTTCAATTATTTTCAGTCAAACACTAATAATAAATTAGAGATCAACAACATCATTGCTTAGCGTAATAAATAACAAATTTTACTCGCAGATAATATTAAACTTTAGGTGAGCAAATGTGTGTACGACAATAAAAATAGTGTTTCAATAATTATTTCAGTTAATAAATATTTTCATAATTATATTAATATTATTTTGTAAAATATTTCACAATGTTTTAAATACTGTATTATGGAAAAACTATTGTACACAAAAATGTCTTTCAACAGATTAAAAAGTACATTTCTTTTTAAGAAAGTGTTGAGTAAAACTTTTGTAAAATATTTTACATGTAGCATGTATGTAAAAAAATTATATACAGACATAATTCTCTTTATTTTCGGTAGAAAATACATTTAGTAATATACTTTCTCATTTTTCTTAATTCTCCTCTCTACATTTCATTTTTCTCCAATTTATGACAATCGATCAATTTATTTTAAATAAATGCTATTGAAATATGAAAAATTACATTTACGACACTGTTTGTTCTTGATATCAGTACAAAAATCAGAAATTTTTTTTTATAATACGAAAGTTCTGTATAATACAATTAGCTCTAAAAAGAAGGATAACTATAGCAAGTTATACTGTAATATATGGATGACTTTTTTGTTTCCTAAGCGATACGCAAATAAAACTTGAACTAAAAAATTAATGTCTATGCATCGATGTACCACGTTTGTACAAAAATTAAGTAATTTTTATTAGTATGTGCACAGAAATCCAGATCATTTGCAATTAATGATGTTAAATCATAATATATGGGAAATTTTATAACTAACATAAATAAAAAAAAAACAGTTGAGTATTTGGTATAAGTATATAATTAAAGTTTTCTATGCACATATAATAAACAGTACCTACTAATTCTATAATTTCTCCTAGTAAAAAGATTCTCTAATGGATCTAGTATCGTTCTCTATGATATAGACAATGATATAACAATATAATGGATTACTAACATCATAGTTATTTGCCTAGTATATTTAATACTAAAATTGGAATTGAAAATACTACGTATTGGAAATTAAGACTTGTACAATACTTTAAAGTACAATACTTTGTACAGTACTTTAACGAAATCTCTGTAAAAAAATATTTTAAAGGACCCACTGCGACCTTATCAAAATATTCAGATCATTTATCAAAGGTGAGCTTATTTACAAAGCTATCCTACTTTGAACGGCCAAAAAACAATTCAATTGAATTCAGGTTTTTATACATTCAGAGTTTTGAAAACACATTTTGAAAGTGCTTCAGTGAAATTTCGAAGTAATCGCATCGAAAACACTTTTCTGTGTCGTTATTATAAATATTGCTTTCTCCGATTTACAAAAATTGCGAAATTAGTTTCAGATGTTGAATGTCTTATTATCAGGTAACACCATATTATTTTGTTTTATATTATGTAGAAAAATAGTCATGTGCATAAGGATTGAAATAAGTTTATAGTTGATCGTTTCTAATGATTAATTGTAAGTCATGTTTACAGTTTAGGACCATCATTTTGGAACAATTGTTTTGTTAGATAAAGATAGACAGTAACACCTATGATATGTGATTTCTGATTATCTTTGATATCAATAGCAAGGAATTATAATTGTTGCTTTCAAGCAGCTGAAATATTAATAACTATATATGTACATCTTTTTCACAGAAGACTTTCAAAGATTCTTTAAAGTAGTCTATTTAAAGTAAAACATTTCCTTATAGCTAGCGGAATATATAAAAATACATTGAAATTATCTAAGAAAAAACTTTAGTAATAGTAAAAATATTGCACAATAACAATTCTACTTAATATATATCAATGTTTGATACTTCCAGAAAGACACATGTAATTCAGTAATACTATAATGCCAGACGAAATTAGTACATCAAGTTTAAGCATCAAGAAATCATTGAAAACTGATGTTAATATACAATACTGTACTTTGGCACAATTATAAAATACTAAAAAGTTCTTCCCAAAAAGAATAAATTCATTTTAATGAAAATTGTCAAGCATTGTTGGATTATTGGTATTTGAAAATCTTAATGATACTTAGTTTTATTAACTCTATTATATTAAAATATCTTTATATCGTTTATTTTGGAATGTATATAGTACACAATTGATATGTAATCATGATTTAAAAATTTAAATCATGTAATTTACCTAGAATTAATGTATTATTACTTTCATCTTCTTCATAATTTAATAATTTAATTTCATATATGACTGCATATATGCTCATTCATATTAAAATAGTTAAGTTTGCTGATATGTACCATTAATTGTTGTTGTTTGACGATAATAAAATTGTGCATAATAAACCAATTATTTTACTTCTTAAATATTCTTCTCTTACTTTCATTTCTCTAAATAAAACTATAATGAATTTACTAGTAATTAGATTAAAAGTTATTAAGTATATGAATATATACGCGTAAAATTAGATCAGTATCAGTATTCAGTATTCAATGTCATTGATGTATTATTAACAATTTATTGTAGATCTATGAATAAAAAGGTTAACTTTGATTATTGATGAAAGGCTTTTCTAAAAAAAAAAAAGAAAAAAAAAACGTGTGGTTCAGATGGCAGTCGTAAATGCTGTTATTAAAAAGTTCATAATACTTGATAACTTTTAAAATTGTGCAATATTCATTACAGAAACTAGTGATCATGAAATGTTATACAACTTGTAAAGATTTTTTGTTGCTCCTTTTTATAAGAGGCACAACCGCCCACAACGCGGTACCAAGAATAAGTATAATACCAAAGGCTAAAAATATTGGTTTATATGATCCTACTGTCTCAAATACAACACCGCATATAGGCGGACCGATTAATTGGAGAACACCATTAACAAATAAAGATATTCCATACGACGAGCTAAGTTTCTCTGTGCCAAGCATATCTGCTAAAATCACTGTTGTGATACCGATGTACATGCCCGAAGACAATCCAAATAATGCGCAAAAGAAAGAAAGCATCGTGTAACTCGTTGCCATGGGTAACAGTGCCAGTGCTATTCCACTGGTACCAAGGCCACCGACGAAATAATAATACTTTGGCATAAAATCGATGTCTGATAATGAAGCGCCACTAATTCGTCCAACTAAATCGAGGGCAGAAACGACTGACAAAAGTAACGCAGAGGAATTTTTGTCAAATCCTTGTGATATAGCGTACGAAGGCAGTAAGATCATAAAATTTGTATTGCTAATGGCTGAGGTAGAGTTTGAAATGAGGATTACTAAATAAATCGGATCCCTAAGTACACTCAGATCAAAGAATTGTCGTTTACCTGTGACTTCCACCTTGGACAACGACGTTCTAGACACTGATTTTTCAGACGATTCTTCCAATTCTTTTTTCGAGCTTTCGAATACCCTCTCGTCTTTACTCTTACTCAACGACGCGCTGCTTAGCTCCAATCTCTCATTTTTCGACTTACTGGACGTCATGTTAATTTCAGAAGTGTTGCTTTCTCGTCGTAAGGGATCTACGTTTCGACAACTCGCAGTATCTTCTTGCTCTTTACTCAAATTAGAATCTTCTTCATCCAAAGTATTTTGCTTCTCTGCTTCATCCCCTTCATTCTTAGCCGCATCTTTATTTTTGTCTTTTAAACAGGAACTTGTTTCAGAATTATTCACTGTACTCTCATTGTCAGTTTCGCAGTTTTTCTCTTTCTCTGATCTCGCGTTGCTACATGATGTTTCATTCTCGATCGCGACAGATGCTGCATTATGAAAAATAATTTCAACGTACAGCTCGCAAGTCAACTTCTAAAGTTTTAATATCAAAGTTTTAATATTACCTGTTGCTTTTTTCTTGTCAAGAACCGGTTCGTCTATGGTTAATCCTTGATTGTCAATTCCTCCTTCTATTGGTACTCTGATCATGTGTTGTTCAACTGGATGATATAGCAAACCACAAACTAGTGTGTTTAGCGTGATCGCACCCATAATTAATACCGCACCTCTGAAAATGTAAACGACTTTTTTTAAACTTCTAAAAGCGTGTGTATATGTGCGTAGATGTTTATACAGCAGAGATGAGCAACCCTTCAGCCCTTTAGCTGCTTATAAGCCCAGCAAATGACTTGTAGCGAATGTGATAGCTTGACTTAGAGTTTATAACTTTCAGATGTGTTGGAAGATTTAGCAGCATTCTTTGACCCTTGGAAATTAGAAAATGTTTAAATTACTTTATTACATGTACACAATGGGCCGGTTGCATTTATTATAAGGAGACTCATTTCTCTCTGTAACAAATGCTATAAACTCCGTTAAGGGTACCGACCATACGAACAATACAATGAGCGACCAAATCATCCCAAAACCATTTCATTATTTCCTGCGGTCAATAAAATAAATGCACGAGGGAACATCTTAATCTTGGCGACTTTGGAAAAATAACTCCAGGAGAAGATATAAGAAAGGAAAAACCCTTAGGAGATTAATTGTAACGCAGGGAATATAACGTAAATTTCTGGAGACTCAGGTGTCTTCGAAATGAAAAGTTTTCTAAATAAATTTTCATTCAGATCGCTTTCTTGCATACCCCCCCCCCCCGTTGCAAGCTGAAGTTTCAATTAAAGGCAATGTATTATTTCTAATACAGCTATAATATTAGTCTGTTATTTTTTCTTGCTGAAACATCTGTCTATATACCTGCATACATATTAAATTAATATTATTAACAAAATGTTCAACCTATGTAAATCAAGGGTTTAATATTGAAATATTTAATGTTATGTGTGTTGCGACCCGCATGGAAATTAGGTTTTCAACTTTGGCCCAATACAAAACAAAAGTTGCTCATCACTGTTTTATGTATAAATGTTTTATAAATTGTAATATAAAATATATGTATTAATTTATATGTATTGATTTGATACATATGTTATTCATATGCCGTTCAATACATTACCTATAACCGAAACAGTCGAGAAGATACTGTAGAAACGGTGGTAACACGATAGTTCCAATTGCACTGCCGGAAATACACAGACCATTTGCAAAACCTCGGAGTCTTTCAAAATATGAAGTCACAATGTACACTGTTGGTGGAAACGTTAATCCAGCACCAATTCCGACCATCAAACCATAGCTGTGTATATAAATTATAAGACATTAATTCTCTTTTCTTCTTCTGAATATTCAATTGCACTATCACAATAGATTTTCATCTAAAAATCGCGAATAATTTGCTGTAGCATATAAGATGTAAGCCAATAAGAATGAAAGAAGAAGCATTTATTTTTCTGTTTTATAATAACAACATTTTTTAAATGAAAACTTTCGGTCGCCTGCGTACAATCTGCTCGTTCAGATGATCTTTATTTTTGGAAGTGCAATGAAGTTTCAAATAACAAATTGTATATATCGCCTATGTATTGATTAATTAGAATATTTAAGACTTCATTACTCTTAAAAGAATATTCACTTAAAATTGTGTGAGAGATGGATAATTCTTTTCTTTTTAATTCTTGACTCACAATAAATAAATGAATAATAATTTTTCTACAATTCCTACAAACTTGTTCTGTATTGTTATTTATTTGATGCCTCATAGAAATTTCTCCCTTTCTTATTACATATCAGAAACAAATGATATTGATCTTAATCTTCACTTTTAAAGTTTTCTCATTGAAAAATTTTAATTGATTTGTTTTTAGCTTCTGAACATTCTGTACGCGAATAAAAATAAAGAGTCAGTGATAAAAAGTATTTCAAGAGAGATCTCAAGATTTCGTCGTACCTAACATACAAATAGGAAACTGAACTAGCAAAGTAGCTAAATATCATCCCGCCAGCCGCAAAAGCACCACCGATGATGGTTACTGTTTTGTAGGAGTACTTGGTCGACAATATGCTCGATAGTGGACCTGAAAAAAATATTATTTATTATTTATTATTATTTTATATTATTATTTATTAATATTATTTATCATAATATTACGTGAAAGAGCAAAATGCAATCTGAAATATTGTAAAATTCCAACTTAATTTTTAGATGCATCATAATGCACATAATTAATAATTTTCAATTATACAAAAGTCTGAATTGTTCATTAATAAACTATGAATGTTTTTGTGTGACATACGATATATCACTTTAACTGTGTTTAGAAAGTTTATGCTAATAATTAACCAATATTAATACTTTCACCGGCAATAATTTGAAAAAAAGAAAGAAAAGAACATGGCAGTAAATCTTTTAAATAGAAAGTTTTAATGCAGAACGCAGTTGCTACAAAAATTTATCTGCTCATCTTTAGTATAAACGAGTGTAAACGAGTCGTTCAAAAGCTGATCAATTGATCAATTATTTTATAAACGGAAAAAAATACAGCGAACATCATTTATTTTTATCTTGGAATTTATCATCTTTTTTCTTGTATTTATATAATGAAACTGAATTGATCAATTTAACTTCTCTGAGAGGCTCGAGCAGAAAAATATTATCTGTAGGTTAGAAAAAGATGCAACACTTCTGGTTTATGCGTGAGTCTCTGCTAATACTTACGTTAAAATTCAACGAGTTATTCGAGAAATAATCATTTGTAAAGAAAAATGATTCAATGGTTAAGCATTCGAGCAATTGTAAACAATTGTTGCAATTAATTCATTAACTTTAATAGTTATGGCGAACAGAGCATGAGACGGGACTTATTATTATCGGTCAGTTGATGCTGCAATGAGGAAATACACGAGCATCGTGAAAGACGGTTTACCTAAGGAATTGTATAAAAAGTAGCATAAAGCTGGCATCCATGAGGCGGCGGTGGAGGTGGCTTTGAAAACGTGTAGGAATTCGACGAACAGGACGCCGAATGACTTCACGGTACCGGGAATGAGGAAATTCACAACAAGCGCCGAAGAAAGGACGACCCATCCCCATCCACCATCCGGCGGTACTAATTTCGTTTTCACGCTCTTCACCGTCATGCTTCAACGTGGAGAATGTGGTAAAAAACACTGGACTGAATTGATCTGTAATTATACGAGGCATAGCGTTAGATAGTTACAGTTACAAGGTATATTATACAGTGGCCCTCGAAACAAGTGGTCCACAGGGTGATCAATTGCATGGATGAGGGGGTGGCGTTCTCTCATCTCGAGGACGCGCGTCCTACTTTACCGGCAGCGATAATTTCGAACCTTTTCGAAGCATCGTTCGCCGGCAAAAAGTTGATAATCTAATTATTACGCGAGCGTATAAATTTTGGAATCCGCTCCTTTCCTTCTCGCGACGCTGATAATTAAATTAGTTTACTTTTTTACGCTTTCATCGAATGAATCTCAATTGTTTCGTACATTTTTGTGTGAGAGAACCTATCGTAATTCTCAGTACAGATCTCATTAAAAGAAAGTTTGTCCTGCTCAATAGACCCTGCTATTAACAAGGAAGGATAATCCCTTGAGTTTCGACTATTATATATATCATATACCTGCGCCTCATTGAAAATGTCACTCTATTTGTATCTTAGTCAAAAATTTTAGAAAATACAAAAGATTTTCTGTCAATCAATAAAATAATAAAATAAGAATGAACAAATAATATAACAGCCTGGACAACAAGTTCGACGAATTCTATAAGACTTTGTATAATGTGAAAATTCCATTTTACGATCGATATTACTATTACTTAGACTACTTTTGCAATGGATCACGTAATTTCAATGTCAGACGATAATAACTAGGAAATCCTGTGATCAAAATTGTCCACTGTCCTCAACGATCGGTTTTCAACATTCAGACTGAAATACTGAACTGAAGATGATCCTCCAATTATAAAAGATATAATTACAAAAAAGAAGAAAATATTAAAAATGCATATCTAATAATTGAATTATAAATTACATTATTAATTCATATTTCAGATCTATTTAATTCAATACGAATTAATAATCCAAAGGATGTTGTACAATATGCTTTTAAATTAATACACATCTACAAACAACCACAAAAATAGATGCAAAGATAATCTTCTTTTTTTGTATTTTGTACAATATACTTTTAATTACCTACAATACGCATCTACGCATCCAACTCTTAAGATATTAATCAAGCGTTTGTTTCCTTTGCATTGTAGAGCTAATAACATGCTTAACACGTTCAATTGTCTCGTACATCATACATACATGTGACGCAAGCTGTCAGTTTTCTGCAACACTGAATAAATTTCTTGAAACAATTTGCAAGAATGTTTGCTGCTTCAAACGAAGAAGCGGCTGCAACATATGTGTATATATTATTTACTTGCTTGAGAAATTTAAATTTTCCTGAGTAACCAGACAAAACTGGAAGATTATAATATTGGAAAAGTCAAGCTCGACCAACACACTGAAATATCTGTTTCCATCATGCTTGTCAGTTAATACGAAACAGTAATGGATAATTGAAGTGAAGAACAGATGAAGAATTTTGAAATGAGAACAGTCTTACATTTCATCCATCATTCACAAATTGCTGATTGGTGTTTTATGCATCAATATATAATACAATATATATATATATAATATATAATAAAGCACAACGTTTACTAAATTTTTACGAAATTTAGTAAACGAAACGGATCTCCCGTACGTAGTTCATATAATTGTGCTCACAATGATGATGAATTTGCGGATCCAAACATCAATAATTGCAAATTTTCAGAATTGGCACATGCATAAACAAAATTTCTAGTTCTGGTATGTAGAACAAGGCTGAAGCATAAAGTGAACGTGTTTGTTGCGTTGTACGTGTATGCACGTAATGAAATGACTATCGTAGCAATTACCAGTTAATGAAGAGTTAGTGGTGTATAATTCACGGTGCGTTTCGTACGTAAAATTTTTAAATTAATTCGCACGTTCGACATGGATATAAATGTAGCTAAGGTCCTTCCTCTCTTTCTCAAGTTTCTCCTCGAAAATGAAATTTTCGATAGAGAGTTTACTTTATTTACAGAAAAAGATATTCGTGTGAAAATGAAATGAGAAGTATCCATTATCCTTCAACTTGTGATTTATTGCAAAGTTGAATCGACAGTGGAGAAAATACACCACGAGCAGACATCAACTGAACGCAAATCCTCCCTCGACTGACAACCTAAAGGACAAAGAAGCGGTTCTAAAATTCTAATACACTTTCTGAGACAGTCTAACTTTTATAATAAATTGGTAAGATTTAGTTCCAATCCACAAGTGGTTGATGCGAATATAAATAATGAAAAAAAAAAAAAAAAACGAAATACTTTCTACGTTATTGACATTAATATTAATATTCAGGTCAATTCATAACAATGTTATTGAATTAATTATTTTGTTACTTTTAGGAACAATTGCCAGTTGAAAGATTTAAGGTTCGTACCTTGGAAGAATTAGACTTTCATTTTATCTGAAATTTTCTCCAGAGAGCTGACCGATGTTTCAGGTGAAAGAGAGTTAACACTAGAATTTCCATCCGGAAATACAATATGAAAAGACTTAAAAACACGCTGTTTTACGCCTATAAAATGTCTGACAAAAATAACAAACTGGTCGTTTCGACGTTGTTTTTGGTGGTTCCTAGTGTATAATGTTAATTCGTGTACTAAAGATTCTCCAGTGTACAAACGTGGTAGCGTGGAGTAGCATCTCGGGTGTTACTCCGGAATAATCTGCGAGACGATGCTCTTGCGCAGAATGCCTCCGCACACCTCCCTGCCCGGAATAAATAGAGTTTTCATTAGAACAGACGTTCAATGAAACCGTAAGGTAAACGTGCTCCGGTTACCATTGATGATCGCGCGGAGTAAAAAGCGTAAAACGATTGCCACTGTGTTTGCGCAGATTGAAAATAATCCGCGCACTTTGGACGAATAAATGTTGCAACGAACGAAGGACGAGTAATTTGCAACTTGAGCTTTGAAAAGTATTAAAAAAAATATATATATTACAAAAATTTCTATAAAAATATTTATTATAGAAAAAAAAAAAAAAATTATATTTTTAATAATTATATATATTAAATAAATATATTTTTTTTTAATAATATTATCTCTATAATATTTTTTTCGAAAAATATTATAAAAATATATGTTATATTATATTTATACGACACGATGTAATAATATATTAATAATATATTATATTTATATTATATTATAAAAATATAGAAAGTATTTATAAAAATGTTGTAGAAATTATTTGTAAAAATATGATACCTCTATAATATTATTAAAAAATATATTACAGAAATCCAACGCTTTTATATCAGAGAGGGGAAGTTTAAAGGAACGAAGGAAGTTTGAAAAACGCGGACTTATCCTTTTTCTTGTGAATTTCGATTATGTAACACGAGCCTAAAATATCGACGATGTATTAGCAAACAAACGTAATTTATTTTCGTCAAAATACGTCAAAATCTCCGAAGATTTCCCGGAATTTCTCCGGTAAAAGAATTCAAGAAGAATTCTGTCGAAAAATCGCCGTGGATCAAATTGAGGAGCAGAGGACAGATTTACATTCAAACAACGTAATCGCGATCACCCTTTCCGCGCGTGAGAAACAATTTTTTCAGTAACAGCACGAGAGTTCAATTACTACGAAGCAATTGACGCTCTGCTAAATAAATGTACTTGAACGTGTTAAAATTGGACACGTCAATCGAACGAGAACACGAAGATGTTCTAATAGACACGTTTTTCGATATTTGCGTTTTCCGTTCTCTGCCGTCAGCTCGCTAAAAGTCTCGTCATCGGCCTGGACAAGGAGGAAAACGAACGAGGAAGAAGCAAAGACGAAATCGGGGAAATATCTCCATTGATTGTTATTATAATTATAATTATATCGATATTATCATTATAATACGATACGATAATTATTAATTAATATCTTTATAATAATATTAATTAATATCATTGTATAATAATTATAATACCATATTATTATTATTATTATAATTATACCGCATTTGCTCTGCATCCTGCGTAGAAGCTGCGATCGTGACAACGAAGAGCATAATTGCACCAACGACAATGAAAAATGCAATATTGCAAATAATTCAAACGCTGATACAACTTTGTAAAAAAGAAGATCGTGTAGTCAATTTTTTACGTGATGTACAAATCATCATCTACGAAAGAAGCGAACTCAAAGTAATATCAAAGTAATAGAAAGCTTCGCTCTTGAAAAATGAGACCAAATGAGATCGTTACGCGATCATTTTCTTTTTACGATATTACATCAGTTTAGTCAAGTGACTTGTTTAAATGGCCTGAAATTAATTTTTCATTATCGTTGGTCACAGCTGTGCTCTTCACTGCATGATACACCACGTTGGAGTTTCTGATCATCTTAAATGCGTGACGAGTCTTTCTTTCCCCGAAAGAACGAAAAAAGACCTTGTTTTTTACCGAGGAATCTTGCACATACTCTGCAATAACGTCGCGTAAAGGAGCTACTCGTCCCTGTAACTGAGTATCAAGATTCGCGACAGAAAACAAAGAAGTCTAATTCAGTTTCTGATAATAATACCAACAGATAGCTATTAACAAACCGACGGGCGGAGAATTGATTGCCTTTTTCTCGTTTTCTCGTGCAAACGGGGCGGAAGCGTGGAAGCTTTAGGTCTCCAAGTTTAAGGTCTCCGAGGATTTTTTCCGTGAACGAAAACGAAGTGAAGAAGCCGCCTATTTATAGATATCCGTATTGAGCAATATCGGCAGAACCGAGTACGGTACAACCTGCAGGACTTGTTCTCGCGCGAAGAGCCATATAAGAGGTGCAGAGATCCGGATATTTAAGAAGTTCTTCGCATTCTTCGAGGTCTGTTCCAGCTTGAACACGTCGGTAATTTTTATATTTACGTACGTCGTATCGCCTGGAGGCATCTCGCCACTTTAACACACACACATATAGACAGACAGTGTAAGTTTCTCCTCTTCTAACGTTACTTGACCTTTGCGAAAACGACCACCTGTTAACGAGACGAGTGTATAATAAACTTTTTGGTGACTGTACTTTTTTTTCAGAAAGTTCCCCGTCTTTTCACGAGGGCTGACCAAAACCCGAGAAAAGGTAACTTCGCAATCAAATTTATATTAGACGTCGACTCGAACGATTAAATAATAAATGAACGGATAAATATTGAGCGCTGTTAAACGGGGGAAACGCTGATAACAGGTGGGGAAAAATACTGTCATAAAAAATGGCAACGAGTGCTATAAACGTCAAGAGCAAATCGACGATGTGATGTTGCAGTAAAAACAAAACAAAAAAAAAAAGAGGTAACGTGATATTTGGTAACAGAGAATATTAAAAAAATTGGGAAATAATTATATGACAATACAATTGAAATGACACTAAAACAGCGTCGCGTGAAACTCTCAGAGTTCAATGTTTGCAAGTTGAAAATTTACAGTTGTTCAAATATCCAACTCTCAGGAAATGGTGGCGACTCGATGGCGATGTTCGTAGCATTATCGCTCTTTCTCGCTTTCTAATTTATCTGTTCAATTGTTTTCAATTAGAAAATTTATTTTCCGAGCGGTATATTTTCTAACGCGCGTTCTGCTTTCCATATTTCGCGCGTTGCGCAACACCTTGCGATACACTTTTGCGTATCGTGACCGTATAAATATCCCCCTGGTTTGGCATAAGTAAAAATAACCCTAGATGTACTTGCTCATTAAAACAATTAGAGGATCGTTAGTACAAAACGGTTTCATTGCATCGATCAGACGAACAGGCTTGTTAACTTGTCCTGTTATTCATACGATACTGCAATAAATAGCGAGTTTGTAAGATGGCTATTAAGGAAAAATGCGGAGGTGCAGGTAATCGGTATGGCTATAAAAAGAACAAAAAGATCGAATTACCAGGAAAGACGATCCTTCGATCCCTTGGTTCGGGAGACCAAAAACGAGCAGGTAATATCACGGTAATAAAAATTGCAATTGTTGTAAATGGTATGAAAACTAATTGTAATAAATTGGTACAAAGGAAAAAAATCGAATTACCAGGAAAGATCCTTCGATCCTCTGATTCGGAAAACCGAATTAGTTATCATCACGGTAATAAAGATTAATAAAATAACGAGACAAATAATCGAACGTACATCTGCAAAGTTTAATCTGAAAGGTGTCTAAGACGGTGCAACTGTAAGAAATGACGTCAGATGTTGAACAAAGAAGAAGAATTACGACACTTACGAGAGATGGTATCGAGTAATTAAAAAAAAATATATCGCAGTAGCGAAAACGCCGGAGTGGAAGTAACCAGCGGTAGCTGTCGAGTCGTAAAAAAAAAAGAAATACCGCGACAACAGAAATGGTGCTCAGTGAGGAAAACAAGCGTACTAAATCGAGAAAAAAAATCGTCGCAGTAACGCAAATAACGGAATAACGATAATACAGAATGACGAGGATCAGACACAGACGAAGTCGTTTCGTTTCGAAGATGTTAAAACGATTGACAAAAAAAACCGCAAGGATGTACGAGGTATTTGAACTGGACGTCCGCTATTATTTCTTTTCCACTTTTTATCGACGAAGATCGACAAACGAGATACGGTATTTCTTTACCAGAAAAAATTCCAGAAACGACTCTCAATCTTTTTCAAAAGAAAATTAATTTCTGTCGTCCGAAGGGCCTCGAGCGTTACTAGTTCCACCAGTTATTAGTCACACACTTAGCTGCTTATTATCATAATCGTCGAATAATTCAAGTCAACCAAACGATTTGCATTAAAATTTTCCTCGGGGAGGACGCAACGCGTATCCGCGTGAGAGGATGCGTCATTAGGAAACTTATTATTATCGCAACGTTAATGTTATTGTATCTCCATGGTTTTCCCATTTCCATTGTGGCTGAACGTTTCGCGGGACGTGTGGCTTTTAGCCAGCGGGAGATCGTTGAATTTTGTTGTTTACAGGAGCAATTCGATCTTTTGAATTATTTCGGCAAACGTACATTTCTGTACACCTCTATGAGGTGTCTTTGCGCTATCACTTGCAGAGGATTCGTCTCTGTTTTATCTCGTTTTCTTTGAAAATTACAATGCCACCGAGTTGCAAAAATAAATTTTCAATTTAACACGTACGAATTGTCGATAATTCCGGGTATTTTGGAATTTTTGAAAATGACGGAGACGTCGCCTTTCTATAAATGCGTGTAAATTCATGGACGAGAGCTGGCGAGAAAGCTGATCACTCGATCATTGCGCGAGAACGATTCAATATTGACTTTGGTACAGTATTTCACCGTGAGATCTGAAATTATAGCTTAATTGTACAGTTTGACTCTTTTCTTTTTTATTTTTCTTGGAATTTTTGTACTTCGTTTTGCAAAATATATACCTTGAAAATGACTGGTTTTTGTGAAGAAGATCAGAGTCCATAAAAGATAAATTTATCGCTTCGATCTTCGATCCTTTGGAGAAAATTAGAAATTACTCTTGCAACTCGTGTATACGTTTTTCTGCTTCTTAATCTATCAATTTCTCTCGCGAAGAAGCTGAAAAATGTAATCGTAGGATCTTTTACAATTTTCTACCAAAATAAAGATGATTTGGTTCGTCGAATATCATTTAGGATGTGAAATATAAAAATACTGTTTACGCACACTCGATCGTTTTCCATCTTGCTGTTTGTGCAATTTCAATCGTTCATAATGATATTCAAACAAGCGGCTCGTACGAGTCTTTTTTCATCGAGCTCTCAACGATATTTAGTGTCACGTGCTCCGGAGTAGATTGTAAAATTTACGTTACGTACCAGCCGAAGAAAAGCGCTCGTGCCTCAATGACTTACGTTTCTCGCGTGCTACAACCAAACGCGGCGCGAATTTCATTCGAAATAAAACTAATTGTAAGAGATGACGACTTTAAACGATCGATCTATTACTTCAACCGATCTATCACACTTGCTTGAGAAAAGTAACTTTATCTCATGATACAGCATCATCAATTCCTACTAATTTGTATTCCGTAATTTCTTCTTCATTTCTTTTTTACAGATTTTTAAAACACAATGAAAAAAATCAGGTCTGAACTTGGTAAATTTAGTTTAAAAAAGAAAGTAATAAAATTAGTTTTGATGCTTTATTAAAAAAAAAAAAAAAAAAAAATTAGTGGGAAGAAACTTTTGAGCCACCCTGTATATCAAAGTCAAATAATTCTTCGATTTCGACGTAACGAAGACAGTTTATTTATTATTTCGGGAAATTTTTATTTAATAAAAAAAAAAAAGAAAACGAAACGAAGGATTATTTCCTTACTTATTTTGGCGATAGGTGAACAATAATCCTTTCGTTCGAATAACGCAATTATTCCCAAAGTTAATTCCCAGTTGAACAAAATGATTTGGAAATATTTGGCGTATTTGTGTTTATCCAGTATTTTCAAAACAACACGTAATTCAAGAGAAAGAAAAAAACGTCACGTATCGATCAGTCGTTCATCACGACTTCGTCAAGCTACTTGAAATTTTACGAAGTCTCGTAACGTGATTCAAAAAAATGTAACGATATTTCACGATATTTCACGTTGTAAGAAACGCGCAATAAAAACGCAGGATTTCACGTATATCTTGTGTTTTTGCCATGGACCAATCAGCCTCCCGTTCATTCAAACGAATTAAATTAATTTGAGAAAAAATTCGCAATCAAAAGTATACACGTATCATCGTGTTTCATTGATGTGATAAAAATTCTACGAAATATCGTCTTTTACGTGTCAGCAGTATTTTTATCGTTATCGACGAAAGTTTTTAAATATTAAAGTTATGAATGATTGAAATTACAAAAAAGAAAAAAAAAGAAGAAGAAAATAAGTCTCGAAGAAAAAATTGCGAAAGAAAAATAGTACCGAACAATTAATTTGTAGTTATATTCGACGATTTCGCAAGGACGGTGCCGGGATAATAACCGAAACGTGCACTGACCTGTAGAGGTTCCGCGACCTGTGCAAACCGGTGGTCGGTCCACGACGCTCGGTGACACTAGTATTCTTATTTAGGTAGAGAGAAGGGCAAGCCCGGCCGGTGGAATCTTCACGGGACGTTCACTATCATCGTGAGTCTTGAACTAGACTGTGCGCCCAGGCATCGGAGAACTCGTTCCTTTCCCTCTTCCTTTTCTTTCAGTCCAGCTCGAGCTGGAGGCGGAGGGACACCCGAAGGTTGCCCTCGGCTTTAAACCAAACCAAAATGGTTAACAACATAAATTGCGGTATCGTAAATCGTGGCATCCATATCGTTCACGCAATAATTTTTGCAAACTGCCGACGAACTAATAAATCACGGCAATATCCGTGAAACTGGCCTTTTGCATGCGCCGGCTACCGAGAGACAACCGTTTCGACAATAGAATCTCAATTCTCCGTCCCGATGTATCAACGCGTACGTGGATGGCCAAAGTATTTTAACTCTCTTGTGAGAAAACTTTCTCTGTCTTGTATGTTATGGTACTGTAGCATCCTAGTCTCTGTACTATACAGGCGTTTCAAGGTTTCACGGTTTCGTATTTTACCATTGTACAACAACTTGCGAAAGCATTTCACAGAAATCTCTTTACGATGATAAATTTGATTGATTCAACAATCGTATTGAATAAAGATAGAAATTTGACAGAGTGGTCATCGTGAATATTCGTAGGTCGATAATTGAACGCTGTTACGATATTAATTATAATTTCGGAATATTTCGTGTAACGTGGATAATACTTTTGCGAGCTACTGTACAACCGTATGTATCGAACAAAACATGATGTCTATCGATGACGATCGTGTCTACGACACAAAGGAAAAAAAAGAAAAAGACGAGAAACTGCAGTATACATTATTCAAAGTATAATACGCGAAAACAATGTTTTTACATTGATACGTACGTTTATGTAATGTCCAGAGGAAAGCGAACGATGACAAATGGACACATGCTTTTTCTCGCACATGACGACTTGTCATTTTACTATTTCAGACGCATTTCGATCTAAATAGTACCGGAAAAACGATTGAATGAAATATGAAAATAAATGAAAGAAACTGAATCGAGCAAGTTGGTTAGAATGTTAGAACGCGAAACGACAGACACGATACTCGATAAGCGATTTCCATCGCTTATATAAACGCATGCGTTTGCTTATGTAAATGGAAAAAGATTTTCTATAGAAACGGCCGGGACTACGCGCGAAAGAAACTCGATAAGGTTCAGACAGATTTTTCGTAAGGGATCCGGCCGCGTTTCCGTTACATCACGATTTTCCTCGCCGCTGCACGAACGTGTACGCATATATACGCGTTACGTTACACGTGCCGCGCCGCGTATCGTACAACACACGGATCCTGAAACGCGATCGACATTATCGCGAAATTCTCCTGCCGAGGCCGATCTCGCGCGATACGATTACTATCTTTCTATCGAAAAATACTCGTCGAGATTACGTACGACAGCTTCGATCAGATCTGCGCCTTGAACATGCTGCCTGTGGTCTCGTGGCGGGAGATAGAACAGGTAGGTTCACTCGGGCGGTTCTGCAGCTAGATGCACTTGATTGTGCGTACAGCCAGCAGAACCCAAGCAAAAAATACACGGGTAAAAGTAAGACGGGGTGGGAGAGTTCTTCTTTCCAGACCCTGTACATACACACCACCGGTTTTCTCACCTTTATCCCGACCAACACCGAGCCAAGCTTGACCATCATCCATGCGCGCGTTATAGCCGATGTATTATGTTCCAGTGAGCCCAAGATATCGGCGAAGAATCTTTCTTCTCTCTTTTTCCTTTCCCCTCCGCCCAACTGTTCGGACGTGGTTGCTTTTGTACATCTTCGTTTCGCCAACCAGCCGTTCTTTTGATCCATTTTGCGGATCTGGCTATCCTCTTCTGCTCCTGCTCTCTGTATCGCTCCTTTTTCTCGTCCCCCCTCTCGCGCTCCCTTCTTCGCCCTCCTCCTTAATCGTTATCCTGCAGGTTGCTTATCACTTTTTATTTGAAAATGAGGCGCTGCTATTTTTAACCCGAGCATTCTTCTTCCCCGTGATCTCGCCTCGTCTCGTCTCGTCTTTCCTCTCGACCGAAAAATCTCAGCGCTCTTCTCTCTTTTTCGACAAACTGACCGTGTACATCGCTGGCTGATCCTTACGAATCCTTACGAATCCTTACGAATCCTTATGAGTCGAATATTTAGCTGCAATTTAATTGAATTACAACGTTTATCATAATGTTGTTGGTTATTCGAGTTCGATCGAATTTCAATTTCACGACTGCAAAAGTTTCGTGCTCGGAGAATCGGACGAAGAACTTGACAAAGGAGATGCTCCCTTAAAAAAATAAGGTTATGTTCAAACACGGTTGGTCCATTTCCACTTTTCCTAGTAGTAACGATACAATCATTTATCGGTTTGACGCTTGCTTGCAAGTATTGTATTACAAAAAAAAAGTGTTACATACACGGAATGACTCGAAAGTATTGCAGCAATCACGCAATGCCAACAAAGTTCCAAGATTTCGTAAAAAAAGTTTCCGCCAGTGTGTTCTAATGAATATAATTACGCGCATTTCGATCTTGCTATGTAAAATGAAATCGTTCATGCAATTATTACGATAATCATTGGGTTTTTTTCTTATACACTCATCTACATGTGTGCATGTTCACGCGTGCAGAGCTTATTAGCATCTGTAACGTAAAATCCGTTTTCGCTTCAGTTGGTTTTTGCGAAATGAAAGTTCTAACACGGCAATGCGTGATTTAACGAGACCGGTTACAAAATAAACGAATTCTATACGAATCCGCCGTCCATTTTGCGGCGGATGTGCGTAATTGATCGCGAAAGGGAATTAAAAATTGTTCGTTACAACAGTTATGTTTATTGCTCGAAGTTAGTATAGCTGAAAATAATCGAGCAGATTCAATATTAGCCTGGTCTGGTTAAGAATAGCCACGATGGGAATCCCGTTTGACCACCTTGCGTGCCAGTTGCTTACTGACTAAATTAGGGTGAATGTTCCGTTGTGCAAAATCGATCTTTATTGCTTCTTTTGTCAAATCACTGTGTTAGACTATTCCGTTTCATCGTGTCGTTAGTTGCATTGTCGGTACGAATGTAAAAGTATAACCTAATCGAGTAATAAAATTGCAATCATCACATGTATGATATATATCTATATGTATTGCATATATGCATATATATATATATATAGAATATAGTTTTATATATATAATTAAGGAACAAAAACCTTGCAAGAATTTGTTTTTATTCAACTATCAAATATTTTATTCTTTTACCGTAATTTTAATTTAATTTTAAAAAGTTGCATTTTTAATATATATTTATTTTAAGAATCATTCCTAAAATAATATTATTCTTGTTCTTTATTAACATCCACGTTGTTGCTAATAATACTCTAGAATAATATATGAATATTGAAGGGAATACATTAGCAGTTTGTAAATTAAGATTACAAGTATTATATGCAATGATTTTTATTCAAGAACAACAGTACGCAATTAATTCAATTTTTACTTTTCATTTTCAAGATAAAAAATACATTAATATAAATTATCAATTTCGTTGTAACAATGAATTACAATTACAATCTATTTTTCTATTATTTAATTTATTGGCAGCTGTTAACAAACACGTATTAAGCCTGTATATCAGGTGTGTATAAAAATTTGTTACAAATACATAGTAATATATAAAAATAAATATAATTTTTGCATTTTATATTAGTTTGGAATTATTATATTTACATAAACCAATTTAATATATTATTATAATATAATAACAATTTAGCATCTACATTTTGGTCATATTGGATAATCAGTATAAAAATATACCTAATACACATACTTGTGAAGTACATACTTTATAATTGTAAATACAAGCATAAAATTGTTTATAATAAATTAATTTCTTTTATTTTAAAAATAAAAGGTTTTTTACATAACACTACGTAAATTATGGCAAAAATAAACATAAAATAATATAAATAAACAAGTTTGGTTAAACCATTCTATGAACACATCAAAGTATAAACTTTTTTAAGTTTCACTTATTGCAATTATAACAGAAAAATTAAATATAATTAAAATTATATTAAATTAAAAAGATTAATAAAAGTTTCATATTAGAGTTGTTATTGGCCTTGCTATTATTGTTATTTACATGCGTATTTACAAATAAATACTTTAAATAATGTTAAGATTTGTTTTGAAAATTGATATATGAAGTCAATATATAGGGATACATGTGTTTCACGATAATGTTAATTATAGTATTAAATATATTAATATATTTAATATAAAACTTACATCGTTACCAATGTATTTTTAATAAAATACGTCGTTATTTTTATTTCTTATACAATTAAAATTACACGATTTGTGGACAGTGTTGCTACACTTCTGATAAATACCATAAATGTTAATTCGTTTTATAATTGAGTACAAAGTATGTTTGTAATATACTCAAAAATATTATATACGTGCTCAAAGCACTCTTTGATCCAAGTTGCGTATATAAATTCTCAGTTAAAATAATATAAATGTTATTATCAAAAGCATTTGAACAATCCGTTATTTTAGATTTCAAATTCTTACTGCAACTTAAGTGTAAGAGATTACGATTCTTATGATTTGATTAGTTCCACAATTCCGATTTTTGATCCAACCTTTTTGTACCATTTTGTTGGTACAAAAATTCGTCAATTAAAAATATATTAGGCATTACAACATACAACATTTCTTTTTATTTTTTTTGTAATTTAATTCTAGCGGTGGTCTTTCAGATAACTGAAACTTTCTGACAATTCTTACTAATTCGTGGAAAGCTTGGTCAACGTTCATTCTTAATTTTGCGCTACATTCAATATATGGAATTTTCAATCGACGAGCTCTATTTTGTGCCTCTTCAACTTGAACCTATAATAATTAGTGTCAATATATTAACATCTCAGTATTTTGTACATAATCTTCATTTCTTTTCTTCTGTTTTATTTACTTACAACTCTGTGGTAATCCAAATCAGCTTTGTTACCAACCATAAGCATAGGAAATTCTTCTCGATCCTTTACTCTAAGTATCTGTCTGTGGAATTTTAATATTTCATCGAAAGATGAAAGGTCAGTTATCGAGAATACAAGTAGAAATCCTTCGCCGCTTCTCATATATTGTTCTCGCATTGCACTAAATTCTTCTTGACCTGCTGTGTCTAATACTAAAATTACATAAACGTTATTAGTTCTGTTATTCGAAATATTCTACAAATATATATATATATATATATATATATATACATATATATTATTATTATTTTTAACATTTATAAACTGACCATTCTAATTTTTTCATGAAATATTCGTTCTAAAATTGAATAACTAAGGGATTATGGTCTTACAATAACAAACCCATTGTTCATTATGGAACTGCATGAAAATTAACATAAAATAAGTTATAAAAGTTATTATGACTGTATTATACAAATAAATATGAAGCAATAATTAATTTACATTATTCCATTTTTATGGTTTTACTTACTATCAAGTTTCGCAGGAACATCATCGATAACACATTGTTTGGTATAAGAGTCTTCGATTGTTGGGTCGTAATCGGTTACAAAATAGCTCTGAAAAATGTTGATAAAATTAGTGTAAAATAATAATCAAAAGTTCATTATAAATAGTAACACAAAATTATTGTTATTAATAAAATTAGCAACGTCAGTCAATATTTATAAATTTACAAACAAATGAAATATAATTAATAAATATTACGATAACGATAAAATTATTAAACAAGATAAATAAACTTGATATAAATTTAAAGTAATTCATTTTTTAGCGACGTATTTTTTCATTGTATATTTTTTTATAAAAAATTTATAATTTACAACTTATTACTATTAATTAGTATGTACATATAAAATGTTCTCTGCAGCGTGCATATTATACGAGTATTATAATATTACGCGATTATATCAACAATCTTATCCCCTTAGATATGTATGACATAATCAATGATAAACACACGCTCGCTCCCTTTTTTAGTATTCGGTGCAAGCGTAATAATGAAAATGGTCATAAGCGAAATCCAACGCCCAAATTTTTCACCGACGTTAATGAAATTTATTAAAAATTATCATTATTCATTTCGTTGTTCCCTCAATTCGAATTGATCGCAAATGATGCAAGACGCATGAAAACGAATCTAATGTGTACACAAATAAATGTCACATATACAAGTCCTGGTGATTAGAATGCAATTGACACGGGAGTGATTCTACGTGGAAAAATAAATCAAAAATATAGAATAAAATTTAACATGATGAATTTGACTAATTATAAACATCAGAATTTTTATCTGTACTGTGATAACAGTTGAAAAATATGGAATAAAATTTTTCTGTTTGAGATATTATTTTACGGTCAATCAAGAATTTCAAATTTCATTTTTTTCCAAAGCAAAGCATCGTATGAGAAAGTTTCAACTTGTCTTTTTTTTCTTTTTTTCAAGAATCGCCATCTTGTCCGATTGTATCATGATTACCAAGCACTATATATATGTACGTCATGCGTCATATATATATATATATATATACACACATACACGTACACACACGCAAATAGCAGCGTGCCGCAGCATAGACAGACGATATGTACGTCTGCATATACGTCCATACGTACACCTACGTACGTATCGACTACACCTATTGGCCATAAAAAGTACTTACTTGAATGAATTGTATCGTGATCGCAGATTTTCCGACACCGCCCGTGCCAACGACGACGAGCTTATATGTCTGCGCGTAGCTTGGCTTGTCACCGAGCTTCGACATTTTTCATATGATCGGCGTAAGGTGTGAGAAATATCCGGAGATGCTCAGCGACACATATTGAAAATAGCACGATGAAACGTAGAAAAATACAAAATCGAGGCACGTTCACATGCAGGCACGTACTGCGATCTCTTGGCACAGGGAGGACTCGGTACAGCAGATGCTGGACATCTCTCCTTACTGGTACTATGTATGTAGTTGACGGACTCAAAGACGACTAAACATCGTAAGTCTCTCCTATAAACGCGAACTTACTAAAAACCCGTGCTAACGAGTGGAACGAGAGAGACGCTAGAAGAAATGTATCCCCCACTTTGTATGTGTGCACCTACACATGCACGTGTTTGTACCATATCGTGGCTATTTCGATTGATTGCGCAGTCGCTATTACGATACCGCCCTCTTATGCGCGTATACCTACCTGATGTTACAAACGATTTCAAAATCATCTCGCGTAACGCGTAACAATCTCGTTAGTTTGTATTATTCGAAAAAAACAGCAATCGATCCTTTTTTGGGATTATCTCGCTCCAGACTAAAGAACCGAGATTTCGAAACGAGATTTTAAATTCGCAAACTTATTTCATATTTCACGTAACATCGAGTATAATTAGGTATGTATATTATCAAACATCGTCACTCAGTTTTTATGTACGGTTGGAGGTGAAATAATTTTGTCGTAACATGGCCGAATTTCTTTGTTTGGAATTAGAAAAAGGACTCTTTTCTAATCAGAGATTCGATTAAACCGAAGCAAATTATCAATGAATATTCGATATTTTTGAAATCTGGAACTCAGTAGCGCTGCTGTGTTGGATTTGCAAGTGCAAATATTTAAGCTCTGTTATTATTTAACAGTGATTAAGCGATATGGAGCCTCAAATCGAACGAAACGTTTCATCCTGAAATTACGTTGATCGGTATTATTATGTATTTTATTATTTTATAGTATACCGCTTTTCATTTTTAATCGTGTATTACGATGGAATTGTAAACACGTACTACGATAAAAATATAAAAAGTACGGAATTATTTATTTCGAAAACGATGAGCCGTTCGATGCATGACGTACATATTAGTGTATTCAGATGAAAGTATCACGGTAAGAAAAGCATATCTTAATAAAAATGCAAAATCTTTTTTGTTAATTATTATCGCAATCTTTTTTTCTCAATAGATCACCGAATCTTTCATTTGCCGAATTGAGCGTTTTGTTTGTTAGCTTAAAGCAAAGTTGCGTGATAACGGCATCGTACACTCTCTGCAATGGGAACCAAGTTTGTTTAAAATTCATTCGAACAATCAATTTTCATAGTACTTCATAGTAAACGTTGTTGTTCGATGAAATGATATCACAATTGAAACAATGAGAATGAACGCTTCTCTCGAATTTGGTTGGAATAGTTAAAGAATAGAAAATTAATGGATTTGAAAATAAAACAAATTACATACAGAAATGAGATGTAACAAATAAAACGAGATATAGTTTGAAATTATTGAAGACAATCGTTTAAACGATCTTGAAACTACTGTGGTATTTAATTATATTAACTTATGTCTTTAATCTTAAATACAAAGGTATACACAAATGTCTGTATAAATAAAATTCTTATCATATACTTGTAAAGCAAGGCATTTTAATTAATATAAATGGACAACACGAGAAATTATAAAAATTTATATTATATGTACATCGTTTTGGGAATATTTCATTATGTTCAAACACAGCTATTGTGATGCTTAATTCAAAATAAAAAACATTGTCTCTCGTATCTTTTGTCAATGATTGATTTTCAGTGTAAAAGTTTTTAAACATTTCGAAAGTACATCGTAAAAGAAACTAAACAAAAAGGTAACTGTTATCGTCAAAAAATGAACACATATAAAATCAGACATTCTCTTTCTCTAATTCGTAATATTTCACAAAGCTTTAATTATACACGCTATAATTGCATAGTATGTACAATCTCTCTCTTCTGTTTTTTCTTTTTTTTTTTTCGTTATTTTTTTTCTTTTTTACATAACACATAGTATCATTTGGTTATTATAGAAAATATTAATATATTTTGGTTCCAGTGTTTTCACGATTTTGAACAACATATTTACATTTTTCAAATAATTCTAACTCCCCTCTCTGTTGTTTGTTTAAAAAAATTACACAGTACTGAGATATTTGTTGCATTGCACTGGAACGTTTGGACATTGCACGTTAACGTGTTTCTCTTTCCAGTAGTATAATTACGTGTGGATTTTTACTGTAGTTGTTCCAAAAACACAAGAATTTCTCTCTTCATTTAGGCGTTTACTTTCGTCTTACTACACCGTCATAATATATGAAACGAAGAATTGAGATAGAAAAATTTACAACTTACTCGAATTGTATTACTTTCACTAGAAGTATATGCAACATAATACCTTATTAGACAAATATCTTTTTTTTTATTTTTAAATTTTAATTAAGGCCCCGTTAATATTCGGTTCGACTATTTTTTACCACGCGCGAAAAATTATTTTTCATATTACAGTTAAATGACCTGTACATTTTAATAAATATTTTAAATCCATAAACAAAATATTATGTCGAAAAGCATTTGAAATATTATTATTTGTTTTAATATTGTACCACTTTCTGTAATGTACAATTATACATTTTCACCACATACTTTTTGCTTAAAGTCATTCTTCAAGAATGTCTTAAGTCAAACAGTATATTACAGTAACTAAAATATGATTACCCTTAATTTTTCATACACTTCTTTTAGACACATCATTATGATTAATTCCGAAAATAATTTCTTTCTGTTTTATGCATAGGCCAAAGTGCACTATTTGATTTAAATTGTGTGCCTCTTCTTCTCTTTACGGAAAAAATTTTTTTCCCTAACGCAAATAAAAAACCATTTCTCTTATAAAAAATAATAGTGTAATAATTTAACCAATAATAATGCCAATGACAATGATAATAATAATACAAATATACAAAACAAGAGAAAAATGAAAAAAGTTTTGAGCTGAAATACATTGTCATAAACATTGGTGGTAAATATTACAACAGTAGAGGCCTCGCATTACGTTTTTTGATTTTTTCGAAATATTCTTTTCATACTTCTGTGCTATAAAAGAGATGCTCTCTCATCACTTGTCATTAATAAATTATAATGACGAGATTGATGATAATAGTACTAATCATAATAGCACTAATAATAACAACAATAACAATAATTAATGAAGGTAATTTCGTGTCGGTGATACTACCAATGGTTAAAGTGATAACGACGACAGCGACAATGACAAAGATGATACTAACGATTATATGATTTTTAGGAATAAAGTAAAAGTAGTTTAGTACTTATGACGATAATATCATCGGGACTGATATTCACGTGAAATGATTGCCAGTTATGTATCTTTTTTAGTGCGGTTGATTCATATATTCAAAATGACAGTCTCAATTTGAATAATATTAGGAATCAATAATGATGGCAAGGGTGGTGTTATTAACATGAGCATTTATAGAAATAAAGAGTAATCATAAATCGCAATAGAAATCGATTTAATAGATTGATCATCGATCAATCTCTTTAATATTTGTAGGGATTCTTCACAAGTTTCAGGATAATAATAGAATAAGATAATAAAATTACTAATCAATAATAACATAAGGCAATATGTGGAGGATCTGGCCATTGCAACTGGGCCTTGCTAGCATCTGATGCCATTCTCGAAATTCTTCGTCAGGTCGACTATGCACATTGTTTACACCATTAATTTCTGATGGTTCTTCCTGCTTCTCGTTAGAAGTCGAGGTTAAAGATGACAATTTTGGTTGGAAGTTTCCATTCAGTCCTTCTACACACTGTACATGTAACCTTTCTATATCCTCTGCAGTAACTTGTCTAGGTGGATATTCGGTATTTTGATCTTCGGTTGGTTCAGTTTCACACTCACTCCAATCTATTGAACTTGGATCTATTGGTGGTAACTTGGCCAATATTTCCTCGACCGTTAAATCTTGACACTGTTCTGGTTGATTATTTTGAACATTTGTAACTGATTTTTCTTTGTACACTACACCTGATTCTTCACACTTAGATGGTACATCGTGACAGTTTTCTGTGGGCTTTAACCGACTTTCTGGTGAGGCTTCAGAAACTGTATTTCTATGGGATAAATTGTTCTGAGGACCACGAAGGAACTTTGATACCTGTTCATTGCTATTCCTCAGAATATCTTCCATGCTGGATGATTCTACACTTTGACTAGGTTGAGCACTTGAATTAATGCTAGAATTGGTGCCGCGTGCCCGTAAATCAGCCAGCAATTCTTGAGTTGTTTTTAATTTAGGATTCCTCGAGATACTAGCTAGTTTTTCCTTTACACGATCTTCTAAAACCGGCTGCTTTTTCATAGATTTACTGCCCTTCTTTCTACCACGTTTCTTTGGCCCTGATTCATCAGGATCTGTGGAAGACTCCGTAAACTGATCAGAGATTCTTTCTTTAAATGTCGGGCTAGGCACTTGCATATTTAAATTACCACTTATATTTTCGCCATTTAGACGTTGCTTTTTAATAAAGGATTCACTTTCGGTGATTGAGTCTGAATCATGATGCTGATAATTGTGTTGGTCCTTGAGATCGTCTTTTCGAAGACGTTTGTTTGAACTATGAGTTCGTGGCACTGCTTCCATAGAGTGATGTTGGCTTGAAGAACCAAGCGTAGGTGGCACATCAGAACTTGTTCTGTGGTTGCTGGTTACTGTAATTGACTGCTTATTCGACGATGCATTAGGAGAATGCGAATGATCACTATGCACAGATAGAACTGGACTAAGCACCTGTAATCGGAACGGTATAACAGTTTTAAACACAACCTATTAATTTATTATAATATTATATTGGCTACTATACTGGCTATTTCTCGTTCGAATGATTAAATTGTTCTATTATGTTTATATGTAAATTTCTGAACCCACATGTTGAACATAGAATGTTCTTTTCAATTCACTGGGAATCATTAATTGTTTTTAAACGAGGAATGTCAACAATTGACAAAAATGAAAAAAAGGAAGAATTAGCGACTCACTCTGAGTGGAGTGGTATCCCTTAATAATGGGCTTTGAGGTGGCATCAGACCTCTCAATGCTGGACTCTGTGGTTTAAAACATCTTAGTGCAGGGCTATGTGGCTTTGCTCCATTGAGAGCAGGTGGTGCTGTGTCTGCAGGTGTAGGTTGTGGAGTTGAATGAGCAGAAGGTAAAACCATATCACGCCATCTTCGTACCAAATCCTTTGCACGCTTAGCCAAGGCATCATTGTTTGTCTTTCTTCGAAGTTCATTGATATATTTTCCAAGTCTTGTAATCTGAAATAATTCACGATTACATAATTAACTAAAAAGGTAAGAGAAATGAGAAATGGGACGAGATGATGCAATCTCTATCCTTCAAATGTATTAGTTATTCAGCACACTATATTTGTAGAATTTTTACCTCGAGCACTTCTTTAGTGATCGTCGTCTTTTCCAGGGCCGTAATGACATCCACAACAGATCCCATGTCGATGACCTAACAAAGTTTGATAATTGTATCATTAGGAGATATTGATTTCCCAGTTTTTATTAAATATCAATTACGTCAAATTGCTATAATTGATTGAATAAAATAATTATATAATTATGAAAATAGCTCCCAATACACATTGTACATATGTTCCAATTTCCTACGTATTTAGGGAAATAAATATTTGTATAATGATGTATAAAAACTGATGAAATTTCATTGTGCTTGTGCTAATGCATTTATTATTGAAAATGACGATGGATGGTCAATGTATATTGCAGGCATTATTTTCGAAATTTTGTTCTTACTTAATTAGAATTCCGATAAATTTACATCTGTATTTTTTTTTCTTCAAATAAATCACTGCAATTTGACGACAATTCGATAATAACATTGTTAAAAAACGTAACAAAAGATCCTTAGTTTTCCGTTTTATTGTCCGATAAAATCGAATAGTAAAACCGAATCGCGCTTTAATGATAGTTTAATGTAGAAATTTCGAAAAAAAAAAGTGCAATTTGCGAATAACAGTAACGACTTGGTTATTCTGGTTGCATCCAATACGCGATACGAAACACGAACAAACGTAAAGTACAAATAATCAACACGTGTCTATATACACTTCTTTAATCTCCGGCAGAACGAAAGCGGACTCGTGCCGTCGACGTTGAAACGTTTATCGAGAAGAGAGAAAAAAAAAAAAAAAATTTTCGACGAAAACGGCAATCGGGCCCCAAAAAACCGCGAAATTCTTTCGAGCATCCTCAAGTTTTCATTCTCTCTTTCTTTTACGCAAAATCTCCAGCAGAGAAATATCCTCGACATCACGAGAGAGAGAGAGAGAGAGAGAGAAAGAGAGAGAGAGAGAGAGAGAGACCCAGAAGCCTAAAATTCGCGAAAGTGCGGGAGGAAGGCGCGAGGAAGGTGTCTGCTTATCGGGTGCAACGGAGGCTAATCTGAACGGTGGCAGTGGCAAAAGAAGGGAATGCAGCGATACGTTCTCAAGTTCCTGCCGATATTCCCGGACATTTCCCGCTGAAAACGGCGCGTTTTGAGGTTATTCTCCAGGTAGCCGACGAACGCATTTTACGTCGGTCGTGCACGCACGCACACACACACACGCGCGCAAAAGGGAAGAGAACGGCCGACTGGCATCGAACGTAACACACAGAGGAGACGTATTACTCACTCACACGCAGAGCCGCCACTACACTACATTCTCAGTGAATCTCGCGCACGCCACTGGTACAGGCACACGGCGCACGGGGGATCGAGAGTGGCCCGATAGCCGTTTGCGTGAACGGACGGACGGCGCATCGCGGATTCATTCCGCTACTTACATTGTATTCCTTATCGAGCGATTTCAACAATCTTTCGGTGAGCTCGGTGCAATATCTCTGCATCGGGGGGGCACACTTAGGGCCCTCGCGGGGAGATTAGGTTAGCGGAAAATCGGCTCCACGCGTCCGAGTGTCACGAATACAAGAGCTCGGGGAGACTTGCAATGGCGACTACTGAACTGTGCTCCGCTCGCATGCCCTCCCTACCTCCCAAGTGCCTCCTAGTCGCAGCCCATGCATCGTCCCTAGCCCCACGCCGCCTCATACTGCCAGACGAACGCTACTAGCTCCTCTCGTGGTTGGACGAGACTCCTAACCGTTACCACACTTCCCTTCTATCCCCACTACCGCGCCAACGGCGCCTCCAGTCGTGCCAACTTTTCTCGCGGCCAACTTCACGCGGCTGCCTCTACGCTCGCGTTTCAATTCCTCTTGCCTTTCCATTTTTTTAAATTAATCAATTCCGTCGCGAATATTTCCACCTCGTCTTGCAAATATTTCGAGATATATTGTACATTTAATCGCTATTTATCCCGTGACAAATATACCTTTAAATATTATACCTCGAATTTAGGAGGGAATGCAAATTTCGAATACATAGTAAATTTTTTTATCACTAACAGTTGCTACATTTTGCTCAACGTTTTAATCGAAAACTGTTGAGAATCGAATGCAAACTAATTATATTAAGAACAATTAAAATTAAATTAAATGTCGACCAATCACTGTAAAAAATAATTGTTCAAGAATAATTTTTTCGTTGCCGTTATTTTTTTTGTAGTTTATTCTAAGAAACAATTCGTTCAATTTGTCAAGTTTCATAAGCATAACCTGTTGCGATATCTTTCTCGTGAAATACGATTTTAACAATAGCAAATTTTAATAATGAAAATTGTGTTGGGTTTTTGTCGATCAAATTTGCAACACAAAAGAACATCTTGAAGTTGCCTGCGCGCCAATTGTACTTGCGGTACCAACGTAAGAATCGTAAAGTACCTTTATTCCCAATATACGACGAATTTTCGTAAAAATATGTGTATACATATATGTACATCGTAATATTGATACTTTTGTATAGAATATATGAGTACTTGAAATAATTATGAAAACATGTCGATCATTCAAATGAAAATTTATAATTACGATATAATTGCTTTTTGTATTAATTATTACGGCCTGTGCTAACGTGTGCTTAATAAGAAATAGAAGCTTAATTATTTGGTGCAGATTAAGCAACTTTTCACTATCAAAAATTAAACAGTCGTTTATTTCATTATCGTTACTATTGTCCTTTATCGGAGTGGTGCATGTATGTGTATTGGTAATTAACAGTTTCCCGTATCTGATATCCATAACCTATAAATATTGAACTATCCAGAGAAAATCTAGTATTTATTTTTATCTTTTTACATTTCGATGCATTCTGCTATCTTACGAAGTTTAAATCCACGAGAAAATTATTTAACAAGAACAAACATGTAAAATCATGACATAAATAGTCATCGAATTTTCGTCAAAACGACAGAGAACTATTTTGCGATCTTATCTACACTTTCGAACTGTTCGCGTGCTTTTATTATTTCTGCATGTTTTTCTTTTTCTTTCTTTCTTTTTTTTTTTTTTTTTATATAAAATACCTATTAAAATTGCAAGAATATTAGATATTTTGTATCGTACAAGTACGAATACGTGATAAATGGAAAAGGGAGCTCGATTGTACGTATGCTTTTCGATCAAGTGCATTATCTTTATCAAAATTATAGTGAATATCTTTGTCAAGACAATTTGCCAGTCTACGTTTAACAATAATTCAATTGTGAACATAAAAGCACACATGTAGAATGAAATTTTTTTTTGAGAATATATTTCACATCAATATGTCGTAGAAGTATTATTTGCAAGTAACTTTTTTTTTATTTTCCAAGTTGAACATTGTAAATGGATTGTTCGATGGATTTCACGATGTTTCATGAGCGATTTTATGAGATCTGTAACATATTTCACAACGTTGGCGTCACATATTGTACTTCTTTATTCTAGGAAAAGAGTGATCATTCGTTCGATAAATCTTTCCACAGCGTGAAATATGTTAGTTTTATTATTCATGTATTTGCGGACAATTGTAAAGAATTAATAATATTTACTTAACACGTTAGCGAAATTAATACATCAAAAATGATTGAAGTGGTTTTAAATGAGGTTAAGTAGAACATATGTTTATCTAACTTGGATATTTATGTTCGAATTATTTCGCTATCTACACGGTAATAATTTATTTTGTACACTTGTAAGTGTAATTACTGTATGATTAAAGAATGTAATAATATATTCTGTTTTTTTTTATAACTCACGTTTGTTTCACCGATTGTCATAATTATTTGTAGTATTTCGTGTATTTCTCATCTATATTATCAAATTTTTTAATATATAAAAACATATTATATTTTTATAACATATTATATGTATATATATGTGTAAATTGTATTTCTTATTCCTTTGTATGAATGTATATACCTATATATTTAAAACATATATACTTATATATTTTATATATAACACATATGTTATGAATTGTATGATATCTAAATTTAATCATTAATTCTTTGAATGACTCATAACTTGTCCAGATTATCCAATTGAAGTAATAACGTTTATAATTTGTTTCTAGTTATTGGGCAAAAACTCATAATTAATACTTTATTGTTTGGCCTAAATTTGTTCTAACCATGTGTATTTTGACAGTATTCCAAATTTCAACGTATGACACTGTACATAATATGAAACTTCTAGGGAATTCAATTTTATCACTAGTCTTAAAAATTTTACTTACCATTGCAATATGAAGCAAAGTTTAAAATATTATTTGTTAGAACACTAACTAGAAATATAATGCGCAAACTTCTATAAATTCAAATCATCTTATATTGATAATTCAATATTTTCTACAAGTAATTTTTCTTTCTATTGATTATAAATATCTAATAGCTAGTTACATACATTTGATGTTAATAAATTTTTTACAATACTTACAAAATAAATTTCATATTTTTTAATATTAGAAGATTATGGTATTTCTTGTTAAAAGAATGTCATTCTACAACTGATTATAATATACATATATTATATATAATTATCAATACTTACTTATTACATAGATACATGCATACGGTTGAAAAGTAATTAAATTAAAGAAATTTTTTTTTAATTTTTATTTGTCTTTTAATAATATTAAAATTTCCATCAATATAATATAATTCTTATTCAAACAATAAAATAATTTAAAAATTTTCGTAAATTCTACAATTAAGCGTATATTTAATAATTTCAGAATTTTTCACAAATTTACAATGATTACGACAAATAATCTGGAATATGTGACGTCTCCCGATGTCTTAGAACAGTTTCTACGTCACTGCGGATTTTCGCGTTCAAATCTCCCGACTAATATCTATTCAACTCATTTCTCAAACACTATCGGCAATCAGGCTGAGTTAGCTTGATCTGGTGCGCGGTCCGGCCCTAGAATGGACGACTGTTGCCCCACTAACCAAGTGTCTAGGATTAGGAGTCGTCGCCATCAACTCCACTGATGAATCTGGTGGGAACTCCGAGATGAGAAACGCTTCTTTTTTTATCTTTACCCTATTTTACGACACAATCCCAAAACCGTCGCATTCCCATAACGGAGTAAGTCCGCAGAAAAAAGATCCCCCCCTTGAGACGTGACAAATAAACAAATGAATGTTTCTGAGAAAAAACAAAGAAAAAATTCTACAACTTACAAATTTGTAAAACATTTTAAAAAACTACCCCAAAGTATTAAAGAAACAAGTTGTTTCATTGATCTTCAAATGAATCAATATTAATCATAATTATCTATGACTTGTAATTTGTACATTGGCTCTAAGACATTAACACACTATCAGCGGGAAAGGTATTAATACCTTTTGTTGTAGAAAGTACATTTTTTGATGCAGCACATACTCTGCACTGTCTTTGGGTACAGAAGGGCTGCAGTAAATAAAGATCCTCCTGGGCGATTGTCATCAGACTTGTGGAAACATGAAATTATAAAAATTGCGTTTGTACAGTGAATAAAAAGAAAAGTTTGATTTCTTGATATGTGTAAATTTTACGAGATTCCCCTCCATAGGGATGAGTGTTTCCAAAAATATCATATTTTAAAAAAATATTAGAATAAAATAAAATTACTGTACAAAAAACTGGATAAAATAGTATTTGTAGTAAAAATTAGTATGTTTTTGTCATATTATCTGAACTCATAAAACCTTTAATTATTTTGTCCACGTTATAATACATTAAATGAAGAAGTAGAAAACTAAATTAACCATTTCATTTTCTTTTAATTTCATCAATACGTTTGAAATACTATATACTGCTTATTTTCTTTAAATTTCATTTAAGTCCTACTATTAGTTTTGAAGATATTATATGTTTTCTAAAAGTGGATTTTTTTAGCAATAAAACTGTAACCCGCCAATGGTGTGTTAAAGCTCCGCTGAAAATCCTTTTCCTTTTCTTTCCATTTCAAAGAGGAAGTGTTGTTTTGTAAATAAATTTAATTACACAGAAGAGATAAGTTTTTGTTAAAACAAACGGACCGAACCATTAGTCAATGATGAAGTCCTGCAACTTTCAGTTTTTTTGTTTGACGCACTGTTCTGCTAGCTTCACTATCCGAAGATTCAGATTCTGTATCGTTATAACCAGGCATTGGTACTTCTGATTTGACTTCGCAAGTTTCTGCCGCAAAGTTGCCAGTTATCTTTGCTTTTTCAAGCGCTCTAACTGCGAACAATACAAAAGTTAAACTCAACAGTGCATCTTAAATTTCTAGAGGATCTTGGAACAAAATCCAATTCGACTTTTATACAAACTTTCTGTTGTCAGAGGCGATATTTACTTTGAGACTCCAAGAGACTATTTTGGCGTTTCAAGTCATCAATATCCTGTTGATGAGAGGTGTTCTTGCGACGCATAAACTGTATATACTCTGCAGCTTTCTTGAGTATCTGCGCTCTACTTGCAACCTTCTCTCCTTGCAATGCAGGTACAGAGTCTCTAAGGCTCGAGAAACTATCTTTAATGTGATCTCTCCTCTTGCGTTCCAGGGCATTGTGGTGTGCCCGTTTTTCTGCCTGGAGACAATGTTCTTTATATTGTACAGTTTAACATTACACAAAATCATATCACACGTAGTTTATACAGAAATCTCACTTTCAAACTATGCTACTTTCGACATATTGTTTCGAAGGGCAAACTGATCAAATCGAGTGGAAAGCGTCTACCTAACCTCAACAATATACACACCTAACATTTACGGACACAAACCTTATTATTCGTACGTCAAAGAAATATTGAGTAAATGAACGGAATCAGGAGGGAAACAAGCAAGAAACAGTGGGACAGTGCACTTACTTGAGAATAATATTGGGTATTGTTCGAATGTCTTTGCCTTGAATCGGAATCGTCACCTTCCTGAAAAACAACCCCTTTTTAACAGGATTTGTCGAAAAAAAGAAAAAAAAAACTACTGTTGACTACTCACGTCGCTCTCAATGTCGATGTCTCGATCATCGTCGCTCATTATAATCGCGTCGGTTGTGTCCGAATAATAAGTAAACAAAAGATCTTTACCTAAGCAATATATACCACTTGGCAATATAGACTCATGCACGTACGGTACAACACTGTGTGCAATGCAGTGGATGCATGGGAGTTACCAGAAAATCACGAAAATCTCTAGACAATAGTAGAAATTTTATTTTTGGTGCTCTGTCTTTATTTTTCAATAATTTGGTAAGAAATAGAAAATCGCGTCAAGAAATTGGCTATCAAAATAATTTCTGTATAAATATTCTAAATTTCTCCTTATGTTTAATTAATTAAATAACAACGTGCCTACGGTGGAGCTTATGCATTACGTATTAACTTTTCATTATTGCAAATGTTACGACACGTCTACAATTTCTTGGTAGTTTATGTAACGATGTTAATGTATTCAAATCAAAATGTAAATTTTATGCCAGATAGAGTTTTACATTTAATGGAAACGATGAAACATTGTTATTGATTATTGATGTACTGCATGTTTCTTTATACTGATATATTATTTGAAATAAATTCATATCTTATATTCTAAAATAGATTATTTAACATTTGTTACAATGTCATTTAATTTAATTAAGTTGAGTATATTAAAAGTATACAATAACATATGTTACTGAACGTATAATGAGTACGTAATATGCAATGAGCTGCAAAATTATTATTAAAAATTCAGTCAAGTTCTCAATTAGTTATTTAGAGAAGTCACTGGCTTGAGATAGGCTATCTCGTTAGTTAGTACGTTTTAATAGTTTTTTAATAGTAAGTGGTCAAAATGTTTGAAATTTATTTCAAATTTAATTCGTTAGTTTTGGTTATGTGATGACCGAACAATGTTAGATTATATTATAACTTTACAGTGCTGCTTTTTCAATTAACTACCAATACATCACAAAGATATTATTTGTCAGATTCTGTTAAATGATGAACCTGTATTCTTAAAATTTGATCTTCTCGTTGTCTTCTGTATTTAAGTTTATTTCTTTTTCAGGTGCTAGGATCTGCAATATCAGATTGTTGAATACAAGATATGTGATTTGAGTTCAATCTGTCTGAAACAGATGAAAGAAGGAAACATTATAGCAGATTCTTTTCAAAATACAAAATACTTGATGTGTTGAATAAGTTGAACATGGATCGGATTGAACAGGTTGAAGATGGATCATTTTATTGTTTTAGGCTTATAAGGAAGTGCAGCAAGCATATATATATTTCCTCTGCTGTAAATTCATCCATTTCTGAAGGTTAATTTTATCTCTGAAGGACAATTTTTCTCTTACAGTCTGTTTATATCAATTCCATCCTAAAATAAAACTTTAGAATTGTAAAGTAAATAGTGGTGTACGATTACATTAATAAAAACACATATATTTTGTATTGTATACTTTTTTTACTATTATTTATTTTTGTTGTTAAAAAATATTGCGATTTGCAAGACACAAAATTTTGCATATCAATCCTATTTTTAATTAATACCTAGTAATGAAAAATACGATTGATCAATGATGAAATTGAAAAAAAATTGAATTTCGTAGGTTTCAAAGCCGAATTTTTAAAATTATTCAGCAGTTAAATCAAAGTTCTCGCTCTAAGAAACTATTTTTGCATAACAATACGTATATAACGTATTTTTGACATAATTAATTAATTATTTACAACTAATATTAATGCTGTTTTGGTTTGTAGCGACTGTCATCTCATCAAGAGAGAAGTCAGCGCCATCTGCGTTTGTTCGGTCGTTCCGTAGAGAGGTGCGATTTAGAGATATTGAGCTGCGCCAACTTGTAAAATAGCAAAAATTTGTAAATTAATAGTTCAATTATTTAGTTGTCATAGTTATTAAAAAATGTTTATACCGTTGTATATATAATCATAAGGAAACAATTGTAAAGCATTCTTTTGCCAGCATTCATTAAGAGAACTGCGTTATTTATCTTAGTAATTTATCAAATATTAAATATATTTTGTTGTTGTTCGTTCAAAGTTAAATATAATTATTATCTTTATCATTATTATTATTATTATTATTATTATTATTATCGTTATAATTCTTTGTAGTACTGTGATTGAAATAATTATCATAACAGTACCTACAGGTTTTTACATGGTGGCTCCATCTAGTGGCAACTTCTTGGAATTAATAAATTAAAATAACATACTTGGGCATTTTATGGGCGAAAATGAGGCGTCAAAAGAAAAATTAGGATCTAATTGAGAAGGTACAATCGCAAAATTACAAATTAATCATCTACATTTATTTCGCAAATGAAAATGAATTTGAATTTATTGAAAAATTAAAAACCATAGGCTTTACAGTTTTAGCCCATAGGTTTGATGGTACATATTGTTGTTGGGGTGTTAGTCTGTGGGGATCGATGATTGAATCTTTTTTGTGTGTCAGTTTTTGATTATGTATGCGTGTGTGATCTAGAAGAGGAATGTGCATGTTTTTTTGTGAATTTCGCAATTGAAAATTTGTTCGATTCATAGACACGAAGGGTTTTAAGGTGATGGATGCTGGAAGGACGTATGGACTTTGGGGTGATGAGTGAAAGAAGCGAAAATTGCGTTTCGTCTCGGAGTCACTGCCTAAGACTCATCAGTGGGACTTGATGGCAGCGACTCCTTACCCTAGACGTTTGTTGTTGTAACTACCCGCTAGGCTGGACGGTCGGTCATCCATCCTACCGGTGTCTCCGCACTCTACTTTCCATTAATAACGTCGGAGATCGGCAGGACCTCGACGATAGGCGCGCAGCCACTCGTAGGTTGTGCTAGTCAATGTTCGAAACTCGTAGTTGAGGAATCCTAGGTCGCTACAGACACTGAAACTCTAGCGCCGAGTAAAACAGAAGTACTAATCTCTATCTCCGTTCTTGTCGCACAGTTTTGCGCTCCTTGTTTACGAATGATGCTGCCATCTGAGCCATTTTATTTTTCATTGGAAATAAAAGGGCAAGTTGGAAAAATCCGGTAGCTGGCAGCACTTGTGTTGTTGATGTAGATACTATGATGATAATTACTTCAATCATAGTACTACAAATAATTTACTCCGTATTATTTTAATAAAATAATATATTTAATATCAAATGATGAAGTAATTTATAACAAAATATTGAAGCCAAAGATTGAAGAATGAATGAATGAAGTACTAAAGAAGAAAGAAGAAAATAGAATGAGTTAATATGTTTGATGTTAGCTATATATATAATGGTATAAACATCTCTATGGCGATAAATAAATAAAATATCAATTTACAGATTGTCTATTGTTTGTAAGTTTTAACAAAGTTGGCATTGGTTTATCGGAAACGAATTTCTCGGCGGAACGATTGAGGAAACGCAGATGGCGTTGATTTTTAATTCTGAGATAACGCTACATTGGTAGACAAGGACGGCAGTAGCGTGCGAGAAGCATAGGTTTATTTGCGTCACAGATAAAGAGAGAGCTAATGTGCGACAAGGATAGAAATATCCGCGTGGCAAACAAGGAGAGAGATAGTGAGCGACAAGGACAGTGATGCTGTTTACTTCCACCATTTAACCGCTACGCGGCGCAGTTTAGTGCCCATAAATCGATTAAATTTTCAATTGCAAACAAAACTAATTAAACGAATTAATTTGCGAACTTTTGCAATTACCTTGTCCAAATTGGACCATCAACTTACTTTTAATATGTTTTTTAACGCGCACCTGTAAAAATTGCACGATAAAATTTTTAATTGTAAATTGTATTGTAATTCAATTCAATTGTAATTTGAATCAATTGAATTACAATACAATAATTTATTCTTTTAAGAGGAATTCAGCTGTTTTATCATTTACCTTTGATCTCTATCTCCCCCTCCAATCCTTTCTCCTTGACAATCTCAAAAATTAGAGCAAGAGACCCCGAGATAAGGAAAATCAGAAAAATTCTAGGAAATTTCATCTGTTTACATTCGAATGTAAATAAACAAATCAAAATGTAAATAAACAAACGAAATTAAATATAAACAGAGAAAATTTCAAATATTTGACATCTGTGCGAATGACAATGTAATGATACAGACGTCGAAAATTCTTGTTGGTTATTTTAGGATCGTCAGACGGGTCACTAAAAAATTAAACGAAAAATTAAAAAAGTAACTGTTTAGTACATTTGTCGATTGTACATGTTGCAAGGATGAAATTTTTATAATATTTATGCCTATCTTACACGACTGGTGTCGTTAACCGACGTATTACGTTATCGTTAAATTAATAATTAACTAATAATTTTGCGGTGGCGTGCGACAACAGAAATAGATTTTAGTGCGACTAAATCACCGCTACGCGGCGCTGGCATTTCAGTGTTCACGAATCAATCAATTTTTCATTTCCAAACGTTAGAAAAGACTAATTAACACGACTGATTTGCCACATTTTACGATTGCGTCGTTGCAATTACACCCTCAGCTCTTTCCCTGTGGCCCATTTGACTCGCAGAATGCATATTTAAAAATTTAGAAATTGCTAAGTAAATATCTCGTAAATTTTGTCCAACACCTCTGAATTTGTTGCACCAAGCTTCAACCATCTCCTCAATTAAAAATCAGCTTTCTCGTCCATCTTCGGCTGAGCAGACAATCTTCCCGATCTGCATCTGAAAAGGTGAAAAGTCAAAGGCTACACTTTCGATTACTTATAGATCCGAGCGAAGTCGATCGATTTCGCTCGGATCGGCTGAAACTAACGACAAGACAAAAGGAAAAAGGAAACGAGGCGAAATAAGGGGGGAAGGAAGGAAAGAAAGAAAGAAAGAAAGAAAGAAAGAAAAAAAGAAAATGGAAAAAGAAAAGAGAAAAGACGAACGATATTCCCTTTCCTCTGCAACCCACTGCGCGGAGGGTTGGTCTGCGAAGCTGGTTCGCAGGCTGGTCGCGCGAGTAAACGCGGATCGCGGATCGCGGATCGGGCGATTCGGTTCCGTGGAGCGAGACGCGTGGCCGGGGCCACGCGAGTGGGCGTGGTCCGCCACGCCCCGCCGCCAATGGCGCCTCGCGGCTCAGCGGTGGGGGACGAGCCGCGAGAGTGGGGGGAGGGGTCGACGGTCGAGCACGCGGTCCGACGAGTTATTGAATTCGTCGAATTGGCTGCCGGTCGAGGGGCAAAAAGACGGGTAGAGCGAGGAGGCAGATAGCCGGATAAACGGCTGGCGGAGCAATCGTTTTATTCGTGCTACTGATCAATCTATTAACCGGCTACGAGGCCCACGGATTCTGCGTAGCGCGCGGAATGTAAAAACGTGCGAGTACCAGCGAGGAGTGGCAGTAATGTCGGAGTAATATCTACTAACACCATATAGATTCACGGGCCTGTCGATGTTCATCACCGTTCATCAACTTTGGTGGTTTTGGTATCTGATTCTGTCTTGATTCTGTGATTGTGGTATCGATTGACAGCAACAACAAAAGTAGCCTGACGGTACCTATAAATAGATACACACAAGTAGTTTTAGCAAAAAAAAAAAAAAAAAAATCGTAAAAAGCGAGAAGAATTTATTATGAGACAAAACTGTGTCTAGTTTTTCTGATAAAATTTTGACACGGAATTTTTGTACAGTTACCTATTTATAGGTATCAGATTTATTTATTATAGATTGTAACTCTTTATTTGATAGTGGTTTTACAGATGCTTAAAAAGTAGGTATAGACAGACACTTACTTACTGTTCAGCAAAACGAATCGAACCTATCTCTTTGCATCTAAAAAGATTAGAACATGTTAAACTAAACGAACGACAGAAACGACACGTCCAATTAATTTCACTTGAGTCAGAGTCGAAATCTTCTTTCACTGGTTGCTCACAGCGACTTGATGTTTCAAACTTGCAAATCAACTTTAAGTTAGGTAAATCATTTTCTAGAAAGTAAATTAGGTAAATTGGAGCTTTGTACGACGCACAGTGGATCGGTTTAAATAAATAAGAAATCTTGTGATCTAAATTTGTTTCGATCGTTGGGTATATGAATTAACCTATACGGTGTTTAACACAGCTGAAGCACTCATCTGCTCAGATCTATTTATATATATATATATAAACGTGCAAGAGGCGGTAGACATTTTAATGAGATTTTGCGAAACTCGACTGCTTGTAACATCGTCGATATAACAGTTATCTACTAGATCTACTAGATAGTTATCGACTAGATAGTTATCTACGTTTCACGACATGTTTTTAATGTCAACGGACCAATTTTTACTTCTTTTACCGACCGTGACGATCTGTATCCTGTGGGTATCCTAGACACGTCATCTCTGGCAAATTCTTTCTTTTCCTCGCGTTTCTTCGGCTTCTTACATTTTACGCAAAGTGTAGTAGTTACGCATACGCATAAATAACATAACCACCAAAACGAAAGTGAGTCGTGTTCGTAATTAAATTCTTCTTCAATTCTATTTTAATTAGAAACAGACTATTTTAATTAGTAATTAAATTCCAGAGAAGAAAACTCTAAAATTGACACGAGAAGCTATTCTCTCTCATCACTGCTTCCTCCATTAAAACGTGCAGTTATTGGCGCAGTTATGTGTACACGTTGGTGCAACGAGCAGCTAACGACAGCTTTCTTCCTTCGCGCATCGATCGACGTAGCTGGTAAGTACATTTCGCGCGTGCTTGCTACCGTGTGCGACGCGCACACGGGTGGGGGTAGCGACGCGAGTTTTTTTCGAAAGTGGAGAACCTTTCCATCTCCCGTCCTTTCTTTCATCTTCCCCCAGCGGTGCACGGTTTTTATAGATAGCCCACGGTGAACCGCGAGAGACCGTTCAGGGGTCGCGTTGCATCGCAAACTTGCTGAATTGCCGGCAGAAGCGAAGGGCCGCGCCCACGACCAATGAGAGGACGGATGGAGACGCGAGGGCGGGGTTACGATTCATGGCGGTGAAACGCGGACGACAAGGACGCACTGCTGCAAGCCACGCCCACTTCCCAGTGCACTGCAAGCGTGCAGTTTACCTGTCTACGTATGCTCGCGAGTATTGAAATAACTCCTTGGTTTGAATTGTCGATGATTATTTTTACACTCGGACGAGACAACGATGCAAAAATTCGTGAAAAATATTTGTCATAATCCCCCTCGAAAATTACATTGAAAATATTGTCGTTTCAATCACAGAAATAACGACTCGAGCATCTACGTGAGTGGGAAAATTTCGAAACTCGCGAGTCGAAGTTTCGAAATTACGAGTATTCTAAATTTCTAAATTTTAATCGTCGTGCAATTTTGGAAATTCAGAAAGACTGGAGGAATCACTGTGGAAAATTCGATTCTCGAGAGATCCAAAGATTTGGTGATTCAGCAGTTCGGTAATTAAAAACCCAAGTTTTAGCTTGTTTGTACATCCCCGATCGACGATCTACTTCGTACCTACAACCACGTCTATTAAAATTCATTTACTCGTAACTTTCCAGGGAACAGGACTGGCAGTATGCAGTAGGCCACGCCCACCGCGCGGCGTAGTGGGAGGTGCTGGAGCGAAAGTAGGGGAAACGAGGGGGCGAGGCAATCGACGAAGAAACAATAAAGAGACTGGTGGCAATGCGATTGCAGTTCGTAATGCGGCGAGGGTGGAAAAGAAATGTGGTGCTGTAACAAGAAGGAGTAGGGGAAAGTGTGTGTATGTGTGTGTATAGAGGGGGAACGAATGTAGGTTTTGGTCGTGTCTATGAAGGAGAGGAATTGGTTGAACGGCGAAATAAGGTGGGTAAGAGAAGCAGCAGGGCTCTTTCTCTCAGGTACGACGAATGGTAAAACCGAAACTGTTACGAGCTTGTTCCGGCCTGATATAGGTCGGTGGCTCGTTTAAATGATGTTTAGTGCTTTCGTGGGAGCTTGTTATCTAGGTGGTGGTTGATCAGAGCAGGCAGTAATTGAGTTTCGATGTTAAGTTAATCTTAAATTAACGGATAACACGATACTGAAGCTTGGAAACATGGAAATTTAGAAACTCGGACAGGGTAAATCTCCACCGTGTCAGATAATTGGACATTTCAGACTGAACAGAAACAACGTAACGAACAACTCTCTGTTCGAAAAGAAAAGAATCAAAGGAAAATCAAGTTACAATTCTACACTGCTCAACAGATTGCCGTATAATGTTTCTGCTCTTTCGCGCAATATCACGATAAACAATAATTACAATAAATATCCTAGTAAATAATATTTTTTACAATTTTGTATACCGTTTTACACCGAATGAAAGAATTGTTTCTCAAAGCGCATTGAAACTGCACTGTCGCGTCGCAACGTATCACCTTTTTTCGACGGGCTTTTACGTAAACTCACAAGACCTTCTTTCAGCTTCAATCGGCGCACTGTCGTTACGCGTTGCATCTCGTTAACTCGTTTTCAAGTTTTTGCTCGAACGACGGGAGCGCGCGTAAAGTACAGTCGGCGTTTCTCCCTGGCGCGTCTTTACGACCGTTTAAAATTCCTTTTTAAATCCCTCCTAAAAGTCGACCGAGAAAGAGAGAGAGAGAGAGGCTCTCCACGTTCTCTTATTGCGCTCGTAATGTTTGATCGCGCGCTCATTCACTCGGCCGGACTGAATATGCAACGAACCTGTTTCCGCCATTCACTGGGCCTCCCCCCCTCCATTCAGCCACCGCTCTCGTTCCCTCTGCTTATCGTTTCTTATTTACGAGAATTAATTTGCCCGCAATTTCACCCTCTTTTGGCACGTAGCTGCTCGCGTACGTTCTTCTCCAGAGAGAACACGAAACAACGGGTTTCAATTCTATGGTTTACGTTTACATGGCTAATTATTATCGCGAACTATTCCCTACACTTATCGTTGGTCTATCGCGACACGGTATTCTGGTTACTACGGCTATAAATTAGGCACGCAGACGTTTAATATTTTTTAATTACATTTTAATTATATTTTAATTCATATTACAACGTGGCACACGAGTAATACAGCTTCACCTCTCGGAGCGTGATTTATTGTCCGTAGCAGATACTGGATTTGCAAAGAAATTTAAAAGGAGAGAGGACACGAGACGTAACATATTTCACGTTCTATTGCAACGTGATCACGTTATCGTTAAACTGCAAGTGGATGCAAGAGAAGATTTATAAAATGACTGGAACTTAAATTTAAGTTTAACTCGGTTTACTCGAAACTGAGTTTGAAAAGGAAAGGAAGATCGGTGTGGTTAGCTAACCCAAACGACAAAGTCCCAAAGTATACAAATTGCGTAAAAAATACAACTGTTTCGTACTTTGTCGTTTATTGCGTAAAAAAAGAATGAGAGGAAACTGGAGAGTTTCCAATTTCAGCTTAATTCGATTGAATCGAAACCGAGTTTGATAAAAAAAGAGAAAGAAAGATAGAAGAGATCGACGCAAGGTCGCAACTTAAATGACGACATAGAGAGAGAAATATACAGAGGGAGGACACAGTTACGGATGGGAGTCAGGAATAAATTTACGACGATTGCTGACTGGCGCGCGTTTACGAGAGTGGAAGCACAAGACTGAAATGAGCGAACGAAGAAGAACTCGTCACCGTGACATTCACGGTCGTCATTGCGGAATAGGTCAAATGAGGAGACGTGACCATGCAAAGGGTGTACATCTTTTAATTTAAATTTGTGTTTAAAATGAAATAGAATAGTACAAGCATTAGGTTAATAACATGATATCTGTATCTAACGAACTAGCAGACATATATAATTATTAACACAGATTGTCGTCATTCATTTTAGAAACAAACGTCCTATTCAAATTGAGCATTTGATGGATTAAGTTAGGCTCGCTTGAGTGTCATATCTGCATCTAATCAACGTTAATCTATGTTACGTATGTATGCAATTATTAACGTAGCTTAATAACGTTGTCATTCATTTCAGAAACAAATATCCCGTCAAATTGATCAGGTTAATTTCACTATGTATACAAATAACACGATATTTGTATCTAATTAACTGGTATAATTAGCTACATAATTATCAATGTAAATTATTGTCATTTATTTGAAAAGTGTATCTATATCTAATTAACCAACATAGATTATCGTTATTTATTTTAGAAACAAATATCCTGTCAAATCGACTATTAACCGTTTTAGCGCCACGCAGCGCGATCGCGCTGTTCGCGTACTGTGGTGAAATGTGCCGCGATCTATGGTGACAAATGAACGATCGAACACGGATTTTTAAAAACCTCTGGCACTAAAACGGTCAAATAAATTAGGTCAAGTTTTATCACCAAATGACAAAGTACGTTGTATTTGTGTCTAATGTAGCTCGTTGCCATTTATTTAAAGAACAAGCGTCCTACTCGAATCGAAACCTGAAACTTAAATTGTTTGCAACAGATTGTTCGAAGATGGTCGTGTTGTCTAGTCGATTGCGAGAAGTTGGTAGGGGTTGGTAGGGAGAGGTTATGAATTTAAATCGGTGGGAACTGGGAACGAATGATCAACAGAGTTCCGAAGCGGTAGCGTGTAATTTCAGCTATCTGGGGATTCATCGTACCGTTTATTTCGACACATTTTACCCGAGGAAAGCCTAAATATAGGTTTTTCTCGGCCTCTTCGCAGCCTGCCGCGGTCTTAATCATCGACTCAACGACGATGTTCCGGTGAACAATCGAGAAACATCGATTGAACACAGATATCGATTGTCTATCGACGCAGCTGTGATTGGACTTCAATCGATTATTATTACGTAATTACAGAAAAGTACGTAAATCGCGGGTAATTCGAGATATTTAAAAATGTCCCTTTGTCAATAACTTTTTAATTTTTACTACTTTTGCTCTCGAGAGTAGAACAAAAGCGGAGCAAAAGACTTTGCTTCGGAGGAAGAAGGATTTTTACGCAGTTGCGAAAAACTACAAACTAATAACAGCTACTACCTAATAACAGCTGTCCGAGCGAGACAATGATTAATCGACACACGAGCCCGCGCTAGAACACGGATCTCGCAATCTTTGGCTAATTTCCACGGATTTTGCTCCGTGTTTGTCGATGAGATACACTAGGGCTTCGTTAGTATGCTTTCTTCATCCACCAGATTTCTTTTTTTCGATAAAAACGTTGAAACGATACGCGTACGAGATACGCGCGTTGCGCGGCTAGCGGCGGCAAGTTGATTAATTAGGCAATTTGTAATGGAAATTCTCGAGTCGTGCGTTCAGCCCGAGATCGCGGTACAATTACTTTTCCTCCGAGAAGTCTCAATTATTAGATTAACGTGACTGTTCTCGTTACGACGGGGGGGAGGGATAAGGCTAGAAGGTAAAAACATGTTACAGATCGAGTCGACGCCTACTTTTATACGCGGTGTCGCAATCAATTTTACACAGAGTGGACGTCTAAATTATTTCTGCTTTAATGGATAATCTCGTAATCGATGCCCGTAATCTCGTAACCAACGACTAAATTATCTTGTATCCGGCTTATCTTGGCTGGCTATTGAAAACGCGGGAAAATGAAGCGTTGTAGAGAAGAGTTATAAATAATCGTGAATTTTATTTATCCTATCCGAGTTATAAATAACTGGCGAATTTATGGGTCCACTTTTGGAAAATATTCGCAGTGTCGTAGATAATATTCGAGATAATAAACAGATGCGAGTATAAATGTACCTTAGACTCTAAATACATCCATCTACCGGAAAATAATGCAAGTACCTAACGACGATGAATCATTTAAAAGTCTCTTTTTGTTCAATTTTCTTGTCAATATCACTTTTGTAACGTTATTGTACCCAACGATGTTTCAAACAAATCCACGAACGATTGAAATTAGTCCAAATTTGTAACAAATTTGTAACTCCTTTTGATCATAGACTTGACAAATACCAACTCCCAATAATAATATTTTTGTAGCTTTTGTAACTTTGATATTAAAAACGATAAAATTTGACAACATCATTATTGTTTCGTCTTGACGCTGCTCATCATCAGAGCACACCATCAGCCATCTCCAAACAGAACGTGTACCGCAGCCCCGCAGTCGTTCTCGATTCAATTCTCCACCCCCACCCCTTCCTCCTCTATCGAGAGAAGGCCCGCGACGACTCGGTCGAACGTTCGCGAACGGTGGTATATACCGGGCATCTTCGGTATGAATACGCAGGGAGTTGGCGTGTGCATAGCCAACAACAGGTTAGAAGCGTTCAACGCCGGGGACAGCGACGAGAGAAAACAATGTTAAACAAAGCGTTCGCGTAACGCGAGGGAGGCGAACGAACGCGCACTACCTACGGGAGGGAGAAACGAGAAGCGTGAGTGACGGTTACGGTCGGAAGGGGAGGGGAAAGCGAGGCCACGCCCTCCGACAGAGCGGTCGAACGGAGCGCGGTAATCGGTGGAGCGCGCGGCCAATCAGCGCGCGTCTCGCAGCGAGGGGCCGAGGGGTGGGGGCGAGGCAGCGCATCGGGAGTGTGGGTATCGTTCGAGCGCAGTGTCCCTGGAGACGCCGGCGTTGGTTGCTCGATTTTCCTCCTCTCTGCCCTTCCGGTTTTCCCATTCGAGCGGTTTCCGGCCCGCGTGCGCTCACTCGCGTCGCTTCCGGTTCCTCGGACGGACATTTTCGCTCGTCTCGTTTCTTTCGAGAACGACCAAAACCAACAAAAAGAAAGAAAGAGAGAAAGAGACATTCCACGAAAGAAGGGAAAAAGAGAGAGAGAGAGAGAGAGAAAGAGACATAGAGAGATCGTGCGTTTGTGGATTTTCGACGGCCCGGAAAGACCCGTTCTTCGCCGTGGAGACTTCGATGCTGATCGTCTCTCCCGCAGAGAAATGGACAACGTCTGACCCGACGACACTTTCCCCCCCGAGGATAATATTCCGTGAAACTCTGGACTTTCCTTGGACAAATTGGACCCGAGTTTGCTTCGGGATCGATGGAGAGATGATAGAACTGACAGTTTCCAGCCAGTTGGAGAGTCTTCGAGCTCGCTTGAAGAACACTTGCCCCCCTTTGGGGTGTTGTCCTTTCGTTTGAGTGAGAAGACGAGTGATTTCGAGGGAAATTGTGCAACAGGAAAGATGTTAACGTTCGTCGGATGTCGGTCTTTCGAAATTGATTCTTGAGACACTGGGGATTCGTGTGAAAAGTGAAGAGCCAGTTCGTTTGGGTTTATGAATTTAAGAAACTTGTGTGACTCGGAGGGATATTATTTCGTCCGATCGATCCGATCTCTGGTCTGGAGGCACGGCGCGACGAAAGGTGCGTATAAAATTTGCAAAAGGAAATGGCGATTATGAGCGTAATTTTCTCAGCCACTTTCACGACCTTGAACATTGTCAGGGATGCAACTCCAATTGTAAGCAATCTCTCTCCACATAAATGCGCGTCACATTGGCGAGACATTCGCAGAAATATTTTTTAAACTTCTCGCTGTTGAATTTTTTGTTTAAATTGTTAATTGTTGAGTATCCAAAAACTCACTTTAATATGTATTTTATAATATGTAATCACGTTGTAACAAACGTCACAATGACGATCAGAATATGATCTTAGATTACATAAAAACTCGTGAAATAATCTCGCTCGTTAGTTTTTTTCAGAAGCTAGTTAGTATTTTTTAGAAGTGGTATTATTACGTCTGTAATTGTATCATCAGAAAGTAAAGTCATGATAAAGTGAAGATTCAGAATGTAATCCAAACAATAAATGCACGATAATAATATTTATGTATGATATTATAATATTTCTCTTGCAAAAAGATCTATAACGAAAAGATGCTTACAATCACGTCTCTGAAAACGTATTTTAAAGTCGTAAAAGTCAGTGAGAAATATTTAACCTACAGACATAAATACTAGGAAACCGGATTCTAAGAAAGGAACAGTCCCCGTGATAAATTCGACATTTACGTCGCGATAATTTCAATTTCACGGATTCCTAAATCAGGATAAAATATAGTGAACGCCACAATATGGCCGAGTCATCGGTCACAGTTAGGTTTGGTGACGATTGGATCGAGTTTTGAATTTTCTACAAAGGCATTGGCTTCGATCGTTTGTCAAAAATAACCTCAATTGTGCAAAATATCTCTGTTGTACCTTGCTGTTACATCGATAATAATAGTTACTTAATTTCAAGATCGTGTAAATATTTCTTTACGCGTATCTCACATGTTTATCTCTAAAATAATATCAACAACTTACCTTGAACAAGGTAATAAACTACTCTGTCTAAATAGAGATTATTCTTTCAGTTCAGCTATTTATCTTACCGACAGTTCCCTTAATAATTCCAATCTCGTAATTGTTCCACTATATTCTCATTAATATTACCCATAATGCCACTTGTCACTACCGTGTCATTTCACCGAGCTTCGCTTCGGTATCGCTTCAGAAATAGCGATCCTCTTTGGTGATTCGTTTTTTTTTCGCGATGCACGCGACATCTTTAATGGGACTTTAATTCCGGTAATTTCCAATGTGTCTTATCACGTTCTCCTCCATTGTGCACGCCTATCATTTGAAACACGGTTTACCACGAAATTATCGAGCGTTGAAACTGTCGAGAAAACACGTGCAAGAGTTTATCTACTGCTTATTCGATTCCATTAATATTCTACTTTGTCGTATTCTGTCGCTTGATGATTCCACTCGTGCGGAACGATAAGTCAGAGATCTAATTTACCAGAGTATCGAAGGATTTATTCCGTCCAGTTGTCACCAAATTTCGAGTCGATAACTTTGGGAGGAGGAGTGATCGACAGAGTCCCTTTCGAAAGAAATCGTACTTTCTCGGCGTGGAGGAAGGAGAAAAAAGGGTGTTTTGTAGAACACGCCATCTGGTTACATAGGCGTAGGTAGACTGGCTGTTTTCACGCGATCGCTAATTGTTAATGCCTCGTATCACCTCGTAACGAAAGTTATTCGCGCGCGTGTGTACGTTACATCCTGTTGAACCGCCAATGTTTCACGATGCAAAAGTTGATTTTGCCATTTTTAATTTCGCTCCCCCCCCCCCCCCCCCCCCCCCCCCGTCACGAATATTCGCCTCTTCTCGCGGCTGTCGATCAGATTAACGCTCCCACCGTTGTTTTAATACGGGAAATTGCGTTTCTCGAAAACGCCGTTCAGTTAACACTAGAACTACCAAAGTGGTCGAAATGACCAATTTGCAATTTCCTATGGAAATCTTATATACTTGCGTATACTCGTGTATTTTTAGATACTCGAGTGGTTTTTCATAAAATATATGTTTTTTTTCCTTGTACCTTGCATTTTAATTTCTTTGATGCAAATAACAGGGGTACCCATAAGTTATGTCGTTTTTCTTTCAAATTTCACAAACGTTGCCATTTAGTGACAATAATTTACATAAAATAGTATCAAAAAACGACATTACTCGTGGATATAATATTACATTGTACCTAATATTATACTTTATTTAGTCGCCGATAGTTCCAGAGTTAAAAGTCAAGTTCAATATTCTAAATAATAACTTTTGTCAAGTTTGTGAGTTTACTAAGTAGCTTCTAAGCCCTGCATGTTAAAACACAACGATTGGCTAAAATTAGACACCTAAATCTATTTACTACAAATGTACCAATTGTAGTAATTTCATATATACCTAAATCTATTTTATTACAATTACTAATCGTTGTATTTGAATAACAACAATTGTAGTATAAATAGATTTAGGTATCCAATTTCATGCAATTTCACGTGAGTTTTTACAATTATTCGCGATTATTCTGTTTATTAGGGAGAGCAAAACTTAGAAATAACTTGTTAATTATCGACAAATTGGGACTCGGTTCGCAACGAATCTACCTGCCTGTGCATGTTTTTTTTACAACTGCATGCGCGTTTGAGACAAACTTTCAAGTGTATATGCAGTGGTAATTATCAACAGTGGCAAAGCTGCATTTAATTTATTACATAATACGATATTCTTAATGCGTGCTTGTCACGTAAACCGCCTTGGATTTTCGTCTCACTCCTTCTTTCTTTTCTCTGAGAATTCAACGACGATTGGCTAGACTTTTGATTTAAAAGAACAAAGCAGTTTTCAAAGTTAATATCTTTTTCACACTGATTTCAAAAAATCCTATGCTGCATTATAGATAATTTTATGATTTAACGACGATTGACTAGAGTTTTAATTAAAAAAGACGAAGCAATTTTTACAGTAGCTTTCAAAGTTGATGTTCTTTTCATATCGATTTCAAAAAATCCAACGTTGCATTATAGATAATTTCACGGGGAATGATATACACATGAAAATGTTAATGTCGAAGTCGACTTCAGTAAGAAATTCTCTCTTCCACACAGATTCCAATTTCATCATTTCGTGATTCGCAGGTAATCTCGACCTAATAAGAAAAAGATAGAATAAAATAGACAGGTGTGTATATTCCAGACAGATTTTTAGATGCAAGAAGCAGATGCAAATGTATCCAATGAAAACTTTCCACCGACGAAAGTGACAAATGTGTATACCGATTGCGATAAGGTTTCGTTTCGCGGTCATTTCTCCCGGTGTATGATTAACCAGATTTAGGTCGATCCAGATTCGACTTATCATTTCGTTCTATTCCACTGACTCTTGGTTTCTTAAGGCTCCTTTACGCGAACTTACTGATCATGATTGCAAATTAGCAATATTATTTACACGTACACTCGCATTATTCAGTTTTCATGGTTTTATGTTTTCGAAAGCAAAAGTGAACCGAACTGAACTGAATTGACTAAAAAATAAACTGAACTAACAAAACAATTAATAATTATATAAACTAAATTAGCGAAGTAATCATCTCCAACGTAAACGTGGAGCATAATTTTAAGAAAGTTGGTAGATGGCAATCTGAATTATAGCGAATCCTGAACCTAACCTCAAATCGATTAAATGAACTAAATTAAATCAAATTAATCAAAGTAAGGTAAATTAACGAAACGATTAATAATGAAATAAATTAAATCAACAAAGTAATCATCTCCAACGTAAACGTGGAACGCATTTTTAAGAAAATTAGTAGATGGAGATTTGAATTATAGCGAATCCTGAACCTAACCTAAAATTGATTAAATGAACTAAATTAAATCAAATTAATCAAAGTAAGGTAAATTAACAAAACGATTAATAATGAAATAAATTAAATTAACAAAGTAATCATCTCCAACGTAAACGTGGAGCATAATTTTAAGAAAATTGGTAGATGACAATCTGAATTATAGCGAATCCTGAACCTAACCTAAAATTGATTAAATGAACTAAATTAAATCAAATTAATCAAAGTAAGGTAAATTAACAAAACGATTAATAATGAAATAAATTAAATTAACAAAGTAATCATCTCCAACGTAAACGTGGAACGCATTTTTAAGAAAATTAGTAGATGGAGATTTGAATTATAGCGAATCCTGAACCTAACCTAAAATTGATTAAATGAACTAAATTAAATCAAATTAATCAAAGTAAGGTAAATTAACAAAACGATGAATAATGAAATTAATTAAATTAACAAAGTAAAAAATCTTCTACGTAAACGTGGAGCATAATTTTAAGAAAATTGGTAGATGGCAATCTGAATTATAGCGAATCCTGAACCTAACCTGAAAATGGATGAAACGAGCCGAATTAAATTACACTATCGAAACAATTAGTAATAAAATGAACTAAATTAATAAAGTAATCATCTCCGACGTATTCGTGGCGCACACACTTATAAGAAAATTACTCAATTGCCATCTGAATTGATGGCAAGTCCCAAATCTAACCTAAACTTCTCAACAAAAAAAATTTAATTCAATAAAGAAAGTCCTATTCATTTTAAATGTTTCAGGGCTTGTTTTGAGTGAAAATCATCGGCTACCAGTACCAGCCAGCTCCTCTAGGCCTAAAATGATTGCGATCGATCCGAGATAGTATCATCAAAAACACCTCTCAACAAGAAGACACCCTGAGGACAGAGTGTGTTGACGCAAAGAGTGCGAAGAAAACAAGAAAGAATGTGACGAGAGAAGAGGGAAGGAAGAAAGACTAAGAAAAAAAAGAAGAAAAAGAAGAGAAGAAAGGAGGCGGCACGTTCGATGAGAAAGGTCGCGGAAACTCGCGGTGTGCTGAAGTGTTCTGAAGAGATCGAGGTGAGAAACTGAAGAGATCGGTTGGAAAATGCCTCGACCGTCGAGGGACACTTACGGCGACCAGAAGCCGCCATATTCGTACATCTCGTTGACTGCGATGGCGATCTGGTCGTCGAGGGATAAGATGCTGCCTCTCGCCGAGATCTACAAGTTCATCGCCGATCGGTTCCCTTACTACCGGAAGGATACCCGCAGATGGCAGAACTCGCTGAGGCACAATTTGTCGTTCAACGACTGTTTCATCAAGGTATCGTGTGATCTTCTCTTGCTACTTGTTACTTAATATTTCTTTAAGTTGGAAGATTAGCTCGTAGGCTGGTAATTGCGGCAACGAACCCTCGATCAGATTTAATTAAAACCAAATTAAACTCCTCGACTTTTGAATTCGCACCAATTCCGAATTTAATTCGGTTAATTGGAAAATTGGAGAATTGGAGGATCTTTGGAACTGAGTTAGAGTTCATATTTTTAGAGAAGCACTTTTCTGTGAAACAACGAAACTTTTACCGGTTAGATATTCCTCAAGCTCTTCCTTCGAACGATTTCTATCTGAATTTTATTTCACACCTACACTTGCGCAGATAGAAACTTCTGAAACTTTTCAGTCTCACGGACCGATCGAAATCGAAGTTTTCCTTTTTACAAATTGTATCTAATTATTAGACTACGGATTGTTGAATCCGTATTTGTAACAGTTGCTTGTCAGAACATATTCGATTTCTTTTGCAAAGATATCAAATCTGTCTGTGTCTGATTATTGAACTACAAACTCTTGAATAGTGTCTAATTATTAGACTATTTATAGCAGTTGTAATCGATTTTCATAATCGATGCGCAAACATCCGCACTGTAACAATTGACAGAGAAAATAATCCTTTGCCCAGCTTCTAGCGTTCTAATTAAACACGCGTAAATAATGTTCGAATTTGCATACACATATATCGGCATCATTTGTAAAAAGATCGAAACGATTTTCACGAAGTTCTTTTAAAAATTCCAAGATTAATATTGAACATATGGAAGATAACAAGGAAAAGAAAAATGACAATTTCACGAAAAAAAGAAGAAGAAAAGAAATTTTAAGGAAGGGACAATTAATTGGGAACAACGGTTTTAACTTAGTTGAAGGAGGAGGAAGACCATTGGTAAGACAATTGTTTTCTGCCTGGTAACCGCGAGATCGAGGCGCAGGATAAGGGAAGTGGAGACATGATTAATGAAACTTAATTCCTCCTACCAAGTTCGAGGCGATTATTCGTAGACGATTTAGTACGTGGCTTGCTACGGAAGTTGATTATTAACAATCAACTCCGTAAGCGTTCGTCGGCAAAAATAGAGTTCGTAGAGACATATACTGTTCGTAAAAATTGGGGGATATTTGCATCGGAGCTTGCAAGAAGCGTTTGATTTTTTTTTCATCAAACTTTTGTCAGTGCTTCTTTTTTTATCGCTTCATATTCATTTTGAAATTTTTATGAGAAGTGTACATACTAGGGAACATATGTACAACCAAAGTGTTTCATCACCGATTTTCATGAAATTTGGCACAAATGTAGCTTTCAGAAAAAAAGTTTTATTACTTTTCTTTTTATCGACAATTGTCAATATCGAAGGGGTTGAAAACTAATCTCAAAGTTGGAGGTGCGGAACACATTTTGTCAAATATCTCGATGTTTCTTAATGACGAATTTAACGTTGCGCACCTTTTGTTCGAACGATATATTAAAAAAAAGCCAAAATATTTTTCATAAGATTTTACGATATAAACTGTACATTCAAACGCAAATTACGGAATAACAAAATGGATAATTATAAAAAAATTCATTACTTTCGAATTTTTCTGTGCAAAGATTATCCGAAGAAAAAACGAGGGCGAAACATCAAAAATTGAAATTTGAAAGAAACGACTGTCTTAGCTTTCTGTAGCTAAGGTTTTCGTCATCCAAATTTTAGCAACCAGTTGATGGGTAGCGGCAAACAATTAGCATTTGTTTACGCATTCAATGAATTTTTTTCGAGGGAGACCTCGTCCCCCGAACAGCTACGTTTGGTCATGTACTTGCTACTCATTTGCTTCTTTCTTTCGCGCGTGTGAATGTTAATGTCGAATCAATTGCATATACATAAGCTGCTATTAACGATGATGATTTGAAGTAAACGCGCTTATTACAGGGAATTGAATTTCATTACGCCCCCCCCGGGGGGTATTAATACTTGTAATATTCGATGCTTATCACTTCGTGATTTTCCTTTGAAGTTTCTTTTAATAAGCTCTTTTTACGCGACCTCTTTCCCCGTAAGACTCCTTATTCGCATACGTGCAAAAATAGGCTTGGATATGATCTATCGCAGATCAAGATGTTGTAATCTTAAGGCTGAGTACACAACAGTGGAGATAGAAAGAGAGGCAAACACTATTTTTCATTGAACTTGCAGAGTTTCCAAGCTATTTTTGGGACCATGCACCACTTGAGCATCTCTAAAATCCTGACGACCTGTGATAATAATAATTCTCATTATCCAAAAAAGTGAATCTTTGACGTGAAAGTCTAAAGGGTCTGAACAAGCTTTCAAAGAATGAACGTGACGTGCAAATTGGAAAGAAAAAAATAAAAGAGCGAAAGAGCAGTTTAAGTAGTCTTGAAGAGATCACTAAGAAATTGTTGAAAAAAGAAACAATAAAATGAAGTGATGCAATAAAGTTTTTTAAAACGTATAAAAGAGAATTGAACAAATGTAATAAATAATCTTAATGGAAGCTTTTTCCATGTGATACTGCGATCATTTGAATGATTATAAAATAAAATAAAAATACAATTATATATATATTATTATAAAATAAAATAAAATACCTGACAAATTCAAAATATACTTTGAGGTCATCTCGAGATGAAATGCAAAAGAATTCACCGTTAATAACTCATTCTCGAACTACTTCACGGATGTGGACAGTTACTCTACATAATCCTCCAAGTATTTTCCGATCAAAATTCGTTATGAGATGCACCTGGTACGTAAATTCATGTCGTTGGTTCGTTTTCTCTTTGTAAGAGCGAACTTGAAAACCGACTTGAAAAATTCGTTCAACTAATTTTCCTTCGAAAAATTGAAACACGTAAAAACTGAACACAGTGAACACACATATGAGGTTTTTCGCTGAAACTTTCAAACTTTGACGCTGTAGAGTATGTCGATGGATTCGACTGCACACATCCAACAAACGTGTCACAGACAATTTTTTTAACAGCGTTAAAATAATTTTCTGATTATCGTAAAGGCGAGCAAAGAAAGAAATTAAAGAAACGAGTGATGAACAAAAGAAGCGAACAACGACTCGATGTGTCCATTCCTTGAACTAAATTTGAATTCATAATTTAAATGAATCGCAATCAGTTATTATTTATCCTCAATTTTATCGCTCGAATTTCAATCAACACGTCGACCACGAACAGAGAAGAAGAACAAGAAGAATAAGAAGAATGAGAAGAATGAGAAGAATAAGAAGAAGAAGAAGAAAAAGAAGAGAAAGACGCACACGACGCACAATGTGGACTGAAACGCGAGTTTAGTTTTTTACGGGACTTTCTTCGCTGCAAAAGAAGAAGATGCTAATCGTGCTGCTAATTAGATCTTACAAATGGAACACGACTTGTGCATCGGACATTGCGTAGATTTCTATCTGACTACGCATCCGTTTTGTTCACTCGCGTATCACGAGAGATAACACACACACACACACCGGTAATCTCTTTTTCCTTTTCTTTTTTTTTTCACGTTATTGTTCGAACGAACAGTGTTCAACAATATTCGAGGGAATACTATTAGCTATGACTGATGATTTTAGGGGAAAACAGAACGAGGAAGAAAAACATGTTCGTTGTTTCTTGATATCTGATTTAAAATTTTAAAATCTGACTTGCAATTAGTACAACTCGATCTAACAAATGGATTGTTAGGTAATGAATGAATTACGTCTACTTTGAATCTTTGCTTCCCCTGCGAATATTTGAGATTTAATTATACTTCCTGTCATTTAGGAAAATTCAATTCAAATACTCACTAAAGTGGCACTAAAGTAAAGGAAGTGCCGTAAATAATTTCAAATTTCTAAAAATACAGTGCTGCGAATGTGTAAAGTCACAAATTGATCATTTCGTACGATCACAATGGTCCTCTAAGTAATTTCTAAATAGTTTCAAATTTCCAAAAATACAGTGCTGCAGATCTATAGAATTAACACACAGTGGTCCTCTAAATAATTTCTAAATAGTTTCAAATTTCAAAAATACAGTGCTGCAGATCTAAGGAATCACAAATTGATCATTTCGTACGATCACAGTGGTCCTCTAAATAATTTCAAATTTCTAAAAATACAGTGCTGCAAATCTAAGGAATCACAAATTGATCATTTCGCACGATCACAATGGTCCTCTAAATAATTTCAAATTTTCAAAAATACAATGCTGAGGGTGCGTAAAATCACAAATTGACCATTTCGTACGATCACAATGGTCCTCTAAATAATTTCTAAATAGTTTCAAATTTCAAAAATACAGTGCTGCAGATCTATAGAATCACAAATTGATCATTTCGTACGATCACAATGGTCCTCTAAGTAATTTCTAAATAATTTTAAATTTCCAAAAATACAGTGCTGCAGATCTATAGAATCACAAATTGACCATTTCGTACGATCACAATGGTCCTCTAAATAATTTCTAAATAATTTCAAATTTCAAAAATACAGTGCTCGTGTATCTATGAAACCACAAATTGATCACACTCGTGCACGATCGCGTTAAACAAATAAGATTTTGCGTATTGAAACGGATCGAGGATTCTGCAACGATCTGCGATCCTCTGAACGCAGAACGAATCGAACGAATCGCGGAAGCAGCCGAAAAACGAAGAAGGCGAAGAAGAAGAAGAACGAAGAACAAGCGAAAGAAGGAGCGAAAAGTAAGGAACGAAGAGGAAAGAGCAAAAGGGACGAGTGGATCCTGGACATTAACTCGATCGTGTTTCTCAGCGATTTGGGTCGAGGCAGGTGCGAAACAGATGGTCGAGAGAAATATAACAGAAACTAAGGAGAGACAGAGAGACAGAGAAAAAAAGGAAAGAGAGAGAGAGAGAGAGAGAGGGAGAGAGGGAGGAGAGAGCTTGTCCTACAACATTATTTAACACGGGCCGCGACGTGGTCACAGGGGACAAGAATAAGAAAAAAATATCGGCTCGTTTTGTTTCAGCGAATTCGAACGATCGTTTTCCGCCTTCTAATCATCCCGCGGAGATTTCGTTAATGAGCATCTATTTGTGTTTTTTCTTCTTTTTATTTTTTTTTTTCTCTCTTTGAGAATAGTAATACTATTATACGTTATCTATAATATAAGGTAGCATATTTTTTTCTTTTACACTGTTCTGTTGGTTTTCACAGCAAGACGCGTTTGATCGAGTGTGTGTGTATATATATATATAAAATAAGTATATATATATAAATATATATAAAAATATATATGTATGTAAAATATATAAATATATATATATATATATAAAATATATAAATATATAAATATATATATATATATAAATATATAAATATATATAAAAATATATATATAAAATATATAAATATATATATATATAATATATAAATATATAAAATATATAAATATATATATATATAATATAAATATATAAAAATATATATATATAATATATATATATATAAAATATATAAATATACAAAAAAAATATAATAAGTAAATATATAAAAAAATATATATATAAATATATAAAATATATAAAATAAAATATATATAGTACAAGTATTATATACATTTTAACGTTGAACAGGTGGAACGTAAGGATCTGTAAATTAACTGTTACGAGGTCATTTTTATGATAATTCTTTAGTAATTTCAATTTTGGAGGAAGATACGACGTATCAGCTTGGATACAACTTCAAGCTGTTTTTCGTCGAAGTGAAACGCAGGATGGTCACAACGTTCGAGTGCAACATCATCGGAGCTGCGAGTATAATAATTTCGGGGACATAAAGATGGAAGTATGTAGAAATACGATGAGAATGATAATGGGTGTTGGTAGTGGAATTGAAAATTCAATTCCCCGAGGGAATTTGTACTCCTGTATCATTTACCGAGTAGCGTTGCCTCAAATATAAATTGCAGGATGTTGAAAATTGCGAAGTTAATTCTGCTGCGAGTTAATTCTATGTGCTTGCAGGAAAACTGAATGATATAGAAAATCGAATTTTTTTCCAATTCAGTCCAATTTAGATTAGGTTTGGGTCAACTTTAGATTAGGTCTAAATTAAATTTAGGACAGGTTTGGATTAGGTTTAGCTTGGGTTCACGTTAAATAGTTTGGATTAAGATACATCTTGTCAAAGATAAAAACTGGATTGGCCAAAAAGTAACTGAGTCCATCTATCACAATGTCCATCTATTACAAAAAAATGCACTTTCCAATAACTGTATATATAAAATATCGCTATACACACACACACACACACACACAATCAGATGTGCGATTGAACACAATGAATTTGTGGTTTAAAATAAAGTTAGTTACATTTATTAATATTAGTTATATATATAGTAATTAATTAATATTAATATTATATATAGTAATAATATCAATATTAATTTTTATTTATTAATATATATTTTACTAATATTAATATTAGTAAAATGTGCATATTATGCATTAATATTTTAACCGCAAATTCATTGTCCAAACTGACACCTGATTGTGTAAGTTTGTTTTAAAAAAAGAAAATGCACAATCTCGTTGACAAATCGTTCGGCGCCGGTTTCAAAATGGAAAGTCAAAATGGAAATATCTTGTTACGCTACTTCCGAAAAAGAAAAATGAAATGCTATACAAGCGCATGCAAAATTATTTGAATGTGTATGGTAAAGAAGCCTTCAAACCACTTCAAACAGTGTCAGAATTTTCCTGCCAAATTTCTTCGAACTTTTTGTTTTTCTTGTCGAAAAAGACACGAACGCGGGATCATGAAGTTAATTAAGCCTGAAAGATAATCGAGCTAAAAAGGCAGAAGATTGATAAAACACGATCGTTATATCGGTAAAGTTTTTGTTTCTCGTAAGGAAATCGCCTTTCATTTGCACAAAAAAAAAAAAAAAAAAAGAAAGAAAGACGCAGTTACTCTCTAGCCAACCTAACCAACCCTGATTTAGCATCATGAAAATTAGAGACGGTAATTACGATATCACCGTCGTTGTTATATTCCTTAATACATTGCTTTATTATACCACATTTTTCACCTAGTCTGACCATTCCGTTATATCTCAACTCGAGCAGAATAATAGCTCGAGAGAACTTTTACACTACGTTGCACGTTCGTGCGTTTTCTCGCGCGATATATAATAAATAGCTTGTGTCAAAAAAAAAAAGAGAGAAAAGAAAATTAGGAGTGGAGATACGAATTGCAAATAGCTGGTAGTTGATAACGGCACGAAAACGACGCGTGCGGTAAGGGTAGTGTTAATTGAAACACTGTACGTTTAAAAATAGACGTCGAGCAAATTGAAGCAATTCGGAGCAACGTTCCAAACGAGGTTGCTTTTTCGCAAATCTGCTCGAGCACCTTTTTCTTCAACCCTTTCGCATTTCATCTCATATTTTATCTTCCGTTGATAGTTTTGAGTGTCAGTTCGAAGAGATTAGAGGGGAATATATTTCTGCAGTTTCTTCGTCACACGCAGAAGCGTGTCGAAACGAGAATGAAGAGTAGCGTCGTCGAGTAAATCTGCACGCGGCGCGAGCATAATGAATGCAGCTGTCCGTCATGCCTGACGTGGCCAGCGATCAACTCAAAATATCTCGCAGGTTCGATCATTGACCAGCTAACTGTACCAAGTTGGTAAAGAAAGAAAGAAAAGAGAAAAGTCCTAGTTAAACATATTGTTTAAACAAAAGGTCTTTCGCAGAATAGTACACACCCTTAAATACACCAATTTCGTCAATTTACACAAAAACGATATCTTCGATGATTTGACAAAGTGTGCTCCACACCCCCGAATTTGAGGGCAGTTTTCGCATCGACGATTGCCGATAAAAAAAAAACTATTTGAGTCGAGTATTTTTCTGAAAACTACATTTATGCCAAATTTCATGAAAATTTCGGTGATTCGCGCTCATTCTCTCTTGTTAATGTCGAATAACGATGCATCGTTGCGGATGAGAAAATGTAATTATTTATTTATCTTTTGATAAAGAATGCAGGCGGGTAATTTTCAGCTCACAGTTTCAAAATGAAACTTTTCTAATTTTCCCTCCTCCGATCTCCACCAAACTAGGTTTGTTTGTTTTTGGTTAGTGTGGCTCGGCGCATTTTCCGGTCTTAAAGTCAAGAAGAGAGTTGACCCTCTGCGAGTGGAATTTTCTACGCTTCCAGAGAAGCAGAGAGAGAGAAAGAGAGAGAATTGCAATCGATCGTGGTCAAAGACTAGAAAGCAACAACTGCTATAGACAGATGGCTCGGTAATGACAACTTTGTTGTTAGACATAATCACACGGCAATAAAGCACGGTGGTTTAATGACGAGTAAATAGAATAAAGTTTCAGCTCTCTGATCACAAAGAGAGCCGTAGAGAGCCGATGGGGATAATCGAACTGTTAAAGACGTTGGACATTGTAAAACAAATTTAATTTTGCCTGCGCACTCGCCTTCCCTGCACATTTTTTCTCTCTCTCTCTCTCTCTCTCTTATTAAAACTAACAATAAGTCAATTATAAAATTTTATTCGTCTGTTAATTCGTAACAGTGTGCAAACATAAACGCGTTTGCGCGTATCTACGCGTGAAATATTGTTTCCCTCCGGGTAGATACGAAACTTTCTACATATGTATATGCATTTATGCTAATTAAACGGCCGTACACCGCGCACGGCGAGCTCGCCTCTAACGTGTTACGTCAGTGAATAGAAGCGTGTGCGTTACACACGTGCACATGTGCATTTTGCCGTTTCTTGTTTATATAACATTATACGGCCAGTGGGAAACGTGATAATTCAGCAATGCAAACGCGCCATGTTTATCTGACCGATTACTAATTCGTCTTGATACAGGGTGGGCCAGAAATCACTCCCTACCAAAATAAACATGTAATTCTTTTTATCATATATTCTTCTTTAATTTGCGAATGCTCTGGCGGTCGAAAGAAATAATTTTTAAAATTTATTTATTTTGATGAAAAGAATCACGTTTGAACTTGAATTTAATTTAGAATTAATGAAATTCATTTTTTCTTGTATTTTGATAGAGTTGATAGAGTAAAGAAAAAAGACACGTGGGAAGAAACTTTTGGTCCACCGTATATTTAAATTAGACAGTCGAGATAAATTTCTTGAGAGGAATAACAAATGTATGAAATCTATCACACTTTGCATTCACGATTATTCATCTACGTATATAAATTGATGAAGTTTTCACAAAGATGCAAAGTCTTTTAAACACGCATGTTCTTTCAACATCAGTCAGTTAAACTAATGTGATATCTATCAGGAAATAAATTAATTAATACCATAAAAAAAGACACCCTAAAGAAAAGGTTCAGTAACTTTTAATCGTTCCCAATCGTGATAAATACACAAAGAACTACCAGTTGCAAAGCGGATTTTTACCAAATTGCCCAAAAGATGTCCAAACTTGCTTAAGGTATATTTCCTTTCAACTAGTTAACAGTCGCGTGGCGCTAGTATCGCGTCGGCAAACATCAAACTTTACGCCAGTTTGTACAGACTAGACCAAGGGTGGTGGGCACGCATGGGGTCAATGAAAGCTGCATTCCGGTTTTTCATACATCATCACATAGTATTAAATTAACACAAATTTAAACTTAATTTAATCAATATAGTTACATATTCTAATTCTATTATTAGTAGAAATATTACTAATATTAGTTACTTGAAAGAGTCGCGTGCGACTCTTTTTTATTTATTGAAAAAAATTTATTTTTTAAATTAAAAATTAATAATGAAATTGATACAATAGATTTGCCCACCCCTGGACTAGAGCCTCTCCTTCTCTAGAAGGAGGCCTAGACTCTCTCGAAACGAAAAGTAACGAAAATGCTGAAGCGTACTTACCCGAAGCGTAAGCCTCGTCAACTTTTGGTTGCAGGTGCCGCGGGGACCGCATCGACCGGGGAAAGGCGCGTACTGGGCCCTGCACCCGGCGGCGCTGTCCATGTTCGAGAACGGGTCCCTCCTACGCCGCAGGAAGCGTTTCAAGCTGCACAAGCCCGACAAAGAGCTTCTAAAGTCGGAGCTGCAGGCGTTGGCCTCGGCCATGCCGCCCCCTCACTCCGAGTCGTCGCCGGTGCTGTCGATAAACCCGAACACGCAGACCAGCAGCCTCACCGTGGCGAACCTCCACCGTCTGCGGGACGATCTGCTCCGTTGGGAGCTGCAGGAACGTCGGCTGACGATGACGTCGTCCGGCGGCAACGGTTCGCCAGGCTTCACCACGCCGGAGACCAGCTCCGGTTATTACCTCCTGTCGCCGGAAGTCCGGCAGAGACTCGCCGGGACCGACGAGATCCTCCGTGGCTACGAGAGCAATCTGCTGCAGACCGGAAGCTGGAGCTTCCCGGGGTTCCAGGTGTCACCGTACGTGTCTCAGACGCTGTCCTACTTCCAGACAGAGATCCCGGACAGCAGACAGATCTGCGCCGGGGCCGCGGAGGCCGGCGCCCTCCCCGACAAGACTGACTCGAGGCTCTTCCCTCTGGAGACCACGAGGGGCTGTGCCACGCCGCTCGAGCCGAGCGACGGTAAAGTCGTCCGTTGTCCCGCGGCAACGAACTTGGAGGCCGGCATATCCAGCCAGACGAGCATCCAGCCTGAGCAGAAGCAGAAGAAGAAGAAACCGTTCACCATCGAGAACATCATCGCCCCCGACGACGAGCAGATCTCGAGCAACTCTGAGGACGAGAAGAGGTCGTCTTCCGGTCATCATCATCTTCTGGTACCCAGGCCCCTCTACGCCGGTTTCTCGTTCGGTCTGGCTGCCAACAAAGTCCCGTACGAGACGGCCACTTGAATCGACGGTCGTCGACGATAATGGGTGTCTAGTGGACGATTCGAACGATAGAAAGAAGAACACGATCGCCATCGCGCCAATGGTTGCAGGTCGGTGAAATCGCTCCTGGACGGGGAATTTTATCTGAGATTTTTCCCTGGAACATCTTGGCTGCATTTTGGCAATTTTTCCTCTTTTCTTTTCGGAGAATTTTTCTTTAAATTTTGAAACAGACTTCGTTCTCGGGACTTTTGGTTTGATTTCTTCAAGCCTGAAATCGACAGCAGTGATTCGAGTGAACAAAAATGGAAAAAAACAAATGTCCGAATCGGCGGCGAGATTCGTGACTGCTCATTGACCAGGAGTGTTTCGTACTGAGCAACGATCACGCTAACGAGGTATTTTAGTAACTAAACGTTTGTACGCAAACATTCGTTGTTGGTAAAAATCTTTCGAAAGATTCGGCTGATTAATTAGAAACACCAATTGAAAACACCAATTGTGGCAGAGTAAGAGGTGACTTTCTAAACGAATATGTGAAAATTTGGAAAGTTTGCAGAAATCGGTAACGAACGTAGTCAACGACAGTTATTTGTCGATTAAAAGTTACAGTCGACGACGACGATAGAGTTGGCGCAAACTAACGAAGAACCGAGTTACAAAATAAAAATGGAATAAATATTTGTCAACGCTAGAACTATCAAAGTGATCAAAATTTGAATATTTCACCTTTTGAACATTTGAATATTTTTGTTGGATATTTTATAGATGTTGTAGCTTCTTACATATTTTCTTTTACTTTAACGTCTCATCTGATGGAAACTTGATGTTTCAGTCGTCGGTAGTTCTAGTGTTAAAATACGACTCACTCGATAACTCTCGATTACGTATTTCATGTTCAACTTACGAAATGTAAATTTGCAGTTGAGATGTTTCAAACGACCATAAAAACGAAAACATCAGTGTTTCAATGTTTAGAAACGAGTGTTGTTTGTATCGGTTCGTTTCGTTGGAAGACTGCCGATAGTCTTCTCTTTTCCTTTCTCGATTGGACTCGCGGAGTGAAAGACATTCGAAGACGGACGATGGAATTATGCTAAGCGTAATTTAACGAAACTGACGAAATCGGCTGAGTGATAACTAAGGTGAAATGCAATACGGTGTTCGACAATTATTTGACGATTGCAAATTGAAATCGAAATCGGATAAGTAAATCTAGTGTTTCTTTTTTCGCAGGTTGGCAATCCTTGGAATGTCACTTAACGAGTAAGAAGAAAATTAATAACAATACATGTGTAATATTCTTATGTTAATATATAATATTCTGTATTTGTTCAACATAAAGGTTTGTTAAAGTCTCTTTGCTGAGATTCGCACGACTCTACAAATTTGTTGTTTGTCGAAATCTCTTTCAAAATTTCGCCGAGTAATTCTCGAACACCGAATCATCACGGATAGCGATAAATCGAGCATAATAATATATTTCATATGTTTAACAACGTACTTGCATTTAACAAGCAACGACACGAACATTTGCCTGTACATCATTGCAACAATTTGCATTCGTTTTGCAACGAAGGATCTTGCTTGAGCACAAGGAGGGAAGGGAAACGACCGAAGCGTTCATTTAAAGAGGAAAGAAAAAAATAAAACGAAGAAAAAAAGAAAGAAAAGATAGTATTAAAGTAGCAAGTTGAAACGTACGATTCAGAAAGAAAATGAAAGAAAAAACACGTGACACGATTAAAACACATTTAACGAACGATGTTTGAAGAAAAGCGCCGAAGAAGCACAACTACCAACATTAAAAACAAAAAAAAAAAAAGAAAAGAAAAGTAACTAGAGATACTCAAGTGAAAGTATTAAAAACTAAAAAAAAGTACTCGAGTACACTTGAGGAACACATTATACAACGACGATCAAACGTGTAATTAATAACAGACTCTCTTGGTTCTTACGGACAATTTCAAGTGACTGAAAAAAAAAACAGGGGCTGATCGAAAGAAAATACTAAGAAGTCGAGCGAAATGCGAAAACAATTTTCGTGGATACGATGCAAAATGAAACGCGCGACTCTCGGAACCTAGTGTTTTACCTAGCGTTTAAAAAAAAAAAGAAAAAGAGGAGTTTAGAGGTTAGAAGTTAGAAAGGGATTTCGAAACGAAGGATGGAAGTTCTTAGTATTGTTAGATCGAACCGCATACATACCCTCGAGCAACGGAAGTGTTCTTCAATATGGCCGAATGAAGGAACATTGAACGCGTGAGAATCGGCAACATAGTAGTTCTTGTACTCGTAGTTCTTAAAGTCGGTTTCACGCTTGACGAACGAGTACGAACGAACCAATTGCTATATAATATTTGTAAAACGACACTTTGGACACTTTCAAAGTTCCGCCAAATTTCAATCGTTGCAACAGATAGACAACATTTTTGTAACGTTTTCAACTTTGTCCCCCTGTTAGTCAATTTTTGTCTAGATTTGGAATGACAATGACAGAATACAGTGACAATTTTTGACGAATCGTTTGGTGATACTAAAATATGAATTGTCGATGGATAACGATTCTTTTTGACGCACTCGTTCGTCCGAGTTGCTTCGTGCTCGTTCGTCATGCGTAAACCAGGCTTAATAGTCACGCTCTATCGTCCATTATGCATAATTGCGAGTCTAGTTAACGTAAGATCCTCCGAAGCTCTCGACAAATCGTTCCCTCTTCGATTCGACTTGAGAAGCAATAGTAAAAATTTTATTTTATTTATTGAACGATAAATTTTTTCATTTTTACACGTTCGTTTTATTTCAATTTTAACGCGACAAAAAATTGTCTCCTTTGTTGCACTTTGACGCGATGCCAGTAGTTTCCGAATTGAATTTTAATACTTTTGTTCTTTATTTCTCTCTCTCTCTCTGTCGAGTATATACTTTGTAAGAAACATTTCCAAATTACAATCACGAGCGACACAAACTTTCCTTTGTTCTCTCTCGCTTCAATTAAAACGTAGAGGCCTCGATTGTTCTTTGTTAACGACGAAAAGGTTATTTATAGATTTACGGAACGTAAAATTTCGTTCAACGGGATCACGGTGCGAATCCATTGAAAGGAAGTTCATCCATTGTGCGAACGACTCGCAAATGATCTACAGGCGTAATAATAATTAAATGTACTCGATGGTACTCTCACGAAGATGCCCGTAAAATGTAAACATTGCTTCGTGATTAAATAAATTATTGTATATATCTGGAAGAACCATCTCAATTTTCCACCCAAAGCCTCCGTACATTTTAATTGTCCCTGCATATATTAATTATTACACAGAGTGGTACAACGAAAATCATTTCCTATTGAAACACATCCATAATTCTTTTCAACATTTGAAAGAAATAATTTTGAAGACACGATGAAAAAAATTATGTTCAAACTTGATTTTAATTTAAAGTTAATAAAATTAGTTTTGATGTTTTATTGAAAAAAAAAAAAAAAAAATAGGTGGGAAGAAACTTTTGGTCCATCCTGTATATATTTGGGAGAACATTCTCCCCAAAATCCCCACATATTTTAATTGTATCTGGGAGAATTCTCAATTCCTGCCCCCTAAAGTCCCTACGTGTATTTATTAGTTCTTTGAAATTATTTTTCGTTACTTTTCGAAATGATAATTTTCCCCCTTGCGTAAATCTTCTCTGAGACACGCAAATAGGCACAAGTAGACTGTTAAATTTTACTTTCAAGACGAAGAGATACGTACACGAGCAACTGCGTACGTTCAGGTTTCCGAGAGAAGAGCGACAATTACCAAGGAATTTTTCACGGTGCGAACAAGGTATATATATATATATATATATCGATGGACGCATATCGAGTGTCTCGCGTTGACCAAGCAATTATTGCTATTGAAGGAAAGAAGCACACTTGGGCTTGCTACTTTCGACCACGGAATTCCTTCTAATTTAATATCCCTAGCCGATAAATCATTCGGGGGTTTCTAATTTGGTAGGAGGCCCTTTGGCCCGAGCCAGAATTGGCCCTTTGTCGGGGCACCGGCCCAAGTGCGAAGAATCCCATTAAACGCCATAAAGAAAGAATTTCTTCTTTCTTCCCCCTCCTTCTTTGGTACCGTTTCACTTTCCCCTTCGACAGTTCTGCTTAGGTTATTCCATATTAATTGTTTCGCGCCTACAATCATCCATTAAAAAAAAAAAAACAATCTATCTTTCTTCTTTTTTTTCATTTCTTTGGTCTCCGAGTTTGAACCCAACTACGAAGCTCTTTTTCTTTTTTTCATTTGTTTGACCTTTGAGTTTGAATTATTATTATTATTATTATTGAAATTACGATAAATTAATTTCGATAATTTGGCAAGTTTTTGGTGGCAAAGAGGGCAAGAAACTTTGAACAAACTGCAGACCTAACCTATACGCAGCTCTCCCACATCGCGCGTTTTAAGAGGGAAAAAACAAAAAAAAAGCAGAAAAAAAGAAAAAGAAAGAAGGAAGAATGACGCGGAGGGTGGCTGGACCACCAACGATCAAGATTCTTATTATTAAATCTCGCAGGTATCGAGATTACCGGTGTAATCGTATTGATAACAGCGGCGTATCCTCGCGTCCGGACGCCCTGTCCCCGGCGGTTTCCCATTTGCCAGGACAAAGACCCTTTCAAACCGCGGCCTTTGTGCTCTTAATTTCGGTGCCGTGCGTGAAATCGACACGTTTTTCCACTTAATTCACGGACACGCCCGTTTCTCTCGCGTTTTTCTCTCCTCCGGCGTCTTCGCCCCGCCACCTCTCCCCCTTTCTTTCTCGTTACTTTTTACCGTCGTAATTTCACACACGTCCTTTGTACTACACATTTTTGTTGGTAAACGCGTCTACCCGACAGATAGTCATTTAGTGAAACAATAAATCAGCGGAAAGATTCCTTCCCGAAGCGACGAAACTTCCTCGAAGTGTACGGAGCGTGTTTTGGATCTCTCGCGGTTTCGAACGCGAGCAAATTTTCCTTCTCTCGAATTCTTTTTCGCTTCCTCGACGCGGACAGCTTTGGATCTCTCCAAATTATATTTTAAAATATAAATTTATTCTATATATTTATATATATACATATTTAATAATAATTAAAAATTAACAATATCATTAATAGTTTAAAGTAATGAAAATGAATTTTTTTTAAGATAAACAAGTAAAATTTATTTTGTACTTTTTGTATCAGGGTTAATTAATTAATTTTCATAATTTAATTATCTCGAAATGATCTATATATATATATATATTTTCGCGGATTCGAATGCAAGTAAATTTCATTTCTTTGGGACTTTTCTTCAGTTTGTTGACGCGGAGAGTTTCGGGAGTTTCTTCGATCTCTCGCGGATTCAAACGCGAGCGAATTTCACTTCTCTCGAATTTTTCTTCGCTGCCTCGGCCTCGAGTGTGCCACTTCTGGCGGAAACGCCGCACGGAGGGTGTAATTTGAGGAGTCAGTCGCTCGAGTTATATTGCACGACGGCGAGGAAGAGTTCGCCACTTTGGGATTGCAGAGTTTGTTCCGACGAATTGAAAAGTAACTCACCGACGCGCCGGTGGTTACACGTTAGATTAGAAGATTATTATTTTCGACTTCCCTAAGCGAGCAGCAACTTTTCAACGAAGGAACCTCGAGATGAAGGTGGAGATAATTGTTGCCACTGCCACCGAGAGAAGTTTCGCATTATACTCGGAACGGGAGTGGAATTCGTTCGTTCCCGATTTAATTTCCACTTGCTCACGTTCCGTTAAATTGCTGCTTTGATGCCTGCCGGATAAATTGTTTCTGTTAAAACGAATTTAACCCGATGGTAATACGTTCGTACGCTGCCTTTTAATTACAATTCACCCCCCCCCCCCTCCCACCTTCTCGTGATGATAAAACAATAAAATTGAAGCTGCACGTGATTCCACCATTCTATTCCTGCACGGAATTTTATTTCGCGTATCACGAAAAGAAGAGAGACTTACTTTCGTTTCAAGTTAAATGAAACGCTGCGCCATCGGTGGACTGCGGATGTTTATGCAAATTCGCGTTCCTGTCGAAACGATTAAAAGAACAAGAAGCAGATTTATCAGACTTATCAGCGAGTCATCTATTTAATTAACGCCGCGATCTTTTTCGTCCGCGGGCTTCTTGATGGATTAATAACAAAACGACTGGGAAGTAAAAGTGAGAAGTGTTTAATTTATACTATCCGGTAAATAAAATCATCGGGAAACGATCAGTTTGTAATTTCTCACGGAAACTTTATCAACTTATCAGTGGAGTAAAATTTTTCCGCTTAAGGCGTCGTTTCCGAGGAAATGAACTTTGATCGAGTTTCGATAAAAATTACCTAAAGCACGCGTAATAATTGACGAGTCTTCAGTCCTTTTCGCACGTAGAACAATCCCCCGTGGATCATTATTTTCTATCCATCGCGTTTAGAATTAGCTAAAATCCACTCGATTTTCTCGAAAATCGAAGGAAAAGGAATTTTACTCCTTCTTCCCGATACATTTTCACGCACAGAATCACCTCGGAGCTTCTAGCCGGTTGACCAGAAGTCGCGCGACACCCTGTAGATCGTTCCGTTTCGAAATCCCACGTGTTGCGACCGCCATGTTACCCCATAAAGAGGCTCCTCTCTCGCGCGAGAGAACGTTTCACACCTTGTTCCGTTCAAACGAAATTAATTACCGAATCGTAAAACTGAGCTCGGTCGGAGAGAGCTCGCGCTCTTCCGCTCTCTTCGTTTTCCATTATTCATTTTTCGAAAGTCTGGCGAAACAGGGCGTGCCCCGCGGTTTTCAACGCGGCCCTCTCGCAATTACTTAGTAGTAATTGATACCAATTACGCCCGCGTATCATTTTCCAGACGGTGGCTCGATTTTTCCATAAACCAATGACTCCCAATGACGTGCTCGGCGCGTTCGCAAACGCGTCCACCGGCCTTTCACTTCCGCCTTTTTCTTCTGGCTCGAGACAAACGGAATTACACGCTCCCCCTGCGCGATCACGCGCGTCGTTCCATCGAGTGGATCGATCGAACGATCGTAACGTCGATTGCTCTTTTTCCTTCTTTCGATCACACTCGCAGGAGTCGTCTACCGTTCAGCAAGAGATTCCAGGTTTTTCTTTCTTCTTTCGTTGTATATTTGGTTCTGGTAACTGTTTCTTGGGCCGTTTTCGAGATGTACAGAGTGGAAAGACGAATTCTACAAATGTAAAGAATCTGCTGCAAAATTGATCTCGACTTTGAATTGGACTTTTTTTTTTATGAAATTCTACTCAACAGGAAAGTCGCAACCTGATTGCTCTCTTGAAAAATAGCGAAAAACACTATAGACGCGGGCGTTCTAACAGCGACTTTAGAACCAGGCCCAGAATCATAAAGTCGCTGTTAGAACGCACGCGTTCGCAGTGTTAAATGATTAAGAAACTTTCTTGCCATTTTTCGAGAGAACTATGAGGTTGCAACCTGCAGTTCCTTGGAAAAGTTTTACCCCTGTGAGTACAATATTTTAACGTTGAAATTCATGTGTTTCCATCAAATCGAAAGTGTAGAATTTATTTATGACAGCCACGGACAAACTTTTCTTTCCACTCTGCACACAACGAACACTATCAATCGAACGCACAATAGTATTTCAGGCATACTTTCGACCTTTTCGTGCAAAAAGAAAAATCTTCTTCTCTCAAAGAAACGGTGTTTCTGTCACTCGATTTAAAAGACCAGAACCAAAATGGTCAAAATGACCAATTTATAATTTTCTATTGAAATCTACACACTGTATATCAGCTACAGAAAGATTCCTACAGTGGAAACGATCAATCGGTAATTTCCTGAACTTACAAACTACGATGCCTGAATTTTCACAGATTGGAACGTCGAATTCGTTCCTATATTCCCTTCGTCTATTGCTCAAGGTGTTGCGAGAGGATCCAGCTCGTCTTGTCTTGTTAACGACTCGTTACCAGCCACGTGTTATTTTCCCCCCCGCGATTCGAAACGACCGGGGACGATCGTAAACTGTCCACGAAGCCGGGATCAAAGTGGATTAATGAAATTTCGCCGCGTGTAGTGACAGTGGTAGGCACTACTGGCGGTGTCTGTCCGTCTCTCCTCACTCTCCGCAGTATGGAGAGTATGGAACAGCGAAAGAACACGAAAGATGAAAGACGAAAGTCGAAAGAAGAGAGGAGTAACACGAGCAACAGGAGTAACACGATGAAGAAGAAGAAGAAGAAGGCTGTGGCGGTCGTGCGTCGAGTGGCAGGAAGAAAACGGGCGTAAGTACCGAGACCGGTCATTATTTATGCCATTATAGCTCGGTCTGGCCGGTTGCTTGCGAGCCGCGTAAGGCTGAACGCGGCCGCCACGACTTAACGAGCCTTCGTTTCGCGTTCATCCGAGACCCTGATAAAAGGACTACCTTCGGACCGCCTCTCGACGATCGCTACCCTGCTTCTTCTTCTTCTTCTTCTTCTTCTTCTTCTTCCTCCTCTTCCTCTTGTTCCTCTTTTTCCTCCGGTTCGGATCATCTTCTTCTTCATCATCTTCTTCTTCTTCTTCTTCTTCTTCTTCTTCTCTGGCCTCGTTCAGACTGTGACTTTGGTTCGAGAGCCAGTGAGATGCCGCTCGTTATTAGTCTTCCTCTGTTTTCCTATCGAAAACTTCCCGAGTCCACGGCGGTTCTCCGGTGTTTAGATGATTGATATCGCTGAACGACTATGGCAAACGCGTTACACCGGATGAAGAATGGAGTACGTCTGGACCGAGCTACTCTTCCCTCATTTGCATTTATCCGGATCATCTTCCGCGAGAGACCTCGACCGACGTGGAGAGAGATCTCGGAGCGATTGAGACTGCGATGTCGCGCGTGAAACCTGCTTCCGGATCTTCACTGTCTTCCAACTCTATTTTCTTTACTTTCTGCTGGACTTTCGATTTTAAGGTGCAAACACGTAGCTTTCATCGCGCTTCTCCTTGATTCGTACCCATCGACGATAAAATTACCAGAATAACACGACCAATTGGTAATTTCCCATGGAAACTTTGTCAACTTGCAGCGCCGCGTTTTTAGAGATTTCCCGTCAAATGCATGGTAAGAAATGAACGCTAGTAATTGTAGCTAGTTGAGAGTTGATAAGTATGGATCAAAACGATACACAGGATGTCTCGTGACTCGTGGTCATCCGATTGAAAACTTGAAGGTGATTTCTATGTGTAAAAACGCATTGAAAAGAAGGAATAAAATTCTTCTTCGAAGCCTTCGTTTCCGAGAAAATCGAGTTTGAAAATTGATCGAGTACACTTGGATTTTTAGCTGGTTCTAGACACGACGGAAAATAATGATCCACAACGTGGAGTACAATTTTTCCGCCGGATGCTCCATACTTTAGATAATTTTTAACGAAACTCGTTCAAAGTTCATTTCCTCGGAAACGACGCCTTAAGCGGAAAAAATTTACTCCACGTTTGTTGCTTGCTTTTGCACGTGGAATCCTCGCGTCGATTGTTCGCTCCTGTCCAGTATGAAATTAGCCAAACTCGAGCAGCAGTTGATCAATTTTCAAACTCGATTCTCTCGAAAACGAAGACTTGAGTGAAAAAATTTCATTCTTTCTTTCGACACATTTTTACTCGTACAATCACCTTGTACATCGTTTTAATCTGTATTTATTAACTTTCAACTAGCTCAAGTAGAGTACAGACAGAGAAGATACAAGCGTTTATTTCTCCTGTGTGCTCGTTTGAAAATCACTCGAGTCAAAAACGTTTATAAACGCTGATAAGTTGATAAAGTTTCCGTAAGAAATTACCAACTGAATGATTTCCTGATGATTTTATAGCCGGACAGGTATAAATTGAATACTTCTTGCTTTTCAACTTTCGTCAAAGATAATATTCCAAATTCCAGAAAGTGGGAAAAATGTTCGTTACACGATAAAGAAATCATTCGAAATCATTCTCTGAAGATCAAAGATTGCTCGTTTCGACAACTCTGACAGTTTCAGCGTGACTATCCATTTATTGTGCACAGAAACGCGGAGAATCTCGTGTTTCTGAATAAAGGAGGACGATGGAGCGCGATGCAATCCATCAGAGACGTCGACGTACGGCGTTCACGGGTGTCTTATTAAATCATAAATTCGATCGGCGACGACAGTGAAATAACAGACCAACGCCGAAAGAAAGAAATGTTCTGTTACTAAAGAAAAAGTTTAAGTCTTTCTGAGGTGAAACCTAAGTAACAAGGCCCCTAGGATGTGATTGCAAATCCTGATTACCGTTGATTATTTTATCACTGAAAGTGATTTTAGCGGGGGTAACCCACAAAATCGGGCCTCTTCAGGTGCAACGCTAATGCAACGAAAATTAGCGATTGGTTGATTTGAGTCACGTGATTCGTGAGGAGGCGTGGGGTAAACCTCGAGTAGGAGTGGCGTTGTTTGGTACTGAGCGATCGCGCCTGTAATTTGTTTTGTCAATAAAATTTTATGGCAAAAAAATCGTCTTCATTTCCTAGTCAAAAGTTGCTTCTGGGCCTTTCAGTGAAACGAATCGTACTGGGGTACAAGTCGTGCAGTTTTTTGATCAGGCTCTGTCTCAACGAATTATGTTACACACGATTTTATATTAACGTACCAATATGTATATCTTTCTGTTTAATTCAAGTAACGATCGAGGGGCAACTTCGAATTATGTGTCCCAAGTAATTTCAATCGGACGAAATGGACGATGTTGCGGTTTCAATCAACGTTATTGGTGTTCAATCTTTTAGATCTTTTGGTCCTCATTAACCAACAAAAATTGAATCAGTGATCATTGAATGTTCACAGGTCACGCAAAGTGAATGATTGTGTTCAGCCACATCTGACGTGATACACGCAAGCGCGCCAATTTTGAAATGATGTAGATTGACGTGGGTGAGCGAAATTTCAAATTTCGAACCCTTAGAACCCTTAGTTATCGACTAAAGAGTTTGAAACGACGCAGGTGTTAATAAACTACGAACGTGTTAATATCATTGAAAAAAAAGAAAGAAAATCAGAGACGAGAAATGCTCGTTACGTTTCGAAATATATTATAATACTAAGGAGTAAGATTCACACAAGACTACACGCACGACTGAAATTACTGAATTGTGTCTGTAAACTGAAAGGGAAGAAACATCCTCCTCTGGAAACCGCACTTTCGCATCACAAACATCGTTACATGTTTCTCTCAACAACAGGGTGGGAGGGGGAGGAAGGAGAGCATCCACCTCTTGTGCAGTTCACGAAGAACCGCCAGACGCTTCAGCGTCCGCACTTCCGTTCTCGAATCGATAATTACGACAAAGAATAATCGCGTGCCAGCTCGAAATCAGCCGGTCTGGGCTCTCTTTCTCCTCTCGCGTCTCGGGCTACCGACGGCCGATTCGACGCAGGCACGAAAACCAGGCCCGAGCACACCGAACCAACACCGGCAGTCGTCATAATTGGATCACGCTTTCAACGTGCTTTCTTTACATTTTCCTTTCAGTTTCTTATTCTTATTATTCTTCTTCTTGTTTCTCGTCGTTGTGTTTGGTAACCAAAAGAGGATCGTAACAAGTTATTTCGATGTGGCGTGCCGGCTCTCACGATATTTTATACTTTAGCAGTTTAGTACTTTTTATCTTTTTCGATTCTCCTCTCTTTTCAGAGCCTTTTCCTCCCGATTCACCGCTTACAATTCCATTCACTGCTTCAACAGTTGCGGAAACTTTTTAAACAATTTTCAAGAGAGCGTGGATTTGAAGAAAATTTGCAGCCAATACGTAAAACGCGTGAGCGTGAGTCGAGTGTGAGTCTAAGTATCCGAGTTAAGTATACCTGACTCCTGTCAATTGTTCGACAATAAAATTTCGATTGATACAAATTATAATTATTAGTTAGAACTTTTCAATTAAACAATAAACAAAGTGAACAACGTGAGAGATCTTTTTTTGAACGTAGATTGTTTCACTAGGAAAAATTAGAAAATTAAAAACACGCCTTGGTTTGAAGAATTATTGTGGAGTATTGATGAACCTGAATATTTCGAGTTGATAAATATAGTCTAAAAATGGACTTCAAATTTACACACACACAGATATATTGCAAATCGCCAAAAGTAGTTTCAAACTTATATTCGAAATAACAAAATATTTACTTTTAAATTCACGCGAATGCTTTGTATCCATGTTGGATTCATTTTAGATTTTAAAATAAAACTTATATATATATATATCTTCGCTCAAAAATCTTAAGACACTTTTATTATTAGTATTCGTGGATTATTGTGCATACACATTTTATGATACAGTATATAATATTAACATAGTGACAGAGTCTTTATAAAGTATGTTTTTATTTACTGTATTTAACTATGTCGTCTGCGTTTAATTGAATTTCATCGTATGCATATATTGTAACGATGCAATATAATATGTTAATATATTAGCAAAGCCATTGTACGAACCATGTATAATTTTATATATTTCATACTATATTATGGTTTATTTTATAGTATTGTACTATACATACTAAACATTGTACAAACTGTTTTATATTTATCGTATTTAATTATATTGTATTATATTGTAAATACGACAATTTACTATATTCTAAATATTGTATTTACATAATTCATAATTTACATTTATTGCAAACTATTTTTATCAAACAGATATAGCATTCCTAAGATTTCTGAGCAGGCTGTGTACAATTATCTTGTAAAAAATTTGTAAATTATGACACCACCTCAATGGCCAGAAATAAAGCTAAATTGTTTTTTGTAACAGGAATGATTGATTCCAAAATATACAGACCAGAATATACTCTTTAAAATTACACGTGACACGAGCACGAATGACAAATGCGTAAAACGATAAAATCTGCAAAAAAAGAAGTACGAGGGAAAGTTATTTTTTAACCTCTTGTAGTAACTAGTAACTGGTTTACGGACCATAACGAGTGACCAAGCCGTATACAGTAATTCGTCTTCTTTTTTGAATTCATCGATATATTACTGAATAGAAATTAGTAAAAAGTAATAAATTTATTATCTGTTTTGCCTGGGTATATTTTGATATATTTAAAACTGAGAAAATATTGCAATTTTGGGCCAAATATTCTCGACGTGCGTGCCAACCCCCAATATATTGTGCATCCGTAGAACTCAAAGGGTAAAATAGGACCAAGTTTAGGTTTAAGTTAGGTTCAGATTACAGAAGTGGGTGGTTGGTCGCTCCGCGAGCGTGAAACACGGAACGTTTCTGGGATTTCAGTCAATTTCTCGGTGACTGTCCTCTCCTCGGTGGCTGTCGAACGACCAGTGGGGCCCACGAAGAATGGCGGCCCTCCCTGCGAGCAAGCAGGGCGTCGCTCGTTGAAAGGAATTGGCACGCAATCTTCCTTGCTCTTTAATTGCCTGTTTTTTTTTCTTCTCCCCTCCCTACCCCCCTTTGGTTTCTCTCGGCGAGTCGATCCACCGTGGCGTTGGTGACTCAGCAGATCATCGGGCCACCGGCCAGGGATACACTTCGGACAATGGCCCGCGAGAAAAGCGTGAAAATTCGCGCGAAGCGATCCGGGAGAAAGAATGTGTGCGGTCGGGATCGTACCATTATGTCGAATCAGGGATCGTTCAGAAAGTTTACAGCGATTCTTCGGTTGACGTTTTGGTCATCGACCTGTGCTTCGAAACGTGAAATCGATCTCCGTGAAATTTCATCGAGACAACGCTCGAACTTCCTGTCGAAGAACTATTGTGTCTGACGTTGAAATTGTAAAATCTACAAATACCTATTTATCTATCTGTATCTGATATATTTAGTTGTTTATTATACATATCATAATATATAAAATTATAATATATTGTATTATATCGTGTCAATAATATTTATATACTGATTAAATGGCATGTTTTTTAAATAATGAAAATAAGAAAACAAAAATCCAGTTGGTCGCGGGATAAGAGTGTGTTAAGTCTCGATAAGAAGCACTGTAGTCGGTAAATTTTTAATTAGAACAACGTGCCTGTACTTGGGACACGTGCTAGAAACGATCGATCTAATGGACGTGCACCACGGAATAATCATTCAAATATCTATGCCTCTTCGGTAAATAGTAATCTCGTGACAACGTACAATGAACCACAAGCCTTCAACAACTTGGAGTTCTTTTCGAATTTTTAACGATAATCTACCGCTGAATTCTGAACAATGAATTTCTTTTACAATGCAAAAATCAAGATTCCTGTTTATTCATAATTTGTGTCTGAATATATAGTTTTCGTAAACAAACATATTCAAGAAGATTTATTTAGTTGGAAAAATATGGTTCTGGGTGTCGCAAAAGTTTCAACGAAACTGAAAAATTAGCATGAATATTTGGTTTTAATAACACATTCTTAGTAAAATTATATTTATATGTATACCAGAGACTAAATTTTTTTTATTATTAGCAAATGTTTCATTCGTATCCCTAAAGTTTATATAATCTCTCTGTATGTAATCCAGGATCGCGAAAACATACTGCTCACAAAAATTAGGGGATGTTTCAAAATGAATATGAAGTGATAAAAAAAAAGAAGCATTTTAATTTTCGTGATCAGTATGCAAAGGGTGGTCACCAAGTGGACCAAGTTCGACCCTGATATCTGTGCCATACTACGAACAGAGTTTGAGATATTTACAGTTACATTTATGTAACAAAGCTGGCGAAGCTCGCGAAAACGCGTATCGCACATCGCGCTCACGCTCGAAGCAGCTTCTCGTTATCCTACCGAGACACCGAGACGCGTGTAAAGAATTCGACAAAGAGGGGAGGGTGGATGCCGGTCGAGGAACGGATGATCGAGTTAGCGTGGAATCACAGGTATCGTTCCGAGACGGACGAGAGCGTAGACAGCGACAGACACCGAGAGAGCCAAGTCAAGCCAACGAACCAACAAACGCACACACACGAGAAAATAGAAGAAGAAGAGAAACGAACAGACAAACAGGGTTGAAAGACGAAAGTAAGCGGGGGAACGAGGGGGACGAGGAGGGAAGAAAGAAAGAAAGAAAGAAAGAAAGAAAGAAAGAAAGAAAGAAAAGGTGTTTCGGGCCGGGGCAATTCGTCGCGGCCCGAAAAAGTAATGGAGTTTAGAGGATTGCTCGTGTGGGTGGTAGAGGTAATGGCGGCTGCTACGAGCCACGAGGAAGGAAGGAAGGAAGCTGCTGGAAAGGAGCAGGCGGCACACACCTGTGGCGGACAAGAGCCACGCTGTCTGGACGAGGTCGATCCTGTTTTTCGGCTGATCACCTCTCCGGAGAGGCTGCTCGGGCCCCGACTCGACTCGACTCGACTCGACTCGCTCGCTTTTCGACCCAACAAAGGCCCGGGCGACGATAAATCATCCGACCGGCTCCTCTCCTCGCTGCCGGATCCGACGATCTCTTCTCGGCCGCAGATAGTTCCAAGTTTCAACGTCTAGTAGAGGTGTTGTTCCATCGGTTTAACCTTTTTGCCACGGTGGTCCTGCGCCGCGAAACGCGCTGCCGCGAACACGGCACCGAGCAATAAGCTAACAACGAGCGTAGACGCGCTTAGTTAACTCTTTGAGCCTCGTTTGAAAATATTTCTCGCGTCATCTGCCAGCAATTTATCTACGAAACAGCGAGTTTTAAGTATCAAGTTCGAATAAATTGACACGGCATTGAGGAAATAATCATCCTGTTTGAAAATTGTAAATTTTGTTGATTGCATTTCTTTAATGTACGACTTTGAGCAATCGTCGAGTATGGTATATAGAAGTATATAGTGACACAGCATAATTTCCTTCGCCAACTTATGAACTTTTGTAAGGAGCAGTGAGGAGTTTAATTCATGTTATTGTGTAATTTATGTAAATTATTTAATTTATGTTATGACGCATCCTTTCATGGGGATGTTTCTACCGCCAAATAGGTTTACGAAAGCTAAAGTTTCTGGCGAAGCATGGTAAAATGGAAAATTCTGTACTTTCCTTGGCTAGGATGTGTACAAAATTTTCGATATCTGCTCACCTGACGATGCACGATGTTAATGTTTCCGATCGCACGTCGTAAATAAGAAGCCAATTCAAAATTCAAAATTCGAAAAGTTCGGACGAGTTCGCGTCAGATTTCCCAACACGCGAAGGAAGATCGAGAGAGGAAACGCGCGACTAGTCGCTCGCGTGAGAGTTGAATGGAGCCCGCGTATCCGTTTGCGTGTCGAAGCATCGAGAGCGCCCCTTTCATCCTGGCAGTTCAATGGAATTTCCAGAAACCGGCGTTAATTAATTCTTTGAATCGTGATTCGCGCCTGTCGCCCCTCTCCCTCTCTCTGTACAAACAAATGATTATCCTCCTTTTTCTCGCGTTTCTCTCCGCGAGAAGTAACAGAAGCAGCCAGAATAGCCTCTGTTCCGAGGGAGCTTCCGATTTCGAAACGGAGCTGGAAACCTGTCTCTCCTCAGTTTCTTTTCTTTTCTTTCTTTCGAACGAGATGTTATTATTGCTTACTTTCATCAACTCCAATTCTCGAATTTTCGAAAAGAAAGACGAAAGTCTTAGTTTCAGTTATGGTTCTTTCGAGCGCAGAAAATCAGAATGTGGATACCTATACGTTCCACAGTGAACTTTAAGTCATTTGGAATTTTCATTGTAAAACAAAGAATTTTTTTAAAAATTTGCGATGTAAAGTCGTGTATCGGTATCTTATCAATTCGGTAACAAGACGCTGTGAAAATTTGTTACCAAAATAAAGTTAAAGTAAATATTACTTATTAGTAATACTGTATAGTTATATAATAAATTATTATTATTGCTGCGTTAAACAATAAAAATATTTGCAACAAAACGTTTCATTGTAAATTAATTTTGACATCAAACGAAAAACAAAATTGTTTGTCAAAATAATAACTTAAAATTAAATTTATTGCTTTGTTTTCTAATGTAAATGTAAATATGAATCTTAAATCTTTTAAAAAGTCTACACGCTTTTCTTGATAATCGGATCTGCACTGTTATAAAAATTGTAAGATATACTTCACACAGAAGCTATTAAAACTATCAAACGGGAAAGAACCAAAAATGGATCCGACACGGAACATGCTGTGCTCGTATGTGATGGGGTACTCGCGTCTCACTCGAGTCGCCGCTAGAGAAACGAATGACACGGTGGTGTGTTTGCGAAGGGGCACGGGGCTCCAGGATTAAAGATTAAAATTGAATCGGCCGTGTCGCGTTCGCGCCGCTCCGAAGGAATTCCGTCCGTCAAACGAGCCAGCGAACAAAGTAGGAGGGGGCGACCGTGTGAGAGAACCGTGCCCAACTCCGAGGCCCGAACAAGGCTCCGGGCTATGCACTTCCTCCTCTTTCTCTCCTTCGCAGCCCTCTGCTACTCGCGGCCTCGTAAAGGGAATTCAACGCGAGAGGAGAAAGGAACGAGGAGGCGAGTGTCTGCACCGCTCTCTGCTCTCCTCGTTCGCTGGTCGAAAAAATTTTTGATTATTCGGAACGGAAGTTTTCGCCAATAAGTTCTTCAACTTATTCAACGTCTCGTCTACTACCACGATTTACGAAAGCACGAACAAGTTCACAAACTTTCCGCAAATGCAAAAAAAAAAAAAGGAAAAGAAAAAGAACGAACAAACTTGCATGTCTTTGTCAAACTTTGTCAAACTTTGTCAAACCTCGTCAAACCTCGTCAAAAACTTTGTCAAACCGTGGGTTCTCGCCACTTTTTAATTAACACGCGTGTTTCACAGTGTTTGACGGTGAAACGAGGCGTAAGGTCCGAGGGTAAGTGGCGAAAGTAGAGGCTAATGCAACGTATCATGATTGATTTGGCTTGAACCGAAAAAAGCGCGCATGTGTACACGCACGCCTGCTCTTTTTTAATTGTTCCCGATGATTAATATCGCCGACGTTGGTATTTTGTTTCCTTTTGAAATCGTGTTTTTTTTTTTATCGAGGCTCTTCACGAGCTTACGAGAGTTTTTTTTTTGGATATAATGGGGCGCAACGTACGGAACAGAGGTGATTTCACGTTAGATTGATCACCTTGTTAATCGTGCGAATTTCGGTAATTAAGTGATGCTCCTTTTGGAAGGATAGCTAATTGTAAGAGATCGAGTTATGTGAATACCATAATCTTCGAATACGGAGACTTCCTTTTTAACGAGGAGGGTATAATCAAGACGAAATTAATTGGACAAATTCGTGTTGGGGCGCTGAGTACGTTTTGTTTCCTTGCTTTAAATACTTCAAACTTTATAAACAGAGTTTATACATAGTTTGTCGCTCTACATACTCGCTGGCACATTTTCGATAGATTCACACGGTTAAAATTTATTAAAAATACGATCCGTTCAAATTGATCGACACGCGACCCTCCGATTAGTTGCGTAAACATTTCTCCTCGCAATTACACCGGCGACTTACTCCAGATTATTCTCATTTTGTATTGTCTCACACTATCCTCGACAGAATCTTCGCGAGTTTCGAGGTAGCAATTTCCTCTATCTTGTCCTTTCATCTCTTTCAGCACGTGAACGTTACATTTCGTGCGGTACAATCCACCGTCTACGTTTCCACACGATTATTTGCCAATGTAAACAACTTCTACCTCTTCAACGACAGCCCCAGGTAAGTAATTTTTAGGCTCAAATTTGTCTGTACACGCGAGGAATGTTTTTCTTCTTGTTCAAGCAAGGGCGACACGCTTGTCAAAAGTCTCAAACTCTCAAACTTTCAAACAAAGTTTGGGGGTGTGTGTGTGTATAGATTCGACGCAGACTAGAGAAAAGAGAGCCGGAGAGAAGCACGCGTTGAATGAAAGGAGAGGACGGTGGTACGATGTTGCAAGATGGTCAGGTGTTGATGACCAGACAGGATGGTTAGGTCCAGTTGGCGGAGGGTTGGGGGAGGCAGAAGCAGAGCGGTGGCTCCACCGCCGGGATGCCTTTCATCTTTTCATCTTCGGCCGAGGGAACCAGAACCCGCACACCTACCATCATGGGAACATCACCACCCCCTTCGCCCCTCCGCGCCCCATCCCGGTTGCTCGTCTTCTCGTGGCTCGTTCTACTCTCTTTTCGCCGCGCCACACCAACCCTTCCAAACTCCTTTCCTTCGGGATCACCGTCGATGATCTTCGATAACCATTTTGTTCCATATCTCTTCTCTCTCTTTATTTATTCATCGTATCTATCAAAGTTGGAGAGCACGATTTTGTAGACTTTGATCTACAGTCGAAGCAGTGAAACCTCGCGACTCATGGTCAACCCAAATGGTGTGCAATGACCACAAAGGAGAAATAAACGCTTGTATCTTCTCTGCCTGTACTCTACTTGAGCTAGTTGAGAGTTAATAAATATAAATTAACGATGTACAAAGTGTACATCACGACTCGTGGTGATTGCACGTGTAAAAAGGTGTCGAAAAGAAAGAATAAAATTTTTTCACTGATCAAACTCGATTTTCTCGAAAACGAAGGCTTCGACGGCAGAATTTTATTCCTTCTTTTCAACGCGTTTTTACGCACAGAATCACCTTCAAGCTTCTAGTTGGTTCGCCAAACTGGAGGTATAAATACTTAGCAAGTACATGATCGGAGTGCACGTATTTACAAGCGTAGATAGATTCGTATTTATGACGGTTCGAGCACGCTATCCGCGTGGAGAAAGTTACAAAGTGTACAAGAGGGAGGAAAGTCTATTAGATAGAAGGGAGCCCCACGACGCTTGCACGCGATTTTCCTCCCCTCTTTCGACATTTATTTTATTCCTCTGTTTACCGTGTTCTATATATTAAAAATACTTGAAATACAAGTATTCCAAATACTTGAATTTTATCGAATTTTATAAAATTGCAGAATCAACTGACAAGATACAATAACGCCCGCAGAGTCACGACCTTCGACAAAGTTTCTCCAGAATTTTTCTGGAGTGCCTGAGCCTCGTGGGCTTCGATCAGAGAAACTTCTCTCTTAATCGAAGAATCTCATTTCACGAATTGAAATTGATCTTTGCACCGTGCAACACTGTTATTTCTACGACTGCCAATACGTAACAGACGCACGATTTCACCTTTATCGTGAATTATGTGATTTCCCCCCCTTTACGTGTTCTTTTATACAACAGTGCTCCGAGATGGAAACGTACAGAAATTTTAGTAACCACCTTCGGTGACTTTCAAGTTAATATCATAATTCGTATTAATATGTACACATATATCGATATTTTATTAAATAATTTATCATTTTCCCGCAAAGTGAAAGAAATTAAATTTAATTTAATAAAATATATAAATATAAATATTGTATAATGCATAACTAAATTTAATTTAGTAGAATACAACTCATCATGTAATGTCTTTTCAGCAAGCAATAATCTAATCTGAAATGTTTAACGTAAAATAAAAATATTTAATAGCATTTAAGAATGCTAGTCGTGAAAAAAATTCTGAAAAATTCTCATACTGAAAAGTTTTTATCGAGTTGTCCTTACGGTATTCATTAAACACGAATAGAAAAGGAGCAGGATGGTGAAACAATCTTCATCCATCCGTCTTGCGAAACACGAAGCACTCCTGAATTCACGTTCGCTCGCGCGATAACCTTCCACGGTGTGTTTCGGCCTTTTCCTCTCGCTTCCGCTAATAAATTAAACCACGCGTAAATTTCGACAAATGATCCAACAGCCCGGACACGTCGGTCCGTGTTTAACCGACAGGGACGAACGAATCGCCGACATGATGGATTAGGGCGAGGGGCGGGGGAGGGTCTCGTGTGTGGCACCGAATTTCTTTAGGAAACAACACCACGGGTATACGCGGTAGAGTATCGTTCCCCTTCGGGCCCGCGTAATGAACCGCCTATTCAGCCGACGGCAAATTTCATCTTTCCCGCTGCTCGCGGCTTTAAACCGCGATAACTCATCGAGCGGTTACCAGTCGTTGCCTGAGGAGGAAGAGAAGGAAGACAAAGACGAGGAGAAAGGAAGAGCAGGAGGAAGAAAAAGAACGAGAGGAGAGGGAGGAGAAAGAAGAGAAAGAAGAGAAGGGAGAAGAAGAAGAAGAAGAAGAAGAGGAGGAGAACGTCGTCGGGGGACCGGAACCTACGGTAAGGGAGGACGGTGCGTGTCGTGAACGGGCGGTCGAAAAACGGGACGCGCATGCAAATCGCGTGCACTCGACGAAACCTGTTCTCGAAACGGTAGCTCGTCTCGGTTCTGCGCTTTCAAACTCTTGTCACTTCGAACGGGACGCGATTGAAAATTGCGTCGTTGGTCGCGAATGCCTCGATTGACACTCCTCTTGCGCTGGGAAAATATCAGTGGACGTCTGTCGACAGTTTTTTTGCCCCAAAGCTGAAAAGTGTTATTACACGTGTCGATAGTCAGTTATCCAGAGACATGAGAACAACATGTACACGGGCACTTTGTCTCATTGAAATTTTACTGCTTTCGAGGAAGTATACGGTGAAGCGTTCGTGCAGTAAGCGAGCAACGCATTATATTGTAACAATGGCGCATTTCGTGATTTTTGGTGGCGCATAGAGCAAGTTATTTTGAATTATATGTTTACTATTTATAAATACGTTTTTATTGTTAAAATAATTTAGTGGTGGATTTAGAAGCACTAAACAAAAAAAAAACAACAAAAATTTGGCCACTCTTGCATTGACCAGTTTCAAGTGTATTTGATCCAATACATACATACAGGCAAAGTAATAAATAATAAATTTATCACTTCTCAGTAATTTCTACCCTTGTTTTAAGATGGAAAGCGATAGTTTTGTTGGCCAACGAGGCCCAGAAGATCTAGAAGGTTGAACCACGAACCAATTGTCCGTACAGGGTTGCAGGACGCTGAAGGTACCTAGAGGAAAATGGGTAAAAAGCGAAGAAAATGGATAAAACCACGGAGAACTCCGCCGAGGCAAAGGGATGTTAACAACGACGGCGAAAAAGATGACGAAAAACACGGAGCTAAAACAAACAGACGAACAAACGAGCAAACAAGTGAAGACGAGCGACGCGAGGAGGAGGAATCGGGGCTTCGAAAGTCCAAGCAGCAACGTGCGCGCTCGGAGAAGAAACGAGAGAGGCTCCCATCATCCCGCGTGATTCGAACGAGAAAAGGGAAAAAAGGGGGCGCGGAGAGAGAGAGAGAGAGAGAGAGAGAGAGAGAGAGAGAGAGTTGCCGCGGCGAATAAATAAATAAATGATTTTCGGCGTGTCGGCATTTAGACAGGCAAGGACGGCTTTTTATTTGTAGGAGCCCGGGCCTCGGCTCCGTTCGCCGCCTAGTAATCAAAAACCCGCCGAAATTCCCAGCTTTCGCGGCGGTTATTACCAGCCTTCGGGCAGAGGCTGCTCGCGCCGTGGATCGTTGATACGATTTTTCCGTCACGGTGCTTTGCCAAATTGCAACCCTCCGCATTCCATCGCCTTTCTTCTCTTACACACCTTTGCTCGCTCTCCTCTTCTCCTGTGTTTCACCTCTTCTTTTTTACCTCCCCCCCTCCCCCTTTCGTTTACTTTATTTCTTTTTTTTTTTTAATTCGCTGGCTCCTCTCTTTCGGCCGTCGTTTCTTTCTGATTTACTCTGTTGCTCGTTTCCTTGTTTCTACTTTTTTTTTTTTTTTTAAATTCTCTCGCTTGTCGTTTGTCTTCAATTTTTCATCTTGTTTGGAAAAGTCTGAGAGTTTTAAAATCGAGCAATTAAACACGCGTGATCTAACACAGTTTTCCGAAAACGTCGACTCCGTCAAAATCCAACGAAACTTTGTCGAATATTCGGTAATAGAGAGAGAGAGAGAGAGAAAGTATCGGATTTTTCGACACGCGGCGGCAAATCAAACCTCCTCCTCCCTTTGAACAACGTAGTCAATTAACTCGGTGGCGAACGAATCGCCGACGTGGCGGATTTTCCATTCCGGGCCGGCGCGGATTATTAAAACCACGCTCCGTTTTCGAGAATTATAAGGGGACCGGGAGGGGCTATAAATCCAACACACTCGCGACAATACTCGAAAATTGAATTTACGAAACTAATACGAACCCGATGGGGATACGGGTAATAAATTAAATGATAAACGATCGAGACCTCTCGTGGCTTTTGGTCGTTTAAAACGAAACGCGTTCGACTTTGACTCTCGACGAATTTCTTTCGTTCGGTGATCGGAAATAGAAAATAATAAAAAAGCAAAGTTCAAAATTCATTTAAAAAAGGAAACACCGTTTCTAAATATGCAGAACGCGACAAACTTTCTAAAGATACCAAGCAATCTCCAATCAAGGAACAGCAATCGGATAAACCAACGCTCGTGTGTTGAGCGAACGCTAGTCACGTGACAGTTCACGTGACACGACCTAATAATCTCGGACTTCTCTGATACAGCCTTTACGCTCCAGACGTCGTTAGTCATAATCGCCTTAATCGTAACTGAAGAACCGAAACCTGGTAGCGGCGATAAATAACTCCCCCCCCCCCCCCCCCGACCCATTTGTATCCGCTAATTTGACGTGATGAGAAATCGCGACGGAAACCGCACGCGCATTAACAACCAACGCGTCTATTATTTACTGAACCAAGCCCGTCCTATCATTTAACCGAAAGAAAGAAAACGCATATAGACTAGCTCGACGGATCTCGACAAAAACAAAAAATTGTCGAACTGCTGTTTTTGTCGAACCGAGAAAAATAATTATCTTCCATAAACTATATATATAATAGAGACATTAAAATCGTGGTTATGTCTCTCCATTATACAATCTGTAATGCATCGACTCGTTAATTATTTTCAGCCGGATGATAGATCAACTGGAAGATCAATTGGATCATCCGAGTCGATGCTTTGAAATTCAACGTATAGCGGACGATGATTCCTCAAATACGGGATTCGAACACTCGACTAGCACAAGCCGCAAGTGGCTGCGCGCCTAGCGTCGATGTCCTACCGATCTTTCGACGTTAAGCAGCAGAGTGTGCGGAACCCCGCTAGGATGGGATGGTGACCGGGGGGGGGGGGGCCAGTCTTAGCCGGGGGTAGTTATAACAACAAGCGTCTGGGGTAAGGAGTCCGCTGCCATCAGCCCCCCTACTGAGGATGAGTCTAGGCAGTGACTCCGAGACGAAACGCAATCGCCTTTCTTCTCACTTTCCCTCATTTCCTTTCTCCGTCCTTCCCAGCTGCATCCCGGGTCTTTAAATTCTTTACAGTTCCTTTAAAACGGTTCGACTATGCACTTTTGCGATTATTCGTCAGATTACAAAGTTCAATTCGCCCCTAACCGACGAGGAAAGAGTAAGCTTTAAACGCGGCGAGGCAAACTAACGTAGTTTGGCGAATGATTGAGGGTTGAAAATTATAAAAGTGAAAATGAAAGCGAATAAATTATAAAATTAATTGTAAAAGTTTCATTTTGAAAATTACGAGCTTATTCGAAAGGACTTACTAAAGAATAAAGCGCCACTATATTTCAAAAGATAAATTAATTAATCCATGATGCAACAAGTATCTATATTGACTCATTCGCAACGATATATCGTTAAATGTCCCCATCGTGCGACCAAAACAACCCTTGTGATCTGTAACTGTGAATTCTCAAACTTTTCCAGCGAATTTTTTTGCATTTCTTTAAATGAAAATTTAACTTTCTGATTTTTTTTTCTTTAAACTTGGATATTGTGCTTTTTGGAAACTCGTTTGTTGGTCTTTCTCCACGTCAAAAATTTCACTTTTTGAGTAATAAGAATTACGTGTCACACACATGGGAGGTTGAGCATCAGGATTATAGAGATTCTACAGTTTAAAATATTAAAGTAATCAATATTCCATAATTAATGCAATTAATATTATAATTAAAAATAATAAAATCACATTGACTATACAATAAAAATTTAAATATTTTAAATTTCAAAATCTAGTTAAAAAAAAAGGTATTGCACATGGTAATATAAATTTTGAAATTGGGGCGAAATAGCCAAAGGAAAGTTGGGAACCACTGATACAGATATATATATAAACTTAATATAGAAATACGAATTAAAACATTTCCTGATAAAGAAAATCACAAAGAAAATTTATTCGTAAACAATTCTTCGATAGTTAGTTTCGAGTTAATTTTCGGTAGGAATGTTTTCCTTTTGCTAAAATTTCTCCCCTCAAATTTAGCTATATGACCCCACATTGGGTATAACTCTGATCTGTAACCATTTATCCATGACCATGATGGAGCAGGGTAGTTGTAGATGGAAAAGGGAGAGAGTCTATAAAGCAGCATCTGCTTTTCATCCCTCGTACATCGAAAGAGAGAGAGAGAGAGAGAGAGAGAGAGAACTCGCCCCCTCTTGAGTCGAAGGCATTTTCGTGGCGTTAACCTCGAAACACGTGTTAGAAGGTAATCGTCCCGACCCCGACGAGGTGGAGAGGATCGGCCTTTGTCAGCAGGCGGACTTATCGACCGAGATAATCGCGCTCTGACTTCTCGCGTCGCTTCTCGGGACGCGGTAATAGCTTCTTTCTAGCGGTGACGTGAACCGTGGGATTACACACAGTGAATTTGGCTACTGTTTGCCCACACAAACGCCTTGCATCTAAGTTTCACGTCCCTTTTTTCTTTTAGACAGAGTTTTCCCTTTGAGGCAAAACTCGACGATAAGGGGAAGGTAATTAATTTCGGATCGGACGCCAATTAAATCGCGCGAAAATCGTTTTCGCAGATCGCGACGATCTAATCGTTGCGATGCTCTTCGGGCTATTAATCTTGACGACGCCACTGAAACTTAACCCCGTTTACTCTTAGGTTAATAAATTAAAAAAAAAAAGAAAAAAAAGAGAAGAAAGAAAAACATCCCTGAGATACAATCTTGCGAGCTGATGAGCATGTAAATGAAGGAACACTCGCGAGCTCGTGTTTCATAATTTTTTCCCCTGGCTTCGTGTCGGTTTTATATCTCACGCGCTAATGTTATATTATTAAAGTATGTTATATTGCTATATTGTTGTATAATTATTTTATCGCGACTCTGCCGCTTCGTGCAATTTATTCCCCCCTCCCCCCAGAATCCTCAGCCGTGTGTGTTATTTGGTACAGCAAAAAAGAAATTGTTAATATAATATTCGCTCAAGTATACAGTGTGTAGCAAAAAAGAGAAAAAAATTGTTAATGTAAAATTCGCTGAGACGTTTAAGTCTGTTGTATCATATTGAGATTAATGTCGAGCCGACGTTAGTGAATGAAAGAAAATCTACAGATTCGACACGACATCGATACGATCTACCGTGATAAAATTGAAAAAAGAAAAGAAAAGAAAAGAAAATCCCTGCGAGTCTTCTTTCGTCACGCTAGATCGATTCGAGCAAACTCGTTTACGATTGAATTCAGATTTTAATGGATAGACGCGCGTGTACGCGTGCCTTTGCTGATTCATCGATAGCTCGAAGGCTTGCACTTCATTACCACACAATGCCGCTTTCTTTCCGTCTCAATGAAACGGGATAAAGATCTGCTCATAAACATGCCCCGTTTGGAAAAACCTCTGCGTGAATTACGCGCGATTCAAGAATCCATCGTTCATTTAACGCATTCAATTCCGCGGGGTTCTTACGAATTTTTAATAACCTGTTAACCTTCCCGAGTTGGCGAGTGCTGAGCTCATTCCCGAGCCAAGAATCTCACAGTGTGTTTCATCGATTTTCCCATCTTTTTAGAACGATACAATGCTCCGAATTACAATGATTACAATGATGTCTAAATGAAATTATGTCAGAATTACATAATAAATTACATAATTATTTGCAGTATTGGCAGAATTCGCGAGACTTGGCTTTCTGAATCGAACAAAGACCAATAAATTGGTTCTGAATATCAAATTGTATTATATCTGAATATATTTAAATTCCTAAATATCTGAATGTATTTGAATTATATAATATCATGATATAAAATGACATTGTACTTTTCTTTTGTACTTTTTTTCTTTTTTTTTGAAGAACGTACAAACGATGCTAGTAACAATCCAACATCTGAGAGACTCAAGTAGTACAAGTATGTTGTAAGCAGACAATGTCTTCAATCATGATCTTAAACTACTGTCACTCTATATAGACCAGTCTCTAAAATTCTAATGCCTGTCTCTGTGACACTAATAATCCTCATTATTCAAAAAAGTAAATTTTTGACCTAGAAGGTCTAAACAAGCTTCCAAAGAACTTGACATCCAAATTGGAAAGAAAAACATAAAAGAGCGAAAAGACAATCGGAAAAAAATAATAAAATGAAGTGATACGATAAACGGCAAACAAAGTTTTAAAACGTATAAAAGAGAACTGAACAAATGTGATAAATAACCTTAATGGAAGCTTTTTCCATGCGATACTTTGATCATTTAAATGATTATAAAATAAAATAAAGGTACCTGACAAATTCAAAATATAATTTGAGCTCATCTTGAGGTGAAATGCAAAAAAATTCATTCTCGAATTACCCCACGCTGAGAACCACGGATATGAACAATCACCCTACAGAACCTCAAAAAATTTTCCTACTGGCAACTGGTTCGCGGACCATAACGAGTGACCGAATCGTATACAATAATTTGTCGCTTTCTTTTTCTTTTGAATTCGTCGGTATGATATCACTGGATAGAAATGATTAAGAAGTAATAAACTTATCATTTGTTTTGCCTGGGTTACATTTAAATATATTTAAAACTGAGAAAATGTTGCAATTTGGGACAAAAAATTTTCGACGCGCGTGGCACGTCATTCCAGCGCAAGAGGTTAATCGACTACAAAACAAAATTTTTAAAAAAATTCGTTCAATTAATTTTCCCTCGTAACTAAAATGCGTAGTCAAGTATGCGAGATTTTTCGTTAAAGCTTCCAAACTTGGAAATTCCAAAGAATCTTGTATATTATATAGACGTACTCTGGCGAGGTGTTCATCGCCCCTATTGTTCTCCAATCGTTCGGATCGAGGATAATGGTGGAAAGGGGGAGTGAGAGTGGGCACCGACGGAGCTGGAGAGAGAAGGTGGCCGAAGAGATGGGGGAGGGACTGCAGCCAGGGGAGGCACTGGTCGGGAAAGGGCGCATTAGCGGCGCTCGTAAAAGCGTACGCGGTGCTCGTAGCGTAATGCAGCGCGAAGCGAGCCAGCACGCCTCGTAACGCTCCTTAACCGAGCGTATTTACGTTCTCCGTGGCAGAGTTATGTAACATGGCCGCGCAAACGGCCCGTGCCGGCCATTAGGAGGCCCGTTCGAGGCCATTTTGTCGAGCCACCCCTCGCGCGACTTTTATCTCTTTCTCTCATTGTTTCTTCTCTTTGTCGCACGCGCTTGTTTGTCTCTTTCTTTCTTTGTTTCATGCTGCATCCTCTCTCTCTCTCTCTCTCTCTCTCTCTCTCTCTCTTTTTCTTTTTATTTCCAACTCTGTTCGATGCAGAGAATGCTCTACGAGACGCGGTAGGTCTCTGATAATTTCTTAAGTGCTTTTGGAAAATTGATAGTCGAAATGTGTTTGTAATAACAAGTGTAACACGACTTTAATACAGCGATAGATTTTTGAATAGGAACTACAGGGTGGTTTACTACGATCAACACAGGTTACAAAATTTCCCCCCCCCCCGAAAAAGTAAAGTAAAGCAAAATATACTGTATTTGCGCGTTAGAAAAGATACTCGAGATGGTCACAAACAAATAGAGGCAAAGAATGTATGTACATACATGGACTGAATCCCCGTGTCCAACCGTGGTGAGAGCAAGAGCAAGTCGTGTGAAACGGAATCGGCGGTGGCTAAAGCCCTTTCGCTTTATTATTTCGGGGGGCCATTGTTATTAATTCACCGTGCGGCGTGGCCGTGCACTAAGAGCGTAAGCTTGTCACGGGTCTGCCACCACCACCTTTCCCCTCTTCTTCCTTCGCGCGGAACCGCGGCCAACGTTGTTCTTTGCTGAATTCATTAAATCATCGGCATTCCGCGCGGCACGTGGCCCCCGGCCCCCTTTTACAAGCTCTTTCGCTAAATTAGGATCCGGCCTGCTCCTCCGCTTCTTTTTCCCCTCCCTCGCCAATCCACCTCGCCACTTTCCCTGCTTTCTCTGTATGTACACGTACGTGCAGAGGGCGGAAACCGCGACAATCGGCCGACGTTGAGATTTTCTTTAAATCGAGGATGAACGAAACTCGTAACTCCAACTCGGTAACTCGATTGCTCGTTACTCATCGAATATTAACAGGACTTTGACGTGAATTCACGACTAAACTAAAGGAATTTTTCAAAGATCGTATATACAGGGTGTCTCTACTTTTTCTTAGGACATGACATTTTGCCTAGTAGTTAGATTCTACGAGAAAAAGAAAAAAATGTCACGCATTATGATTCTTCTAGTAGATTTCTCATTCTACGAGTGAAAGTAAGAAAGAAATAATATCATCAAATTGTAATAAAAAAGGGGGGAGCTTCCAACGAGGAAGGTTTACGGGGACGTGTTTAAAAAAGGTGAAAACAGCCTCGAAGTCATTCGAAATTTAGAGCGAAGACGCGGAATTTATGGAAGGAGAATTACAACTTTGTTAGATTTAACAAAGTTAAAGCCACCGCTCTTACTTATGATGTTTTGTGAAATACATTCCCTTACATTACGACGGGTATAGCATTTCAATCGATTTCTAGTAACGACATTTCAATTTTACGAGACTGTATAAATTAATACTGTTGGAAGCAGTTTTATTTTTGTCGTGAAATTTGGATGACTTTGCACACGGGGTGTTCCTACTTTTTCCTACACAACTTTGTCGGTAGATTCTACAAGCGAGAATGAGAAAAAAATGTACAAATGTACGCTCAAAAATTCAAAGGTGCCCACGAAAATTCGAAATAAGAGTCGACGTGTTTACCTACGGTCAGTTCCGTTTTAAAGTGTGGCCCGTTTTTTTACGAACACAGGCTGTGACACCTGTCAAAAATTGAATTTATCGCATTTCGAATTTCTAGTTGATTCGTTCTCGTTTCGCTGAACGCGTTGCAAATTCTTTGCACTGATTTCTCGCGTGTATTAACTTTTGCGTGGCGAAATACTCTCTTGTCTCAATATTTCCCGCGAGTAAAAATCCAGCGACGTGAGGTGATCTTGAAGGCCAAGGAATTGGTTCTCTTCGACCTAACCATCCTCGTGAATTACGCTGATTAGCTACTGCCGCACTTGCGCTGCAGGGAGTGTGTGGGGACAACCATCTAACTGTGTCCGCAGATTTCGCCGAATGGATGGCCACGTCCCCTAAAATCTCTGGCTCCGATTCATTTTGTGGAAAATTCAACCACCAAGCTCACGGCTTGCGTAAACAAATTGGATAAAAGAATATTGCCGAGCCGTTCTCACGTTGCATCCAAGCGAAAACTCGCTACGTTGTTTCAAATTTTCGTTGTAGTTGCTTTTTCTGAACGAGGAATTTCTCTGAACGCACGTTCGTACGTTCGACATTTTTTTCTCACTTTCACTCGTAGAATCTATCGCGTTATGCCGGAAAAAGTAGAGACACCCTATATACGTGTAAGGCCGTATCGTCGCATCTGGCTGTTGAAAGTCATTCGCACGACTTGGTCTCCAGGAACTTGTTGGCCGCCGCGTCACGAAATCTCGTCAGCGGTGAAAAAGTGACGCCCTTTTAGAACGATATTTCTCAAACTGCGGGCTTCGCTGAACCGTGGAGAATCTCCCCGATATTTTGAGTGATCCAATTTGCCGCTTGCTGCCAGCTCGTAGGAGCAACCTTCGCGGCGCACGAACACGCGTGAAGTTGAAAGATACGTGAATGGAATTCGTTTCGAGACGTGTTTGGTTAGCAAACCAAATGACAATTTCACGTCCTGTTTGTTCCCTTGTTTATTTCAAATGTTGCGAAAAATTATCTAGCAAGTCAAGTTATTTCAGGTCATTTCGAACGCGACTAGCCAACACGAGGATCCGTGAGAAAACAAGCGACCAGTTTTCTTGTCAAACCGAAACGAAAACATCGTAACTGCACGTTATCTCGTTCATAAAATCTGTATAAACTTCCAGAACATGGCTTTTATCAAGTATTCGCTCAATTAACCCGCGACATTCCAGTTAATACCCTCGTAAACGGTCGACGTGAATGCAACGTTGTTGGAAATCTACGTTCATAGACCATAAAATACGGAAGAAAGCCGTAAAAAACGAAACTGAAAAGTTTCAATAAAAATGCTTGCTTATTTTTGAACCGAAGAACGATAACTTAGTTCCAAAGAACGATTTTGTCCTTTGCTAGAACTATCTCAGCACGGACAATTTTCTGCGGAGAGGAAGCAAATCGGATTTGGAATTCACGATCTCAACGAAGACGAGCGGCGCGGTTACGATTTGACAAAAACGGCCCGAAGAGCGAAATTCACGATCTCAATAAAGAAAGAAAGAAAGAAAGAAAGGACAGGGGTAATCCAACTGTATTATTCTCAAATTACAGGCTCGTTTGAGGATAATAACGCCAGCGACCGCACACTCTTATCGAGACGTTCGCGCCTCGTACGTTACGGAACTGTTCTGATTTCGATTGCCGAGTGATCTCCAAGCGATCGTTCTCCCCTTAAAGGAAAATCGTTTCTCGCCATTATATTTATATTTCTTATATATTACGCTCGTCCGTATCGCTCGAGAATTTTAATGGAATTCCGGTCTCTCCCGCCAGGTTATTACGTATCAAAGACTTATGCTAAGTAAAGTTTCACTTGTTCTCGGTCTCGAAATTTAAGTCCTGCGTCGAAAAACGAAACGAAACACGAGGCCTCGTGCGACTCCCGATGTCACACACACATACGCGCGCGCGCGCGCGTTCAAACCACCCTTACACAACCGCAGCTTGGGGTGAAGAATAATCGGAATAATCGAGAGAGAAGGGCGCGAGACGTAGTCCATTATATTCGAATTACAGACGTGTTTTCGGGGTTAACGTTGTACGGGAATCGCGGCGGCGTTTCCACGAGGGAGGGAGCGGCCCTTTAATGCCCAGAACAAATCGTAGCCGGCGAATCGGGCGGTTATATTTAAAATAAATTGCCCGTGGCTCGTTTTTCTTGCGAACCGCCGAGTTGGCGCTTTGTCGACGGGGCCAGACCCCGTGAATCACTCCCTGCACCGAGAAGGAAAACTCCGATCTTGTTGCCCCAACAACGAGGCAGAAGGACCACCGAACGTTCCCTGCCAGCTATTATACAGATAATCGCCGTGAATGCCATCCGAGACCGACGACGAGCGCCGCTACCGATTTCTCTCGATCGCTTTCACGGAAAACTTTTCGACTTCTCCCGTTCTTTTCTTTTTTCCCGTGATTCTAGCTCGAGTTGATTCAATATTTGGTGACGTTGTGCCATTTTTGCGACGAAATTGAGATTTTTTTCTGACGACTCAAAATTAAGCACATTTTTTTAATAACGTCTCAGCAATCGAGGAGAAGCATCGACAAGCAAATTTCTTCGCTGTTCGCAAGAATCTCCGTTAACCAAGTACAAACGTTATCTCCTTCGACAACTCATACTCGTTTCTTTCTCCGCGGTAATTGCATTTCTCGTCATTCTATTTATACAAGTTCCCATCCCAGGATACGATCATTTATCAATAATATTGATCCCCGCCGATGAAACTTTACTTCCTAGGGGCAGTGCTTTGACTTTCACTTAATAACGCGCCGTTTCACGTGAAAATACGACGCCGTGTAATTTTAATACGCGTCTATCCGACTGACTGCCACGTGCAACCCAACACCGGTGTATTAATTGCCGATCTGTCTATAAATCCGTAAATCTGTCCATAAATGTCTGCATCGCGATACAAGTTGTTAACGTTGGACGTTTTTCTTTTCTTTTTCTCGTGGTTTTATTGATTTCTCATCACCACTTGAATTTAATAATTTTACTTTAAGCATCGGGTTTGTCGCTAAAACAGACGAGTATCACGGTGTGTTCCGGTGTGTTCAATTCATCCATCCAACTAATTCTAGAAACTTAAATATCGAGTGCAGTGGGAGGTGAGAGTACACTGGGTGGAACAATGTGTCTCGAGGACTATGATGAATAGTTGCTCGACCAAGCGAAGCGACAACAGCCGAAGAAGAAGACAACAGAAGAAAGAATGTACGTAAGTACGTGAAGCAGTAACACGAGGAGGTGGAACGGTTCCCTGGCGAAAAGTGCACGCGCAACTGCATCAGAATGGCATATCGCGGCGCATTAATTTCCGTAATGCGCGGCTGAAACGACCTGGAACTCGCGAAATAAGCGGGGCCCCCTTAGCTTCCTACCTTTATTGGCATTAATTATTGGCATTTGATGGGCCGGGTCGGGGATCTGGCCTGAACCGTGGGTAAGAGGAGCCGACGTTTCTATGCCGGCTTCCTCTCTTTCTGAACGATTATACACTCTCGTATTGTAATAATAACGAGTCTCTTGCGTAGTCTTGTCTTTCTTCCATTCTTTCTCCATTTCTACGGCTATTTTCATTCTTTGTCGTTCTCTTTTCCCGCGTGCTCTCTTCCACGTGGGAGCAGAGCGTCTGTGTACATAGACAAAGTCCAATTTCATTGCAAAAGTATTCTCCAAATGTTTACAGTTAACATTCAAACAGTTCAAATATGCCGCCATATTTGAATAAATTGCAAGACTTCCGTGTGCGCAGACGCGGGAACGTGAAACACGTGGCTGATAAACACTGATTGCGAGGCTGGAATACTTTTACGAAGCATATACTATCTCTTACGTCGTCTCATCTTTCTGCCATTCTTTCTCCGTTTCTACAATTATTTTCATTCTTTGTCGTTCTTTCTTCCACGAGGGAGCAGAGCGTCGCGTAAACAAAGTCCAATTTCATCGCAAAAATATTCTCTGTTCTCCAAATACTTACGCGATAAATGTTGCAGATATTACGAGTTAAATATGCCGCTATATTTAAATAAATCGCAAAGCTCGCGTGTGCGCAGACGCGAGAGCGTGAAACGCGCGACTGACAAATACTGGCCGAGATACTTTTGCGAAGCAGCCCTGCTCATTGGTGGATATAAATACGCAATTTACAACGCGATAATTAAAGTCTAAAGCGATAAATCGAATCGATTCGAATTGCAAACGTAAATTACTGCAGATTGTACGGACCGGTTCTCGTACAGTGTCACGAGGCGACTGTTGTTTATGCTATTTATTGTCAAACAACCAGTCGATCTTGTTACACATTAACAAACTACTGATTTACAACACAGGAGGGGGGAGGGGGAGGGGGTTCATGTATTCCCTCGCATCTATAGACTATGCGCGCGCAACGTTTTTAAGGCAAGTAACCTTGATTTTTTGTAGGTACATACAGGTTATGTAGGTTAGTTTATAGATAAGTATTCCAATGTTTATCCATTACAGGAACATGACGCGAGAAAGAAGCTGCAGCCATAGTATTTGCTATTTGCATTACATACGGTTTATTCCATGCTGTTTCCGTCGTTTTTCAAGTTTTAAGTTTTACAAGTCGTTTTTAATTTTACTATTTTTGTATAGACTTTGTTGCAGTTTTCACTAAGATCTCGATATTTCTAGACAAGATTCGCAACTTGCATTGCGGTTTTGCACTTCAATTCAGTCAAGAAAAATATCAACAATCGACGACGATAATAAAATAGAGGAAGAGAGAGAGTAGAAAGAAGAAAAAAAAAAAAAAAGAAAAAAACGTAGGAACGAGAAAAATTCAAACGAACGCACAAAAGTTCGGGGTAATTAGATCAGGCCTGGCCGTAATTAATAACGCCGGGGCCCCGTTTTTTCTTTGTTCGCCGGGAGGAGGGCTGATTTATGATATCGGCCACGGCACTTATCGAAACTTTAAGGATAATAAAAGGCCGGAAGGAGCTGGAAAGGATTAAGGAAAGTGATGGACGATGACCGATCAGCGCCGTCACAATAATGATCCGCGTAAATAATAAGACTCGTTATGCTCCCCCCTCCAACTTCCTTTGACCCTTTTCACCCTCTCTGCTTTTATCTCTGTCTCTCTTTGTTTCTTCATCCTTAATAGCGGGCTGGCTGCTCTCCCCGCGTCGCGTCTCCGACGATCAAATTAAGGTTAGCAACGTGACGGACGACGGAGCGTCATTCTTTTTTTTCTTCTTTCCGAATCGCAGTTGCACGCTGCTCGGCTGTTTATCACTTTGAACGATTGTGTTTCGAATAATATGGTAATAGCCAGAACTACCGACGACGAAGGTAGGATGCTATAAAAACTTGCCTTTTGCAAACCAAAGAGGAAGAACGCAAGCAGGAGAGGCACTACTTAGTTCGACAAAACTAAGTAGACGGCTAAAGACTAGGAAGTAGTCACTAAGAAGACCAAGAAGAGCTAAGGTTAACAAATAATCAGTGCGATACAGATAGACTCGCACACAACCTCGTACACAGCGTGCAACGCTGGACAATTCCAGCCGGATCATAGGTCTGTAACATTTGACGTCGGTAGATTACTTCCTGCAACACACAATGAGGCAACCAAGTTGTGAACGAGCAACGACAGAAGCTAGTAGAATCCAAGAGTCGTTGAAACTTGTGCAACATTTGCGCAGTCGTGGAAACAATTGAATTTGCTTCGTTGAGCAATTAACAATACGGAAAGTACGATCTTGATTGCCTTTATTACCGTTATTTGTTTTTTTCAATTGTGTCGTTGCAGCAAAAGTTTCCTACGTTTCGCAAGTTACAATACAGAGCTGCAGAGATGAAACACCGGCGTGCTACGAGACCGAGTACTGTAGAATTTCCACGGTTTTGTTTGCCCAATCGATATCACCGCGAGAATTCTCATCTCTCTCTCTCTCTCTCTCTCGTCGGTGGATAATTTCAAATTCTGGCGAGCCTCGAGCCGATATTCAAAACGCGGCGCTGTTGTTCATCTTCACGTGACAACAACGTCCGTTCCCGTTCGACATCCCGTGACATCGGGTTCCCGTGGCATCGAGGAGGAACGTGTAATTCCCGCGGTTGTACAAGCCGATGAAAACCGACGTGCAACAGAAGGAAACAGGGCAGAACGTGGCCGAGCGCGTATCCTGAGGGGTTGAATGGTATTCCACGACCGTTGAAAGAAGCCGATGACATTCCTTGAGTAAATAAGGGGCTAATAACAACATTTAGAGCGTCGCGTGTTCGTGGCCCGGCCGGAAGTCGGCCATTATTCAGTCGCTCGGCAATCACGTAATACGCACCGTCGAAGAAGTTTCAATTCCAGAGAAAGAGAGAAAGAGAGAGAGAGAGAGAGAGAGAAAACTGCAAGACCGACAGACAATAATTTCTCCAGCTGCTCGATACGAGCGGCCGCCATTGCGGAAAATCTATCTGTCTCGACGATTTTCAACTCGGATCCAGTGTTATCTCGCTGGATTTGGGAGAATCCCAATCTATAATACTAGAACAAGTATTGGCATGTTCAATACGCGACTTTTAATTATTCTATTCACGCGAGAAAAATTGGACTAATTGAATAAGAATTTTATAACATAACTTGAATAATTTCAACCATGAATAATTGTGTCTTTTTTTTAAGTTTAGCGTTAGAGTGAGTAATTACGAGTAACTTCCAAGAGCCAAAGGGATACTTTTTTACTTTAGAAAAAGTAACGTTGGCACGTTGGCTACTCTATTTTCCAGTTGATGTAAAACATGTTGCCAGCGAACGTGTAAGTGGAACGTATCGAGTTACAATCAGATACATATGTATACAACTCGAGGAAAATTTTATTCGAGCGTCTTTATTAGACTTTTATAAACTACACCTGTTTAAAGAAAAATATCCAGCACGCGAGCATGCGCTGTTCGTGATGTCCCTTTTGAGTAGGGGAGTATCACAACTTACATTGGGGGTATCAATTTTTATTGATACAAAATTTTATTTTATTTATTACGATTTTATTAAATGCAGTTTTAATCTATAATATAATTTAATAACAAACGCATTAAATACTTAGCTAGAATATAGGTATACCTTAAATTATTGTCACTAAATCTATGACACTAGGCAATGTTTATTAAATTTGAAAAAAAAAACGAAATTTCCGAGCAGATTTTTCCCCCTACATGAAATATAAAAACACACAGAAAATAAAATAAGAACGAAAATTTTAAACGAGCATTTTGAATATATACTCTTCGTATTGCTACTACTGTATTAAATCAAATATCGATGAACTGGTCTATCTAGAGAAACGAGAGCATCAGTGTTTTTATTGAATTAATATAAATATATTTCTCTAATCGATGTATCGTAAAAGTTGTTTGTAATATCCTCACAAATATGCCTTAGACAAATTTTTGTTGGCCAATGAGACACAGAAGATCTAAAAGATTGTGTATCCATGTACTAACAGATGTACTAGATCTGAAGAGATGTACGATCGGTCACAGAGGTCTGTTGCTACCGACTTTCTATCGTCGGCGGCTACGATTGAGAGCAAATACAGCGATACCGCAGCGATAAACTATTATAAGCTCGACTCTAAAGTTCACTTATTGCTAGGCTAAATTCATCCTTCGAACTCGATTCGTTTTCAATGTAATTTGTCGCGCGTCCACTTGTATTAATGACACCAGATTTCATTGTCAGATGAATATTGTAAAATTTGAACTTTTTTTTTTTTCTTCTTTTTTAAGGGCTAACAAATCACTGTCAGAAGTTGAGCTATTACAATCTATATTAGTCAATTCAAATTCACTGTTGCTAGCTTGCATATTTTTGAAATTCATTTTGCGATGGAAAATTGTATATAGGGTGCGCCGAAAATCGCTTCCTACTAAAATAAAATTCATAATTAAAAACTTGATTAATTTTTGTTTTTTAATTTGATGTTGAAAAATAAATGGGTGGGAAGAAATTTCGGAGATGAATAGTTCAGTACTGAACAGATTAACAACAAAAGAAGAAAGAAACTGCACGTACATACATACATGATTGTTTGTTATCTGCGTTGGTAAATTTACAAAACTTAGCAAATGATTATCAGTTGAGTGAATATCTATAGTTTTACGGTAAATTTGTTTTATTGCTCATCTCCTGAGCATGAGCTTGAGATAACGAGTTTTATAACAAATTTGTCACACACAGTCAAACAAAGTTTAGACGTGTTTGTTCAATGTTGGGACAACGGAGTGACTGAAACATCCACGTCCTGAACATTTTCAATTTCGTCATTACGCTACGTCAAACGGTAGTTTAATATTTCAGAGACACCTTTAGAAAGAAGACTTCTATTTTAGAAAGAAGAAACAGCGTGGCACACGTTAGAACGAGGCATCGGGCAAAGTTAAATATTCCCTGCCGGGGAAGACAGGGAAGCGACAAAGCCGCAAAATTCAAATTACACAGTGGCATGGAATACATCAAAGTAAAGCGCTCGGAGCTTTTTCTTTTTTTTTTTTTTTTTTTTTAAATCGCGTGGTAAATCCTCCGACCTTTGTCAGAAGATTTCCACACGGGGGGCGAATAATTGATGAGCCTATAGGACACGTAACTTCTATAACCGGCAACAGAACGAGAGAAAGAAAAGTTCCTAATTCTCGTGCAATGACGTGTAAAGAGCACGGTGTCACGGGAACCATTAACTTTCAGGCAACTAGACAACCCTACGCTACAAGTGGCGGCGAGTAAGAAATAAAAGTCCAAACGAATATTACGCTATTTTGTTGGAGAAATTCGCCTTCAAACGGCAAACTTGTTAACTCGTTAACTCGAAAAATTCCACCATTCCATTTACTATCAACGATCTGATTATGCTCGATAGTGTGCATGTGTCGCTTATTACGAGCGTGTATCCCCGAGCGTGATATTTCACACGAGTATTTTATACTCGAGACTCGATCGTAAGGTTAAAGAAACCTTCGGGGTTCTTGTTCGAGACCGAAGAGACTTCTTCTCGTCTCCTCCAAGCTACCAGTTTCATGATTTATCAATTAGGAACGATCTGTCCGAAAGAAACGTACAGATGGAACAAACGGCTCGGTGCGTTGCATCGGCCACCCTGCTCGTCCAGATTGAAACACTGCGTTTACGCGCGTTTTTCTCGCGCGTCTCTGCCATTCGCGCAAACGCGGAAAAACAAATTGCGCTTCCCTTCTCGCGGGAAGCCGTGTTGCAAGAAAGTACAAGTTGCTCGTAACTCGGATTTTCCATTGGCGTTTTGCCCGCGTACTTTGGAAAATGAATCTCATTTCGTTTCCGCGGTGAAATTCAAGCGAAGTGCTTCTTTCCTTTTCTTTTTTCTTTTCTTTTAGTTTACCAGGAATGCAATCTCGAAGGACATTACGGAAGAAATCTGTATGTGAATTACGAGCACCGACGAATGTTGGTTTCAGAGTGAAAGCAGATTCAGAAATGTCAAATCTCAAAGTTGCATAGAGTGTGCTCGAAAATTATACAGCGTGAGCCAAAAGTTTCACCCTACCAATTTTTTTTTTTTTTTTTTAATAAGAAAATACTAATTTTATTAATTTTAAATTAAACTTGAGTTCAAACCAGTGATTTTTTCTCCATTGTGCTTCAAAAATTGTGATTTCTGGCCCATCTTATATATAAAAGAAAAGAAAGAACCTACGAAACTTGTTTCTACTAAACTGTACAACGTGTATTTCATTTTGAATATTGTCACTGAAAGTGATTTTAGCGGGGGTAAGCCAGAAAATCGGGCCTCTTCAGGTGCAACGCTAATGCAACGAAAATTAGCGATTGGTTGATTTGGGTCACGTGATTCGTGAGGAGGCGTGGGGTACACTTCGAGTAGAAGTGGCGTTGTCTAGTACTGAGCGATCGCGCCTGTAATTTGTTTTCTATCGATTCAAATGTTTCAAATCAACAAAATTTTATGGCAAAAAATTCGTCTTCATTTTCTAGTCAGAACAGTTGCTTCTGGCAGACGAAATCGTACTGGGATACAAGTCGTGCAGTTTTTTCGTAGACGTGTATATACCTATTCTTGTAGATCTTTGGTTATTTAGATTTTGTCTCTTAATTAATTAGTATTGTCAGACGCGTTTAGTATTACACAACATAAATTTGAATTACGTTATCAGAGTGTAGTCCGAAAGGGGAGAGACACCGTGTACATCGAGACTAAAATGCTAAAAATCACGGCTTGAAAACGGGAAGAAATCGCTCAAATCCTGGATAGATATAGTAATCGTAAGGAACATTTACTCTATGTACTCCGTTTTCTTTTTCTTTTTGCGGGTTCAGCGTATCAGCTGGCGTAATTAGCCCCGCTGTTAAAATGTTCCTGCGAGAAAAACTTGCTAATCAAGTAAGAAATTGCAATATTCCATACGAGTAGGCTCGTACACGAATAAAATAACCACGACGTTACGTGGTTTTTGTTTCGTTTATGATTTTATGCTTTCGGTATTAATATTCCAATGTATTATAATTTGCATGTATAATAACACGTTTACATTTTTGATTTTGTTTTGTACAGCGTGTGTGTATTATATTTAACGCTCTGTATAAAACGACTATTTCTCTCTATTTCTGTATTTTATTTTTTAACAATATCTAAAGTTCGACTGAAATTCTTCGTGTTTCTTTTTAGTTTCATTTACAGTTTTATCAATTTGATCAATTTTGCCCCAAAGTAAGTATTAAAAAAACAAATTGGAGGAATTATCGAATATGTATTTCCTTATTGCATCGCGGCTATTCTTTGAAAAGAAGTTCCTTTCGATCGCGCTTACGCAACGGTGAAAGCAGCCGTCGGACAAGAAAATTCCACAGGTTTCAAACCTGATTGTTTCTGTCTGAATTTACAATTATTTTACTCGACGACAGTCCGCGATATTTTCAGAAAAAGTTTCACACCGATTCTGCGATACAAATCCTTGCCAGGGATTGGCAAAGTAATTGCTAATTTTTTTCATGATACTTTGACGAAAAATTACGTCCGACGGACGAAAAGTCGGGCTGCCGAGATCGTGAAAATATCCGATAGGTATGATTCGCTCTGTGATTTCGTTGGAAAATGATCAAATAAAAATATAGAACATGTACATTCGAATTTTCTGAAACTTTGAAATTCCTGATTTCCAAAGTGTTTTACATTTTACTTCGTCTTCAAAATTCCCTAGACTTTGAAATTCCTAAATTTCTGATTCCCAAAATTCTTATAATACATTCCTTCATCTTCAAATTCGTAAATTTCTCTAGACTTTCAAAATTCCCTAGATTTCGAAATTACTGAATTCCTGATTCCCAAAGTTCTTATAATACATTCCTTCATTTTCAAATTTGTAAATTTCTCTAGACTTTAAAAATCCCCTAGACTTCGAAATTCCTAAATTTTTGATTCCCAAGATTCTTACATTCCTTCATCTTTAAATTCGTAAATTTCTCTAGACTTTCAAAATTCCCTAGACTTCGAAATTCCTAAATTTCTGATTCCCAAAGTTCTTATAATATATTCCTTCATCTTCAAATTCGTAAATTTCTCTAGACTTTCAAGATTCCCTAGACTTTGAAATTCCTCAATTTCTGATTCCCAAAGTTCTTATAATACATTCCTTAATTTTAAAATTCGTAAATTTCTCTAGACTTTTAAAATTCCCTAGACTTTGAAATTCCTAAATTCCTGATTTCCAAAGTTCTTATAATACATTCCTTCATCTTCAAATTCGTAAATTTCTCTAGACTTTGAAATTCCTAAATTTCTGATTCCCAAAGTTCTCACAATACATCCCTTCATCTTCAAATTCCATATGAATATTTACGAATGCTATACCTTCTATATTTTTACATTTCACTACAAAAATATTATACTTAAATACGATACTATACTTTAATAAGCATTTCAACAAGTAACGATAAATATTATACCATATTTTATATTACACTTAAAAAAAAAGCTTCTTTTTCTTCTTTCTTCTTTCGACCGATTAACGAATTAAAAATACCTTTTAAATACCAAAGACACATGTCCCGTTGAAATGAAAATACGCCCTGGCTACGAATCGGTCAAAGTGTTGGAACACGATTGCTCGTACGTAATCCAGTTTTCCAGGCGACGCGATAGAATCATTTTTCATAATTTTCTATGGCCATCGACGGTTAATGCGCTTCATGAATAACTGGAACTCGATGCACGCGATGCTACCAACGACGAATACTGCAAATTCATTGTTTCGTTTCTGCGCGTTTTGTCGATATTCGGCTCGTAACAACCATCGGCTCTCAAAGAGGAAAGAGAAACCCGACTTGCAAAAGAATTATGTCAATATTGTTGCGCGGATCGGACCGTGGATGTTTGTGCACGCGGTGCACAACGTCAAGAGCGTGCGATATTTTTTATTACATATTGACGCGAGGCATGAAACGATGGAAAATATGTAAAACCCGCGAACGATATGCACGAACGAAAATGTTATCAACAGCGTTATTGATTCTAACGTCTTGTCGCGAGAACGCGAGTAATGGTAATTAAGTGCTTGTTCATTTTGTCGCGAATCGCGTTCGAATTACTCGGTCAATATGAATGCAATGTCAATAACTCGGAATATCGGCGGGGACGGTACTTTTAAATCGAAATAAAATTTACATTTAAATTTTAAATTAAACTTTGGGTCGAGTTAAATTTTTTTTAATTAAATCTGAATTAAGTTGAATTTCGTTCAAATGTTTTATATCGTGTAAGTCGTGCATTGGGAATTACACGCTTAATGGAAAGAAAAATCGATAGAATGATAGAATGATACGTGGACGTTGCAAGTATAAAATGAAAAGAAATGATAGGGGTGTGAAACTTTATCAGCGACGCAATAATTTTCAGTCGATAGTCATTAATAAGTTTATTAATGTATCGCTCGTGAAGTTACGAGGTTGCCTTATTTTTATTACTGTCTCGACAAAATAGGAACGATATTCCTCACGACGAATAAATAGCATAACGTGAAAAGCAAATTTCTATAGCACGTACTATAACACTTAGGCTAATATTGCACGCTTGCATAAACATCGGCATAGGATAACGAGAAATTAATGATGCAAATCCGGCTGTAACAAATCAAACTATCGTTTCATTTCAATTATGTGTATCGCGTAAATGCGTCGTTCTCAGCAAAGAAATTCATTTTAGACGTGGACTCGCGGCGAGTCCATCGCAATATTCGTTCCAAATGTTCAACGAGCGTGGCGAAACTGATGTTAAATATAGCCAGTGAAAATTAGAAGGATCTTTGATGCAGAAAGGAAAACGAAAGAATTCCAGCCAGTTTGCGATCTCCTTCCAACAAGAAATCACGTGGATGATTGCTAATTAGGGAATAGGAAACTAAGCTAGAAATTGGATCGAAATTAAATTGTAACAAAAGCGGAGCGCTCTATTGTAGTACAGAATTATTTCTTCTTTTTTTCGGGGGGGGAGGGAAACTTGTTGAGATTTGTCGTTTCAGAACAGTGGAGGAGATCAACTATTAAATTGTACGGTTGAAATGTTACGGTTGAACATGGAAATCTGACAGTGTTGCGAAATTTGTCTATTCTCAAAGAGGCAAATTTAGATAGAAGAACACAAGAGAGGGAGAGGGACAAGGGCTTATTAATATTAATTAGACAAACAGGTACGCGGAACGAGCAAACAAACAAAGAGGAAGCCCGCGGAGCAACGAAACGCCGGCTGCTGATTATCTGATTCACAAAACAGAGATTGGTAGGTAAGTGTGTAACTTGGGCGAATGCTTTTTTCACTCGCTCGTTTGCCGCTAGATCTATCGGTTTTTCATCTGACAGGCACGAGTGAAGGCGAACAACAGCTGTAAACGTTCAAATAACTGAAAAGAGAGAGAGAGAGAGAGAGGGGCGGCAATTTAAATTCGCCGGCAGAATCTCGGACGGCTGTTACCGGACGCTGATAGCCAGATAACGAGAATTCGTTTAATTAACAAGGAAGTTTCCAGTCAAACAAGCGTTGAACACGGTCGTTGAGTTTGAGACAAAATACATATCGGGGATCGTCCGGGATCTGGCGAGGTTTTGAAACGGACGAAATAAATTTGCACGTTGAGGCACGTTGAAAAACAAATTACCATGCACCTACCGGGGTGAGTCACGCAATTAGAACACAAGCCACCAGTAGGAGGGATCTCTGTTCTCCTTCAAATTGAAAAGACAGCGAAGACACTGAAGTGCGTTCAAAGCTGCAGCGAGTTACGCTGTGACATAATTAATTCTCCCTTGGCAGAATTTATTTATTTATTAGAACACAAGCCACGAGCAGGGATGTCTGTTCTCCTCCAAACTGAAGAGACACTGAAGACACTGAAAAGTGAAAAGTGTGTTGAAGTTACGTTGGTTTTGCTGTGACAAATTGATCTTTGGAAATTTATTTGTTTATTAGAGCACACAAGCCAAGAGTAGCAGAGATCTCTCTGTTCTTCTCCAAATTGAAAAGACACTGAAGACAGTGGGAGCTGTAGCGAGTTGGTTTTGCTGTGACAAATTCATCTTTGGAAATTTATTTGTTTCTTAGAGCACACAAGCCAAGAGTAGGAGAGATCTTTCTGTTCTTCTCCAAACTGAAAAGACAGTGGGAGCTATAGCGAGTTGGTTTTGCTGTGACAAATTCATCTTTGGAAATTTATTTGTTTCTTAGAGCACACAAGCCAAGAGTAGCAGAGATCTCTCTGTTCTTCTCCAAATTGAAAAGACACTGAAGACAGTGGGAGCTGTAGCGAGTTGGTTTTGCTGTGACAAATTGATCTTTGGAAATTTATTTGTTTATTAGAACACACAAGCCCAGAGTAGGAGAGATCTTTGTTCTTCTCCAAATTGAAAAGACAGTGGAAGCTGTAGCGAGTTACGTTGCAGATTTCCTTTTTTCGGCTGACGACAAATTAACCCTTGGGATAATTGATTTATTCGTTTGTTTATTTATAGAGGCTGGTTCGTGCAGAGTTGCACGTGTTAATTTCGGAAACATCAGCGTGACGCTGACACGCTGTAAAAACACTTTGCAGTTCAGGAAGCTCGAAAGTCGTGAGTAACGGTGAATTGCAAGAGTCAGAGGCTGGCTTTAATTCACGTCACACTTTTGACGACTTTGAATAACCCACACGTTCGCTGAGACTGAAAGCCCTGAACCTACTGTCTTGTCTGACGTCGTGTAAGTTGGTGCCCTGGGGGGAAACGAGAAAATCAAACAAATCGATCCTCTACTCTAAAATACTCTACCGCCGATTCTACGATAATTTTCGTTTTTTATCCTTCTTTATTTGGAAAAAGACGAAAGTAGATTCCGCGCGACATACTAGGACAAGTCCTGCACCGAATTCTATTTAAAGAAACTTAATATACGTTAAAAAAAACTAGAATAATAAATAGACAAATAGATAAAGAAAATAAAATAATAAATTTCACAGAAAAAAAATAAATGAGGAGAATTTATAAGAGAGAAACAAAAATATTTAATATCGTCGTCGTACGGCACCGTGTAATTAAGAAAACGTTCATCCTGATATTTAATTAATCGTATTAATTACGCAACTGTCACACCGTTAAAAAGTCCTTGGCGCGGGGCACAAAGTGGGACGATAATTAACAAATGATTTTTTACATTTTATTCTCAGTACGTAATTACAAGGTATTTGAAGAACGGTCAGCTCCTGCGCGTGCAATTAAAATCGGGAAAAGTTCTCGCAGTAATTAGAATCTGTCGTGTGTACGAATACAACAAAGTAATGAATCTTCGGGCTTAATTGACCGTAATTAATACCCTCGCGAGTCTCACCCCTGTTTCATATATCGTTTCAACGCGTTTGAGAAATATGAAATCAATAAAATTTCTCCGGTTATACGGTGCTTAATTGTTGGTTATTCTCTTCGAACGTGCATCTCGTAGCAAAGCGACAAAGGCGGCGAGTTTAATTTCTTGCAACAAATTGCAACGAGTGATAAAGTATTGACACTGAAGGCTCAATTTTCTGATATGAATAAATTTGTGTTAAAAACTATATTATTTTTTCGAAACAAATTATCAAGATATTTCAGCTATATCCAGATATATTTAACTTGATAATCAGCCTTCCAATTGTTGTCGCCGTAAAATTTAATTCGGATTCGCGGAAGATTTAATTCCTCCCTTCGTTGCTTCAAAGTCGATAAAAGGATTCTAATTTTCAATTACGATCCATCGGTTTCCATAAGACGTTCGCTTCTACAAACATTTCTGCGAACAGTAAGATAAATCAGAGATCTTCCAGAGGGAAGATTCCGTTCGGCAGAGCCAGAGTCCTATTATTGCCACTTTGGACGCAGCCCGAAAAGCAGCCCCCGCCGAAAATAAAATACAGGCAACACAGGTAAAGAAGCCAATAATGAAATTTGATTACCGTTTTAAAGCGCGCCGGCAAATCCTCGCGAGAATACAAAGCACCTAATAACGCGCATGTGAGCATCCTGGCCTGGGATATACACCAGCTTTCGACCAAAACGCTACTAATTCACGGGCAAACACAGCAGCCGGCTGTTTTTTTTGTTACGTAGGTATATGTAGTCTGAACGAATTGCGAAAAAGCTAATAAAAGCAGTATTTTTGTGGAAATTGACATGCTTTTGAGAAAAATTTCTTTTAACGTCAAAACCACCAGAGCAATCAAAGTGACAAATTTGTAATTATTTTGGTACGAACCAATGCCTTTTTAAAAATCTGAGTCATTTCTCCTAAAGATTCAGTTAAATATACATCATTGTCTTTGCCTCGTTGTTTCAAAGTTCGTGTTTTATTTATTTAAAAATTTTTGGTTCACACGAACTAATTGTCTTTTGGCCAGTTTATATAAATGGAGTTTTACTGCAACAACGAATTTATTAAACAACCTAATATACTGTGTTCTTTGTAGGCACTTTCATTTCTCTGTTGGTAGTTTTACTATTAATAAAAAGACATCCCAAGTATTTTCTAGATGACAGTGCGTTCTCAAGTGAGAGTTCTTGTTTTTTCTCAAGAATCTGTCAATTGCCTGCAAACTACGTCGAAGCAAACTACTCTAGCATGCCAGAATACATATCTGTTCACATCTCACCCAACGATGCACGGGTCCAAGCGCTCCAAGTAGCAACACCAACGATCAAACAATCCTCCGCCAATCTCCAAAAATATTCCCGCCGCAAGTGCACCTCGAAATCAATCCTGGAGCAGTCGTGCTCTCGAACAGAGTCGGATCGCGGTCCTTGATGCTAGGCGTATTCCTGCAAAGGCATTCGATCGTTAGTTAAAGGGCAATCCGTTAAAGGTGCAGAGAGGCATCGGTGGAAACGTTGCCTGGTACACACAGAGTACCCTAGCCAAAGAACAGACAGAGAACGAAACGAGAACTCGAGAAGAGAAGAGAAGAGAAGAGAAGAGAAGAGAAGAGAAGAGGAGAGAAGAGAAAAGAAAAGAGCAGAAGAGAAGAGAAGAGAAAGAGAAGAGAACGAAACGCGTCCGGAGGGTCCCGTGCCGGCAGATGAATCCTAAGCAATTTCTCGCTGGTCGGGCCTCTTTGATGCTTTGAACTCTCACCGCGCTAACCGATCCTCCTGGTAATCACGCGGCCCTCGCCACGCCCCGAAAAACACCTTCGATCCTCGAGTCTCTCGCCTCTCTGCTCTCTTCTCAGCCTCCGCTCCTCACTTTGATCCTTTTCTCCGCTCGAAAACACGCTCTTTTCCTTTCCTTTCTTTTCTTTTCTTTTCTTTCCTCTTTTTTTTTTATCCCTTCTCGTCTCGTCCTGTCCTTCTTCATCCTAACCTCCTAGCATCCACTCTGTTTCTATCTCTTCGGTCTATGCTCTTCACAGTCTCTTCGAAGGTTCTCTGTGTATTTCTTTCTTTCTTTTCTTTTTTTCTTCTCCTTTTTATCGTTCTCGTTTTTTTTTTCTTCTTTTTTTCATTCGGCTCGGTTTGTCGGAGCTTCGATCACATAAGAGACGAAGACTCTTTTCAATGGCTCGACGATGCGTTGTTCCCGTGATCGGTGCAAGAGTTCGGACTTTTTCGGAGATTCGCAGGTTTCTCATGGGGGGGCGCGCGAGATCCCAACGTGCACGCGCGAGCGCACGAGCGAGCGTCTTTTCTCCACACCTGTTTCACTCCTCGTTTCGGTTTTTCTGCCTGCCGGCCGCCACGCTCTGCGTTTCCTCCTTCGCCTGTTTCTTTGGCAGAGGGTTTTAGGAAGTCAATGGTAACGTGCTTCCAGAGCTTCCGCTTCTTTTTGCCTCGTACCTAGAGATTATTAATCGTTTAACTTTTCCAATACGATTTTTGGTCAATATACATGTACAATTGTAAACTTTTAGACCAATCCATCTAAAAAGCACATCTATATTTCAATCTGTAATTTTAACCTGAAGTAGAGTAAAATTTTACCTTTATAAATATTTTTTTCAGAAGGCTGTAGAATTCCAGACGGGGAGAATGCATTTCGAAAAATACGCAGAAGAGATGGGAATAAATGGCAAATTCGGATACGTGGGACTGCAGACGCGGCAAATATTGAAAGTAATAAAATTTCAGGTTGATACGATCCCATTACCGCTCATGATGCCATAATCACAACCGTGGGATCTGATTTCAAGCTTTTGATCGGCAATTCCGGAGATTGTATCTCTAACGACCTCGTATCGGCTCTTTAATTTTTCCTTCTTCCTCTTCCTTATCCTTCTGTGTGCAGGATCAAACTAGGTACCTACGCATAATCAATATAAATTATGCATCTCCCTGTTAAAAAGACGACGATAAATTTTCGTTTTTATTATTCGTTATAATTTGCCAATTCGCGGTGTCCTGCAGTTACTTTCACAATTGAACAGCTTATTCTTATTAATTTTTTTTCTTAAATAATCAAGGCTTTAATTGAAAATTTAGTAAATCTCCACATTTTAATCAAAATCCAAAAATTTGAAATTAAAAATTAAAAATTGTTGAAATATTTTAAAAAATTACCAATTTAATATATTTCTATACACTTGTCTAAGCAAACGTGCGCGTTCTCTACGTGATATTATAATAATTCACAAAGAAAACATACAAAAGGAAGGATAAATGAAAGCGTGAGGTTAATAAGTTTACAGTGGATCCCAATAATAGAGAGCGGGATCGGGAAGGGAGCAGAAGAAAGCGAAATCTCAGATGTTAACCGAAGAACTATAATCATTAATCAAACTCCCTCGCCCTTTTCTCGTTTCGCCGATCCTCCCTGAGCGATAAGTAATTCATTAGGCATTGACTAACTCCATCCGGCCGGTCTATTAAGAAGGCCAGCAAGAGGGAAGAACCGTGACGAATTGAGTAAATAATACCACGTGAAATTAGAGAAACTTCGCTGTCTTCAGCTGTGAAACTTGCTGGCATCGAAACGTGGGGATGGGGGAAAGAGAGGGCAATAGAAATAGCGATCCAACCGAGAGCTGATTAATTTCAATCTTTCTAATAGAATATTATTAATTTTTTAATAATGTTAATTATTAATCTGTTTTAATTTTTTACTCGTTTTTCTGGTACAAGTGCTACTAAGAAGATGAGCAAATTAATGGCCGATTTATTTCTGAATTTTAATTGGGACAATTTAATTGTGCAGAATGATTTTTAGACATTTGTTGGAAATTTGGAAATTCCTTTTCTTTGGAAAGTCAGAGCGTCGCTTACATTATATCTCCAGAGTAACCGGCCGTTTATTCATCCAGTTAAGGCTGTGGTGCCGCAAAGACCACGTAATTATTGCCAAAATTGAAATTCCTTCGCGAGATGCGAACGTTTAATAATTACGGCGAAATCAGCACACCAATTGCAACACCATCAGCAACAAACCAGAACGAACAATCTATTATTGTATTATCAAAGCTATCCGGCAAGAACGTGAAGAAGATCTGAGAACAGGATCAAGGACACGAGAGCAAAATAGCCGGGGAAGAACAAGACGAAAATCACCAAAGAACAAGAAGAAAGGCGAAATAGCCGAAGAAGAAACAAGTAGAGACAAGAAGAGAAGAAGAAGAAGGAGGAGGAGGAGGAAGAAGAAGAGGTAACCAAAGGAAACGGCAGAAAGGGAAGGAAAAGAGAGACAGGCTGCGAGAGGAAGGTGGTAAAAGGAGGAGAAGGATGGTCCTAATTCGTAGTTCTGGGCGGGGTTTTTTCGGGGATAGAGAGGGAAGAAGAAAGCCCGAAGGTTGGCGAGAGGGAGACAGAGTTAGGCACAAAGCGAGCTGAGGTATAAATTGGTTTGTTTGCCGCGGAGATAAAAGGGGCCGCTAAATGTTATCTTTAAGGTGTCGGATCAACGCAAATGTGGCTGAGTTACTCGTAATTATAGTATACACGGGCCGAGACCCTCGCCTCTACCTGCCGCGCCATCGGCCGCCGCTCTCCTCTCTTTCTCGCTCTTTCTCCTCGCTGCCTCGTTTCACCCCATTGGCGTAACTATCGATCGCGATCTGATCTACGGCCCAAGATACCGACCGACAGAGGCGATACTTGTTTGGTTAGACTGGAATATCCACAGGCGGGGTTCCTCGCGCCGATCCTTTCCTCTTCATCCTTCGGTCCCTTATCACGCGCTTTCTTTTTCTCTTTTCCTGAAAAAAAAAACCATCAGTAAGAATCTATAATGACAGCAATATGATGTATATTGTCTACAATTTAATGACAAATTACCAAGTAATAATCGATACACTGTCTTTAAATATAAGTAAGTGATTTGCTTTGAATTTTACAGGCACGTTTTTGCGTATTCTATGCAAACTTTCAAATTTTAGATAAATGCACAAAGATCTACAATTTATATTTCAATATCGGCAATAGTTTAGCGCTAATTTAAATAATGAAATAGTTTGTAATAAATAAATATATACAGAGATATATCTATATATAATAATTACAAAGCGGGAAAACTTTTAATTAATTCAAATTTCTTAATTGTTAAATATTTTATGTCTATTACTATGAATAAGGTTAATTAGATACTAAAAATTTTAATTAGATTCTTTTCAACTATGTTTAAGACAATTTAACATGTGTTGCAAGTGTATTCTCTCTTCACGCCTTGAAAGAAATGAGATAAACAACAGCAAAGAAAAATTAAAATTTACATTGAGAGCTCTGAATAATCAGTTGATCTTGGATAAATAACGAGGGCGCTCTTAACACACTTATCAGGAATATCTGCAACATATTTCTTAAAATATGGGTAGAAAATAATTAATAATAATAAGATATGGCATTTGCTAACAATTTGCCAGAGAATGATTTTTTAACTCTCAGTTACGATAAAAGAATTAATAAATAGAAAGGGGAAAATATATGAAAATATATTGCTTGTATAAATCTGATACATAGGTTTCATAAATGTAATTTAAAAAGTACTTAAACTACCTATCATCAACAGAAAAAAATTAGTGCATAGAAAACATTGTGAGAAAGTACAGGTCCGTAAAAAAGAAAGTAAAGTATATATATGTATATGTATTGCATGTAGATAATATTTGCTTTGAGCTTCTATTTAAGCTAACATTTTATGTCTACTAATAATAAAGGAAGATTGAAGATTACAAGTTACACAAAAGCAATAAGGAAATTCATTGGGGAGCATAACAAGAATTGGTATCTTCTTTGTTTTTAATTCTCTCATAAGAGATAAAAGAAAAGATAATAATTAAATTATCACTACATCAGCAAACGCAAAAAAATACCGAGTTATTAAAAGAATAATACTATGAAATAAAAGTAGACATTAATAATCACTGATTTCTCATTTAGAAATTTTCTGTGAAATTCATGATTAATGTAAAATTTGGTATTAACAATTCAAGAGTTTTTTGTTATCTAGAAATATTTTTTATTAATTTCTATAAATGGAAATTTGCAATTTTGCGTAAGTTTTATATTTGAAATTAGTTTGTAGGAATTAAAAAAAAAAAAAATTCAATGCCTTCTCTTCCTTTCTATAATACTGCTGTGTTTTACAACTTCCTTCTCTCTATTTCCTTCGTCATAATATTAAATAAACAACATTATAGATCGCGGATAATTCGTTAGATAAGTCTGCCATAATTACATGCAATTTATGTAACACACAGTAGCGTCTGTTTTAAATAAAACACGTTTTAAATTAAACGCTCTGTTGTATCTAACAATATATGCATACGTAACACAATGCTAATTATAAGGAATTCTCAAGGCCAGTAATTAATTTGAAATCAATTCAAAAATTTGATTCCAACTAAAAGTACTTTAACTAAGACGTGTAACTGTTTAATTAATTTGAAATTAATTAGACATCGCAAAGATCCACAACCCTTCCACTGTTGGATGACTTTACATTTAGTAGAGAAGTTAAAGAAAACTTTGTTTAAGAAATATGAAATTATTTCAAAGGTGTAAATTGCCTTTTTACTGAGGCAAATGTACGAAATGTTTGCAAATAAATATGTACATTATGGAAAAGCAATAATTTTGAAAATTGAAAAAAAAAATTGTGAAAAAATGAAAAATGTTTTCCGTTTTCATCCAGATTACTAAATAGCAAATTAAAAGTTAGACATCTACAACCAGATATTGGGTGATATTCCAAATAATTTCTAGAACAAACTATCTGAAAAAGAAATTCAATTTTAAAGTGAAGTAAAGTGGATTTGTCCCAAGTTTGTTGTTTTTCGAAGGGATTACGCCTATGGGAATGCTTTTTATCTCAGTTTCCAACAAGATGGGACACCCCATTGGTGCGGCTTGAAACAGCCGCGCGTACAGTGGGGCCAACATTATAGTACAAAATAATAATTCATAAATTATACGCGCCGCGACCGTTTAGAGGCTTAGGTATACAGCTCACTGCACATGCAGGTGATTCTGCTGCAGGTATATCAATAAGCTTCGCCAGCTATAGCGGGTGACTTAAAAATAGCTATTTTTTATGATATGAACATATCTGATGGTTTTGGAATTTTAGTATCAGAAAATTATTGTATATTAATCACAACTACCATAGCCATGAACTTTCTCTTATACTATGAATGACTTTTTCTTGGTGTGTACAAGGAAAATATTATTTTTATTCTTTTCAATTTTGTGATACTGTCACTCAGCTTCTTAATTTTGCATGCAGTAAAAAAGCATATATTTCTTTAGATTTAGAAGGAAAACTGTATTTTGAAAAAATATTTTACTAAAATCTAAAATATTCAATTTTTCGAGTGTTTAAAAGACCAAAATGTATGTATATACATTATGAATAAATAAAAGCATCTACATTCTAAATAAAATAATCTTCTGATAAGATAATTTTGGACACCTAGTAACTAAAGGCATCAAGAAGCATAGTATTGCCATCTATCGTCAGAAATTTGTTTTATATTCAACATGAAATATGATGTTAAGAATGTTTTTAATTAACATGTTATATTTGGAATAATAAATAAAGAGTTTTCAATCTCTTGATTATACTAATTTTTTCAAATTCTATTTTCTATAGCGTATCCTCCTAGTATATATTAAATTTAGTATATAATATTTTGTAAATAATTATGAATAATCAATAATAAAATTTAAACACTCGTTTAAGAAAATATTGAATTATCAATATACAAATATTGTCATGTTAAATATGTTATTCAGTTAAAATCAATTATTTACAATTATTCATAATTCTCTTTTAAAATATGTAGGCAAAACTTGTATTTTATACCTTATGGGCGTTGCTTGGAAAACTATTCATTGTCGGTAAATACAATTTTGGACTTTGCGAAATGCTTTGAGGTTATGTTCTTCTAAGTTGTCTATCATCTGATTCAGCACATCTTGAAATAACAATAAAAGTACTGAATAACAGTTAAATCGGATCTCAAAGTTTGAAGAAACATGGAAAATAAATCAGAAGAAATAGCAAGAAGCGAGTGTGATGTTAAATTTCATGATTTTGTGGCAAAAGTGGGCGACTTGTCAATCGCTTGTCACACAATTAAAATGGAAAATTGCCTTTATGTGTGGATAGGTGATCATAGTGAAAATGCCATGAATGATCTATCATTTGCAATTAGAGCACCATACGATAAGGAACCGCTTACGACAAAGATTATCGGACCAATTGCCAATGATTTTTCAAGTAATTTGGCCAAAAGACTCTCGAAGAAACTTTCAATAGCTGTTTATGTTAGTTTTAATGTTCAGGTTGATAATCTTTCTCTACCTGGCATTGAGAGAAGGTTGCAAGATGAATTTAACTCGCATCCTGAGATATTCTGATTTTATATTCACAAGTATGTTGAGAATATTACAGTCTAAATACTTTTATTATGTGCCTATGACATTTACTACAATTGTACATATATTTGATATTAAACTTAACTGAAACAAAATATGTATTTCTATTTCTTTCAAATAAGTTCAAATTCAAGTCTAAAGCTGTGTAACGGGAGTTTTCAAAAATTTATAAATATCATGATTGTTCAAAATTTACATGTTTGTACATATACAGGAAATCAATTTCATTGCGAGTAATTACAAAAATTACCTTATCAAAAGACGTGTCAAAGACGATTCTCGTGATTTAGATGTGCGACGAAGATGATCTGAAAGCTAAAAATATTAATTTCATTACAGCAACGTGTGACGGTGATATTGTTTAAATTTTAATTCTTTGACAAAACTAAATTACTGAAAATCATCGTTTCTCATATTCGAAATTACTTTAATTCTTACCTAATATCTGCCTCGAAGACGGAGAGAATAATTTTCGCTGATAAACTTTATGAAATACTTCATACTTTCGTGTAGAAAATACGCGCGAAACGGTTTTAGCTTGAATAACGATTCCAGCGCCAGCGGAAAAGCCAAGAATACACCTCCTGCGATTCTCGAATCAATATAATTCGTAGCAATCGATTTGTGGTATTGAGATGATGTGTGGAATCGTACAGAAACGTTCTGAGTCTAATGTTTTTATAATGTATATATGTTTTTATATGTACCTATAACATACTACACCATCGTACGTATATTTGATATTAAATTTAATTGAAACGAAATAAAAGTTCAAGTTTGAAGCTGCGCAACGAGAATTTACAAAATTTACATGGTTTTATGTATGCAGAAAATTGATTTTATTGCGAGTAATTAAAAAATTACCTTATGAAGTCGTATCAAAGACAATTCTTGTGATTTTGATCGATTTGGACGAAGATGATCTGAAAGTTAAAAATATTAATTTCATTCAAGTTTCAATACTTTGGCAAAACTAAATTACTGAAAATCACTATTTTTCATATTCGAAATTATCATAATTCTTACTTAATATCTATCTTGAACACGGAAAGAATAATTTTCACTGACAAACTAGAAGAAATATCTATATTTGTGTGCACGAGATACGCGCAAAACGGTTTCAGCTTGAATAACGATCGCAGCGCTAATGGAGAAACGAGAAATACACTTCCTGCGATTTTCGAATCGATATAATTCTTAGCAATTGATTTACAGTATTGAGATGTACGTATGTGTGGAAGTGCTTTTGGCGGCAAACATGGCGGAAAATATCTCAGGTAAATTGTCAATAAATTTTCATTTTTATGAAAACAAAAATACAAGAGAAACGTAAAATCTGCTCTAAAAATTTAACTCTGCAACATATTATACTATTTTCTTTGTGAATTTAATTGATTATGTGTATTTAGTGCGAATTGTTTGATTTTGAACATTTTTGGCTCCGATGGCGCCATTTATCGTTAAGCTACTGGTACCAGTAAATTAAAAAGATACTTATTAGGACATTTTATGGATCAAATGCGGCACAGGAAAAAAAACTGAGGCTCTAATTTAGATGCAATTGCAAAAGTTTATAAATCAATCTCTTAAATTGATTTATTTGGTAACGGTGGAACTGTTTGCTATCTCTGTTCTTGTCGCAGAAGGACAGATATATCATATGCGCCTGATAGACAAGGAGAGAGATGTTGTGCGACAAGAAAAGCAACTATTTTAGTTCCACCGTTTCACCGCTACGTGACGCTTGTATTTCTTTAACGTCCGTTAATTCATTAAATTTTCATTAGCAAAAGAAATTAACTAAAGGGGATTAAGTTTGTCAGTTTTCGTGGTTGTATTGTCAGAATTAAACGGTGAATGTTGCATTTAATCTATAAATTGCATATAATTCGCAAATTCTCTTCAGTGAATCAAGGTAATTTGTTATTTAATTTCTCAGAAAATGTATTTTTTGATTGCAGTCTGTGAAATATAAGTCTCTTTCATATTATATAATTTAGTCAATATTTAATGCTTTTCTTTACTATTGACTATATAATTCATTGTTTTATTTTTATGTAATTATTTCATTTGTATATTTGTATATTTATACAGATTGTTGCTTCGTTCTGAGGGGAACTTTGAAAAATCAGAATGCAGTGATGATCAACTCAATGGCTTTTCTCGAAGGTACTATTTATTAATTTAGTTCAATAAAAGATATAATTATTTGCTTGTTTTCTCTTCTTCGGGGATAATTGATCATTTTTCCCAGTAATTTGTATTCTTTCAATATCTTCTGCGCAGGCGCGTCTTTTGAATATTGCGCATTTAATGAACAAAACGGCCATATTTGATCAGCGCGAAGTACTTACGTACGTTTGAAACTCGAGTAACAGAAATTCTGCGTTATAATTTTTGCAAAGTGGTTGTATTACCGCGGAATACATCAGAATAGTGAGAACGAGAATTTGTTAACAGAAAAAATTACAATAAGTGTCTAAAAATTATGAACTACAATTGTTTAATTGTAATTACAATCACAAATTCTTTTTGAGGGAAAATTTAACGGAAATTTTAACGGAAGTATGTATATATATATATATATGTATATTTATGAGTCAAGTTGTGTCAAAATACGAGGACTGAATAAATTGAATAGACGTTGAAAGAAAATAAACATATAGGAATAGTATAGGGAAATTTTTGGTTAGGAGTCGGAGAATGATACGCTTTGAGAGGCAACTTCAGCCAGTGCCATCAAAAGCACGTGGGCAGTCAAGCCGATTGATTTCAATATTTATCCGGGTTCGCACGTGTGATTAAGACTTAATTTTTCAAATATGCTTCTCCAAGGTTTGGCAACTCTTGTCAAACGAAATGGGAGTTATGCTGAGAAACTCTCATCCTTCAAAATTGACAAAGTAAGTATGAAATCTATTTCTAAAGTATTTTTATCGTAGATATTTTCTCTCAGTTTGTAAACAATTGTTGATCTCTACATTTCTATGTTTCTGGTGTTGTTACTTTCCATTGTATAAAATCCAGTCATATTCTCATATGCAACGTCTATTTTGAGCAATATTATTTTTATTATCCTTTAACATACCTTATATTTTGATTGCTGTTTACTTTTGATTCACTTTACTGATTACTTCTTCACTAAAATTAACTATTAAACACGTGTTTTAGTTTCTCATTATTGAAGAGTGTTATATTTTTCAAAATATATCGTATTGATCTTATTCTGTAATGTTGTGTAATTTTGTTATAGGAACCAGACAAGAATGACTATAAAAGAATTCTAGATGTACTGTGCGAATTCTTGATGAACCCGGAGTCCACAGAGGATATTGCCGAATGTTTTCCACAGTTACTGCCAGCATTAATTTCTATGGGCATTTCTATGGATAAAATTTCTTTTAATGATGGGGATTTGCTTCATAAATTGAATTGTGTTATCTTGGGAAAACTGCTTCGCAAGAATTCGGATATATTAGTGTATGTATTTTTATTATCATGTAGAATATTTTACATTTTGTGTTATTTCTTGTTTTTAATATATGAAATTATTAATAATATTGACGGTATTATCATAGAATAGATATTTTTATTTATAAACAAACATATTTCAGATTAAGCACTTTATTCAACAATGTAATTTTTTGTATTCTACAATATTTTAGATTGAATGTTTCAGATTGGACGATTTTATCTAAGGATATACAAACAATATATTTTTGACACTCTGTATTATACTTTTTCTATTACTTAAATTTAGATTTATCCATCAATAAGATGTGTAATGAATGTAAAATGTTTTAAAAAAATTAAAGTTCTTTGTAATACAGTATTCTGCGTTATTTCCTTAACTGTATTATTAATTTATTGCAGACAAATGATATTTTCTTATTTGATAATCAGTATAATTATAAAAATAGTAAAAATTAGATATAGGAAAGAATAATATTAAATAATAGAGAACAAACATACAAAATAATTATAGAATTAGATGTAGAAATTTAAATGGTACAAAAGTTATAAATTGATATTATTTTATTACAGATTTGTCCTACATTATTTTGATGCAAATCCAGCACCATTTGAATCTATAGAAGTTGATCGTAGTGATCTTTCAAAGAGATGCACCAAGAGAAAAGTAGTATCTATCACAGAAATATCTGATTATGATTTAGTAAATGCTTGTTACGATATTCTATGTAGTTCGTCTATGCATTTTAAGTATACTTGGAATTGGTCTAAATTTTATAACTATCTGTCTCACGAAGATGCAGCTGTTAGATGGTAAGACAATGTGACAAGCAATGTTGCTTTTCAATATCATGATCAAAATTATTAATAAAAAAAAATTTTGATAATCTTAATTTTAATTCAATGATTTCTATTGAAAAGAATCTTTTTTTTTTTGTTTTTTTTTTTTTACATAAAGTGAGAAAGTATCTTGAGTCAAAACAAAAAACTATAATTATTTTAATTATTTTTCAGGGTAGCGATGAATTGTCTCGCTATTGTATTAGGAATGTCAGAATCCTGCTATCTATATCATACAAGTAATTTTATTCCTAATATCGAAGAGTTTCAATTTTCAATTGAAAATGAAAAAGTTAAACAAAGTAATGTAACGTTTGAAGATACCGAAGAAATGGATCAAATTCTCGATGTACCCTCGGTAGTATCAATTGGAGGAGTTTTGCTTCCAATATTTAAAAAGACTAGAAGTAGAAATGAATTGAATTTAGTTCCTGTACCATCTACCCGACAAAATCTGCGGAACTTGGCTTTTGCTGTGTCTTCCAATAAATGCGTATGTTTGCAAGGTGCGGTTGGATCAGGAAAGACTGCGTTAATAGAATTCTTGGCACAAGCTACTGGTCATGACGCAGAGAATTTTGCGAAAGTACAATTAGGTGATCAGACGGATTCCAAGATGTTATTAGGAATGTACAGATGTACTGACATTCCCGGAGAATTTTTATGGCAGCCAGGAATACTGACTGAAGCTGTATTATCTGGCAAGTGGTTGCTCTTGGAAGACATCGATTGTGCTGCGACAGATGTTATCAGCGTTATTGGACAACTTGTAGAAACTAAAACATTATCTGTCCCTGGATACAGAGACTTGATACACGTAAAAAGTGGATTTCAATTATTTGTTACTAGAAGATTGACTTCTGCGGGAACACAAAAGTCGTTTCAAATTCCAGTACAAAAACAATGGTTTTGTGTTAACGTAGAATCTTTATCAAAGAAAGAACTTGTGACAATAGTCCAAGTTTTGTTTCCAACATTACATACTGTAGCTACAAGAATCGTTGACGTATATTTATTATTTTCTGCTGGCGACCATGAGGATGACGCTGTGAATAATGTAAGGAACAGTAGACAGATTTCTACTAGGGATTTGATCAAGTGGTGTTCTAGAGCTATTGTTGATTTTGATGTATCTTCGCCTGCTTCGGCATTAAAAATCTTCCAAGATGCCTTGGATGTTTTTTGCTGTTCAGTGCCCAATTCTGGTATGTAAAATATACTTTAATAGAAATATTTATTTCAATTGAACAATAGTCGATGAATTATATTGCTTATTTCAGTGCAACGTTTGAATTTGGCAATATCAGTAGCGCACAAACTAGGTATTGTAAAAACAAAAGCTGAATTTTTTTCTGAAGTACATAAACCATCTGTAAATCTCCACAAAGAACGTCTCGTAGTTGGAAGAGCAAAGTTAGAAATAAAAAATACTGATAGAGTTAAATTGACACCAAGAAATTCAAATTTTTCATACACAAGACCATCCGTCTGTCTTTTAGAACGGATAGCTAGTTGCATTGTTCAGAAAGAGCCAGTTCTTTTAGTTGGAGAGACTGGAACAGGGAAGACAAGTTGTGTACAATATCTTGCCCAAGTAACGTGTCACAAATTAATAGTAATAAATATGAATCAACAGAGTGAAAGTACAGATTTACTCGGTGGCTATAAACCGGTAGATCTGAAGCTTCTTATCCTTCCAATTCGCGAGGAATTCGAAATTTTGTTTCGATCTTATTTCGCAATTGAGCCGAATAAAAAGTTTTTGAATCACATCGGACGATGCTTTGAAGAAAGAAAATGGAAGACGTTGACTACTTTAATGATTCATAGCACTAGCGCTGCTTTGAAGAGATTAGAAGCATCTCCGAAAAATCAGGATGAAATAGAGCATTCGAAGAAATGGGGAAAACTAGCAGAAAAGTTAGAGAAACTTCGGTCTCAAGTACAGAGTCAGTATTCCTTAGCATTTTCTTTTGTAGAGGGTAGTCTAGTCAAAGCACTGAAAAATGGAGATTGGGTTTTGTTAGACGAGATCAATTTAGCTACTGCAGAAACGTTAGAGTGTCTTTCTGGTTTGTTGGAAGGATCTTGCGGATCTCTGTCCTTGCTAGAGCGCGGAGACAGAGAATCGATTAAAAGACACGAAGATTTTGCAATTTTTGCTTGCATGAACCCTGCAACGGACGTTGGGAAGAAAGATCTTCCCATAGGTCTAAGAAACAGATTTACAGAATTCTTTGTTGACGAGCTCACAGAGAAATCCGATTTACAACTTTTGGTGAGCTCGTATTTGAACGATTTGAACCTGCCACCGGAAAAAATTGAAAGTATTGTAAAGTTTTACTTGAACGTAAGGAAAGAGGCAGAAGCGAATCTTCTTGATGGAACGGGGCACAAGCCGCATTACAGTTTGAGGACATTGTGTCGTGCTTTAAGCGTGTCGGCACAAAATCCCTGTGGGAATATATTGAGATCTTTATTCGAAGCATTTTGTTTAAGTTTTCTAACGCAGTTAGATAGCAAATCGTACCCGGTAGTACAAAGAATGATTGTAAAGGCCATTTTAGGAGAGAAAACTGCAAGTGCTATTATTGGAACTCCAATTCCAAGGCCACGTGGACGCGCTGAAAGTTTCATGTGTTTTGAAAGCTATTGGATTCCTAAAGGTGATCTAGAACCACAGATTCCAGAAGATGTGAGTTTGTATTTTAATAAGTATTCTCGAAAACGAATTTGATGGGAGAGATGATAAATAAAAATTTTACTCTCTCTGTGATTTCAGTATATTCTCACAGAAACAGTAAAGCAGAATTTGAAAGATTTAGTGCGAGTGGTATCCATTGGTAAAATGCCTGTATTATTGCAAGGTGATACTTCTGTTGGAAAGACCAGTTTGATAACATACTTGGCAAAAGCTTCTGGACATATTTGTGTTAGAATTAACAATCACGAACACACTGATTTGCAAGAATACGTAGGGACTTACGTAGCTGATTCATCAGGAAAATTAGTTTTTAAAGAGGGTATTCTAGTGGACGCTATGCGTAAAGGTATGGTGAATTTTATTTTTAATTATCCTTTTCATTATAGTATTTGACTACTTTAATTCCACTATTAAGAAACATTATCTTTCCATTCTAATATATTATCTTTAATATTCTTCAGGATATTGGATAATTTTGGACGAGTTAAATTTAGCACCCAGCGATGTTTTGGAAGCTTTGAACAGAGTTCTTGATGACAATCGGGAGTTGTTTATTCCCGAAACTCAACAAGTTGTGAAAGCACACGATAATTTTATGCTTTTTGCCACGCAAAATCCTCCAGGTTTATATGGTGGAAGAAAGGTATCATTTTATAGAAAAAAGGATTTGATTTAAACGAACGTTTCAAATGCTTATAACAAATAATTTATATTAGTTTTCGTTCATATTTATGTTATCAGGTACTGTCACGTGCATTTAGAAATAGATTTGTCGAGTTGCACTTTGATGAAATTCCACCTACAGAACTTCAAGTGATTCTACATAAAAGATGCAAGATGTCAGAAACATATTGCAAACAAGTAATCAATGTAATGACAGAGCTCCAAGTGCGAAGAAAGAGCACTGCAACCTTTGCCGGGAAAAAAGGTGAATTGTTGTCTTAATAAATTAATATTAAATTTTTTCGTTATTTGAAATATAATTTTTTTCTTTTTCTTTTTAAAGGATTTATAACTCTTAGAGATTTGTTCCGCTGGGCTGAACGATATCATCTCGCACCCGTCATTAGTGGTTTGTACGATTGGAGTCAACACTTAGCCGACGAAGGATATCTGGTTCTCTCCTCAAAAGTTCGTCATCCAGAAGAATGTCTAGAAATCATAGAAGTATTAAGGAAACATCTAAAGAGAGATGTTGTTCCAGATAATCTATTTTCACTCTCTGAAACGACTTCTACCGTGACTAAGCCAATCTTGGAATCTCTTCTATTAAGAAAGATTCCAGGGTTTGAACACATAGTCTGGACATATCAAATGCGTAAAATGGCGGTACTTCTTTCGAAGGCGTGTGACTTTAAAGAGCCAGTACTATTAATTGGCGAAACAGGTGGTGGCAAAACGACAGTGTGTCAACTACTGTCTGTGATTAGGCAACAAGAACTTAGTGTTGTTAACTGCCACATGCATACAGAAGCTTCGGATTTTCTCGGAAGTCTCCGTCCAGTTAGAGAACACAGAGAAAACCAGAAGTTGTTCGAATGGGTCGATGGCCCTTTAGTGAAATCAATGAAAAACGGAGGCTTGTTTTTGGTAGACGAAATTTCTCTGGCGGATGACAGCGTGCTCGAAAGGCTAAATTCTCTTTTAGGTAATCTTTTTCTCGTGTTTAATTGCGTTACAAAAGATTTAATTATAATATATATATATGTATTATAAAATTTTTATTAACAAGATTATTTTATTTTCTCTAGAACCTGAACGTAAACTTTTAATTGCTGAAAAACCATCAGCTGAAGAAAACACAACAGTAACTGCACATGAAAATTTCATCTTCGTTGGCACAATGAATCCCGGCGGTGATTACGGTAAAAAGGAACTTTCACCGGCTCTTAGAAACAGATTTACGGAAATTTGGTGCGAAGGTTGTGTTTCATCGGACGATTTGAAGCGTATTATGGTACATAATTTACATCAGAAATACAAGGAAACTGTTTCTACAATGATAACAGAGTTCATTGAGTGGCTGAAAATAACAGAAATAGGGAAAAAACTTGTTGTAAGTGTTAGAGATATACTTACGTGGGTCAATTTTGTTAATTGTTGCGAAGATTTAGAAATAGAAGATGCTTTTTACCATGGTGCATGTATAAGCTACATTGATGGGCTCGGATCTGGTTTGACTGCCGCAGAAAAGTATGTTTTATTATTATTTTAACGAATCATATTACTTAATTAGGATTATATTGATTAGATCTTTATCATAATACTTTGAATTATTTCCAGTCCAAAGAAGTTGAAGAATTTGAAGGACTCGGCGTTGAAATTTATTGAACAGCAAATACAGAATACATTAAAATCTAAACTAGTGTTAAATTATGAAGAATTTGACGTTGAAAATTACGAAGATAAATTTGGAATACATCCATTTTACGTCAAGAAGGGAAACGAACGGATTCCAAGCAACGTAGGATTTGCTTTTGCAAGTCCAACAACCAAAATTAATACTCTGAAAGTCTTACGCGCCTTACAATTGAAGAAACCAATTTTATTGGAAGGTAGTCCAGGTGTTGGCAAAACTAGTTTAGTTTCTGCACTTGCTAGAGCATCTGGACATTGTCTTCTCAGATTAAATTTAAGTGATCAAACGGTAAGCATTCCTTCTTTCTTTTTTTAAGAAGATTGTAAAATGAGATAAAATTTTTATTGCACTGTAGGATATTTCGGATTTATTTGGAGCTGATTTACCAGTAGAAGGAGGGAAACCTGGTGAATTTTCATGGAGAGATGGTCCTTTCTTAAGAGCTCTCAAAAACGGAGATTGGATTCTTCTGGACGAATTAAATCTTGCATCCCAGTCGGTTCTTGAAGGATTAAACGCCTGTCTTGATCACCGTGGCGAAGTTTATATTCCAGAATTAGGAAAGTCGTTTATCGTAATGCCAGGAACTCGATTATTTGGTTGTCAGAATCCTCTTCGTCAAGGCGGAGCTAGAAGAGGGCTTCCAAAATCATTTTTAAATCGCTTCACACAAGTAAGTTCGTTTCGAATTAAAAATCACATTGGAAAAAGCTAATATTCATAAAAATTCGAGTATAAAATCTAAAGTTTGTTAGAGTTTTAATTCAATTCATTTATTTTCTGTTTTAGGTCTTTGTAGACGCTCTGGAGCAGAAGGACCTAAAATTTATTTTAAATGCACAATTTCCGGAGTTACCGGAAGATTTGCTCGACAAGATGATTCAATTCAACGAAGAATTAAGCTCTCAAGTGGGAACTAGTTGGGGTCATTCAGGATCACCTTGGGAAATGAACCTTAGGGATGTCAGCAGGTGGTGTGAAATAACCATGGCATCTTTCGAAAAGTGTGCAAAGAGAGCTATCAATCCCGGAAACGGTGCTCAACTAATTTACGTGAATCGAATGAGGACAAATGAAGATAAAAAACATGTAAGACATATACAACGTAATATGTATTTAAAATGAGTTAATAATGAATAAGTATCTATCGATTTTGCTTTTAATTGCAGGTGATTGAGATATATAACAAAATATTCTCGCAAAATGAATGGGCCTTGCCAGAGGCAGAATATCCAGTCCACTTGACCAGAGAAAAGGTCTTCTTGGGAGACGAAATAGTGCCTCGCAGCGATTCTGCAGTCTACGAGAACGACGATTTGTTGCTCCTTAGAGAACAGAAAATTGTCCTCAAGGGACTTGCGCAATGCGTTAACATGAATTGGATGGCCATTCTGGTGAGTAATTTTCAAACTTGTTCACTTTCCTCGATCAAACTGCACATAGAAGTTATTTGAAATTTTTACTTTGACAGGGAAAAGATATCGATAGCTTTCTTTCTACGTTTGTTATCAAAAAAGTAGTAGTAAGAATTTTTCTTTATATTCGTCTCTCGGTGTTTGGATATACAAGTTTTTATTTTTTAATATTTAATTGAAATTAAATTCTTTGATATTCGCAGAATATCTTTTTACTATTTCCACCTATGTGATAAATGTTGTTTTTCAATTTTGTGACAGGTCGGTGGATCTGGAACCGGAAAGACCAGTCTCGTTCATCTTCTCGCAAATTTGGCTGGACAGAAGTTGAAGTCGATCGCCGTCAATTCTGCAATGGACACTACGGAAATTTTGGGCGGTTTTGAACAGGTAAGTCATTTTTTTTCTTTTTGCATGTGTTTGTTTTCAATGTGTCCGTAGTAAGACAGAAAATTCTGTCTGTTAATCGAAATTGTGCAAATATTTCTCTTATTTCTGTGTCGATGTATCAATTATTATATTGAAATTATTCTACATTCGCTACGAACGAAGCAAATAATAATTAAATTAATTCATTACAATCAAATACAAATAATACGCTGATAAATTTAATTTTGGCAAACGAGATAAATAATATAAATTACTGACATTGTACGTACATAATTTTACAATCTACGCGACGCAAAATTTGTTTGCATTTTTAATCACATAAAGATATATACCAAATGACGAAATGAATTTTAATTAAATCAATTAACTTTCTGCTTTACGTTCCTTTGGCAAATTTTGCTTATACAGGAGTTACAATTTGCCCGAATATTTTTAAACTCGTTTATGCACAGAGCAGAGTACTAATTTTGTTCCGAATGAAAATAGAGAGAAAAAAAAGAGAAGAAAATAAAAAGGGGGGAAATTTGCATGGTTTAATGAATTTCGTACTCCGTCGACATACGATTTTTTTATGGGTGCATCGATTCGTCCGCGGAAGTGTAATGGAACTTTTTCTCCTTTAAATTGAAACAATTTTTTTTTTTTTGTACTATTCGGTTTTTCAATTCATTTCACGGATAATGAAATATGAGTTGACTTAATTTGCAATTCTAATTTACAATTCTAATTTTCCAATAAATATTCAAACTTTATTATATTCGCGTTAAAGAATACAATTATAGAAATTACACGTATTATATAAATTTTCGCTATTCGTAGTTTCACTTAAACAAACAAATTGTGCGTGATCTTTCTCACTTTGATCTGCAACACCAAAATTGTGCGTTAAAATTTAAAGTAATCCAGCCAGAGCTGTAAGGCTTTGGTGCGTGGCACTCGTCAAGTGCAAAAGTAAGTATGGCCATTTCTTTTCTTTTTCCTCCATTTGGAAAAAATTTCTTCAATTCTCTTCGCTTTCAATTTCTCTAAACCATCGTTTTATCGAATTTCGTTAATTTCATCATCGTATCAACCATTTATTCCCTTTTCGTTCACGACACGAAGAACACTGTCTTTAAAATATCCTTATTAAACATCGTAAAGGGAGCCTTTACTGTTATAAGCTGACAGACGAGTGCCATTGTCAGCCTCGAGAGGCCAGATAATCACACGCCAGGGAGGGATCAATGAGACTTCTTTTGGTAGAAGCTAGGAAGCTAGAATAATGTCTGTATCTGGAAGATACTTGAGGCTCGAAATACTTCTAGGTTTTAGTCTTGCTTTGCTCATTACGATTCCAATGCTACGACAGAGACAAACAATTTTTTTTTTTTAATTAAAATTTAATTGAAAACCATTTGTCGAATTTATTGAGAAGAAAATAGTTGCAGTATTATGTATCGCATATATTAAATTACATAAATTATTATATTAAATTAATGTAATATATAGTATCGTATGTTATATAATACTATAATATATAATTTTGGTATACTATAGTATATACTATATAGTAACACTGTAGTATTACTGTGGTATCACTATAGTGATAATATATAGTAATATTGGTAGTAATAATATTAATATAGTACATAGTTTAGTATATTACTATATATTAGTATAGTAATAGTATTACTATAGTAATACTATACAACACTGTATTATTATAGTATTACTGTATAGTAACACTATTGTATTACTATATACTATATATTATAGTATTGCTATAGTATATAATTTTAGTATATTTATCGAGTAAAATAATTATTTAAATAATTCATCGTTCAGACGTAAGTGTAATTACTCGAATGATTATCTGTCAGACACGGATTGCTTAGTTAGCGAGGATAATTTGTCCGATTGACGCGAGAGAAAGATGAGGAAAATTATTATCCCTTGTCACAAAGATAATCTATCTTTATTTACACATCGATCTCGATAATATTATAAATGCAGATAATCCTTGTATATAATCAGCGATACAAATGTTGTAATCGGTATTTCGTGGACGATCTTCTCGCGTTACAGTTCTGTCGATCTGCCAGGCACCGTTTATTAACCAACTTAAATTAATTATCCTTAACGCTATAGCCGTTAATTCTGGCTAACACTCACTGTTTTAATTTAAAGACATTGCCTTACGAATGTATATCTGATATTTTCGTAAGTATACTTCGCGTTCCCCTACGAGAGTCTTTCGAGAGAAATTGACATTGTTTCAGGGATTTTCCGGACTTATCGTAATTTTCTTCGTTATAGCTCCGTGGTTCTCAACGTAGGGCCCATGCTCCACAGGAAGGGAGGGGGGAGGGGTAATTCGAAAATGAGTTATTAAGTCAGTGAATTTTTCGCATTTCTTTAAATCTGAAAATTTAACTTTTTAATTCCTTTTCTTTCCAATTTGGATGTCACGTTCTTTGGATGCTTGTTTGGACATTGAAGTTAATTTATTAAGCGTTTCAGGCTTCCTCCACGTCGGAAATTTCACTTTTTGAATAATTATAAGAAGCTACGCATATGTCACAAAGGCGGGGGCATCAGGATTTTAGAGATTCTGTAAATTGGTTTTCTTTGATATTACAAGTACGTAAGTTTTAACTTGAGAAATTTTAATTCACAGAAAACATGTTGAATCTCGTTGAATTATAACTCGATCGGTAATATTTTCAAATCCTGGTATTACGAGTCAAACTCAAGTCAAGTTTCAACTTGAGAAATTTAATTAAATTTTAATTCAGAGAAAACATATTGAATCACAACTCGATCGGTAATATTTTCAAATCCTGATATTGCAAGTCAAACTTAAGTCAAGTTTCAACTTGAGAAATGTAATTAAGTTTTAATTCAAAGAAAACATATTGAATCTCGTTGAATCACAACTCGATCGGTAATATTTTCAAATCCTGATATTACGAGTCAAACTCAAGTCAAATTTTAACTTGAGAAATGTAATTAAATTTTAATTCAGAGAAAACATATTGAATCTCGTTGAATCATAATATTCGATCGGTAATATTTTCAAGGATATCAATAACAAATACTGAAAGTCAGAAATTCGGGCACTTTACGTGCTAAACGGAGATCGTATTTGAAGATCTCGGCCATTATCAGCAAGCGTTCGAGTTATTACAGTTTACATTCGTAGAATCGAATTCACAGATTCTCAGCAGAGTAATTATATGAATTCTGCTTTACGTTCGATCCATTAGCGAAACGTTCAGCGTGATGACGTTCAATTGCTCGAATTGCGTTCTGAATAATGCTCGTGCATTGCACAGAGTTGCGTCGTTTTTCTCTGCGGTTACATTAGAAGCTGCAGTTGACCATGGAAACAGCCAATATTGGCAGTATCGAACAATTGATTGTCCGATGTCATTCGATCCGTGTTGCGTCGTTCATGACGATTTCTCGACAATTCTCTTTTCTTTTTATTTGTAGAGAAGCTTCTTTGAAAGTACGTATTATTGTATTCAACAACCGAATTAGTTTAGTTTGTGACTTCAAACTTTTTCAGCCTTTAGTCACAGTTGTTTAATTACAAAAATTTGTCTCTGCGAGAATTAAGAAAAAAAATAAAAGGAAAGAGTAGAGTTAGGTTCTTTTTTCCTCTCAGCCGTTTATTAGAAAATATACGTTGCACTTGGCGACGCTTGAAAAAATTAAGGGGTGGAAGAACTTGTCAATTATAATGTTTCTATAAAATTTAATCGTGATACAATCGATTATCGTGATTCTTCTATAAAATTAAATTACAAGTCTACGAGGTTCTCGAAACGATCTTACGCCCAGGAGCCCGAAAACGATGTAACATTTTCGTTGTTGTATCTTTCCGATGTTGAGATTGTTCGAAATTCGCGTACAAACGTTACGCAGATTCGGAGTGAATCTCGCGGTAAATCGAAGGTGCGCTGTTTTTTTTTTTTTCATTCCCTTACTTACGCGGAGAAGGAAAACGAAAAACGACGGGAAAGAAAAGTACTTTCGAGCACAAACGAGCAGTTTGTGCGTTAAAACGTGTATTCTTTCGTAAGACAAAGTAGATGAGAGAACGCACGTCCGGAAATCCCTAAAGTTTTGCATAGAAAATATATATATATATGTATGTATGTATAAGTATATATTTTTCTACACACACGTATATACAGAGTGGCTGCTGTTTTACTTTGAGAGGACATTTCGTTAGATTTACTTCGAGAACGTTTCACGTGCTTCGATGTTTGCTGAAAAGATCCCTCTTTTACGTAAACGGAGATTTTAGTAATTTATAAATTTTTAACCTTGTGAACAATTTTTCATAATAATCTTTCTAATAAATTTTTTAATTCTAATTTGAATTTTTGAACAATTTTTCACAATAATTTATAAATTTTTTAGCCTTAATTTTTGAACAATTTTATATATACGGGATCAAACGAAAAAAAGTTTAACATTGTCAAAGTACTGTACATTTACATTCGTGATTGAGAAATATACTAAATGAAAGATATTTAAGCATTCATTGAAATATTTATCGAGTAACAAAAATATTGCAAACCAAACGATTTCTCACGCGAGACTACCACGGATGATATTTATTTGTCGCACACTCTGTATATGCGTACATGCGACTGCGCTCCTGTATACAATATCCGTATAATAAATGTATAATAACGAGGATCGTAATAATAAATAATATATAGTAGTAATAATAATAATAATAATCGAGGCAAAATCTCGATCACTTTGAGTCCCCCAGATTAATGGAAAGCTCATTTCGAAGGTGCAGACTATCTAACGTATACCCTAGCCTAATTAATCGCTAGTTGGTGCGCCTAATGCTCTTCCGATTCACAATTAAAGGAACTATGTTTGTCGGTGACTTTCTGCACTTCTCTACTATATTTTTTTTTTTTCGATTTTTTTTTCTTTAAATAATCGCCAGATTCTTCTCTCTCTCTCTCTCTCTAAATAGAGTCATCTAGAAAGCGAAGTTTTACATGGAAACGTGCTTAGTGTTGTGGCGAAACGGTTACTCTACGTTTTATATTTTACCTCTTTTTTGGCAATCAATTCGAACATTATTCGTTTGGACGGTTCTTTGCAGAACCTTTTTGGCAACGCTTTTCGTTTCTCTTTCTTTTTCTCTCTTCCTTTTCGTTTTCGGGACGTTTGCTTACGCGTGTCTCTCTCGACGGGATCTACGTTGCCGACCGGAAAGTGAACGTTCTGCAGCTTTTTTTCGAAAGTTCCGCGCGAATTTTGCCAAAGTTTCTTTTGTTGGGGATTCACAATGTCAAATGATGGTTTCAATTGTCCGTTTGCAATTTTTACTCGTGTTATATTCGTTGAAAAGTTTGATTAAAAATTGCTTCAAAGAAATCTGTTCAAAGAAAATTCATAGAAGCTTGGATTAATTGTGAATCAGCCCAAAGTTGTACGTTTCTTACAAATTATACAAGTGTTGTATCTTTGTTAAAGGCTTTGTTAAATTGAATAAATGAGACAAATTTTATTCCTTGGTCGCACTTGAGACGGTTTGAAGATCGATAGAAAATAGAGATTCTCTCTTTTTTTTTTTTTTCTTTTTTCTTAATACTTTTAACATTAAGCATACTATTCAGTATTTTTAGAAATTTCTTTTCGAAGGACGTGTTCAACATTCATTGTATTTTCTTATATAGATTACACACAGTAAATTGCTTTCGCCTTAAATTCACGATCGCTGATAATTTTTACAAAATTAACCAATAACACCATTTTGAAAATAGGTAAAAGAAAAAAATATGATTTTATTGGGGACACGTTTAAATTTAGCTAACATTTAATACCTACTTAACATCGTTTCTTCATTTTCCACTAATTATACAAATATATCGTTCGTACGGCTAAAAACATGTCAAATGTAGTCAGAAGGATGTGCAAAATTTTTCGTTTTCTTTCATTAATGTTTAATCATTAATCTCGCGAGGAAATTAGAAATTAGAAATTATATCTAAAGGGAGGTGACACTCATTTTATGACAATTAATCATGCAGAAAATACTGATGTCATACGCATATACGTGCACAGATATGGCATGCAATGGATTAAATTCAACTAAAGAGACATTGATGAAAATTGAAATATCACACAGTATCGTTTCTCACAGTTAAATTTAAAACAAGAATTTCACGTAATACGATCGAAATTTATCAGGTATCTTGTAAATATTTCGCGATTCCCAAAATGGGTTTTATCAAATTTTGACGGAAGTGTTTCGTTCGTTATATTCGACATACTTGATTGAATTTTAAACGAGATTCGGTAAAAAAATTTTTTAATCTTTTCTTTTTAAATAATTCCCCAAGAAAAATTTCATTATTTGCTTCTTTCAAGAATTGGTGCAATATTACAAGTCCCTACATACAGTAGCTACAGGATTAACCCATAAAAGACCAGCATTGCATTAACGCATTCACCTCAATTGCATTTCTTTTTTAATATTGCGTAGCTACGAAAGAGAGATTCCAAAGATTCGTTAAACATTTTTCTCGTCATTCTACAATTTTACGATGCTCCCCAAGTATCCGAAACGTTCAAATTTCCCAGAAATTTGCGCAAACATGTGCAGTCTAATTACAGGTGAATCATCGTTCCCTCGATCCTCGACGGGTTAACCAGTCGCGCTGGCAACTGATTGCGGACCGTAACGAGTGACCAAACCGTATATAACAAGTCGCTTTCTTTTTGAACTCGTCGGTATGACTGGGTAGAAATTATTGAAAAGTAATAAATTTATCATTTGTTTTGCCTGAGTTATATACTTAAATATACTTAAAACTGAGAAAATATTGCAATTTTGAGACAAAAAAATTCTCGACGTGCGTGGCACGTCGTTCCAGCGCAAGAGGTTAAAACGAGTTGAAACGATAGTTGAAAGTTCATTCGCTAGGTAGATCGCTGCTGGTCGGGCTGACGTTCACTTTCGAGTCGGTTAACTTCGGGGGCGGGGGTAACAAAATGCTCGATCTTCTACTAATATCATCCTCCTCGTATACGCTCGACGTGCTTTTCGATCTCGAAACCAGAGTCCACGGATCCGGTGATACGAGCATGGCGTCGTCCTGTACGGTTTAATTCCGCGATTAATTACGATTAGTTAATCTTAAACAGAAAGTGTAGAGAGGGACACCTTTAATTAATGACGGACATCATAGAGTCACCAGTTTTGCTTTTCATGCTCGTTCTCGTGCCGCAACTGTTCTCAGAATCCATGCACAGAGTAGAATCCCCTGATACTATTTCTCTTGCTATTGCTGGTTATAGAATATGAACGACTGATGAGAAGTTTTCGAATTGTTTTTCGAAATATAGAGCTTGATCGTTCCTATAAATTCAAAGTTCGAACGAAGCCAGTTTGACAAAGTGCATCGAGACTACTTTGAGACAACTGTTGATCTCAACTATTTGACTATTCTATAGTTAGATAAAATTAAATTTGAACAAAATTACGGGCTTGTTGAATCATGTCTTTTCATTCGAAAGGAGAAAGAAATTTGTATGCGTCTAATTAATACATTTTTTTTGGCAGCTACTGTTTACGTTTCTATGATAAAGAATGCTATCGAAGATATTTTTTGCAGAGTGCAGTTTTTGCAGATGAAACTACATCGTGATTAAATTGAGTAAAATGTGCTGTCGTTTAATTATTTTTGTGCGATCCTATATTTATGCCACTGTGGTATAATTGCTAATAATTTTCTTCGCGAAATAGTACTTCTACCCCCGCCAATCCTACCCTCTATTTGTATGAGAACAATGCTATCAAACGTACCAAACCAGCAAAGCCAAAAGCTCGTTTCTAAAGCCAAACGCCAAGAAGCCATCCAATGCTGCTCTCCTTAATTAAAAACGTATTGTTGGTTTTTTTATTTAGTTACTTGGCAACTTTTTAGTTTTTAAAACACGCTGCGAATCGATACTCGCCGTTTGTGAAAAAACTATCTGACGTAGTCTTTGGTTTTGGAATTTTATTGAGAAGAGAATTTTCAATCGTACAGATTTTGGTTTTTTGATTTTGGAAGAAGTAAAGTTCAGTCTTCGAAGAGGAAACGATCGTTGATGCACATTTATTGCAAATTTATTTTCATCGGAGAAAAATTCGTGCAACGTGCAGGAGAATTCGCGAAAAAAATATAAATACGAGGACAATCTCGTGTTCCCGGTAAGGAACGTGACAAGAGCGGTTTAGAAAGTTCAGAGACCGAGTTCAATTTTGACGCGAGTGACAGACTTCACGTTCTGAGTGATGCGCCCCTGAGCGATCGAAGATGTCGAATCGCGATCCCTTTGGCACAAGCACGCTGGTAGCTTGTGAATTAAAACTTTCGACGTTCTGTTGCTCTGTTCTTCAATCAGAATGCTGACAATATCGAGTTTTAACTAAAGAAGAACAGCCGCAAGACCGAAAGAAAGCAAGCAGCGAGTAGCTGACGAAGCGACAAGCAAGCAATCCTGAGGAGAGGGAAAGAGAAACCGACGAAGGGAACGTATTTCTTCGAAATACCAGTAAATGTTTGCCCGTTGGTGGCAACGGTGGCTTGAGGAGTGCCACGTCGGTGAGATCCGGGCACGCGTTCGGTTGGATCAACGGCGGCTCCGGCGGCGATGGCACCGCCTCGATCGGCTGCTGGTATCGCGGCGGCTGCACGCTCTCCACGGGGATGCTTGGACCCAGAATCCAGCTGGCGATCACCTCGCAGCAGCCGCAGAAGAACTCTGAAAGGCCTTGGCGGAGACCGCGGTGCAGGCTGAGGAACAGCACCGGGTTCACGAATGCGTGAATGTACGCGATATGTAGAGTCACCTGGAATTTTTTATTCTTTTACTTTTAACAGTCACTCTCTCGTTTATACGACGGGATAAAATAGAAAATCGTGTCTCGATTCAAGTCAATTTCTTCAGAGTTCTTGGACGATTCAATCTACAACTACTCTTTTCAGAAAGTAACGAACGCAAAAGTCAAGACTCCAATTTATTCATGAACAAGTGTTTGAGAAAACGTATTGACATTTACTTGGAGGAACCACGAAAATATGATAAAAAAATACGGTTTTTTAAGTACATTGTTTGCTATGCACCATTAAAAAAACACGAAATACGAGCCTCGTTAACTTACACAAAAACTGTGTAACTATCTTCAATGATTTCCGAGATATTCGACAAAATATATATATTCAACTCAGCTTAATTTTCACCCTATCAATATTGACGATCACCGATAAAAAAACGATTCGTCTCACTGAAAGGCAACTGTTCCCCAGAAGCAACTGTTTCGACTAGGAAATGAAGACGACTTTTTTGCCATAAAATTTGATTGATATGCAAACATTTGAATCGATACAAAACAAATTATACGCGCGATCGCTCAGTACCAGACAACGCCACTCCTAATCACGCGAATCACGTGACCCAAATCAACCAATCGCTAATTTTCGTTGCATCAGCGTTGCACCTGAAGGCCCAATTTTCTGGGTTACCCCCGCTAAAATCACTTTCATTGATAAAAAGAAGATACGCGTCGAATATTTTTTCGAAAACTATATAATATAAAAACTAATAAAAGCTAAAGTTTCGTCAAAATCGGTGATTGACACTTTGGTGTACGTTCCCTTGTTGGAGAAACCATTGGTCGCGAAGACGTTCCTTCCAAAAACGTCCCCGAAATTAACGCCTTTAATCTTTCGAATTTGATGTGTAGCGACAAAACGCACCCGGGAAGGAGGAGGGGAAATAGAAAAGAGAGAAAAGACAGAACGCGGGTCGGGTGGCCTTTGTGATCGAGACGGGGGAGAAGGGAAGGCGTGAATTCGCATTGTGCATCAGGAAGTGAAACGACTGCGTGTGTAGAGGGATGCATCCAGTGTTTGTGAATGGTCGTCGCGTTGCTCGTAAAAGTTTCTGTACCGATGTTTAACGACTAAAATATGAAAGCCTGTAAAAGAGAGATGAAGGCGCGAGCAAAATGGGAAAGGGAGTACATACACGTAACGCGTAAGAAAGAGCTTATTAAAAAAATACTCGTAATACTTGATTGTCACCGCGAGAAGGGAGGAGGAAAGTTCGAAAGAATCGCGGGTAGTTAAAAATTTTAAATCTTCATAATTCGATACCACTGGTACCGCGAGGACGGCCTTAATTCGGGCCGTGTTGAATTAACGAGGCTGCAGCTCTTTTAGAAATTACTCGGACATTGGATCCGTCTAATTATCAAAAAGCGGCCTCGCCTTTACTTCCTTCCATTTTCTATTTTATCCCATTTTATTTTTCTAAATCTTTTTTCTTTCCTTTTGCTCGTGATTAAACAGAAATAATATTTCCAGCAAGAAAGAATTAATCAGCAAATTAATCGACAACAAGCGTAGATTTTTGATAAAAGATGTCGAATTCTGAGCAACAATTACCACAGAAAATAACCGATTATTACGTTATTATCGTTGGTATTATTCCTTCAAATCTTGCGGTTTCTCCGCGACTCGTAACAGAAACCGCCAGTCGGCTCAAAGTATAATTTTTCAGAATTCATTTCCCCTCCTCAGCCCAGCCACACACCTTCTCCCCCGTGTAAAGCCGCGCAATTTACCTCGTAACCGGTTGGATTCCCGATGATAGGATGATCCACCAGAGTGACGAAGAACAGTGGTCCCCAAAAGATACCGTACGCGGCGGTGATCACTAGAAACATCTTCACTCTCTGCACGCCTTCCCTCTCCATCCTCTTTAAGTAATTCCTCATTTTCCGGTGCTCCTCCGCCGCTCCGCCTCTCTGAAGCAATACTTTCCATTTAGTGAATCGACAGACGAACGAGATACCTGACGGTTTAGAAGGGGTCGAGAAGGGGTTTATGCCGGTCGACGTGGCTCTCTTCTCTTTTTCTCGACCCGGCTCGGGCGTATCTCGTGATTCGTCAGACGTATTTCCTGAGGTAAGGGGAGGTGAAGGGTAGTGTCTCTCTGATAATGAGGTGACGGAGTTGAACAATGCAAATGAGGTTACCAGGAGAAATGAACCGGCCGTGCGTGAAGCAGCACCGGTGCCACCGGTTTTAATCTCCCTAAGGAGAATAAAATTCCCGATCCTGTGTGTTTTTTTTTCTTTTCCCCCACCTTTTCATTTTTTTTTCTTCTCTGCTCGTTTGCACGAAAAAGTACAATTACTGGGTTCTTCTTTTCTTTATCAGCGAGAAAGGCCTTTTTCTCAGTACAATTCCGAATTCTTTCTTACTTTCTCTGGGGTTCGTACCCGTTTCTTCTTGAAATGTAATTGTCACTGTGTTTCTCTAAGAATTATCATTTCAAATTGTAACAACTTTGGATAATGCGGTTGTTAGTTCGACAAATGATCTATTCAATGAAACGTTCTTTGTACAAGAGAGAAAATCGTACGTGTTGGATTGTTTGCAAATTCACTCGGAAACTCGAAAGTATACTTATGGTATTTTGTTATTATTATTATTATTATTTTTTAAAGAAAGGTAGATTTATAGTAAATGATTCGTTGTTCGTTATTACCTTGGGCGTGCCACCGTTCGTGGATGCGGCAGAATTTTCAGGAACCGCGTTCGTTTGTTGGTTACCCGTTGTATTCACGAGAATCGTTAGTAGTGCTACCTTTACCTGATACAAAAATCGATTATTTTCAATACTTGGAGTAGAAGCAAGTACGACGCTAGTGCAACTTAGATCCCTGAAATATGTATGTTTGTAAGAGCAGTGCAAAAGTTCAAATTTGGTTTCTTGAATCGTGGATTAATTAATTCAGAAAAGAAAATCATATCATTCCCAAGTATTTTACTGCAATCGATAAAAAAAAAAGAAGAAAATTCTTATCGCTTTTGGTTCAAATAAAGTACAGGGTGGAAAGAAAAGTTTGTTGTTTGTCTGTCATGAATGAATCCCACATTTTCGATTTGATGGAAATATATGTAAAGAACCTTGAATTTCGACGTCAAAAAATTTTTTTTTCTTTCATTGCATTCTACTTGTCACGAAGATGAAACTTTTCCAAGGAACCATAGGTCGCAACCTAATAGTTCTCTTGAAAAATCGCAAAAAAGTTTCTTAATCATTTAACGTTGCGCGCGTGCTAACAGCGACTTTATATTCTATAATAGATTAGATTTCACTAACATTTGATTTGTCGTAGTTGTAGCGTCAGTGTGAGTCTAAATAATCGAATGATTAAAGTATCGAAATATAAATAAAGAAATATAAATATAAATATAATATAGAGACATCCACGTGTCCAGAATCATAATGTCGCTGTTAGAACGCACGCGTCCGCAGTGTTAAATGATCAAGAAACTTTCTTGCGGTTGTGACTGCAAATGGTTCCTTTAAAAAGTTTTATCTCCGTGAGTAGAATATAATGCAAAAAAATTTTAACCTTGAAATTCAAGGTTTAGGTTAGGTTAGGTTTAGAGTAGAGTAGAATACAACGCAAAAAAAATTGTTTGATCTTAAAATTCAAGATCAAGATCAATTTTACGGCATTTACACGTATTTCCATCAAATCAAAAGTGTAGAATTCGTCTGCGACAGATGAATTCTGACAAACTTTTCCTTCCACCCTACACGTTTTATGCAGCATGTGAAAACATAAGTTCTAACTTTCAATCGTGCTAAAAATATTATACTTCAATCTTCTGAAATTCTTGTTAAAAATGTCATTGTATATGCACTATAACTTAGCATGCTACATTATAGTATTTAAAATACACTACAGAAAAAAATTCTAATTTACTTGGACAAGTCGCTTTGCAAGAATTGCTGCGGAAATTAAAAGTAAGAAGAAACGTCACTTTCATAAGGGGAGAGAGTTCTACTTTAAATTACGCTCGAGAGAGTTCTACTACAACTGGGAATTAAAAATTCAGGGAAATCTAATTACTTAACTTAATTTTGCTAGTAATTGTTACTTTCGCTAATAACTCAAATAAAAATTATAATAATTCAAGTGAAAATGATAAAGTGACTATTGAATGACACCAAGCGATTCATTCTAAGATTTGATTAGTGAAATTTCATTTTAGTAAATTCCACTTTGATGAAAATCCCGTTTCAATCTCGTTGGTACGTTAGGAGGAGATCTGTTTTGTAATCTTTCAAGCCCCCCCCTCTCTGTTAGATCTGTTTGCTGCTTTCAGCAAAAACGCTGCACCAATATTAATATTGGTTTGTAACTTCCCGCTAACTGGCAAGCGGATCGGCAAATTTGCTGAACGAATTGAAAACAGTATTAATTACAGTCTAATCGGTCACTGTCTATCGATCTATTTGACATTCGCGTTAACGAAGCAAATCAGCTGGTTGAAACGGTGCTCGAACGATAGAAGACTATATTCGTATATTCGTAATATTCTTTAACGATATTAATGCTCCATTGTTGTGCGCAGAGGCTGGAATCTGTCAACAATTTTGGCTCAATTTGAAAAATATTCTTGGAGCATACTCGTGGTAATTGATCGTTAGAAAAGTTCAAAAGTGCACAAAAGATGTAGGAGATTCAGTCTCAGTCGTGAGTGATCAAAATCAAAAAGGAAAGTCGGAATTTTATTTTATTTACTCTTTGCAAATTGCAAGGTGCTCTGGAGAAGATTTGGTGCCATTTGGATTTCTCTCTTGTATTCGAAAAATGATGCCCACAGTGTGTGATGATCTTAACATGCGGTGGTGGGTAATCGGCAACACCGCAGATTCGTGTCTCAGTTTATGGGAGGAAGTTATTTCTATTCTGCTTATCATCTTTTGCGAGCTCTTTCTTCGTGCTCGCTTATACAGGGTGGAAAGAAAAGTTTGGCTATCCACAGATGAATTCTACACTTTCAATTTGTAAAGAACCTTAAATTTCTAAAGGTCAAGAAAATTTTTTTCTTTTTTTTGCGTTGTGTTCTGCTCTGTCACGAGGAAAGGAACCATGGGTCGCAACCTAATAAATTCGTAAAAAAATTTCTTGATCATTTAACACTGCGGATGCGTGCTAACAGCGACTTTATGGTTCACGGGCAATCTTTTCTTTCCACCCGGTACATATCCTCCGGGCACACAACGCTGTAAAACAGCGTAAGCTCTTTCTTTCTAAACGAATCCGCGAGATATCGAGATTCCTGGGAATGGGATAGTTTGATCCGAATCTGCGGTGTATTAGATTGGCCAAGAGGTAACTTTGTAGTTTTCCACAAGCTTGCGAAAAATAAAAAAATAAATTATCAACTTCTTGTTATTTAAATCAAAGCGAATTAAAGCACAATGTAATTTTTTACGAACTTATGAAAAAGTAAAGATTGAAAATAAATTGTTAATTTTTTACAAGTAATTCTTCGCAGTGTTCTTTTTCCAAACAAAATATGACGAAAATATTTATATATTCTCGATTCAAAGAACGAATAATTTATTTTCAATTTTAAAAAATTGACAATTTACTTGGAATTGGAATTTACGTGGAGATCGTGCATCTTCTTCTTCCTTTGAAACAAGTTTGAACGAACGAAATTTAGACCACGCTATCGGTGAACTCGCGATTTAAAACGAGGTTGGTTTGTACATTTTGTCCATTACGGAGAAAAACGCAGTTACTTTTTGGCCAATGATTCCTGAAAATGGCGAGTTCGCGATCTCGTGCAGCGATTCAACGAGAGCAAGAATGAAGGGGTTAGGGGGAGGGGCAGAGATGGGTGGGTTTGGGAGTGCATGCGTGGAAGCAGAGCGCGTTTACTTTGGAAGAAGAAACGCGAAAGGAGATAGGTTACCGCTTCGACGTTCGCCTTGGTCAGGTCTTTGTGCAGCTTTCGCAGATGGACGAGGGTGAGGGCGACGCAGATCACGTTGATGGCGATCCAGAGGACGTTGAGTATGTAGTGGCGAAACGGGCCGTGCACCAGGGGGCAGCTGGGCGCGTTGTGGCCCGACTCCGTGTTGGCGGCCAGCGCCCCGCTTAGAAACGTCGGCCCCAGGTTGATCGTGATGCTCGCGAACCATATCATGAACGTCCCGAATAACACGCACTGAAACAGACCATAACTCTTATTTTCGAAATTCGAGAATCTGTTCAAAAATTTGCGAACCTGAGATTGAAAAATCTCAAATTTGGAATTTGGGAAGAATCCTTGGGGAGAGAAACTAAATATATCCGAGAGTTTGTAGAACTTTTCAAAATCCAGAGAACTTGGAAATTTCAATCGAAATTCTTCGACTTGAGAAATTTGGAAATTTTTACACTATCTTCTATAATAAAGATTTTTAGACGTGGAAAATTAACTATACCATACTATACAGTAAAGTATAGAATTAACTATGCTATGCTATATAGTGAAGAATTAACTATACTATACTATACTATATTTAAAACGGAGATATCCTAAGAGACGCGGAACGAGATCGTGCATGATCCAACAATTCTCGTCTAACGAACGGAAGTGTAAATAGGAAGAGGCTCGTATAGAGTGTGTGTGAGAGAGAGAGAGAGAGAGAGTGAGAGGAGGAGGGGGCCGCGGAGAATATAATGGAACCGTGACACGCATTGTTAGAACGAATTCAACGGCGGACGATTGCGGCGTAAACTGTCCGCAACGGAATGCCTCCTGTGTCGGGATTAATCGCCACGTGTCTCGTTTATTCGAGGCGACCTTTTATTAACGTGCCTCCATTAACTCGATCCGATCCGACGCGATCACTTCGCGTAGTCCTTTGTTAATACTAGGTGTTACGGCCGCCGTCAATCTCCGACTTTATGAACAAATTTTCAACAACATTTTACGGTCTTCTTTTTCAATGTTTGCCGACTTTTATTAATAGAACAATACGAATGTGTGTGTGTATGTGTATATATATATATGGGATGATTCATGTAATTTGCACACCTGAAATAACTTTTAAATTGTGCGTCGATTGAAACACGACTTGTACCCCAGTACGATTCGTCTCATTGAAAGGCCTAGAAGGCAACTGTTTTGACTAGAAAATGAAGACGACTTTTTTGCCATAAAATTTGATTGATATGCAAATCGACATTTGAATTGATACAAAACAAATTACAGGTACGATTACTACAAATTACAGACAACGCCACTCCTACTCGAGGTCTACCCCACGCCCTCTCACGAATCACGTGACCCAAATTAACCAATCGCTAATTTTCGTTGCATTAGCGTTGTCTGATTTTCTGGATTACCCCCGCTAAAATCACTTTCAGTGATGAAATTGTTCGACACAAAAGTTGAATTGTTTAATACGAAAATTAATAGATTGTTTTGAGGAAATTTGATAGAGAGATCAATTAATTATTAATTATCATTCTTTTAGTGTATAATCGAGTGGTTTCTTGAAAGAAATAATCAAATAATTTTTTGAGAAATTGTAAACGTAGTTTGTCAATCAAACACTTTTTGACAATTCTTTCAACTTGAACTTAAACTTTTAATCTGACGGACCATTAATACGTTTCGGCTGATTCGTCAACGTTCGACGATCGACTTTGAAGCCGAGAGATTTGTATTTTCACGATTTCCCACGTTCCGCGTTTTGATCTTTAATCAAACGATTTGATCTTTGAGCACTCCACGGCTCGTCGATCGTCACGTACAAAGAGTAGGGAAAAAGAAAGAGAGGAAAAAAATAGGCGTGAAAATCGTCGACGCGAACGTGAATCGTCCGGTGAACTGCGGCTAATAAAAGCGAGTCGAAGGGAGCAGTATTATTCCTCGCCGCGCGCTCACTTCGATCGACGGAATTACTTCCAACACAGTTGGCTGAATACCGGCGGGGCGAAAAGTTTTCAATTTCACACGCCCGCGCCGATTATATTAATAATCATTAATGAGCGTTGTTAATCGAGCGCTTAAGAAAGCGAGCCACTGCGACGTGTGTAACCTATAAATAATTTCTCGAGTGGCACTTTGCCTGCCACTTCTCTCTCTTTCTCCCTCGCGAGGAGTGTCTCCCCGTAACACGTACTCGTTACGAATCGATTCTGAAACTCGAGCCCGCCTCAAAGGCACTTCGCTCCTCGCTCAAGCCCCCCTGCCATCGTGTTAAACGACACACGACCGTGAAAATGCACGTGTGAAAATAACAATGTAATCTATCCACGGAAGATGCGTGGAATTCGATTTTCCAGAACAAAGCGGGTGGCGAAAAAAAAAAGAACTCTTTGAAGGTTTCCCGCTGCGCTCCGTAAATTGATTTGAGATCGAAACGCGTTTCGGGGTATTGCCTCGCTCATTCAATGGGAGTTTCTTTTCTTTTTCTTCATTATCTTCATTATCTGACTCGGAATCTCGAGCCTCTTCTCGAGTCAGAGTGAAGAAATTTCGTGGAGCGAGGATGAGCAAAGAGTAGTGTACAGTAGTAGTGTAGAACAGACTTAGGCTGAAAGTGGTATATTTTGTGAATTGGCATCGAAAGAAAGAGTAGGGATGAATGTCAATCGTTACACCGATATTAGGCGCGTGCGGCGAATTCCATTGCAATAAATAATATAATATAAAATAATAATATAACATAATATAAATGGTATAATTCAGTTATTATTGTAAAGAAATTGAACATTTTAACATTTCATTCAAACTGACTTGTTAAATTTATTCTAGAATCACCTCCTGTTATACACAATTGCACCGCGATTTGTGGAACACACACCCTGTATATATCGCGTTACATGTAGCGAATCGTGTTATCATACGCGACAATTTTAATCATTTTCATTAAAAAAAAAAAAAAAAAGAAAAATTGACGTCGATTTATCGTTCAACGCGTGTTGCGACCGATACATTTATTCAAGCGGGATTTTCGCCATTGTGAAATGGAATCGTTTGGCCAATAAAACGATCGATCGAACGCGGCGCGGCGCTTCGTCTGATTACCGCGGATCGTTCTATTGTAAATCTCCTCGGTTGTTGGAACCGTACTTGTTCCCCCGCCAGAAGTTCCCACTATTGTGAGAAAGCGAGATCTTTCCCTTTCTGGAACGAAACTTCCGGAATTTCCGGAATTTCTGCAGTTTTCCACCGTAGATAGAGCTCCGCCTTATCGCTCGTTCGTTCGATGAATCGCTACGTAATTGCGAGTAATGTTGCCAGATTTCAGAAAATTAACATTTCAGACAGACGTCCGTACGTATGACCAAGATTCATTTCTCTCTTATCGCCGGTAAAAAGTTTATCGAAAAAGATCGTAAACACTACATCTTGGTGAAACGTGAAAGTATCAGTTAACTCGTCGTTAAACCTTTGCACTCGACTGTCTCTTCTAAGAGGACGTTGTACTTGAATCTAGTCAACAGCTCGTATTTTCTATTTTTATAATTTGTTGATAATTACAATACACATTTGATGTTGTATGATGCGATGTACAACAGTGTGATATCTGAACAGACGCCTAGAGTGAAATAACGAGACGTGAGAAGAACAAAAGAATTTCAGAAGAAGAAATTTCTAAAGACAGTCCTGAGTCAATTGACACTATACAATAATTCACATAAACTAGACTCCTTATTGCTTTTTACGAAAGTTTAAAAAATGGCAAAGGATATTATTTTTTTAGAGACTGAAACTCATTAACTCCTGTACATCATACATTTGCTGCATATCACATGTTATTATGAGGATATATAATCGACGAAATTTCATACGATTAAATACCATTTGAATGATTATTTCCAATGCTGTGTCATTTTATTCGAAGTGATGACGCTTCGTAAATAAATTGTTGGCACATGATGAGAACAAAAAAAGTGTGTTGAGGGTTAAAAGGATTGAAAGGTTAAAAAGGGAGTTCGGTTTCAAGATAGAGATACAGAGTCTCGACGAAGGAAGCCACTTGCCTGAGGCGAGTCCATGAGCAAAGGTGCGGCGAGGTCTGCCTCCTCGTCGGTTTCCGGGAAAATCGGACTGTCGTTCAGCACCGTCGTCAACATGTTCACCGTCGAGACTGTCACCAGCAGCAGAAACGCTGTCTCCACCAGGGAACACTTGGTCATCGGCTGACAGTTCAGGATGCTCGATCCGAGGGGCAATAAAATCGCAGCTCGAGCGCAGTCCACCATCGCTTGATGGAATAACAGCCCTTGCGACCATCTGAAACACGCGAGACTCTTGCCCCTTTCGAATCTGCTACCTCGTGAGCCGCTTCTTACGTGGGAAAAACGTCTCGTCAAATATATATTTGAATATGTTTATAATTTACGTAGAAGAAAAAAAAACTCAAATATTTAAATATTTTTTTAATTCTCAGAAATATTTAAATATTGAAAAAACTACACGACTTGTACCTCAGTACGATTCGTCTCACTGAAAGAGGCCCAGAAGCAACTGTTCTGACTAGGAAATGAAGACGAATTTTTGCCATAAAATTTTATCGATATGCAAACATTTGAACCGATAGAAAACAAATTACAGGCGCGATCGCTCAATACCAGACAACGCCACTCTTACTCGAGGTCTACCCCACGCCCCCTCGCGAATCACGTGACCCAAATCAACCAATCGCTAATTTTCGTTGCATTAGCGTTGCACCTGAAGAGGTCCGATTTTCTGGGTTACCCCCGCTAAATATTATCACTTTCAGTGATAATATTTAACCGACAATTCGCGTTAAGCCCCAAAAACTTCAAAACTTCTAATCCACCAAAAGTTCTGAAATTTCAACATTGTGCGAGTGTGCTGTAAATTGGTTCCTACCCAAGCTCGTTTTACCGTTTGCAAATGCAAAGTACTTTGGTCACAAAGGAGCAAACGCTCCCTCCACACTCGACCAGTTTGTAACGTGGACCATTAAACAACCGGCAGACCTTTATCCTCTTTTCCTCTTGTAAAACGTTTCTTCCGTTCCCTTAAGTCTCGTTTCCGTTTGCACGTGGATATGTGTGTGCGTAAAAGTTTGCCCAGATTTCGTTAATATCGCCAGAATTACCTGCGCAATTGCCGTTTGGCCAGGATCAGCGCCATCAGCAGAAAGTTGGCCCCCATGCCAAGGGCCCCGAGGCTGAAGATCAGAGTCGCCTCAGTCGCCCCACCTGGATGACACTGGAACACTTTGGTCGCGTTCGACGACACGTTGCCCGACGCGCCAATACCGAATCTCAGATTGGCCCCGATCATCGCCATCAATTAACCTGTTTCACAAAATTTCACTTTCTGTTGATCTCTGTCTTGACTCTGTCAATTCAAACTTTATTCATCTCTAACCCCTTGACATATTTACAATGACGTCATGCGTTCCCTAGGGACTATTGAATTATTAATTCAAGTTCTTTCATCGCCATTTTTTTATCAATTTTGTATTTTAGTATAAATATATCTTTAAGTTAAGCTTGGACAAATGTTGCAAGTAAACAAACATCATTTTTTAGCCATATTTGGAATTTCATTTAATTCGTATGTCAAGAAGTTTTTAACTTTAATTTTCATTTTATTTTTAACGATCGATAACGGGACGACGTTGCCGCGAAGTTGTGTTGCGTTCTGAGGATGTAATTAGGAACTTAGACTTTTACAATTTTACGGAACTTTTACTAAAGGAAGGCAAGAAGTTTCCACTTGGCAAACATTTTTTCTTGACGTAAAAATTTGTTTTCTTTTTACCTTCCTTTGCGAATGTGTCTACATTTTGTGCATGCAAAATATTCACGTTTCTCCAGCAGGTACAAAAATTAGAATAATATAAAATAATCAATCTTGGGAATTTCGATACAATTGGAATGGCAAAAAAGTTTTTTAATCACTTAACGCTGTGGACGCGTCCTAACAACGACTTTATAGTTCTGAACGCGAATAGACGTCTATGTTGCGTAATTTTTGTGTTAGGTTTTACTACACAACAAAATTTGATTTATCATAGGTTTTTTTAACTATTAACGTTATTTGAAATATAAATATTACATCCATGCGTTCAGAACCATAAAGTCGCTGTTAGTACGCACGCGTTCGAAATGTTAAATGATTAAGAAACTTTCTTGCCATTTTTCAAGAGAACTATTAGGTTCTTTGGAAAAGTTTTACCTTCGTAGAACACAAAGCAAAAAAAAAAAAAAAAGAAAAAAATTTGGCCTAGTGCAATTAGTCAGTCACAACTATTACTTTCTTTTCAATTAAACCCAAACCACCGTGCATAAATAATTTTCAATCCATCTACATTTTTTTATTAAAGATACTTTTACATAGTCACATCAAGGAAGCGCCGCGTGGATGTGATATTTACATTTCAACACCTGTTTTTTAAATAGCCGCTGGCTGATTAAAAGAAAAGGCTAAACATTTTCCTCTGATCCGCAGTTTAATCCTTGACCGATCACTAATTGTTGAAAACCAAATAACGCAGCCGCAGCGACGTTATGACGATGATCACCACCCACCATTACCACGATTATGATAATAAGCGTGATAACCATGTTCCAAAAAGACAAACATTAATTGCAATTGTAATGAACAGAAATTTCCGGCAAGAAAGTACAACAGTGGAACATTCGCGTTATTAGCGATTAATTCCTGCGCATTGAAAGTAATTAAATTCGGTCCGCATGGATGATTATATCGCGCGAATGTAGGTTGACGTGTGATGTGGTCACGAGTACCTACCTACCTATGTAATGATCGAGAAGCGTAAACGGAATAATTAGAGAGCCCCCGGGATAGTGTGTGCTTCTGAACAAATCTCACCGTTGTAATAATTTACAATGTTCGAATTTTATCGCAACGCGAACACGCTCTTATAAATATTCAATGCGATTTCAGTGGGATTATTGTTGTGAATTATTATACACAATTTATCAGAATGATTTTTCTCAATCACGGCCAGATTTCGTTTTGTACAGGGTGGACCAAAAATAAATCCCTAAATAATTTTTTGTAGTATTTTTTTTTTTACAGATTAAAGTAATTAGATTAACAAACTTAAATTTAATTTAAGACTAGTAAAATTAGTTTTTTTTTTTTCTTATATTTTGATATTTTATTGAAGGGACGAAACTTTTGGCCCACTCTGGATACGATCTTGTAACGATTTGACTCTCTCTGTGTTACTATGATGAAACATGGCGTCGTCAATTCTCGATTTATTTTTTATTTCGTATTTTTGACATTTAGTCGAATTTCTTGCATTTTGGTATTTATCAATTATCTCTCCGGAGTTGTTCACTTTGAACGATTAATTCGTCCCTGACGTTTTTCGAGAAAATTCGTTGTACTCGGAAGTTATGCTCGGCGCCCGTTGTATTCAAAGACGAGAACACGCAAAGTTTCGTGGCAGTGGCGCTTAACTCGTGTTACATATTCAACGGTTTAACCTTTAAACTTCGATGTACTCTTCTCCGCGCTGTAGTAGGAAATTCTTGCCAAAACGTGCCTCGCAACGTACACCGTACAACAGGGTATATCACCGTCTCTCGTTTGAATTTTAACAACTCTATCAAGACCGTCGACTTGTCGTCAGATCGTTGCACGATTTTTCAGAAAAAATGAAATTCTCCAGTAGTCTGTAATCAGGCGATGTAATAAAAGCGCCGCTACAATTCTGAAGTGGCACGATCCTAAGCTCTCAAGAAATTTTCGATCCAAGTTCCCAGATTTTTATCTCTCCGGTTCTGAAATTTTATTTCCAGTTTGAAATTCTTATTTCCAATATTTTGGAAGATTTTCATCTCTGGTTCTGAAATCTTATTTCCGATCCAAGTTTCCAGATCTCTAAATTTTTATCTCTGATCCTAGAATTTTATTTCCAGTCCAAATTCCTAGGTTTCTAAATTTTTATTTCTGGTTCTAAAACTTTATTTCCAGTCCAAATTGCCAAGATTCCTAAATTTCGAAACATCTTTGCAGATTTTTAAGTTCCGAGATTTCTGAAATCCCTAACGAGCCGACGATCCGCGCGTTTCTGCCTGACGATTTCCTTGTAAGGTCGACGAGAGCCTAATTAGGGGTTTCAGAGATCCACAGGCCGGGAGATCACTTTCGCCGTGCACCTTGGCGATCGCGTAACAGCCGTGGCAAAGGCACAAACCCCAAGGGAGCCCGCCCAACCACAATTTAGGATTGCGGTTCTCCCGAAATTAAGGACACGCGCAGTGTATCCTTGGGCTGCACACTTGCACGCTTCCCGGGCCTTTACCGTGTGCAAAGCCCGGAAAATTGCTTAAGATTCGTTCGTTAGTCCCTTCACGTTCGTCGAATGGGTTTTCAGTGTTCCGGGAAAACGTTTCTAAATGTTTCTGAAACTCCTTTCAAACATTGGCTTATATATAATTAATATATATTGGCTATGTATAATATTTCATATAAATATTCATATTCATACATATAATACTATAATATACATAATACATATGTGCCTAATGCGAGTATTGTGGCCGCGACACTCAACGCAGTGCGGAGATCGACGCAGTGGTGGGAGTAGCGTTAGCTCGAGAAAGTGGAGGGGGGAGCAAGGACCGCCAGTCAGCCACCTCTGCCTTAAACTGTTACAACTTTGCGAAAAAGAATGACATAACAATCTACTTGGTCCATTCATTAAATTGAAGACATTCTAACATCACGTAGTAAACAAAAAAATGTTCTTTTTCTTAAAAAAAGAAAAAAGTCAATTTAAATCAAAGTTATTCGTTTCCCACGTCACTTGATAGGCCTTTGATCGTGGACGACTTGCAGTAGCGAGTAATTTGACGAGGATCAGAATCGTGATTGATATTCGGCCACTCCATCAGCAAGCGATAATTTAATAGCTTCTGATTTTCGAGTGAAACGGCTCGAATGGATTTTCGATAAGTTTAGCTGGATGTATTTGCGAGTCGGGAACGGTGGACGCGTGACGTGGTTGTGCGACGCGTGTGTAACAGGATTTCAGTTGAACCCCGAAATAGTTGGTTGGTTGACGAGTTGCTTGTTTGTCCGCAAGTTACTTGGCTGACATAGTTACATCGTGGTTGGCCGCGTGGGTCGAAAAGTTAGGCTCGTAAAGTATCGCGGTCAAAAGTTTTTCCTTCGTTCGAAATTTTCAACGTCTTTGTTTTTCTTCTACATCGAGAACAGAGATCGCTCTAGGGGAAGGAAGGAAAATGAAACAGAAAAATTATGACAAACAGAATTCGCTCCATTCTGTTTCGCATCGAGAGACAGACAAGTTGCGAGTTCTGTTTCGCCTGGTGCCCCCGAGTGTTCGAGCTTTCAACGAGCCTTCGAAGAAAAACTTCTCAATGAAAATGTCTCGGGAAGGAGGGAGGGAAGCCGCGTTAATGACTCGGAAAAAAGAAGTTTCCCCGCGGGCGAGACTCCTCCTCGAGGTTTCTCCTTCTTCGTCACTCGGCTACGTCGATCAAACTTCTCACCTTCTGATTGCTTGCTTCTTCCATTAAGACCTCTCTTCTCACTCGAACCAGAAAGAATTTTCGAATCCCCTCTGAATGCAAATCGCGTTTCGCTTAGAGAATTCCCTATTTACAATTTCGCTTTTGTACAACTGGCGGAACACTTTGCTTTTATACAACTAAACTCATTGCCAGTCTGGACCGAGAGGTTTTTTATAGAAAGAAAAAAAGTCCTCTCGTCTCTTAACGACAGTAATATCGTCACCGACGATGATATCGTCGTTAAACAATGTTTAACCATTGGTACGCGGTCATCGTATAATGCCTGATGAATATTCGTCGAACGAATCGGATCTCGAACGTGTAGCCGGAAGGCTTCGATTGACAGGATCCCGCATATTCACCTGCACCTGCGTCCCCTCGGTGCTCGCTTCTCCACGGTCCTATTGATTTTTTTATTTATTTATCTCCGTTCGTTCTTCGTTCATGTTATTTATTCGTATTTATTTTATCCGTCCGCTGTATACTCTCTGTACAAATATACTTTTGTCCAGCAGTGTTGAAGCATTCAATTTCTGCGAAATAATTTTGAGATACCGTTAAAACTTTATTAATAGGTTAATAAATCGTGTTCCATTTAACGACAGGTTTTGTTTTAGCATCTGACAGGTTGATCGTGTGAAACACTGAAATATAGAATGGGCCAAAAGTTATTATTACTGTCTATTAAAGTAATTTTTTAACTAATTTTTCTATTTCAACATTTGAAAGAAATCATTTTTAAAACATAATGAAGAAATTATGTTTGAACTCAAATTTAATTAATAAAATTAGTTTCTTCTTATATTTTAATGTTTGTTAAGAAAAATATAAGTGGGAAGAAATTTTTGGCTCACCCTATATTTGTTCGTTACTTCATCTTTTTTTCGTATTTTATTTTCACATTGAACGAATATGTTATATATGTATCGTCTCGTAAAAAAATTTCAACATTTTCATTAAAATTTTAAATTCATAAATTATGCACGAGACAAGATATATTTCGTTAATTCTTTCGTTCAAGTTTTTGTTTAAAGAAAACTATTGATTCTGCTACCTTTGTAATGTACGTGCAATTAATCATGCTGCAGCTATTTAATTTATCATTGGGCAGATTGACCTAAAATTATTATCGACAAGACACGTTTTTGATGAATTATATTTATATTACTACCGATTTCATCATTATGATTAATTTAAATTTAATGAAAAATTATGAGAACACGAGCTCGCAACTTTTAATTTTTCAATGCACCAACGTGGTATTAATTTGGTAAATCGTTGCGCGAAAAATTTGTTACCGTTGATGTATGTACGTGCGCACCGTGTCCATATAAAGCCTGCGGCATTTTATGACCTGACATTTAAAATAAATAAACTTTTTTATCGTTAATCTACGTTTTGATCGTCATACGCGTAACTCAACGCTTAATTAATCGACGATGATTTTTCTCGTCGCTGGATGAAACAAATCCGATCTACTAAAGTACTATATTCTAAAGTATTACTGCTATGTTCTATTTCTCTTATTCCTGACCTTTGGACAACTCTAAAGGACATCATTTACTATAGAAGTGGCTAACTGGCGGCCCTTGCTCCACACTTTCCTAATCTCTAGCGCTACTCCCACTACTGCATTGATTTCCCCACTATATTCCTTGCCGTGCATGAGCTCCCCACTCTATTAATCTGTTGATTTTTCTAACGCCAGTTAGCCCTCTCTGATTTACCATATGATTGAATTTGTCTTGACAGTCGATTTCATACGACAAACAAACAAAAAAAAAAAAACTGCACGACTTGTACCCCAGTACGATTCGTCTAACTGAAAGGCCCAGAAGCAACTATTCTGACTAGAAAATGACGACGACCATAAAATTTTATTGACATGAAAACATTTGAATCGATAGGAAACAAATTATAGGCGCGATCGCTCAATACCAGACAACGCCACTCCTACCCCACGCCTCCTCGCGAATCACGTGACCCAAATCAACCAATCGCTAATTTTCGTTGCATCAGCGTTGCACCTAGAGAGGCCCGATTTTCTGGGTTATCCCCTCTTTAAAATCACTTTCAGTGATAAAAAAAAAAAGAAAAATAATATTCTGTATGAAAAATTATAAGTCACCCTAATTCCGCGAAAAACATTGCAAGCATAAAATGTTGTTATATACTGCTGCGTTGGTCATAGTAAACTGTACAAATTTTTCTCTTCTGCATTTTTTCCCTCTTGTCTCAACGAGAAAAATTCCGAGAGAAATAACGCGAACGCATCTGTGTATTTCTCTCGAATCGTTGTACCCTTTTACTCGATACGTTTCTAAAGGATTGTGCGAGTCACTCGAACGGAAAAAGACAAGAGGAGAAAGTATTAGAAAGGAAAAGTCTGCGAAGAAGCGGAATCGGTTCGCTCGTATTTACGGAACCATGGATAACCCTTCACACGTGCGCGCTCTTTACGGGAAACTCTTTGCGAGAACAGAGAAGAAAAGACTCTCTCCGAGGGCTAAAAGAAACAAAGGAGAACCGAGAAGAGCTGAAAAATCTGGATGTGGGGTGTTTAAGGAGAGGAGAAGGAAAATACATCCAGAAATATGGTTGTTGAAACGATAATGGTCTCGTAATGTTATATCACAGATCTTCAGGCTTTTCTTCAAATGCTTTAATGGTTTTTCTTTTTGTTTTTGTTTTTCTTTTCTATGATGACCGCATTAATTTACTCAAATTTAAACGTCTCGATCTAGAAATATTAATATGTTAAGCGCCATTTTGTCTCTCACTTTTGTCTCGTTTTTTCTTTTTTTTTCTTCTTTGCTGCAAGTTTTATTGTATCGAAAACTTTCGAACAGCCAACTTTCAACTCTCCACTCGCTGTGGTTCTACCACTTGTTCCCTCGTAGATTTATCTATACTCCTGATTCCCTTAGTTCGTCTAACTCGCCTCTTAAATCTTTCACCCCCGCCACTGGTTTCTTGATTTATGTACAGAAGCGAGATTTTTTCTCAAAATTAGCGATCCTTTTTTTTTTTTTTTAATTTAATCTCGCTCTGCAAGATTCGAGGAATTTAGAAAGATCTCTGCCAGTTCTTCAGAAACCGAAAAGACGACTCACTCGCGTTTTTAATTTATCGTCGGGTTGTCGGGTTGTAGAATCAGGTTCAATCAATCAGGTTCGCGATAAAACATCGAGTAGGATGAAAACAGAAATCTCGTAGCTTCAGTTGTTCCGATCGTGTCGAGTCACACAGAGCTTGTCACAGTTTCGAACACGGAATTCCTCGGGACTCGTGCCATCTGTGATCTCGCCGTGGGGCTTTCATGCATAAAACAAAAACACACATGGATTTTCCACCTTCGATATCTCTTTTACGAGCCGGTTCTCCGATGCACGCCCCTTATCATCATTTTCGCAGCTGGCTATGAAAATTTTCGTAGCAGATATTCACCCTCTCTTTCGCTAGAGCGGTTCGTGAATTCGATTGATCATACGACGAATAAACATTTACTTCCTTGCTTTCTTCAAGCGTGGATAGCGACGATTTGTCTGAAAACGAGTGATAAAAATGAATCACAAGTTTTCCATCTCGTGATTAAAATAAATCTTAGCTCACGAGGAAGATGTAACAGGCTTTTGTCTCTGAACGAAGATGTAGGATTCATCTATGCTAGCCACGGACCAACTTTTCTTACCACCCTGTAGCGTGTCTTAAAATTAACCACATCTCTCTTGAAACACAACTTGTACGATTGGTAAAAAAAATTTTTTTATTCATGTTAAATAGAAAAATAAAGGGTATTTTGTACTCGATTGTTAAATTGGATGTTCAAGAGGAGAACCATCATTGTTTGATATAAATCTGTGTGGTGTCTACGTTTATAATCTCTATTGCTCAGAAAGCCATTATGAACAAGGATGAATAATAATAATAATAATACTTATTGTATTAATAATTAAAAATATTCTTCACTATTTGACAGTCGCATTTTCTCGTTTTTTGAGTTTTTGACTACTACCTGAAACGTAGAAAGTTCGAGAGAATGAAATTTGTAAATATTGTCTGGTTTTAACCAGAGCAAATAATTAGCAATAAAAGCGAGTCGAAAGTGTTTGAAAGATTTTGTTCGAGATTCCTTGTGAAGACAGGGACAGGAAAATGAACGAAATCTCGTTTTGAAAATCGAGAGGATTCTATAATTTTAGGACGGTCACGATTGAATTTACTTTTTCATGGGAACAGAATAAAAATGGAACGTGGAAATCTCTGTTTGCGGAAAGCTCAATTTCCAACTTTACAAGCTTCGACGATGTGACTTTCCGATTTTCTCTTATTGTTATTCTAAATTCCGATAATATTACGTTTCGTTTTATCAATATCATTGTTTTAAATTGAAGAAACAGATAGAGGGAAGAGTGGAATACAAATGGAAAAACACGAAGAGACGAGAGAACACAAGTGCGATTTTCCTCCAAATTTTATTCGAGATTCCTTCTATAGAGACGAGGATGAAAATGAACGAGACCTCGACAATCAACTACTATTATTACTTTGTAACTGAATTGACGTTTCCCGAATAATTCAGGATCCCGTAATTTCAGAATGGCCACGACTGAATTTAAGTTCCTTTTCACACCTTTCTCGTTTCATATTTCACTTTTCTCACGGGGAACAGAATAAAAATGCAACGAAAAGAAATCCCCAACTCAATTTCCAACTTTGCACGCGTGACGATGTGACTTTCCGATTCCTCTGCTATCGTCCGAAATCGTAAAAACGTTGACATTCCCGGTAAATACGTTTCTATAAATTTTACCAATTTCGTTGTTTTAAATTAAAGAAATTCCTTCGATATAAATGCAAGAACGGAATACAAAACGGAGAGAATACAAAACGGCGAGAAAAATGCAGAGTACGAACGCAATTTTTCTCCAGGGGAACGACGACGGAAAATTGTAATTTTAATGTGACACGGTGGAAATAGTTGTCGCGTCGTTAGAATGGCAGAGAGATTCCCCGGCGTTTGGAATTTGCAATATGGAACGACCGGAAATAGGGAACAATAAACAATCAGCGAGGAAAGGAGGTGGAAAATGAATTACGGATGGCCGTAAATCACGCGCGACGGAGGGCGTTGATCTCCTAAAAATAATTTATCTCTGATATACAGAGCGATTCACGGGTCTCGCGGTTGGAAATCGAGTTTGAGAGAGATTTAGGTATCGGCACGGCGTTTCGACAATTTGACTACTTTTTCGTCAATTTCAATATTTATCTAGCAATATCGTAGAACGATAATTAATAATTACGTCATATTTATTGATAAAAGTCATAGCTTGTCAAATTAGAGATTTTTTTACATTTTTACATCTTTCGGGTATGAACAATTTGGAGAATTTTCAATCAGAATTTGCCCCATAATCTCAGTTAATTTCGGGTGCGACAGGCTTTTTTTTCCAAAGAAATAACAATCGTCGGAAAACGAACAGCGAGCAGTGTTTTGCAAGCAACGAAATATGTAGCTTTCAGAAGAATGTGTTAAATATAGAACTACCACGCGGTCCGCGGGCCTTTATCCCCACTCTTCTGATCGCTAGCGCTTTCCCCCTCCACTGCATTGAAATTTCCTCGCCGTGCGCGAGCCCCCACTCTCCCGATCGCTAGCGCTTCCCCCACCACTGCATTGAAATTTCCTTGCCGTGCGTGAGCCTCCCCACTCTCTCAGTCTGAGTTGATTTCTTTACTAAGCAAGTAGAGGTCACAGAACACGAACGTCGAATCTGACAATGAGATTGAAAATTTTTGTATATCTTGCGAATAATAGTAGAATAATAGTCGCGCGTACGTGACAATGGTCTTAATTTGTATTTCAGTCATACACTTGTACGAATCTTTGGCGAATTATAGACTACAATCTGTTCATTGTAATATTTGAAAAAAAGATTTGTATTTTCGTGGAGAATATCTCTGCGCAATGGAGGTGAACAACCTCCTGCGTCTAATTATTTATTCCGGTTCTCGGTAATTTCGAAATAAAACCCGTTCGACGAAAAAGTGGTCCAACGTTCCGCTTACTATGAAAAAAAGTGGCAAAGTTAGCCGCAAGTTCGAGGGGGTTCATTATGACCGCGAGAAAAGAGGGAATTTCCCTTGTCTAATGGGGGAAAAGAGAGAGAGTTCTCGGCTTGTATGGCTGCGGTTTTTCCCACGGAGAAAAAGGGAGCAAAAAAGAAAAAGAAAAAAAGAAGTAAGAAAACGAACGGGCGCAGGCCAGGAAGAGGAATCCCGCGGAAAGTAAAGTAGGAAGCTTAAAATGGCACTTGCCCGGCGAAAGTCGGCTGCTCTTTAAAATTTTAAATAGCTCCAGATCCGTTCCAGGCCCCCTCGCCGAAATAGACAATGAATCTTCCCTCCGGCTTCGCCACGCCCTCCTTCCTTTCGATTCATCGACTGTCCCCAGCTAATTTTAAGGCAACCAGCTTGTCGAAAACCTGCGCGACTTACTAGCGTTTAACTGCGTACGACGAGTTAACCATTTGCGCTAGCAACTGATTGCGGACCATAACGAGTGACCAAACCGTATACAATAATTCTTCGCTTTCTTTTTGACCTCGTCGGTATGATATCACCGGATAGAAATTATTGAGAAGTAATCAATTTATAATTTGTTTTGCCTGGGTTATACTTAAATATATTTAAGAATTGAGAAAATATTGCAATTTTGGGACAAAAAATTCTTGACATGCATGGCACGTTATTCCAGCGCAAGAGGTTAATTCGTCGTCCGAAAAATGCTGACGAGACAGCTGATGGAACGTAGCATTCAAACGTGATCAATCGTAGATTTAAACGTGAAAATTGTGTCTTTCTATTCTCATTTGAGCGCGTTTTCTGTTAGTCAAAGAGTTAATGTTCACGTGATTTCGATCTGAGGACGAAATTAAAACATCACGATTTACAGATTTGGCATTTCTATAGTATTGGGTTGACTAAAAACCGAGTGTAATAAAAATTGGTGTTTAATACGTGTTTAGTAGTCTCGATAACATTATCTTGTAAATTTCATCACAGTGACAGTGACGGATGTGATATTTAATATTCCTTGACGTCTAAAAGGCGAACTTTCAGGAAGAAATTCTAAGAAGATGGAAGAGAGAGTAAAAGAGAGCATTTTTTTTTTTCGTTTGGTGAAATGCAAAAGAGACTTGGCTCGATCGAGTAGATCTAATCTGACAGTTCTGAGAGAACAGTTAGTCTAACAGGGGCGAGAGAATCACTCATTGTCAGTCGAACACTGACGTGAATCTAAGAAAACGATTCGGTCTAAAGAGTCAATCAGTCTGATTGTAAGAGAGACAGCTTTACCTACACACACACACACACACACATACGCATACATTGATCAATAAATCAATGTCGCCTACGTGTTTCAAGTCTTTCGTTTCACCTGCTCCCAAACCATACTTAGGGTGGTCCTTCAAGATTTTGTAGACGTGTAATATTAATAAATTAAATATTAATGATATTAACGTTAATAATATATTACTGATAATATTGATATTACAAATATTAATATTAATATTAAATATTACAAATTATATAAATATTAAAAAATATGTTACAGATATTACTTTAGATGTATATTTCGTCATCAAACTCTATAAGTGTTTGCATCCTTATATTAGACTGGCCAAAAAGTAATTGCATCTTTTTCTCATATGTGATATGTACATCTGAAAATGTAACTAACTTTATTTTAAACCGTGAGTTCATTCTGATACTTGATCGTTCAAGCTTGTTTTAAAAAAAAAGAGAAGCACGATCTCGTTAACGATTGTTTCGTAGTGGAAGATCAAAAAGGAACATTTTCGTTATATTTTGCTGCATTGAAAAGAAGCTCGTGAAAAATTATTCAACCTGTATGACGAAAGAGCCTTCAAACTACTTCAAACAGAATTTGCTAAATTGCCGACGAGGCTATCGAATAATTCTTGGAACTTTTCTTTGAAAAAAAAAAAAGATAAAAACTTTGATGATGATAGAAGCTAATGAAATGGCCAACACATTATCTAACAAAGCTTTTATTTCTCGCGAAAAATTCGCTTTTCATTCGCACATGCAAAAAAAAAAAAGAAAGCAGTTACTTTTGTCCACCAGATCAGATAGAATTTTGATCGAAATAACCTGGCAATTTTCTTCACCTGCCTAATTGGACACGTGCAATTAATTAATTTAGTCGAAACTAATAAATTCATATTTATTAGCATGAGGTACTATTGGTACTATTAGAATTAGTATTGGTATTAATTAATTATTATTATTATTAATAATTATTATTAGTACTATTATTACTTTTGTTATATTATGTTAACTATATTATTATTTATATTATATTATTATTTGAATATTAGTATTAATGTTATTACGAGGAATGAATTATAATTTCGTGGGAAATGGAGCACAGAAATTTCCACTGGCTCAAATAAGGATTGAGCAGTACTCGAAGTATGGAAAGTTAATAATACGTATCAATATAGCAGTCGTATAATTAGTCAAACGAAATAGAATTGCGTGTTTCGACCTTTCGAAATGTACAAACTTTTGCTTACCGCTTACTTTATTAACTTACTGCCTCGTTTTATATCGTGTTCAAACTTCCCACTTTACATGTTTCCTAATTCATCTACGGCTGTTATGTCACTATTAATATTGACGAGGAATCTATGTTTTATCTACTCATGTGTATATGAGTAATAATACATATATACAGAGTGGGCCAAAAATCACTTTATATTATGATTATTATTTTTCTTATATTTTGATGTTTTATTAAAAAAAAAAAAAAAAAAAAATAGGTGAGAAGAAACTATATTTTTGGCCCACACTATATTTGCATGATATAATCACACGCCTCTTACTTTGCTGCCACATACTGATAATATAGGCATCATTCTTCATTCGTTTAACTTTTTTTTTTACGATCGAAGTACTTCAACTTGAGTTTTAGAAACGATCTAAACGAGTTAGAATCTGCAGGAGAGAAGAATATTATTAAAAATGTATTATCCGAGTGATAAAGTTGAGACGAAGTCCAGGGCAAAGTAAACAACAAAGGAACAGAGTAAAAAATTCCATTTGAATAAAATTTTATCACGGCGATGGGCGTTAAAGTGGCAAGGTAACTGCACTTGTTTGCAGGCGAGTGTGTTTACAGGGGAATCGAAATCAGATTTCGATTTAGATTCAATAGAATTTGCCTCCTCTCGATAAGAGCTCGCTTTCTCGAAGGAAAATATAAATGAAATCTAAGGCAGATTTTAAATTCCCTTTTCAAAATAATTTCACATCATTTTTGTATAAGTTTATATCGGTCGGTACAATTTGATCTTTTTCATTTGATCACGGAAAAATTTCGAAACGAATCGGGGCAATCTCTCGAGAGAAGAGATCGATGGAAGTAATAAAAATTTCAAGCATCTGGGAGCAACATCTTTACAAATGGAACAACAACCCTGTTGTTGCTCGATCGAGAGATTTTTCACTCGAAACGAATAGTTCAAAAAATACGCGCGCACACGTGTGTGTGTGTATATATATATATATAACGTGCTACGTATCTACGTACGTATGTACGTATATTTGATCAAACGAACTTTCCGCGGAAAAATAAAAAATTGGACGAGACAAGGAATCAGATTTAACCGCTACCTCTGTACGATCGCGATCTCTGGCCGTGTTCCAGCGAGCGTGTTTTATCTAGAAAAATCGAGACAGATGGTTCAGCTTTCCTAAATTTAGTTCCTCCGCGAATGATATCGGACGTTCATATTTACCGTCAACCTGAATATATTTCTCTGCGTTTTACCTCGTTTCTCGGTTTAATTTCCGCCCATTTTCCTCTTTTTTTCTTTTCTAGACTAGATTTAACATCTAAAAAGAAAAAAATATTCAACGTCAGTTTTAATTTTTCAAAACTTTCTGGTTTTAAACTAGAAAGTATACGTCAATTCAGAAACCACCGTAAATCGCTGTCTATTTTATTTTATTACTTCTTTCATAATGAAAAAAGAAAAACTTGTCAGATGTCCTATATCTTCTGAATTAAACATTTCACTCGTTTTCAACAAACATTTTCACGATCCTCCTTTTGAACCACCCTGTGCCATGTGCGCCGCACGTCGTGGCTTTCAGTCGCTCCTCACAGCATGAATATTTAATTTATCTGCACAAAAGCCGCGCGGATTGTTGTCCGAACTGTTACCCGCACCGGATTTCATTGTCCAGCTATTGAAAAGGCTGACCGTATCGCGTCCACCTGTAATTATTCATGTCGCTTATTCCTCAAACTCTAATTGTTACGCTTTGCTTTTATGGCACTTTATTACCCCCCGCCTCTCGTGAGTCAAACGATCTTTCGTTCGTGGCTCGTCGAACGATTTCCCTTTCGAAGTTGTTCTGTAGAATCACTTCCTATATTTTTTTTCTTCTTACAAATTAAAGTACACTAATCTAATTTAAAATTAATAAAGTTGGATCTTTCTTGTATTTTGATTTGTTTTATTTAAAAAAAAGTAGGTAGAAAACTCTTGACCCACCCTGTAAATAATTGATGGCTGTGCTTTTCTAAAAGAGAAAATAATCAGTTTCATTGTTAAAAATGAAAGGGCCAATTTATATAACTTTTGGATCTTAGAGTACAGTGAATTTTTTTTTTTTTCATCACTGAAAGTAATTTTAGCGGAGGTAACCCAGAAAACCGGGCCTCTTCAGGCAACGCTAATGCAACGAAAATTAGCGATTGGTTGATTTGGGTCACGTGATTCGTGAGGAGACGTGGGGTAGACCTAGAGTAGGAGTGGCATTGTCTAGTACTGAGCGATCGCGCCTGTAATTTGTTTTCTATCGATTCAAATATTTGCATATCAATAAAATTTTATGGCAAAAAGGTCGTCTTCATTTCCTAGTCGGAATAGTTGCTTCTGGGCCTTTCAGTGAGACGAACCGTACTGGGGTACAAGTCGTGCAGTTTTTATCTTTCTAATGTCTCCAACGAGATTAATCTGTTAATTCAGAAATTTTAAGCGGTCGCGTCGATAAAAAAAGACTAAATCTTACACGTGTGAATAAATCTGGAAATTCGATTTTTTCGAAATCTTTGAAAAGAATTTTACTCTACGTTCTTTACTTTATATTTTCGCACGTGATATAATCTCCTTTCCAGTCACGTCTGGAGTTAGCTAAATTAAGCAAGTACGCTCGATAAATTTTCAAATTTTCTCGAGAACGAATGCCTCGACGAGTAAATTTTATTCATTCTTCTCGATTCATTTTTCTTTTCCCTTTTCTCAATGTGAAATGTAGAATCATCTCTCTTGAATGTAGAGTCACTCGCGTAGAGACACCCTGTATATTTTCAGCAGAAAGGACAGTTTCTCAGAACTAGTGAGCCGTGATCGAACGTAGAACTCGGTCGTGCTCACTTCAAACTACACGCCTCTTTGATTCCATTGATTCTGTTTACTCAAAATTTGCTCGCAAGAGTACACAGAGCGTTTCGCTTAATCGATCCGTTGTAAGAAATTTCTTTCTGAATATATTATTTTCTAATGTTGTTATCGAAGAGATATGGAAATATTTTGTCAATAATTCTTTCACGAGAAAACTCGAGTGAATCGAAGAGAATTTAGAGAGAATTTATTTATTATTTCGTTCCACGAAATAAGCGAAAGTTTAATGAACAGGGAATACGTTGCGGCAACGTGCAGCAATTAATAATCATCCTGTATTGGGCGCGTGTTCGCAATCTAATCAGCACCTAATCCGACTGAAACCCAGATGCTTTCCAGTTAACTGACTGTTGGAGGCTTGACTGGCTCTAAGACTGATTAACTAATAACTAGAAGCCTAGATTCCTGTTAACACGAGATTCGAACCACGTAATTACTCGCCGTGTATAATATTTCGTTTTTATCTAGCTTGGCAAGTTCACTCGTTGAATCCTGTATTCTTTTGTAGCAAAGCACGGACTTTCTCGAGTCGAAAATTGTCACTTCAGAGTGAAGAAAGCGCAGAAAGATATTTTTAACTTTAGGAGAGAAAAGAAAAACTGCACGACTTGCACAAACCAGTACGATTCGTCTCACTGAAAGGCTCAGAAGCAACTGTTCTGACTAGGAAATGAAGACTTTTTTGCCATAAAATTTTATTGAAATGCAAACATTTGAATCGATACAAAACAAATTACAGGCGTGATCGCTCAGTACCAGACAACGCCACTCCTACTCGAGGTCTACCCCACGCCCCCTCGCGAATCACGTGACCCAAATCAACCAATCGCTAATTTTCGTTGCATTTGCGTTGCACCTGAAGAGGACTGATTTTCTGGGTTATCCCCGTTAAAATCACTTTCAGTGATAAAAAGAAAGAAAATATGAGTACGTTCCGAAAAGCGAAAGCGATCCGATGAGTTTGACATTTACTGGTCATAGCGGAACTTTTCGATTAACCAGAGTGGATAGCACGTGTTCCGGATGCTCAAGGCTATCAGGAACTTTGTCACTCTAACGTTCGATACTTCATTCCTTCTTCTTTGGAATCCTTTTGCCGCTGCCAACTCTCCGCATGTTTCTCGGAGTGAAAAACAGTTCGACGTCGCTGTGACACCGCCATTGCAATAAAACGTATTGCATAAATGTGTTTTTTACTGTAGACTGTCGTATAAATACATATTTTTCTTTTCTTCGTCTCGTGAGAAATCACTTTGTGTAAATATTACAATTTTTATCCTCGGGTTTTCACCTTCGTCTTTTCGACTTTTCGAAGAAGTTAGAGATAAGTTTTTAAACAAACAAAAAGTGGAAATTATTGGGAGGGAAGTGGTAGAGATTATTCTAAACTGCTGCAGGGAACTTGTAAATCTGTTCGGCCGGAATGCTGAAGCATAATAGCTCTGAGCTACAGTTCGAGCGAGTTTAATGGTCAAAACTGCCCCCCTTAGTACGCTTATTTTTTTTTCTTTCGACTGTCGTAGGTCACGGAATATTGCGACATATTTTACAATAATAATTTTCTCGCGAAACTTGATGATTCTCGAGCTTGAATACACACATGTACACGCACGTAGCTGAGAAAAACTAATTTCTGTCTTTCTGTTATCGACAAACACAGTCAGATTTATCCGTCTGTCGGCGGATTCAGCTAGCCAGAGAGGAAATTCGGAACTTTGTCCAGCAAACTTTCTTGCTGATGCTTGAACATTTTTCTGAATTTACGGATGATAAATCGGTATATAAATACGTTAGAACGATTCAACTTCATTTGAAATCATCGACAGATGTGCTCGTCAAAGCTTCTACGATTGGCTGTAGAAAAAAAGAAAGAAAAAGACGGGGGGGGAGGGGATGAACTCGATATAAAATTTAATTAAAGCAGCGAGGGAAACTAACAAGAGGAAACAGAGTAGCGAGAGGATATAATTGATATGCAGCGGCTAGATGAAGCGGGATATTCGCGAACGGAAGATGCAACGATGAGTTCACGGGATTAAAGAGCGAGCCACAAGCACGGTGGAGGGCCGGAGGGGATATGAAACGAAAAAGAAGGAGCGGAGTGAAGGAGGGAGATGGAAAGCATCCAGAGACTCGTAGAAAAGCAAGATACCTCTTAAGCTACCTTTTACGCTGCCTTTTGCCCTCAAAGTGAAATACGAGGGGACAAGAGTGGCAGAAAGGTAGCCAAGGACTAAGCTACCGAGGATGGATAAATAGCGAATAAGAGCCGAGAGAGACGAGATCGATAAGGACGTTAAATTCTTATTACGTGTACGTTGTACAGCTTTCTTCGTTGTTGTTGCCTTCGCGTAATTTATAAAACGCGCAAGGACTCTGTTTTATCGAGCGAGGCGCGCGAAATTTGAAAGAGATTTGTCAGGATCCCAGTAATTAAGTCAAGGATTTTTCAATATAATGGAAATCGCTAAGTAACGCCTGAAAATTTATGTTACGCCTCGTCCGGGAGCAAATTATTGGGATAGCGAGTAACATTGCACGCTCCAATTGTGGTTATAGATGGCACGACACGTGGCACGTCATTCAGGAATGGTACCGTCGTTCTCTCTTTCTTCTCCGTTTGCTTATTCGTCACTTTTATCATCGCTCACGTCGCAGAGATCTGCGAAGGCAACTATTCGAGCCCGCGCGAGAAAAATATAGTGCAATATCGTTCTTCATATATACGTATATCGTTCCAACATTTCCTTCGTCGTTTCGTTGCATGAATATACAGAAACTTAAAAAATTGTTGCAACTCCATTTCAGCCTCGAGTTTCTCGTAAATAGAGAGGAAAAGAAAATTTTCAGATTTAGAAACGTGAAAATATTGTAAGTATACTGTACAAAGTATTAAATACAGTATAGTGTACAAAGTATTAAATAAAAATAGAATAATAAAATAAAATGAAATAAAATAATATTTAGAAACATGTACAAGTATTAAAGTGTACTATACAAAGTATTAAATATTTTAAATAAAAATGAAATAATGTAAAATAATATAATACGGAATAATGGAAACTTGTACCTTAGTACGATTCGTCTCACTGAAAGGCCCAGAAGCAAGTGTTCTGACTAGGAAATGAAGACGACTTTTTTGCCATAATATTTTATCGATATGCAAACATTTGAATCGATACAAAACAAATTACAGACGCGATCGCTCAGTACCAGACAACGCCACTCTTACTCGAGGTCTACCCCACGCCCCCTCGCGAATCACGTGACCCAAATCAACCAATTGCATTAGCGTTGCACCTGAAGAGGCCCGATTTACTGGGTTATCCCTGCTAAAATCACTTTCAGTGATAAAAAATAGTTTGACCATTTCGAGTGCGCCATTCTTTTGTTCGTCTTTGCCATTTCTGGCAATGGCTGACCTCCAAGTCCAATTTCCGTCAAGTCGTCCGATTTCGCGGTAAAACTCCCTGCAGAGAGAAATAAATTCGTGGGGCACAGGGCGGTTGGCAAGACCGAGTCACGAAGCACAGTGCCTCGGCTTCTCCCTCGAGAGCGAGCGTGCAAGCTGCGGAGGTTTGCAAATCGCCTCCGGCGTAAACTCTCTCGCGTCGCCCTGGCTGTTTTGCTTTCGATTTAGATGTTTCTGCCTGTGAATGCGGAAACTACGGAGGAAGGGGCCCCCTCCGTTAACCGTTACCTGTCTTCATTACTCGCGAAACAATAGCTGTTAATGGGGAAGCTCGTCGAACAAAGCTTGCACCAGAATACGTGATGGGATAGATTAATCTTGATAACGAGTCTTTTTTATTTTTTATTTTTTTTTTTTTTTGAACTGTTACAACGGCTCGCGAAGATTTGTTGCCATTCTGAGAATTTTTCTTGCACTTTTCTTTCCCTGTAGCTTGGCATAACTATGGCAATGACAATGAGAGATTATTCATAACTTCGTGCAAAGATCCACTTGGTCTCATTTTTGAAACGTAAAGCTTCTATTTTGACAATTATAATATCATAACTTTGTTCCCTTTTTTTTTTCTTTTCTTATTTTTTTGAAAATTGCAAAAATTCAAATTAAAGAATTTTCTTCGTAATTACTGAATCCAACATAGTTTCAAAGATTGGAATTTTCTCTTTATAACGACAACTTAAAATTGGCTGTACAAATTAATTTTTTTAGCATTTTATTAAACTTTGGACATTAAGTTTAGGTAGCAAAATAAATTTTTTGAATTTTTCTCATTTAATTATAATATTCAACGTTTAATAAAAAAAAAAAAAAATCGTACCACAAGGAAATCTTTTAACATTTTTTACGATTTTTAGGAGAAAAGCATCCTCACATGATGTAAAGAAGGTGAGCTTACGACAAGTTAAACTGGAAGCTTCATGCTTTAAAATGAAACCATGATCTTGCTTTACGAAGACATATCATTAAATTACCGACAATTTTCCATTGTCATTGGTACAGTTATGTCGCAGTAAGCGCTATAATCTTAGACCTTCTTTTTCACGTTCGTGTAATATTTTTACTTAAAAATTTCCCTCATAAAAATTCGCAATTCGGAAAAACAATTGCAAAAACTTATTCGTGAAAATTTGATCATTATTTTCAAAAAGAAAGAAAAAGAATGCTATAACTTTTTTTTTAGTCATTGCATCTTGAAAACGAAAAAAGAAAGGTACTCGAAGAATAATTCGAACTGTTTTCGAGATCCTTTTCAATCTGCCCTGTGAATTCCGCAACGAGTGAATTGTCTCGTTGAACCTTTCCATTCGAGTTAGAATTCGGTACAGTGATTCGGCGAAAGCAATCCGAGATACAACGTGCACTTCATTCGATATACACGGCTGCTATTTCCCGCTGTTGAGTAGCTTGTTGCGCCTAAATAGTTGAGGCGATGTTTCTACATTTATCGCGCGCCCGACTAGATTTCCTCTTAGCGGTACCCCAAACCATTCGATTTACGTTTTAATTGTATTATAAATAAATACAGACGAACAAAAGCATAATTGTACGAACAAAATTGTATGGATAATTTCAATTGATGCAAGTTTGTAAAGAAAGATTACAATATGTGCAATGGCGCTTGATGGACTCATTTCAAAGCGAGAAGCCTCCATTTCGACAGATGAGAGCTCATGGTTTCGAAAGTAAGACACGTTTATTTTAGAAAATTCGCGAAAATTTTAGAAATTTAGACGTGTATAAAAATATTAAAAAATCCCAGACCAAAATAATGATCTTGCTCGAAGATTGAGATTTTCTTTCTACAACCCTCAAAACTAAATATTAAATATAAATATTTAAATATATAAATCCCTTAAAACTAAATGTTAATATAAATATTAAAAAAGTCTCTCAATGGTTTTTTCGAAGATTGAAATTTTTTTTTACGACATTCCTTCAAAACTCGCTGTACGATTTTTTTTTTCTTTCATCATTCTGTCGAACTTTAAGTAATATTTCTAATATTATTATAACGTAATAATTCCTAATGTTGAATCAACAATGTTCGATGAAACAGTAGGTGAAAGAAAAGAATCGTACAAATTTTAAGCAGAAACTTTAATCTTCGGAATGATAGATCTACCTACGAAAAGAAATTTTTTTAAATTTTGACCGTCCACTTGCTACGTTGCGTAAAATGATCTTCAGAAAAAAGAAATGAATTCAAATTAACTTTGTCAAATTAGAGACTCATAGCTTTTAAAACGAGACCAAGCAGATCATCGTGCAATCTCTTTTTACAAAGCTCCATCAATTTCAGTTATCGACAGTTTTGCATCAATGCAAATTATTGCTCTTCAACGTTGCTGTGGATTCTCTTTGTACATACTATCGAGAGCTTATGCTCTTTTTGTCGCAAAGTCCGTCAATATTGGAAAATACAGATGGCACGAAATAAATATTGTAATAAAGTTCTCCCGCGAAAAAACGCCCGAACAAAATGGCACTCGGCAGGAAGTTGTGCTGCACTTTCGTCTCAACTATGCAATTTCGCGACTGGCAGAATTCTCCAATCTGGCGAAGTTGCTCGATCCCCGAGTCTCGATGCAGTTTCGATATCGGTATCGCGAAACTTTTCGCGCGTCGATACGATCTTTTCTTATATTAGTTGGCTTATATTTTCTTTTCTTTTTTAAAGATCAGATTCCGGTTTTCTACGACGATGAAATTGTTCTCGTCTGATTACTGTTTTAGCACGTTAATCGCCAAGTTAAGTTCTTTGGTTTTTTTTTTTGAGTTTATTACACAAACGCGCTTCAAAGTCAGCGCGTCAAATTAAAAGCTTTTACTCAGTTTTTGCATCCCTCAAGTGTAGATCCTTGAGAGAATAAACACGAATCTCTGTGATTCTCTTTTACTATTGTTTACTATTGTTTAAAATATATTTTCCATATATCACGAATAATTATTCCCATGTTCCAGTATTTTTATACAAATGAAGCAATTACAACTTCTTCTTCAAAATAATTTAGTAATTTACTGTTTTCTTATAACATTGTCATTTGATCATTTTAACTTGGATAATTTGAAAATTCTATTAAAAATTTTTCAAAAATTAATTAAATATTATTACATTTTCTCTCTTTTGATGGTTTGAAATTTATAAAAGTGTTGTGAGGTTCTGACAATTTCCTAAAGTTGATAAGATCGTGAGAACAGTTCACACATCACTTTCTGCAAGTGATCCTGCTATTTTGAAATGACAATTGCCCGATGCTAAGAAATACTAAATAATTATTTATTAGAACTGTCGTAGAAGTTTTACGAATAATTGTGCAATTTTATTATCGACTATCGGTACAATACGACCGATTTTAGATCTTCGTTTTTCACACAATTGCTTAACAAACCTTGCTTGTCAAGATTGATGACCTAATTACACAAATCTATTTGTTTCAATTATCATTGAAATTGTAATGACTTGCGCATTAAAAATATTTTTATAAGATACTTCTAGCGTTAATAGACATTTCCATTCGTTTATTTATATTAATATTTTTGTTAACCGATCAGAGTCGAGTATAGTACATCTGACTGATATACGCCAGAATTAAAATTTCTATCACAGACGTTAAAGTAAAATTTATAAATAAGACACACGCAAGCTTTTATTTGTTTTACGAAGAATCGTTCAAATCTCTAAAAATGTGAAAACACTGTTAACCACTTGGCGCTGGCAACTGATTGCGGACCATAACGAGTGACCAAACAACGTATACAATAATTCGTCGCTTTCGTTTTGAACTCGTCGGTATGATTTCACTGGATAGAAATTATTGAGAAGTAATAAATTTATTATTTGTTTTGCCTGGGTTATACTTCAATATACTTAAAGCTGAGGAAATATTGCAGTTTCGAGACAAAAAATTCTCGACGTGCGTGGCACGTCATTCCAGCGCAAGAGGTTAAAATGTCTAATAAAAATTATCAATCAATTGGTCATTTTGACCATTTCTAGCGTTAATAGCTAACGGACGCTTGTGTAAATAACAACCATACCGGGTGGTAAATTCGAAATCGAATTGGCTTCGAACGATTGAAAAATCGCAAGGAGTTGCCACTCGCGCGGAAGAACAGAAAGAAGAAGAGTAAAAAGGAACGAGTCGGGATCGATTATATTCCTTTTGAGGTGCATACTCGGGAAAAGGACCCTAAGGAAAGCAGGAGGAGATATCGGATCCTTTCCGAAGCCGGGTGGTACACAGAAATTCAAGACGGCCTCTCGCAGTCCAATTTCCTCGATCCTTTGTGAAAAAAGCAACACCGTCGGAACAAAATTTTTCTTGTCTCTACTCTTGCCCGCTCGTTGGGCGACGAAATTGTTCCCGAAAAAGGAATCTTTTCCGCGCGGAGGGCTGGCTTCTCACCCCTTCTCCCATATTTACTCTAAAACCGCTAAAACGGGACGACGTTAAATTCTCCTTCCTCCTCTCCTTCTACAGGTTTTCCACTTAATACATTGTCTTGGTGGTGGACTTTGCACCACTATTTTCGTACAATAATAGCTCTAGCCCTCGAATTCGATTCTATAGGGTGGGCCAAAATACTCGCTCCCTACTAAAATAAATCCGTAACTTTTTCATCGTGTATTTTTTTTTAATTTCCTTTTTTCTTACGGATTAATTTATGTTCGTGTTCGATTTAAAATTAATCAAATTGGTTTTATATTTTGATGTTTCATTAAAAGAAATTGGTTTTTCCTTAAATATATTGTTCAAACAAATAATGGTTTTTTCACAAGATGGTACACCGTTAAATTCGTCGTCAGAATACACGAGTTTCGTTAATTAATTTACGGGAAAACAATATCTAGTAATTCCCGAGATATTCGACAAAATATATTCCGCAGCGCCAAGTTTTGAAGTTAATTTTCACCCTTTCAACATAGACCGCCGATAGAAAAGAAAAATACGCGTGTCAAATGTTTGTTCGAAAAATACATTTAAGCCAGATTTCACCTCGGTGTGACGTCGTATGTGAGATTTATGAAGGACCTATGGTCATAAATTCTCTAAATTAATGTACACGATTTTGAAGGGTACGAAAAACGCGTAAAAATCTCTAATTTGACAAGCTGACTATTACAATAATACTGTAATACTAGCATAATATTATATTATATTACACATTATATTTACCGTAATACTAGCATAATAAAATTTCCATCATCATTGACGTTGAAGTAAAAGAAATAGAAAATCTCTGTAATAATTATATAGGGTCCACAAGCTTTTATTTGTGTTTTTTAACGAAGAATCATTCAAGTCTCTAAAAAATACACTATTTTGTATCTATAAAATATCCAACGAAAATTATCAGTTGGTCATTTTTGTACCATTTTTTGATAGTTCTGTTCTGGTGTTATAAATATACGCGTTATTCACAGGTGGAGTAAGCTTTTTTCGCCAATCTCTCGAGCACCAATCAATATACAAAATTTGATTTCCTCGACAATGCACGAAGCATGTGTGCGTGTGTGTGTGTCACTTGGTGCGAAAGATTCTCTCTCTGCCGATTTCCACTTTTCGCATCTCTGGCTTTGTTCATTTCCCTAGGAAATCCATTGCCAGATCGCGATTGGGAGGCATCTCGCGTTTCGCACAATTGTATTTTTCGCGTTATTCGTGGTCTCGCGGCCCCGTGGTTCCCGTCGTTTGTGACAAAAGCCCACGGTCGTCATTATCAGCTCGTCTCGTTGATCGATTAACGCTCGATTGGCCTCACTTCAATCGGAAAGCGTCGCGGCCTTTGTTCGAACACGTGTGTCCCTCTGTTCGACGCGCGCCCACTTGTGCACAACCGGTCCCCGTGCGGTGCACGGTCGCCGAGCATAATGTTGTTTTTACTTGACCTGAATTTCGACGAGTAACGAGTGAACGTTCCCCCAGCAGCAGAGAAGAAGACGGGGAGAGAGGAGACGCCTCGCCGTGAAAATTGAATTCGCGCGGGAGACGGGACTCCTCTATTGGGACTCGATAAGATCGCTGATTTTCTCCGATTTCCAGCGGTTTCTCAATGCAACGGTGAATATTCTCGTATTCAGAATGCTCGCTTCGGCTGGTTACATTGTACCACGTTCTTACCAAATTATCAAAATCGAGTTGAGAATTTCGAAATTTTTACATTGTATTGATAAATTTGTGTTTTACGTTATACTGTGTTTTTACCTAATTATCAGAATGGGTTGGAAATTCCAAGATTTTCGTATTTTATCACTGAAACCGATTTTAGCGGGGGTAACCCAGAAAATTAGCGGTTCTCTTCAGGTGCAACGCTAATGCAACGAAAATTAGCGATTGGTTGATTTGAGTCACGTGATTCGCGAGGGGGCGTGGGATATACCTCGAGTAGGAGTGGCGTTGTCTGGTACTGAGCGTTCGCGCCTGTAATTTGTTTTCTATCGATTCAAATGTTTGCATGTCAATAAAATTTTATGGCAAAAAGGTCGTTTTCATTTCCTAGTCGGAACACTTGCTTCTGAGCCTTTCAGTGAGACGAATCGTACTGGGATACAAGAAGTTTGAAAAAGAAGTTTCTCGTAAAAAACTGAAAATTTTCGTCGTCTGTTCCACGACTTTGGTCGTCGGCCAATTTGAATATTAATCCGCTTACAACCGCTACAAGCGATTAGTCATTAGATCGTGGCTTTGTACGAATATCGCACGCGTGGAAAAAATGGAGAATCGTCGATTATCCGATTATTAAATTAGCAATTACATCGGGAAATGTGAGATAGCCACGGTTAGGAAAAAGGCGCGGGCAAACGCTGGAGCCTTACGAGTGTTTTACGGAATACCGGGTTAATTATTTCACCGTGAACGAATGGACCTTCCGACTAGCTTCTTATTTAATTTCCAGCCCTTAAACCAACGTTTCGCCACAGCCGGGGCGAAGAAGAAACGAGCTCTTCCCCACCGGCGAGGGAATTATTTTTCTTTGCAGCCCGAGTGCTGGTCCGAGAAACCACGGTGATTAGGGCGAAATTCAGCTCAAGAATTTCGTTTCACTGCGAGACGCGAAAGATAAACGGGAGCCAGCCTCGGTGCTATTATTTTCGAACTTCCTTGCTGGAACTGTCGGCTTTCCTTCCGTTTTCTACGTTTGCCCTTTACGGGCTACGAAAATACCCACCAGTCGGCCGATAAGTCGGTCGAAATGGGTGAACTCCGGCCCGATGACCTCTCTCTCCCAAGTCAAACACGACGTGTTCGGTTTCCAAATGAACTTTGCACCGGATTTTCACTAAGCCTCGCTCTCTCATACCCAGGATCACTTTCAGCGAATTTCTCGTTATCGGCTGCGAACTTGGGACATTTGTGACGATTCAGAAAGTTGAAAAATCGAAGGCGAAAATCTTTTCAACGCTCGAGAGACATTCAAGGGTGAATTGAGAAATTTGAAAATTGCGGAACTTCAACAGGATTGAGCTCGATGAGAGATCTCTTGGTGGTTTTTGCGAGATAATTAAAATTTCTAAATGTTGTCGGACTTGCAATTGGAAACTTGAGAATTTGTGAAAATTCAGAAGTTGAAAAAGATTCATAAATTGAAAACTCGAAAGTTTTTTGAACACTCGAAAGATATTTGAAGATGAATTAAAGTTCAGACATTGAAAGGCTAAAAAGAGGGATCGAACTTGAATTGAAAATTGGAGAAAATTGGAGACCTCTCGGTGGTGTTTGCGAGATAAGTCGAAGAAAGTGTCGCGAATCATTTGAGACAACCGGCCTCTCAGCCGGTTGTCGAATTATTCCCGAACTGTGGAAGGGTGAAAAATGGTGACGCTCCCCGCTTTGAAAAGTCTTTGCTCCGCAAAGAGAAACTTTCAAAAGAAGTGGACAGTTGGAGATAGCAGCCGGCTTTATTGACGACGTCCTCAGCCGCCATTCGGCATTTAAACTTTCAACTCGAAAGTAGTTTCCTTCCCGTTCAATTCCGAACACTTCTCCGCCGCAGAGGATATATATTATATTTGCCCCTATCGGATTTGCTATATCGCGTGACTGTTGTTTGAATCGAGTTGCTCGATAGCGTGAGACGTATTTACGAAATGAGATAAAGTAGATTTGAATTTCTATTACAAATACGTGTGTATTTCATAGTTTATGCATTTCAATTTCTAAGATGGCCTCAAATTGGGTGTTTTAATTTCTAAGATGGCCTCAAGTTGGATGTTTTAATTTCTAAGATGGCCACTTTTAAGTTTCTAACCTTCAAATTGATAGGATGAGATATATTTAATAAACAGGAGAAAATTAGTTTGAATTTCGATCACAAATGCGTCTATATTTCGTAGTTCGTGCATTTTAATTTCTAAGATGGCCACTTTTAAGTTCATAACCTTCAAATTGATAGGATAAGATATATTTAACAAACAAGATAAAGTTGGTTTGAATTTCGATTACGAAGGCGCGTGTATTTCGTAGTTCGTGCATTTTAATTTCTAAAATGACCTCAAGTTGGGTGTTTTAATTTCTAAGATGGCCACTTTTAAGTTTCTAACCTTCAAATTGATAGGATGAGATATATTTAATAAACAGGAGAAAATTAGTTTGAATTTCGATCACAAATGCGTCTATATTTCGTAGTTCGTGCATTTTAATTTCTAAGATGGCCACTTTTAAGTTCCTAACCTTTAAATTGATAGGATGAGATATATTTAACAAACAGGAGAAAATTAATTTGAATTTCGATCACAAATGCGTCTGTATTTCGTAATTCGTGCATTTTAATTTCTAAGGTGGTCTCAAGTTGGGTGTTTTAATTTCTAAGATGGCCACTTTTAAGTTTCTAACCTTCAAATTGATAGGATGAGATATATTTAACAAACAAGATGAAGTAGGTTTGAATTTCGATCACGAAAGTGTGTGTATTTCGTAATTCGTGCATTTTAATTTCTAAGATGGCCACTTTTAAGTTCCTAACCTTCAAATTGATATGGATGAGATATACTTAACAAACAGGAGAAAATTAATTTGAATTTCGATCACAAATGCGTCTATATTTCGTAATTCGTGTATTTTAATATCCAAGATGGCCACTAAATACCTAATTTTCAAATCCTTTAACTTTTGACGCTGATTTTAAAAATAGCTACTTCCGGTCAATCCCTGCGTTTTTGGAAAATTCGAATCAAAGCAATGCAAAATTTGCTTTAATTCCTTTTTTTTGTCCACGTGAAATTTTGTATCGAGGCGAGTAACTGACAAATTTCGACGTTTATTGTGAATCCACCCCGGTTTCTGGATCGCGTATCAATTGCCCCTCACCCTCGGTCTGTAGTATTTATGACACCGATCATTTTGTGGCGCGCGGAATTGCATAAAAGACCGATCAGCTCTCAAATGAAAACGGTCAATCCCCCATTGAAAAGAAGATCAACTAAAACTCCTCTCTTTCTCTCTTCCTCTCTTTTTCTCTCTCTCGCGTTCTGTCGTTCGTTCGAGTTTATCCTCGTCGATTCCTTTCAATTTTCGCTCGATCTAATTCTGCTCTCCGATCTTACATCGGGCAGCTGGCCGAGAATCGGCTGATAAATAATGCAGACGAATGAAAAGGGATACTCTCGGATGGAGAGAAAGGAAGGAACAGGGATGAAAGAAAAATAATGTAACCTAAAGTCATTTCGATCGACGAACTGATCTTTACTTCTCTAAGGTTGAAAAAAGGAAAAAGAAATACGATAGTCCAAGGTGTGAAAATAATCGTGGATAGAATAAATCCGAAAAGAAAAAGAAGAAGAAGAAACTGTAACCGTGCAATAAAAGGAATCAACGAAGGAGGATCGCGTTTTACCGTGAGGAACAAGTAAACTCTGCTACTGATTCCGGGTCAATTTTAATTAATTAACGCTGCGCCGAAAAACACGAAGGCGGCTCTCGCCGGCTGCGAGGGAAATGTTAAAACCGTGCAAACAGGCTTTCGACTTTAAAAATGTATACGTTCGCCGGGGGGAAATGTTGACGATGAGAGAAAACAGGAGACGGGGAGATGGTGGGAGGAAGAGGAAGAGAAGAGAGAAAAAGAAAAGGGAAGAAAAGAGGCAGGTGAAAAACTGGTGTGATGGCAAAGTGGTTGCCGGCGTTGCTGCTAATTTGAAGTGAGCGCAGCGGGACGCGCGAAAAATAATTAAAGCCATGGGTGGGCAGGCCTCGTCTCGCGAACGGGGATAGACGCTTCCCTCGGGATTAACGCGCCGAAAGAAGCGTCGAGGCGATCCTTCGTCAATTTGCTTGTCAAAGGAAAGAGCGTTGGACAAACGTTCAGAGGGAGAGAGAGGGAGAAATTTCGCTTTTTGCTTCTTTCTTCGGTAAAAGAACCTTGGTAGAAATTAGTAGAAACGAGCCACTGATCTTTTTCTTTTTTTCGTAGAAATTACAGAATTTTGGGTCAGTGTGCATTTTCGGCAGATGTCTCAGTAAAGTTTAATTCAGTGATAATTTGGCGAACGAAGATCCAGGTAAAAACGAGTAACGTGTAATGTAATTTGTGTACTCTAAAAACTTGTACTTTAAAAAGAAAAGGGAGGGAGAAGCGAGAAATGAGCAGTGAGAATTATTCGTCGCTTAAGCGAGATAGAAGGAGGTGGAAACACACAAATGGATTTCGCATGAGCTAGCCGATACAGGAGTTGAGACGAATAGAGACAGTCAGCCAAGCGACTTCGACGAAACAAACACGATCCATTTGTAACACGTCTCTCCACTCACGACGACGTGTGCGTCCCAAATGGTAATCGAAACGGACTTTGGCAAATTTCACTCGAGATTCACCGGGATGGATGGAACGACGAGGAAAAAGAATGATTCTTTGTTTCTTATTAATTCGTACAAATGGTCGAAGTAGTACGTACCAATCTTTGCATTTACGAGCGAGCAAAGATCTTGCGTCACAAAGAGCCACAAAGGGTTGCAGAGAGAAGATGGAGAGAGACAGGGCAGAAGGTAACAAGGCCAAAAGTGGCCAGCCCCTAACGAAAACCCACACCCTTGCGGAACTTCCCCGCGCCAATTACGAGGGCAGGTGGGTCTCGAGGAGCATCCCTACCGGAGGAGGTAACGTGCTAAAACTGTTGGAGAGAAACGGTAGTGGCGAAAGGCACGATCGATAGTCGGTCAAGGGCCCGAGATAAGGATCCAACGATCGTGTATATCGAAAGCTTCCTCCTCGAGTAATGCAAATTTCCAAAGCCAGTTTTTAATGTGCCTCCGACTTCGCTCGATTTTGGCCAATACTTCTCAAGCATTTAAGATCTTCAGTTTTTATTCAATCATTAAATTAATTAATTAAATTCATGCAATATAAATTACACAGTATAAAAGTATAAATTGTACACAGTGTAATTAAGTACAATAATATAATATTGTACTATATTATATTTCAATAGATATATAAAATTAAATTAAATTAAATACGAAATTTATTTATTTACGCTTAATTTTGAGTTGTTGTAAAGTATACACACGATAATCTGTGAACATTAAAAATAAAAATATCCCAAGACTTATGAGCGGGAGTTTTTAATAATTCCAACACTCTTAACAATTCTAAAAAAAAAACAAACGATCTGAAACTATTTCGATCGGTTTGATCGTTGCGGTGTTGAACGTTCTATTCAAACTGTTGGAACGAACGGACAAGGAATATTCGTAGGTCGTATAACTCGGAAGAAAGAGCGCGATTTCGTTTATTAATCAACGGTGATTCCGGGCTAGAGTAACTGACGGCATTCGACGAACTTGTCGTCGTTTCAATTGTTTATTTCACCCGGGGGAGGATCTCGTCGCAGCCATCCCTCTGAACAGGGCGCGTCGCTACCTTTCGCTTACGTTTCTCCGGATTGCCTAATGAATTATCGAGTCGCGAGCTTCGGTCTCTGTTGTCTCGATGTGTCCCGGTTTCCTCGGCGCGCTTGTCCCACCGGTTTGTTTCTCCGCACCAACCGCGATGATTTAAGGGATTTGCTTTTGCCCACGATTTCCACAAAATCTCGACACAGTTTACGGAGCGGCGGTTTCCCGGCCGAATAAAAAGCAAGTCGTTTGCCAACGACTGAGTATCTGCAGCAGCGACTCTAAATAACACGCGCTGCGTGGGTTATTGCAGCCGAGAGAGTTGCGAAATGCACGCTTCAAACGAAAATGCCGAACGTTGAAAATGGAATGGAATCTGAAGAAAAAACAAATGTGAAACGACCTGTAAAACGACGAAATAGAAAACTGCACGACTTGTACCCCAGTACGATTCGTCTCACTGAAAGGCCCAGAAGCAACTGTTCTGACTAGGAAATGAAGACGACTTTTTTGCCATAAAATTTTATCGATATGCAAACATTTGAATCGATACAAAACAAATTACACACGCGATCGCTCAGTACCAGACAACGCCACTCCTACTCGAGGTCAACTCCACGCCCCCTCGCGAATCACGTGATCCAAATCAACCAATCGCTAATTTTCGTTGCACTAGCGTTGCACCTGAAGAGGCCCGATTTCTGGGTTACCCCCGCTAAAATCACTTTCGCAATCGATTCAGGCAAGATCTTTGCCCGATACTTTTCATCTCGCGTCACGCTCGATTTGAATTTTAACTTTGAATTTAGATTGAATTTTCATTTAATTCGAAATTAGGCAAGAGCGTGGTGAAAAAGGACCACAAGAGCTTGTTAAATAAAGACCAAACGGGAGTGAATCTCTCCCTCCACTTTTGCTTCGTCTTCCCTGTTTACTCATTTTAATTTTCCGTAGCTTTAATTTCCCCGAGCGTGTTCCGCCGGGACTTAATTTAATACTAAACTGTGTCACGCAGTCGTCGAAAGCTGTGTGCTTTCTTCATTTTCTGGAGGACAGAGCAAATCCTCGTTCCTCCTCGGGGAGACGCGGGAATTTTATATTCGAAACAACGGCCGATGTCGCGCTCATGGCGCAGAAGAACGTCCAATATCTCCGAACAGGGAATATTTATTGGCAATAAATACGAGCCGGTCGTGGCTCGTGATAGTATTAATAAAGTTTCAAACTATCTAAATATTGTTATATTATTCGCGAAAAGTTATTTCGTCGAGTATTTAAATATTGTGAGTCGTCGTATATACAGGATGGTCTATTCAATTGACATATAATGACGTCACGCGTTTCCTAACCTAAAGTTGGCAATGACGTCACAGAGACGTATAGGTTAGGTTAACATGTATATAAAAAAATATTTTTCTACTTTTCTGCTTATACATACGGCTCTTTTCAATGCTTTAATCCTGTATTCTAAATTACCCTATTTTGACAAAGCAATCACTAGTAAATTTTTGTGAATATTGCAGAAGAAACTCGTATGTCTTACAATATTTTTTACTTAACACCGAAATAGCATTGAAATATCTTTTTTTCCAGAGTCTCTTTTTCGGATTTTAATGTTGAAAGTTTAAAATTTGTCTGTGTTCAAATCACAGACTCAAAGAATAATTGTGTCTTGGTCTGAGCAAACTGCTCAACTACTACTCGTTTACGTGGTCTATAACGGGCGTAAATAATAATTCGAGACAGTTTCATGTGCACGCGGTCAAATTCGCTGCAGCAGGGTGAACCGCAATTGTCACGCTCGTTGTTACTGTTGGAGTCGAAATTGGCTAGGGATTATGGTCAAGCAGTTGTGCGGCTTGTTCGCGTTCGAGAAGAATGGAAGAAATTGAGCAATAGGTGGTCCAGTACACGCGAATCTGTTCACTGGATACTATCGAGGAACAACCTCGATTATCGATTATTAATAAATTACACGTAATTGATTATTAATAAATACATAATTGATTATTAATAAATCAAAATCGACGAAGAGAAATTCATGCGGGGGAACTCTGCTTCCCTGGGAACATCGTTTTTCTAAAATCTAAAAAGCCGGAAATACGTCTCTCTTTCTCTCTCTCTCTCTCTCTCTCTCTGGTGCATAAATAACAGGCGCGAAATAAAACCAGTTTGCTGAAACGCTGAAAAGTGTAGAAACGTTGGCAAGGGTATTCGCGTTTGTTCCTTTCTGAGGCATCTCTTTTCTGCTCGAGATATTTTCGACCGTAAAACGAAGCTTTCTCTCTCGCTTTTTTTACCAGCTCCCTTGTGTGATCGAATCGCCGATCGACATTTCCCCTCGGCGGGATCAGACGTCTTCGACCTCCTCGAGACCCTTTGAACTCCAAAATTGATAATTCTCGCAAATCTGGAGCGACGAGAAGGAAATGGTATTGGCTGTACAAGTAAGTCCCGCCGGCTTTTCTCCAAAGATATTTCATTCAGATCTCGTCCGAGGTCTTTCGAGGCTTCTTGAATTAAAGGGATTTGCTTGGGCAAATTCTTACAATGAAATTATATACATATAATTATAATAAAATAGTAATATTATTACAATAATAATATTGTATAATGGATGTTACAATAATAATTGTAATGTATATTATAATAAGATTCTACAATAAAAATTATAACGTACATTTATAATTATAATTATAACATGATAAAACAATGAAATTGTACGATAAAAATTATAACGTATATTTAAAATTGCAATTAATAATGTATATTATAATAAAACAATAAAATTCCACAACAAAAATGAATAAAATAAAATGTCCAAAACTGTAATCCGCAGAAATTTTGAAACAGAATATTCAAAGTACTTTTCGTACAACCGACTCCTATTACGATCTGTGGCTCAGTTTAAGTTTTTTCGCTCGAAAGTTCAATTTGAGCTTAAATTAAAAAGAGAGAGAGAGAAAGCAGGCAATAGTACGTGCAATTAAAAGTTATATAAAACGATATTTGGTACTGCACGAAACGACAACAAACTCTTTGCCGATGAATTTACCAAACTTTCCAGCGGGGGGAGAGAGAGAAATCGAGTAACCGACAACTCCCCTGATGATCAGGCCCGACTTCCTCTTCCGGTAGCGCAGCCTCGCGCGCGCGTGTGCACGCGCGTCTTCCCAGTTCCCTGATTTCGTTACCCGGAGTTTGGGAACAATTTCAACCGCACGCTGAATTTCGCTAGGAGTCCGATTGCCAATCGGAGTTGCCTCGGCGATACTTTTTACGAGAAAGTTAGCCGCGGAATATTCTCGAGCGAGCGGAAACTTCGAGAGGCCAAAATGGTAATTCGAAGAGCAGCGAAACAGACTTCTCTGCGTGTGTTTTCTTATTGCGAGAGTAAGAAAAGATAGCCTGCTTCTTGAGGATAAAATCTTCACATACAGGGTGGGCCAAAAAGTTACTTCCTACTAAAATAATAAATCTACAATTTCTTTGTTGTACATTTTGTCCAACACTTGAGAGAAATGACTCTTAAAACGTGACGAAAAAAGTCACGTTCGAACTTGAGTTTAGTTTAAAATTAAACGAGATTAGTTGTCTCTTCTATTTTGATGTTTCGTTAAAGGAAATTATATTCGGCGGGAAGGAACTTTTGGCCCACCCCGTGCATAGTTCTCGAATACACCGTCTTAAACAACGCGAAGGAAACGAGAGAGAGAAATTATTAAACACGCACACAGAAAAAAAGAGCATCATCAGTTCGAAGTATCCAATGCCAACGGAGTATCCATTACAACCGGAAATTGAATTTATCGAGTACACCTACTTCCCGCGGTGCTTCGTTCATTGAGCGTTATCACGCGAGCAAATTAAACGATTAAAATAATTGGATAATGGATCGAAGAGTATAGAAAAGTTTCGGGTTTAATAATCCCTTTGCAATTATTGTTATTTTGCTCCTCGTCGGAATATTCGAACCAAAGGAAACGAATTGTATCAGTGTGATATATCGTTGACTGCGTGTTGACCAAAAAAAAAAGAAAAAAAATGAATATAATCGCGTAAATATTCGAGGCAGCCAACTAAATTCACCGACAGCTACGCGTCAAATGATCGTTCGGCAAAATGAACGTACAAACAAGCGTGATATTAATTATGCAACACGCGTTCCCGCGAATTAATGGCCGGCAGCGGCGTTAACGAGGGAACGATGCGGCCGTTACTTTATTTCTGCCGTTCACCCTACGAAGTTATTATTTCCACGGCGCATTAACGCGCCAAAATGTGGAAGCTCTCCGCGATAAATCACCGCCGCTCTTTTTTTCGTTTTTCGCTTCATTTTTGGCTTTTCACGTACTTTTTTCTCTCTTTTTTTCCTGTCGCCCCGATGATCCGGCTTGCAAACGGGAACCGGAAAAAATCGTTGTGACTGCTGGGATGAATAGGAACGTTAAGGCGTTAGCAATCGTTAGTTTTAAGCCGAGTTTATGACACGAATATGATTTCTCTTGTTTTTTTATTTTTTTTTTTTTTTTTTTGTTGCGCGTAATATGCGAGGCTGTTGCTAATCTGTCTTCCGGTAGATTGAAACGAATGAAAGTGAGGAAATGAAGTGTCCCGCAAAATTCCTCGTTAACCAACTACAACGAAAATTCGAAACAATGCGCGTAGCGAGTTTTCGCTTGGATGCAACGTGAGAACAAATCGGCAGTATTTTTTATCACTGAAGGTGATTTTAGCGGGGGTAACCCAGAAAATCGGACCTCTTCAGGTGCAACGCTGATGCAACGAAAATTAGCGATTGGTTGATTTGGGTCACGTGATTCGCGAGGGGGCGTGGGATAGACCTCGAGTAGGAGTGGCGTTGTCTGCTAGATCTACTGAGCGATCGCGCCTGTAATTTGTTTTGTATCGATTCAAACGTTTGCATATCGATAAAAAAAGTCATCTTCATTTCCTAGTCAGAACAGTTGCTTCTGGACCTTTCAATGAGACGAATCGTACTGGGGTTCAAGTCGCGCGCTTGGTGGTTGAACTTTCTACAAAATGAATCGGAGCCAGAGATTTTAGGGGACGTGCCAGATTGTCCATTCGGCGAAATCTGCGGACACAGTTGGATGGTTGTCCCCGCACACTCCCCGCAGCGCAAGTGCTGCAATGGCTAGATCAGCGTAATTCACGAGGATGGTTAGGTCGAAGAGGACCAATTCCTTGGCCTTCAAGGATCACCTCGCGTCGCTGGATTTTTACTCGCGAGGAATATTGAGACGAGAGAGTATTTCACCACGCAAAAGTTAATACGCGCGAGGGATCAGTGCAAAGAATTTGCAACGCGTTCAGCGAAACGAGAACGAATCAGCTAGAAATTCGAAATGCGATAAATTCAATTTTTGACAGGTGTCACAGCCTGTGTTCGTAAAAAACTGGGCCACACTTTGAAACGGAACTAACCGTAGGTAAACACGTCGACTCTTATTTCGAATTTTCGTTGGCAGTTCCCTTTGAATTTTTGAGCGTACATTTTTTTCTCACTCTCGCTCGTAGAATCTACCGACAAAGTGATGCCGGAAAACGTAGGGATACCCTGTGTGCAAAGTTCTCCAAATTTCACGACAAAAATAAAACTGCGTCCAACTATTAATTTACGCGGTCTCGTAAAATCGAGATGTTACTAAAAGTCGATTGAAACGTTACACCCGTTGCAGTGAGCGTAAGGGAACGTATCTCGCGAAACAGCGTCGAGTATAGGCGGCGTTAAATCCAACAGAGTTGTAATTCTCGTTCCATAAATTCCATCGCGTCTTGGCTCTGAATTTCGAATGGCCCCGTTTATTTCCATAGCTAACCGCGTTTCGTTCTCTCCTTCGTTTTTTAATCACGTCCCCCATTAATTCCTCTTTCGTTAATTATCAGACAGTTTAATCGTCGGCGAAAAATTCCAGTTCGGCCAGCTTTCATCGAGAGCTGCTGTCCTCTTTTGCGTGCGTGTTTTTGGAAAAGTTTTTTTATTAAAATTGATTATTATTATCATTATTTGTCATTATATCATTGTTAAAAAGACTAGTGTTCAGACTGTTGAAAAAAATGTCCAGAAAAAGAGAGTGGGATTTTATAACTTTCCAAATAAAATTTATTTGCGTTTAAAAAATACTAAGCAAAAGCACGTCTGTTGATCGACTCGTTGGAATCAAAATACACAAATTGGTCGATCGAATGGAAATTACGTGGAGTCACGATTTACTTACTTATGCATGGAAAGAGGGGCAATTCCGCGCTGCATTTCCCCCATAGGAAACAAGATCATATTCTTGCCAGTTAGGTGCACCCTCGAGCCCCTTTCTGATGGCGTTTCTCCCTCGTTGGACCCCACAGGATGTAAAGAGTAGTCCCATCGTTCTTCTCCAATTTCGCCGAGTTCGCCGCCGTTTTTCTCGTAACGGAACGACGAAACGACGGCCAGGGAGGGAAGTTTTTCGGGCCGGCGGAATCTTAATCAACCCGGCGAGATAAATTTTCTGTCGGAACGTGTAATTACGGGGCGAGGTCGCGGATAATTGATCGATCGGCACAGACCAACGGGAGATTCAGATCGAAAGTAGCGAAACCGACAGCGCGCTTAATGCGACGTCTCAATCGAATTTTTTTAATTTTAAAATTTCAACAAAGTCCAAAGCAACTCGGAGTTTAGCTCGGTCATTGGGAACTGTTAAAAATTGCTCGTGCCTCGAACGATATATTGCGTTGCGTTGCACTCGTTTTACTGGAAATTTACGCGGAACTTTGCACTCGCTGATTTAAGCCACTTAAAATTACTGAAACTTTTCGGAAAAGGCCGGCTACGCAGCCTCGCCTAGACACTTGAAACGTTTTAAGCAAATTGACAAAGTTTCGCTGTTTTTATCTCGACGGTCCGAACTTCGAAACGACGATCCTCCGAGTTTCGCCGTGCGTTTTTTCGACAGAGTAAACGGTGGTCTCTACTCTCCTCTCCACGTGAAATTTTTAATTAGCCGAACGAGCGTCAGTTTCAATTTTATATATTGCCTCCGAGCTATGAGTCATGAATAATGAAAAAGATTCTGTTGCGAGCGTCTGATTATGCAAAAACAGTTGAAAAGTCAATTTTTGATGAGAGACCGAGGCATCGACTCTCTTTGAAGCTTGATTGATCAAATTATTCCGTTTGTACGTGTCAAAATTAATATTCTGTATGTAATGTAGGCTGGCTATTTTTTTTTTTTTTTTAATAAAACATCAAAATACAAGAAAAACAATAAAAATAATAATAATGATAATAATATTAAGCACTTATTGTTATTAATAATAATAATAATAATAGGAAGCGATTAATATTATTATTAGTAATATATATATATATTACTAATATATAATATTACTAATATTACTAATATTAACTATTAACTAATATTACTAATATATAATATATTATATTATTAGTATATTAGTAATATATATATATATTACTAATAATAATATTAATCACTTCTTATTATTAATAATAATAGGAAGTGATTTTTGGTCCACCTTGTAGTTTCACAATGAAAACTAACTCTTCGAATAAAAAATTGACCCAAGAGGCATAGAGTAAAATTTTCCCATTTCAAAAAAAAAAAAAGAATTCGCTACTTTTTCATGTTCAAAGTGAAAAAAAAAAAAAATATAAACTATCAAACATCAACGCTATGAAAACATTCTCCCTCGACGGGTGGAAATTCGAAGCGGCAGAAGCGAATTACGAGATATCGGCACGACAACAATGTAACGGGCGCGATTATTAATTAAGGGGCTAATTATGACGAACGCGTGCCCGCCCCTCTTAAGCCCGATTTGAAGGTTAATTAGTCGAGAGTGCTCTTTCAATTGAATTGGCGGCCGGGCCCTGGAAAATTGTTTCAAAGGTTTCACCTGGTGCGTTTCACCGTGGCGCGATGACACACTTTCCTAACTCGGGGGGCGGTGAAGGGGGGAGATCGAACGTTGGTCGAACACTCCACGCCGCCGAGTATGCTGCTCGGAGGAAAAAGCAGAGGAGGAAAATATCCGCGGATCCAGTTGTGAATTCGGCTGTCTCTTAATTCTCTCTCTTTCTCTCTTTCTCTCTTTCTCTCGGTCTTACACGCTTCCGAGAAAATCTGTAGCATTTTCACGCACTATTTTCCCAGCAAATAAACGCCGAGTTCCGAAGCTCCAAGCTCGGTCCAAGCTCCACCGATTATACGTCATTAGTTTGATTAAAAAGCGCGCGAGTCTCCTCGAGAGAGGTGCATGAACTGCATGTTTCAGTCGCGATCGGTCACAGTCTCTCGGCGGAGTTTCCATCAAATCGATCACTGTGGATATTGAAGCTTGATAATACAGTAAATAAGCATCAAATTATATTCAATGTTTATGTATTATATTATGTCGTTATAACATAATTATATTCGGTATTCACATTATATTCGTATTACGTTCATTATATTCAATATATTATATTCATTATATTTACTACGTTTATATATTAATTATTAAATATTAATACATAATGTAATATTTAAATTAATATTGAACACTTGTATTAATTAATGTTCATACGCTATATTCGTTTGTTTTCAATATTAATTTAAATATTATATTATATTATATTCATTATATTCACAGTATTCAACGAGAGCGATAGAATTAGGAAAATGCGAAAGAGTCTCAACGTTTCTGATTCGTCGACTATAGTCTCAGTTTGATCCACAAACGAACTTATTTCATTTTTCGTTTCAATTCGTAAGGCGAAACGTAAGGGCTCCATTGCCCGAAAGGATATATTTGTCCCACGGATTTCACCAGCGGCGATCCAATCTCGTTTCTTCCCCCGGTCCTTCAAACGCAAGGCACGAGATCCTTTTAATCTTCGGAACGAAAATACATACAACGCTTTCTGGCAACGCTTTATAGCATTTCGACGATATTTGACGACGGTCGTTTAAGAAATTTCTCTTCTCGAAGAAACTTCACTCCGCCGTGATGGACTTTTTCTCGACGTTCGTTTTGCCTAACCGGAACCATTTCCTTTGATGCGTTCTTTTTTTTTTTTTCGTTTCTTGCAGTTGAAAAACGTCCCTTTTTCGAGGAGTTTAGAACCGCAACGTTTATTGTGAAATTCTGTTGCTATCGTGTCGTATGCACGTAGAGCCATAATCGAGCGTAACTTACGCTGATCGGAGAGGCGAAAATTCGACTCGTTGCTTTTGTGCCGCGTGAAATGGCGAGAAAAAAAAAAACGCTGATCGATCGTAATTCACCTCCTCGTTGAAAATTCTTTCACCGAAAATTCTATTAAACCCGCCGTTCCCTCCCGTGTCAGAGTCAGAAACAGCAGTCGAGCTCAATTTTGAAAAATCCGCCGTAACAGACCGTAATCAACCTGGCCTCAACCTAAGGTGAGGAAAAGGATTTCAAGTTAATACGAAACAGCCAACGAACCGCGAACTTTCGCTGAGTTTTCTCCGGAAATCAAACGGAATCTCGCGTTACCATCAGGATTCTGCGAGCGACAGAAAGTCGCAAAATTAGGTGATCTTTAAGAACCTAACGCGTAAATTAGAAGTGTCATATTTATAAATAATGTACACAGGGTGTTTCACCTGCATGACGATAGTACGAAAATCGTTTCTGGTATAACTTAAACTAAATATTTAATATATTTTTTAACATATTTAATGTATAATACATAGTTTTTTTCAAGACCATTAGCATTTTTTATGTAACTAAGGAAATTTTCTATTCCATCGCGTAGCTCACGAAAAAATATATTCAGGTATGTTTTATGGACTTGAAAATTTTTACGTTATTTGTGCAACGTACGATATTGTGTCGTATTTATTCGCTTGCGCGCAAATTCGGGTGTCATTTAAAAACGTAATGCACAAATTAGAGATGTCATATTGCGTCATATTGGGGTGGAATTTCACATCGGGAAAGTAGAGAACAGAGTGGGAAAATTTGATTAAAGAGAATCATCTCCGGTGATGACGACATAGATAGACAGATTTTCAATACGAAGACTCTCCCTGTTTAATATTTCGAATATCAATTGATCATTTCCGTTCCGCGTAAATGGAATATTTCTAAAAGTGACGTACGTGTCACTTTCCTTAATTGCCAGGAACACCAGCCATTACGACACACCGCAGACCATTCCGAATCGCGTTCGTATCTTTTCGTTGTGAAAGTTTTTCCCCCGAATTTTTATCACATAAACGGTCGAGTGACACCGAGGTAATAATTCGTAATTTTTGAAAGTGTATACTTCAATCTCCCACGCTAAACGAACGAGTGCAAGCAGCACGTTTTCGAGGGAATATACCGCGAACCGCACTCGGCGCACGGGTGCCTCTTCCGACAACCGCCTCGGTGACAAACCGCAGCGGCAAATGTCAAAACCGCCGGAACAAATTCCCGAGGCAAAGCCAAAGCGCACGAGCAAACTGAAAAATAAATCACGAATTAGCCGATAGCCGGTGACAGCCGAGCAAATCCTTTAAACCTTGCCGCGTGCACGGAATCCCGTGAAAACACGCGACACCTGAAAGCAAGCAGGCAGGCAAGCAAGCACCAGAACTCCCGAAAAAAGGAGGGGGGGTGGTGGCAAGCGTTTGATCGTTCCAATTAACAGAGCGCCACGCTCGACCGAACGAAAAAGAGGGAAAAAAGGGAAATTTAACAAATAGACTGCGGAGTTTGCGTCTTGTTGTTGGAAAATTTCCAAAAAAAAAAAAGAGAAAAAGAGAGAAACGTAAAGTCGAAATGTAAAATACGCGGAGCGTGGGTGAAATAGTTTGCACGCGTTACGGTAAAAGCCGTAAACTGCGTAAACATCCGCAGTCCGGTGATAAAGCGTTAACCCAGATATCCCTGCGAGTGATGTATCCTTGGCGCAGGGTGAAAGAAAGAAAGAAAGAAAGAAAGAAAGAACGAAAGGGAAGAAGAGAGGGAAAAAGTCGGTCTCTCTCGAGGGATCCTCACCCGGTCCAGCCTAAGAGCCAGCCCCTTCCTGCGGGACTTAAATCCAACCGCGAGCCTGATCACCGGTCTTCTCATCCCCCTAGTGTCACGTCTTCTCCGGGGGTGTGTCTCCGTGAAAATTCACCATATTTACCGTGTACGAGTATCACCACCCTCTATCCAACCACCACCACTACTACTACTACCACCACTTTCACGAACCACTACCACTTTTCTTCCCACCACTAACCGGTCTTCACCACCGCCACCACGTTTTCTCACTGGTCAAAGAAACTTTTGTCTCTGTGTGTGTCAGCGATATAACTGTGTGTGTGATATATTCTACGTGTACATGTACATATGTATATACGCGTGTGTGTACACGTACATATGTATATGTATATGTATATGTGTATATATATATATATATTATATATGCGTGTGTGTGTGTGTATTTACATGTACAAAAGCGATCGTCAGTACATGCGAGAACGTGTCCAGGTGTTGGTACGTGCGCAGGCTGGCGACATGGAGAGAAAAATAGAAAACGGAGAGAGTGAAAGGGGGTGGATGGGGGTGGGGAGAAGGGCGAAAGCTCCGGGATCCCAGGGTCCTCCGGGTTTCTCTCGGCTCGGGGTGCGAGAGAGCACTGAGAGAGGGATGTTGGGACGAAGGAACCGTTCGCTCGCTGGAATCGACGCGCGCGCGTATTTCGAGCGTGTTCTCGGTGTTGTTTCGCGAGCGCGTTTCAGGGAGGGTGGGGTTAGGCAGGAGAGGGACACACCGATGGTTCGTCGAGTGGCACTCGGGGCCTCGAACCCCGACGACGCGTCCTCTGGGAGAAATTCTGACGCCTCCGGTTATCCGCCGATCCGCTTTCGTTAACCCTTTCGCTAACCCCCGCCGCATCGGCGAGATATCTCGCGCCCAATAGCACCCGGTGTGTCTCGTTCGTCCAACGCCATCCACGAGATACCATCTCCGAATATCTCCTCCGTCCCAATTACGTCACAGATACCTTCTGCTTTCGACTATTCGCCGTACTATTTTTACACTATTTGACACTGGAATTGCCAATTTCTGATTTTTGTTATTATCGGAGATGTGGAACTGTGTAGTCTTGGAGATTTAAACCATCTTTCCTAAAATGTACTTTGTTGCATTGTAAAGTATTTTTTTTTTTTTTTTTACGTTTTTTTCGTAGTTCTAAAATGTTAACACGCAATTACGATTACAGCATAATCAACAAAAGGAAATGTACGATATCTTTCATTCAGTCATTCAAAAAATGACCAAAGACAGACTTTTTCAAAAGTATTTTGTTGACGTTGTTACTAACTATTATTATTCTATTCTTTTTCCGTTAGTAGTTGTTATCCTTTCTTTAATTTATCGCTGTTGTTTTACAACACAATCATCTTTCATTTCCCAATGTCTCAACACTTTGGAGGGTTTCAATTGGTTAAAGTTACAAAAATATTATAAACAACCTCGACAAAATGTATTCTGCGTATAAATCATTTTATAATCTAAATGACGATTAAATTAAACAGATTCGTAATATTTTTAATCTCGAGTGACTTAAATCTCTCAATCTCTTTAATCTGTAAAATTTCACATTGCTCGATGAAAGATCACGGTCTGGTCGTTGCGGCCAGCCTCTGCCAGCTCGAGTGTTAAGGATACTGCGGTGCACAGGGGTGAGCGTGACCGACGAGGGTGATTTTCGTGTTGCGTCTATCATTTATCTTCCATTGGAACGTAATGCGTGAAATATGTCCGTTCTCCGTCACACGTTTCCCATGATTACTTATTTAAATTGCACTTAAAAGTTGCAATGACGAATAGACCGCGGACAGATTTATTTGATTTTTACGAATCAGTTGCGACAACTCCATCCATTTTTCACGTGTTCTCGGTGTATGTTGCGCAGTCTCTTAGTTACAAGAAGATGGATCGCTCACGTGAAAACGAGCCGTGAGTGAATCCGACCATCAGCGTATTAATCTCGCGACTCGAAAAATTCCACCGAGGACGTATATCGGTGGAATTATTACACTCGGGAAGTGCGAGAGGTACGAGGTCACCCCCCGACTCTTTCTCTTCCTTTCCTCTTTTATCTGCAAATTGGTAGCGATTGTCTTGATTAATTCTTCATCTTTGTTTGCCGAATCGTCGCCATCGTGAACGTTGACCCCCGGATCCTCGAGGGTCTAATAATAAGACGCTCCAGATGCCCGTACTCTGGTGAAAAATACCTCTCTCGTGCATCGGGCACCTTAACGTGCCTGCACGTTAATTTTTCACGCTGGTCGCGGCAACGCGAATATTTCCAGCCTCTAGCCCCAATTCGAATTCACTTCCTGGACAATCAGAGAAAGCGTCGTCCCTATCAGCGGCGGAGATGTTATATAAATCCACCGCAAACTGGGCACAGTGTGATTTTTTTCCTTTCCTGAGTAAAAATTCCAATTTTTTGTCAAACGTTTTCAACCCACTAATCTCTTAGTTGTGAATGACAAGTGTACTCGTTGCGTGAAGAAATCTCACCAAGCGATTTTTCGTGTAGTGACTTGAGTACATTTTCTCGGTTCATTAGACGCGAGAAAAGTAATTACAATTTGTTACTCAAATGAAAGTTTTTTTTTTTTCGTCGAGAGAAAAACATATTTTATGTACAGACATTTTAGAACTAAAGTCGACTACTTATTTTTATTAGTAATTTTATTTTTACAATACTTTTGTTTAGACTATTTTGAAACCAAATTGACATTTGACGAATATTTTCTTACTATCGATATTAATGTTAATGTTAATCAAGTTAAACGACGATTGATTTTTCAAAAAAGAAAAAAAAACTAGTGTCATTTCCTTAAATTTAATTCAATTTTACAGCAGCTGCAGACATAGTCTGTGTTTGACGAGTATAGTCGCCATCGCGTTGTTCTAGAGGGTTAAGAACCAAGCATTCTGCTGTGTACAGATACATTTTCTGTTCGAAATTTTTTTTGGCAAGTTCTCCAGTGCTGGCTTTCGTCGAATAAATGCACGTGACCTTGATATCGATTCCGCTGAAAATACAGCGGAAAAGAAAAACGTAACTGTTTTGTTTTCGGCTAGGTATTTGAGTGCATTGATTAAAATTGCACGCCTCTTACTCGCTTCACCTTAAATAACATCCATTCGATTTCGAATATTTTCGAAACAAAAAAAGTCAATATGAAACCACGTACAGCTCTTCTTCTCTCGGCGTTGATATTACTTAAGGTAGATCAGGAACTTGAATTTTCACTCTAACACTGGAATTACCTAAAATGATCGAAATGACCGACTGATAATTTTTGACGGGAAACAACGTGTTTTTAAAGATTTAGATAATTTTTCGTAAGTTTATAATACTCCACTGTATCCTAAAATTTCTCTATTTCGATTTCAGTGTCTTTGATGGAGATCCACGAGTGGGAGGGGGCAGGGGGTCAATTCGAGAAAGAGTTATTAACCTGTGAATTTTTCGCATTTCTTTAAATGAAAATTTAACCTTCTAATTTCTTTTTTCTTTCCAATTTGAATATCACGTTCTTTGAAAGCTTGTTTAAATTTTCTCCATGCCAAAAATTCACTTTCAATGAATAATAATTAGGAAGATTATTTCACGAATAATAAGAATGGCTGGAAAAGATTGGGAACCACTGTTCTAGTGTTGCGCTTCATCATCATGTTAAGCTCGTCGTTCGTCATCTCAGCTCGAATGCTGAATTCTACTCGTTTCTCCAAGTAGTTTGCGACTAGCAATAAGAAACTGTCCAGTTATAACCACCCGATGCAATAAACCAAACCTACTCGCTCTGCCCTGCGATGTGTATATACATACTAATACTAATAAATGCGAGAAATTTGGCCGCGGTATCTGCGTTCTACATTATCCGCAACAAGCAGGCCAGCAGCCTGCTAAGATTACGCGTACTGGCTGAGAACCTTAACGTGCAGTTTCCAGCGAACGTCGCGTCTTCCTCGGTCCGCGAACTTCCACATAGAAACGATATCAGAGAATCTATTGCATGTGATTCGAGAACACAAACGTCCGCTAATAGGGTTTCCCCTATATAATTTCGATTTATCGGTTTCGTTCATTTCAGTTTACTTGGACAAAGTTACGAATTGGTTTGGAAACAGTAGTTGGCTCGCCGATAAATTTACTCGGTAATTACGTACGTAGATTAGACGTGCGAGTCAGTCAGACGCGCCAAAATTTAAATTCGAAAAGACATTCGTGCATTCTTCGATGTATTCCGATGATGATAAATCGTAGTAATGCTACATAATGTTCGTTAAATTGATTAATTGAATTACTCCCGCGCGAAAATTCACGCGTTTAATGCTGGCATGGCGTTGTTGTTCTCGTAATCCCACGGCCATAAGCCGTGTGCTAAATCCTATCATAACAGGTTAAGCTTCGAGTAATATGAAATTCGACCGACATTATGCACTGTAAATGATATTTCTGTTAATATATATATATATGAACATAAATTAACATTAATTAATATGTTAACAGAAAGTAATCCTTAAATGTCATTTACGGTGCACAAAGTGTATCTTAAATACCTAATAGGATTACTTATCCGAAATACATTTTATCCGAAATATAAGATCAATTCATTAAACGAATTGATTTTTATTAACGTAACGAATGAAATCAATTAAATCGTTGATTTAATGAACGAAGAAATATCAGATGAATTGATTTTCATTAATTCAGCGAATGAAATCAATTTATTAATTTAATGAACGAAGAGGTATTAAATGGATTGATTTATCGAATGTATCGCTTTCTGTCAATGTCTTTGGTAATTCCTCGTAATGGGGAACTTTACGAAAAAAAGAAGAGAAAAAACATCGTTGCATTAATCAATAAATAAATAACTGCAGATAACGATTTTCTTTTTTTTTTAATTTTACGACACAGTACATCGTCATTTTAATCAACGGTAAAGGGATTTATCTCGAGCGCCAGAAACATGTCGAAACCGTGTTTAACGATTGATAGCGTTGAATTGGTAGCAATTTACGGCGTTTAAAAAAAAAAAAAAACTATCGCATCCCGAGCAAGTTGCAAATCGCGTTAAACTAAATCCCCCTATTTTGTCGTCGCGCGTGCTCTGTTCAACGAACAATAAAAATTCATAAAATTGATAAAAGATTACGCTCGAACTCGTCTTCGTGCACATTAAGGTCCACAAAAAAGAAATATTAAATGACTGTCTGCCGAGCTCTACATGCTCGTTACATACTAATGAGCTCGACACTAATGAAAAAGCGAATCGATGTTAATGGTTCGACAATTCGTGGGTGGGATTATCACCACTGGGAAGATATAAAACGAACGAATAAAAAAGAGAGATCAATTCAGGGGAACGTATTTACGCGGCAAAACGTTCTAATTTCGTGCCAGCCGTTTGTTTCAGATGGTCGCAGCGATATAGTCGTAGGTTTTTGCTTCCTGGCTGTACTTTGCCATTCGCCGTAAAGTTCGCCTCGTACGTGGGAACACGGGACTTGGCACTAATCTTACATTAAAATCGTATTGATCCTCGCGTCAAGAGCAAATTGTTGTCGTGTACACCGCGTTAAATATGAATTGTGAAATGTGGTCATAAACTAAATGAGGGAAGAGAAGGAGAAAAGGGAAAAAGAAAAGGAGCATCTGAAAATGCAAAATGGTCACGCCGAGATAATTTAGCTTAGTGCTCGCAATACACACACACAAATATATATAATATAACATATATATATAACAAAATTTGCTTTAGTTATTTCAAACCAGTAATTTCAAATAAATAAATAAATTATATAAAATAATATAAAAATAATTAATATATGTAATAAATGAAATACTATAAAATGTCACAAACTAGGCCAGTGTAATTTAATCAAAGCTTGCTCCTGTAAAGTAAGAGTACAGTAACATTTAGAACGCCACAAACATCGGAAAAGCACAATTCACGTCGAGCAAAAAATATTAGCGGACTTGGTCCGATTCGCAGACTTCTCTTCCTGTACTCCGAACCCGCGGGGGGCGCGACGTTGCTTTTGGTTTTGGCGAATCGACAGGGAAATATATTGATACTGCTCCGTTATCGCAGAGTGTGCACTTGTCTAGAAAGTTTGGTCTAGTTCAGTCAAGTTTCTATTTGCCTGCCGCATATCTCGAGCATTCTCTTTCCAAACAGCTGCAAATATAAGAGAGCGCGAACGTGCTCGCACGAGGAGGAGGATTACGAGATAATGCGACTTAACATGTTCCCCGTGGATGAAGTATCGCGGAAATCAGAGTGCGGACGAGGAAATTTTAGAAAATGGGAAAAATTTTTCGCGGAAACGAAAGAATGGGAGCTTTTTGAAAACAAAATTAGCCGCTACAATGGATGAAGAAGATGGAACGTAGCCGTGAAAACGGAGTCGAAGAAGAAAAGAGGTTATATACGAGCTCGATTTCCTTTCCCTGTTTATTATCTCGTTCATTTACACGCGAGTACCTCGCGTGCAGCGAGCCAATAATTTTTGGTAGACCGCTTACGTTCGTTCGCGGGATCGAAATGTAAAAAGAGAAACACTGTACGTGCGCTTTACTCTGTTATTGCACGTATCGTTTACATTGTATCTCGTTTATTCGAACCATTATATAAATTTTCTTTTTTTTCTTTTTTTATTGATACGTATAGTATGATTTTTGTATTTACCTTTCTTATATACAGGGTGGGCCAAAAATCACTTGCTACTAAAAAAAAGAAAAGTCAACGTTGGAAAGAAATAATCTTTAAAAAAACATAATGGAAAAGTCACGTTTGAACTTTATTAAATTTAAACCTAAAATTGATAAAATTAGTTTTGACGTTTTGTTAAGAAGAAACTTTCGGCCCACCCTGTACGCACAGAATGGAAACAGCACTCACAGTTGCTGGAATTGAGTTTTTTAGATCTAACGCGTATCTGATGTAAATTTTTTAAAATTTAGATATAAATTTTTTTTGGGAGCAAGATCGCTTTGAATTTTATCGATACCGTGATTTCTATGCTCTTTCCCATTTTTTATACTTACTCTCGAAATGGAGAACGAGTATTGGCAGTTGGGATTGAATATCGGCAATTTTGAGCTTTTTGAAAACAAATCGGGCACGGCGCAGCATCGTACAAATAAAGTAATTAAAGAGCGATTAACGAGAATTACGAAGACGATCGAGTTTCCTCCCGGCCGCTCTCGTATTCAGACGAAAATGGAGATCTCGTTACGCGCAAGAGCCAGAAATTAATTAATTTTCGCTCCGCGGGGAATCAAGTTTTCGAGCGTTCGTTTCCGTTTCCCCCTGCCCGCTTTGTTACTCGTTCGTGTAGCTCGCATTTTTCAATTCTACGCGTCGGAAGTAGCTTTTTTGCTCCCCGCGATTTCTCAAATTGAAAACGAATCGTGCCAACCCTCTCTGCTCTCCTCCGATAGGGACGTCAACTGCTTTCATTTTTTAATGATAACTTTTTTAAATTTTACTCAATCAATTTCTATCTCTCTTCTTTTTTCTTTCTTTCTTCTTTTTTTTGAGAAGAAAATTGCGAAAAAATCAAAGAGTGAAATATTAAAATGAAATTGAAATAAATTGGACGGTCGCGTTTACGAACGAAAACCTGTACCGTACGTAGAAATTGAATTTCACAAATTCCATTAGCCCTCCCAAAATGGGCAATTAACGTCGCACCCTGATCAAGGACCGCGTGTACACTCGACCGATCGATTTTTGAAAATTTAATCCGGCTCGTTATAACCGGAGAATCGATGAACCGTAAGTGTTTCATCCTCCTATCCACAGAGGTGGGGAAACTATTTCGCGAAAAAAAGTTTGAAATTTAAATACAAAGTTAATCATTAATGCCGCGAAAATGGTAGATATTCCGATCTTAGGGTTAAATTTCCTTAAGGAAAGAAGTGAATTTGAAATTTGTCTAAAATTATGACAAAGTGGACCAATTATAAATATGGCGAAAATAGTAAATACTCCGATCTTAAGATTAAGTATCAAGTTAAATTTCCTTCAGAAAGAAAAAGAAGAAAAGAGGTGAATTTGGAATTTGACTAAAAATCGTAATAATGGAATTATTTAGACCAACATATTATTGCAAAGTGGATGAGAACGATATTATGGCCGACACAATGATAAAGCCGAGGACGCGAACAGAATGGATTTTGGCAATAGACGAGAAAGGCACTTTCTTACAATGGCTATGAAAGCAGGGTAAGAACGAAAGACGATGAATCAGCTTGACAAATTTTCTCACGTGTACCAAGCGCGAGTGCCGTTGACGCAAGGACTGTCTGCCAAGAATTCGATCTTTTCGTGACATGGGTGGAGAGGTTGTGATGTCCTGTGAAATATAGCCATTAGATCTGTGATCTTCCCAACGTGGAGCCCACAAAGGTGGAGGGAGAGTGAATTTTTTGTATTTCAGATGAGCTCAAATCGTATTTTGAATTCTGTTAGGTACCTTTACTTTATTTTATAATAATTTAAATGATCAAAGTATTACATGGAAAAAGCTTGCATTAAAATTATTTTATACTTGTGCGTTTCAGTTCTCTTTTATATGTTTGAAAACTTTATTTGCTGTTTGTCACTTCATTACATTTTTTTGCAATTTCTTAATGATTAAGTAATAGTAGGAAGGAGAGTAATAAATCACACTTTTTGAGTACATATCACAGAGGGGCATCAGGCATCATTTTAGAGATGATTAGGGGTCAAAAAAAAAGGCTAAACACTGCGTTAGATGAAGCTAATCAATTTGCAATTAGCTGGCTATCGCGATGGAATAGTGTATGATAATAATGATATTATAAATTATTAAACAATATTGACGAAAGTACGAAATGAAATTGAACGGCAAATACTACAGAAATAGAATGTCTTACACGACGATTTCGACGTGAACGAAATTTAATAAATAGCGATGCTAGGATTTCAGGCCAATTCCCTTTAATTAAATGGACTGCCCAAGTAAATCTACCCGGTAAACACCGGGGGGTGGAGGAGGGGAGGCTAGGGAAAGAAAAAAAGGAAAAAGAAGAAGAAAAAGTGAACAACCGTGCTCCGAATGGAAGCAGGACGAACGTCGGATGATCGTGAATCCTCTGATTCGGAACAAATTAAGAAGGAATGTTGTCTCCGGTGCTATAGATGGATAAAAGAGATATCTGCGGTCTCCGCAGTGCCGTAGAAAATCAATCGCTGTAGGGAAAAGGACGAGAAACGAAGCGGGAAAAGAACTGTTGGCTTGTTCTACCGAAAAAAATTTACAATATCAAGCGCGTAACAGGGTGTGTGCGTTGTTCAAACAGACCGTGCCGGCGATCAAACTCGTTATTTTCACGCGTGTCTTGTTCCCCCGTGCATACTGTTAAAAATATGCAGACGCTTTTCTCTTGTTCATCCCCACCAATAGAGAATTGACTTTTATTCTGGATGGAAACGCGATTATACGGGACGCGATTATACCCGTGGTGGAGCTGACACGACGAGCGGTGTGTACACAAAAGAGAACAAAGGAAACGTGGCAAAAATTTGAACCGGTAGGTAGGTCTCGATTGAAATTTAAACGAAAAAAAAAAACGAAAGGAATTTCTTCAATTTTTGGAAACGACGCACGACTAACAATTCTCCCTCTTTTTTTTTAAATCGGCGGTGGATCTCTAAATCCTTTCAAGCCGGTACACGAAAAATTCGCGAGGTAGCGAAATTATGGTCAGCGCGTGAGGGAAGCTTGCTTGAGAATATTCCCATCCCTTTTCAATGCCTCCTTTCACGCCGGTAAGATTGAAAGGCCGCCACGTCCTCGTTAAATCTTAAAAAGCATCGCCAAAAAAGAAAAGAGAAAAGAAGAAACGAGATAAAGAATTTTGCCCGTACAGAGTTAATGCCATTCTCGTATCAAGTCGGCTGAAAATCCTCCTCGTTAAACGCTCGGATTTTCCGAGTTTTGGCCAAATTGGTTTCTCTCTGGTAATAATTACAGAAAATAATGACTCGGTTATCTCTGTCCACGTTCGTTTGCGATTTCGTTCGAGAATTGACTAGTGAATTTATCTTTATTTAAATCGAGCCTCTTCAGGTGCAACGCTAATGCAACGAAAATTAGTGATTGGTTGATTTGGGTCACGTGATTCGTAAGGGGGCGTGGGGTAGACCTCGAGTAGGAGTGGCGTTGTCTGGTACTGAGCGATTACGCCTGTAATTTGTTTTGTATCGATTCAAATGTTTGCATATCAATAAAATTTTATGGCAGAAAAGTCAGAACAGTTGCTTCTGGGCCTTTCAGTGAGACGAATCGTACTGGGGTACAAGTCGTGTAGTTTTTTGAATATAATCCCGTATGTCTCTCCATATTTTTCCACGTATTTTTTTTCCTCTCAATTTTGCATAAACACATCAACACCTAGCGTCTGGAGGCTAATGTAAATAATGAAGAAATTTCGCGGACGGGATATTCATACGAAAATTCTTGCTTCTCGCCGCGTGTGTGTGTATAAAGCCGTCCAGCGGCGGCGGAGTCTTCGTAAACGATCTATGCGAGCTCGAGCTATAATATTCCATTTTACGGCGGTCACGATAACAATGTGTTTCACGTGAGTTTCCACGCGCATTTTGAATGCTCGACAAACACTGCCGTGACGGAGGAGCGATGGATTCGGTGGTACGAGCTGAGTAAATAAGTTGCCGAGTCGTTATCGCCAGAATCCTCTCTCCCAGTAAAATCTTTTTATACTCGACGTGAGTCGACTGTTTATGAAACAAAGAGATGCGCAAGAAACACGGGCAAAATCTGTTAAAAGTAACGAATAATCAACTGATTCTGAGTTTAACACGAGGGCCACCCCCGTTGGCGATGCCAAGATTAATTGAATGTTATTAAGTATCATATAATAATTTTAAATTTTTCTAAATTCCTCTAAAATTCTAAATTTCTAAAATTAATAAAAATTCTAAATTTTTCAATATTAGCTTCAATGTTAGCTACAACAGTGTGAAGAAATTAACGTGGTGTAGAACGTACGAAAATAATTTTATTTATAACATGCATGCGTAAATATTGTAACACACATATCGTAATAAACGCACTGCAAACAAAGAAAAGGTAAATTAATACGCTCTCCGCAATACGTGACGACTTTTTTGGTCTTGTTTGCTCTTGTTCTACCTAATTGTTTCACATTTTTTTTCATAATATCTTCTACCAAAAATTATCGCCCCTCCGATCCTGGTTTTCCTGCCATTTTTTTTCATTTCGTGGCATAGTTTTCTCTATACAGACTTGTACGTGAAGAAACGCAACCCTGTATCCAATTTCACATAAATGAATTTTATCATAAATGAAATAACATATCGTAAAAAATAAATGAATGAAGATCAAAGAAACGCGTTTCATTCAACAAATCCATCAGACGTGGTTATACACCTCAAATTATGATGTTACGCATAATATTTACTATAATACTTGTTATATAATAATTATTTAACAATACTTATTGTATAATTCATGTTGGCATCCCGTGCAAACTCAGCATACGGCATTCAACGCGTTAATTTATTAAATACAGCATTCACGTTTCGCGTAATCATTGCAATTTGAAGTTTAGATTAAATTTTTAAATTATTCCCGAGGATTTGTAGAATGTCTCGCAGAGGAAGTTGAAAGTGTAACGTTTAACATAGTAAATTCGTCGAGATGCTCGCGCAAATGGGAATTCCAGCGTTCTAGTTTGTGTGGGGAGAGCAGCGTCTCGGTATTTATTTTGTCTCTTGACGCGTGATTTCTGATTCATAGCTCGATCTCCCAGGGGACATCGGGCGAGGTGATTCGAAACTTTCGCGGAGAAAAATTCCTTCGAAAGCAATTTTCGTAAAAATCCGCAACGTTCCGGACTCCATTCAACGTTGCCGAAAAAAAGTTGAGTCTTCTCCCCACCGATGGAGAAGACTCGCGCGGAATAGCAAGCGCGATGGGATGATCCTCGACCCCATCGTGATAATCAAATTTTTTAGCTAGAAAATTACTCGCCTTTTCAGTAATACAATAGCACAATCGTCGTAGCAATCGTGAAACTGTTACATTTAAAAATGTAAAAAGAATGTTAATGTTAATGCTAATTTTAATTTTAATTTTAATTTTGGCATCGAGAGAAAAAAGATTCGCTTTTCCTTTTGAGGAAGATTTATCACAAGAATATCGAGAGATACCTCGTATTTTATACAAGTTTAAATTGGAAAAGTGACGTGAGAATCTAAGTTGCTGACAACATGAATTTAACATTTTTCGTTCGATCTTGACTCGATTCTTTTAATACATAAATTATTCGTTTCTGAAAATCTGTAACCAGAGGAGCTGCAGACACTGTCGTTCCTAAGAGTGTTTCCAGTTTCGATGGTGCTTTTAAAGCTAGATTGATGAAAGCAATTAACCAACGAGAAAACGAATCGAATCACGCGGGGAGTCATCCGATCCACGATCCACGAAACTGCGTGCGATCGTTTGATAAAAATTAAATAAAAGTAAATAAAGTAAGTAAAGTAGAAATAAAGAATAAACAAGAGTAAACAAAATAGAAATAATAGAAGCAAATAAAATGTATTAAAGCTGGATGTATTATTAAACCTAACCTAAACCTAACCTAACCTACAAAACACACGAGACGCTTCCCAAAAAGCGTGGGAGATGACATGTGTTTTTTTTTTCTTTCGAGCGGATCTCCTCTCTAGTATTATCCCTAGGAGGGGTCGAATCAAAGTGATTGATGCGTCCTGCTCGACCCTGTCCCCCCGGTCGTCGTATGGATTTTTCGGCGTCCATCTTTGCTGGAGGAATCGTCTCTCTTCTCGTACAAACAGATAGAGAGCTAGATAGCCTCGGTGTTTTTATTAACGTGCGGATAGATCAGAAACACGAGAGGAGAAATAAAACTTTCACGGCGTATTGTATATCGTATTGTATCGTATTGTAGGAACGAGCGGAAAATCCTTAATATAAATCAAGCTCTTGGTGATTCTGTTTTAATCCTTCGAGCGGCAATTCTGCGAGCTATTAATTTGATGTAATGGTCATTACTGGGTGAAATACCGCCTGCGCGTGTATCGAGAATGTATTATGCGAAACAGATTCTGTTACAATCTATAATAACCACTGGTAGCTTGCAAATCTTTATAGTTACACTATAAATCTTTATCGTAGTTGTGCTATACTTCAAACTATAGTCACAAATCTCTACAATGACACTCGAAAGCAATAGAATAAAAATAATAATCCAAATAGTAAAAAATTTTTATTCTCAATCTAAATAATCCAAATGATAGAAATCTTTTTAGGAATGTATTGTACAGTATAGTTACAATTCTGTATAGTAACACTCGAAAGCAATGGAACAAAAATAATAATAATCCAAATAGTAGAAATTTGTGTTCTCAATCTAAATAATCTAAATAATAGAAATTTTTTATTCTTAGTAATAGAAATACCAATCTAATATATAATAGAAATCTTTTTAGGAATGTATTGTACAGTAACGCTCGAAAATAATAGAATAAAAATAATAATCTAAATAATAGAAATTTTTTATTCTTAATAATAGAGATTTTTTTAGGAACTAAGAAATCTTTTATTGCTGTTCTTGTAACTGTGATACAACAGGCCAAAGGATGAAACAAGTGAAAGTAAAACAAAAGAAAGAAACAATATATTTTTCTTTGTCAAAGACTTCGTTTTCGGAAAAATCGAAATTTCGGAAATTTCGGATTGGACGAGAATGAATGATCGACAGGTGGTTGTTACCGGAACTCAATAAGTGTAGATTTTTTTTCCTTTCGTAGAACGCTCTGTTTTTTACAAAAATTAAATTTGAATATCGCGGTACACGTGTACACCAAGCAAATTCTTAATTAAACTCTGCTTTTTTTTCTTTTTAACGAGATGTTTGATTAAACAGGTGGCGCGTCTATACGTATAGAGATACAATTGTGCGTACTTTGTACAATTTACATCAGAACGTGTTCTTAATTAATCAAGTTGGAAAGATAAACGTTTTTCTCGATTTACTGGCACGTCACGTTCCACCTTCTGTCTCTGTTAAATCGATTCATCTCCAAGCTAATTATACCTCGTTACAACTTTATTGCGCCAATAAATTTATATCGGCGTGATCGCGAGATAAAGGGGAAATTCAAGTGCCGCTCCACTTTTGAAAGTAGAATGTATGTATAAAGAGAGATCGAGATTATTTGCTCGATAAAATTCAATACTCAATCAAAGATTCAAATCTTTGGGCCGAAATCTGCTTGCAGAACGATCGTAAATCTCAGTCGGTGATATCAGCTGATTGGGAACCTCTGGTGATCCATTATAGCGATTGATGGCGATTGCAAACAATCCGTTGAAAAAGAGAAAACAAATTATCCTTCTCCATTACACGATTGAAAGTAGAAGGAAGATCGAGCAATTTACAAGATCTCGTAAGCGTGATTTTAAAGAAAAGTCTTTCTGCCAATTATAACAAAAAACGAAATCATACAACTTTTACACAATTACAACGAAAAAAAGAAATTTTAAATTTCGCAGCAGAGAGAGAGAACGTAAAATTGCGAGCAATTTAACTGGTGGCTCTTCGTCAAAATTTCTGCCTGAATAACTTCAAGCGGAAAAATTATATATTTCTCCGGATTATATATTTCTCTTCCCTATATTTCTTTAATGCGCAGTGCTTTTTTTTTCTTTTCTTTTTTTAATTTTTTTCCCCTCGACCTTTATTCCGACTTCTCTCTCTCTCTCTTCTTTCATTTCCATTTCTTCGTGCCGCGTAAAATGTAGCCGTTGTTTCCCCCTTCACCCTCTCTCGTGCTCCACTTGTTTATCCCGTTTTCAGTGGACAGTGGAGAGAAATGAGACCGCAACGTTGGAACTTAGAACGCGTGGCAGTTGCCTGCCTCTAACGATGATTTACGTCAACTTTAGCTCTGTTTTATTTTATTCTCTTCTTTCCCTTCTCCTTTATTAAATTAAAAATGTGTTCCAAAATGTCGCCTCGCTGCGGAATGTCTAGAAAAATTTTGGTCCGCGAGATAAATTTTTCCTTTAATTACTCGTTTGCTCGTTAAAAATTGCAAACTTGCGCGAACGTCCGCGGTCCACTTGCTATCTGGACTCTGGAACTGCGAGATTCACGCGTGAAATTTATAGCTGTTGAAAACAAGGAAAGCGAGGAAACGCGAACGTGCGAGCTCGGGTCATTCGAAAGTTAAACGTCGATTGATCAAGAAAGATGAAAATTAAGAGGGACACAGTTCGTGTCCCGAGGGGTGGAAAGCGAAGCTTTGCATATTTCGTTTCGCGACACGAATCGTCCAATTTGCTTCGGCCGCGAATATCGAACGAGATATGGAAATATGCATAACCTTTTTGCACGATGCATAACCTTTCGCGTGACCAGCTTTCCATGTTAATGGAAAGTTGAATTTCTCTCTCTCTCTCGCTCCACCCCCTCCCTCTTGATTTCTTTGTTCGCCGAAGATGAGTGGCCGGGCGAAAAAGGAAGAAGAGGACAGTTATCGGGGAGAGGCACTTAGCTGCAAGCGGGGAAAATTAATGAAGGAAGTGAGGAGGCATTTTTCAATTTGCGGCAGAGTGACGGAAGGAACAATTTTAGCTTGAGTACCTCCGTGTCTCCTCCGCGATGGAGACTCTATAATTTCGCGTTTCCAACCATTTGCAACGTTGTTCGTCGACGTATAGCGCGTTTCACGAGAACGTGGAAGAAAATATATACGTATAAAGAATTTGCCGCAAAAATGAATTGAATTTCAAGGTTAACATTTTTCTTTGCATCATATTCTACTCATCACGGAGGTAAAACTTTTTTAAGGAATCACAGGTCACAACCTAATAGTTCTTAGGACGCGGACGCGTGCGTTCTAACAGCGACTTTATGTATATGATGGGACGCGTGGATGTTTATATTACGTAATATATTTATATTTCGAATAATGTCAACAGTTAGTTTTATCATTTGATTATTTAGACTCACACTGACGCTACAACTACGATAAATCAAATGTTAGTGAAATTTAATCTAGAATTATAAAGTCGCTGTTAGCACGCGCGCAACGTTAAATGATTAAGAAACTTTCTTGCCATTTTAGATTGCGATCTATGGTTCCTTGGAAAAGTTTTACCTTCGTGTAAAATATGAGTAAAATACAATGAAAAAAAAAAAAAAAATGTTTTTGATCTTGAAATTCAATACATATATTTCCATCAAATCGAAAGTGTAAGAGATTCATTTATGATAGCCACGGACGAACTTTTTTTTTCACCCTGTACCTTGCACTTTAATTTCTTTGCTACAAAGATATTGTACTTTATTATTATACTATTATATTATATTTACATTATATTTATATACATTATATTATGCTTTGGTCTAGTGTTAAACGCAATGTCAAATTAAGATATTCGTCGATTCACTTCCGGAAGTGAAATTTACAAATCTTGGATGGTTTTGTGAAACCAATTTACAAAAAAATGGACGTTCCTTCTTTATTTTCACGCAGACAGATTACGACAGGCACCTGGAGGAACTGCTGGAACGTGTGGAGACACTTTTAACAGGGATTTTAAGGAGGAAGTTGAAAAAAGAAAATTTGGATCAGCTGGCCCGTTACCACGCTCTCCTGGAAAATGTCCGACATTTATCCACCGGTAAGCCTTCTTGTTCATTCATACGAGTCTTTGCAAATTCAATATAACGTCTCCTTAATGTGTTTTTTAACAACTTTGATATACTTGCGACGTAGAATTTCTATTCTGTTCTATTCTATAGCCCACTGAAAAACTGAAGGATTTTTTGAAAAAAATCATAACTTGTTCATTTTCTGCTTTTTCTCCTTCATTTTTTGCTTTTTTTGTAGATTATAGAGCATCTCTTGATTAAAATGGCTACGTATAATCTCCAGCAACGAGTAAATAAGATGATAAAAAATTAAAAAAACTGTATCTGTAAAAGTTATTTTTGTTTTATGTCATTCAGTCTTTCAGTGACCACCCTATATTTTCAGCGTTGAAATCACGAAAAACGATCATTCAGCTTTTAATTTACAATTGGTTTAAAATCGCTGAATAATACAGCGAGTGTCTCGAAGTTGTCTCGCGTCTCACGGTGCCAAGTAAGCTGATAAAGCGTAAATTTATTTCCTCGTTAGATACTCCCGAGGACGAGGCGGATTTAAGCTCCCTTCCCGGAGTTGTTCGTAAACTTTTAAACAGTAAACGTCTTCGAAACGTCGCGAGATACGCCGAGCTGCACCGCGGTGGAATTAACGCGATGAATCACAAGTTTTCGTCTTACCAGCGTCGCGATACCCCGAGATTTAAACTGCCCTTAAGAGGCTCTTTTCGAGCCTTGACCATTATTCTTGAATATTCGCAGCAGCGGCCTGAGATTAAGACGCAGCGAACGCTGAGAATATTCATTTAGTCGGTAATGAGGACTTTTCGTCTCTCTAAAGCGACCGTTTTGAGTAAAAATTTCCAGAGAAATTTTCATCAAAGAAAAAAAAATATAGAAACGCAGTCTGATCATTCTAAATGCAAAAGATGTTTTGATCGCATTTTCATCGTACGGAAGAATATTTATGAAGGCTGTTTGTGCTTATATCATCGTTAATTCGTTTCTAGAAACAAAACCCGTTTGTTTGCCCGTTCCCTAAGGCTCGAGATCGAGACATTCTTACGGTTTGCGATTCTTTTATCCGAATTCAGGGGCCGGAGGAACAACGGGAGCGACCATGTCAACGGAGACGAAGCTGTTCCTGCGTAAAACCAAAGAACTATCGAGACTGGTGTCAGCTATGAAAGAGCTGGAGATCCCCCGCGAACTCGAGACGGAATTGCTCGAGATCGGGAAAAAACTGGCCGATCTGTCGATCGTCGTCGAGAAGGACAAATGTCTGAACGCTGGCGGAAAATTCGAGTGGGTTGACAGCGTGTTGGTGAAGGTGAATACTCTCTTCGTCTCTCGAATTTCAAAAACTTGCTACTTCTCCGTTATAAATTAGAAGATCGATCCGATTCTTTTGCAAGAAAAGAAATACACTCTGCTACGCTCTCAGAATTTGACGATTGATTCTTTTTATAATCGAATAAAGAACGTTCTTCCAACACGAGTTAACGAGTTTGACCCTCTGGCGCCACCATAGGTCCGATTTAAGATTTGCAGATTATAAAAAAACAAAAAAGTACAGTTTGCAATTTCAAACAGATGCGAAACAATCTACTTTTGGAGATTTAAATGATTTCTCGTGATAAAAGAAGATTGGATCGTAAAGTTTTTCTATTCTTTTTATTTTAATGTTTCTGGCGGAATTTCAAATGTGTCGATCTTCGATCGTCGATGGGTTTTAGTGTTTAAAGCGCCAGAGGGAAATTCGATTTTTTCTTTTTTTTTACGATCGATCGCCGAACTGCTAGATTTATGAAACAACTATTCACGCATTTTCGATTCTAGTGTCTGCGAAATGGCACCTGGCTGTTACTGGACCAAGTGAACCTCTGTAGTCCAGCAATTTTGGACCGGTTGAATGGGCTGCTGGAGCCGAACGGCGCGTTAACGATCGGCGAGAAGGGCGTCGATGAAGATGGGAACGTGTTTACCGTGAAAGCTCACGGGAATTTCAGGTTGTTCCTCACTATGGACCCTCGCCACGGTGAGATATCCCGGTAAGCGGATACAGCGAGTTAATTTTCAATGCAAGAAATATTCTCCAACTGTGAAACATGTATACATACAGGGTGTTTGCGTTATTTTTGTCGGAAATGGTAAAAAAAAGAAAGAGAAAGAGACAAAAAAACAAGTTTGCTGCATCGTTTGCCATATGTTTGAGTTAATCCTGACAAACAAACGAAAATAGCATTCTCTATAAAAAATTAAAGCTCCAATTTCCTGAAAAATATTGCAAACGTAAAAGATTGTTCTACTGCTGCCGTGTTGGCCATGATTGATAAACCTCTGCCATTTTTTCCTCTCGTTTTTTACCATTTCCGAGAGGAACGCTAAGATCCTGTATAATAACGCGAACAGCGGAGAGCATTATTGGACCAATAATCGTAGCTTTCGTGCAAATCCTTTCCCATTGTCGTTGATACCAAGGCAAATAAAAACTAGAATTATTCACTGATACAATCGGAAGCACAATGCTCTCTCTCCTTTTCAAGGATCAAATTTTTCAAGCTCCAACGATCCATTGTACTTATTGTATCTAGTATTTAGCTTCTTCGGGATCAGGGCAAGATTTCAAGATCTGAAATCTGAGATCCACCACTTTGGATCATTTGTATTTGTATCTTTCTGATTTCCCTTTCGTTTGTTTCCAGAGCAATGCGAAACAGGGGCGTGGAAATCAGTATTCCAGCACCTCGACACTCCGTGCCGAGCAACTCGTTGGACGTGACGTCTCTGTTGAACAGCTGCGGCATCAGAAGCGTGAACCGTCAGAAATTACTCTTGAAAGTCCACGGTGCCATCGCCGACCAGTACAAGCTAAACGAAATGCTGCAAGTGGCGTCGTTCACCAGCCAGCAAACGTCCAAGGGGTTCGCTTTCGAACAGTCGTTGAGAAATTCCTATCGGGAGCTGTGCGGATCGCTCGACGCCAGATCGAAGCACGAGGCATTGAGAAAGATCGACGAGACTCTGTCGGACGTCGTCAGAGACGAGACGCCTGAATCTTTCTACAACTTGGACGCGATGAGCTTGAGAACGCGCAATCTCAGGAGAAACGCGAGACTGGCGATCGTCGAGCAGCAAGGATTCCTCTTGAAATTATCTTTGGAGAAACTCCTTTGGTAAAGAAAACTGATAAATTCTTCCTTTTTTTGTTATTTAGGAGCATACGTTACAATCGTTTCTCCTGGAGAGTAATAAATATAAGTAATTGAGACGACAATTGATACAATTTGGAAGTGCATGGAAGCACTGTAATTGATTACTGTGTTGTTCTATTTTAACTAAATCTAGCTCTATTTCTTCTATTTTTGATTTCTAGTCTGCTCTGTCTTTTAATTAAAGTTAAAAGTGCAAATGTTGTGTTTTAACTGAATCTTAGAGTCTTTAACAATATCTTTTTAATCTACGGATTTGATGCATCTATATTACTGTAGCTTGATATTTACTCCTTTATTGTGGGAATCTTGAGATCGCAGTGGATCCAATTGTCCCTTCTGAAGAGACATGGTAATGCTAAATCTAGCTAATCTAGCTCGGATTTCCTCTTTTTATAATTCGCTGATAATTGTAACGAACGTATACATTTGGTGTCGTATGATGCAGTGTAACAATATAATATCTGAACAAACGCAAACTGAAATGAAAGCTATAACAACGACGTAAGAAGAACAAAAAAAGAATTTCAGAAGAAGACGTTTCTCAAGACAGTCCTGAGACATTCGTTGAGATAATTCGCATAAACTAGAGTTCTTATTGCTTCTTATGAAGGTTTCAAAAGATGATGGAGGATATTATTTGTCCAAAGAGTGGAACTATTTAGGTATTATTAACTGTCGTGTATTACACTTGTTCTAGCAATTTAATCTTTAAATTTAAACGATATCGTGTATTAGAAAGATATTATAATCAGCAAAATTTAAATACAATGTTAAGTACAATGATTATCTCCAATGCTATATCATTTATCTTCAATGCTATATTATTTGATGTTATACTTTGTTAATAAATTGATAGATGCAAGAATAGTAGTTTTCGAGGGCAAAGAGTTAACAAATAAGATTCTTACTCGAAATATTTCAGTCAATCCGAATTTCAGGTTGCTTCTCCAATCAAAATTTTATCAGATAAACTTTTCTTTCTGTCAACCTGATACATTTTATATATTTTGTAAAAAATAATCTTGCCAAATACAATAATCTTGCACGACCATTGCACGACCATTTTAGCAAAGAAAGTATGAAACAATATCGCGTCATTATTTACGTTAGCAAAGACACGTATGAAAATCAATATATCCGAGATGTAATGTGCATATATAATATCCTTTTGTTGGCCTACTTTCAGCATCGATGATACAGGAGCGCAGAAAATTGATTTCCACGATTTTTTCGATCGACCTCCCATCACGGACACAATGGCGTTCTTCAGGCAGCTTCTCCTCGATTTTTACGAACGGTCGTCCCTGGATGACCTGCAGACACGACGACTCTGGAGTCGGAATATCCTTCCGCGAAATAAATTCAACAAGCTGGCAGAGATGAACGAGTGTCTTAGCAACGAAGTTGGAAATATGGAATTTTTATTCAGGGGCAAGTCAGCTTTCGAGGTCCCGTTGAATCTGACCGAACCTCCCACATTCTCCAATAATCTGGTCATCGCGCTGTACTTTCGATTGATAAGTCTAGATTGCGAATCGGAGAGAGATCTTCACAGGGACAAAGACGTGATGTATCTGAAAGAATATTCGTCCGCAGTTTGCTCAGGTGAAAGTCCAAAACTTAGTTGTAATAGGGTAATTAATTGTAATTACCCATAAGTAATGTCGTTTTTTGATATCGTGCGAAATTTTATTTTATTTAAATTATTGTCACTGGCAATTTGTCTATTAAATTTGAAGAAAGAAACAACATTACTTGTGTTATACCTCTAATGCGTGCTTGTGATGATAAATTTCATCTGTTAATTAATTCTTAAATACTCTAAAGCCGTGGTTTCCAACGTGGAGCATTCTCCACAGGTAGGCAATTCGAGAATTGAATTTTTTGCATTTCTTCAAATGAAAATTTAAGTTTCTAATTTCTTCCTTTCCAATTTGTCACGTTCTTTAGAAGCTTGTTTAGACTTTGAAGTTAATGGTCTTTTAGGCTCCCTCTGCGTCGAAAATTCCCTTTTTGAATAACATAATATGATGAATTATGATGTCAGAGGGATGAGACTCTCAGGTGGAGTATGCTCCAAAAAAAAAAAAAAAGATTGGGAACCACTCGTCTATAAACGATATTAAATATCTCCTGTTTCTTTATCAGGAAAGTTATCAACCAATTTGAAGAACGAGCCACTGATACTTGGATTCGCAGAAATGGCCGATCAGTTTGGAAGAATCATTGAGACGATTCTTCGCAATCAAAATTTGTCAATAAACGATCAAGAGTACGTCGAGTTACGAGACGGTTTAAAATGGTACCAAAGATTCCATCAAATGGGAAAAACCGAATTAATCGACAAGTCGCGAGGGGTGTTTCTCGACGTACGCGAAATTTCCTCGCACCTGAAGGTCCACTACAAGTGGCTGGCGAAATTTATCAAAAAGCTACTCGCACTCTCGCGCGATTCAGGCGCAAAACTGGAGTCGTCAGACTTTTCAGAAAAGTACTTGAACGTGGCGATCGACGCCGACAAATATCGAAAGATTCGGAAGAAAATCAAGAAGCTTCTGTTCGTTCCATCGCCTCATATTTCCGAAAGCTCGATGATCTTCCACGAAAGGCTGCGATCCATCTCGAGGAAGCTCGAGATCATCGAAGAGGATTTAATCGATTCACTGAGAACGAAATTGAAAGTCGTTTCTGTCAGCTCTCCCGACAACTTGATCGTTAGGAAAAATTTGATCGAGATCTGTGTCAAGAGTTTCGAAAACGTGGTCGAAGACGCGACGAGAATCGAGGAGATGAGTGGAGACGTTTCAAAAATTGAGGAGATCAATAGTAAACGCGAGGTCGAAACGAGCGAGGATTTCGTGGAAATTGAAATATGGCCGATTTACGAGTTTTTCTTCTTCCTTTTCGCGTATCGCTTCCAGAGGAGATTCTGCGACGAATTTTCAGACGACTTTAAGGAAGAAATGCGTCGAAATTTTGAGAAGAACTTTGACAAGGGGAACCAAACGTCTGAGAATCTCGTGGACTGTCATGCTGAAACAGCTGGCGAAAGTTTTGGTAGAATTTACAAGGAGAGCGTGTTTAGAAAATTCGAAAACGTCCCAACGATACCACCGCGTTTGATAGGTCTGATGAAAGCTTTGAATGCCAATGAAATTTCAACTAGACGAAGGATCACTCTGCTCCCTGAATTGCTCTTTTCTGTCGAGGAGTTTGCGGAGAGATCCTTCGCTGTAAAAAACTCGAATATTCTTCTACATTGGTACGACAACGAGGAAGACGGAACAGAAGAGAATTTTAATATTTTCCAGGTAATTTTTAATCACTTTCATTGCAGTAACTCTGAGTATTCCAATCTAATAATTTCTGTCACACTTTGACAATTTTCAGACAAACTTTATCAACAAATCATCCCTCTGCGACCTAATCTTCGAGCTGTTTCTAACATCCGGGAGCAGAAAGGAAATGATCAATTTTGGAAACTACAAGAACCAGAGGAGACTTTTGCAAACGGTGCAAACGCTCCTATGGAGGAACTCTTTAATTTTAAATTCGGATGAATTCGACATATCCACCAACGACTCGATCCTATTGCAATTTCTCGTTGATTATTACCTGTCTGTCACGAACAAAGTCACAGACACTTTCCCTTTGAAGTTAAACACCGAAGAGCAAAATAATCTGGAAAATCGTTTCTTCAAGCCGATAAGATTGTTGCAGGAAATCAAAGGAAAGCTAGAAAATGAAAATAACGTGATCGAAAGAGGAAACGGATGGTTGATCTTGGGATATCTGCAAATATTTCTCTTCCACGATCTGGGGCCCATTGATCCGGTTCAAAAGATCGCCTTGAAATCGAAATACATACAAGAGAATATTTCCGAATTGGAGCATTTGATGCGCGTTGAAGATTTACAGTCTGTCATTCTTGGAACCTCTTTGTCCAAGGAGCGAAAAGCATCGAGGATCAATCACTTGAGGACATTATCCACTGAGGCGAGAAGCTTTGAGAACATCCGGGCAGTCAGACCGTCGTCGAGCTTTCAGAATTTAAGAGAAGAGATAGAAAACTTCTCTAGCAACGTAGGCTCGTTCGAATCAATATTTAAACAAATCGGACAATTGAACCAACTGGCTGAACAACACCGAGAAGAGGGATCGCAGGCATCCCACAGAGAGAAGTTGCACGAAGCCATAATCTGGAAGAAATCGTTGGAAAGGTTCTCCGGTAAATTGGAGAAAAACTTTCTCGTTGGTTTTCCCGATTTGGTTTCACCAGTGATCTCTGCGGTTTCCAATTTGCATCACGGTTTGTCGATCTTGATTCACGAACTCTCGAACAGAGAGTTCCGAAATTCGAGCAGCGACGTCTGCTACAATTTGTTACGTTTCCCCGTTGTTGGTTCGTGCCAGGAGAATTACATAAACTTGGCGAAGCTGTGCTCTTCAGAGAAGCTAATTTTCATTCTGACGAAACAACTGAAATCGAAAACTGTTCAAAAAGACAGATTTACAATGATCAAAATTGCATTAAAGGAACTTGAAAATTTGTCTCTGGTTAGAAATGATGTGAAATCACTGTGGGAAGAATTGAACGGGATATTTTTCAAAATCAGGATCCTGTGGAAGGAACAAGAGAAGCAGAAGGAAGAACAGATGAAAGAAAAAGAAAGCTTGTTTAAAATGAAGTCTACGAAAGAAGAAGAGGAGTCGGATTTTAAGAATATGTTCCCAAGCTATCAACAGGACTTCTTGGAGCTGGCAGAAGTGTTTCCAGATTCCCACCAAGACCTCTCAGAGTTCCGAGAAATTTCAGAGAATAATATTTCCAGCGACGAAGAATCGTTCGTCGAAATGATATCCATGAAGGACGCTAGGAAAATTCAGGAAATTCACTGGAACATCTTGAGAAACTGTTCTCCTTGTGATAGTAATTTAAAACGTCCTTCAACGATTGTTTCGAGAAGATCTGGAAACAACTTGGAAAGTTCTGTATCTAATTTGGAACCCAATTTCATTGGCCCTTTGATTCAAAGACTGGAATTGCTAGGATCCTCAGTGAAAACTTGGCCAGAGAACTTGGCTTCTCAGCTGGTGTGCTGCTTAAATGTATTAATTTCTGAGAAATGCAACTTCCACAGTGGAAATAATGACAGAGAGGTCTATGATTTCTACAAAGATCCAAATATTCCAGAGATTGAACAATGCCAACCGCTCTTTGATCGACTTTGCGAAAAGATCAATGAGTTTTTGAAGGAATGGCCTGAAAATCCCATTTTGAATTCAATCAAATCAATCATCGACAGGCTCCACAGTTTCTCCATCGATTCTTCGTTGTCTAGATTTTTGGTCGGAGTGGAATTGCTGCTGACAAAAATCAAACAATGGGAAGAGAACGCTCGTTTCGACGTTAGTCTCGCAGAATTCATCGAATCTTTCGGTGAGAAGGTTCTTCGTTGGCGTAAACTTGAGATATCAAGGTGGAAGGACTCGTTGGAAGTACTTGAAGATGACTTGAAAACTTGGGCTTCAAAGTGGTGGTTCTTTTTGTTTAATTTAGTAGATCAGTATCTTGCGGAAGATATTGAAGATATTGAAGACTCGAGTAAATCTGATAATGCTTCAATAGGAAAGATGATTGAAAGTTTAGAACGTTTTTTGATGGAATCGTCTTTGATTGAGTTCGAAACGAGACTTCGATTGGTCTATCTCTTTTATCGACACATTGACCATCTCGAAGAAACAAAGAGGCAGAAAGAATTGCTAGCCATTTTCTGGAATATTTACTTCTATTACTGTCAGTTTCTCGATGATGTTCAGAATAAAATAAAGGCCTTGAAAGAACCTATTGCCAAGAAATTGAAAGACACCATCAAGATCACGAGATGGAACGATATAAGCTATTGGTCTGTGAAGAACACAGCCGAGAAGACGCGCAGAACGTTGCACAAATTTGTCAAGGAATTCCGTAAGGGTTTGGAGCAAAACGTCGCGTCTTATTTGACTCTGAAGACAAAAGTAATAGAGAGCTTGGAAACAAGTTCCAGAAGAGAGCTCAGACCTTCAGATTTCTTGGTGAGTTTGGAATCAAGAAAGTTGCAAAAAACGGAGAAACTAGCTGGTAAGGCTCGTCACTTCTGTGAAAATATCATTGAAAGAAGCGGTTACTCTGAGATTCGACGGGACATTGAAACTTTTGTAGAAGAGAGCCTCGAGGAAAGTAAACGACTGAGAAGCTTGGAAGTCGACAAGACCTTGGCAAAAAGCAAGCAGCAAGCTCAACTGAAAAGCTTGCTTCAGCAAAAGAAACTGGCACTGGCAAATTATTTCAAAGCGCTGAGCGGGCTTGGAGTTTCGTACAGAATTGGCATTTTAACCTGGAAAAACAGAAAGAGCGAGATCACGAACTTCACCTCTGTGCCCCTAGACTTGCAAGAAATGCAAAACTTTGAATTCAAAAGCAATTATGTAAATATAGACAAAGGACTGTTTGAACAATGGTCCGGTTGTAACAAGTATTATTATGAATCTTTAGTTAAACTGAATTTCCTCGATGGAATATTTAATTCTGGAAAGGGTAATCTGGACATGCAAAACGCTGAACGTTGTCATGGCTTTTCAGTTCACCTTGCGCTGCTAGCTCATCGTCAAAAGGAAACGATTGCCAACTTTTTCAAACGATTTCTTCCGTTTAAAATTCAAGTATCAAACCTCGCGCTGATGATAGAAGACATAATTAAAAACACTTCGAATGACACACCAGAGAATACCACCAAAATTACGAAATCCGGGAAGCTTGATGTTCCTGTGCAAAGAAACTTACAGACTGCCATGAACAATTTGCAAGAGTTGTTAGAAGTGTTGCAAATGTCTATGAAACAGATTGTGATTTTCTTGGAGAGTTGTCCAACGGATTCTCTCGCACAGGAGAACCTTCTTGACTTAAATGAAACTGCAGTACCTGTTCTGCGAGAGAGTAACGTTCCAAAAGCTTCAGTAACCTCTATGAAAGATAGCTTGAACTTGATAAAAAATATGGCAATTAAATTGAATTCATGGATCACAGTTTCAAGGAAAATTGAAAAGTCAGGTCAAGTTTTCTTGTTTCATCAGAAGCACGTTGACTTTTTGCAACTGAGTTATCAAGAAATCAATGAAGTCAAAAAGAAGCTAGTTGACCTCAGATGTTCCTTCACGCTGGATCATCCCATTAGCAAAAATTTGAATTTCTTAATCGAGAAGATTGAAAGTAGTAATGAATTATTCACATCGACAATAGAACAATCTGCGGAATCTAAAGATTCAAGTGAATATAAAATTAAATTGGACAAATTAGTTACGCAAATTCTGCTTGTCGTTCAAAGGAAACTTCAAGACAGTCAAAAGTTAATTGAAGAACGGAATGATGTTGAGAAAGAATCGTCTGGAAGTTTTGAAGAGAATCTGATGACGGAGAGATTAATAGAACCTTTGAAGAAAGTTGTTCCAGATTTACGGCTAAACACCATATCAAAAATACTTGGGGAATTATTGCAGATTATTCATGAATGTGATGTCAAATCTGCAAACGACTGCATAAGGTAAATTTTGTTAACAAACTCGCTTCCCAAATTTTTCTATACTTTTCCTGCGAAATTTCTAATTTTTATTGTTTTTCTAGATCACTTTCACAACATCTACCTCTCCTAGAACAGTATACTTTGTTTCTTCACTACTATCTCCATGAGCAAGTAGCATCTTTCCGCCTAACTTGCAAGTTTCTCTACCTCCAACTGAATGTCTTTCTAGATTTGGCTACAAACGGATTTTGTCAGCCAGAGAACCTGGATACTCCTGAAGATGATCAAGAGGGCGGTGGTACAGCCGAAGGAGGAATGGGATTGGCCGACGGCGAAGGTCAGAAAGATGTGTCAGAAAGAATTGAAACGGAGGATCAGTTGGAGGAAGCCAGAAATCCAAACGAAGAGGAGAAGGACAACGAAAGAAAGGATGTAAAAGAGAACGAGAAAGGTATAGAGATGTCGGAAAATTTCGAAGGCCACATGCAGGACCTCGAACAACGCGAAGAAGAAGAAAATGACGAAGAAGACGACGACCTCGACAAAGAAATGGGCGAGACTGACGAGACTGCGGAGAAGCTCGACGAAGAAATTTGGAAAGACGAAGAGGAGGAGGAGGAGGAAGAGAACGATGATAAAAATGAAAATGAAGGAAATGAGAAGGAAGAGAGGGGAACTGGTGAAAAGACTGGGCAAGAAGAACTAAGTGCAAAAGACACCGATGAAAATAAAAGTAAAGATGAAAACGAAGAGAGAGAGGCAGATGGCGAGAGGAAGGAGAATGAAAGGAAAGAAATCAATGAGTTTGAAGAACCAGAAGTGAACGAGGATCAAGTGGATCCCTATCATGGGCAAAATCAACCAGAGATAGAGCCAGAATCCTTCGAACTTCCAGAAGATGTTAATTTAGATGAAGAAGCGAAAGAGGATAATCCCGAGGGCGACGAAGAAAATCCTTTTGATATTGATCAGATGAAAGAGTCGACAATCCCAGAAGAAAAAGAAGATGGGTCTGAAAATAAAGAGGAGCCTGAGGAAGATAAACAACGAGATTCTAGCGACGAAGACGTTAATGATGAAGAAGAAGAAAAAGAAGAAGGAGAGGAAAACGAAAATATAGATGCTGACAAAAGAAGGGATGAGAAAGTTACGGATCCTGAAAAAGATAAAGAGAATGATACAGAACAGGAAAATATAGAGGAGGAAAATCGAACAGAGGAAGATAAAGCACCGCCTAGTTTTGACGCAGGCAGTAAGGAAATCGATGCTTCTCAAGAAGTCGAATCTCGAAAAGATGGATCTAGAGATGCAGTAGAGAGTCAGTCAAATGAAGAACAAATGGAGATAGATCCTACAGAAAATAGTACCGATGACAAGAGAGATAAAGGTAATTTCATTGCGTGTCTTAAATACTTAAAAATTAAAAGTTATTATTTTATATATGTTTTATATTACTGTTTTGTTATTTGTTATGAAGGAACTGGCCAGTCACAAACGGAAGAACGCGAAGGGCATTCTGGATCTAAGCAAGAGGAGAATGTTCCCATCTCTGGCAAGGAAAGATCCTCGAAACCTGTTCAGAAACGAAGAGAACCAGGTGAAAGCGACGAAAATCGTAGTTTACTCGACAGTGAGACTCGACCTTTGGCAAAGAAACTAAAAACCACCGCAATGCAGGATCTAGATAGTCAGAAAGAACGAGAGAAAGATGAAGGTGTCGGTGGTGAGAGTGAAACGTACGAGCACATTAAAAATGCAGAGAAATTCGATGATTACGTTTTCGACGCTGCGACCGAGGAGCAAATTAAAAAACAAGCGTCGAATTTGGAAGAAGGTAAATTTCTTTCTGACTAAATTCAGAAGATAATCTTGCTTCGTTACAACGAATCAAATACCTAGATACAGTATATCCTTTGCTTTCTGTTCTGATTTAACGTAAATTAATTCCACGATTGATACATTTAGACGAGAAGGATCAAATGGACGATCAATTGGAGGACAATGACATTGAGATGCACGAGGAACCAGAATCGAAAAACGAAGAGGAAGAGACGAAGAAGGAACAGTCTCAGAAATTGTCCGAAAACAAGAAAGACAAGTCTGCGAACGCGAGAGGTGAAAAATCGAACGATGGGGAACAAATTGAGATAGGAGGCGAAGTCGAAGGCGAAATGGTGGAAACGAGCCGTGTTTTGCGAGGAAACGAATCCACCATTCACACAAAGTTGTCGGAATTAGAGTGTAATGATCTCCCTGTAGATATCGCTCAAAGGAGGTCTGAGATCGAGAGTATGCTAAGTCAGTGGTCTCGAGGTCCATCCTCGATGGAAGCAACAAACACCTGGAGTTCGATAAGCGCCCTAACCGAGTCAGCTGCCAGAGAATTGTCGGAGAAACTGCGATTGGTGCTAGAACCGACGCTAACGTCCCGATTGAAGGGCGACTACAGAACTGGCAAGCGTATAAACATGAGAAAAGTAATCCCTTATATAGCCAGTGAATTTCGCAAGGACAAAATTTGGCTGAGACGCACGAAACCCTCGAAACGGGACTATCAGATAGTGTTAGCCATAGACGACTCCAGCAGCATGGCCGATAACCGCTCGAAGGAGCTAGCGTTCGAATCTCTCTCGTTGATTGGCAAAGCTATGACCTATTTGGAGGTGGGTCAGCTTGCTGTTGTTAATTTCGGTGAACGAGTGAACGTTCTTCATCCTTTTGGAGAGAATTTTACGGAGGAGAGCGGCGCCAGGTAATTATAGTTGACGATTAGATAAATTTGTTATCGTCTCTAGTACCCTTACTAAATCTAACAACTAACTAGTAGTAACATTATTTATCCAATATTATTAATTATTAATAATATTAATTATTGGTAACCAATATTGAACTATTTAACCCTGGTCTTCGGACAAATTTAAATTAAACATTTGGACTTTACCAGATTGATTCAAGAAATGAAATTTGACCAGAGGAAGACGATGATCGGCGATCTGCTTGACTTCGTGATAGAGATGTTTGCATGTCAAGGCCATTCCTCTGACAACGCGAAACTAGTAGCTATGTTATCGGATGGTAGAGGCATATTTTCTGAAGGGACGGAGAGAGTAACCGCAGCCGTGAGGAGAGCCAAATTGTTGAATATTTTCCTCGTCTTTATAATAGTCGACAATCCCCTCAACAAGGTAAGCAGTTGGAAAGATTTATGGTTAAATGCAACGATACAATGTTTGCGTTGTACTTTTAGGACTCAATACTCGATATAAGGATGCCAATTTTTGAAGATGGTAAATTACTGGGTATACGTTCCTACATGGACAACTTTCCATTCCCGTTTTATATTATTCTTAGAGATTTAGATACACTGCCTGTTGTACTGAGCGATGCGCTAAGACAGTGGTTTGAAATTGTAGGCAGAATCGATATATAAAGGCAATTAATAATATGGATAATTGCTGTTTTAAGATCTTTTTTTAATGTTTTATACTTGTAGCGCTCTGTGATGATATTGAACGCAACAAATTTTTATATCAAATTTGCTGTGTTTCCTTAACTTTTCAGCGCTTGAAAAAGAAAAATGCAAACTAATTTATTGTATTATTGTAAGAAAATTAAATAGGACGTACAAAGAAATTAATTATCTTCGTAATTATTTTTTTACAAATAAAAATTCATATGAACCCATATGGTGAAACCAAAACATTGAATTCTATAAACTTCAGGGACGAATTTTTAATCTATTCGCGACTGAAACTAAGATTTTCGCGGTAAGAAACTGCTTCTGTATAATAATATATCATTTCTTTGCATAATTAGTTAATTATTTGAAATTAATTAATTTGAAGCGATTTGAAAACTCCCTCCATTCTTCGCATCGTGGCGCCATCGGTAAATTCTTAAAACTAATAAATTGAAAAAACAGTTATTTGAGTATTTTATGGGTGAAAAAGGACGTCGAAAGAAAGCCGAGGATCTAATTAAGAAGATACAATTGCAAAAGTTTGAAAATTGATCGCCTAAATTCGTTTTTTTCGCAATTGAAAATTTCCTCGTCTCAGGGACAATGAAACGCTAGCGTCGCGGAACGGTGAAACGGTGGAACTAATCTCTGTCCTTGTCACACAGTGTTGCGCTCCTTGTCTACCGATGGTGCTGCCATCTGAGCCACTCTACTTTTCATTGGAACTAAAAGGGCAAACTGGAAAAATTCAATAGATGGCAGCACCTGCGTCGCAGACAAAAAAGCAATAATGTGCGACGAAGACAGACATATACGCGTATGACAGACAAAGACAGAGATAGCAGCTAGTTCCGTTCCACCGACTACGCAGCGCTACAATTTCAGTGTCCATAAATCGACCATTTTTCAATTGCAAGAAAAACCAATTAAAGGGCTTAATTCGTGATATATGATGATTGCACCATTGAAATCAAACCCTCTGTTTTCTTCCTGCATCCTGCTTAACTTAAAAAATCCAAACAAATAGATGAACAAAAATTTACGAATTCCGATCAATGGATCGAAACGTACCCTACGTTTAAAACTTTCCTCGAAATTATTTCGCGACTATAGTTCAAGGTGTGCATAAAAAATCCCAAGTGCACAGTTTCAAACGTAGATCTTTATTTATCAATCAATTTTCTAGATCAATATTCCTCACGCGTTACCGCCAGTGTGCCATTGCGCGTACGCAATGTTTGCGCTCGCATATGCTCTGTAATCAGTCAAAGTTGCACATCATTCGATTTCTAATTTGCAATTGATCAAACTTTGATTGCAATATTTATACAGTTTGCAAATCAGTATGAATTCAATAGTAAGCTGTTGCAAACTGTTGGGTGCAAAAGCGAGCAATGTGCACGTGTTTGGAGGTTATTTGAGCCGCGGTATGGCCAAAACTATCGATGACTATAAGATCAAATGGGTACGACCGGTAAAACTTCCATCGATAGATCCACGACAGAGCGGCGATCTAGGACTGAACGTGTCTGTAAAACCCACCGACATGAAAGTTCTTTATGACAAATCAAAGGAGTTGCAAGAGTGAGTAGTAATTGCACACTACTGCATCACACTGTTCTGTGCAAAAGTATGATTTCTTTTTTCACAAAAGCTTTCTGGAGAGGTTTTGTCTCCTCAAAGAACACAATTCTTAATTTTGCCATTACTGATGCAAGATGTAATTCCAAATATTGTAGAACATTAATCATTGTTCAATCGTTGACACAGTGCCGATGAGATTGTAAAGAGAATGTTCACCTTGGAGTTTCAACCGAGGAGGGAAACCAAAAATCTAGAGAGAGAGAAAGTAATAGCACTTGTGAAGAGGCACATTTGCGATCGAAATTCAGCAGAGGTCAGAAGTAAGGATCTTTTTATTGAATAAAGCTATCTATCTATGTTAGATATGAGAATATCTAATATTATCTATGTTAATTCAGCTTGATTTATAAAATTTTGTAAAAACTTCTAGGTTTCAACTTGCTATATTACAAAGTAAAGAGATACTTTCGATTTAAAGTTGATTATTTGTGACTGAAACAGTCAACAAAGTTGCATATTAGTGATTCAAACACAAAAATCTAAATCTAATTGGAATAAATTGTTTTAGTTGCTGCAATGACTACTGAAATACAGTATCTTCAAAGGCACATAGCTGAACAACGAAGGAACGTAAAGCTCAAAGTGTTCCTGAAAGAACTAATTGACAAAAGAAAGAAGTTTCTTAAATATATAAGAAGATGGGATTACAAGCGGTTTGAATGGCTTCTTGAACGTTTAAATCTTATTTATATACCTCAGCCAAAGTATGATGCCTTCCTTTTATATCTAAACTATATATTGTATATCTAAACTGTTAATTATATTTTTCCATTTGGTTGTAGAATTCCCGGCAGAGTATCGAGAAAAGATGCACTGAGACAACTAACGAAAAATTATTGCGACGGTATTATTCAGCAAAAATTGAACGTATTTAAAGCCCAATTGAAAGAACAGCAAAAGGTATTCTTCGCTCAGAAGATCAAAAACTTGGAGTACATTTTAGCGGAAGAAAAAAAATATGATTTGAATCCAACTGTGTCTGAAAAACAGATTGATGATGCACGAAAAAAATTAGAGGAAATATTAAAAGAAACTGTGTAAATAAATTTTTGTTACAGTCACCTCGTCATCTTTCTTACCTGACTCCTTACGCAAACATTCATCTTTCTCTTCAAAGAAAGATATTACAATGTAAATATAATTATATCATGAAATAAATTTTCTTTATTAAATTTGATATAATCGTAAAATCATTTTTGTAGAAGAAGATTTATTTTTGATCAAATACTATGTTATTTAACATGTGTTTGTTTGACGAGAATTTTTATTCTATAACGAATTATTAAACAATTTACTTAAAATAAGTAAACATACAATATTTATAAATGCTTTTTAATGTATTTTAATTTATTATAAAATTATAAATATTTTACTACTATTGGATAGTTAAAGCACGTTAGTTTCAATGGGCGATGACGTTCCCACGGTTGCGCATCCCTCGTTGTATAAGAGAAACCCAAAAAATGTAAGTGAACGTCCGCGTGTATACCGGGTGCTTGAAATAACTTGATTGTGCATGCAGTTGAACAAAGTGTATAAATTAAAATTTTTAGAATGTATCAGTCGCAATATCTATGGTTTTTTTATCTATCCTGTATCATGTACAAAAAATAAATCAAGAGAGATTCTAATTTCTTCTATTACATATTGAAGTTTTCCTCTTCGAAGCTGTTTAAACTTTCTTTGTTGTTTATATAAAAATAGAAACAATCTAAGAAAATATTCTCATGGATATCGAGTGATTCAAATGACTCAATTATTGTGCGTCTGTTTAACTTTGTTATTAAAAAGAAACTTTAAATAAACATCGTTAACACCCTGTATAAGTCATATATAAAGATGAGCTGGATGCTGATATTCTATTCTGTGAAGGGCCGTCGTGAAAGTTTTGTTAAATTCTATTCATAAGTGTACAAATATCTGTGAGATCTGAAATACGTACAATTAAAATTAATTATTAATTAATAATTTTTTTGAGAGAAGAAGAAAATGTGATTTATTGGTAATCTTTAGTGAGAAGATTATACCGGGAAAAATTCTGAAATTGTGCATCTCTAGCGTAAAGTTTTATCAACATCTTTATACCCCTCGAAACATGCAGTCGCATTTCGTCTTTCCAAAAACGATTATCGACAAGGTTAGTAAAATAAAAATTTGAATGTTTTTAATAAGAAAATAACTAAATATCACAAATATCGTTGCGTTATCAAGCTTAAAAAAAGAGGAACGAGTCGAGCTCAAATGTAACATTAAACTGTTCTCTTATTTTTTAAAAAGAATAAATTTCATAAATATACAGATCAGTTTTTGTTTCGTGTCTCCGCGATTGTTAGTTGAAAGTACGATTGCTTAACACGATTATAGCGGTTCGCAATTGGCGAAGAAAGATACGAGTATAAAGTAAATATCGGTTCTCACGTTCGCTCGACTTCTTTCAACTTTTTAATGATTCGTTTCTTACAGTGAAGAAACGCTCATATTGTTTTTCCGATTTGTCAGTGATCGGATATATTAACCGTGTCGAATTTAGATTATTTTTTAGTTAAGAATTATGCTCGAGAACCGCTGACGTGCGGTTTCAGAGCGGCACTCCTTAAGAGCGCGAGGCGCATTGTGCAATGAGAATCTGGCATGCGCGGTACATCATTCGATTTTCGAACGTCTGCGCAACAATTCCACGCATATTCACATTTTAAAATCTTTCCTAACAATTGAATATCGTACAAATTAAATACAAGCATCGTATAATGTTATTAATCAAACAAATAACAATTTTAACAATACATGTATATGTATATTTGTTCCATTTGTTTCTAAAATGTAAAAGAAATATACTATAATATGTATTTTTTTTTCTCTTCGTTCATAGATCGTGATTCTGTGCTGTTTTTTAAAGCTGATCATTGCTGGCGTTCTACAACAGTAAGATTACATAATCTGTTCTGTACTTTACGTTGTTCCTGTAGTAATTAAGATTAAAACTCAGTGAGTCTACGTACAAATTTTAGAGTAATTTTAGTACTATTAATTGAAAAAAACGATTGTTTGGTATTTAGAAGATTTCCTTGCGCGCCAATCGACGCAATGTCTGCGAGTGGCGACGCGGTGCCAGTGACGTGCGCGTTCAAATCAATTGGCGGCAAAGTGGAACCGATACTTCCGACCTACGTGAAAGTTTCTACCCCGATTTCGTACAGACCGTTGCCGAAGACGTCGTCCTTAGTGTACATTGCCCCGCCAATTTTTAAAACGGCGTCTGCCGTCATTGCGATGGACACAAAGAACGAGAAAGAAGCAGAATTTACGGTAACTTCGAAAACAGAACGTTTTCGTTCGTCTGTACAACTTCTATAAGGGAAATTTTAAACAATTTTATTTTAAATAATTTCCAGACCTATCCAAGATATTCGTTTAACTATGGCGTCTTAGACGGATACACCGGCGATTCGAAGTCAGCATGGGAGGAGAGAGACGGTGACACGGTGAAGGGCGAATATTCTGTGGTCGAGGCAGATGGATCGATTCGTACGGTCACTTACACAGCCGATGACCACAATGGCTTTAACGCAGTGGTGACCAGAAACGAGCCTCCGAAGAACGCGCAACAACATAACAATTTGAAAGCGTTTTTACCGGCGACTATCATTTCCAATCCTCGTCGAAGATGAACCGAATTGCTGTGCCTTTTGTACAAAATAACAATTTGCGTCCATTAAATATCCTTCGGCCTTTTATTATCCACCGAACGGAATAAAATAAAAATCTACACTTGTACACGTACAGTTACTTTCGAATTCTTTATTATTAACAATGCTTTATTTAAATACGGTGTGGTTACAAAAAATATTTTTTTTCAACCTTTTTCCCCACATTTTTCTAATAAAATTTCGACTTTTATTGTATTCACAAGCGTGAATGATTATACCTTTTACGAAGGACAGATAAACTTATGTCACGAAGAAACATCGTTCAGAGAGATCAAAATCGATTTTGAAAAACAACCTTTGAATCAATCGTGGCGCGATTTACGAAAAGTACTCTGATTATCTAACTTCATTTCCTTGTGCAAGTGTCAATTTTATTTCCACTACCACTACAACCTCTGTTTATATACACGCTAAAATTAACTGAAAACCTTTACACATTATAAAAACTAACACGAAATACTTCCTAACACAGATCTTTGAAAAACGTAAATTACTACTATTGCGTCATTAATGTTAATGAGATTACATGAAAAAATATAAATAAATCTTGTGTAATGCACATAAACAATGAGAGATTACAAAGTTTCACCGATCTTAACTTAATGGTAACAGATCTCGTACCTCTCGCGGAACAAAAACGAATTACAAAAAGAACAACATTAATCTAAAGACTTCGTAGTTTTCTACATTAGATTAGTTCTTAAACCTAATAATAGATACTGTTCAACTAACGCAACGTAAATTTCATATGGTTAGACCTGAAATTTATCTTTGTACAATGCTGTTGTTCATCGGTTTACAATCGTAATCCTCGTCGAAACAAAAGCGTTAAATAGGAATCCTATTTAGGATTGGCGAAAGGGCCAATAGCATTTATCGTCTAACTAAACCTAACGCTTCTTACAACGTTAACAATAAGCCTGTAGAGTGTAGTTCGCTCTCCCAGTGTAGAAAGTCGGTGTTTATTGTAGAAAAAAAAAAAACAAAAAAAAAGTGAGATCTGATACATCGACGGAATCGAACAAAGAGAGAATAAATTGGGGGAGGGGGGGCGGTAATGTTCCGCTGATAGTCCTCGCCCGATGACGGCTGTTCCGATTGTTCTACCTATTCCTGGACCTCTTGTTGCTATTCTTTTTCGCGTTGTTGCCAGACTTATTTTTCGAGGGTTCTTTGCCGGTGTTCTCCTTCAAGGAGACGTGCTCCAGGCTGCCGTTGCTCGCGTGCCCGTTCGCGAATTGTCTAGCGATCTCGGTCGAGGTGGCGACAGATCCATTCTGGCTGTACTGGCCAGTCACCGAGTGGTTTTTCCCGGACGTATCCTTATTACCGTTGCTGTTGCCACTATTAGCGGTGGTCCCGTGTGAATTAACGAGGCTGCAATTGTCCTCGCTACCGCTGTTGCCGATCTGCGACTCCGATTCACTGTACCGGTCAACTGGAATCAAGTTCACAATGGGAAAACCGCGATCCCCGCGAATCGGCACGCGGCTCGATCCACCGAATCATCGAAGGATTGATTAGCCGATTGTTTGCACGATCGACAGTTCGGTACGGTTTGTTCGACGGACCAAGTTCGATTGACCGATTAGTCGTCAGTTGAACAATTAATCAGTCAAGGATCGTTCAACCGATTCAATCGTTTAATTGAAACATACTTTTGCTCTCGCTTGATCGATTAAACTGTCGATAACAATCGAGAAATTTTGAAATTTTGGAAAGCTGATAGGGGAAAGAGAACATCAGACACATTTGCAATTTACAAGTCGCGAATTTTGGTACATCGAGTGATTATTAATAACTTTTGTATCGTAAATTTAACATATGCTAAATCTTTGTAGCAGATCTAGAGAATTAAACGAGAGAAACTTGGAATTTCCAGTCAATAAAACTGGAAATTCCAAGATTGTTAGAATTGATATACACTAATTGTTTAATCGATCAAAACCTACGTTCTTGTGCTCTTTGGCATTCTGCAATTTTAAGAAAAACTATCTAGAAGCAAATATGGTACATGAGAGAACGTTTACCGTTATAGAATACCGATGTTTACATGAAAATGGAAGAAATGTATGATACCACAATTATCACATTTTGATCGACTTAGTATCATTACAAACATTTGTTTTCTGAGCAAAGATTCTCTTCTCTATGTTGAGAGTATAAAAGAAACGTTTCTATTATACCCACATTAATACAGAAAACTGTGGATTTATTATTTAAAGCTTAGATACAGAGAAAAGATAAATATAGAAAATAAAGGTAACAATGCCAAGCTAACGTCTTTTTCTACACTGTTCAACATATACAAGAAAAGCAAGAAATTACAAGTTACAACTACTGACATACAAACGTAGAACAAAGCAATACTGACAGATAAAACCGTTAGAATCGAGGAGTAACTTTTTTTTTTTTTATAAAACTTCGAAACAGGTAAGAGAAATAGATATTGAATTTATTTGTAATTAGATACAGAAAAAGACGAATATAGACAGAGAAAAATCAATATATCAAAAAGTTACTTTCAAAAAGTTTGACAAACGAGTTATTATCGAAATAGATATTGAAAAAATGAATAAAAATTCATTTGTAACTTAAATACAGAATTCAAAAAATTATCCCGTTAAAAATTCGGAGTAATAATGAATATTCTTCGAATCTCTTTTTTTTTTTTTTTTTGTCACTCCAATCAATTGTGCTTCGTAACAATTCTCATTTATTACGCTCGTTTTTTCTTTCTTGGAAGACAGATACATTGAAAAGAAAAAGAAATACAATCAAGGATATAACTTAAAAACTAAAAAGAATTATTTCCAAGGAGAGAGGACAAAAAGAAAAGTTGGAAAGGATGATAGGATGAAAAATAAGTTGTACTCTTTTTTTCTTTAAAGAACTATCTCAGGAATATCCATTGAGGTCCTTACTTTTTTCCTGGGTGTTCTCGACGAGCCCACTGACTGCCTGTAAAAACATAATACTTTCAATTTATTGAGATTCGATAGAATATTTTAAAATGCTTGTGTCATTACTCATTCTTTCTAGTTCATATGTATATTGAAAACAAATGAAATTATTATTATTAAAATTTTTTTATTAAAATTTTATCATGCATAAAAAATTTATACTTTTTGTGAAATGCTACAATTTTTAATTGATTTTCTGTGATTAATATTTTGAGTAAAAAAATTGTGCACTGCAAGTAAGAGTGTCTCTGTTTATTTTGAAAAGGTATAACATTATAAAATAATATATACTAACAGCCATAGAGGTGATAGAAGATTTAGAAAACAGTCTTTCAGCTTCTTTGAATTTCCTATTTCGTTTATCTGCTTTACTATTAGTATTTTTATTGCTGGCTAAATATCTGTCCCAACCACGTATTATATTGCCATACAATTGTGTATCTTCCAAATAACTACCTTCAAAAGCATAGATCTGGCGTTCTAAATTGGCAAGAGTGTCCTGCAAAATTTGAAAATCTTATAAAACATACAAAATAAATTAGTCTTGATATTTAGTGAAAAAAAAAGAATAATCTCAATACTACATAAAAGACAATAGTTATACTCATTAAAATTTCACTGCTCTTTCGTAAATATTAAAAATTTATAAGTTGTTATAAATCCTTGTACAGATAAAAATGAGAAACATTAAATTATTATCTAAACAGATTTATTTCTTAATATATCATACATTAACAAGAAGATCAATATATTGTTACAAATATTATTTAAAACATTAAACAGACGCATTAGTATTATTATGTTAATATAATATAGTATAGAATGTTTTGCACAATATTAAAAAACATATTCAATGATAGAAGTATAAATAATATGCAAGTTATTAAATGAAATAAAAATAAATTGTACTACATAAGCAGAAAATAATTATCTACAATCCTATATAAAACATGATATAAAACAGAAAAGAAAATTATTATTCTATTGTTCAAAGGGATCTGTAATGATACCAAATACAAGTAACAAATATATTTGCTAATATGAAAATTTAGACATTGATTACAAAAAGTAACATGAAACATTTTCAAATTTACAAGAACAGTATTTTATATTAATAATAGTTAATAATTCAGATAGATAAAACGGGAAGTAAAAGTATTAATTATCATTTAATTATTTAATAATTAAAGCATTAATTATGTCAACATAACCTCACATTGTGTACAAGAGAGTTTAAACTGATAATTCAGCTGATAAATAAAATTGTACTATTTTACAATAATAACAATAATATTATTTGTGCTCAACAACTCGTGTATGATGGAAATCTAAATGGAAATGTATTAGAAAAAGCGCAATTTGAAAATTGCTTCAATACTTACGGCTATTTCTGCTTTTCTTTTCACTAATTCGGCGAGTTCTGCTCGCAAATCGACGGAGGATTTCGTCGACATTATGCGTTTAAATATACTGATTCAACAATAACAACAAATTGGACTCTTTTTGAGTAAATGACGTCTGCATACAACGAACAGTAGGTTTGAACGAAAACTTTTCGATCAACTTGAAGTTGCCGTCTGAACTCTACGCCGTGACGATATAAAATATCGATATAAAAGCAGCCATATTTGAATTTAAAAAGCGAATCAAATGTAATTTCTTTGAAACACTTCATTTTGTTTTAATTATTAATGATAAAATGACAAATCAACACGAGATTATAATAAAATTATATATTACATTTCACGTTTGTAACTTCATTTTTTGCATCTCTCTCTTTGTCTCAAATCCCCGTTTCATTAATCGCGAAAATATGGATTTGCGCGAGCTGTAATTAGTATTTTATTGCCGCGTAATTCCATTGAAAAAAGAAAAAAAAGAAAACACGAAAAAGAGTTCTGAATCACTAATATTAACTATAAATTATACCGTAAGCAACCGTACTAACCCAGTTCCCATCGGAGCGATGATGAAAGAAAATTGTAATTGCTACAATCACTCATAAATTACAGGACGTAACAACATCCAATCGCAGAATGTTAATAATTCTGTGGCACCTGTAATAAAAAAAAAGAAAAAAGATTTCTAGCCACGGGATATCTTGCTGATTAAAAATCATCCTTCAACCTTGTTCCTTTTACATTTACATTAAAAGGAAAATTCAAACATGTGACCGAGAGAGAATTATACAATTTATAATTGTGAGTAATTGCTAACTATCACAAACGATCTGATACCGTTCGAAGCGAATCACGAGAAATTTCGTTGTCCTCGAGTTTTTCCATTGTTCAGGGACAAGAATGGAAAAAAACAGCGAAAAGAGAGCGAGAGAACTGCGTGTAATTCATCCCCTCTCATATAAGCGATAGACAACGTCTTGACGCTTGCCAGTGATATATGAGAAAGAACACGTGTCACCAAGAACTCAGTACATCTGCGTAGGTCATTATTGTCAATTCGTGAATTTCGAACTGAGTTTGAATAGTATTGCACATTCATTTCAAGGGAAATTGCAGGAAGAGAAGTATCTGGAGGAGAATGGACCACGGAAATGAGGGACGTGATAGAAAAACTAATCGTGTAAGTTTACGTCGATTTTCTTGACAGCAATGGGAAAAACTTTACTATAGAGAACGTGCGTTCAAATTTCTAAAGAAATGCAAGATCTATAAAAATTCTACGAAAAATTGCACAAATTGTTCACATGGATCGAATGTGTGTATAATTGTAATAAATTTAAGAAATGTAATTGAGCTATGATACTTCAAATTAATTTTACAAGTAAAACGAAGAAATAAATTATTTGTTTCAAACAAAATAGTGTTTATAACATCTTTCTACGCAATATATAGTTTCTAATGATTAAAATTTTATAATATAAACGCTCAATCGTCCCGCTTGCTAGTACTCAATCGGCAGCCTATTTTCAAAATCTTATCAAAAATGTTGATTATATGTTGATATATTGATTATATTATTATGGAACTAGGTCGCGAGTCATTATTCGCGTTCTCATTTTCTTCCATTTACACAGATAAATGGTTAATCACACAATACATTAAAACATAACATACATCATAACATACATTATGCAGGTGAATGTATGAAAAAAAATTCCACGTGTCTTGCTTCTTTTTCAAGATCTTATGTAATCTCATATAATCCGTATAATCAGAATTGCAGAATTCTGTCTTTTCTGCTAATTTCTTGTACAAATGTACAAATTATCTGTCTCTATAAAATCCACGTGTATTTCGATAGTTTTAGAGTTTCTAAACGCTTAAACGATATATAATCACATTCAAACAATCAGTTGCATACTGATGGCGTTTCAAATTTAAATTAAATGGCTTATCTGATTTTATAATAACTTCCACATTAAGATTATGTTTTTTTAAAAAATTTCGATCTGTTATCGAATGCTATCAATCTATCTGTTTCGATGCTAATCAACCTCGATAAAGTGACTTGGAAATAAATTTTGAAATTCATATTTTACGCGTGAATTTTTTACCTGTAGAGTAGAACTCTGTTTATACGATTTGTCTGAATCAAATTTTAGTCGATGCCTTATTAAATGAACTTTTGTATTCTGCACTTTGTATTTTCAAAAATATCCGTTCTTTTTTCAGTTTAATTATGTTATTATAAATTTTGAAGGACTAGCTAATTAGATTGAACAGACACAAACGTAGTTTGATGTTTATTTGCCTAGAAATTTAAATGTTTTAATTTATGTACTGAATAAAATTGGATGATACACGTCAAGTTATGTATACACTGTTAGTTCCTGTTTGTGATTTCTGATTTCCGATATTCCAACTATTACGAGAAATTCTCCGATCCCCACCGCCGAATCAAGTTACTTTCCTTTTCACTTTCTCGCTTGACAGACAGAATTTAAGTCTTTGGCAGTCGATTCAAAACTCACATGTGGATACTTTCTTTCACAGTGTCTCTTATACGAAATTAAAGATCTAGGCAATTCTATTTGACCGTATCCGAATCAATATTATATATGATCAAGTCTGTCCGTTTGAACAAAAATAAATTAGTCAAGTAGGATTTAATTTAAACTAAATATTGCAAGACACTTAGATCAAAGTTAGTTATTAAATATCACGCATAATGGGAATATACACAAAGTCTCCGTTGGAAAGTCGAAATGCGCAAAGAAATAATCAGGTAAAAATTTTCCAATAATTCATTGATTGTCAATTTAATTATTTCAATTGAATACTTATGATATTTCAATGATCCCAAATTGGACGAAGCAGACTACCTTCTACTTATGATTAAATAATAAAATTTAAATTATCAAATTGGAATTAAATAGAATTAGAATTCTTATTTATTGAAAGCCTCATTCAAATCCTTATTTGCAGAGATAATTTTAATTTTATCTATATAATCCCAGTCTAGTCTGCATTTAAGCATTATCTGGCGCAGCAATCATATTTTGAAGAATAATTCTATCTCCACGTTTCTGCTTCGGGGAATAACAATAAAATTTTCATTTTTCAGGTTCTCGCGACAAATGTGATCAAACAAGTGCATCACGTGTCGAGGGAAAGACGAGGAGGAACCTATGGGAAATTCAAAGGATTCCGTGGATGTACAGTTTGGCTAACAGGGCTCTCCGGTGCTGGGAAGACTTCCATTTCATTTCAGCTCGAGAACTACCTTGTTTCTCGGGTGAGTTTCCAAAATTCCTAAATTCTTCGATTCCTGAAAGCCCCGAAATTCCCAGATTTTCAAGTTTCCAAATTGCCAAATTTTCAAAGATCTAAATTCTCGGATCGTCGAAAGTGCCTCGAGGGGCTTGCTTGCTTGGCTCGCGATCTCTCATCGCGATTTCTCATCTTCCTCTCTTCTCAGGGAATACCAGCTTATAGCCTCGATGGCGACAACCTCCGCCACGGGTTAAACCGGAATCTGGGCTTCACCAAAGAGGATCGCGAGGAAAACGTGCGAAGGGCGGCGGAAGTGGCGAAATTGTTCTCCGATTGTGGCGTGATCGCCATCTGCAGCTTCGTCTCGCCGTTCGAGGCAGACAGAAGGCTGGCAAGGACGATACACGAGGACTTCGATCTGAAGTTCTTCGAAGTCTTCGTGCAAGCTTCCGTGGAGACTTGCGAGGCCCGAGATGTGAAAGGTCTTTACGAGAAGGCCAGGAAAGGGATCATTAAGAGCTTCACGGGCATCGGGCAGAATTACGAAACGCCTAAAAATCCCGACCTTGTTGTGAATACGGAAGTTCATGATCTGCAGACCTCGACGAAGATGCTGATCGACTTCTTGAGAGCGCACAGAATCCTCCCAGAGTTTGGAGAAACGGTCGAAGAGCTGTTTGTCGATGAGAAAGAGATAGAAAGGACGAAAAAGGAAGCGGAGAATTTTCCTAGTACGTTGGAGAATAGTCCTTTTTTTTATTATCTATCTCATTTTAATCCTTAAAATCTATTTATATAAGACAATTATTTAAGATTGCGAAAGATATTTATAACCCAACATATTTTTGAAGAAGTGTTACTTCGCACAGACAACATTTTTCAGCTTCATTGCCAAGATACGTATACATGAAGATAAGATAGAGAAGATTTCCAAATTGATAGAGAGATTACTACGATAACATTTAAAATGAATTTACATTATTCAGATGAAACGCATATTTCATTTCAATACGTTATTGATAAGGTTTTTGGATAAACAATTTATTTATTGACTACGTCATTCTATCGAGTAAATATTTTCTAATGTTATCTTCTTAAAGAAACGACGATTCAGGCAAATTAACACAACGATTTAAATAAAATGACAATGACGTGAAACTATGACTAATTTAAGGATGTCGAATATGATTGATTTAAGGTATCGAAATCACTGATATCGATTTGCAATGGGTTCAAGTACTCGCTGAAGGTTGGGCAGTTCCGCTAAAGGGTTTTATGAGAGAAGATCAATATTTGCAAGTAAGTATGATACTTTATATTTATGAAAATATGTAAAGGAACAGGAAAAAATAGTTATCTATATTTGTCAAAATACTTTCTTCGAATAAAGTATTTCCAATGTGGAAATACTTTCTTCGTGATAAAGTATTTCCACATTGAAGATTAAAAATTAAGATTACTAAAAATATAAAAATTCTAATTTTAAAATGGATATCTGCAAACTGCAGATAGAATTTCTAAAAAGTCCAGATAAATTAGATAAGTTAGATTATTAAAACAAAATAAAAACAACGATTACTGTTTTCACCAGTGTCAACATTTCAACATTATTGAACACGATGGAAGCGTCATTAATCAATCGATACCTATCGTACTTCCAGTCAACGCAACTCAGAAAGAAAAATGTACCAATGCATCAGCGTTAGTCTTAAAACACAAACATCGAGATATCGCAATTCTTAGAAGACCAGAATTTTTCGCACATAGGAAAGAAGAAAGGTTGATACTTTATTTATTCCATTTCTTTTTCTAAATTTTAAACTTTTTCCTCCTCACTTGTTAAAAAATTTAAAAAATTCATTAACTTTTGTTTTTAAATATTTGCTGCTCACTTACAAGAAATTCGAGAAAGTTATAAACACAAGTAGAGTGATATATAACTGGTAATCTTTTCTAAAGAAATTTTAAAGAAAAAGGAAATAGATAAATTTTCTTCAAATTTCAAAGACAAGTTGCACTAATAGCTAACAACTTCTTGATAAATTCAGTGGCAACAAACTTACCTTGTTAGAAGTAAAAGAGAAAATCGTAAACAGATGTAGCAGAGAATTCGGGACAAACGATCCTGGACATCCTTACGTCAGGATGATCCACGAATCGGGTGACTGGCTGGTCGGAGGTGAATTAGAAGTTTTGGAAAGGATCAGATGGAACGATGGTCTTGATAGATACAGACTCACTCCTAACGAAATTCGTAGAAAGTCCAGAGAAATGGGTGCGGACGCTGTTTTCGCTTTCCAATTGAGAAATCCGATACATAATGGCCACGCACTCTTAATTCAGGTTTGTTATTACTTTTTTTTTATTGTGAAGTGAGAACTGCCGTCATTTCTTATCTGAAATGTGTGGCTGTTTTTAATTAGGATACAAGAAGATATCTCGTGGAAGAACGTGGCTTTAAAAAACCAGTTCTTTTGCTGCATCCTCTGGGAGGGTGGACAAAGGACGACGACGTACCCCTACAAGTGAGAATAAATCAACACCGAAGCGTTCTTGAGGAAGGTGTATTACACGAAGACACCATTCTTGCCATTTTTCCAAGTCCAATGCTTTACGCTGGCCCTACAGAGGTATTATTATTGATCTCTCTCTCTCTCTCTCTCTCTCTCCAGATTCTTAGACGGTAGATTTTAGATTCTAGAGTCTAAATTCTCTCTCTCTCTTTGAACTTTTTGTCAGAAAGGAATTAAAAATTTAAAAAGTGACGTCATACTCATACTAAAGATATTACAGTGGAGAGTGAACCTGTTCTTCGTTTGATTTTAGGTGCAATGGCACGCTAAAGGAAGAATGATGGCAGGAGCAAACTTTTTCATCGTTGGCCGTGATCCTGCGGGTTTGCCGCATCCGGATAAGTCTAAAACTCCCGATGGTTGAATTAATTAATTAATATTGATAGTTATCGCTTGATGAGAAATTTCACATCGTACAGAGAATTTGAAATTCATCGTTGCTTACTTTAGGAAATTTATACGACGGAACGCACGGCTCGAGGGTTCTGTCCATGGCACCAGGCCTTCAGGATCTCGAAATAATTCCATTTAGGGTAGCAGCTTACGATAGTAAAGCAAAAAAAATGGCATTCTTCGAACAAAAACGATCGCAGGATTTTATTTTCATATCGGGAACTAAAATGCGAAGTAAGTTGTATATTTTATTAATACTCTGTATTAGCAATGAAAGGATATCAGTAAATATTCATTACGATTATTTCAGATTTAGCAAAAGCAGGTGAAAATCCACCGGAAGGATTTATGGCGCCAAAAGCCTGGCAAATCGTCTCCGACTACTATCAAAAGCAGCTGAAAAATTAATTCTAAGCTAGCGTTAGCCGTAATTTTCATGTTAAAGGGTAGTGTTTATAAGGACAAAGTTATTTTTTGTTTAAGTTTAATTTAATAATCAAAATTATAAATGAAATCATTACGGAAAATGACTCATTTTCATTGTTCATTTATAAAAGGCAATAATCTCATTAAATACAAGTAAAGTACAATCGAAATAATTCATTTATAATCTTCTTTAAAAATGATCCTCAAAAAGGGTCGGGAATGGGGGATGAAAATAAATTAATTGAATTTATTTCTTCTCTAATATCGATATACATACACGTGTGTACCTATTTATTTATTTATATATATATATATATTTACGTTTATTGCATCACACACGAGAAATTCGTAATTTATAGCTTTAATCTCAGGAGTATGCGCCTTCGTTTAGATTCTCCTTTTGTATTTTTTTTCTTTTTTCTTTTTTTTTTTAATTTTTCGAAAGACAGTGGAAAAAGAAGAAGGTACGAAGATTAGGATTTAGTCCGTTTAGTTTCTACCAAGGTATTATTCTAATCTGGTACACCTATAAATTTATTTTAGTTAGATATTTAATATTTTGAATCACTACAACATGCACTAAATTGTTTTATAGACCGTACAGTATCGTTTAAAATGTATCTCTGAAAAGATAATAAAACCAAAAAAAAAACTTCGACATCAGCAATAAATAATTGTTAAACTTGCCTTCTTCCTCAGAATCGGATATTCGCGTAGCCTGCAAGGAGCTTTGTTTCGACAGAGTTCTACCGTGAGCACGAGGTCTAGCAGGCGGAGATTGTTTGTTCCAAAGAGCTTCGAGTTGATCGAAATGTTGCGACTGAGCAAGAGCAGCTTGTTCCGGCCCTAAACCGGACGGGCTACTCGTCAATCCAACTTTGCTAATCTCATCCATGGAAGCGCTTACGCTAAATCGTCGTTGTAAACCGTCCTCCACCGACGACGTCAAGATCCCTGAAATTACATAATGGCTCTCCCAGTTTTGTAGACAAATTTAACAAAAGACAAGAAGAGGTTAACAGAAATTTAACTCGATGAAAGAAAGCTCTAATTTAGAAAGTTTACAAATGGAAAAACTCTCGTTAAAAAATACCTGATGTAAGATGGCCATATTTCCTATGCCACGTGTCACTATCTAATGACACTTCTTTCTTCAATAATCTCTTATTCGGTCTCTTTCGTGGCCTCAAATCTCTAGTATCGCACCAAGGCGCCACGTAATCCGGCAATTTCACATACTGTGCCGGAGTATTGTGCAAACATAGAATAGGCATGCATTTGTGCTCGAGTAAATACAACGCGAGCCTCGACAGATCCGTAGCCAGTTCTACACCTAACACAGGAACGTGCAACATTATGCTACTCAGTGAACAGCCCTTTTTCGTGTCCCAGATAATCAGACTCTTGTCTTCGCTTCCAGACGCTGCTAAAGTTCCATCACCCGACAATTTCACGCACGTTATGTATCCTAGATGACCTTTTAGAGTGTGCAGATCGCTACCGGTATTGATATCCCAGACGATTAGATTGGCATCTCTCGAGCCAGAGACTACGATTGATTTGTCGAGCACCGAAACTGCGACGCAGGTGACATGATCCGTGTGACCAACGAGAACCTGTGTCAAATTCAACAAAATTTCTCGCGCTTTTACTTCATTACTGATTAGTGGAGGTTTAAACAATAAGAATGTGTTGGCTCGGAAATATCACTACTATTTATCAAGTTATCAAATTTTTCTTGCACGCTATACCTGCGATAATTTGCCACCGGCAATCTGCCACACTTTCAAACTCATGTCTCTCGAGCCGGTGATCAATGAGCGAGAATCCGGAGTGACAACTAGGCAAGTGATTTCTTGAGAATGCGACACTTGGTACTTTTCTTCCGGACCGGCTCCCAAACTTACTATTCTTAATTGATTGTCTCCTGTTCCACATACTCCGTATCTGAAGTTTTAATTCACATTATTATTATTATATGTTTTAACATTTAAATCACTATTATTAAATATTATACAAGTTAATCGTGTACCTCATATCAGAAGAAACTGTGAAACAGCGTCCAGGCCCACACACTGACTGAATTAGGGTGCCAGTGTCAGCTGCCCAGACTCGAATCGAACCAGCCCTATCAGAACTGATTATCCTTCGGCCATCAAACATAGCCGTCACAGCAGTGACAGGTGCCTGATGTTTAAACGTCGATACCAGTAAACCTAAAGTCAGGCCCCAAACGCGAACTGTCTTGTCCTCGGAACCTGTTTTTTAATTGAATTCCTCGTTACTGAACGTCAACTGAACAAATTTAAGCAGTACAAGCGAGTCAAGTCGATTTCATTTAAACACATGTATGTGCTGCAATTACGAACAACACTGTTATTACTTTCAATGAGCGTTTAAACGAGCTGATCTCTACGCTACGTTCATAAAACAAACTTGTTTCAATTTCTATCTATACACCCACCAGAAGCAACAAATAAACCAGAAGCTGAGAATGCAATGCAGGTGACACTAGCGATATGTCCTTCGAAAGTGGAAAGCAGCTCATGAGTATTCAATTGCCAGAGATTTACGAGAGAATCGACTCCACCGGTAACCGCCATTGCTCCGTCCCTGGATATATCCAAACAAGATATGGGAGCAGTGTGCGGGTGTAACGTTACTTCTTTCATGGACTTTTGGGGTTTAGTGTGGGCCTCCTCGCCACGAAAACTCCAATAAGCCACCCGATCACCGGAAGCTGTTATCAGGAAGTCGTCCTTTTCCGTCACCTTTCCGAAAAAATTTCATTCGAGGCTTAACATAAAAGTTTTTTTACTGTTTTGACAACTTACTATTATATATCGAGATGATTCACTGCGATGATTTACTCTCGTTTCGATAATCACACTATTCCTCTAACTGCGAGAAATTGAATACTCTAAAGAAAGAGCTCTGTTTGAGGGAACACAAGTTTGCTGTAACTGCTTTGTAAAGCTACTGCGACTAGCAGTAAGAAAGGCTAAATTCTCTTTTAAAATTCGCTTTATCAACTTTCCAGACGACCTAACACTAAGTCTGATATAAATCACACAAACCGACTCAAAGAAATACAATTTTAACAAGTGAAGAGAACAACTAACACAAGATTGAAACTAGAACTACCATTAGTAAAGTCTCTAAAATTTCTATGAAAATTATTCGTACATTGTTGTCATTAATTCATTGCGGGCCTTTACCTTGACAGCGGTAACATCTGCACTGGGATTTGTCGGCAACGTTCTTGTCAATCTTCCGCTATGCATGTCAAATACAGAAACTTTGCCCTTGGTTCCTCCAGCAATCGCTCTTCTGCAATCCCTCGCCAAGCAGATACTCCTCACTTCGCCTTGATGCCCTCTCAACGTATGAATCTCAGTCCCTGTCGCCAACGATCTCAAATATAACTTCTGATCCTCGCAGGCCGCCAACAGGAACACCGAGTCCGCTGACACGTCGAGCATAGTCACAGCAGATGGTAAAATAATGCTCTTCAACAGTGTGAATCGTTCCAGACACCAGAGGCAAACTGTACAGTCCGAGGAACCGGAAACGAGGATTTCTCCCGCAGAATCGACGCGAATGGAGTTCACTGGTCCTCTATGGTGGTCCACTTTGATGAGAACATCGCCGGTCAAAAGACTCGTGACGATTATTCTGGAATCTTCCCCACCGCTAGAGAAGAGAAATAGAAAAAAATTAATAAAAATAAACGATTAAATGTGCCTATTTCATGTATTATTGTAGGAGGAAAGCAACTCTGTTCCCTTATCGATTTATTCTATGATAAAATTATGAACCTGACAATCACTGAATTCTTGAGCGCGGACGTCAAGCACAGAACTGGGGCGATGTGTTCTTGGATTCTCAGCTTCAAAGTCAATTCTTTCATGTCCCAGACTATGATCGAAGTGTCTTCGGAGCCTGTCAGTAGATATTGCGAGTGTTGTGTCACGGCTAAACACGAAATCGGGTTCGAATGTCCTGGAAAATATTTTTCAATGTGTGAAATATCAAGCCGATGGATATTAAATCCCGTTTCGCTGAAGTTTGAATTCGGCGAATTCTGTTTGAAATTATTAGGGAATAAATATTAATTTTCACTTTTAATATTTCGTAATCTTAAAGAGATACGCAGACCATTACCTATGCTTCAGATATCGGAGGAAATACGAAAAATTCGCGAGATCAATATCTCTGACTTATATTGAATTCCATCGTCATTCTTTTATGAAATGGCGAAAAATACCACAGTAATATGATATCACGTACTTAAAATGGCACTTCACGTACTATCTACATTGACCGGATTATATTCTCGTAAAAACTGACCCGATTTTGAATTGCAAATTCGAGTGGCGTTGTCGTTCGAATAATGCAAATTCAGATACAAAAGAAGGCTTCTCACTGCTTTTTTTCATTTTTCATAGTTAATGCTAATGCTCTTTTAAAAAAATAGTATTTATTACACTATTTTGCAAGATAAAATATTCGTGAAAAGAATTTTCGTTTCGCAAATCGATTAAAGCTTTACGTGCAAAGAACAATTGCTTACGTGAAAAAATTTGATAGTTACCTTTGAAAGTATGAACCAATTGTCCAGACATCACGTGCCATAACTGAGCATCCCCTTGGAAAGGAACAATGATAACGTGTTGCCCTGAAGGAGCAGCCTCGACGAGTTTCACGCCTTGCGGACAAGACAAAGTGCGGATTTGAAGAGGTAGAGGCGGTTGAAGCCATCCATTTAATGGTACCAATAACGGTGCTGTATAACCATCGCACCACGCCATCGCTGCTGTGACCATTCTACTGACCTTGAATCATAAAAATATTTTCAATATTTTTTTTATTGTTTAAACTCAAGATAAGTGAAATTATTTTTTATTTAGATCTAGCATTAAGAGTCTTTACATTTAATCACAGAATATTCTATCACGTCAGCTCTGATCAGCACCAAAAGCTTTCACCTTAATATAACAACTTTTCCTATTTTCATCATTACCCTAGCAAGGCAATACTCAGTCTCTCACCAAATCTCCGCCATCTTCAGCCACAGGTCTAAGCCAACAGATCAGTTGCGCCCCGAGTTGAAGAGGATCTCTCGTCAAAATGTCACTGGATTTTCTCACCGTGTAGTAAACCAATTCCAAATCCCTCTCCAACAAATACTTCCTCGAGTGTTCGAGGACACATCTTAGGTAACTGATGGAGATCATTTGCACGCCTGCCAGAAGGAAATCGAACGCGCAGACGGCCAGTTTCTTCAGCTTCTCCACGTCTCCAGCTCGTAGCAAATGTAACCAAGCTTCTTCCACGTGTCTCAAGTTGTACGCTGTGTCTTGCGACCTTGGTCTGCTCTGGAAAGGCGTCTGCTTTTTCGGAGTTTCCTCTTCAGGCGAAGATTTATCATCGTTCTCCCCGAAATCTTCCGAGAAAAAGAGATTCGCCAATTCGCCGTGGTAGCTCTTCAATATTTCCTGGTTGGGGAAGTATCTCTTTCGAGCTAGGTCACGAATCGGATAACGCCACGAGAATAGCAGCCTCCCGCTCATCACGCGCACCTACAAACGACGAATGAATAATCGATAACTACCAAAATATAACTGTCCAAAAGTTCACGGAGAAAAAATTAACATAAAATTTTCATTCGTACGAATCTACCTAAAAGTAAAACTAAAAATATATATATATATAGAGAGAGAGAGAGAGAGAGAGCGACAATCTTTCCAAGAAACTGTTCAAATATTTATAAATATTTGAATATTCCTCTCTCAGAGTGAGAAAAATAGTTACCTTGAGAAATTCGTTGAAGGTTCTTCTAACCAAGCACCAGGTACTAAAATTGAACAAACCATCGTTTAAAAACAATGGCCCGTCTCCTCCAGTTGGCATGATCACTTCGAGAATCTCCGTCTCCGACAAACCATACTCCGTCGAAGCCAGAATGGCACCGATTCTGTTAGCCGCGCGTTCACCTATTAATCTCTCCAACGTGCCGAAAACTTTCTCCGTCTCGTGGAAATCTGTGCCCGGGTCCTGCAGCTCGATTAAAATCTCGTTGCTGCGTAGCCTCTCTTTCTGTACCGGGGTGAGACGCAGTACCTCCGGTGGAAGGGCTGTAGTCACGATTAAATGCACTCCTGAAAGTTAAAAGAAGTTACATTTCTCTTTACCTATAGAAGGAGTTGTTTTCAAAATTCTTTCAAAATTTAAACACGGAAAAATGCATGGAAAATTTTTACATTATTATCTGTATTTAAAGAGTATGAATTTGCATATGAATATTGGTTCAATTGAGTTCACTCGTTACCTGGTGGAAGATTCAGGGGCAACCAGGATAGAGCAGCGACGATGTCGCAATCAAGAGGATGCAGCCGATGAAGATCGTCAAGGAGAATGACCAACTGCTCCTTCATCGGTTCCTCCTCGATCCGTCTCATAATTTGACCCAGCCAATTGTTCAAATAAAGAGGATCGAACGAGGCATCTTGAGGGAGATTCCCGTCCAACGAGCCGGAAAGAAAACCCACGTGTTGACAAAGCACTCGAAGTAGTTCGAGACTGTACGCCGATCGAGGAGTGGAAGCGCAGAGCCGGACCACCCTGAAAGTGGCGCAATCCAACCAGGAGGAGGCATCCGCGTATATTCTTGACAATAACGATGATTTCCCAGAGTATTTGCCGCCTTTTATTAGTATCGGGCCGTGTTTTTGCGATTTACCTGTCAAACGCGCATACATCATGTACATTTGTAAGAATTTTAAATCTTGTATTGATGTTGACTAAAAAAAAAATTCCATCTTTTATATAAAATGATCGTTTTCGATTTTTATAATTTTTTAAGTGACTTCAATCAACACTTCAAATCGCAGATAAGATATTGTAATTTCTCACATTCTTTTCTTTCTGGCTATATATGATCCAGATCTCTCTCGAAAGCAAATTGCCTCGTAAAATATAAATTAACTGCTAGAAAAGTGTGTTGAGAGGTGTTGCTTTAATATACTTTAATAAATTTAATATACTTTAAGTCAAAGCGAACAGTCATGCACGTGCATCTATCTTTAATACTCTAAAGGATCATGAATAACTTAAGAGGACGAATTCAACATTTTAATTAATATCTTTGCCACGCTGTGTGTTTTAAAATTCTTTCACTTTGAAAACATTACAATGATTAATTCCAAATTTTTCCCTTTTTTTTGCTATTTTTATTGATTGATCAACGAATTAATCAACGATTTCTTTAATTGCCTTCTCGTCTCTTGAAAATTCTCAAAAATCATAAACTACAATTACGATCCTACAGCAAGCGAAAAGAAATCGAACGGTCACCGGCTATCAAAATCTCCTTGATCCTCTCGACATTCTCGTTCTCTTCGCAAGGTTTAACTTCTCGAAGGAGCGCCAAGTGCATCAAACTTTCCGCATAGATCTCCTGCACCATCTTTTTTTTACTCTTGATCTCCGGGTCGGCCTCGATTGAGCTGTTCACCAGATTCTGCACGCGATTCACCACGAGACGGCACAGATGCGCCAAGTAACCCTTGTGAGACCTGTTATCGGGATTGATTCCACCTTGTTTCTGATCCACTTCCACGTTGATTATGTTGTCAGGTGGCAAACGGCTGTTCACTAACGACTTCAACGAAGCCACTGCTCTGGCTGCCTTTTTCCCCTTCCACGAACGTGTCACCACTATCACGCCTTCGCCTGTTTCGTCCAGCTCTGCAAAAAAAGAATCGTTTTACGGCCGCAAAATTAGTTAAAGAAAGGGCCTGATACTTACACGCTCGTTAGAGGAGAACTGAAAAATGTCTAAAGAGTCTAAAATTGGTTTTATTTTTATATTTCGAAGAAACACTCTTCTCTTACTTACTCAAGGCGTGTTCAAGCTGTCTCTCCGCAGTACTCCTCAGTATATCCTTAACTTCTTCGTTGTCAGGTTGTTCGGAAATCGCAGCTTCCGCGGCTTTTTTCAACGCCTCCCGTATCGCTGCCTCCGAATTCTGCCAGCTGCTCTCTACTGTTTCCAATCTGTCAATTCAATAAAGAAATTAATAACATTAATCAACATAATATTGATCAATAACAAAGTATTAATTAATCGGGTCAATTTAATTGTCAATCAAATTATGTTGATCAATTATTAATTAAATTAAATTTACTGACTACATAAAGTTAATTAACAAAGAATGAAAGAAATTTTAATCGTCATTAATCGAGAAGAACTGAAACTAAAAGTAAATTTTTCATCGAGTTAGAAGACGACTCGTACACATCAAATCATCTTCCATCTTCTTCATTCGGAATGAAATTTGGCCAAGTCAATTTGGCGAAAGACGTCGTGGAACAACGAAATTCAAACTTCGAGGAACCCTTATCAACGTCATTACGCGTCGTTTCTCGCATGCGAGTATTTCCCGGTAGAAAACAAGGGAGAGAGAGGAAGAGTCAGGGAAGTTGCGAGACAAAAGTGATTGTAGAAGCTTTAGAAGGGTAGAGAAGAAAATAAGCAAGGACAAGAAAACGAAAAAAAAAGACAAAAAAAAAAGGAAGAAGGAAAGGGAAAGAAAGAACAATTGGAACGGATGAAAAAAGATATTCAAGGTGACAGGGAAATCTCGTACAGAGACCTGAAAGCTAGGTTGACAAAGGGAAGACTATTAAAAGAGAGAAAGAGGATAAAATGAAATGGATGAAAAAAAAATTAGCCAGAACGGGAGGAAACCCGTGGAAAGGTTGCGCAATTTATAGTTGGAAATTTGGAGCTGATGAGATAAATCGCCGTAATCAATACCGTTCTTGATAAAAACAATTAAGCGCGAGATTTAAATTTAACCGACCTCGTTTCGTGCATGCATTCGCACGTTATTTCCTTGCTCTTTTATATATGCAAATAAATCTATAAATATTTATAACTCTATATTTATTTTCTTCCGAGCACGTAATTTTTCATGAATTTCAGAAAGTTTTATTACGAAAAAGTTGGTCAAATATATACGTATCATCGTACATAAGAACTTTCAACGCGTGAAAGAAATGAAAGAACGTGCCAACGTCGAAAAAAAGAATTAAAGAAAAGAGAGGAAAAAAGGAAGAAATTGAGAAAATAAAGGAAAGAGGAGAAAAAAAGAAGAAAATTATAATAGAGACGGGGGCGAGGAAATTGTAGGTCAGATATAATAAAACCAGCAGTTCGTTTTTATTATCCTTGCTCACGCCTTTTCCATTTTCATTACTATTTCCATGCAACGGCGTAATAAAACGTAACCACTCACTTGTCAACCTTTAGGACATAGCAATCATCACCATCGCGTAGTTCATAGTACTCCTCCATGCTGTCGTAGTGATTCGAAAGCAATTCGTACGTTCCGGAAGTGAGCTTCGTTGGTACCCAACCAACGTTGTATTCCTCGCCGATCAGTAACTTTAAAATAGAAAATATTGTAGCCTTGGCTGCGTTGTTTCAGAAAGTATTTATTTATTTCCCAAAGGAATTCTAAACAACGACTCTTCGATCACAATGCAATTCGTTCGGATGGTTCCTTCTTGATTTTTCTAAAATTTGCAAATTCCGGATAAATATAAACTTACTAGTAAAAAACAACCTCTCGAGTGTCGATAAGCAGCGTGTATTTCGTCGAGGAAATGTTCAGCTAAGTATGGATTTTTGTCGGGATTCGCATTCGTTGCGTATTGCATATCCATCAATAGAACCTGCGATGTTTTTATTTTTCATTAATCAGTCTTTCTAACTAAGTGCGAATGAAAGATTTTAATTTTAATTTTAATTTCATTTTACTTTGGAACAATAGAAAGCTCGATAATTTGTACAAAGATTCATAGATATTATTCTCAATAAAAAAAATTTAAAAAAAATGGAAAATTTATATTTCTAAAGAAGAAATGAATTTACTTAGTAATGAATGGGTTAAACTACTCCTTGAGAGAGAAACGAGGCGAAGAAAGTAAATAAATAGGAACGTTGATTAAAGTAAATTTCCTTTAACGCGGTATAAACGAAATTCATTAAGAAAATTCCACATTTTTTCATACCTCGATTCCCATGTCGTCGTAAATCGATTGCAGCTCAGGCCCGACAAGCTCCAATAATTGCTTCCTTTCCTCTATAAATTCTGCAAATATTAGAAACAAACAAAAAACGTTATAACGTCGTGACCCAAGGGGGGGACATGTGCAATAAATATTGATTAAACACTGATTAAACACTGCACCTACTGCTACAACTAGAAGTCAACGAAGAATTTAACAAATAAATTAACATAAAATAAAAAACTGAAGAAATATCTTGGAAAATTTATTTTCTCTAAAAATCTGGATGTTCATTACTAGATGAGAATTCTATTTTTCTCGAGTTTTACTTCCGCTTTTGGCTAATTTTATGTTTCTGTGAAAGATTTAGAAAGAGGACTGATTTTAAAAAACAACTTTATAACTCCATAAAAGCCAACAACAGTAACAACAACAGTAAAAAAAAATAACTGTGAAAAATAAACACAACTCCGATGGAATTTATTTCTTGGAGGATGTAATTTTTCTCGCTTCTTAATTTTCTAGAAATATAAAAGTTTAATCATTTCAACAAATCAGAAACTCCGCGATAATAACTCTTTAAGCGAGTATCCTCGAGTTCACGTTTATTGGAGCAATTTTGCGCAAAACCAAATTTCTCCACAGTTCTCCACAGATATCCATGTTGATCACAACGATACGTTCTAAAAATAAAGATCGTTGATGAGTTGAATTAAAATTCCAAAAACGACGATGCAACAGTGCAATGAAATAAAATAACGACAAAGTGGGTGTGGGGACATCGAATGAAAGCACTGACAGGGAAAATGGAGAATTTTACACATAGACAAACAAACGAGTGAATGGACAAACTGCTTTATTGAACGATTAACAAAGTTCATTAATTTCCCCTCGTTGCCTTCACCAGTTTATGCGAGCAAAATATACAGCGTTGTGCAAAAGTCTTCAAAGTCCACTCGTTCTTTTGATCACGTATTAATTTCGTACTATTGTCGTGTCATCATATTCCTTTCCCTTTAAAAATATATTGCAAAGTTAATAAAAAATTATAATCTTTGTGTCCTTCGAAATTTTTCGAAAGAAACTTGACGTAAATCTGTTCGATCGAAGTTGCTTTTGCAAATCACTGTACGTGGCATATACTCACTTTCAAACTCTTCTCTTTCACTATATGTATGTACGTATAGTGTACATTGAACATTCGTGACAAATACATCGAAAAGAAATAACGTGTATGTACACAGAGAAACGCATTCGTCGTCTAAAACGCAAGCAGTTGAGGCGCTACGTACACCTATGGGTTTCAAATGGATGTGCAAATGTACAATACATCAAGTCTAGCAAGTGAACGACAAGTTCGAGACAATGATATTAAAAAACTAAATTTAAATCTTACCGAGGTTTACATAGCTCCTTTAAACGAACAAGTTCAACAAACAATTGTGAACGAAAATAGACAACTAAACAGGCATGTAAAAAGACGATCACACGAACTGAGAGAGGATAATTAATAAATTGGTCACATCAATTCACAGACAAATAAATGTGTACGTGGACATAGATCGACACGATTTCATAAATTAACAAACGAAGCATTTTACATTAGTTTAACCCATTAGACACCTACAGTTTCATTAAAATAATTACAGCCACGATCACGTGTAATTATTAGATGCTAAGTGAAAAGTTCATTAGAATCACATCTGGGCGCCTAATAGGTTAAAAATGGCATTACACGTGTTATAAATAAACGTATTTTTCTTAAAATGACACATTTTTTTGCTCTTACGATCTATAGAAACAAATTTTACACTATAGTAAAATGATTTCAATAAAATTCTTTCACCCGATTTTATCGAGAGAAAAATTCGTAAGTTTTATTCTTCAAAGATTGATATTGCCATTTGAATACATAAAAAAATTCTTTCGTTAATTAAGTAAATGTTTAAAAATGATCTATTTAAAAGAAAAGAAAAATGTGTCATTTAAAAGACACCGGACACAGAACAAGTCAGAATATCGATAAAAGTATGTGATTAGAAGATAAGACCATTCGGTTCTCCAGCGATGAAGATTTTAATGAGCCTCGGCGCTGGCAGATTTTTGGGGGGCGGTCCGCCCATAATCACCCCCGCGATAAGTTCCACTTCCAGATTCATCTTGATGCCGTCTTAGTCTCGCAATTCAGAGCAACATTCTCCTGTCCTTTCTCGTGAAGATGTTCTGAAGCTCAGACTGATCCAAAGAGATTAAATGATTAAATCGTTAAGTGAAAAGTAGGGTGGTGCCTTTAAGGAGGTGCCGCCATCCTGACAGTTAAAAAAAATCTTTCTCAACTCAGATGTTTAATTTAAATTTCGACGAAACATTCTGCATAATGAAACCTGCTACTATTTCCACAATGATGAAAATTTTTGAAAAATTTTAAATAGTAGATCTCAATTTACAAGTAGAAAAGAATTTTTGTTATTTTAAACGTCCTCACTGGGAGACAAAAGATGTCGTAGTTTTGTTTTTAAAAAATATTGGAATAACTACTATTAATGACAATTACGTGCTGATCATTTTATCTGTAAACTTTGCTTCAACACAAATTTTTCATTAATGAAAAATTATATAAACTTGGAAAGAAATACCTTTCATTTAAAAAAATTATTATCCTAACGAAAACCAAAAATCAAAATCATTACAGTCTAGCAAAAGTAATCAGTAAATAGTATCAGATCGCAAATAATTTAAAAAATAACACAACCAAATCTTAAACTCTACAATAAAATATGTATAATAAACAGTAAAATAAAGAGATATTAAAATAAACAATGAAATATGTATAATTAATAAATAAATATTGTGTTGTGTATTAAATATTTGACACTTAATAATCACCTCTATTCTTCGATATTCTTCCTTTCTTCGATATTTCTTCTTTCTCTCGGAAATATTTCTTTTCCTTTATATTCAGTAATAACAATTTAAAACAAACTTAATTCTGTTCAATAGTCTCTTTAAACATGGATCCTATGGATACCACACAACTATACAATAGTATATCTTCAACATCTACATATAATTTCTCGAATACAGTTATAATATCGTCTCTCCATAAACTGATTGTTTTCTTCCTCTTATTTTATCGTATAATCAATCTATTCTGCTTTCAATATTTTTATATATATATATTCTCTCATTAATTCCTTTATCTCGTATAATAATTCGTCTCTTTTTTTTGCTTATCAAATTAATATTAATTGGACAAAATCCATAAAATCAAAATATTTTGCTTTATTTCTCTCGGTAATAATTTTTGCTTCGATAATATCTTAAAACATCAAATATCTCTTAACAACAGCGATTAATAATAATCTCTTGTGTATTAATATTCTTCAATATATAATATATATATATAGATGCATATATACATATATACTCTCAGTCGTCAATAGAAATACGTATAATGAATTCGATTTAATAATTAACGTACCGTTGATTTCTTATTTAATTAGGTAACTTTGTTCTAGATTGTCCTCGCAAAGTTCATTCCTTATTTCACTTCTCTTCCTTTTTATCCCTTTATTGTACTTGCCTTGGAAGCGATTTTTTTCGACTTGATTTCTTTTCTTTTCCTCTTGGTTCTGCTTTCTTTAAATTTAAAACTTCATTTCAGTGAATTTTCACTTCGTTCATTTTTTCTTTTTTTTTATTTTTTTTCTTCTTTGGTTTGCCTTTAGATTTTGTTTCCTTCTTTCTTATTTTATCTTTGTACTGAATTTGTATTGCTGATTGATGGTCCTGGTCAAATAGCGAATGTTATATTCATCTTCCTTTTCTTCTCTCGACTCTTCCTTGTTAATTACGCGTTGAACCCATGTTTTTCCTTTTTTGGTCTTGTTGGTGACTCTGTAACAGAAAAATGAAGCAATTTAGCACAGAATTTTAATACAAAAGTAAACTTGAGATAATACGGAGTATTATGTAAAAAGTACTAGAGAGATTTTGAATGAGGAAAATAAAGTTTTTAATTGTAACAATTTCTATTGAATCTTGAATCAAAGATCAATAGAATTACAACATTCAATGGAATTAAGATCAATAGAATTGTAGCATATTACCGTCGACTTATCAACTTATTAACAGATTATATTTGTTTCAACATTTTAACATTAATTGCTTGATTTCTAAACTTTGAACTTTTGTACCCTATACATTGCACACATTTTGCTCTTTGTTCACGTTGCCAGCACAGATCTGTATAATAATAACATCAACATTATCGCACACTGAATTTACATTCATTGACTGAATAATAATTTATTAGAAAATCTACATTAAACAATCACGCGACTTGTTATTCAAACAAAGGTGGAAACATATTCATCAAATCGACATTTTTTTTGGAAAAAGTTTCACAAAAGGAAAAAAACAGAAAAAAAAGAACTTCTAGTATTATTTCTCAAGAAGAACAACCTGTACACTTCTCTCCTTAGTTCACTGTTTGCCGCATGCCAACCCACACTAATCACTTTAGAAACGTGCTTACGGCGTGGTTAGGGGATAATTTAGTCCTTAACAAGAAACTTTGTCACGGCTAAAGATGTTACCTACGATTTAACTATTCTGCGGCGTGACGTATTTAGATGCGTATATATATATATATATATTTATTTATTTATTTATCTTTAATATGAATACATGTATATGCATGTACACACGTGTATTCGCATTAAAGATTGATTGTACAAGTACGTGTAACAATAATAACAATAATTTGTCAGAAATCAAGTTGATCAATTTCATCAGTCAGGTAATATTTAACACCTCGCAAAACATAAAGTTACTTTCATAAATTTGAAATTTCACAAGTTTGAAAATTCTCTTAAATATTATCCTTAATATGTACTTGGTTATTTCTAAATCGTCACAAATACATAAAATACGCCTGAAATGGAACTTTTTTTAACTCGATTTTAGTCTTTGCGTATCTTACCACGATATTGCAACAAAACGTTCGAACGTTCGATTAATTAATGCTAAATATTAATTTCGCCAAAATCTTAAATACGACATTAACGACGTGTCAGAATCGATGGCCTGATCGGTCGAACATTAGCATGATTACCGGCGACATAATTAAGATGCGGACAGGGGATCCCAGGGGTGTCCAGGGAGTACAAGAGATTACACGAGTGACGGTGCAATCGGAAATCCAGGTCAGACGAGACCGGCAGTCTATTATGCTCGAGGGTGCTGACGAAAGATTGCTAGGGAATTTGGTTAACGAGCAGCTCCGGAGAGCAATTATTCCAGGTTAAATTGATCCGTTTATAATCAGATTCATCGATTGCGGAGATTCGCGGGAGAAAGAGTAAATGAATTCTCTGCGCTTCGCGAAACAGTTTTACAAAAAGCTGTTTCAATTTCACTGTTGTTTCAATAACGATATTGAACGATATTGAAGCACTGAAAAGACAGAGAAATGTAGATAAATGAAACTAAAATCTCGATACCCTGATATATCTACTTCGTAGCACCGAGCATGTTTTTTCTAAACGCAGTTGATTGGATTGAACGGAATGCATCCGCAGTTGGGAACTATAAATACTCGAAAGCAATAAATATTTTTGTAATCGGCCGCGCGAAGATTGTTCAAAACGCAGATTCTGCCTTCTGATGAAACGAATACCATCGGATTCTGAGGGAAGTTATCGAAATAAAGAAAAAGAAAGAGTAATGTTTATAAAATATTTATAGATAATTATAAAAATTATGAGAAGACAACGAGCAAAGGAATTGAAAGAGTCATGTAAACGAAAAAGTGTGTCGACTAAGGAAAAAAGAAATGAAAAAAAATGTGAAACTGCGAAGAATGGGGGAAAAAAAGAACTGAGGGTAAAGAAAACTCGGTACAATACGTTCTTACTACTTTTAGCCAGAGTCATTGTTTTTCTTCCCACTTCATTTCTTCTCCTTCTCTCTCTCTCTCTCTCTCTCTCTCTTTCTCTATCTTTCGAGATACACTGAGAAAGATTTAAGAAACACGAAATAGAGTTTCAAATGACGATACATCTCTTTGAGATCCAAGTTAAGTATCCAAGTTTCAAATATGTATTTATTCGTTTATAGCTTTCCATTTGAAGGAGCGGATGGAACAAACAGTGGTTTGTCAATTTATTGCAGCTCATAGGAGACGAATGGAACGTTAAATTACATTCGTTGGCACTAGAAAGATCAGAAACTCGTTTCTCCGTAATGTCAAACTTTTGTTCATGTTCACGTAAATGATACGAAATTTAACTACATTACAAAATCGAAAATTTAATTATAAGTTTGGTAGTTTAATTAATTATAAATGGCCAGATCAAAGGGCCAGGGATTGGGAAAATTCAAACATTGAGAAAAACCTAAACATCGTCGGATGTTAGATGCGAGTTGTTAGATTGAGAGACTGCGAGGATGCACAAAATGGAAATTGTTGCAAAGTCGTTTTGAATTGCTAATTAGAGAATAATTAGTTAGTTAATTAGTTAAATTAATTCTACGCTTCATTTGTGAATATATATATATATATATACACATCATGTACATACTTTATGAAAGTCCAATGAAAAATTGTTTAATACGAAAGTTGTATGGTTTTGAGGGAGGGTAAAATATAGTGTGTGTTGAAGGTTTTCGAAATTTTCAACGTCATCTTCATTTTTTCTTTTTTTTTAATTAAATCATATATTTCTTTCATCGTAAATAGAAAGAATATTAAATTCCAAGTAAAAAAGTATTAAACCACATTGGTCTCAAACTTAATGGTTAAGGGAATATTCTACTATAATTTGTCTCGAGGATTATCTCATCTACGCTCAAAATGGCGTCCATAATTACACAGTTGGATCTCGATTTTTAAATGAGATTCGCGCAAAAGCGGAAGGTTCACTTGTAGAAACGAATTTTCCTTGTGGAAAAGGGGAGCAGAAAGAAAAAACGAGAAGAAAGAAAAAGACGAAAGGTTTCGAAACGGATTATTTTCTGTAGTTGGAGAAACTAATTAACGTTGTCAACGTCGGTTGATTGGTATCCGGTAACAAATTCCGGCCGACGACGAAAACGGCCTCGATTTCAATAATTGGAATGAGCAAATAAAAATAAAACCGATGGCCGATCGATCGACGAGTTGGAAAAAGAGAATGAAAGCGGACGGCCGGACGATCCGGTGAATTGCCAGTGAAATGCTTCGACAACGTCCCTTCTGTTCGCTCAGTTCCAGCCACTGGGCTCGATCGTTTATATTTCATTTGTACGCGCAAATCTCCGCTCCGTGAAAATGCGCGCGCGCGGTCTCTCCATTGAAAAACAGTTAGAGACGAAGAATGCGCTCGTTATTAGCTTTTGTCGTCGCTTTCGCGTGTCGTCACTTCACACGCGGCGGATGGATTGATCGGGGCGAACTTTGAAAGGGAGTTGGTGCGGCATAATTGAATAGGATCATTGTGGATGGGTGGACACGGCGTTCGAAATGAAAACGAAATTTAAAAACGGAGGACGAGTTTGGATATGAAAATTCAATCGGCATTTCGATTTCGGTATTTCAAATCGATTGTTCACGCTGTCGTGTTACTTGAGACACAGCAGTGCCCATTTACGGAACCAAAAGTGATCACTTAGATGGGTATTGTTGTATTTTGTGAATTGGCATCGAAAGAAGGAGTGTCAACTGTTATACCGATATCAGGCGAAATTCAGTATTGTTTACTACATTATTCAATTGCAAAGAAATTTAATTCTTCAACATTTTATTTAAATTGGCTTTGGACATTTAAACTATTTCAAATTTAATACGTACGTACTTTTAAACTGAATAAAATAATAATTATCAAATGATTGTAATTAATCTAAATTTTTCGAAAATTTATTGAAATACCTATGAAAGTAGTTGTTGATCAATAATTATCAATAATTGAACGGGAACTTTGAACAAAGGTCTTGTTAGATTTTCATCAGTATTAAATTAACAATACACATAGCATGATTCGCAGTAGGATTTGGGTAAAATCGGATACCTACTGAAAGACGTATAAAAATGAAATGCAGTTATAAAGTTTTCATTTTTACTAGTTAAAAAGAACAATTTTTAACAATTTTAATAAATATAAAGTTATTCTGTTTGATCTGTCTCGTAAAAAGTTATGTTAATCACTAGTTTAGCAACGTTTATTTATAAAAATATTCATTACTCAATATTCGCCCTTCTCAACGTTAATTTGATTTCCTACTAAACAGCAAAACATTTATATTTTGGTGTCAGATAAAAAGGTCAAAATAATCTATAAGAACTGTGGAATATTACAAATATTAGAATACGAATGGATTCCTGAATGTGAAAATCACTTCACTCGCAAAACAATGAAATATTCACTCTCCGAGCCGAATATTATGCCCAATATTACAATTCAGTTAATCGTATCGAAGCTCCTACGTTTTAGAAAAGCCATGGTACCCAGTTTTATCCTACTTTCCCCTCGTTTCTATCCAGTTCAAGAATCAGCCAGTGTCAAGGTTTCACTCTCAGACAGCAGAAACACGTCGCATGGGAATGTAGTCCCTTCTTATAATACGCGTCTCCCATATAAAGATACGATACGAAGGTCCTTCGCGTAATACACATTTTTCCCTTTTATTGTTATCGCGGCACGCACTCGCGCCAGCAGCCGAGTAATTTCGCTTAATTACTTAGTGGCTACGTCGTGACGCGGCGTGCAGGACAAAGGCCAATTTCAAGGTACAATCGATAACGCGAGAAATTCGTTGCTAAGGCTAAAGAGCCTGGTTTTCTGCATCGGATTGCAGCCGAGCTTAAGTATAGTGCACTTAACGTCAATAAAGCTGACCTGCTACTATATTATCGCGGCGCGGAATACCATGACTCGCGATAAAATCTCTCCCCAAAGCACTCCCGGCGCATCTTGAGTTTCGATTTAAATTGAAATCGACCGTAATCGTTATCCACTGATAATCGAGCGCAATTCACCCTCTGAGGGGTGGGGGAAAATCTATTGATCTGAAATTTTGGACCGTCATCGTTCGCCAATTAAACCCACCGGATTGCAAAGATTGTTATGTTTTTGTGCGCGAATTACTCAATTAACCCTTTGCGCTCGACTTGTAGCTAACAGCTCGAATTTTCGACTTTCTTTTTTTTTATAAATATAAATATAATTATAACGAACGTAGATACACATAGATTTGGCGTTGTGTTGGAAAGATGTAATTTCAACAAAATTTCTAAATTTGCTAAATGATCATTGACACGATGCTGTGTCATTTTATTTGAAACGATACTGCTTCGTAGATAAATAAATTGCTGGTGGGTGATGTAAAGAAATGTTTCAAGAAAGGGCGACGTTGATACAAAGTTGGAATAAATTCAACAGCTCTAACTAACTGTTTCAATAATGGATAACAACAATTTAATTCTAAGACAAGTTATGACGTTCGAATGGAACATTAATATTCAATAAAACGATAAGTTATGTCAATTTGAAACGAAGCTGAAATATTAAGTCTTGTTCTACTGATACCGATATCGTAATGAAAAATTCACCGAGAACAATTTTTACATATTTATCCAAAAATATACAAAATACTCGTAGCGTAATTACAACTAATTGTAAAGCAAAATTTCTTTATAGAAATTCGCTAAAATCCCTGCTCCACTCATTACATTACTCTTCGTGTAAAAGAGATCTCACAATCAATCTCACATTATCCGATGTGAATGTTACACGTTTCTCCGAAGAATATGACAGATCAATTCCTCGGGGGACGTTTCTTACGTGTCATGCCGTCTTTTTGAATAATTACACATCGCTTTTCACATTTTATAGCTAGTCTGTCACCTGTTATCCCCCTCCCCCTCCACTGCAGCACGATCATCGAGATATATGAAAATTAAAAGCACTCTTCAACTTTGAAATATCGACGGCGTATCTTTCACGTCACGGACGTCGTTAAATGGAAATTACACCGATATCTGTGGTCGATGCACAAGCAGCACCTGTGATATATGGTTACAGTGTACGGGATCTGATACACGGCGCAATCATATTGATAGCGTGTAGTTAAGTAAGAATCATAAAACACCTCGTATATAAATTACGGCCAGGCCATCGCTCAAAAGTTCTCCATCAGACTCATTCAGACTCGGCTGCGGACTTTTATGCAAATTTGTAATTTTTCACGAACCGCGGCTGGAGAAAAAATAGAAGCTAAATAGAAGGTAAATGCAGAAACGCAACTTATGGATTAAGTTACTTGTTAATCAAATAAATATTAATTAAATTAAATAAATATAATTCTGGAGTAAATTACGAATTTATAGCACTGCCAAATTCTTTATATTTCTTGAGAATAAAAAACATTCGAATTTTCATAATCATAAGTTTTCGATCGTCGTACTGTGAAACAAGCTTACAATTATTACCAATTTGAAATTTCTGATCGAGTATTCGGTACCTTCCGACCCTTTTTCAGAAAACTTCTTTACATCAAGGCATTTCAAGCGTTCCGAACACGCAGCGAGGAACGTAATTTATTAGTCACTGTCACGATCACTGTGTTGCGATAAAATACGTATGAAAATTTCAACGTTGAAACGTTTACGCGTACGTCCGTGAGACGAAATTTCGCGATAACGGAGAAATGTATGAAAAATATTTGCTAAACTCCGTGAACACCGGACATCGTTTATATGATACTCCAAAGTATATATTTATTTTCCATTGTCTATGCACCTGTTTCGCTCGTGAAAATGAAAGCCCGAGATACGTACGAATCCTTCGAAAGAGAAAAATTTCAATACTCGAACGAATGAGAGTTACCAAATTTAGTTGAAATAAGAGAGTTGCGAAATTTAGATGAAACAAGCTTCGAGGGATTTGATTCTGACTTTTGAAGTGTCTGAGCTGAAATGTATTATGTACGAACGTTTGTTCAGATACTGAAGAAAGAGATTCTACAGGAAGATGCACAGGATGGAAAGAAAAACGTTTATCCGTTATCGTAGATGAATTCTTCGATTTGATGGAAATACGTGTAAAGAAGCTGCCGCAAAATTTAATTTCAAAGTCGAAACATTCTTTTTTTTCTTGCATTGTATTCTCGTCACTCGTCACGATGGTAAAACTTTCTTAAGAAATCATAGATCGCAATCTAACAGTTTTCTTGCAAAATAGCAAAAAACACAGCAGACTGCTTGCGTTCTAACAGCGACTTTATAGTTTAAAATTTAATTTCAAAGTCAAAACATTCTTTTTTTTTCTTGCATTGTATTCTACTCGTCACGACGGTAAAACTTTTTTAAGGAACCACAGGTCGCAATCTAACAGTTCTCTTGCAAAATAGCAAAAAACACAGCGGACTGCGTGCGTTCTAACAGCGACTTTATAGTTTTGGTGCGCGTGGTAATATGTAACGTTTATATTTCGAATAATGTTAACAGTTAGTTTTGTTATTTGATTATTTGGACTCACACTGATGCTCCAACTATGATAAATCAAATGTTAGTGAAATCTAATCTAGAATTATAAAGTCGCTGTTAGCACGCACGCAATGTTAAACGATTAAGAAACTTTTCATTTTTCAAGAGAACTATTAAGTTGCGACCTATGGTTTTTTAAAAAAGTTTTACCTTTGTGATAAGTAGAATACAATACAAAAAAAAGAAATTAAAAATCAAGATCAATTTTGCAGCAGGTTCTTTACATGTTTATTTCCACCAAATCGAAGGTGCAGAATTCTGTGATAACCACGGACAAACTTTTCTTTCCACCCTGTACTCCCCACTGAAGATTGTTAAGACTTTCGAGAGTGAGTATACGCACGCAAGATCAATAAAAATATGACTCTGTATAATCACTCCTTTTACGACGCTCGAAAGAAAGAAACCTAATATTCCGCTAAATTAACGACTTTGTATTCTCCCTGGAACGAAAGGGCACGAGTCTTTGGGACGAAAACGCTTCACTGCGTCAGCAACAAAAACTGATCTCAAACACGGGCGGAACATCCGGTTGAGCCGGGTTCTTTGGAAAATTTTACGAGATTGAAAATCCATTAAAACTGAGGGGGATAGCGCTGAGCCCTCGTGAAATGGGCGTGGAGGCCAGAATCCACGTACTGAATCGGTGAAAATGGATCAAGAGCCAAGAGGCGGAATATATAGGAGGGATCTTAAATATGAATTCGAAACGAAGGAGAGAAACCCATCCGAGAGAGAGAGTTTGTTGCAGAGAAAACAACAGAGTTTTGAACAATATCTAAAGACTCTTTAACAGTGCGGAAGTTATTTTTAACTTAGTAAACAAATACCGCCAACATATTAACAGACCACGAGATTTTTAATAATTTTGTTAATACATCGGTTCGTTGATATTCGTGTTACAAACATCGTTAAATTATATCGTTATTTTTGATATTAAAACCAAAGAAAATTCACCATTCGCTAAAGAAAATTATACCGGAACGAAAATGACAAAAATTAAGATTCCAAGATTTCTTTAAAAAGATTCTTTTCCCTGATTTTTGTTTCTCTCGCGATTGAGCAAAGAAAATTTTGTTAGTTAAAGAAATGCTGAAGTTAAAAAAAAATTGAACAAAGAAAATTCTTTGCTGAAAAAAAATTAAAATTGCTTTCGTACTCCGTGTTCCAATTATAGGAGTATTTTTGCACCTCCGTAGGTTTCGCGGTGCTGAAACGGTTGAAATTCCTCCCATCGGAGAAAAGGAAGCTAAAAGGAATTCAACTCCCTTCTGGAATTCGAAGAATGAACATTTTTCGATGGCAACGGGGCAACGGTTACAATCGATATACCATGTTTTTGCAAAAAACATGATTTCCATGACGACACGCTCGCATCTCATCCTTGAAAAACCCCTCTCGTTAACGAAGGAACTGTAACGAAAAGAAACTCCAACAACTTTTCACTTTAGATTAATTTTATAAAAATAGAAAGGGGACTTTAGATTAATTTTATAAAAAAAAAAAAATAGAAGGGGATATAAAATTTACAAAATTTATAAAAAAATACATAGGGGACTTTGGATTGATTTTATAAAAAATAGAAAGTTTTCTTTTCTAAAACTCTCAATGGGAAGATGTTATTTTTCCGCAACAGGAAACGAATTTCTTCGTTTACCTGTTCTAAATCTTCAGATATGGAAGATGATTGGATAGGTTGGACTAGCATTTAAATTAATCGGTAGAATGGCATTTAAATTAATTGGTAGTTATTCTAGGAAAATCGCTTAGGATAATGGAATTCCGTATTGCTATAATCTGCCTTCGTGAAACAAGATCAAGCAAGATTTCTAACTTCGGCATTCCAGATTTCAAATAATTCAGGTAAATGATGTACATTCGTAATTATTATCGTAATTTACAGACAGCTTGAAGAAACATTTTCCATTAAATAAAAAACACAATGACAATCTGTTCATTCGTTGAAAGCGAACGAACAAACGGAAAGGAAAAACTACGAAAAAAAAAAGTACTGCGAAAAAGCATTTAACAATTTAAAAGTTCGAGAAACGGGGATAATCTGTTTTCAACGATCGAGTTGAATCAAAAATAAATCTGCAAAAAGACAGCAAAGTATTTGTTAATTGAAACGCGAGAACGTTTAGAGAAATAATTTGTTTTTTAGTAAATGAACGAATGAAAAATACAATCGGAATATCTATTAACTTAATTTGAGAAAGAGGTCTGAATTATTAATAAAAAAATAAAAAAAAAGCACGTGTATCGTTTATTTATCGTTTCATTAATTAATAACTTTAGGATTACCGAGTGTGAAAGGGTTAACTCGCGAAGGAGAAAATTAACGTTACTGATAATATCAATCGATTAAAATTAAAAGAATATTGATCAGTCACGTGCCTAATATTAATAGATAATTCTTTGATTTTTATTATGGAAAGTTTATTTCAATTAACTGTATATAATAAAATTGATTTATTTACTTTTTTCTCCTCTTAGAATCTAACACTGAATGATAAAATATAAAATAAATTATGTAATATAATGACAAAGAAATAATCGTCAAATAGAGAGTTTAACTGTATATTCTTTTCATCACTCTGAATTATGAAACACGTATGGAGAGATCGAAGGGAAAGAAAGCAGAGAAAGCAGTGCGCAGAATGGAATAATAAAAGCTTAAAGCATTTTTCTTGCTACCTGTATTTATAGTTGCAACAACTGCTACTAATTCACCAGTTGCAACACATGCGAGGCTCCCGGTGAACCTCTGAACTTTTGACCCGAGAAACCAGAAACCAAGATGCACGTACATGTACGTTTGTGTGCGCAACATGCAGCGTATAGAGAAACAGAGACAAGCAGAGACAACTTGGAACGATTCTGTGTTAAATTGTTGCCTGTGAAATCTTTGTTTTCGAACAATATCTTAGATACAAGTTATTAGATATAAGGCTGATTTAAGGCTGATGCAGGCACACGACAAGTTTCCGAGCTCGATTCCCTTTCGACAGCTCGATCTTCTCAAACGACAAAACTTCGTTTCCCGATCTAAAGTGGCACGTTTTGAAGCAACGGGCACACGTCGAGGGGAATTTTACCTCTGTTTTTATTTTCGAATGAAATATTTCTCGCGCGATAAAAATTCGCCGCGAAGTTCCACGGAGAGCGGAAAATTTCAGAAATTCGAGTGACGCTTCTAATTACGAGCGACTTGGAGATCGAAAAAGTGGAAAGAGAGGAAATTGCGAAACTTTGGAGGCAGAGGTAAAAGACACTGTGCGACGAAAATTAATAAAATCTACGAAAAGATTTGATATACGGTAAAAAAGTATACCACGCTTCAACAATTGAAAAAGATATTTTTTAACTTCGAAAGATTCAATGACTTTTGCTGTTGCATTAAATTTCTTTAAACAGACTGAGAGATCGAGGAACGTGAGTCTGTCAGAAAGAGAAAAAAGAACGAAAGAAAGAAAGAAAACGTTATTTCGCACCGCCTATTTTCAAGAAACAACCTCGAACAATAAAACTCGTTCCTCCGTCGAGCAACTTGGCCAAGCGCAACTCCCGCGAAAGTAAGTTGCAGCAGGCGTGAAAGCTTCTGAAATCGAAAATCGAAAGAGGAACACGCCACTCTGGCTACCTTTTCATTCCCTTTCGAACCTCGTTCCGACAGACTTCTCGTCCCGTCGAAATTCCCGCGGAAATTTCATCTCAATTCTCTTCTCGCCTCTCTATTCCACCGTTCGTCGCCTTTGTTCGCCTGCAAACGGATCGTGTCGAGGCACTTTTTCAAACTACACCGAAGCGTCGCGCTTTGACGCTTGCCAACGCTGAATAGAATCATTTCTCACGAAATGTACAAATACGCGCACACGCTAAGCGTTTTTTTTCTTTATCAAATATTCAATAGGGAAGCCAGATAAAACCAAGGCGAGAGAAACGACGTGACGCGGCCGAGATCTTCTGAAAGTGTCGCCAACTGAATTCCACGCTACTAAAGGCAGCCAAAGGCGAACGAAATCTTTTCTTTTACCCTCTTTCCCTCTTCTTTCGTTCTCTTTCTCTTCTTGTTTGAAAAATATGGGAACGCGATGTACAGCTGAGTCTACATGCGATTCGAAAACTTTCATGAGCCGAGTTACGTAATTTTACGAACAATTTTACGTTTCTTTTGTTTTTTGATTGAAGTTGGAAACAGATGAATGGCTCGAAAATAAAATTATACTTTGTAGACCGATCGAATCTCTGCCTCAAATCCTCTACTTGGCAACGAGGCTTTAAGGCGAAACGAATTTCTGTTCCATTTAACGCCACGATGAACCCCCAATCCGCCAATTTCTCGCTTTAATCTACGCGTTCTGACATAGATTCTGAGCTAGAGGCAGAGCTTTGTTGCAAATTTTCTTTCGTCACTCACTTTTTCTGAGATGTACTGAGCGCGCAGAACCATTGTTACGCAAGAGAGCACGAATGCAGGCACGAAACGGCTAGACGAACATCTAGAACGTGATAAATGTCTTTTCAGGGCTAAGGAAAAGCACTTCGCCGCTTCATTACCTTCAGCCAACGCCGCCCTCGTCCTTAGCTCCCGCTTTAAGACGGAACAGTTTGAAACGAGTTTATGGCACGTCGATTCCCGCTACCGTCGAAAGTTGGATGACTGGATTACCGGGTTGACAGTTTCCAGTGACGAGTAAGGACTTTCGACCAAAGTCCGTGTAACGTGGTTACTAAACATTTACGGGGAAAGAAAAATAAATCCCAGTCTCTTTTACAATTCAAGCGTGCACGATGTACAGAATGTACCAATGTGTGTAACTCCACTTTTTCAGATCAATGTTTCCCAATGTTTACCTTTTTTTTGGCCTAAGCGTCTCTAAAATCCTGATGCTCCATCTTTGTCACACGTATGTACAATTCTTATTATTCAAAAAGCGAATTTTTGGCCTAATAGGCCATTAACTCCAAATAAGCTTCCAAAGAATATGACATCTGTGAAAGAACGAAAGAAAAGTCACTAAGAAATTGTTAAAAAAAAATAATAAAATGAAGCAATGTGATAAACAGTGAATAAAGTTTTAAAACATACAAAAGGGAACTGAGATGGGCGAATGTAAAATAATTTTAATGGAAGACTTTTTCCATGTAACGCTTCGATCATTTGAATTGTTATAAAATAAAATAAAATAAAGGTATCTAGCAAATTCAAAATACTATTTGAACTCTTCATCTTCAAGGTGAAAAGGCAAAAAATTCACTAATAACTCATTCCCGAATTGGACCCCTGTGGAGCGTGAGCCCCCACGTTGAGAACCACTGTTTTAGATCCTCTTGAGATAATTGTACTCGTTTGACAAAAAATTGTCAACCTGTCGTCAAGCGTTCTTAAAAGATGAAGTTTCAAACGCGTCTGATCATAAACTATCCAATTTCCCTTGTGCTCTTCCGCTACTCTTGCACACTATCCCCTTCTACGACACTGTAACCGTACGAATGAATCACGTCACGCGTTGACACAACGTTTTATCTATGCATTAGAGGTAGTTTGAGAGGTTTTTTTCGATCGAAGGCTCAAAGTAACGGGAAAAGTTTAAGAGTGTACGCAAATTCGTGAGAAAATTACGCTCGATATTCTCAAACATTCATTAATTCACCACGCGATGGTTGATTAAATAATGGCTCGAGTTATCTAGATAATTTCAAAAGATTCTCATCTTCCTCTTCCATTTCACGCGAGGATAAATACCGAGTAAAAAAGAAAGAAAGGCAACAAAAAGCAGAAAAGTTTCGAGAATAAATTGGACCGAGTACTTACTCGGATATCAAATAGATGAGCATAAAAACAAACATGGGGGAAACGTATTAAATCCATAAAGTCACAGAACAAGCACGTATAACATAAATCTCGTCGAATTTCTATTGCGCTATGTACGTATGTATCGGTAGAAAGTACACACATAGGTATATATTTTGACCGATATATCTTGCATCGTATTGTAATGCTTTTATGTCCTCAATAAAAATAAAAATTGCGTTGCCAATATTGGCTTCAATCATTGCTATACATCAATCTTTTTACAGTCTATAACTATAGCCTCGTAGTTATTTATTTTATCGAACAAATAAATTCGTACTCGCATCTTTTTGCAATTATAGTAACAAGAATGATTCTTCTCTCGTTTAGTAAAAGTAAAAACATGTCTATACGTAACAAAAAATATAATTTTTGCGCGCATTTGCAAACGAAATATTTGCTACATAAAAAATCCTGTAAATGTTAATCTTATAATTACAAAAATAAAAATTAGTAATGTTACAATAAAATGCAATTTTGTACTTGTTACGTTTAATATTAGTGGCTTTCAATAAAAAAAGAGAAAAGAAAATTACATCGACAAGTAAATCTCCCGTTTCAAAAAACAGTTTGAACAAACAAACGGGTGGGAGCAGAATTTAAAAACAATCGCGTTTTAAACAACTTGCGTTTACATTATCACTGGCGTGTAATTTCAAAATAGAAACTACTACAACTACTGGAAACTGACAAAACTGCCATACAAAATTGAAATATTCAACGTATCAAGCTGCTTAACATTCTCAAAGTTTATCAGAAAATTATTTACTCACATATTTTCGAAATTCTTGCTGATCGACGAACTTGAAAAAAACCGAGCAACCGAAGCGGGACACGAAAGCCGTCGCATTCAAATTTCGTCGTTAGGTAAGAACGCGAGAGAGCAATAGAGAAACGACACAACAGCCTTACAAGGAAAAAACCCAAGCGCCACCTGTCCATCGATAAACGATAATAATAATTTTTTTTTTTGTAATTCGTCGCGGCAAGGAAACAATCAGCGTGTCGGTAATACCACCGATTATCTCCTTCCTATCGATCGGTAAGGACGAGTCAAAATGGCGGGTGGGGGGTGTTTATCGAGCCAAAGGTACCCAAAAAAAAAAAAGAAAAGAGCAATCCCGAATCTCTCAAAAATAATAATCACGCGCACGCAGCATCCTCATCCCGCCAAAGTTTCGACGTTCCATTGCAATTTCAAACCGTAAGATGCGAATGACGAAAGGAAAATCAGAGGACGCGCGATAAGAGCGTACAATCGAAGCGGTTACAGGACAAACCGGAGATCTGAAAGAGGATGAAGAGGTGCTTACCGGTCTCGTTGTCTGGGACAGCATACGAAGCACCAACCCTCGATGTGGCCGCCGCACCACTACTGACGGTCGAGGCTCAAGCACCGCTCAACCAAAGCGATAGGTCGATGCGCATGCGCGCCACGAACGTTCACCTGGGAACAGGTTGACAAAGCACCATCTGCCGGAGGGTTGATAGAGCGAAACTTTGCCACTTTGTCATTCCTCGGCATTACGAAAGTTCGCAACCCATTTATCCGTGCTCGTGCACGAGCGTGACCATTCCGGAAATTGGAAGTGCAAGATACAAAGTTCTGCAGCCTCGCCTGCAACCAAACGATAAATTTACATACATTAATTTTAATTAATACGTAGAAATGTTGGTTGATGATTTACAGTTGTACGAATTTGCACATGCAGGAAATAATATACATATATATATGTACAGTGAAAATGAAAATACTTCTTTTTTTATATATTCATAAGGTTTCGAGGATGATTTAAATTTTAGATGAAACATTGTTTAATTTTATCAGCAATATGGTATCAATAGTCGGACAGATTTGTTTTCGAAATTATTTAAAAAACACTTCATTCGCTCTTTTCCTTCTGTTGTTACTAAATATGAAATATTATATACAAGATTGTCAATTTAACTACTTATGTTTTATTAAATAGTCCAAGTAATTAAAATTTATATAATTCGTAAAATTTATTTAAGTAATAATTATAAAACACAGAGAAATACTTTTTAAAAGTACGCTAAGAAATTCATTTTTTCACATTTCTGTGTTTTATTTCACGTGTAAATTTTTTGAGACATAATTTTGAATTGTCGACTAGTCAAAAATCGTTCCTCGTATCGGATATTTCAATAAAAGTTCTATTTATAACAAATACGAACTTAAAAACTGCTTTTCATATCGGATTTTTCAATAGAAGTTTTACTTATAACAAATACCACGGGTCACCGGTAATCTACGAAGCATATAGTGCTAAAAATACCAGTCAAATCGTTTGTCCGTGTTCTTTTTACTGTGAGAAACTAATGCTGAAAATTTGATCCTAAAACAGACGGGTATTACAGATAGGTACACATACATACATGGGTACGCACATCCAATCGAACATAACGAGACCAACGTATCTTCTGATTTTTACAGAAAAAAGTTTATTTTTCAGAGAAAAGTAATTACAAGCTCTATTATCTTGTTCACTGTTGTTGTCAGTAAAAAAAATTAGGTAAATGAAAAATATCAAATCGTGTAATAACATTATCTATAAAAAAACAATGAAGATTACAGTATAGTTATCAGAAATTATGATCTGTAAATTTATTATTAATTAATTACATAAAATATATTATTTGGTCAGTTTCTTAAAACTATGTACTTACATTGATACATATGTTCAAAAATTTATAATGTCTATTTCCTTTTTTTTTATAATTAAAATATGATCACATTTAGATTAAATAAGAAATAATCCACATTATACGTAGATACATGTACGTAATAATTAGTAATGTTTGTTAGTTATTTAATAAACAAATTGACATACTGATGAATTATATTCTTCATATTATAACAAATAGCAAAGTTAATTTTGAAAAGTAATTTTAAACTAATTTTCCATATCATATATATATGTACATACACATATACACGTCAAATGTTTGAGAACTATGACTTTTAATACAAAATAATTTTACATGTATATGTATACGGAAGGTACATCTATAACAGAAAAATGTATAATCAGTAAAATATTAAAATTGAAAAATGTCAAAAATTATTATATTGTATGATTTTTTAACGATAATCTCATTATGCTTATAAACTGTATGGTATATTGATGTTATATTGGCATCATTTTGATCATTAGACAAGAATAGGAAGAATTATTTTCATTTAATTAAAAAATGTTTTATATTTTAGATGTTTGTTTCTCTCATATATATTTATAATTATACGTTTCGAAATTCTGCTTTTTCCCTGATACTTAATTATACAATTTTTTCGCGAATTTTTTCCAATTTCTCATGAAGTTTTGGTTCGTCTTTGATTAAATTTGTTTCTTGACATAACGTTATTAAATCAGTTTTCCGCAGATGTTCCTTTAAGGCATCTGAAATTTAAATTTAACAAACTTAACTTTAGCATAATTTCATCAATTCTTTGTTTTTGCAATTGTATAGTTAAATTTCAATAATACCTGATTTAAGAATATTATCTACCAGACTTAAAACATTATGCAAAACTGGTACTTCCAAATTATTTGAAGTACTAAAGAGTTTGCAAAGTTTCTCTCCTATATCATCCTTGACAAGAAGACTCTCACATTCAACCAAGGAAGTTGCAGTCAATATCATCAAGCTGATTAAAGCTTCATTTAGCATTAAAACATGTGGTACTGTTAACATTTTAATTAGACATTTCACAGCTCCATGTTCCATTGCCAGAAATGCTATTTCTTTATTTCTAATGATAAAAAACATAAATATTAACAATTATATATACATATAATACGTGCAATACAATTTATTAAAATTAAATAACCTGCTATTATTAATCAACCAAGCAATTAAACGATTTGCTTCGCCCTGAACTCCAGGATGTTCCTCAACTTCGCACCAATTGACAACTTTTTTCATTAAACCATCTCTTTTTCCTAACTCAACAGCCGCTTCGCCTATAATCATAAATATTTTATCCGTTAATGTGATCAAATTTTCTCTGTATTATATCGATAGATATATATTTTCTCTGTATATTTAAAACAATTTTCAAGAAAAAATTGCTGTTAGCGTACTTTGACCATCAATAACAATCCTTAAAGTGCCCAGTAGTTTAAATACAACTGAATAAGATGAAACATTCAGCATAGAGTATAAGACATCTATTAATCCATCTTTTAATATTACAGGTTTATTATCCGCAGGAATAACAAGATTTCTCAAAGCGCTGAGTAATGCATGTTGAGATCTTATATCAGCGACGTCTGTATTATTTTTTTGAAGTAGTTTCAAAAGATTGCGGTGAACACCTTGTGCAACCATGAGTTTGCAGTGAGTATCTGTACGTGCAAAATTGCCCATTGCCAGTACAGCTGTAATTTGTAAATCTTTATCTTCGCTTTCAAGCCACTCAACTAGTTTTTTATATGCAATACCATTACTCTGATCGTATAAATAGTTCATACTATCATCTGAAACATAACATTACATATATTACTTATAAAATGCAATTGAATGCTTATTACTTTTCTTTTTTGTTAATATACCTCCAATTAATATAAGAACAATTAAATTACAAGCAATCTTCAGCACAGATCTTGTTTCTTCATCTGTACAATATGGACTATGCTTTTCCAATAATTTTAACAATAATTCACAAACACCTGCTTTGGCAAGAAGCAACTTTGCATTTTCTGAAATATTGATATGAATTAATACTAGCTAATATTTCAAGTGAGTATTGCAAATAATTAAATTAATGATATAAAAAATTTATTGGTATTATAGAAATAATATTTAGGCAGTTGAAATATCTATTTTGTATTTTTAGGATTGTAATGGTACCATCTTCTGCTTGCCCATGAAGAAGTTCTAAACACGTTTCAGAAAGTTCTGATGACGTATAAGTGGACAAAATATTTACTAAAATTTGTGTAAGCCTTTCGTCTAAAAATATTATATTAGCATCATTTAATATTCCTAGTATCAAAAGAGAATGCATTGCAGCCTCTCCACCCGTACTTCCATCGATTTCTAGAATATTACAAATAATTGGTACTACTTCTTGTTTCAGTGCCTGAGAGAGAAAAATATATATTTTTTAGAATGATATACGAAACAAGAAAAATAGCAAAAATATTATACCTCCATATGAAGAGATGGTCGATCAAGAAAGTTTAGCAAAAGTCCTGCAGCAACATTGCGAAGAAATGGTGCACCTTCTACATCTTTCAATGTAATACTTTTTTCCAATACTGCCAAAATCGATATCAACCCATTTTTGTCCTCAACAAACTTTTTACCATTTTCTATAATAATTTTTTTAATGAAATTTATATATTATTGCAATAATACTTTATTATATTATAACACATTAATTTAAACGAATTAATTATTTCTGAACGATACCTATATCATTGGTTTTCCCTCTTCTATATCTTTACGATTATTGTAAAATGATTGCAATAAAAATAATCGACTGAATTTTTGAAAAATTAAAAACTAAACATATTACTGTAGTTAAAAGTTTCTAGCAGTGTCATTCTAGCAATAGTAATGTTAATTTTAATGTTAACTACATACATGAACAAAATTTGGATCATTAGGGATTAAAGCTCCCTACCATTCTCGTAACAAATATTCCCCAAAGCCCTGGAAGTCTGTGTCAATACATCAATACGATCTTCTTTCAACAGATCTATTAATGCATTTACCAAATCTGTGCTAGTGCATTTTTCTCTTCCTCTTTCACTTTTTGCAATTTCAGCAATTGCTTTTGCAGTCTTTGCAATAATTTCTTTAGATTCATGGCGCAGTAAAGTTAAAAAAACATCATCTACAGTAAACTCAGTATCCTCTGAAAAGCAATTAAAATTTATCTGTTAATAAAAGTATAGATCATAAATCATAAAAATATATCATATATGTCTTTCACGAGTTAAAATAAAACTGATTTGACGTTACATTTTATGGTAATTGATAGATTTTTATACACGGATGTTTCTCAAATATAAATTCAAATTTCAAACTATTACTACCTCCAATAGAAGTTTTGCTAACATTAACAATAGAATCTAACACTTGGTTGATATCCTCAATTTTTTTCTCAGATTTTACCAAGAACCGTAATTCTTCAACTAGTTTATCAATACTATCCTTCAATTCTTCTGAAACAAGTATGAATGTGTATTAATATAACTTGTCAACATATAGAAACACATAGCTGTAACTTAATAAAATACTACAATGTAGATTATTCAACATTGTTTATTTAGAAACAAAGTAAATATAATATCAATAAATTTTGACATAAAACATTTTTATTAAACTATTGGTAAGAAATTCGTTGCCGACTATAAAATATTTAACATATTTCTTGTTACACTACCTTCCATCACTTCTCCTTTAATTTCAAATTTCATACAAATGGAACTCTCTACTAAAAATTAACAGAAAAGTTTTCTTAACCCGAAAGAAACATCTTCAAAGAAACTTCCATAAATTGCGGATCGTTAGATAAGAAAGTTAAATTTTCCGCAACGAAATAACTAGAGAAATTTTAACGCAATTTCACACGTTGTCAATCATAGACGAGATATATGAATCTCGTCTGTGCTTAAGAGTAGATTTTTCAGTGATTTTTTTCTCATTGATATTTCAGACTCTGAGACACAAATTCCCATTTTATGTCCAGTTTATTCTCTCTTTAGTCAATGCTGTAAGTTAAGACTTTAATTTGATTTCTGGGTAATTTAAAAATTTGACTTTCAAATCAACAAAATTTGTTTTCCTAGTTACATTATGAAGAGGTTAGTTTTATCAAATTTTCATTTGCAAAAGAATTAATTAAACGGATTAGTATATGAACTTTTATAATTTTATTCTCGTAATTCTTTTAATTCATAAGGTACATTTACAAAGATTTTGCCCAATCGATCAAGGTTACGCATTAAAAATCATAGTTTATGGTATAACCGGTAGAGACAACACTGCTGATTCTGTCTTGTCTTATCCGAATCTTCTGTAAATTCAATAAAATTTTTATTTATTATGCTATCTCAATAGTATAATGTGTCATAACAATAAATAAAATATAATATAATATAAAACAGTGAACATGGACCAAAAGGAGAAGAAAGAAAATAAATTTTATGGTATATATTTGCATTTTGTTTATTTGAAAATTCAGATGTATATATACTGCTTTCTAAATTGAAATTATTCAAAATTTTTTTTCCTTTTTTTTTACTAAAACATCTCATTTTTATTATATCATGATTATTAAATGTACACAAGAAATGCAAAACTTGGATTAGTAACTTGTCTTTTATTTTAACTTGTACTAGTTTTTTAATTTAATAAAATAGCATGAAACAAATTTAAGTTTAGTTTAATGACTACAAGTTCAAACTTCAGTCAATTTCTAATTTATATCATTACATGCATAACCTATATTCATTGAATGTTAATAACAAAATATGTTACATAAAACCCTAAAATGGTATACTAAAGTCTTTCATGATTCAGAGAGAACTGATTTTGCTTGTTGTAAAATCAATCTTCAACATTTGAATTTTTATACTATATACTTGGACTTTTACAAAATATTTTATATACTGAATGGTTACTATTTATTCATTGCAAAGAAATGAAATTAATATTATCTTGTCAATTTCTGTTTCAGAAACATTATTCTTAACTGGGATAGCAGGGATATCCTTAATAACTGGTTTTTTCAATGCGTTGTCGTCAGTTAAGAAAAAAGATAGTAAAAATTTTGATATCGGACTTACAGGAGGGAAAGGTCTTCATGAATCTGGCGCAGCTCTTGCTACAAGAGCTTTATTCTGGGGTTCTGTATGGGCGATTGGTGGTTGTAGTGTACTTTTTTATGGAATTTGGAAGCTTTCTGGAGCTACAACGGCTCAAGAGTTTCGATTAAAGGTTGGAAATATTTTACCAAAGATACCAAAAAATAATCCTCCTCAGAGTAGAACCGAATTTGAAAATCTTACAGATTTGTTAAGGTACGTTTCTGAAGAATGGGGTAAAGAAAAATAATTTTTTCTCCTATAAAACATCTGTAAGAAATAAGAGAATTGGAAATTGAAAATAATTATTTTACATTGATTTAAAAAAATAGTTTCAAATTGGAGATCTTATATCGCATATATCTTTTACTTGTTGCATAAAGATTAAGGTTTATAATGTACTTCATTTTATATTTGTATATATAGTGTTTGTATATACTTGTACACTATTAATAAATAGCACTAATAGTTTTGACTTGTAAATATTATGTGCCATATTGACTTTTATATTTTTTTAAGAAATATGAAATATTTTTTAAATATAATTTTTTTACGAGATAAATAATTAAAAATATTGTAGTTTCTAAAGATAAATTATTATGCTTAATAGTCATATTAGTGTATTCATTCATCTATTGCAAATAATATGTATGATGAATTTATTAAATTTAGATATTAATTTATTTTAAATTCATATTTAATAATTGTAAATTATTCATTAGTGATAAATTTCTAAGTTATTTATTATTTAAATAAAAATAGGTTTTGATTCTAAAGAAATTTTAATCTGTTGTCTTTCTTAATTCAATTGTTGTTGTTGTTATAAACCCCTTAATTTTAAAAATAATTCTGTTGAATCATGGATTCAAGAACTTTCATATTTTTAAGTACCATAAAATAATGAAAGTCGATTTAAAGGAGAGGTGGTAGGAAATTAGGTCCGAATATTGCCTTTAATATTCAATAATTAAAAATAAAAACTTTTTTCCATACCTTCCGTTATAAATTATTATTATTATTATTCATATATTATATCCATGTATAATGAAGAAAAAAGCATAGATAATAACAAAACAAAATTATTCTAAGTTTAAAAAAAAATTATAAAATATTTCTTCATCTGAGGCTCATATAACTCTCTCTGTCTCTCTCTGTCTCTCTCTCTCTCTCTCTCTCTCTCTCTCTCTCTCTCTCTCTCTCTCTCTCTCTCTCTCTCTCTCTCCCTCTCTCTCTCTCTCTCTCTCTCTCTCTCTCTCTCTCTCTCTCTCTCTCTCTCTCTCTCTCTCTCTCTCTCTCTCTCTCTCTCTCTCTCTCTCTCACACACACACACACACACACACACACACACACACACACCCGCACACACCACGCGCGCGCGCGCACACACACACACACCCGCACACACCACGCGCGCGCGCGCACACACACACACACACACACACACACACACAAAATATCATTTCTGCTTTCTTTCATCCTCGTCTTTCTGCACGTTGCTTCCATTTTCATTTCTCTTTGCGTATTGAATTACACTGTTTGAAGAAAATCGAATTAAATTAAAAGATATTCATTCCTTCTTAACTTCCTCCATTGATTTCAATTGTAACCAAACTACAAAAAATAAACGGAGAATTCATTTAAACAAGTAATCAATAGCAGGCAGAATTCTTTTTGTTTCTCTGTATTTCGTACTTCGTTGTGATGTGAAACTTGTTACGTTTTTGCCGTTTGCATTCATTATTCAGTTGCAAGCATTATCTTACTCTTGCGTCTCAAATTCAGAATTGAAGTTCGCCTTTTCACTTTAATTGATCGTCCAATTGATCGCCGTATCCGTCTCTAAATAATCTAAAAAACTATTTTTTTTTTCTTTCGATTCTTTTTAAAAAAATTTCGCTAGAAGATTACACACACACACACACACACACACACACGCACACACAAACAAACATACACGCACACACAAACAAACATACAGACACACAAACATACATACACACACATATATACACACATACATACATACATATGTAATTACCGCCATTGAACGGCGATAACTTAATAGTTACGAGTTTGTTTTCTGCGATATAATAAATGTAGCGCTTAATTTTTAATATTATCTGTATAAATATTCGAGGCTTTTGTTTATTCTGGTTCTTTTCTATAATTCCATAGTTCCTCTATGAAAAACCTATGAAAAAGTCGGCTTTAGAATTAATCCGAATTATTTGCACCAATATCGGTGAGTAGAAGCAGCATTCAATTAACTAATTTAATCTTAATTAATAATCGAATATAACGTACCATCGACACAAACGAGCAGCGAGCAGTTGCTTAATCAATATTTAGTAAAATCTTTTCGGACACAAGTATTCGTAATAATTTCATTCAACAATCGCGCAACAAATTTTGCAAATATATAATGATATCAACCTAAATCACGTATGTCTTGTACATGAAAATAACATTACACACAGATTGACAAGATATTTTTTATAGATACAAAATTTACTTTAATCATGTTACATATTACACGTCCTAAAACATTTAGAGAACGTATATTTTTATTGATGAAAATTTTAAATTATTGCAAATACTTTTTACAAACTAATTTGCGTAGGTATTTATTTTTACTCGTCTTGCGTTGTAATACAACTCGTATAAACATTAACGCGAGTAATTAAATTCTTTTTATCCACCAAAATGAAACACGCACCTTTCGACCAGTATTATCGTTATTGTGTTAACATTATCTGTATTAAATAAATAAATAGGCAAGGGCTATTGGAATTCAGATCGAATGTAGGAATGCTTTGGCAATATTTACTGTTAACCCATTGACGCACGCACATTTCATTTTCACAGGCTACTTTCAGACGGTGTGTTATCCTGCGGAAATACATTTCTGAAATAAGACGAAAATTTTCAAAACGTTTCTTTTTAAATACAAAGTCATTTGTCTGTTGTCAAAAATATGTACGCATGTGCATGCGGTACACGATTTACTATTTTAGCAAAAATATATACATGATGGCGATGGCCATCACTTGCGTCAATATGTTAAATCAAATATTGTCATTCGTTAGACTGATCCTTATAATTTCTCTATAATAAATATTTTCTCAATCGAATAGCAAATACATAAAACAAAACAAAACAAAAAAAAAAGAAGAAGAAAGAAGGACGAACATGCATAACTGGAATAATTATTAGCATGAATTATAAATATTTATTAAAATTGTCTCTAGATCAAATTAATAAATGAAACGATTTACGTACAAACGATTAATGTGTACCTCAGTCAAAGCAGATTTAGAATTTTTCATTGATAACATTTGTGCGAGTTGGAAGTAATTAAAAAGGAAATAATAAATTAGGGAAAGAACAAAACGTTATACCCAGTCGGATGTTATACAAAAATTTTAAAAAAAGGAAGGCATTAAAAAAACGACGAAAGTGCGCGTCGATCAGCGGCATGAATTATTCCAGTTTTAAAAATTGAATTTGCTAGTTTAATTTCCATTCCAGCTAACAAATGTTCTCACCCTGACCATGCGACTAGAATCGGACAGTTCATCTTTCAAAGAACAACCATCCCTACAAAAAGTATTTATTTATCTATTTTGTGTACGAATTACACATTTAGCTTTTAATCGAGGAATTAAACAAGTGTGTATCTAAATACGCATTAACAAAGGTTATTTCAAAATGTTCTTCATTCAGTTATTGAATTCAGAAAATTGCAGAAAAAAGCAATAAAACGAATCACACAATCAAACAAACACATTTGAAAATAAAAATTTCTAAAAAAGACACTAGTGGTAGTTTTACGTATTAGAAATATAAATAGAATGATATGAATATTTTTAGCACATTGTGCTATTAATACTTTTTATAACAAACTTTATATTTAATGTGTAACTTAAAATTTCTGAAATCTTGCCAGAGTTGTGACTTTAGAACTTAATGGATTCGGGCTTTCGTACTGCGTGGATTACTGGATAGATAAAATTACGCGAAAGAAAATCTGTTGCTATCTTTTCTTTTTCTTCTTTTAAATTCAATTTAGAATCTTTAGATTTGTCGCACCCAATGAATTACAATTGTTGTGTCTGTTACGCCAGGAATTTAGATTTTAGACAGAAGTATTTTTATTATAGACATAAATAAATGAATACACATAAATAACAATTTATACAAAAGTTTCATATAAAACAAATTATGCGATGTAAATATTTAGAAATGAATAAAGTAAACGCTTTTTGTAAGGCTGGCCCCACTTTGAAAGCTAGAGGACGTCGGCAAGCTGCCCGTTTTATTACTCCTAGCAGCACAAAATAGTAAATATAAACCCTTTTGTTTCTTTTATTATTTTCTTTTCTTTTCTTTCTTAAATGGTCATGAATTAGGATTACAATTTCGTTTTTCAATTATTATCTATCGTCTTGTTTCACTATTTTCTACGAAGAATATCTTAGCTCATTTCGGAGGTAGGCCTAATGAAATTTCATTCTCGATTTCTTTTTCTTTTTTTCTTTTATTACTATTCCGATGGAACGAGATTTGGAAACAATTCTTTGCTTTTCTTTTCCTTCCTTTTATTTTATTATAAAATTACAAATTTGATTAGACGACGTGAGAAAAAAAGGAATAATGTAAAACATTGAATTTAATAAAAACATGTCGAGTTTGTTTGACGAGTCTTACTACGTTCAATATCTTTTTTGCTAAATAGTTCGACATTAAATGATACGTTCTTTTATTGTGGTTTTAATATGCTTCCATCCTCGTCCCATCCCTATCTTTTAACTTCGTAAAGAATAGTTACGAAGAAAAGGTTTATCAAGAAATTTCTTTAGAAACCGTTTCTATAGAAAAGAGTTTCAAAACATGCCTCTAACAAGCTCCATAGTAATTCTGTAATAACATATTTAACGTCAAACGCGTTAAACAGGTCGTCATGAATTTATTACTAAAGTCAGTGTGCAACATATAATATTATTGTAAAATTCAGTGTGCTATATCTTCAAGTAATTTCCATCTTTGATAATCACGTTCATCTTACCGCAACCGACCAACTTTTACAACTTTAAATTAACAGATTTCTAAAAAAAAAAGAAAATTTCCAAAGATGCATTTCTTGAAATGCATTTCCGTAATGCCTTTGAAAAAAGATTCTTTGGAAAGCATTTTCAAGAAATGCTGGAAAGCGTCTCTAGAAAAAGTTTTCAAAAATCTTAGTGTGCTTTAGTTAGCCTTGAGCTTGTCATACTCTTCTGTTCCATTGGCGTAAACCTTCTTTCCTACTTTGTTGTTAGATTTAGATAGATAACTCTTCTGGAAGAATTTAGCAAAGAGAACGAAATAACTAAAGTACATGAGCAAACTAAGTTTGACATTGACGCGCGTAATGTGGCAATCAATTTGGCCACTTTCTAGGTACTGGTGAGCCGAAATATTTATAATGCAACCAATAACCATTTGTGCTAACTGTAATGTAGTGATCAGCATGGCGATCCCCTTTGGCGGTCTATATCGCATTGCTTTCAAAGCGTAATAAGTATACATTATGGAATGAACAAAGTAGTTCATTACAACAAACCATCTGGCTGATGCTGTATATTCTGAATATGAGAACCACGAGTAAAGAAGGACCGTTATATGATGGTACCAATGTAGAAAGATCAATGGCTGTTTCCGTAACACAATGAAGATTGTGTCGCCAAGCTCTGGAAGCTTTGACAGAACAAACATCCATGTCCAGAAACCAGACACACAGTCTTGTTCAATAAAACTGGAAAGAAAAAGAAAAATATAAATAATTAGATTAAATACGAAACTTTTCTTTATCCGTTTTATGAGTAATAAGCACATGCATTATTGAGTATTAGAATACCTGGTGATATTTAGCACAAAATATGTTATTTTATTCGCATTACGTACGTTTTGTGACATTTAATAAAAAAAAAATACCAAAATAAAATGAAGTAAAATTTGTCCGAATTCTTCAATAGGAAAAAAGTAAAACTAAAATCTTAATGAAAAAAACTTATGATTGGCAGTGTATATATGCATATCAATCCCAAAACTACAAATGTTCGAATAGTTACATGACATACGAATACAGACAGAGTCGTTTTCACTATATAATAGTTTTAAAACATCAATAGTCGTAAATATAAAAAATGATTCCATAGATATTTGATTAATAAGATATAGAAGTGTAATTACCTAGGTATACAAACACTATGGTAAAACCCATAATGCCTTAATACGTGAATCAATTCTGGTGCTGTCCTAGTAAATCCAATAATGGAAAATGTTGCAAGCAGCGTGTTCCATAATGCAAGCATGCCTCTTAGTTCAAACTTTGGTCTATTTGACATGTAATGTTGTCCTCCAAAAATGAGGATCATATAAATGCCACAATAATAGAAACAATTTGTCCAATTCTTTGTCATCCATATCTTAGTATCCATATGAATGAATGTTTCTTCAAAGTTGAAGACATATGAGTAGTTAGGTACAGTGACCTCCATGTAATCCACTTTGTTCATCTTGAAGTATCTTTTTCCTATCCACTGGCCGCAGAAAAGTTAAAGAAAATACACCCCCTTTTCGTTTCTAGCACCTATTGACTGAAAAAGAAAAAAGAACTGTTTTTAACATATCTTTTTTTAAGAAATCTAAAAGACTAAAAATTTAATAAATGACTTATTAGACATAATATATTAAGATATTAAGAGATGATAAATTATTATTAGTGATATCACAATGGTTTCAGCCACTTATGACTGTCCAACATAAACAGTTTTTAATAAAAATTTCACTGTACAATAAAAAGCGATAATTAGGATGGGGAAAAAAATATTTAATCCTATTTGAAAAGCACAAGGTAATCTTGATTTCGCTATGAAAACAAACTATTTGTTGTATACTCGATATCAATAAATTTTTGTTCAAAACTTCTTGTTGTCAGACGGCCATTGAGAAACCGTGCGTCGTGTTAAGTGAAACACTTTATATATAATTAAAATGATAATTATTAAGATGTGATGGAATAACAGAGCAATAATTTTTACACAACAATTTAAATGGATGTTATTGCGAATGATTAAGCATGATTAAATATTTCAGTTTTTTACGCGCAGCAGGAAGTAACAAATCAATTTTTATAATATTAAAATCGACTCCAAATTTCTTTCATCTTTGTTATGAAACATAAAGTTCCTAATTTTATGAAATAATGAAATAAAAGTGAAAAAACTTTTATGTTTTGTAATTTTCAAAATATTATTTATATTACTTTATTGAATTATCAATATTATCTTATATATTATAAAATAAACTACTGCTGCGTCTTTTTATGAAATGACAACTGAAAAGAACTTTTTAAATATTTAAGTAATATATGTACGTATGTATTCTTTGATAACTATATGACATATCAAAAAATTCTCAACATTCATAACTCGAGCTTACATAGCTGTTACAGCCTAAGCTTTCGGGTGCAAGCCGTGTCAATAGGAATTATCTCGGCGTTTTGCCAGCATTGCAGCTTCTTCAGGGATAGACCGATACACTGATGTTGGCACGTGTTTGCTGACAGACACGCGCGCGCACGCGCATGCACACGTGTACAGGCAGGCAGATAGCGTTCTAGGATGTGTGATATAACCGGGCAGGAGGTTATCCTCCTAGTTATGTCAAAATTCTTATGCAATCGCTTGTTAACAATACGTATTGGATTTACAATGGTAATAGGACAATACAGTTTTTTTTTTTTTTTTGAAGTTATTTAAAGAGCTTAAACATTGTATTTCTTAGAACACTTTAGTTTGGTTATATCATGCCATAATGAAAAATGAGAAGACAGAAAAGAAAAAGTATATAGTATTTTATATACTCTATTGTTGCTATGCAATAACAATATTATTGCAGGACTCTCAGGAAATTTAGATTAAACATTCGTAAAATAGTTTTCTCATAATGAAAATGAACTTACTTTATACAATACGTACACGTTTCGATGTAGGTAATGTATTATTCAATTAATATGATTAACGAATCGAAATAGCATACTATACAGTTTATAAAAATATTAAAAGGGAGACAAAAAATTAATTAAGATGTGTTTTTCCTTCATTTACTTAATTATGAAAAATATAGTTTTTTGTAGGGGAATGTATTTTTTCGATTTGTATCAAAAGAATTTATGAGAGAAGTTCTGCCACCACTTGAATAAGTGTCTCTTTCAAGTGCAGAATTTTCGTTAAAGTTAAGAGGCATAATTAAAAAGACTAACTAGCGATCTGAATTGTTTCAAGTCACACGTCTATTATTAAAAATAGATGATCCTTCAAGAATCTCCTGCAGATTTTTAAATATATTTTTGAGGTCAGTTCAAAGTTATTGAGAAACAGAATATGAAACTGGAACACTTTGAATAATCAAGAAGAATCAATTAATTGGGAAACTCAGCATGAACCTGAATTCCTAGATCACTTTTCGAGCATTTAATCACTGTACTTTTTTTTCTTTAATCTCTGGACTAACGTTAATTAAGACAAAGGAATCCGTATTATTGCATAAATGGGTTCATGAACTGTGTTTGTAGGTATTAATATTTTAAGATATTTTAAGATTCAAAGTACACGTGTACCCTGAATTATCTAATTCTATGTTTCCAGAAAAAAAAAAACTTATACTTCTTTCAAAATGAGTAGATTGATTGCTTAAATATACTTGCATAAGCATCATGCACGAAGAGGACAAATTGTAGAAAGCATTGTATACGTGGTTTTGTAGAAAATATCTTTTTTTATGAAACAGTTTATAAACAGTGGTTTGTTGCCAAACAATATTATTATAAGCATTTCATAATTATGAGTATTTATATCACAGGCTATTACTTGAATCATTAATAACTGATTCGTATTCTAATTAGAAATGAAAACGAAAAATCAATAAACATGCATATCGATAATATAGACTACATAGTACATATCTAATGCTCATTACATCTTATACTACGAATAAATAATACATCGAGATAATTTCTATTTCTATGCAGCAAAATATATCATTAAGTTTGTTACATAAATAACTATTATTATTATCGTTGATAAATTTTCTTATTATATCGCATCTTATATTACAAGAAATTATGCTAATTTGATACATTTATGTAATAAATTGTTACAATAAAATTAGATAGATCTCCAGGACTACATTGTTTCATATATGTTATATAAATAAAGTAAAAAAACAAAATATTATATCTCATAATTAGAAAATGATTTCTATTTGAATAAATATATACCAAACAAGACTATACTATTTACAATATAACGAAAACGATTGTTTCGATATTTTAATTTATTTATACGTGTAATAGAAATATAAAGTACTATGTAAAGTACTCCAGCTATTGGTTGATGAAAGAGTCAATTGTTAGTCGATTGAATGTTTCGTTTATTATATGTTTCCATTTTTTGGGTTTAGCAAAATTCTACAAAAATATCTTGCGAGTCCGAGTTAATTTTTCCTTTTTTTTAAAACGATTTTTTGTCTATTGCCGTAAACCGTAATTACTAAAAAATCAAATTATTCTGATCGAAATGAATTAATAAATTTTTTAATATGACCAATGGGAACGTTTATCATGCATGTTATAAATATTAAATAAAAATTGCAGTCAGTCTAAAATAAAAAAACTAATAGTAATATTTATCATTATTATAATTACATAATATGTTACTGTTATAACATAATTAGATTAGATATACAAGATGTAATAGATATAAACTAGATTTTGTGCAACGAATTGGAACAGCATGTGGAAAGTTCTAAATATTATGAGTATAATATCTAATATCTGATAGGTTTTCCCCTCGATGAAATCATCAGTATCAAGGGGGAAATCATTAATTTACAGCAATAGACAATATCAAATATTTTTTAAAAGTTACCATCCGTTTATTCCTGTTACACTTTCCTCTTAAATATTCATCAAAGCAATATACAGCAAATCATGACAAAAAAAAAAACAATTATTTAAGATATGAAAAATCAGAAATCAAATTTATGTAGACAAGTAGAATAAAGTAGGCAAAATGAAACTGTTCGCATAATTTACATCTAAATGTAAAAAAACATTTACATATATGTGTTACTGTACATTTTGACAAATCTATAAATATAAAAAGAACTCATGATATTTGATATTTCAAATATTAAAAATGTTTATACATATATACATATAGTATATCTTCTAGAACCTAATATGCATTTCAGTCTAGCAATTCACCACTAGATTGGAATAATATTTTTCATTCCAGCAACTATTTTTTCATTCCAGTGTTTACCGAAGCATAACACAGTATAACGCAGTTTGTTTTTAATGAGAAATACTTTCAAGAAAAAACTGAAATGACGCAAATCGTTTTCTAGTCTACTAATTAATTATCAACTCAAACTGATGCAACCCCAGGATAATTTACATACATAATAGAGGCTGAATAATTTACATACGTAATCGACAATAGAAGGCTGATATGTCACTAAATTATTGTAGTAATATGTAAACCATTGTCCGCGCTTAGACTGATTTGCAATACAAATTTTAATTTGCTCCGTGGTACACTATGACCCACTTTTCCTATCACTCTCTGCCTCCTTTCTCTTTTTCACTCTGCTGTAGTAGTCTTTAAACATCCTGTCACATTTTGTCACATTTCTCATTCCCTTCTGAACAAATATTTATGTCATGGATTATATTGCAACACGTAGCTAATTTAAATGTTAAAATTAAATCTGTACTAAATGGTATATAAAAGTACATTATTAACAGTAACAAATTAATTTTTGAGATATCTCTGGTCACCTCGTCAAATATTTTTTTGAAGTTATCTAAAACATCTGTTTATTTACATTATACTCTATTAAATCGTCGTAAATACCTCCCTAAACTTCATAAAGTTGTAGAATTCAAGAAGTAGCAATGAAAAACACAACCAAAATTTCTCTACCATGAAAGAAGAATCCGTTAATACTTTTTTAATTACAATTTCAGGTCAATAACGAAATTATTCGTATGTACCGTACAGAAAAAATAGAAATAGCTTGTCTGCTTGCCTGCCTCAGTCAATCGAAAGTACGACAGAAGTTCAAGTGCGTTAAATTGAATAATAAAATTTGTTGCAGGTTATATAAATAAATAGTACAAATAAGGTTGGAAAATCCTTGAATACGAAGGAACACGAGATCAAATTCAATCTCATTTCAAATTTTCCGATTATCTACTCTCAAAAATCCATAAAATGCATGTATATACATATTTATATACATCAAAAGCATGACTTATCACATCATGATTTTCATGCGACATTGTAGGGCAAGGGGTTAAACAATTAGATTTCTTTTTAGAACAGGAATGTTCACTAGCAGGAACTCTCACGCGACTCGCTTCCCCTCCGTTTTCAATCACGTAAAATAAGTACGTTCCTTGACAGATTTGAATTGCGAGATAATAGTTAAAGTGGAATCAGGTACATAGATATCTCGTTCTTAGGAATGTAATTTAAAAAAATAAAACATCAATAGAAAATTGTTTTATATACCAAATATTATAGAAAATGCTATACTTTGGATATTTTACATATTTTTTTTTTTTTTAATATTACGTATACTCTGTAGAATTTTACACGTTAAAATTTTCTGCAAATTTGGACGAAAATTAGCGGTCTATTTATAAACTATGACATACAGCGCAACCATCTCAAAACACATCATTGTATCACCTTTTCTTATAAAATCAAACGAACTTTCGTTATTCTTGATCTTCGTTTAAGACATTATTGCATGTAGCCTACAATAATGTTATAAACTGAATACGTCTGTAATACAAAACTGAGTTTAAAAATGTCTCGTCAGCACAACTGGCATTTCCGACTTGCAGGAAAAAACGTAAAAGGTCAGCATGAATGCACATCGCAAGTGATTAAATGACAATGTATTCAATCGATTTCATTGTTTACGATTTGATTGAAAATTATATTATCATTATAGTAAATTCATAACTGACAATATTACATGATTAACGATATTAACCATTCATCTAGTATTGCAGCATTCAGTTAAGCCTATGTTGCAATAGATTCGCTCTGCTAAAATTAAGTAATTGGCAATTTAAAAAAATCATGAATTTTTCATTTGTATTTTCATATCTGATTTGTGACGATTAAATTAATTTGAAATTTAAAAGGGAAATTAGTACAAGGATAATGAAAACAATAGATTCTAAGAAATCAAAAATATGTACGATGTATTCTTGGACTGATTCTTGGAAGTAAATAAATAAAATTATTTCATTTTTGTAGAATAAGAAATTTGTTAATAATCGACTTAACGAACAATGTAAAATTACATGGATGTGGAATGAATTCGTCTAGATTATCAAATAATAATTGTAGAAATATAAAATACAGAGGAAACTTTATCAATCTAGTAAAATCGGTATGAATATCAAATCATTTCCCTTGGAATAAAAACTATACATAAAGGAAGAATAAAATTTACTTCGATAAGAAAAATATTTTTTATTATTACATAAGAAACAATTTTCAATTCGAATATCATGATTTTTGTTGCATCTTGTAAATGTATGTAAATGTAATGAAAATCATTGTATTGCGTGAACGAAATAAACAGGCCTAAAAACATAAAAGCGAGACTAGAGAATACGTAACTTTTAAAGACAATTATGTCGAAGACAATTTGTACAAAATTATATCAAATATTCTTGAAAACGCAAAAACCTAAGCAGTATAATTATAATAGTAAAAATTAGTGATTCGGCAAATTACTCTTTTTACCAAAAAAAAAAAAATTCAAATTTTTAAGAGAAAAGTTGTAAAAAATATTTAAATGAAAATTTATATTATAAATATTAAATAAAAAAAAGTTCACACAAATGATAAGTAATGATTGCAGAATTGTTATTACTCATTATTATGATTAGGCAATCAGAAGTAATCATTTTCCACTTATGTCGTGCACACATTTCTTATCGATCTATAAAAGTTTAATCGTAATAATAATTACTTATAATGACTAAATCGTTCCATCGACTAACAATTCAATCAGCAAAAGGATATTTGCATTGCATAAATTGTTTCTTTCTTTTTAATAAAGGAAGTTAAGAAACCAATGAAATTTTTTTATCAAATGATGATAAATCGGACTTTGTACACTAAATAATCGATCGGACAATCCATAACGCATTGACGATTGTTGCATCATCGCGACTGTTCTCAGATACACAAACCGCAGGAATTCCACATCTGTTTGTGTAACATTTTTGCGAGAGAATGATAATGTCACGTGTATATATGTATGTATAGTGTTCGATATTTGGAAATACTTAAACGTTGGCTCGTGATGTATATTTGAATAAGCAAATGATTGCTACACGTATGGGACAGATCAATATTATTGATGATACGAACGGAACCTAACTGTATCAAAAGACATGCAATGAAGCACAATGAACGTAGATACGATTTTACGTTGAAAAGGATAATCTGAAATACATAACTTCTGCAGAAACTCTATTGTCAATTGCTCTTTTGAAATGCTTGTTGCACGTTTTGACTTTCATTCAATGATGAGTGAAAAATTTAATTGCTTCAACACTGGAATGCCACTAGAATCATCAAAACGACCAATTTGTAATTTTTCATAGAAATTTTAACAAAATCTTTCCTTCTTTTTTTGTACATTAAATCGCAGATACGTTGAGTACACGTGTGCACATGCATATCTTTAAAACTGACCTCTGATTGATATCGCTGGTTTAAAAGAAAATTTAGAATATTTCTTGTGAATTTGATTTTTAATTATTGAATTGAAACACTTTTCAAGAACAAACTAAAATACTTGATACTAAACGAAATTATTAATTCAAATATTAATTGAAATATACAAAATTAAACAAATTCACTTTTTTTATGATAGTTATTTTTCACGATGCAAGCAATTAAATTAAAAAGGAAATGTAAATTGAAATTTGTATAGTCAATAAAATAAACTGCGCAAGAAAACGAATTACATGTCACGTATGATGTATGTATAATGTTGATGTATACAATTCTAATTAGCAATTATAATGACGTACAAATGAATATATAAATTAATAAAAGAAAAATATTCGGTCTAAGCAAATAAAATCAAATTAATTATTGAATCGTTTTAAATAATAAAACATGAGTTAACTTCTTTTCACTGCAATCAATTATATTTTTCCTTCATAACCGTATACATTAAAATATTTCCTGGTATATCGTATTAACTAAGACATTAACTGAAAGTTATATTTAATTCATAAAAAGGAAAAAAAAGATGATTCAAAAACGACTGAATACTAATTACAAATGCAAATAAGTTTTTCACCATGACTAATGCAAATAACTATCATCCATAATCAGAGTTTTGTTATTTTATAATTTTATATACTTTGATGTTTTACAGTCCTATATAATTTCATGTAAAAATTTCGTTTATATTTTATTTTTTATAACTGACACTAAAACTTTTAAAAATTATTTGTCTATTACAAAATTTGTTGAATCGCTTTACGTAGGAAAACTATTCTAAGAATATGCATTATTACGTATACGCTACTTATTTGTGCAATAATAAATCTTTGTCAGTATTGAACTCCATCCACACTTATTTGTGAAAACGCGTTACAATGTACGAAATGCATAAAATCGCCTCTTTGCTGATTGTATCAAGATTATGTCTTCGTACTAGAGATCAAACATTTTTACGAAAAAATATCAGCAACAGAAACTCCTCTATTATTATTTAAAGATATTAATCAGAAAATATAAAGAAAATATGTCAGGGAACTTTTTACTACCCACACGACAATTTGTAAAATTTATATCGACCTTTCGGCGACTTTGAAACAGACGACTTGTTCTTTCCGTAAGTTAATAATAATAAAATAATAATTTCAGCCATTTAAATTAAATTTTTTTTCATTTAAAAAAATTAATATATTCGCGAGATAACAGCATTCTTTATGTTTCTGTGTTAAGAAGAGAAGGGGGGATCGTTATCTCAATCTCCATCGTTCAAATTGTAGAATACGCCTGACATTTCGAATATTAGCTGTAACGCCAACTTCTATAGCAATTTGCCGAGCTGCATCTTTAAAATTGCAAGCAATCCGGAAAATGGTCCGTCTTTCACGACCTGTTATTGCACGTGGCCGTCCGATCTCTTACTGTTTTCTTTTTCCTGTATTAATTGGGATACTTTACTTTAATATTTTTGCAGTAGAATATTTCTCGTTTCTTAGTAATAAAATACAATTTATTTCAAACTGATGATACTGCTTTTCTTTGCTGACATAACTGAACAAATATATTACAAATGTACTATCATTTAGTCCGAAATTTTGTCTGATTTTTCCTCGTCGATAACCATTACGAGCAACCGAAATAGAATTTCAGAGAACTGTTATGAGCGACTGAAATGGTGTTTCCAATAACTGTCACGAGTAAACGAGATAAATATCAATAATGGTAATTGGTAACGAAAAGAAATTTTATGTTTTTTTATCGAAAGTTATTTGTAGCCGACAAAAATAATTGTTGTCTCGTCTCTTTATTTTGGTTATAATAGTTATGACCTCTGCTTTATGCACGTATTTCGAGTTTAAGATGGTATATAATGTTAATAATTATGTACATACATTAAAAGATAAAATGTTTGTTAATGAGTAATTGCGTTTCTTTTATTTTCGCGGCTTTACGTGATTGATTCTACAATTTACAAAAAATATAGTTAAGTGGCCATACCCTTATACACCTGTTTCAAAGTCTCAACTGTAACGTGACTAATACCAAGTGTAGAACGTATGGCACGCCGGAGGCTCAGACTACTAAAAGAAATCAATGCGCGCGCAGATCAGCTCATCGTTTGACGGAATAAAAGATGACCACGTTTTGTTTGTGTAGGACTATAAGTACACATGGAAAACTATGTGTAAGTTAATGAACAGCGCTGTCACATGTTTACTTCTCATATTTTCCATTTTCGTAACAAATTCACTTTCATTTAATTGAATTTCTCTTTCATTCGAAGAACAAATTTTTAAAAGAATTTCAAATTTCTCGCCGTGAATTTAATTAACCTATCTTTCGCATGAATGAAAGTTAACGGTTGTTACGAAGAGCAGATCGGAAATAGAATGGGGAAGTGAAATTAATTTAAAAGTAGGAAAGATTACGTCCAATTGAAACGAATAATGATCACAAAAGCTAAGAATCAACTATCAATTAATATTAATTTCAAGCAGCCAGTTTTATCTCAAATACGTAACAGGCTTCGAATTCAAATTCCAAGGCGCATCAAGGTTCGCGCATGGCATGATGTTTACGTATACTATGTACTTATACATCAGCTTTCTCTGTCACTTCTTTTAATTTTAATATGTTCCAGAAGAATTGCACACATATGATCAATATCGATCGCACACGAATTTCACAGAAAGTGAACACAATTCATTTAACACAGGTTTAAATTATTTTGAATTGTGATATTTTTTTAAATACCACGTGCAATATAAAAAAAAAAGGAAGAATCAATAGAATCAGGTCAAATAGAGATTAAAATTAAAATCAATCGACAACAAAGAAAGATATCACAAACGTTAACATCAGGATACTTATTTCTCTGTTTTAATTAAATAGTAACTGTAACAAGCGATAGGTTTATTTTGTTAACTCAGTTGCTCAAATTCTATTATTTATTTATTTGTTCAAGCCTAAGTTTATTTATATCTTATTTTTCACGTTTATCATTTTAATTATGTTATTTAACTTGATATAGACAGAAGGCTTGCGGGTTACTAGACACAGAAAATTATTAAAATATCTTTTCAAAATGTAACGAATAACAAATGTATAAATGCTCGATGTACGTGCACATGTGTACACCTAGCAGATTGATTCAAATTATTATGAAATTCGGCTTACAAAATCATGGATCACATAAACATTTGTGTAAATGAATATAAAAGTCAATAAAACTAAAAATTAAAGAAGCTGGGGAAATAAAAGTTAATAAAAAATGTAACACTGATGTAAAAAATATAAATAAAGAGTAGTAAGCAAAAATTAATATCGTTATACGTGAAATATGAGTCAAATTATGTGGTCGTAGATACAAGCTTTGAAAAATTATTTGCGTCTTGATGCAAGAAGAACCTAGAACAACTTATTAGCAACGGAAATAATTAAGACACCAAAAGGAAAGTACAAATATACTAAAAAGTGACATTTGACACTCGTAATGTTAAAATTTTATAATATAAACTAACAAGTAACTATACCGTGGACGTTACAATCAAAGTTCAATTCACAGCGAAAATAAAGGATATAAATCGAAATAATGGAAAAATTCATATTACGCATATAATACCGTACGTGCAAATAACAGCGCGTTTTAAACAATACATGCCGAACGGAAATCTTAAAATTCGAAATTTCATTAATGCAAATAAATAATTTATAACGTCTACTCAAGTCTAAAAATAATCTACGTTTAAAAATTGAAAAAAAAATTGAAATAAAAATTTTTTTCGTTCACGATAAAAAATTCATACGATGAAATTAAATATTTATCACTGAACTTCAAATATTATTCAATATTTGTTCAATATCTACAAGAATGTAGTAATCATATCAAAGTATTGCAACTTTTTAATTGCAAAATATAAGAAACCAAAACTAATAAAAATTTGGTAAAAAGATTGAAATAGAAATAGAGCTTAAGGATAAGGAACTTTTATAGAAATAATTTATAGATCTTAAATCCTATACTTGTTTTAATAATGCAAATATCCGCTGCTCACGCGGAAAATGTTTTCCTTGAAACTGACGTTAATAGAACGGGAATTTCGGAATTCAAACTCTAATAAAATTCTGTGTCGATAAAAAAATGTTAGGAAAACAAAATTATACTTAGAAGATGCGTCAACTTACAATCTTCTTAAGAATTTTCTCAGATACAGAATAAATGATTGCATTTACATGGTCAACATCGAACGCCAATATTGGTCAAGATTCTTTGCAAATTCTTCGAAAATTATTTTAAATCATTGAATTAGGATTTTTATGAATTTCCTTTAAATCGCAAAATTTATCGTAAAAAATTATAAGAAAGGATGAAATGAAACCATGCAAGAATTTTAATTAATAATTGCAAGTACAGTGTCGACTTGAAATACAATAAAATTTATTTGGTACAAAAGCTCGAAAGAACATAAGCCTGAAATTGTCAAATCATAATTGCAAGCTATAAGGTGAAAAGATATTGCGAGATAAGATAAAACATCGAACGATGTGCCATACTAATAAAACTTGCGCACGTACAATTTGATATATCCATTCGATATATCAGACGAGAGTCAAGAACGTGAGAGTAAAAACGTGAAAAATAGTGAAACAAATGCTTAATAGACGGTATTCAATGGATTTGAACTTTCACAACTGATTTCAGTTCAGTAAAGTTGAAATTAAGAACGGGCAACTTTTGCACGGAAAGATTGACATAAATTTTGCGGAAATACAGAAAACACCGGAAACGAACGGTAGAGAAAATTGTCGAAAAAAAGGTGGGAATTGACAATACGTACCATAAATTGGGCCAAAGAAGCAGTGGTTTGAGAACAAGTTGATGGAGGAAGAAGCACAAGGTGGATCACAAAGGATCGTTTGGGATCCAGAATTTTATTTGTGCACACCGAAAGAAAATTCACACTAATAAGCGGACAGTCGCGACTGCCTGCTTTAAGTAGGCATATTCGCTGAAGACAACGAAACAAGGCTGACTTTCAGTGATAGTAGTTTTCACGCACGCTGCCGGCCCAGCAAGATTAAAATGGTAGAGTACCGCAAGGCGCCATCTTTAGTAGATGGCACGCAAGCGCCGTTTCTACCGCGCTTCTGTCCTATATAGCCCGATTATTTTGAAAAGTACAACTTGAAAATATTACCAGACGTCGGATTGTAGGGCAAATTGATGTCGTTATTACAAATTGAAAATGAACATATACGCATAAATTCGACTTTCTTTCTAAAAATGAAAAAAAAAAAACTTTAACTTGCGTTCTTACTTAATTTTGGTTTTTACAAAAACTCTTTCTAGCAAATTGAATTTTTCCAATTCAATTATTTTGCAATTCGCTTAATCTCTACTTTATAATTTATGTAATATTTGCTGTTATTCTCTATAACAATATGTCAGTTATTTTTTATAAAACAGTCTACTTTCTAAATTCAAAAAGTACAAATATTTTTGTCATAAGCAGTAAGTAAGGAAGACCACCTACGTATGTATTTCCAGAAATATTAATTAATTTGTTCTGATAAAATATTATTTATTAAATTTTTTTAAGTAAATGCGTATGTTTATTTAAACAAATTGTAAAGATATATATTTACAAATTTTTACAAATTTTTTGTTCGTGTCATTTATAAAAGTCTATGCAAGTTTCTTATCTTGTAATTTGAAATATGGAGCAAAGACACGTTGTAGCGAAAACACGTTTCTCAAGCTAACCTATTTTGTCGTTTGTTTATCTTGATAGTTTTCAGATGTAATTACAAATAAAATGTATAATAAAATTATTATATTGTACAGAATAATATTTTAAATAATTTTAATAGTTTACAATATAAAAGTGTGTGTGATTTATAAATAATAAAATATGAAACGGTTAACAGAAGAGAAGACGAAACTTGTTTTAGAAAAATTAACAAAGTAGTAAGTTCCAAAAGTCAGTTTCTTGAAAACTGTTCATTAAAATTTAAAATTGTAAAAAATATATTTACATTTGTGATGTAAACTATAGATTGTAAATAATTTTTTAATGTACGTATACTTAATAGCTGACCTATTAAAAACTTATTTGCAGCATTGGAACCAATGTAAAATTATTACTCGATCGACCAGATGGTGTCTATTGTTTTCGAGAAAGAAAAGGCAGAGTATATTATGTTTCTGAAAAGATCTTATCATTAGCAAGTATGGTAAATCCAGATAAACTGGCAAGTATTGGAACATGTTTTGGAAAATTTACAAAATCTGGAAAATTTAGACTACATATTACTGCATTATATCATTTGGCTCCTTATGTGCAGGTAATTATTATAAATATTATTATTTTTATTATAATGTCGATTTTTCACTAAATGTAATTTCTACATTTATTATAAGTATTTTTTATATTGTTTCAAATGACTAATTTCATTAATCCATATATAAATATCAACTGGGAAAACCTATATAAACTATATTTCTTTCTAGCATAAAATTTGGGTGAAATCATCAGCTGAACAACAGTTTCTCTATGGACATCACATTTCCAAGTCTGGTTTAAGTCGAATTACAGAAAATACTCCTCAATATCAAGGAGTTGTTATTTTTTCCACAAACAATATTCCACTTGTAATTATAACAATATTCTAAATAATTCTTCTTCTTCTTTTATTGATAATATAATAATGGATTATTTAATACAATTGATTTATAGAAGAATGTAAGTATTAATTTAATTAACAAACTTACCTTTTTAGGGATTTGGTGTCACAGCCAAAAGTACAATGGATTGCAAATATGCAGATCCAATGGCAACAATATGTTTTCATCAAGCTGACATAGGAGAGTATATTCGATCAGAAGATTCTTTAATATAAAAACATCTTATAAAGACATTATATTTCATTTTCACAATGCTAAATAAATAAATATATTTAAAGATTATCAACAGTAAGTATACGTTTTCTTAAAGTGTATTAAAGTCATATAAATTTTCGATAAGTTTCAGTAGAAATTATTTATTTTATAACCAGCGTACAACATGATAAGTCTTTTTTCCAACTCTAAGTAATGATATATTATTACTTAATATATGTATCCCAGGTACAACGACTTCCGCCAAATTTGTAACTTTTTGGTTATTAATGTAAAAACCACCAGCTGTGATGATTCTCCTTGCATCATGATCTGTCTTAAAACAGTTTGCTTTCATAGCTAAATTGTAAATATTAATGCCTGGTTCGGAAAGAAGTTCTACTACAGTTGCACCCTCTAATATTTGTAATATATCATTCACTTGCAGTCTTGCCAAGGAATCAATAGATTTGTCATAAAGAACAGCAGATGCCCTCTTTGCTGCAATTAATCCTTCTTCTGTAACAAAATGTGTTCAATTTGAATTTTTTATTACTTGTATTCAATTAAATTTGAATTTTTAATCTTGATTAATCGAAGAAATTGTTCACTTACCTCCATGAACCAATGTTGTAACTTTCTCAGCTAGAATTTTCTGCGCTATTCTCAGTTCTGGTTTCTTAAAATGCTCTTCTACAATTTCTTTAATTTTATGTGTAGACAGAAATGTAAAGAAATGAAGAAATTTTTCTACATTCGCATCTTCTACTCTAATAAAGTACTGATACAGTTGAAAATAAGAAGATCTTGCAGAGGAGAGCCAAACTACATTGCCTATAGATTTTCCAAATTTTTTCCCACCTTCAGCTGTGATTAATGGTAACGTCAATCCATAAACTTGCGTTTTGGTATATCTAGTGATTAAATCATGACCAGATATTATATTTCCCATTTGATCTTGACCACCAACTTGAAACAAGCAATTATATTTACGCTGTAATTGAAGCCAATCGTATGCTTGAAGAAGTGGATAAGTGAATTCTGTGAAACTCATTCCACTTTTAGATTCTAATCTATCTCGTACAGATGTACGACCAAGCATAGTACCCATTCGAAAATGCTTTCCGATATCGGTAATGAATGGAAGTAGATTCATATCTTTATACCATTCTATGTTATTCAAAATTTTTATAGGAGCCAAACGTTGATGGTTTTTACAGAAATATTCAGCGTGATTCCTAATAATGTTGACAATATTATTCTTTATAGATTCTACATTTTGTGTGAGTATAACCTGTTCCATTTCAGACCGTTCCGTTTCTCTAAAACTTGGATCACCAATTAAGCCTGTTGCACCTCCTAATAGGATAATCACTTGATGGCCACAACGTTGCCAGTATAAAAGATTCATAAGAATCAACAAATGGCCTATATGTAAACTGTCCGCAGTTGGATCGAATCCAGCATATACGCATTGTGGAGGACTTCTCCATAATTTCTTTACATCCTCTCTAAAATATTAATTTACTTTTTAAAATTTTAAAATTGGTTTGCTTTTAGAAGTAAAATATTTAATAAACATTGTATAAAGATTCAAAAAAAGATGTTAATAATGTTGCCTTAATGTACTTACTTGTAAATAAATGGGAAAATATCGTCGTACAATTGTCTATTTTCAGCATCTAATACATATCTTGCTGAATATCGGCGAAAATTATAATATTTAGTAAGAGAACGTAGTCTCAGTATGTTATTCATCTTTAATTGTTATTGGTAACATAAAAAAAAACAAAATTTTATTCTAATATCACTTGTTTTTCTATAGCATTTTAATTATGAAATTTTTATCAAACTGAATAATTTGCAAATCTTCACACGTGTATTTTATAGAAATTGAAAGAACTATGAAAATAAAATTATAAAAGATTATATTCATTAGTTTATTTAATCAATTTTGCAAGTGAAAATTTGATAAAACTAACCTCTTCATAATATCATTAGGAAAAGGAATTTTATGGATCTGAAAGCTGAATTTCCAAACTATCCAGAAATTAAATTAAAATTTTAACTCAGAAACATACTTTGCAAAATATTATACCGATTTGTTATGAAATTAGTTAATTATATGTATTAAATGCGAATTGGCCGGGTTTGAAGGGTACGGAGAAGTCGGTAAAGTAGGTAATGATAGAAGGAGAGAGGTTTTGCGTTTCGTCTCGGAGTCGCTGCCTAGACTCATCACAGTGGGGTTGATGGCAGCGACCCTACAACACCCCAGTCGCCTGTTGTTGTAACTACCCCCCCGCTAAGGCTGGCCCGGCACCCTCCTAGCGGGGTTCTGCACGCTGCTTGCTTAACATCGAAGATCGGTAGGAGGATCTCGACGCTAGGCGCGCAGCCACTTGAGGGCTTGTGCCAGTCAGGTGTTCGAATCTCACAGTCGAGGAACTGTAGGGTCGCTACAGGTTTTTACATGGTGGCATCATCTAGCGTCAAACTATTGGTACTAATGAATTTTAAAAATGCTTATTTGGGCATTTTAAAGATCAAATGGGACATGAAAAAAAAGCTGGGAGTCTAATTAAGAAGATACAATTGCAAAAGTTTACAAATTAATCTTCTAAATTAGTTTAATTCGCAAACGAAAATTTGTTCAAGCATTTCAATGCACCGTGGCTCTTTTACTTTTGAATAGTAAGATATAAATGAAAGTAAGATATAAATAGCTGATAAAAATTTGCGAATCGTTGTATTCGTGAAAGGAAAAAAAAGTGAGAGAACGTTGTATGGTATTAAGAGTTTTATTTCTTGCACCATTCACAGCGCACCTTACAATCTTGGCTCCTTTAGATTTTAGATCATCCTTCCGCCCCTGTTCTCGTCTCGTTGGTTTAGAATTCATTCGAATCTACGAAAATCGTTTGAATTGATAATTGTCTTCTTCGTTTGGCAGCATTGGTGGTAGGAGAAACGAAATTTTAGAAATCTCCTGTTTCTTTAGACTTATCTCGAATTAACAAATATCGGATGCATATTGATTCGTGTATATGTACATATAACATAATTACATATGCGCAAGTACATATGGTAAAATTTGCATAGCTCTATATTACACATATAGAATATAAACTGCGTTTTATCAATGACATAAGCAAAGTAATCAAAGTGACATAAAAAAAAGAACACTAGCGATAATTAAAAGTAATTAAAAACAATTCACAACTTGCAACTTTGCATATAATCACGTTGTTTTCGCATGATACATGTTTATTATAATGTATTCCGAACTCGTATATAATTTCATGAGTTCCATGGATTCGTACAAAGTTTGCTTTTACATTTTTACCACAATTTGCAAAAGAAATTATTTGCTTGTAAACAATGTGTTATCAGCTTTATTAATTCGAGATTAGACTAAAGATATACATATATACACGCATATTACACACATCTCACACACACACACACGCACGCACACACATACACATACACATGTATGCATACATACGTACATTCATTCATATCTCATTAAATATAAGTTATTGTAACATTCATTTATCAGTAACATGAGAAAGAAACACGCTGACAATTGCTGATCATTCAGTTGCATAATTAACATGTTACGTATACATATGTATCGTGATAATCCAATGAAACAAAAAAAAAAAAAAAAATTTAACGAAGAAATTTCTTGTAACTGCTATTCTTTTGCAATTGAGTATTCCAATGCAATTTTTTCGTTTGGGTTTAAAACTGTTGTAAATGAATATGTTAATAAGACTATTGCCTAATTAGAAGAATTTAGAAAATTTACAATTAATTGTGACTAAAAGATTAGTTCTTGTTTATGTAGAACAAATATGGATTGCGTATCAATTAAAAGTAACTAATTAGAAAAAATTGTAATTACATCAATATGTAATATTTTTTTATAGGATTAATAATAAAACAATTATACTGCCATATGATGTTTAGTGAGATATTCTACACATTATACATTGCTTCATAAAGGGTGGTATATTCCAAAGATATAAAATTCTTGCATGAAAAATAAGATGACATATTTCTATGGTCATTATCGAACATATCTTCGTCTTAACAATTATTATAATTCTGCATGTAAATGCTTACGATAGGCAAACAATTTCTATACACGTATACATATACATAAACTAGAAAATTGTCTGTTAAGATAAGAGAAAAAAAAATTGTCTTATTTGAATTCAGTTCTTGTTATAATAGAAATAAAATGATATAAGTATACTACTAACGTTTTAAAGAGTTCGATTTAAGAAAGGACTAAAGCTCATCTTATTTTGGGCATATGAATTTCTTTTCTCTTGGATACACCATACTTTATGAAATATTCTGCGTGTATATATATTGCTTTATATTATGTAGATGATAAGTCATAATTCGTAATTTATTATGAAACTTTTGTTTGAGATACGCCAAAAATATGATAATCATTTCGACCAAAAAAGGAAATGTTTCGTATCATATTTTAGCAGCTGATTGCTATAAAAGGAACGTTACAATTAAAATGTACAAGTGGCAGAAGATGATTCATTAGAAATTAAATTTCACAAAATATATAGATTTCACACAATAAAGAAGGAAATTCAATACAATTATTTGGACAAATTTATAAAATAACTAAATGGAGGATTCGGAATTAAAAATGTAGTAAAATCAAATAAATAAAAATTCCTGGAACAGGAAAATAAAAAAAAACAAAATTTGTTTAAGTTCACTTAGTCGATGAGTGCAAAAAGATATTGCAACTAATAAGAGTAATAATAATTACTATAATAGCAATAAAATAATAATAATAATAATAACAACTACAAGTGAATTATATTTAAATGCTTTAACATTTCTTAAAACAAAAATAACATTCATTTTTATAAATATACGTACATACATGTATACGTGTATATATGTATAATTACCAATTACGTACATATATATGTACATGTACACATAAACATGTATGTATATATATACATATATAAATCTGTATTTATATATATATATATATAAATTGTATTATTGTGTATATATATATATATATAAATTGTATTATTGTGTATATATATATATGATTTTATACATATATATATATATATATGATTTTTTTGTATTTCTAAATGTTTCATTCTAATTAACCGATTAACAATCGTTTTCCAAGAGGTTCGTATTTTTTGAACACAGTTCACGATTGCTAAACACTTTCACTGTAATTAACAATGACTTTTATGTGTTACGATTTGTTTCTTTCTTTTTGTGTACTCATTTCCTCCAAAATAAATTCTTCTATTATTATTTCACTTGAGTTTTAAGATGTTGCAAGAATTCATAATAACTCAAAGAATTCTCAAAACGATCTTCAACTAATCGCTCAACAAAAAGTGTCCTAAAGTGACTGTCATCCCTGAAAATTAAAAATTAACAATTCTAAATTCTTAATATTCTGTTTGGTATAATTATATGAATTAAGAGATATTACAAGTATTAAAAAAAAATTGAACATTTTAGTTCCAAATATATAGATACGCGTTATTAAGAATATAGGAACAAGTTAAAAAATATATCGATATTTCAATTATTTTAAAATACGTATTTTAAAGATACGAGGAAAAAAGAAACTTACCGAATAATTTGTACAGAAGCTGAATAGGGTTTCTCTTCTTGCAAACTAAATATGAAATTTCGTAACCTTTCATTTTCTGCTGTCTCAATCTCTGGTAACTCATACTGGAAAGAAAGATATTTTTCTTTTATACGAATTATTTATGTTTTGATTTTCTTAGAATTATAAATTTTAATAATCTTAGAAATATTTTTCACTATATTTTCTGTATTAAATAATAATATAAAATTAAAAAAGCGTTTAATATATAAAATTATAAGTTCTAATATGAATTTAATTTCATTTATGATTAACACAACTAAATAAATTAAATATCAGATTATAAATCAGTTATCTAAAATATCAAATTATTAATCAATTACATTTAAGCATAAACTTACGAGTTCTTCTGGTATCGAAGGAAAGGCAGAAACTCCAAGTACATTACAACAAAATGACGGATGAATATTTTTGCCGATTAAAATAAATATTCGATCACCAGTGTCCATCAAGAAAGCACCCCTGGAGTCGAGCTTTTCTGCAGAAAGATGCAGTCTAGGTGGTTGTGGGCATAATTTTCCATCGATATCTTTTGCATTTCGATCTTCAAGCGCATGAACAGGATAAAGATCTGGATAAATCATCTGAATCAATTGAAACAGTGGTAAAGTTTTCAACTGGCACATTGCAAATATCCGGTCGTCAAGTCTCGTATTTGTTCCTGATCTGAAGGCAACCTGAAAAATTTTTATTTGACTATTAACAAAATAAATATTATAAGTCACAAATTTGAAACGTATTCTTAAAACGTATAAAGGATATTAGTAAAAAAAACAGCTTGCAACAGCAAGTTATATATATATATATAATGTACAAAAAAATATACTTATATAAATGATACAAAAAATTTAGTCCTTCAGCCAACACTTACACATTTGAGCAAAGCAATAATATAGAGAGGCAGTAGTTTTAAGCTTGCTGGAGCAAGAAGTCCACCAGAAATCGCCGATTGAGACAATTTATAGGCTGATAAAACGTCTATGGCGACATTTATCAAAGCATCTCTTGCATCAGATAGAGAAGATTGCTGAGATCTGTCTACAGCTATAAAAGTTTTAAAAAAATTGAATATACAATAATACGATTAAAATGTAAATAACAAAATTATAACACACTTGGAAATATACTTTCTCTTGCATAAAAATTTTGTAGTGAAATATTAAAACTTAATCGATCTTTTATTATTAAAGAAAGTACAAATAATGTTTAGAAAAATATCTTACCCATTTTTGAAAGTAGGCCTACTATACATTGTTGATCAGCGGAATGAAGGACATCGGATAAAGTAGATACTACTGGTAGACACAATGTGTGCACCCTAATTCTTCTTTCGCCTAAATTTTGTTTTTAATTTTGTCATTTTATTTACTAAGAACGGTTTCAATATAACAAAATTTTCACAAATATTCTTAAAGATCATATAGAAAATATCTTTCAATGCTTTGCGATAACAAAACTCTTTAAAAATAATAAGTACATAGACATATTTACCTTTGCTTGACGTATAAAGTAAAGCTGCCTGGAAACAGACGTTTTGTACATCCGAAAGATTTTCTTCTATAGAGATTTGCATTCCAAAACCAGCATCTGGATTGACATTAGGCAAACTAAGGAGATCAGTAGATCTCACGAAGAAGTTCCCGTGAAAAGTGTGAATGCTCAGTCCTCTTGTACATCGTATTCTCATTACTGCTTCAAAGCCGATCTTTCTGGTAAGATAACGTCTTAGTATTTTATCGAGAGTTTCTGCGTGCTGCGGTTTCGACCCACGGAATAAAGGAAGATGATATATACAACCTCCGGAGAATTTACACATACCCGCTATAAAGTAAAATTTCTATTTATTATTTCTACCTTTTCATAATTAACTGTAATTGTTTTCAATAATTTATAATAAAAGAAAAAAAAGAATTTTTATGTATAGTAATAAAAAATTAGGGAATAATAAAGAGAATAATTTAAACGAATACATACAAAGAGTAGCTAAGTCACAGTATTGACAGTTCAATAGAAATAGATCAACTGCGATTTGTTGTCCACTGCAATCTAGCGCTAATCTTTTATAAAAATCTGTAACTGGATTTAAATGCGGTACGTCTTTACCCCCTCTGCTATTTGGGTCCTCTCTTGCCTGCAATAAACCTGGACCTATATTTGGCAAGCAAGTTTGGAAGACAGTCACACGTCCACCAGTTGGTGACTAAAAGTAAGAGAAAATAAAAAACATTTTACTTACTGTTTTATATATTCTTTATAATGTAATAATTAAAACACGTACCATAAGTTTATATGCAGCTTGCAACGCCGCACCCAAAGCACTATTTGTATCATGAGTTCCTTGAAATTTCATAGGTAATTGAACCAATAAATCTCTTACCAATTCTTCTCGTTCTTTTAAATTGACAATTAGGTTTTCCGGACATGGAAGAAATACATCTGCATAAAGATTAGACAATTAATAATTAAATATAATAGTTAAATATGCGTAAACTTTAATATATAAAATAAGATTACAAAGTATTATTTTACCATCAATGTCAAGCATGATTATTTCCTGAGGTTGTGACACATTGTCAGGTATGCCAAAAAAGTGTATTGCAGAATCTACTGCTAGAAATCCAATTTGCATTCTACCATCACCTGGTAGCCTTGATAATTCTTCTGAAATTACGTTGCACACTATGTTCAAATAACCGCTCTCTACTGCTAGTCTCGAAACATCCAAAACAAACAGATATACAGCTGGCTGTGGTGGACGTAGCTTAAACATATTTATTTTTTTAAATTTTACATTACCTCCAACTTCTCGTTTCAATTTTAGTTTTGAGAATCATTTAATAACAGTTATCAAATATATATTGAAAGAAAAAATACTCATTTTTATAAAATTCCTTTAAATTTTTGTAAATTATTTTTACAAAAATATCAACAAACAAACCTCAATAAATGAATATATGAACAGTTTAAATACTGACATTTTAATTGGTATGGACTATGTATTAGAATTTCAAATTTCTTACCATGTATTCACCAGGTGCAATAAACTCAATTGTACTAGTTTTTACTTCTGGTCTTCTTGATGGATCTCCATATGATTTTGTTACGGGATCAAACTGAAATTCTTCTGGCACTGTAAAAATAATACAAATTACGGATTTGTAATTTTAAATTATCCACTTTTTTAAAGATTAAAATATAATAATTAAGAAGGATAACCAAAATTATAAAAATTTATGCTTACATTCATTTACTCTATAGCAAAGATTACATTTCCATCTTTTTGAGTCATTGAAATATACAAATGGATTAATATACGTTCTGCAAGCACGACATCTAACTATAGTGCTGCATTGTATCACTGGTAAATGCTAAAAGTATAAAAGTAACTCATAGTAAATTCATGTTTTAATACATCGAATATTCAAATTAAAAAAAAAGAGAAAGAAATTGTTTTACCTACATTTAAGTCTTTGAATGGATGTATTAAAACTCCTAAAGGCAATCTAGATTTCTGGAGTAAAGTATTTGACTCAGGAATCTTTGTTAACGTACAACGGAAAATCCTGAAAAATTTTAAAATCAGAAATGAAATTGAAGACTTTACCCAACTTAATTCTAATAAATTAAATAAGCTATTTATTTTTCATTAACTAAATAATAAATTGAATAAATAACGATGCTGCAATTATTATTTACATTTAATAATTAAATTTGTCTAATAATATTGTTATACTTTAAGTAATTATTATCTGTCATAAATTTTAAGTACTTACTCAGGACTACAATTAACACTGTCTAAAAACTCTTGATGGAGTTTGATTTTTGGTGATTCTACTCTCTCTGTAGGTAGAACATTTCTACATTGTAAAAGATCAATACTCTCCATTCCCTGAAACAAAATAATAAGAATAACAATTAAAGGAATTTATTTGCTTCTAACTTACATAAAGTTTGATTGGAAGGATTGTAATTATTTCAAAATGATAAATAATACTATCAGACAATACTTGAATTGATATTTTATAAAACATTTTTATATAATTAAGATAAGTTATTATCCATTATATAAAATTGTTGGCAAAATATAAAACTGTAAAATCATTTTTTTTATATTATTTACCCATAATTTATTATAGCCAAGTTGCCCAACAGACAACATATTCATTTGATTATTTAAGTGATTCATTTGATCAGGATATGATTCTGGATATCTCTTATTCATTGGATCTGGTGGTATATTGCTTGGTACATTTGACGGTTGATTTGGATACTGAAAGAAAAGATTTAACATTTTTTTTTAATTATAATTTTAAACAATCCTTACATTAATTATCATTATAAATAATATATTTGACAATAAATCGTAAGAAAGAATAATATTTTTGTAAAATTCTATATGCTTTTATGAAGAAAACAAGAAGAATTTTATTTAATTTTAATTATTAAATTGAAAACATAGAAATCAAATTAGTATTTTCAATACTGTACAAATAATAATCTGTTATAATTATTCAAATTAAATAAACTGTTGGATAAGAATGAAAGGAATCATCTTTCATTATGATTTTTAATATTTAAAATGATACTTGAAAATTCTTCTACTATTTACCCATAATTTATTATAGCCATGCTGTGGAGGTGACATCATATTCATTTGACTATTCAAGTGATTTATTTGATCAGGATATGGTTCTGAATATTGTTTATTCATCGAGTCAGGTGGCATATTCATTGGATTTGGTGGCTGACTCGGATACTGAAAGAAAATGTATTTATCATTTCAGACACTAGATATAAAAAAAAACATTTCAAAAACAATATGAAACTACAATGATACAAATCTTACAGATAAAAAAAAAAGAAATATGTGAACTTAATGTACAGAAAACAAATAAAAATGCCAAATATTTCTTATATGTTTTTATTTCATTGAAAACAATGCTCAAATAACATGTTTAAAATGTAGTAGCATTCAATAAAATTCAAATATAATACTTCTTAATAATTACAGTTTTTAATAATTAAAAAACCAAATTTAAGAGCTATTTAAACATGAAATATAAACAATCGATACTTGGACGTCAATTTTCAGAAATCAAATGAGTTAACTGTTCCAAAAATTGATCATTCGGGAAAATCAAGAGGTTAAGACATCATGCCCAAGCGGAGCTGTAAAGTCTAAACTTTTCTTCAGTTTTTCTAGCGCAGAAAGCGAGTTTCTCACCTTTCAGGCAAAGTTACTATGGCAAATATGAAGAAAAATTTAGATTTTGCTGTCACGTGAAACGTGCATCTGTTTTTTTACAGTGCAATTCACCGTTAATTGCCGAAGCAACGTACGTACGTCGTCGACGTGACACACAACATTACGTGGCAGCTCTTCTGAGAGCAGAAGCGCCATTTTCGCTCTACGGAGTATTCGAGAACTGTATACTTTAAATCATTCATGTATTTACAATCTCGTACGAATCGCACCTTCTAACAATTTAATAATTTGTTCCGCATTTATTTTCCAGAACTAATTATTTAATATAAAATAAAACCAAGCAATAGAACAATTATGCTATTTCCTTCAAATTCTGATGCATTCCAAATACGATGTTAAAGCGCAAATACGTATGTCGATAATCCTATTTAAAGGTGCTCTTAAGCCAAGATTTAAGTAGTTCTATAAAACGATTATACATCTAACAGATCGATAAAAATTACACCACTACTAAATATTATAATCTGCATATTTTTCATTTATTTCACTATTGCACGTAGTAGGATGATACTACGTGTACATAATATACGCGTAGTAAAATAATAACATATTACTATTTGATTTGCCGGTTGCAGTACAGTCTACAATCCATCTTAATATCTTAGCTTAATACGATCAATTCGATCAATTCGATCAATTTGATCGATTCAATTATTCATTAAATATTAAATCAACATCGCATAAAAATGCCTATATTAATTTACAAGTTTGGTTTGCATCATCTTGCATTCTACCACATTGTCAACATACTTTCATTTTATAATGTATTGAAATCTGCAATTTTATCCATAATCTTTTATTATTTACAATCATGCACACATCTCAAGTTGTTCAACATAAAACAAATTAGAAAAATTTATAATCAAAACAAAATTATAAACAGTATTATATTACAATTTGAAAATGTTGAAAATATGTGCGTGTTTATATTTTGAATGATTCTATCTTTTTTTACAGATTAAATGTAAATTAAAAATAAATATGAGCATGTTAACATTTTAATTATTTTTATTATTACTGTCAATCCAAGATCATTAGATACATTGAGACAAATACATTTTCCTTCAATTAAAAAATATTTCGCATTTTAAATGTTTGCATCTCACATATAACTTTTGAACTATGAATGTTTTCTAATAAAAGATTTAATGGTAAATTTAAACTGTGCATTTATAAATGTGCAAAGTGCCAATAACAGAATACTTGCAGTAATACTTAGAGGATAAAATAAATTTTAATTTGGATTTTGTTCCTTCAATTACATTTATAAGAATCTAAATCTGCACAAATAGTCTAATAATAATTTTCAATTTTTAATCTAATGATAATTATTTTAATGTTAAACTGGTTAAAGATATTACTTACCAATAATTTATTGTAACCATGCTGAGATGGCGGCATCATGTTCATTTGATTAGTCAAGTGATTCATTTGGTCAGGGTATGATTCTGAATATCGTTTATTCATGGAATCTGGTGGCATACTCATTGGATTTGCTAACTAACTTCAATACTGAAAGAAGAGATTACATATTTTCATTTCATTATAATTTCAAACATAAATCTTACCTTGCACAAAACATTCAATGTAAATCAAAATATCTCAACGAGATCTTTGAAAACAACAAAGCAATTAGAAATAAAATATTTATAACAACTAAAATGTTTGTTACATCTATTCCATTGGAAGCACATAAATGTAAAAATTTGCAATACAACCGTCAATTGCCCCGAGATTTTTATCTAATCGAGAAACGAAGTTAACGACGTGTTTCGATATGTTCTATAAATAACTGACGCCTCGGTGTTAACGTTCAGAAATTGATTAATTCAATTACTTCATTTTTGAAGACCAAGAATCGAAAGGTTAAAACGTTAGGATCGAAGTTAAAACACTACGAAACTTCGAAACTTTTATTTAGGTTTTCCCGACGCGGAGAAAGTTTTTTACCTGTTTGATGACGAATATGGAAAGAAGTTTAGACCCCGCTGCACTATGAGATGTGCATCGCACTTTTTTTTTTTAACAATACAATTCGCCGTTAATTACCCAAGAGATACACTTCTTCAATGCAAAATGTAACACACAACATTACGTGGCAGCCCACTTGACAGCAGCGCCATTTTCGCTCTGCGGAGTGTTCACCAACTACATATTTTAAATCATACCCACACAATCTTGCACACGTATTGTTTAAAAATTGTTTTACAATATGAAAAATCAAGCATTTGAGGTTATTTAATACAAAGTAACAGCAGTAACATTTTCTTCTTTTGTAACAGTCGAATAAACTTTTAATTTAAAATAAAGATAAAATCAATTTGTTTATTTGATTTCTTATTTTTTAACATCACATTATTCGAATATTATCGTATATTCTTTATAAGAATCGAATTGATATAAGAAATTGCTAGTACATTATTATTATGTATTCGTGTTTATGTTTGAAATTAGTCGCGCAAAGAAAAAAAATTTTGTAATTTATCAAGCAAGAATTCCATTTCAATATTCAAATTTAAGTTGAAACGTTGAAACTGCAAATTTGACGATCTGTCAAATTAGACTATCCATATACATACGCGTACAAACGTCTCGTTCATTTTATTTTCATACGTTCGTAATATAGAAATAGTATTACGTTTGTTATCGGAATTTGTAATTACCATTATTCGACAAATGGGCTGTTTTGCGAAATCTTAACTTCGGTGTTGCAATTTACATAACCTACAAATATAAAGTTTACCGCTCAGAAGTTAATTTGATCGCACACTAAAGAACTACGTTCTTCCTTGTTGTAAACATGAGCGCTTATAACGTAATAACATCGGATTTTGTAAATCTGTCTATTACTAGTAATTCTAGCCACAACTCGTATTGCGTAGAACGACGATTTCAAAAAGGAATAACAATTGATGAATTTAAAGTAAGAGTCTGCAATAATAATTATTGCATGTTACTGTTTGATCTATGCTACATATCTAATACATATTCTTATTTTATTATGTTAAAGGGAAAATTGGAACTTGTTACTGGTGGTAATCCAACAACAATGAAAATTGAGATATATGATAAAAATGACAAATTAATTTGCAAATTAAACGATGGTCAACGTTTATTGGGCTCGTATCCTATTGATGATGGAATGCGAATACATGTAAGATACATTTGTGTAACGTGATATGAGAATTCTCTTTGATTGTAATGCTGTTATGTGCGTAAATAATATATTTTAGGTGATAGATAATTTTTCCCGCACTGAGGAAAATTTAAATAATGTTGAGAAATTTGAAATATCTGAAGAAGAATACGCCAAGAGAACGGGTAAAGTAAAAGTACAAATAATGATTATATAAACACAACTTACATAGATTTCTACAAAAAAATAATTATGTAGAAAAATCTATGAACAGTCAATTTAAGTTTAGAATCCTCGTAGTGTATTGATAAGTTTCTATTTCAGATACTGTGAAAGCATTTTTGGAAAAAAATAAATTAGGAAAATATAATGAAGAAGAAATGAAGAGAAGAGCAGAAGAAAAGAAGCAAGAAGAAGAAGCAGAGGTAGCAGCTGCACAGTTATGCAAAGTTGGTGATCGTTGTGAAGTTTGTGTACCAAATCAACCAAAACGAAGAGCTACAGTTATGTATGTTGGTAAGTATACCAAATCCAGTTTAAATTTATTGCTTTATCATATCACAATCATTTATTTATGGCTTGGCCATAGGGAAAACGGAGTTTAAAGAAGGTTGGTGGATCGGAGTAAAATATGACGAACCACTTGGTAAAAATGACGGAACGTAAGACTATTATTATATTCTATTGTTCTTTACTATTATGTAGTCTATTTTCAATTTTTTGCGTATTTTATTATTATAGTGTCAATGGGAAAAAATATTTCGAATGTTTACCGAAATATGGAGGATTTGTAAAACCAATACATGTGAAGATAGGAGACTTTCCTGAAGAAGAATTTAACTTGGATGAAGAATTATAAAATATCAATGTGTTTTGCCATTCTGTTTTTTATTATAAATTATAACTTAGAAGGAATTTAAAGTTAATAATATTTATTATGTATAAAAATGTTCAATATTTTCTTCGCTTTATTATATCTGGTCTCCAATTTACAGGATGTGTCTCTTCGGTCTAGAAACAGTAATAAAAAAAATTATCATCTCTTTTTTTTAATTAATTAACTGGCATAATTAACATTTAAAAGATAAAATTTTCTTACAGCAGTATCATCTTCTTTGTAAACTTTAATTGTTTTATCTGCTTCTGTTGTAATCATGCGAGTGCCAGACATATCAAACGTAATACTAAATACTCCAGCTTCACTGTCCATTGAACCCGGTTGAACGGGTGCTTGTAAACGTTGAAAATTATACCTTAAAATTTATACAATTACTATATACAATGCTCTATACACAATCCATTGAAAAAGAGAATGCAATCTCCATATCGAATATTACTTACCCCGTTCTCCAGTCCCAAAGGTGCATAGTACCATTATCTGCTCCAGAAACTAATACACCATCAGCATTAACAGCTAAACAATTAACTATTGCATTATGACCTGATAAGTTCTGAATAAACTTTCCTTCTGGGCATTTCCATTGTTTAATGTTATCTGGAGATGCTGACGCAAACATATATCTAGCAAACAATATAAATTAAATAAAAGAAATTGTACATCTTGAACAACATAAAGAAAAATACATACAGCGATGGGTGAAAAGTCACAGCTCTTATACTTTTTTTGTGATTTGTTAAAGTAGCTCTAGATTTTCCAGCAGCTAAGTCCCATAATCTTATGGTACAATCGTGGCTTCCAGTGACAATCTGGTTAAGAAAAAAAGTAAAGAATTAAATATTCTTTTTGTATAAATTATTTGATAAATTGTTTGATTTTGATACCTGTGGTTCAGCTGTTTGACAAATTACACTAGCAACTGTATTGGTGTGACCAACAAGTGTATGTACATTTGCTTTGGTACGCATATCCCATACTCTTGCAGTAGAATCTCTACCTGCAGTTACTAATACATCAATGCTAGGATGTAATGCCATGGAATATACAGCTGATAAATGACCATGATAATGTCTTATAACCTGCAAAAACAGTAAAAATTATAAAACATTGAATATTAATCATTAAACATATAAAATAGTAGCATAAATAATTAAGATTATGCTACAACCTTGTTGTACTCAAGATCCCAGCACTTTACTTGGCGATCTTCTCCACAAGAAAATAGATATGGATGTCTTTGAGAAAATGCAAGTCCACGAACGCTACTTATGTGACCAGTCAAAGAAACTTTCAATTTACCACTTGCTAGATCCCATATCTGAAATTTTTTGCAATATTATAAAATAATATGAATAAAATAAGGGTTATTAGAGACTATATTAGTTACTATACGATATAAAATGAAGTTACATTATGTGTAATTCAATAAAAATATTAAAGAAAACAATAATCTTACTTTAATTACTCTGTCTGCTGATCCTGTTGCAAACCATTCATTTCCTGGTTCAACAGCACAACATCTTACCCAACCAAGATGACCACTAATAACCCTGTATAATTTCCATGGTGCATGCCACTTAGGTTTTGCCATAGAAGGTGTCTTTTTTTGTGGTATGAGTAATGACATGTTAACTGAACTTCCTCCTGAATTTACTTGTGGTGTTACTACCATATTATTGTTTTGTACAGGATTGTAAGGTACAACTGCACCAGTATTATTTCCTCCAAAAGATTCATCTACAAAATATATCACCATTTTTAAAGCAATAACAAAAAATATTGCTGAAATAATATCTTTTTATATATATAAATACCGCCTGGTGGAGGAGGATCTGCATTTTCATTGTCATTTTGCGCTTTCATTATATTGTTAGTTTTAACACGTTCTAACACAGGGCCATAAGAATCTTTCGCTTTCACAGATTTTTTCATTTTCTGCCTGTAAAATTTTACTTTGTCATTTGTTTAATGTTTATCTAAATTAAAAGTGTAAAACATACTTACAAGCTAGGATCCACAGGTGGTAAATTACCTTGATTTAATAAAAACATATCATGTGTTCTTTTTAATGATCGAAATACAAGAGTATGTACAGAATGTCTTTGTACATCCTACAGAAAAATATGTATAATTTATTCTCATTTTAAAATCATTGTTATAATCCAAAATTACTTGATGATTACTTATTAGTGGTAATTAATAGTAATTGCTTAATAATTATTTAGTTCTGAAATATGATTAATGATTATTTCAGGAAAAGTTTAATGCTTACCATTTTCGTGGATGTAAGTCTTATTTGAATTAAATATAATATTTAACTTTAGTCTTGTTATTAATACATTACAAAAAGAGGTTATGTTCATTACAAATATTACTATAGTACCGGTTTTGGTTCTATCTTTTGACAACGACATAAGTTGCTAGAGATTTTCATTTTACTATAATGCTAGTACTTTTATCAAAGCAATCTCTGCGATATCACAAGTTCAGCTTATACACGTTCTGTGATTCTTGATAGTCATAAGAAAAGCAAATAATAAGAAAAGATTGAAAGAATTTCAAAACTGAATTTCGAAGAACATAAGAGCAACAATGAAAAAATTAAATAAACCGAAAAGAGGTGAATTTAATGTCGATCTGTGGAAAGAAAAAACGACAAAAGACATTGATACCAATTGGTTATCTTTGGACACAGTCAGACACACATTGACACATTTTGGAGTAAAGAAGAAAAGGATACCTATTTCTTTGCGCAAAAGACCATCCAATATACCAGCAGTTGAACCACCACATCCAGGAATTTCTTACAATCCTTCGTTTCAAGATCATCAAAATTTATTACGTGAAGTGATTCAAAAGGAAATGGAATTTATAAAAGAAGAAGAACATCTTAATAGAGTTACTACAAAGATGTTCAAAAAGGTATCTATTTATAAATTTGTAATACAAATTGTACTTAATAGCATAATTCAATTAATATCATTACAAATAAACATAATTGTTACTATTTTGTAAATAACATTCAATTATATGCCTCTAGATATCTTTGCATCATTGTATATTAATTAATTTTTTCTTTGTATTCTTTTTGTTCCTTTTGTGTACAATTTGATATGTAAAATGAGTTCTTTGTTAGTTTATAATAATAGTAATAATAATAATAATAATAGTAATTTTTATATATCAAAAGTAGACTTACATTAAAATTTTATTGCAGGTTTCACCTGAAGAAAAAGAGAATAATTTGATCAAAGAAATGTCAGAGGGTCTGAAACCAGAAAATGATCAAGATCCTGATGGAGATGAAGATGATGATCCAACAGTAAAATCTGTAAATCCCCCTGTTAAAAATCAAAAGAAAACGCGTGTACAGAGACGCAAACAAAAAGAACAAAAGGATTTGGCATATAAAAGGCAACAAGAAAAAATAGAAAAGAAGAAAATTTCAGATATGTACAAATTAAAACTATTAGACAGACAGTTGGCTGCTAAAGAAAAGAAACAAAAAATATTAAGACAAAAAAGATTAAAGAAGAAAACACTTAAAGCACTGGGTACCAAAACTCTTAGTAAAGTTAAATTTGAGCCTTTAGAACCTAATTTTAAATTATCTTCTGAATTAACTGGAAATCTACGAAATACTGAACCAACTAATAATCTGTTGAAAGACAGATTTAAATCTCTTCAAAAAAGAAATATTGTTGCTCCTGCTAATATTAGATTGTAAGTATAAAATATTTTCTTACAAAACTGCGAAACAAGTAGTATATGTTTTTGTTTAATTCTATTGAAAGATTAATGTTAAAGCTAAATTTATTTATAGCTTTGTAAATTTAATTTTCTTGAATATTATGTTTAGATAGTTATTGATGATATATCTATTATTATTACAGGAAACGAGATAAAGCTAGAGTGAAACGTTTTATAAAACCAGATCACAGGATTGATATGACCAAAATTGATATGAAATAATTTAACATGCAAGTATAATTTTTATGAAATGAATGTACATACGTAACTAAAAGTTATAACTGTAATAAGTAATAATTGTAATAAATGTATATGTATGTTAATAAGTAGAAAATATTTGTTACACAATTTATTGTAGATAAAAATATATTTTTTCCCAGCTACAGATGATTAAAATTGACAATATATCATTTTTAAATATATAAAGTTTATTAAATATATAAAAGTCAATCAAATAATTTATGATTATTTTTAATTTGATAATAGTTTTATGTGCAATATTTTCGGAAAATGATTGAATAAATCAATGAAACGTAGATTTTGAAACAATTTTAGCTACTGGATTCTTCTGTCATATCAGATAATGATCCCTCTGTAAATTCATAATCTGTAGGTAATTCATGTTGATCTTTTATTTGAAAATCGACAGTACGTTTGAAGGTATCTTCAATCAATAATTCTTGAGACTCTTCACTACTTTTAATAGATATCTTCATTTGTTCCTCCAAATCTTCAATATATTTCATCTAATAAATTTAAATAATTAAAATTTAGAACATATAAATTATTTAGTAAAATCACTTATTTACTTCGTCTAAAGTTTCTTTACTCAATTCTTTTTCTATAAAGTCCACTGTTATCTCGAGATCAAGATCTTCAGAGATTTCTTTTATATTTGAGACAGATTCTAATTGTCGTGGTATAGTTTCAAACCTGAATTTATTTATATATATCAATTTAATAATTTTTTTAAAAATTTTAATAAGTATGTAAAAAATAATTTTACTTACTTATAGAGAATAAAAAAAGATAAAAAATACAAAGTCTTACACAAAAATTTACTTGTTTTTACTGTACTATTATTATTATTATTATTATATTATTATTATTATTATTAGATTATTATTATTATTATTAGATTATTATTATTATTATTATTATTATTATTATTATTATTATTATTATTATTACTCACGACTTGACGATGATTTGGCTTCGAAGTTTTGAGTGTCCTTTGATAACCAAGTCTTTCAGGAACAAAAATAATTCAATACAATTTAATGTTATTAGATCCTTGCGACTGGAAGGATGCTACAAGATATTCAATGTTATACAAAATTAGTGTTTTACGTGATTGAAACAAATATTAGAACTTTTAATATTATTTATATAATTAAAAGCTAAAATTAATGCGTAAAGATATTTTAGCAGATAGAAATATTTGTATCTTCCAATTATCAATTTTTGCAATATAAGTTTCAAAATCTTTACTAATAATAAGAATTTATATTAAAATAATTAAGCTTAATTAATTCAACAAAATGTCTTGTAAATCTAAAATTTATATTGTAAAAAATATCCATCTTTCAATATCCAAGAAGATACAAATATTCTTATACAAATATTCTTGTTGTACCTTTAGTAAACATATTGCGTTATATTTCAAATCATAAATCGTTTCTAAAAGCGCTTTTATTTTGCATTCTAATCTTTTTAAAATATATTTTGCAACACTAATCTTTGTTCTTTCTTTATGAAGCAAAGTTTTTAATGATGAAAGCTGAAAATTGATATCGTTTTCTTCTTGACGGGCTTTTTCTATTAACATTAAATATTTCTGTTCTACCGCAAGATCGGGAACGTTAATAAACGAAAAGTATTCTTTCGTATTATAGAATTTCTTTCTCAAACGTTTTAACACCTCGTTTTGCACTTTTGTAATTACTATATTTTCTTTCATAAGTGCAGTTCGTGCATTCATTTTCTTCTTGTGATCAATTACTGCGTTTCTACATAGGAATAAATAAGAATAAACATAATCTTATTAAACTTATTGTATATATAACAAGAAAGAAAAACATTTCAAATTATTTTAATATAAAGAAAAATGAAATTTCCCTCTCTCTCTCTCTCTCTCTCTCTTTCGTTTTTTCTTTCTTTTTTTAAAGTATTACTTGAGAAAATTTACTTAAGAATGATATTAGCATCCACAATCGACGAAATTCTTGTAGAAATTTGTAATAATTCATTTTTTAACATGATGTTTTCCCTCATTAATCTTTGATTCGGTAAATTTATATATTTATTAACTTCTCTCTGAAATTGCGTTGCCAAATCGAGAAGACAATCGTACATTTCATTCTTGAGCCTGAATTGAAACAAATCTAATAAATTATTTTTCAATTTCTCTTCATTTTCAATGTATCTCTTCTAATAACACCAATAACGAATACAATATCAATACATTTCATTATCGAATTCCTTCTTTCGATTGATAATTTTCATAGCTTCTTTTATCTTTCTTTCGTTTTCTATCATCTGTACCTGGTTCGCTTCAAGCTTTTCTTCCAATGCATGTTGTATTTTTTTAAAATCTTCCAAAACGTTAATTCTTGCGTCTATGAAATACCGATTTCGTCTTGATTTGTAAAAGAATGTATCGAAAACGAAATTAAAAGAAAGTAGAAACAAGAAATTTCTAAAATTACTCAAAACTTTGATTCGAGAAATTAATTCAACTTTCGTTTTCTTGTACTTTTGAACAAACAATTCTATCTTTTTTTCATGCAATTTTCTGTTTTCAGTTCGATCGTTCTCTACAACGCCGATATTTTCCTCCAAGCTTTTTATCGAATTATTTTGAACTGAAAGTGATTTGTTCAAATTGGCGATCTCTTTGGCGGTTTCTGCATCCACCGCAGCTGATCGTTCATTTGTTGTTTCAATTTCGTCCAGCAATTCATCGTTTCTTTCGTCTAATCTAGGTATTAATTTCGAGGTCGGTTTCTAATTTCTTTTTTAACGAATTTCAAATTTTTATCTTTATATCGTACTACATGGTAATAAAATACATTTACGAAGTATAAATTCGTTTTTAACCTGTTTATTCTGTTCTCAATGTCTGCAATTTTAATGCTATAAAAAGTTCGTTGCGTATTAATAATTGTCGGCAAGTTTTTCTTGTCTTCGTCATCGTACGATTGTAATTTTTTTGGCAATGAAATATTTCCTTTATCTTTCCCGTGTAAATCCACCATTTTTTTCATAAGACAAAAATTACAAAAAAGAAGATTCTTTTAAGTACACAAAAATGATTGCTATAGAGTAGAAAACTATGAACGTTAACTTATACGTATTGTTAATGTATATGAAACTTTTTTTTGCAATTCACCGTTGAACGTCATGAAATTCAGTAGGTTGCGTTAAATTTTGCAATTACACATTTAATTGGTGCCATTACGAAGATATTGCCTAAAATATAGAATATTATAAAGTTCCCCTGATTGCTCATATTACGACACATGCGTACGTTACATAAGAAAATATAGGTTATAATAGGTGTTTATTAATGTAAAATAATGATTATTAATAAAAATTTATTCAACAAATTGTACGTTTTTTTCTTATAAATATAGTTTGTCAATCTGTATATTTTCTTTCACACGCGAAATTTCAACGTCGAGACGATTGTTTCGTTCGTTTGTAGGTTATGTTACCAATGTATCGTGCAAATTTATACACATAAGTAAATGGTTCGTATTATCTCAAAAAGTGAGAATCTTCCTTCTTTAATCTTCTATCTTTCCAGTTTTGAGGAAATATAACTGATATTTGTACAGTTTGAAGCTAACTTCAGTTATTCAACATAACAAAACAATATAATGCACAAAACATTTTAAAGTAGTGGTTGAACAGCTGATCCATCGATTTTTAAGTGCATAATACACTTCAAAAGACCAGTGTTAATAAGATAATCGAGAGCACTATCTTTAGTATGGAAAAATAATATCTTTGAGAATAATCATAAATATTCGATCGTTTGCGTGATAACCGAGATGTGCGTTGACGTGTCTCAATGACGTAATTTTGTCTTTCTCCCCACGAAAAGTCAAATTTACCAAGGAAATATTCTAAAATGAACTCAAGAATGTCTTCATTAAGCTGTTCAAACTAAAAGTAAGAATCTAACTATAATTATCTGGATATAATTTTCCTTTTTTTTTCTTTTTCTGTGCTCGTGGAAATTTAGGTTATAGAAGAAAACAATGTAACCCGTTTGTAATTGTTGTACACAGAAAATGTTGATGTGTCAAACGCAGTTTGAAAGTTGATGTGCTTGTATTGTAACGACATATCCACAAAATAAAAATTTTAATTTATAAAATAGTACACAATACTTATAGGTGGTATTATCAATATCAATATTTTTATTTTGCATATTTTCTCCCACTAAATTTAAATTGTCACACATACGTTTGTACCATATTATTTAGAAACATTAAAGTAATGAAATTGAAATTGAACAAATGTATTAGTCAAATACTTCAAATATCTTCTATTTCATTTTTTAAGAAGCAAATGCTTGTAAAAATTTTAAATCAATATTATGTACATAAAAGTATCCAATATGTATAATAATTTGAATTATAAGTTATTGAAATAAAATATTCTAAGTATTATTTTATTATTATGTCTAATTATTATAATGTGATAAATGTAAAAAAGAAAAAATAATAATATATAACTGATTAATATTCATTTAATCAAAGCTTAAACTTTATCTATTATTACATATATTTAATCTGATAAAAATTTTATGAAATTATTGATTATATTTGTAGTATATTGTTTTATATTTTAAATTAAAAGTACATTAAAAGTACAATAAAAAGTTAAGAAATTTATAAAAATGATGTGTTCTTATATTATTTAATTTTTGTTTAAAACTTTCTTTGACATAAGAAAAATTATTATGTTACAAAAAAAGGTTTTTTTTAAATGTCATTATCTTGTGCAAATAATATTATAAATTTTGTATTTACATCAAGGTCAGCTGATTAACAGAAGTACATTTAAAATATTTGGAAAAATGAAGCTAAGAAAAGAGTTGATTCTACTCTTGCTGGTTATGTCAGCTGCTTCAGAATCAGTTGTTTCTAAAAAACGGTCAGATACATCTGAGGAAGAAGCAGAAGAAGATGTTAGTTTAGAGGAGAATGCATTTGAACATCTGCAAGAATTGAAGGCTTTGCATGACACAATTTTGAAGATAGTACCAGCTTCTGAACCGTCATATCTTGATGATAAAATTACAAAGAGAAAAGAGGAAACTGAAAATGATCCAAAAACAAAGGATGAAAGTCCTGTAATGAGAAATGTTTGGATGAAAACAATGATAGCTCAAACTAAGAATATAGATTTACCAAATAGTAATTTAAGAATTGAGGAAGAAGATAATGAAGTATGGAATGAAGAAGAACAACTTGAACCTCTTAGTGAAGAGACTCAGGAACCTCTTACTCCAGAACAACAAGAAGGTAAATCCAATTAAAATTTATTACAACCTTTATGATATAAATTTTATAATTTGTACTAAACAAAAATGTAGTTTGTTATTTAACTAAAATAAATGTTTAAATATTTTCAGCTGAGCTAATATTTAAAAAAGCACAGAGTCTGTTAAATGCAACACGCTCAAATAAAGAAGAAGCTTATAAGTTATTAACTTCTGCAGCAATTCTGGGGCATAGAGAAGCTTGGTCTATGTTAGCATGGGCTCAGTTACTGGGTACACAGTTTGGTTCAGCTTCTTCCGGTCAAGATATTCCAGCAGCTTACGAGATATTTAAAGAACTTGCTGAAACTGGTTTACCTTCTGCTCATATGGTAAGTTTTTGTATGTATAAAAAACAGAGTAGAAACGAGACCTATGGATAAATTATTTTCAGGGTATGGGTTTTTTATATGCAACTGGATTAGGTGGAGTGCATGCTTCGCAAGCAAAGGCATTGCTTCATTACACAGCAGCAGCGCTTGGTGATGATACTCGTGCACAAATGGCTTTAGGCTATCGTCATTGGGCTGGAGTTACAACTCCAGCTTCATGCGAAAGAGCTTTAGATTTTTATCGTAAAGTAGCCAATAAAGTTGCAGAAGAAGTATCTCTTAGTGGAGGGCCAGTTGTTCAGAGAGTTAGACTTCTAGATGAACAGGAAAATCCAGCATACAGTTCAGGAATTTTTGATCAAGATTTAATAGAATATTACCAATTGTTAGCAAAAAAAGGAGATATACAAGCTCAAGTGGGATTAGGGCAGTTACATTATCAGGGTGGAAGAGGTGTACCGCTGGATCATGAAAGAGCATTACAATATTTTCAACATGCCGCTGATGCTGGGAATCCGCTTGCTATGGCTTTCCTAGGAAAAGTAATAATATTAAATTTTTATATAAATTACTTATTAAATGATGGAAATATATTTTCACCGATTTGACCTTCTCAATTATGTGAAAAATACACTTTTTTCGGAAATTGTACAGCACTGTTACTTAATTGCATTTAAGAACATATTTTCTTTTTATAGATCTATTTAGAAGGAAGTGATATAGTAAAACAGGATAATGAAACAGCATACAAGTACTTCAAAAAAGCTGCTGAACTTGGAAATCCTGTCGGACAAAGTGGCTTAGGTCTCATGTATCTTTATGGAAGAGGTGTTGAAAGAGATACCGCAAAAGCTCTTCAGTATTTTAGTGAAGCTGCAGAGCAAGGATGGGTCGATGGACAACTTCAACTTGGCAATATGTATTTTAGTAAGATATTTCCTTGTGTATAATTTTATACAATTATTGGTATGTAATAAATTTAATTATCCTAATAATACAATTATCTAACAGGTGGCACAGGAGTAAGACGTGATTATAAATTAGCCAACAAGTATTTCAGTTTAGCTAGCCAATCTGGTCATGTTTTGGCGTTCTATAACTTGGCACAAATGCATGCTACTGGTACAGGCATGATGCGTAGTTGTCCAGCTGCTGTTGAACTTCTAAAAAATGTTGCCGAAAGAGGCAAATGGAGCGACCAATTAATGGTTGCTCACACAGATTACAGAGAAGGTAGAATAAACGAAGCTTTCGTCAATTATGCTCTTCTTGCAGAAATGGGTTATGAAGTAGCGCAAAGTAATGCCGCATTTATATTGGATAAAGGAGAGACCACAATATTATCAGAAGAAGAAGGATTGGTTAGAGCTCTTGCGTTATGGGCTAGAGCAGCTGCTCAAGGATATTCTGCCGCTCAGGTAATTATTACTTAATAATTTTTATAAATTTGGTATAAGCTTGGTAAATTTGGTAATATTAACAGAAGATATTAAAAATTTATTGTAACAGGTCAAATTAGGAGATGCTCATTATTATGGGCGAGGGACAAAAGTTGACTACGAAGCTGCAGCTAGTCATTATCGATCAGCTTCTGAGCAACAGCATAATGCTCAAGCAATGTTTAACTTGGGATACATGCATGAACGTGGATTGGGTCTTGCAAAAGATCGACATCTAGCCAAACGATGCTATGACCTAGCGGCGGAAGCTAGTCCGGACGCAAGAATTCCTGTAGCTTTGGCTCTCATTAAACTTTCGTTTCTCTTTGGACTGGATTATCTGCAAGAGTTTAGTCTTGCTGACCATTTAAATAAATGGGACCAGCTTTTGGGTCAGAATTGGGACTTATATCTCATAGGATTGCTCACTGGCATGCTCAGTTTAATTATTTATTTCCGCAGGCCACAACCACCACCTCCACCTAGAATTAACTAATTAACTATCTTTCTTTTTCGAATCTGTTTCTCTTTTTCCTTTAGATGAAGTGAAGTTTGTTACTGATGGTTCATAAATACATGCACACATGTGCATATTGATACGTTGTTTTTATTGAGCCACCTTGTTTGTGTTAAGGTTATTTGAAATATTAGTGGAACTGTAAACAATTTGTATTAAGAGTTTGGTTATTTGTGAATGTGTACAAATTTATACTATATGATTGATCTATACTTATTTTGTTGTATTTTTAAATTGTCAAATTTGATAATATTTTAGAATTAGCGCAATATTTTAGAATTCTTTGTGTTTACCTATATGTTAGTTTTTGCTCTAATGTACAAAACAAATTCAGATTTTGAAAATCTTAAAATTTTAAACATTCGCCATTTGTTTAGTCCTTTAATTTTTGTAATGACAAACTATTTATAATTTGCTATAATTTGCTATAATTTGCTAATTTGTTTTAGAATATATATTTTGATATTTCGCGATTATAATTTGATATTTCTTGATATGTATATGTATGTTTAAAAAGAAAAAATAGATATGACATATGGAAGTAAATGTAAATGCTTATAAATAGAGCATAAAATTTAGAATATTATATTTGCATTTATATATAACAGGTAAGTTTATAGGAAATACATATATTTTTATGAAAATTTATAAAATATTACAACAATACTTTGTTCTGCTTGTTGTAAAAGTTTGTTTAATAAAATTAATAATATGAAAACTATGTTTTCTAACAAAATCCAATGAAATAAAAAAAATTTATGTAGAATATTTCATTTTGCTTTACATCTCCATAAAGTATATTCTGTTCTAAAAGATGTTTTTTAGACAGAATTATGAATTTGTGAATGAAACTACGTGTTTCATGTATGAATATTTTTTCATCGATTACAATGTTAACAAATGTATTATTATTATACATTAATAAAATTTTATTACAATTCTTAAATGTGAGTAATGCACATCAATACTGTTGGTCAAGAGATACAAACAAAAACGTACATAAAATAGAAAAATATTATTAGATATTTTAACTACTGTTTGAATTTAATAATAAAACTTTATAATAAATGATTATTTTTCCAATAGAATCATTCTATTATTCAAAAAATGATACCGTATTTAACTATTTACATTTTGCAAAAAGTAACTTCGAAATTTTACATAATTCACTTACAATTTAAAATATTTAGAAAAAAAATGAAAAAGTTTGTAAAATTGAACAGAAGAAAATGTTTCATTACAAAATAAATTGTCAAATCCTTCCGTTATCGTGAAACTATAGAATTATCGATCTAACAAGGAATACTTTTGCGTACTGTTCCTTAATGTGACGTGCAAGGATACAAATTGTTCGCAAAGTCATAATTAACAGCTGATTGATAAAAATGCAACGAGCTAGAAAGAAGAAAGGCAAAAGTAAAAAAAAGAAAGTGAAAAAGAAATGTATTGATGAAAGGGAGACCCTTTCTTACGAACAAGAGATCTTAGATAACAACAGACAGTTGGCACGGTATATAAATATATAAATTTATATGTACATATGTGTGCGTGTGTGTGTGTATGTGTACGTGTGTGTGTGTATACACACATACATATTATACGTATAAATATAATAGTTTTCAAATAATTTAGTAAAATTCCGATTGATCGAAATTTGATTTTATTACTCATTTATTATTCGATATTGTATTATTATAAAATATATCGAATGATTTAAAATACTTCAGTCAAAATTTGTGAATGTATTTTATAACTTTTAATACGTGTATTTAATAACGTATATTATAAATCACCATAATTTCTCATTTAAAATAGTTTCTCGTTAATAGAAATAATGAAAATCTTAAATGTACATATTGAATTTGAAAATAGAAAAGTAACTTAAAAAAAAGACAAAATGAAAATGCAAATCTAATGTAAATGCAAAGGAAATTTCTGGTTTAATAAAAGATGAATTGATATGAATAAAATAGATTGAGAAGTCGAAATGAAGAATTGGAGGAGCAAGCGGAACTCACGAAAGAGAAGTTTCGGCAACTGGAAGAAGATCGGTCAGATGTAATTGCGCATTTAAAAAGAAGTTTGGATGAAAAAATTGAGGAATCGAAGGAGCTTTCTAAGAGACTCACCGCTTTGGAAGAATTACGAAAAGATGAATTGACTGCTTATAAGAAGAAGGAAGAAACGATGGAAAACGAATATCGCATGATGGAGAACAATTTGAGCGCTGAAGTTAAATTAGTTGGTGAAGTATAAACGTTAAAAATTAAAATTAGTTGTGTAGCTATAATTAGTTTAATTAGTAACGATATTAATATATATATGTCGATTTTCTAATTAATTAAATGTTGTTTTTGTATGAAATGTATAATTTTCTTAAAGAGAAGTAAATTGTATTATCTAATGTAATTTTTTTTTTCGATTAGCTGGTAAGTTAAATGCATTGGAAGATTGGCGATTAGCCCGACTTGATTTATTGCAAAAATTTGAGAAACAAGAACAGAAAATGTCTGAGCAGGAAATGCGACATAAAGAGGAGCTTTACGAAGCTGAGAAATCCATAATAGTTGGGAAATCGATGTATGTCTTGTTCAAAGATTCAATTATATTTGTAAAAAATAGCGCACGTAATTTAGAAAATCAATATACATATATTGATTAAAAATAATGGAGGAAATCAACATACTTTTTATATAGAAATCTAGTTTTATTCGCATTTAAACATCTATTATATTTAATTGCAGATCATTTTGCAATAAATTAATAAGTGATGAGTTTCTTAAATTTCAGAATATATTATAAAAATAATATATTATAACTGAATAAATGACTAATTTTAAATACAATTTCACAAAATACTTTGTGAAAAGTCCAAATACTGTTTATTTTTGGATTTAGGATTTTGGACATCCTGTAACATATGTGGACAACAATGTGTATTTCAGATTTCTAACTCAATGACCAAAGATAATAAAATAGATCCATTTGACCTTGTTTATGAGATGTAGCGAGTTTAGATCGTTATATCTAGGATATAGAAAAATTTACGAGCCTGAGATTGCGAACTCTGCAATCGCGATGATTGTGTGCAGGATGCAGAAAGAGATGAAGGAACATTTGCAAATTTTATCGGAAAGACTTCTGAAAGCGGTCACATTGCGGATAACGGAAGTCATGAATCGTGCAATTCATGAAAACGTGGCGTTGAACCGCGATCTTGATAAATTGCTGAAGACCAACAAGGAACTCGATGCCATCAGCATTGAACGCAAGAAAACGGAACAAACGTTGAGGCTGAAATGCGAATTGTTCGAAACCGAGACGAAGATAATGTTGGATAAGACATTGAAACAGAGGGATACCATTCATCAAGTTGTTGAAGTAAGATTATTATTATTATTGTAAGTCAATCAATTCATCAAGTTACATAATTTAACTAATACAATTTTGTGTAGTTGTTACCATAAAATAAGAGTAACAAAAGATATAAATATAATTTCACAGGAATATGAATCGTTGATATTGTATTATGGACAAGCACAAAGAAACAATAATCGTCTCACACAATTGCAAAAAATTTTGGAAGATATTATTAAACGAAAAGACGAACTGTTAGATAAAGAAATGAAACAATACGAAAAAAATATCTTGATGGCTAGGAATGAAAATAAACAATTAATAGAACTAATTCAAAAGAAAGAAAAAGAATTAGAAACATTAAAGTCTATTTTAAACAATGTTAGCACCTTTCTTACCGAAGCTTTGCAGGTGATTTTATGTCCTTCATTCAGTTAGTTTCTCGTTTTTAATATTTAAATCTATTTCTTTTTAATCGATAACATATTGTATTGTTTTTTTCAAAAATAGCTTCATATCTTTATGCGCATTTTTATTCATATATATACAAGGTGTTCTAAAAAACGTGTAGAAAATATTTAAGGGAAAACGTAATGAAATACAAATCAAATTTTTTTCAAACAACATTTATAGTAATTATAAATAATTATTATTGTTATATAATTATTTATTATAATTAAATATATAATAGGTTGCTAAAGAAGCTTATGATAACCAACAATGTCTTGGAAAAATGTGTCCAGAAATGCTGCAGTCTCTAATGGAAATATTGCAAAATGAAACTATTAGTAGAGCTGTAGATTACACGGCATCCGAGGTATATATCTTCATATTAAATCTAGTTGATAAAGAATTATAAATCAAAAAATTAATTCTTTAAATTAAACGTACATGTATATTGTAGACTGACAATATCGATTGCAAATACACATTAGGATGTTTAGGACTTATTGAACCTATTGAAGAAGAAAAGGTTGACAAAGAAAAAAAGAAAGATATTCATGAAGAAATACAGGAAGAACCACTAAATGATTTGGAACAAACACCATCTTGCTTATTGAGTGATATTAGTTCTAGCATTCCATCTCCAAAAGAATAATCACTTTTTATTGCACACTTTGGTAATAGACAGTTTATAATCGTTATATTGTTATGTTAAATAATATAAAAATTTTATTTACAGAAATTTTTAAACAGATTTGCAAAAAATATCTCTATTTTTCGTGTTTTTTAAGTACGAAATTACAAGCAATGCATATTATACAGCAATGCACATTTATAATTTTTTTTTAACATTTTATAATTTTACATTAAAATTTCTTAATAAATTACAAAGTAACATACAAAGTAAGAGTGTGTATATGCATTTATAAATAAATATAATAATTCTGTAAAAAATAATATATATATTTATCACATATTATCTTTCGAAAATTCGAAAGAAAAACCATAAAAAGACGTGGAAAACTTAAATTTGTATAGTAATATACTATAAATACTGAAGATAATATAACTACTATAGATATTTGTGAAAAATATTAAAACTAATTATATACATGTATATATACATATGTATGTATTTACTCATTTACATCAGATTTTCGATTTTTGCGTCGTGGAATATCCTGTGTAAATTTTAAAATATGTATGTATTTATATAAAAAGAGAAACATGCCTAAAAAGAGACAAGGGAGGTTAGTAAAATTATTTTAATAACTAATAAATTTATTAATTCAAATGATTGTAACTTTTAAAGTTGTTATATTGAAAATAATTTATTAAAATTTTTTACTTCTTATCGTCCTGTAATAGTTTCAAAACATCTGACTTAAATAATCTGATAAAATCCAGAATTTCTGTTTTCGAACATAAAATAGAACACATGTAATTTGTATAATAATCTGTATACGTATCTCCCTCTGTCGAGAGAGGTTAGGTTATAAAATAAATAATTTCATTTTTATTAATGTTAAAAATAACAGATTAATATAAGGAAAAAAGCAAAAATAAAATATTTTATATTTTAATAAAAACTTTACAAATTACAATCTCAAATAATTTTTTGTTTGTGAATAAATTGTTTAAAAAATAAAATAATTTTAATAAATACCTATGTATATATACACCTAAATGGAACAATTTATTATTTTTCCAATATTAGAATAAATATTATCTCTTTATATCTTTTCTTTACATATTTTAATTTAGAAATAATATTTATTTTACATATAGAGGTAAAACAGGAAAAGAAAAGAAGGAAGTTAATAAGGATAACAAAGAGCAATACTTTGAAGAAATTATTGATGTAGATGAAAATACTACAAAGGATTTTGAATTTTTATCAAATGCTCCAATTTCTGGAAATGATGATTTTGTTTTTGAATCAGAAAAAAATTGGGATGTTGACGTTTTCAAATACTCTGATTTTTTTATACTTGATTTAAAAACATTGTCTGCAGCAATAGAAGCAATTCCATTTAATGAAAATGTTAATATTGATAGAAAGTATTTTACTGTAAGTTTAATAATATATTGAACTAATTTAATTTAATTTTGACCATTTAAAAAATAAATAATTTTATTGAAATATTATTAACTATTGCAGGATGATCAATTAACAGATATTTATAATACAGCAGAACGAGGTAAAGAAAAATATACCAAAATATTAAATGACTCAGGAAAGATAGTTATAAATAATACAGAAGATGAAGACAAAAGTCAGAATTCATTAGAAAACACAGCTGATGATTTAGATATTTTATTGTCTTGTCAAGAACCTGTGATTGATCCTTTAATGATTGTGAAAAAATCTTTATCTTTTTCTTCTAGCTCTGGTATATGTTTACAGATATTTGGAATTTATTTTGAAAATATGACTTTTAAAAGTATGCTAATAAAATTCATATTTGTTACAGATGCAAAAATGACAAATAAACCTAATACATCAACCAAATCTTTAGATTTAGAAAAGTGGCTAGATTCCATATTGGAGGATTATAATTAGTATTAGGTATTTTATTAGTTATTGTTTCAAAATTTTATATTGAAAGTTTTTTATACACAATTTTTGAAACCATAAATTATTGTTAAATCATTCTTGTGACAAAATAGTGAATAAAAATTATTCTTCTTCTAATTTATTATATTTTAATAATGTCCAATTTATCAAATAAAATAGATTTATTTTGTTAATTGAAAATCAAACAAAAACTTTGATTTTTTCTGGGTAAACGTTATTATAATATATTAAATAAATTAATAACATTCACAATATATCTTTTTTGTAATATATTTTATCTTTCTTTTATACATAAATATTTCAAATTTTACAAAAGATATAGTTACAAATTCTTTTAAACATATTTTTATTTTATGTCTGTTAGGTGGTTATTTTATTTGTACAAAAAATGTATCTACAAGAGAAAAAAGGAAGAATTACTAATCTTTAAACACACTAAATCTAAATATAATCTAAATCTCATATTGAGATAAACAAATATTGAGGAACTGCTTTCTTGAACAATTCTTTGGTAGAAAATACATGTAGAAAATGCATTGTTCAGATTGCTCTGTAGACTAGAATTTTAACTAGTCACCAAACTGTATACTGAGGTAAGCTTTCATTTTGTCATAAACTATGAGCATAATTGCGCCACCTGGTCCTAATCGTAAAATCTTTGGTAACAATCCTTTGTACAAAGCCCTAAATCTAGAATAAAAATATTCATAAATTATAGATATACAGACATCAAATTATTTAAAATAAATGTCACAAAAATATAAAATAATATAATTTACATACAATATATGATATAAAAGCATAGAATTAATAATTTCTTACCCTTCATTTTGATAAACTAGATAAATAGTTTGTAAAGTACCCTTATATTGAATTGGATCCTGTGGACCTTGAATACGACTTTTAGCAACATCAAAAGGTATATTCATACAAGATGCTGCTGTCCCAGATATAAAACCTATGGCAAACTAAAAAAAATATTTTTATTATACTGATAATAAATTTCGTATGAAACTAGTTTTCTTTTATTAAATTTATAAAATACTAAATAAGTTATATGATACTGGATAAGTTATATGATACTATACCTTCAAAAGCAGTTCTGGAACATATTCTTTTTTATCTAATCGAGGAATGATAGTATTATAAATTCCGAAATAAAAGGCATTGAAAATAGCATTTCTCATTATTGTAGCAGATAAACCTTTATTAAGGCCATTTAGTCCAAAACCTTGAGTGTAAAGGATATGCCGAGTTACAGCAATAGTTGATGGACAATCATTAATGTGTTTACGATTAGATTGCATTTGTATTTTTACTACTTCAAATGGATTTACTAAAATTGCCTCTGTTACGCCAGTTAGGAATCCCGCACAAAAAAATGTCTAAAAAAATTGTATAAAAATTTACATATTTAATTACATATTAATATCATATATTGCTTAAATATAAAATTATGAGAAATTATATGTAGAAAGTATATATAATATAGAAGGAATATAATACATACCATTGACTTTGACATGTGGCTATTAAAGAATTTTTTATACTGTTCAAAGGAGAAAAACTAAAAAATGAAAAAAATAAGGAAAATACATAATATTCATATTAAAATAGTTATTTTTCATTAAAATTTATTTTGAGAATTTATAGTGAAAATAACAAAAAAGGGAACTGCTTTGAATTACATACTTTCACAGCTCTTTTAGGAGTTTCCATGATAATTGGTGGTAATATACCTTTCCAAAATGCAGCAATTCCTTCATTGTTATACATTTTGTTCATACAATCTCTAATTCCTATGATAAATAGTGATAAATAATAATAATTAAAAAAAAATAAAAGAATAAAACATAAATAAAAGGAAATATTGAAAAATATCACAACAAAATAATAAAAATAATACTGAAATAAAAATATGTACAAATAATACAATGATACAGTACCTGTATAATAAAGAACATCTTGCGATCCCATCTTAACTTGCAGTTGAAAACGTGTTTTAATAAGATCCATGGGGTGCATTATACAAGCTTCTACAAAGCCTGCTGAACCCCCTGCACCAATTTGAATGACAGCCTCCTTTAGAAAACTTGGTTTACGTTGTGTAACTTCAATATGTACCATTTTGGTTCAGCTATTTTTACTAGATCCTTAGTTTATTAGTTCTTTTAGCTTTTTTTATGAAAGAGAAAACATTATAATTTCCTTCTAATTTTGCAAATATTTCTAGAACATAAATTTTTGTTACAATTTATTTTGAATATATATTTAATATATATTTAAAAAAAATGATACACGCCTATACGTGCAATTAACATTATTAGTCTTATTTAATACATTTTGTTCATATTAACCTATTTATGCATTTAATATTTTTTTATATTTTATTTTTTTATCCATTTGTTAAATATTTTTATTTCTCTTTCAAAAAATTTCAAAGTATAATGTAGAATATTAAATTTAAATAAAAATTTAAATATTTATAACATAGAAATATGCGGCAAATATCTAAATTTAAATTAAATATTATTTCTTATTACTTAATCTTCATTATTATCTTCATTATCATACTAAATTAAATCATTATATCACAATAAATTAAAAAAAAAAAAACTTTTTGAGTATTCAGATATTCAAGAAAAAATATTTTTTAATATATGTATGTATGTATTTTAAGAAGTTTAGGAAAATAATTTGCTAAATTAATTTACCCTATAAATTAATTCCTGTCAAACAAAAAAAGAACGAATTTTAATAAAAACATGCTTGTTCTAATTTCTAGAAAAACATCGAATTAATAAAGTACAATTACACAAAATATTAACACAGTTCAATTAATTCTTTTAGTCAAAAATTAATATTAACAATACGTGTAAAAAAAGTTGTTATAATTAACAAATATTAACAAAGACAATGAAATAATTACGTTTTTAATATAAAATTTTTTGATGACTATAAAAAACGTATACTAAACAAAATTACAGAAAATCATGAGAGTAAGTATGACAAAGCAATATCTTGTCATTATCTTGAATAATATTACGTAATTACAATTTTTACGTTAATCGTAAATTAAGCCAAAATCTCTAACTTGAAATGAATCGTTTTCATAGGAATTACTATTTGTCTTATTGTAAGATAAGTTATAAAATATTTAATTAAAAAGATTTCTTAGATGCAAGTTTTAAAAATAATCATTACCGTTGAATCTATGTAATTTATATGAATATGCATTATACGTTTGTAAAATTATTTATTCCAAATCCAAATCGTTGTTATACAAAATATTTATTTAGAAAAAAAGATATTTGTTTAGAATAAAAGATTTTAAACTAAAAAAATATTATTTAATCTGTTTCGTTTAATTTCTTAAACTGAAACAGAAAAGAAAACTAGTTTATAAATATACTAGTTCGTTTCTTTAATCATGAGTATTAGAATTGTAAAGTATTTGTTTTTTTTTTACATTTATATTGAAATATGTGCATTCTCAATTTTTAATCGATTTTAATTAATTATACAGTAATTATACACTACAATTTTAATACATGTAATTTTATGCAATAATACAAATAATATTGATATGTTATAATTTAAATAATCTTAACTTTGGTAATTTGATACTTTGAAGATACATACATATTATATTTATTATTTATACATTTAGTATCTCAAAAGTATTGAATTGAATTAAAAAATATAACGAGGAACATGATTTTCTAAATTTATTAAAGTGTAATTAAGCAATTTAATATATTAATAATGCCCTGATTCTTAATTGTGCAATTCATTAATTGTTGTGCATTCTATATATTTTAACTCTCTTACAAACATAAATAAATAAGTACATTTCCTATGCAAAATTCTGTTTACAGAAAATTTACAAGATTTTAATTAATTTATAGAAAGCTGTTATATAAGGCAACATTTTTACAGTAAAAGGTTGAACTTTTTTTCATTTAATACAGCTGAATATTTTAATTTTGGGATTAAGCAAATACTTTATTGATTTGTTACAGTATTAAAACACTCCATTCATTCGACAAACAAACTCACAAACGTTAATTATTGCTGGTATTACCATTGGCAAAAAATACAAATTTAAAACAAACCGTGAGTTAATTATATTAATGTTTTAATGCAACAAGGGTATAAATAGATCGGTTTTTAGTACATATTCAATTAGCATTCATCGTGCCAGCATTTAATTGTACAAATTAACTGTATAGATACTTTTCTCAATCGTAGAAATAGCTGCAGATAATAATGAATTCTCTGTTCACCTTCGTGATATGCTGTTTCGTTTGAGTAATTCGTGCTCGCAGCCTTGAATCTTTATCGATGCCATTTTTGCTGTTACGATAGTGCCTTGTTAATTGACCATGGTTCAAAGTCTATACACATCTGATTAAGTTCTTGAAAATGTTTTGAGAAGTCTCTCTGCTCTGACTGGTGCGCTTTTAATACGAATGTTGAACAAATTTGCCTACGAGATGTCCTGGGAAGAAAGTGAACAACTCTGTGTTTGGTAGGTCATTTTGAATAAAAGGTCATATCACTCTGCGCTTATGTACGTCTACAACGTAAATACTTACGAAACGCTAGTGACAAAGTGAGGCATTGACGGAGATTTGGACGGTCAGTTAACAAAGTAAAATTAATGCGGCATTACTTCTGGCTATTATCGCAATGGCACTTCATAGTTGAGAGTCGTACTGTTGACAATCAAATAGCTACGAAGCGACACGCTTCAAAAATAAGTTGCTTTGCCGAACCTTTCTTCTTTATTCCTGTCACGTTCTAATTTTAATACCGATATTTCGATAATATGGACGTTAGGCGTAGAAAGGTTTGTTTTCAACATTTTCTTCTTCTCTAATAAAATTCGCATTCAATCGATTTAAAAAATAATTCTAAGTAATAATAAATAATATGATCTAACTTCAAAGCAAATACATTTTTATATAGTTATAGATCATGCATATACAAAGGTATAAATTATTAATGTCAATGCGTTTACAATAATTTAAATGTTGTAGATAATTTCGTGAAGATAGATTAACACATGTATCTTTTATTTAACATGAGAAATTGTTTCGATTAAAATGATTAGAAATATTGTGATAATTAAGGAAATAATAGTTTCAGCTACTAATCAATAGTTACGTAAGTTTCGAAATTAAAATTCCATAAATGTGGAACATTTTATAACTTTTTACACTTTTAATTTATGCTTATTTGCTTATTTCTCAAACCGTTTAATTTGACTAATTTTGTAATTTCATTTGATCTGCATTTAATTTAAAAATTCAAATAAAACTGCGAAGAGAATTTTACGTCGGCATTATGTCATCATATTTCATGCTTTTTCATTGTATTTTCATATAATGAAATAAAATAAAAGCATATTTCTTTCGAATCATATTCATTTGATATATATATATATATGTATGTATGTATTATATATTTTAATTATTTAATGCTTGCCAAAATTTTCAAAAATTTCAACCTTAAATTTCATTTATCATCGTTTCAATTTTAAAAGATTTAAAAAATTCAAGTAGCGTATAAATATTTAATGTTCTTTCTTCTTAAAAACTTTCTTAAAATTATATTTGAAGCGAAAGTATTATAATTCGCATATATGCATATATGTATATGTATATTTTGGAAAAGTTATAATACAAGAAATTTCGTATCTGTAATAACATTTGTATTAAATTTCTTATAAAATTTTGTATTAGAGATAATATTAGCAGTATTTTTTATTTATACACTCAAATTGCGAACGTGCTAAATAAATATGTGGATTTTTATGATTATAAATGTTAACTGTCTGATACAATGTCTTTGCGCACGTGAAATTTCCGATGTTCTGTGTGTAGTACCGAATATGTGATGCTTTTATTTTCTTTAACTTTTTTACCGTGTAAAGGAATCGAAACTAGCTTCGTTGTCTGTATCAACTTCTTGTATTGCATTTTAGATGCAATATATTCCAGTAAGTTTAAAATTAATCTGTCGTTTTAATTGCATATTGTAAAAGTTAAATGGACATATATATTGAATTTGAGGTTATCGTTCAATTCTACGATTATTATAAAACTCTCTTTAACACTAACCAAGTGATTTGTTTTTCTAAGTGTAACGTATTGTAGCTGAAATAAAAATATTTTTCTATGTTTAAATTTGTCGCTTTTCTCATTTGCAAGAAAAAGATACGACAAGACATGAAATGAGGAAAAAATAATATTTAAACTCATTTCACAAATTGAAGATCATCTTTTATATCAATTCAGTGATATTTCTGCAATTATTTTTAATTTGTTCATTTGAAAAGATTATTATCAAGTTTCATATATTTTCATTGCTAAAGAATATAAGCATAAATTTTGGAATTTTATAGAGTTTTATTAAATTTATTAAGTTTATTTGATGAAGTTGTCTTTACAACTTTTAAAATATCATATTTTTTTGTCCTCTGATAGAAATATTTGATTTAGAAAAGTAGAAACAAACTTTATTTATGTATATACATATAATGCATATATAATAAATTAATGTTATGTTTTCAGTTAAAAACAGAAAATGACGATATATTTGAAGTTGATACCAAACCTAGAATTAAAAAGGGTCATCCAGGCAAAAGATACTTTGTTGTTGTTGTCTTATTGGGAATTCTCTTCTTAGGATATATAGCAATAGCGTATGTACTATTTCTCAGTGAATATAACAATTATATTAGACTTGTTTACAATAAAACTTAGGAGAACTAAAATATTATCATTAAATAACAATAATTTGAACTACTTTATCTTTTGTTCTTTTCAGATATGATTTGAAACCAGTACACCTCGGTAGCAAGGCAATTGATACATTGGCCTTTTCCTTCAATTTACAAAAGCCATTTTATGTTGTAGTAATTGATGCAGGCTCTACTGGCAGTCGTGCTTTAGCATTTAGTTTCCATGAGTCAATCCTCGGTGGCAATTTGGTTTTGGATGATGAGCTTTATACAGACATAAAACCGGGTGTTAGTGCTTATGCTGAGAAACCTAAAGATGCAGCAAAATCTCTGACTGTGTTGTTAGATAAGGTCAAAGGAGTCATACCTCAAGTAGAATGGCAACATACACCTCTCAGCATGAAAGCTACGGCTGGTTTGAGACTTCTTCCTGGACACAAGGCTCAAGAAATACTCCAAGAATGCCGGAAGATGTTTGAAGATAGTGGTTTTCAAGTATGCAAACAATACTCATTATTTATAAAATTAATAGTGCATCATAAAATTTTTATTCTGGAGATTGGATTTACAGTTATTACACATATATTTTATTTTATATTTAAATTATTTGCTTCATTTTAAGACCTTTTAGGGATTTTAGCATGTGTTAGCTTGCTTTAACTTTATTGATACTGTTTCTTCTTTGAATTTATGATCTTTAAATTAGCATATAGTAATTTAATAAAAGTAGAGACGTAAAATATGATATATAACTTCGGATTGCTATATGTGTTTTCTATCACATTTTTGATTACATGTAAATTAATACAAATTATTTTGATTGAAAAAGCATTGGCATTCTGTTGTCATTGATTTTGAAAAAATTTAAATCAAGTGATTTTTTATTCAGACTTATTTTAAATAAAATCTTTTCTTTAATAAAGAAATTATTGAATATGCTAATTTAAAATCGTTTTTCATATTTAACAAGAAGTCTGAGTTATATTTTTAAAATCCCTACATTTTCCTTGTTTTAAGTGCATTTTTCTCAGTGATAAAATATTCTTCTATTGTCTTCAGTAGGATTGCACGCATATTTCTTCTTGGGGATAAAACTAAGTGGTGTATGTAATAGATCAGTATACAGCATGAAATTCATATTAAAGAAATTAGCTGTTTAATTTGTATATAGCTTAGAAGCTTTGAGCTTAAGATAGATGTTTATTGTTTATTGTATGTGTATTTTAGATTTCCAAAAATTCGATTTCTATAATGGATGGAACAGATGAAGGTATATTTTCGTGGTTCACTGTAAATTTCCTATTGGAACGTTTTGCTACGCACAATCCTGGTAATACAGTTGCCGCACTAGATCTTGGTGGAGGTTCTACACAAGTGACTTTCTCACCTGATTCCACACAGGTATAATTAAATAAATAATATAAAGAATATAATTTTAATATCAAACAACATGGAGTAATAAATACAGGATGATTGAAATAATCTTGATATAGTATTTGATCAAAAATATCAAATATTCATTATCAATAACGTGAATTTCTCATAAGACAAAATAAGAAATACTTTTAGAATAAAAATTTTTATATTATTGTATATAGACAATTAAAGATAGATATTTAAAATTTATTTAAAATTTATTCAGGAGAAAAAACTGGATGGGCATGTATATTCTGTTAATATCTTCAACCACAACATGAGTGTTTACACACATAGCTACTTGGGTATGGGTCTTATGGCAGCAAGGAAAGAGATTCTAACACATGGAATGAACCTGGATAATCTAAACCTGAAAGATGCAATTGAAGTACGATCTGAATGTGTAAATCCTATAGTTTCGACGGAATGGAATTATGGCGGATTTAATTATCTCGTTAAAGGACCCGTGAATGGAACTCATAAACTAGTCAAAACACAAAATTTTGCTGGTGGAGAAGTGGACAGGCCAATTGTCAATTTTTCAGAATGTTTAAAAATTATTGAAAAGTATGTTGGCAGAATCAAAAATAAACCAGAAGGTTTAAAAGATCACGAGATCTATGCATTTTCTTACTATTTCGATCGTGCTACCGAGGTAAATTTTCAATCAAATATATATATATAAATAAATAAATATTAAAAACTTTATAAAAATTGCAAATAGTTTTAATCAATTAATATTTCAGGTTGGTTTAGTTGATCCCTTTTTCGGTGGAATTATTCAAACAAGCGCGTTTCTAAAACAGGCAATGGATGTCTGCGATTATCCAAATACTGATCAACCTTTTATTTGCCTCGATTTAACATTTATTTATATTCTTCTTCGCGATGGATTTGGTTTAGAACCTACTACAAAACTTTATGTAAGGGTATATTTTTACTTTATTTTATTTAAAAAATTTAAGTATATACATATATTAAATATGTTATATTAAATATATATATATTAGATTATTTTATTTTATTAGGCCTTGTATTTTTTAGTTTTTTAATCATTTAAACAAATTTTTAATCCAATACTTGTTTTTTCAGCTTTATAAAAAGATCAATGGACATGAATTAAGTTGGGCTCTCGGCGCTGCCTTCAATATAATCCAAAACGGTCTTTAACACATCCGAAATATAGGAGAAGGAATTACAAATATTTTTACACAAAATTAAGAAAATTTTTTGAATTTACAATTTACCTAAATATTTAATCTAGATAAAAAATATCCATCTATTCTCACGTTTTTTTATTTTTATTGTAATATGCTCAGTTACTCGAGTTTGCATTCTTATTAATGTATTTATAGTTGTTATATGATACTTTGTTATTTATTTGAACATTCTATTTTGAGCAATTACAGTATTAAATAAAATTAACGTGCGAATTAAAATAAATTGGAGATTCTTAAGATTTCATATCTTGATAATTTGTAGAAAATGAAGTGACTTAATGTATATATAAATTATTGCAGTTAATTGTCGTTTTTGTGACATGTCGCAATTTTATATATATTATTCAATGTGTATTCTTAAGCAAGAGATATATTTATATTTTTTAAAAATTTCTGATATAAATAATTAATGCGTATTGTGAATTTCAAATCATATTTTTTTTTAACTTTTTTCTAGCACAATTTTTTACAGTAACATATTAGATTATATTACTTTTTAAACTATTCAAATTATATTTTATTTTTTGAAACAAACTTGTTTTAAACAGTGTTTAAGCAATTTGCAATAGTATTATGATATATTGAAAATATTTATACAAAAACTTAATCTTTTTAATTAATAGTACTTTCTGTCATTTGGTCACTATATAAGGTTTGTTCATTGCTTTTTTTAATAAAAAATAGACAAATTACGATAGTGAATAAGGAATTTTTCAAAAAATAAAAATCCTTCATTATTGTATATTAATGAATAAAACTTTTGCAGTGACCAAATATTCAATTTCGTTCAAAAAAGACAGTTTATATTCCGACAAGTGCATTAATTGCACAATCGCACAATTAATAATTGTATAAAAGTATTTTAACAAAATATATGTTATGTTATAGCAACTTTGTGAAGTACTTAAAAATTTTTCTGAGTACGTGCAAATTTTTAATAAATAACAAAAGATTTATTACGAATATTTTTTTTACCAAACTATTTTGTAGATATATTTTTACGATATTTCAAAATAACAAAATATAAAAAATTATAAATTATGAAATTGAATTGAGGATGAAGAATACAATACTTTATTTCAGACATTTCTATAAAAATATTTCGAAAAAATTTTATTATATAAACTAATCTATATAATAGAAACTGCTTGTACTTTAAAAATTAATTAAGTAGTTTCTTCATTACAACGATATTATCGTAATACGAAAGAAAGTTTTTTAATACTTCGATATATATATATATCTTTATTTTGTTATGTACCATATATAATATTGTTACATATTGTGCGACATAACTAAGCAGAATTAGATAATTTTGTATAAAATAAACTTAACTATTATTTATATAACATACGCATACAAATTACTTATATTACTTATACGCATACAAATGTGTATAACGTGTGCAATCTTAATCTTAATGAAATCGTTTATAAATCATTTTCTTGAGTCACAGGTCAGCAATCGTGTTTCAATTTACTTTTCTCAAATATTGTACGCTGCGATAACAACTTGCTGGCGACAACGAAACTTGTGAATTGATAAGAATGATTAAATACTAGAGAGTCATGAGACAGCTGGGTACAACGCGTATATGCGGATAGTGAAACAAGGAAGAAGATTTAATCGAGTGAAAGCTAAGGTCAAAAGGCCAATAAACGTTCCCGGACGAGCCGATAAGCTGCATAATAGTAAAATACCAGTTGCATTTCTCTACTTTCCTTTTTCTTATTCGACATGTACGATGTCATGTAACCTATACAATCGACTAGGAATATTGATTGATTTTCAATCGTAAAGTCGCGTTCAGATTTACCACGTTACTTCAATTCGAGTTTCTTTTTCTCATTCTCTCAAGGTGGACATTCGATGGAAAGTAACAATGACGGAAGCGGTCATACAAATTTGCATAGAAGTGTTAATTACAATTAAGAACTACAAAAAAAGAATGTTGTAATTTACTGTATACAGTATGTATAAGATCTCTGCTTTTTTTTTTTGCCGAACTATCAGAATGGGCTCAAAAATTTTACAAGTTATAAATTAGCGGTTTGCCGTAGATATTAATGAAATTTTTCAAATTATAAATTATAATTGTCATCTGATCATCTGATCATTATATTTGATACAAAATTGAAAGAGAAGTCTACAACCTCTAAGTTATAAATTGTGTAATACTGAATTATTACGCGAAAAGGTTCAAGTTTACATTAGTTTATATTACATTGGTGTTTCGAATTATTTAAATTCGAAGTCGATATTCGTGAACTTGTTAGTGGAGAAATTTGTAACTAATTGTAGGATAAAGGTAACTACTAATTAAATTCGGTAACTTTGATAAAAAATTCAACAAGTGAGTTCAATAATTATTATCCATTCTTTTAAATATTAATTGTAAAATCCCGATTTTCAATGTACTATCTGCAACAATCCTTTGATTTAATTTGACATAGTTTCCATGTTTCATATTTGTTTCATTGTTATAGTCTCTCGAGAGTGAATTTCGATTTATCTAACGACTAAATATCGAAGAAAGTATACGAGAGTGATTTTTCTCGATTTCTATAACCTTTTTATAATTATTTGTGGGATATAATAAAACACTGGGAAGTGTGGTATCTGATGGTTGAAGTTCATTCATTGTTAATTACATTTAGATTGCTATTTAATAATGAAGCAATTAGCGATTTGTTCTATGCATGTAAGTATCTTATTCTATATATGTTGTTTTCGTATATATGTATGTATAACTATGTATAACTTTTTTGTTAAACTAATCAACTTTCCCTAGGAGAGAGAGCACAATTTCCTAAGAATTAAATATCAAAATAATAATATTAAACAATAAAATAAAAGTATCAAATATTATTACTAATATGATCAACCAATGGCGATGATGCTGTGCGTGAGTTATGATCATTCGCTACGCTTCATTTTCAAAATGAAAATGAGTGCAAGACGAGATCGTGGAATGTGTGGTACATATATATCTGCTAGAAGCAATTGACCAACTGCCTATGTACATAGCTAGCATTTTCCTTCAATTCCAATTTCAACACGTTGACTTTGCGAAATTTCGAGAAGATTAGAAATAAAATATCGAGCTTGATGTACATATAATTCAGTATATTTCAGTTCGTTAAAGAAAAACTTAAGAAGAGGAAGTAACGAACGTCTAAGATTTATGAGATTTAAATGAACATGACGGGAATATGATTATTCAGGGGATATTACATGTTCTAAGAAGAAAAAAGAATTTTACAACCAATCTTTTCGCTCACATCAAGTAAGGTAAAATGTTTTTACAATATAAACTTAATCAAAGTGGAAGAATTTTAATCTTGAATATTTTCTCATTATTTTATTATTTTATTATTCTCGAAGCTTCTTTTTTATGAATAAAAAAATAGTCAATGAAAAAGGTTTGTAACAAATTCATAGGATATATTGATATTGTTTACTTTTATATAATATTAATAACTTAATAAACCTTGTATAATCAACAATGTTTTAATGATCAAATGATCGATATCAGTGGCGATAAAATGTTCTCCACTCTGTAGCAGCAAAAAAGAGAGACAGAACAAATAAAAATGGGAAGGAGAATAAGGATAACTTAGCGGCATGAATCGAGGGGAAAGCAGAATGCGTTAGCATCGTGAAAGGAAGAAGAAGGAAACGAAAGCGGGCTCTCTCTCACGTTCTTACGCAGCGGAGAAGATGCTCTCGTAAGAAATCTTACCTGCGAAACCCTGGAAAACTATCGAGAAAGAAATAGGGGTGGGGGTAGAGAAGAGCAACGTCTGCCAAGAGGCAACTTTCACATGGTCACCACGTGAATCCCCTTTTCAGCTTCCTGAAACATCACGGGATCAAGAGTATCGTTACTATATCGTGAAAAGAGAGGCACAGACACAAGCAACTTGAAAGGTCATTCCTCGACCTCCTTTAAAAAAATTGGAACGAATTTCGATCTAACCTCTTTATCTTTTTCCTTCTCTCTCTTTTCACTCGCTTGTCTTTCGCAACGTTCAATTACCCCTATAATTAAGAAAATCTCCGATTTATTCTTGATCTTTTCTTTTCTTTGCTATATATATATATGTAGGAGAATTATTATTAATACTCGGACACCATGTTCGACAAATTATTGCTCTATATAATAATAATCTTTTTATAATAATCATTGAATTAATTATTTCTTGATGTATTAAAACATTTATTGCAGTTCATATTCAAACATAATTTTTACGTAATCTACGCATACAGTTAATGTGCTAAATCAAGTAAGAGCAAAAAGATTTAGATAATGTCTCTGTATCATGATTACCTTTCATTAATTATTTTCTTAACTTGTAGATTGTGTTTATGGATACAAAGAGTCTACGTATGGTCAAGACGGCTTTTCGGAAGATTTGATAAAGAAGGAGGAAAAATGAAAAGTAGAAGAGTGGTGTTAGTTCTATTAGTTACGTGAATATATCATTTATTTGAATGAAATGAGTAATAGTTTAAGAATCAACATATGTCGTAATAAAAGTTTCGATATAGGATGAGAAATTTCGTTGGGACTACTTTTTTTATGGAAACTATTTATTTTAAGGATACCTTGTATTCAGGCTAGGCAGAATTTTGAAATAGAAAGCGTGTACTGCGATGAGTAATACTGAAAAAACTACCGAAGTGAAATTACCAGCTAAACACTGTATTGACCTGTGAATGAGGCGAATGTCTCAACAAAAAACAAGATTTTCGAAACCAATGACATTACAAGTATCGGAACCTAGATGAGTCAGGTAGTAAAAGATTCAATCCAGCGGTTAATAATAATATCCTTTGGTGTTACAAGACTTATCACTTCACACAAGTTGCACTTTCTCTTTCTCAACGACTATTAAAAGCACTAATTACACACCCCTGGCCGCATAATTCAGGGAGGAAGGAAAAAGCTAATGAAACAAAGCTATTAAATATGGCGGCTGGCTTAGAAAAAGCTAGTCGTGGAAAAGATCGATCGTCCGTTTAAAGAGGAAGGCGTCGATTTCCGCGTCTTCTTCGGGAAAGGCGTCGTGACGCAAGCTAGAGAAACTTTCACTATTCTTAAACAGCCACTAATCAAGATGAAGACTGTCAGGTAGGTATATGCTTTCCTCTCCTCTCCTCTCTTTTCTTTCTGCCACTGAAGAACGTCCCTGAGGTCAAATCTTCTTGACAAACCTTGTAAAAATGAATTGCTGCTGATTGCTGAAACGTTCATCGGTTGATATATATGTATATATAGATCGACGTGTTTGGCAAATAATCATATTTTTCGCGAATCTTTTAAAATTGTGATTAATTGAGTAATTGCCATCTATTATTTCCTTATACGCAAGTCAATATTAAAACATACATGCATGTCCACAGTTGTAATAACATGAGTTATGTATTGCATGCAGTTTGGTATACGTCTGGCTAAAGTACACATTCTACTATCTATTTGGAGAGATAATATTTGTTTACTGAATGAATTACTCAAGCGTTTGTATTGGTCTTTTTACATTAACAAAACGAAAGAAATTGAAGGAAGTCGTTTGTCCTTTAACGAATTTCAGCGTATATACATATATATGTACAACATACATATATTTGTTCATTTTTAAAGCAATCAATTATTGTATATATAATACCATAATGATATTCACTTCTATATTTAAACATTTAGCTGTCTTTAAGACAGTTAATTTATCCACGGTTGAATACGGTTGATGTCTTATGTGACGACACGTGCACATGATGAAATACGTGACGTGATGCGTTCATGCGAATAAATCAGGTTCGTGGACCACAGAACACTTGATTTCTCACATACGGCGGCGTGAGCCAGAATTCATCCTAACCTGTACATGATGTTTTAGTAGACTTTAGACGAAGAGTCGTTGCACAATACACCGTTTATACGTTTTATATTGCATCGCACAAAGAATTAAACCGTACGCTGGATTGGTTTCTCTTGATTTTCGCGAACACGTTACTTCTAGATTCGAATAGAAATTATTTACTATATGATTAACGCGTACTTTCGAAATATTGATTTGAAGATTTCCTTTAATATTTAGCTAGCAACTAGTGCGAATAAAAATGTTTTAACGTGTTTTCTGTTTGCATTTAATTTACAGAATGTCGAAATTTGAAATTATTTCGTCTCTGAATATTGTACTAATATAGTATTATTAGTATTTTTTTTAATGTTCTATTCTTTGACTAACTAATCTGACATTTTATTCAGTTATTACATCATATCAAAATATCTATTATTTAGAAAATGTTAATTTGCAGTATAAGGAGTTCCGTATAGTATTATTTTAAAAGAGCTGAAGAAATTTATGAATTTTCATTAGGGAAAAATCTTGTAATTATTTTTAACTTTTTTTTAAAGAACACGAATTTCAGAAGAATAAAAGTAGAAGAATAAAGTTTCATTTTTTTTTTATCCAAAATATGAATCTCAAAATACAAACTAAAATTCACAGAGTTTAGCAATCGACACTTAAATGTTGAATGCGGTCAGTTCTTGCAATATTTTAATGACTCCGTGTCAATTTAGACTTTCTTTACACGTGTTCCTGTGAATATGAAGAAATTAATGTGAAACGTGATTTCATGTAGCTAAATTTTCGTATTACGTGACATCCGATATATGTACCTGTAGTGCACAGTAAGATTTTTAAAAAATCTCTTCTAAAAATTTCTAAACTTCTATCTATCGTTTGTTATACTTTTCAATTATCGTGTTTTGCACAATGTACAAGGATGGAGATCACACTGATGCAATTTCAAATATACTTTTCGTGTTATCTGAAAGTTACGATATCGTTAGTTAAAAGTTACTATCACCATTATTATTAGATAATCACAGATCGCGTGCGCGATTGCCATTAATTTTTACCTCAATTGTCATCACTATCATTTTATAGTTGCATCATCATAATTACGGATATTATCGTCATTATTGTACCGTGATTTTTCTTTACGACGTAAAGCAGCTGCTACTATATCTGAAGGTTTTAAACCGTTATACAGAATTAAACAAATTAAACTATCAACATTCAAAATTAAATAAAAATGTACTGCATTCTGATTTTAGTTTTTTTGTACTTTTCGAAAGTCTGTTTTGACAAAGGACGATGATTTTTACTTTTTAAAGAAGACTATTCTGGAAGGACGATTTCACAGGCGACTTTCTCTGGCCCTCTTAAACAAGTGAAAAGGAGCACAAATAGAAATTGAAAGTTCACGATGCTCCGTGTGAGATGGAGATTCCACGAAGATCAGTCAGACGTGTATATTTTTACGTTGTTCATAATCTAAAATACGTATTGAATTGAAGATTGTTTGTAAGTTGTATGCATATAATTAATGTAAAATTAACTTGGGACTATAATTGTTTTTCATAAATGATCTTATGAAATCGTTTAAACTAGTAAACTAGTGGAGTTTAATTTTCGATGATCGTTTGAAGCACACATGATTTTCAAATTCTCTTTACTCCTATCCAAAATTTAAATTTTAAATAATTTAAATGTTTGAAAAGTCAGAGGACTCAACTTTAGCTCAACGAAGGGTCAAGGAATAAGATAAATGAAGATATCGTGATTTTTATGTAAAAATACATAAAAAAAGCTTTATTTCGCCACCGTTTTCTTGCAAAAAGTAACGTATAAAAAAACATTTAATCCTAATCATCGTCGTCGTCGTCGTCGTCTTGGTTACCGTGTTTCTAACTTCTGTTAGAACCACCATCATCATCATATTCGTCATCATCATCATCATCATCATCATCATTATCATCATCATCATCGTCATCACCATCATCATCGTGATCGTCGTCATTATTATCATCGTCGTTATGATTGTCGTCATCATCCTAGTCATCACGGTCATCGTCATGATCGTGGTCACATTATTCTTATTAATCGTGTAACTCCGAATCGCGAGCAGGAACCTCGTGTTACTATCGATTGTCCATTCGATTGTTCTGTTCCTGCTCGTCGCCGCAGTCGTCCACGTGGGATCACAGTATATCGCGTCCAATAGGATCGCAGTTGAGCCGTGGCTGAAGCCGTGACCAAAGCCGTGAATGCGTGCGTCTCGCGGAGCGTAAAGGTAAGTTCGAGTACAGGTGGAGGAGAAGTTGTAGGGATTCAACGGGCATTTTGAGTGACTAGTAAGGCCCTGAAGCGCCGGGAGCTCCATAAGACGTGCTGGGTCCACTTGGTCCGCTTCCACCATGACCGTCAAGTCCTCCGCCTCCGCCGATACCGCCACCGATTCCTCCGCCGATTCCTCCGCCGATACCGCCACCGATTCCTCCGCCGATTCCTCCGCCGATTCCTCCGCCAATTCCTCCGCCGATTCCTCCACCGATTCCACCACCACCGCCGCCACCACCAGTAACTTCCTTCTGTAATTCGTACAATATCGCTATCATCAGTTTTGATTGATTTTTTCAGATTCTATGCACGTTGAGTGAAAATGGAAATTATAACGTAATTGTCGATGATCCGTTCTTTTGAAAGATGTCGAGGCTGGTAGAAAATTTGAAGAAAAAGTATTTATGCGTGGATACACATGCCTGAAGACAGGCATATTTTATATTTTCTATGAACTTGTTGTTCTTTGAGTTCTTTGAGTCTCAATTGTTTTAATAATAAAAATCTAGTACGAACAGATGATAAAACAATGATAGTTATTTTTTTCTGCATCTTTATGTGACCATTTTGATGCGACTATTAAAATGAAACCGAGACATGTGATCAGACAATTAAAGGAACAAAACTTCTAAAACAAACAAGTTTTATGGAAGAGTACTAATTTACTAACTTCACTGAAAATTGAAAGATTGCTTACCTGAGTCTTGTATTTGATGAAGTAAACTTCCGGTTTGCTCGGTTGAGTCGGAGCAATGGTAGGCAAAGTGATTTCTGGTGCTTCTTCCGGTTTCTTAACCAACACATAGATCAATGTCTTCTGTTCATCTTGCTGAGGAAGAGCAGGAATGGCAGGAGCGGTAGGAGTTGGCGGAGTCGGTGCCTTGATGAAAATGATCTTGTAGTGCTTCTGTGGTGGGGGTAGTGGTGCAATGGGTCTGCTCGGTCTGTCTTCCGGTGCTTCTGGTGGTGGCACATGTACGTAGATGTGCTTCTGGATGAGAGAACCACCTCCGAAACCACCGCCTCCTCCAGCACCTCCACCGAATCCACCACCGAATCCACCGCCACCGCCGCCTCCGATACCACCACCAAAGCCTCCACCGAATCCACCACCCAGTCCACCGCCGAATCCACCGCCAAGTCCACCGCCAAGTCCACCACCGAGTCCACCGCCAAGCCCTCCGCCAAGTCCGCCACCGAGTCCACCGCCTATTCCAGTGGTTCCACCTCCCGGTGCTCCGTAACTGGAGCTAGGCTGAGAGTAAGAGTAACCTGCTTCTGGCCGTGCCATCACCGAAGCGGCGAGCATCACGATCTGGGAACAGAAACATTTAACAGATCAGTATTGTCGACGAATTTGATGAACAATTTGCGAATATTCGTGTTAATTCAAATTTTTATGAATAGAATCCAAAGGAAACAGGACCCGAAACAGAAAGAATGTTGGAATAGAAGGATGAAACATGGAGGATAAGAAGATAATAATTGGATGCAAGGATAGAATAGAGGAGTAGAAAAAGAGAGTAAAAATATGAAACAGAAGAGTAAAGATGGAAGAATGAAAATTAATATAGGAAAATAATCGATGAAGTGTAAACTAATGGAAATGCAGTGAAAGAAATGTCGAATTACATCGAATTAGAAAGTTCTTCTTGTACTTTCATAATCGTGCATCTTGATATGATTATCGAATGCGTGGACATCAAACACAATTGCATTCTCACTCTTCTTTACTTTCTCTTTCATACCATCTCTCTTCCTATATTCTCCTATACAAATTTCAATTTTCTCTTCCCCTATTTATCTATCTATTTGCCTATCTATTTATTTATCTATCTACCGTTTCTTTGAATGAAATAAGGAATAGCTAAAATTGTAGTTGATTCGCAATTGTAATATTTCGGATTGCGTTTCGAAAACAAAATTAAGTCGTAAATCATGGAAGAAAGTAGCAATGGTTTAACTGACATTGGCAATTCTCAGCCTTCCATGTAAGCGCGATGCCAATGAAGAATTTCAAAGAAAAGGAAGAAGGAAAAGAAGAAACGAAAATAGGAAATGAAAGAATGAAGAAAGAAGGGGAAAAAAGTAATAGAAGATAGTCAACAAATAGACACTGTCTAAAATGTTACGGAACGGTAGCAGGAAGAGGATGTAGAAGGAAAAAGGCCAACGAATAGACGAGAAAGATTGGACTCACCATGAATGCCCTCATGGTTGCTGCTGTTCCTTGGATTTGAGGACTGATGCTCCACAGATGTTACGGTGCCCCTTTTATACCAGCCCTGGCCCCACTCGTATCTCGACCCATCACCTATGCTGATGAGACCGTTGGTGAATCTCTTTCTCTTTTTCTCTCTTTCTCCGCTGTATCGTCGATTTTGCTGAACCTTTTTTCCTCATACAGTACGAACTTGACTCTCCGAGTACTCATTAATGCTTTTTGGATTGAGATCGACTGACCTTTCTCGAACCTTGGTCCCTTTTAAGATTCGTTCATTCAGAATCGGAGATGGCTAACATTGCGAGATGATGGCCGATTTTTTTTGACCGAATAGAAGATAGGCACTTTCTAAATCCACCTAATGCTCGCAAGTATGATTCCTGTGTGGCGTTTTGATTCAAAGAATACGAATTTGCACAATGGAGACGCGATGGTGAGCCTCTTTTTCAGTTATCCGACTTTTCGGAGAGAAAATGACTATGAGTCAGAGCGATTGACTCACAGTCCATTTATCCCATTTATGTTGAATTTTCTTCGTTTCTTTTTCTAAACACACGGAAGGTTAAAAACGATTATAACTAATAATCACTTAGCTGCTATTTTTCATAAAAGAATTGAATCGTTTTTTATTCGAAGTTCGTGATAAATGGTATCTTTCAGCTTTTTAAGGATTAAATATGATATATTCGGGACTCGATGATCGAATCGAAAGCATGCATCAACGATTTTGATGATCGTTGATCTTTAAATATTTGATTAATGGTTGTAAAAAAATTTCTCTGCAAATCTATAGTAATTGAACGCAATGACTGCGAGATGGTCGCGGAAGAAGAAAAGAAAAAAAGAAAGTACCGTGTTCGCGTATTCACGAAGAAAAATGATTTGGGTCAAATTTATTTTCGAGGTTCCCTTTCTCTGTTCGAGGACGAGGCTTCCTCGCAGGAAGTGGAAGACTTTCGGTTTCGTAATGTGAAGATGCGCGCGATACTCCTCTTCGGTGAACCGATGTGACCGGATTGTCATAAATTGTTTTTTGTATTTTGCAGATCATCAAGCTGAAACGCATCGCTCCACTATGGCTTTAAAGTGGCATTCGCTGTTAGTTCAACGTAATTATCGCTTTAATTTTCACCTGGAACCACTCAATCTCAAAGGTTGATGTTGCAACAGTTCAACTTAGATTATCTGATTTTAAGGTGCCTGATGTTAATTGTTAATAATACAAGAAAAATTTGAATGGAAGGAGTTCTGTGAAGTTCTATATTTAGTAAAGGTTGTTTGTTATATAATTAAAATTAAAAATTGTATTTAAGTTTCAATTCCTTATTTCTATTCCTAAAAATATAAATTTGTGTAGGTACGCAAGGTATAATTAGATTAGTAAAACGATTAAATAGTAGACTTAGGTTGTACGGTATTATATATTTTGCTCATTGGTGATTTAATTATTAAATTCTTTATTATTTTTAGTTTGGAATTGCAATTTGAAAACATCAGTGAGATGAGAACCGCTGACAATGAGGAATCGCTAAGAGCGTACGATTTTAATCGCGGGGTTTGTGCTCTCTAGGCTCTGGGACATTGCGAACAGATACCATGAGTAACAACGACCGCGTAAGTCTGGTGAATGGGAAAAGGAGAAGCTCGTTATATACATGTGTACATATGTATGGCTGTGTACATTAGTAAACGCGTATCATTGCGTTGTACACGCCACTGTTCAAAAGTATCGTATCGGACACTTGCTTTTTTTCGACAACGTGTATTTTAATTACAAGATTACGGTCAAAATCAGACTACAATGACCAATTTGCAATTTCAATCATCGAAATCTTACAAATTTATAGCGGTTTCTCCTATTCCTCGCACTTTCATCATCATCTCTCCGATACAAATTTTACACTTTTGATTGTAGATAGTTCTTTAGAAAAATTTGAAAAATTTGTATCTTTATTGCCATTACAGAGTGTTCGGATAGTATATAGTGTGGACCAGTCAACGCCGGATGTTCCACTAGGAGAACGAACCGCTCGGAGGTAGAAAGGTTCGTTGGTACTTGGATTCTTTCCTTCGATCGAAATGCGGAACGATCATGGGAACATGGAGTAGAATCCCCAAGTGGGTAAAAAGCGACAGCATTAGAAAGGGAATTTTCAGCAAGTCGAAATTCAACCGGCTATCTAACAACGCGTGGAAATTGTTTCTTTTGTCGCACATTTTCTTTTTCTTTTTTCTTTTACATACGCGTTACGTCAGAGTACAATCTTCTCTTAAAGGTAAATCTTTAAAATCTAAAAACTGAAAAGCTCTTTAAAAAACAATTTAATCGAAGAAAATGAAAATGACAATAAATAAATTTCTTTTTTAGCTACATTTGTCTGCGTGTAAAATGATTATAAAAAATAATGAGCGATAGTATATTAGAAAGCAGTAGATCGAAATTTAATGTTACTTGTACCTGCATATCATGTCGCGTAAAAATATCGTTTTAATGGTTGCTCCTTCGCTATTTATGGTTATTTAACTGTTTAAGGACCATGACAAATGACAGAAATGGAAACTGAGTCGCTCATTTGCTAAATCGATTGACTCCACTAAACAAAAAAGTAGAGGAAAGTGATAGAATAGTACACATCATTTGTTGTCTATTTTTTCACGGCCAAAAAAATTTTTGTTATCTTGTAGTGCTAAGTGTGATGTTAAAGGAATTTATTTCAAATATAAAAAGTGAAAGAAGAGATAATCAAATGTTTTGATGCTAAAATTAAAAAAAAATTCAGAAAGCAGAGTTAACCGATTTCACCTCTGTATTCCTCATCTTAATAATTACTTTTTTTTCACTCAATTACTTTTTCATTATTTTATTTTATTCGTAATTCCCTACGTAATGTTACATTAATATAAAATAATAAATAATTTTTGATTTTATGCAGAAAAAGGAGAAAAATTGGAAATTATTTTGTTACTCGATGGATTTAAGAGTGAAACTTTTTCAAAGATGAACCACAAAGAAGCGTAACTACGAAGAATGCATGTGAAACGGTCATGGGAACATGGAGTAGAATCTTAAAGATAATGAAAAGTGACAGTGTGCTAGAAAGATAATCAAAATTCTAACAGCTTGCGAATTGTATCGGATCCGCTTCCTTATGACTTTTCTTTTGTTATAAATATTAAAATTGTTACCAGGATTCTACAAGTAGTGCAAGTAATTTTTCTTAATTAAATACAAATTTAATTTTTCTTAATTAAATACAAATACATATCAAAACATGTTTTTGCATAAACGTGGGTACGTATATATAGACTTTCTTTTTCTTTTTTTTGGCCAAAGAAATGTAAAAATAATTCTTAATGTCATACCTTACAATCTCTTTTCTAGTGCCATGATTGAATCACTAATTGGACGTATTTATAATATTATGTGTACTCTGAGATTCTTTCTGCTCTTTCTACTTCTTGAAACGAAACTGACAAAAGATTTCACTTCTGTAAGTATCTGCAATTGCAATTGCATTCATTATGTTCACAGTATACGGAGATTTATTTGACCGTGATTCCGTTCAGTTTATCTTTTGCACACGTTTACTTACATCCAAACAGTCGTATTTCTTCTAGCACAGTTTGAAATGCGATGAAACACGTTGTGCATACGCAAGAATGTATTGTGGCAAAGGTTTCCTACCAAAACAGATTTTTCATTTTATATTCTAAAAGCGATATGTTACACAACTCTATTTCCAATTCTGATTCTGATAAATATAGAATGAAATTAAATACTAAATGGAGTAAATAAATGTTTACTTTAGAAATGGAATGAAAAAACAGAATTCTGAATCAAAGTGGAAACAAAAGTAGTAATAAAAATAGAAAAAAGGGAAAAATAGAAATAATTTTGTAAGTTCTTGTTTTTTACGCTTTTAATTTTAATGTATTATATTAGATATTCTAATTTAAATGCGATTGTAGCAATTTGTGAACAGTCATCGTTTGCTCTTCACTAGAAATATAATTCATCTTTAGTTACGAAAGATCTTGTAATCTTCACTATGTTAATGAGACTGTTATAAGACACAATTTATGTCTTAGCAAGAGAGTCCACAAGTGTAGAAATGTCGAGATCGATATCGAAGAGAATGTAAAGAGATATTTAAACAAAATTTGAAGATCGCCAAAGTAGTAATTGAAGTAAAATAAGATTAGAAATTGTTAGAAATTCTTTCTAAAAAATAATAACTACCAAAAATTCAGTGTGTGTATAGAAATTACAAAATATTTACTGCAAGTACGTATCGATAATAATTTTTTGTTAAACACATTTTCAGACTAATTTCAAATTTTACTAATATTGTAATCATTATTGTAATCATTATGCTGTAGATGTTTATGCAAATTTATATTTTTATAAAATGGAGTTTAAAAAAATTGGAACTTAAGTAGAAAATTGTTTCATCTACATATATATATATGTATGTATGTATGTATGTATGTATGTATGTATGTATGTATGTGTGTACAATGAATATTCTATAGTAGGTAATGATATATTTTCGTAAGTCAGTGCAAAATCTTGAAATTTAAGAAAATGTTTAAGTCTTGAAAATGTGAAAAATACTTATAAAAGAATAAGGTGACAAAGAAACAGAACGCAGGAGCAAGCATAATTGTAACGATGTCGAGATCACCCAATGGAACAAAACTTTGTTTTTTTTTTCTTATCAGATCTGTATGTGAAACGAAGTCATGGGAAAACCTGAGTAGAATCTCAGAGAGTTAAAACCGCCTTACAAAAGAGAGACATCGCGAGTGCGTTGGAAAGGAAATTTTATGGCAACAGAACTTGTCAGCAATGTTTACCGGCCTAATGAAATTTCTTATAGAGTGGACGTTCCAGGAAAGGTCTAGGAAAATAAAGCGATTTTTCTACTGATTAAGCTATTAAGAAAGAATTGAAAAAATTGTTTGAAATGGATGAATAGATGTGATTGAAATATTTTGCTGAGTAGAATTGGCTAAAAGAATAGTATAACAAAAATAGACACAGTTTGAACACTTTTAGACACACGAGAAAAGTAAAATTAATAAATTGGAAATATGATTGTTTTTTGTTTGTACGTATATTGGCATTTGCACTTAGTATAGTTTCAAAATAATTTTCCAGTGAAACGACACTCTAAAAATGAGATAAATCGTACAATCTCTAGAAACGGCTTAAGATAACTGAACTTTAAATGTTTAATTAATCTCGCAGTTTCCAAAGATTCAAATAAGACTAAATTTTGCAACTCACAAAATGCATCAAAGACATCAAAGATAAAAGCTAAACGCACATTAATTAATAAATTTTAAAAAGAAGGAACTAATTAAACCCTTGAGGTAAAAACACTTCCATTCTAAAAAGAAGGAACTAATTAAATCCTTGAAGTAAGAACATTTCCATTAAAACGCAATTCAGAAACTAGTCTGAACTAACGAAGCTCTACTAAGACGACTCCATTCCCACGCAAGAATGATTATATCAACTAAATTCAACAAATCCCTGATCAGACGCCAACTTAATGAACTATCGAAGCTACAACGAATCTAGTTTCCATCGCAGACAGTTGTATCCATTTATTAAACTGTACGAGTAATACTACAAATCATGTTTCATATTCTTAATTACACAAGCTGGTCAAAATGATTGAAATTTTTGTAATTTTTCATGAAAGTTTCATAGAATGAAAGAATCATTCAAATGTATAAATAAAAGCTTGTGTACATATGTAATATATATGTATGTATAAAATATTTTATATTAATATATCATGTATTATATATTTTTCCTATTAGTTTGCACTTTTTTTTTATATAAGTTTTTTTTATGCTTCCAGTATACTTGCGCATACAGTATCATTCTTATCATTCTTTTATAATTCAGTTACATTGCGATTGTTTTTAACGAGAATCCTTGAAAATGAATGCTTGAAAATGGACATGGACAACACGCCGTGCCATGCAATGAAAGAGAATCGAGAAAAAGCTTCTAGAGCTGAAATAGTCACGCAATCGTTGCATCAACTGAGGCAATTGGCAAGGATCTACTTGTCCTTTAATGGACCATGCAATCGATGTTCTCTCAGTTTATAAAAACCACTTGTTATCCTTCGTAACATACGTGTAGCCTGATTTCTACAATTTAACGTGTCGCTTATACTATACTGATATATAACTAGTATAACTTCTTCTGTTCGAGCACCATGCTCTGAAATGTTATACAGAACGATCACCACAGGAAAAATCATTTTGACAATTTTATTTTTAACACTAGATAGAAAGTATCTTCGTGCTTGGAAGATCATTAGACGATTATTTGAACGATAATGTCACGTAATATGAAAAAAAATCATGGAAAGTCGAGCGAGCTGCTTCATTCATTAAAGCAATTACCTGGCTGCTACATTATTAAAAACACGTATATATTCTGTAAAAAGCTCTGGCACTAACGTAAGTTACCTGACGTTAACTTTTTAAAAGCAATCATTACGGCAAATTACGAAATTAATGGAACAACAAATTGTATAATTATTGGTCGTTCAACTCTGTTCAACGAAATTTTTTCTGTTTAATATTATTTATTAAACAGACTTGCGCTGTTAAATATTATTAATTGTAGGTAAAGGGTAAATGTGGTTGATGTTTGAGTCATTTGTTGTCAACAATTCTAAAATACATTTAAATATTCAGAGTGTTTTTGGAAGATGCCATATAAAATTATTTGTAATTATCATATCGTCACGCAACTGTGCTACTTGCTATGTAAAATTGATTATTATATATAATTAGTTTTTAATTTTATGACAACAAACGCGCATATTTAATCAACATTTAAATTAATTTTACATATCTAAAATTATAAAATTAACTATTTCATTATTTCATTGTATCAGTATATCAGTAAATATATAATAAATAAATTATTAATGACACTAATTCAATTATTAATAATAACAAAAGCAATACCAAATTCAAATAAATCTCTCGACGGATACTTTAATAATTTTCAAGATATGAAATAAAAGAAGTTCCCTCACAATTGTCTCAAATTATTTTTTCAACTGCGATCATAATCAATTTTAATTCAAATTTCGAATGTAGCTTATGACAATTTAAATATTATTCCCGCCAATGCTTCGATCTACTGAATAGAATTTGCAAGTATTTATGTAAGCATTTTATAGACCACATGAAACATGGGAAGAAAACTGACGGTCTAATTCTGACGATATAATCGCAAAAATTTATAAATTTATCCCCTTAGTTAATCTTTTTTGCAAATGAAAATTTATTCAATTTATGAACATTGAAATGCTAACTAAAATATGTTGCTTTCCTTCTCGCACAATATGTCCCTCCTTGTCTGACATGCAAATATATTTCTGTCCTTGTCGCACACAGCTGCTCTCCCTGTCTATGAACAAGTATTGTCATCTATCGGATTTTTCCAATTTACCCTTTTAGTTCCAACAAAAACTAAGCTGGCTCAGATGGCAGCACCAATTAGAAAAGGAACGCAATACTGTGCGACAAGGACAGAGATAGCGGTTAGTTCCACCGTTTCACCCGTACGCGGTGCTAGCATCGTTTCATGAATCGAACAAATTTTCAGTCGTCAAATAAACTAATTTTGGGGATTAATTTTTGAACTTTTGCGATTATACCTTCTTAATTAGACTTCCAGCTTTTTTTTCATGCCCAATTTTACCCTTAAAATTCCCAAATAAGCATTTTCAAAATTTATTAGTACCAGTAGTTTAATGCTAGATGACGCCACCATGTCCAAAAAGTAGAACAATTCATACTAAATGCAAATAATTAATTAATTTTGTAACAAATCGGTACAATATTTTGCAGTGTTTTTGTAATTTAATTTGATTTCTGGGTACTTTAAAAATTCGGTTTTTAGATTGATAAAATTTGTTTTCCTAATTATACTATGAAGAAGTTAGTTTCAGTTTCACAAATTTTGATTTGTAAAAGAATTAATTAAACAGATTAGTATATGAACTTGTATAATTTTATTCTCGTAGTTCTTTTAACATAGAGATGAAGATAAAGATGATTGAATAAATCAAAATTTCACTCAAAATTACCTGTGAACATAATTAAAGAAATACATGAAAGCTTTACGCACACAATCTTTAATTAACTAGTAATTATTAGCAATTAATACATATTTCTCTTAAATTCTCTCGTTTGTTTGTTTGTTTTAATTATCAAAATGCATATTATAATTGACTTTTAAACATTTTACTATTGATTCAATCAGTTTGACAAAACCAGTATCCTTTGGCTTTTCTAATCCTCTTAGAACTCTATTCTTCATTACAGCAACAAATTCTTTGTTACTCAATTGACCATCCACTAGAAATTAACAAAAAAAGAATGCTATTATTATAAAATTAATCAATCCTATTTTATGATGTAAATGTCTTAAAGGCCTTATATCAGAAACTTTATACTTGAAGACTGTAGAATGTTACCACATATAGTGATAGAATAATGGATATTACTTCTTAATAAATATACAATAGTATAACGTTTAATTTAATTAATAACAATATGTCAAATATTAAACACTAGATCTGTAAAATATAAATATCTTTTGTATTGCATTGTATTGTAAACTTACTGTTTTCGTCAAAAATTGTGTAAACAACTTGTATTACATGGTCACTGAGATCAACATGAGCCACTGTTTTCGCTACATGTTTTAAGGTAGCTGATAAAATAAATATACATTATAAATACATTACTTGCACAGATGACAAACATATAAAAAAGGAATTTAAGAAGTTCAATTCAGTGAAATAGAAAATTCAATTTATGAAAAATATTTTGATGTTATGACACACCTTGATCAATTGATGCCCCAGCAATGTGATAAAACGTTAATGCCGTATCTACATCGTTAATGTTATTTAAAAAATGGAAAAATTTTAAATATTCATCTTTATCTATTCCCTTTGGATTATCCTTGAAGCTGAAAGTAATATTCAAATTACATATTGAAATATTTTATTTTTCATTTATAATGTTTTCTTATATACATACTGCTTTTTTACAGTTTTCCTAATCCTTGCTTTCTTTTTATCTGGATATCCAGCATATGCAAGCAATAATTCCGTGAAATCTACTTCAGTTATTCGACCATTTTCATCAGGATTTCTTCTCTCAAACTGTAACAATTTATCTTTTTTTCATTTATTGATTATTATTCTTTATATAGTATATTGTGTATATAACAGAAATTGATGAAATGGATATTAGAAAAAATAAAATAAACTTTTTGTTATAAATGTTATGAAGAATTTTATCTTATTATAAAATTTTTATTTTACTATTTATTGAAAGATATTTTATAAAATTGATATATCAATCTTTATAGAAAAGAAGCAGGAAAATATATTTGTAATAATTTTATTTTTAATCTTTTTAGTCATGAACAAACAAATATGATAATTTAATAAAACAAATATTCCAAATTTTTACTGTAATATTTTAAGACTGACCTCTAAACTAAGTATTTCTCTTTGCAATTGCTGTTGAAACTCCAAGAACTTTTCAATAGTCAACTTTCCTTTCATATTTTGACCAAAAAAGTATGTAGTCAACGCCGAATTAACACCCTGAAAATTAAATAAAAAATTACAGTTGGAACATAGTTTCAATCACAATTGATTACAATTGAAATTACATTATAATTATTGAAATACTTTGTATAAATTAGACTGTCTTACTAGAATCCACAACTTTTTTTGTAAATTTATGTTATTATTTATTAGTTTAATGTTCAATCATTTTCAACCATATGTAATGTAAATCATTTCATGTAACAATAATTTTAATACCTTGAACATGTTGCCAGTAGTAACGTGATCACGATGTCGATTTCCAATGCTGGTTTGTTGTCGAATTAACGTAGCGACTTTTCCAAATTCTTCAGAATCAACATCACCATCGCCATTGAAATCAAACATTCTGAAGGCGATTTCGAAATGTCTCCTGGAAGCTGCAGAAATACTTATTATAAAAATTTAATATTATAATATATCCCATATTATATGTTATATATTATATAAGCTAAAGAATAATGATACAAAACTGACTTACTCGATAATACAGTGAGCAAAAATATATAATCAGAGAAACTAATTAAACCAGCACTTCCAAGTTTGTAAAAGATACTATCCTCATCTAAGGCCAATTCTAGTTTTGTGTGAATATTCTATAAAAAAAAAATTCTATATGCACATGTAATGAATTTAAATAAATATATACTGATTCTTAAAAGTATTTGAACATTTACTATAGGATTTCCTGACAATTATTCAATCTTGCTCAGTCTAAAATAGATTTTTTAAATTTTTTTTCCACAAAGAACTTATATTATAAATTTAAAATATTTTTCTATTATAAAAATTATTCTAAAAATTAAAATATTTGTGAATTTGAATTTACCTTAGGGTCATAGCGTTTATATTTGTCCAAACCAAGCCCTGAAAATAAATTCACATCACTAACATGAATTAAAAATTATATGACAAATAATCTGGGAGATATTGAATAATTCATTGCGATACAAATTATATGAAAAGATGTACTATTGCATGCAATTAATATACTTATATATGAATGTTTGTGAATGTGGAGAAGAAAAATTTATTATCTAGACAATGAAAATTTAAAAAATTTATCTTGAATGCATAAAAGAAAGTTTAATTTTTAAATTTTTTCTTTATTCTTTCTTTCATATTTTTTTCTACATATATTTTATTTATTTTTCAAGACAATTATATTTCAAGACAATGACTCACTTATTTGTATTTGAATACGTACCACATTACTAAATATCTCCAATATTTGTTAAAAATGTTAAAAAATGTAAAAAATACAATATTTTCCTCTCTTACATGCAATTTTTTTTAAAAAGTACAATAAATTAATTAGTTAATTTCTCTATTTAAATTTCTAAACATTAACTTTTTGTCAAAAAAAGAAGATGGACATTAAAAGTTGCCTTCTACAATAGTATTAAGCTAAATTTTTGGGGAGTTGCAAGCTATTTAAGAATTATTTTTATCCTTTTTAGGAATCTTTTATGATTTCAGTAATTTATTCTTTGTTTTTGGTAAATTATATTCTCCTTACGCTGTATGATAGTATTTGTAGATAAAAATTTGGAAGCAAATGAATAAAAGCAAATTAATAACTTTTGCACGCTCAATCTAGAAGCAAGTCTTTTTCGTTACACTAGAAAATAATCACATAATTTTGTTTTCTTTTCATTCCAGCTTTCTCTTTATTGAGTGGAGAATGTACCATGTAAATAATGGTATTTATACATATATAATAGTTTGATTTTATTGAAATTACCGTCCGGTTGTTTGATACCAGGCGTTATTGATCTTAAAAAGTCATCAGGCGTCATGAAGATTTCATGGATGTCGTTGTTGACCACTTGCAGAGTAGCAAAATAACGAAATACTTTGTCAGGGGTAGAATAATGTCTTATACGATTTTCGTACTCTATTATCTGTATAAGAAATCATTTTTCACATATTTAATAGAAAGATAATATAATAATATTATATAATGTTTAATTTGAAATATATTTTAAACTAAAATAAATTTCGATAAGAACTGTAAAGTTCAATTCAATGCAATATTAGTGATATTCTAAATCTTTATTAAAAGGGCTCGACATAACTTAAAGTGAATTTAGTTTATTTACTTTGTTCATACTTCAATTTCGTTTTATTTGTCTTTTCATGTAGAATCTCCGCTCATCGATTGTATCCTAATTGCTGACCATAATCCTTTATAATATTCATAGTATATTAATTTTAAATTTTATTTTATTCGCCATGGTTTATAATACTGACAAAAATCTTATATTATAATAATACTGCTAACCAGTTTTAAATTCGCTTTTTTAGAGCAATTTTTAATTTTAGGAAGGCAAACATATATTGATTAGTATTGATAGATAAATAAATGGCTAACTATATCCAGTTTGGGACTAGCAAGAATGCATAAATTGTAAATTTGTGTTAGTTTCACGCAAATATAGGAGGGAAACGTCAATTAGGAATAAATACAGGTATATTACAACAAAATAAAAAAAAAATGTAAAAAGAAATCATAAATTAAAAATAAAATCATAATACCATCTGGTTGTCTCATGCCAGGTGTAATTGATCTCAAGAAGTCATCAGGAGTCATGTAAACTTCGGTACCTTCTAAACTCGACACTTTTACAGTCGCGAAATAACGAAATATTTTATCAGGGGTCGAATACGCTCTCAAACGATTTTCGTACTCTATAATCTGGAAATATGTGTATATTTCGAAATGATAATACATAACAAATATTAACAATTCGATAATCATAATCTTTTCTTACAAAAAAGAAATTACTCATCTCGCGTATTTATCATCTCTTTAAAGATTGCCTATTTCGCGTGTTTATCATTTTTAATTGTTTATTTTATCTAACAATTGAATAAAAGAATTGTCGAATGTTATTATATTATATAATTAATCAAATTAATCTTTGATTATTTATTATATACATATTTAGAGACGTGTGTGTCTTTCAAAGTTAAATTTCAAAGTACACCGACATGTAACAATTGCTCAAACTTAACTTTTTCAGAAATGAAGAGTGATAAAACAATAAAATTTTATTTTATCCCATTTATTTTTAATCCCTTATAAGGCTATTTTATAACAAGATATCGTGCTAGATCAAAATTGTTTTGTTTAGAATAAATTATATAAATTGAAATTGAAATTTTGAATTCATCGATATTTCATTTTTTACTAGTAGTAAAAAGAAGAGATAAATTTTTGTATAGGAATTATTCACTAAGTGAATAATTATACAACCTTATACCAACCTTCCGATCACGGAAACCAATTCTTTCCTTCTTCTTTTTTTTCTTTTTGTCTTCTTCATCTACCATTTGATCATTTTTATTTTCGTCGTTCGATTCTTTCTCAGTGATCATTTCAGCCGCACTGACCGTAGACAAATATTTTTGTCTCATTCTGAAGCAAAAATGTAACAAAAGTAAAATCATTTTACAGGCACATTTAATAAATATTATTACATAATTGTAAATATATTTACATAATTGTAAAAATGAAATAGAAAATTGACAGCGAGAAATGATACGTATTGTGAAATTCTTCTCAATCTTATGATGTATACTTAGATGTATACATTCAAAATATGTATGAATCTATACTCAGAAGAATTCAAGCTGTATTGAAAGCCAATGGCAGTGCTTAACTAATGTTACGTGTTATTAATAAAGAATATTCTAGGCAAAACGAGGTGTTTCCATTATTTTGTCTAAATCCTATGCAGGCACTATATAATTTATCAAAACGAATCCTGTATGATCCTTGCTAAATATATTGGTATCTTTGCCAATATGAAGCTATTTAAAAACCAATATAAAAAAGCAACATTTCTTTTCTATTCAGATTGTCAAATTGATTGTTTATTTTTTAACAACATTCATAAATCTGTCATAAGCAAAGATCAGCAATATTTTCTTAGCTTACCTTTTCCAAGCAATAACACCAGTGACAAAGCAAGGGATGACGAATAAAAGTGGATAGCTTTTCTTGATTTTCTCCCTCTCGCGCGGAAAGTATATAAAATTGTTTCGGACTGAACATTTCTCAGAATTATTAATATTATCAATTATTAGAAGATTGCACGATTTATTAATATTTTTATACGAGACACTTTGTTTCAAGATAAACCTAACCTTATTAGTAAACATGTTCTACGTTTAGAATGTTAAGAATAAACCTGTACTGAAATTTTTACAGATGTATGTTTAACATATAGCGTTCTCCTTTTGTACAGAGATTGTAACAACAAATTTTAATTTTAATTTACATAACACTTCTTTACGCGTGTTATTTCTCAGTTTTAAATTTAACATTTGCTTTGTGTATTAACGTTCACATTTTTTCGCTTTTAAAAAGTAGCACAACATACTCGAATGCGAAAGTCAATCAACTTCTTGAATCTTCATGCAAACTGAAGCATGAATGGACTTCTGAACTTGGTTCAAATCTCAAAGTCCTGTCGTCTGCAGAACTGAAAGATTTGAAAGTTGTAACTCACGCTTTACGATGGCGCTGAAATCATATTTTACAAACGGTTTTTTTGTACATTAATGTTTCAAATATTTTTTATTACTAGATATTGATAAATCTCTTTTTTCGATCTTTTTACAAATTTCTTTTTCTTGCGATAACAGGTAATTAAAAAGATCGAAGAAAGATAGTACTATTTAGATTAATAAAATAATACTATTGAACAATTTTATCTTGAAATATAATTATAATTTAATGGTCTGAAGAAATTCTTCTTCTACAAATGTATTGAAGAATTTATAATAATTATTCTACTATATATTGATAGACCTTTGAAACATTACCTCTACTTTCACTCATCTTTTTTAGCAAAACATTTTACAAATATATATTTTTTTAACATTTTACGTATATAATTGTAATATAAAACATTTATTTCGATTTACATAGTTTAAAAAAAAAAAGGGGGAAATTAAATTTCGAACCAATTTTCATTTTTGAAGAATTAATCTTTTGGTTTACTTTATTGTGAAAAAAGTTTATGCATTTAAAAATATAAATGTATATAATGATAGATAAAATTTCGGCATATGTAAATATAAAAACACCTGCGTATTTATTTTTAAAAAATTTTTTTAAATTTTCAATAAAGAGATTGTTTTATCGCTTTTTGTTACTACACAGCTGATTGATTGAAGTATTAAATGTATAAATACACGTATATGAAATATCAATAGCTGTGAAAAGAATATCTATCATGAAAATAAGATTTTATCTATTAAATTTGAAATGTCGGTTTCACTTATCTCGTGTATTTATTAACTATGCAATGTCTAAAATGGCGAAGTACTGGGTGATTGTTTCTCCTCTATTATAGGTTATATGATATAATTGTAATCGTTGGAAATAGTAACAAAGTAGTTCGATTTGGCAGGGTTATAGAAGAATATTATGATTACGTCGAAATAATTCACGTCAACATCGATTAATGCTCTAATAATAATAATAATAAAACGTGGATAATGGCTGAAAATGTTGTTCACTGCGATGACGAATTTGTACATTCCATCAAAACATTACTTTGGGGTAATACTATAAAGAAAGATGTATTTAAACGATGGGCTCAAGGTAAGCTTGTATTTTTATATATTTTTGTCATCGTAAAAGATCTCGTAATAAAGGTTGGATTATATATATATCAGAATAACCATAATTATTATCACCAAAAAATAAATTTAATTAATGCTTAAGATTTGATAAATACGTTTCATATATATTTAATATTAGATGTAAATACAAGTATACAATACAATTATCAAGTATCTGCATATCTCATTTTCACATTAGTATATTTCAAATTGCTTTTATGTTTTTAATATTTCTGTTCATATTTTATTTTTTTTATTTAAAATACCTTAAACACAAATATACTTATATGTTTATGAACCTTTAAATACAAATATACTTATATGTTTATATATTTATAGTTTTTTGTCTGGATCCTTTAAAGGCAACAATTGAATTTTTTTAGGAAAAAAGAATTGAAAAGTTATATCTACTTCTGACTTGTATGAAGAACTGATTATATTCTGAAGATTTTGCTGATTCTTAAACATATAGATTCAATAAATTTTGAATAAATAATATTCAACAGATTTAATATTATACATATTCAATATAAAATTATTTTGTTGTTGATGTTATAATATTGTTTTTTGGCAGTAATTATCCAAACTTGCTTCTTTTAATTTTAATAAATTTTTAATTTGATATTTACAAATAACTTAATGTATAAATTGCATTAATCATTTATAACTATTAATATTAATAATGTTAATGTATAAATATAAAACATTTAAAGCACATATAAAGATACAAACTCACACAAATTAGAATTTAAACTTTTGAATATAATTTAATACACAATTTTCATTGCTTTAGGATTTTACTTCAGCCCTGATGAGCCAACAGCATTGATACAAACAGAAGGTGGTCCTTGTGCAGTAATAGCTCCTGTCCAAGCTTTCATTTTGAAAGAGTTACTTTCTGAGACTGATGTTTCAACATGGAAAAATATTAATTTGGATACGTGTTATCAACTCCTCGTACGAGCTTCTATAGAGATTTTGAAGCAAGCAGCTGGAGAGAAAGTTCCAAAGTTTTGTATTGTATTTATGGATTGTAAATTTTCGAATGAGGATAATGGAAGAAAGGCCAAATGGGTAGAGAAAATACCAGAGATTGAAAATCGTGAAAAAGAAATAAGTGCAGCAAATAACGAAAATCAGGAAACAAATAAAAAGATATTATTGATGGAAATGAATGAGGAATGCAGAACCATAGATTCTGATCTTTTTCATTCTCAATTGAGGTATGTGTTTTAATATATTATCAAATTCAAAGCACATTCTGATCATTATTTTATTTACCTGGTAGAAGTGTAGGAACATAAAGTCTTTTTTTTCTTGTTTTTTTATTTTGACAATGATAATATTTTATTTTAGGTTATTTACAACAAATACCTCTGAACATGTGGAAGAATTTTTTTCAGAAAGGTTAGAGATGTTAAAAGATAGATATGGAATCTTATTGCTTCTTTATAGTGTAATTGTTACAAAGGGTATTACTGAAATTCGTTCAGAAATGTCAGATCCCACAGAATCAATGATTGATTCAACATATGGTTATGGAAATCAGAGTCTTATAAATTTGATGCTCACTGGAAGAGCAGTCAGCCATGTGTGGGATTATGATCAAGATGTTGGAGGATTGAGTAAGCTATTCTTATATTCTACATCATTGTAATATATTTAGTAAGTAATTAATATTGTCTAACAAGAAGCATCACTTGATTAATTTACTCTAATTGTGATAAAACTGGACATCTTAAAATATTTTTTTATCGTTATTGGTTCTACAATATTGCCTCAGTCCAGTAATTTAAATTAATTTTTATTGTATTTAATGTTTTAAATTGTTTGCAATATTAATGTTTACAATATCAATTTCAGAATTGCGTGGGATAGATAAACAAAATTCTATCGGATTTCTTGCTCTTCTTGAACATCTATGTTACTGTGAAGTAGGAACTTTCTTAAAATCTCCCTCGTATCCTATTTGGGTGTTGGGTTCAGAAACTCATTTGACTGTGCTATTTTCTACTGAAAAAAGACTTGTGAGCCCTGAAACACCTGCAGATCAAGCGAAAAGAGTTTTTAGAAAATTTGATCCTGAAGGAAATGATTTTATTCCTGCCAATTTATTACAAGATGTTCTTGCTGAACTTGGACTTGTTACAGATGCAAATTGGTAAGTGTGAAATATATATTTCACATTACATATATCGAATTGTTATATGTTTTTGTTAAAGTGTCAATATAGTGAAGAAAAAATTGGATACTGAAAATTTGGGAATTATTCTACGTACTAACTTCATGGACGAATTCTTTCCTGAAGAACCACGAACATGTCCGGATACATTTCCATTGTACCACTACAATGGTCTTCAACATAGTAATCTAGAAAATAAAGTTATTTATCACAAAGGTCAAGCAGTGTTGTTGGAGTGCACTATTAAGGGTATTATGGAAAGTAATCCTATGTTAACAGTACTTCAAACAAAATGGCCAAGAATTGAGATTCAATGGGATATTGGCCAAAATCCGAGCCTGAACTAATAAATTCTACTGAAACTTTATTTTCAATTACATCATTGAAGTTGTATAAGAAAATAAGTAACAAAATCATTAAATAGTTTGAGGAGTACTTAAATTTGACAAAAGACATTTTTATGTTTGAGAATATTAAACAAAAATCTTTAGAGGAGAAATTAAATTTAAATAAAGAAATTTTTTCTGAACATATATTAAATTATGAATTATAATAATTTAATAATTTTACTAATTATTTATGTTAGAAATCAAATTTATTTTAAAAATGAAGTGAGATTTAAGTATATTTTAAATATTGGTTTAGAAATAATTATTCAACATATTACTAAAAACTTCAAGAACAGGCATGTAATTATTTGATGTTGAAATTAAAAAAAAATTAAAACGAATTTATTAATAAATAAAAAGAAGAGGATGTGCAAATGGTAAGAAGAAACGATAACAATTGCACATGAAATGTAACAGAGAAAATAATAATAATGTAGTAAGAAAAAATGTGAATATTCAGATAAAAAGTATAATAAAAAGTAGTGTAAAAAAAGAACAATTCAAAAAATAATGTACAAATCTATGTAAATCGTATCCATGGCTAAATGTATAGTTAGATCAAAGTTATAATCTAGTCATTGTATCGACATTCTAATAGTATTTTGATTTTTTTGTCATTCTTTTTCTTACATTTAATAAGGAAGACATGTAATATTTGTGTTGTCGATTTCGCTCAAATTTTGCAAAAAATCAGATATAATAACATTCTAAACGGATGGGGCACACTGTACAGAATGAAATGAAAAGAACATATTGGAATTTCTACATTCTATACAGGTATCTATAAATGTAGTTGAGATCATAGCGAATGACGTTAACGAAAAAACAAATCAAGTTACATTTCAGAATTTAAATGTAACTCTATAATATAATTTGTTTTTTATAGATACATTTTTATGATTATATGTTAACACAGACATTAATCTATATTATATTATTATAACTATTATATTTATTGTAATTAAAATAATTAAAGTGAACTAATTTTTTTTTTAGACTGATATATTCCGAACATATAGGATATTCCGAACACAAACGAATAATAATATTAAAAATAAAAGAATAACAAAAACGAAAATGTGTTTATATTTTATGAACATCTTATAGTGAAATATTTATACAGATATATTATGACATTCTTAATTGCAAGAATTGTTAATGTTATTACGAATCTTAGAATTGCTTTTTTTTTAAATGGATATCTTTTGAAAAAATGTTTTAAAATTCTAAAATAATGTATTCTGTGTGTTTAAGAAGTTATTATACTGGATATTTCCACTTTATTATCTAAAATATTGTCTTATTTCCAATTGTTTATTTAATGTGCCATTGTGTTAGCATGTAAAAATCTTAAAACTTAAAAGTGGCGACATCTGGAGCATCAAAGAGAGAGTCAAGTGAATTGTTCTTTTGATATTCCAACCTTATATTTTTTTCTGTCTTTGACTTATTTACTAAACGTATAGCACTCTTCTGCGTTTCTTTTTTGTAGTCTATATGTTTCATCTCATTTGTATATGTAACATACATAATAATGTATTACGCAGCTTTTATTCCTTATTAATTTCTACTTTTCTCTTCAACCATTTAATTTAGTCATGATATTATTAATTATAATTATTTCTTTTTTTCTTCATCTTTCTTGCTCTTACTATCTTTTATTGATATGAATTTCTTAAACTTATTATTCTTTAAATTTATTATTAATTTTACCACCATTCTTTAATTTCAATATTTTTTTTTTATTTAAACACTTCTTCAGTTATTGGATATTTTTCTTCAATACACTTGCCAAGTACATTTTGTTTTATGTATTTTATCTGCTGTTTCCACTTTTTTTTCTTCCTTAAAATATTTCCTTTTCTTTTGAATTTATTTTTCATTTTATCTATTTCTTATTTGCATTTTCTACTGACAATGAATTGTTGCTTTAATTCTCAAGTCTTTTTCTGTATCTTCTTATTTCTCATAATTAACTGCTTTGGCATTCTTGCCAAATTTTCTACTAAATAGTCATCTTCTAAATCAGAACTTCTATCTTCTTTTCTTCTCTTTGTTGATTTGCTTTTTAAATTGTACTTTGAAAATCATTGTTCTCTTCTGTTTTCTTAAGATCTTTGTCTTTGCTGATTTTTTTTTCATCACTATTTTTCTCTAAAATATATCTTACATTACCTAATCTTTAGCTTTCTCTATCTTTTTCTTTATTATTTCAATTTTTCTTCATTATTTTTTTTTTTTTGCTATTTATATAATACACATACATATTTGCTACTTTCATCTGTATCAACTTATACAAATCAAGTTCATTAAATAATTATTCATTAAATATATTATCTAGATAATTATTTTATTCAATAAAATATCTATTTTCCAATAATGTCTGAGATAATAGAATAATGTAAAATAATTGGTATTTAATAATTTGATAAATGAGATATAATTTATTACTATTATTTTCACCATTTTTTATAACAATTTATTGAAAATGTATTTGAAAATAAATTACACTACATTTCGTATAGTTAATAAAATTTTATTTAAATTATCCGCCAAATATATCATTTTTACTTCTTCTGTGCAAGATGTCGTCCTTATCTGAAAGAGAATATCCGGCTGAAAGTTTCAATCTGTATTGTATGACGTGGCTTATAAAACAGCACAGTTTCAAGACTCCGTGCCTAGGAATGGAGATGTATTTTCGGTAAATACTATTGTGCTCACAACGAAATGTGTTTTTGAAAGCGTGTGAAGAAAGTGTTGTGATTAATCTTATTTTAAGAACTTTCTATGATTGATATATATTCTGGTAAGTTATATTTTGTTATCCTTATTATATATTATATATACACTCACTCACTCTCTCTCTCTCTCTCTCTCTCTCTCTCTCTCTCTGTGTATATATATATATATATATATGTATATATATATGTACATATGTATGTATGGATATGTATGTGTATATATAAATATAACCTTAATGCCAGACCTTGTGAAATTTTTTTATTTTTACACATAATAATAAATAATATTTTTAAAATTAAAATTATTAATATTTCTTTATAAATATTACAAAACAGATGACAGATATATTTATTTTCTGTTGATTGGAATGAACAATGAACGAATCTTAATTTTTTATTATTAGAGAAAAATAATATGTATTTACATATATGAAGTTATCAAAATATAAAGTGTAAATAATCAGTGCTTATTAGTATATATATTCTTAGATTGTAGAATATAATATTAATATATTTTTGATTTTTTGTCATATAAGTGTATATCTTTATTGATCTCTTTATATAAGTATAAAATATCCTTAAAACATTTTTCATAAGAAATATCATTGATTATTTGATTATTTCTTATATATTTTAGGATTTTCATCATTTATAACATAAATATTAAAATAATAATACCATGAAGAATATGATATTATATAAAGAGGCACGTGAGAAACATAGAATCAAATTTACTGATTTGATCCATAATATTGAAAAAGTAATAATCAGTAATAGCATAATAAGATCATTTCATTTTTAATTATATGTAACTCTAATACAATTTCAAATTTAACTTGTTCTTAAATAGGAATTAAAATGGAAAAATATTATAAATTTTTTAATCATTCTCAGATAAGATAAGAAAAATCTATCCATAACTTATTATCTTTAGATAATGCCTAGTATTAAATACATTTTTAAAATGTTACAAGTTAGTACAAGTATGACTGCAAAAAATGTTACAATCTTTCCTTTTTTTCTTGTTTATTTTTATAATTATAATTAGACATGTAAACATGTCATGTACTTAGAAGAGTTGATTTTTTGAAGATATAATGGAAATAGAACGATCATTTTATAAAATATATGCATTTTACACAAAAATTTGTATACTTAATTAAATTAACGTTAGATATTAAAATACAGAATCAAATTTTGCTATCGCAGTTTCATCAGTAATACAAAAATGATAATTTGTTTTTCTATTAGTATAAACAAAATAATAACTGAAATGTTTTCATATTTTAGTTGGTTCATATTAAATACAACTATATTTGAGATTATATAATATTATAATATTAATATATATGTTGCAGAAGACATAATTAATAAGTAACAACATTTGAAGGATAAAGTATTTGTAGAATTATTTTTATATCTTAACAGAAATCAACATTAATTTTGACAAAAATGCTCTTGTTTTTTAAGTATTAATAAAAAAGAAAGCCTGAAATCTGTCATATTGACAGAGTTAGTTGTTCTAATTCACATAGATGATGAAATTGGGGAAATAGATTAAGATGAATGAGAAATATCAATTATGTCATACAAATTTCATAACCTTTCAAGTTAATCATTTTGTGCTAAGACTGAATCCATTAAAAAAATTTTGTAAAAGTAGTTTAAAGTAGAATAAAAATGGACAATCAAATTTATTTTATTTTCATGCCAAAATTATTTTATTAATATTACATTTTTTGTTTTTTACATATTTGTAAATTTGTTTCATTTCATTTTGTTTTCATATTAATTAATAAGTTCATCAGATAACATTTAAGTTCATTTTATTTCACGATGCTTACAATGCTGAAAAATAAAAAAGAAGCGAATCGAATAGAACATTACCTCCACTTTCTACTCTTGCATTCTCTGATTTCAAATGACAGCCATACTACCGGAAGTAAGCAATTGTTACGTTGCAAACTTGCTCACGTGTGTGCAATCTAAGAATTATACCTATATTCGCAAAATATTTAAGTAAAATCGTACATTTTTCGTTAAAAATCAATCGATGTATAATAAAAAAAAAATAAATTATGTAATTAAGGATTAATTCATATTTATATCTACATGTATCTAATGCATTAATAAATGTGGAACAAATATTTCAATGTAATTGGACGTAAATTGGAAGAACAATTATATTATATTTTATTACATATGTATGTCCAGTTTATGTACATTATTATTAATTGCTTTTTATCGAACATTTTCGTAAAATTAATTTCGTTATTTTGAAAATAGTTTATCACATAATAAACGTTATGTAATGCAACGAAGAATACAAAGCACATTTAAGAAATGGAAAATTCATTTTATGGATATTAGAAATAGGCGTAATTAACATTTCATGACGTGCGTATATGAGAGCGGAGGGAAAAAGAGGGAGTGAGTGTGATATAATTTTGTTTTCAAGAAACGCAACGAGGTAAGGTGCGGACAAATATAATAACTGTGTAAATATAGATAAATACAACTGTAATACATAGTAAATTATAATAGTAACAAAGTTGTCGCAGTAAAAGGGCAGACGTGCGCTCGAGAGAATAGCACGCGTTGTACACGCATAGATATTAGTACCTACACTCTGTAGGTAAAGATTGTACGTGTGCATACATATATATATCTACGTAGGTAGTATCACCTTTAACGGGTCGATAATTTCCAAATCTTACGTATGAGCATGTGGCAGTGCGATAGAATTTCTATTATTTCCCATAATTATCTCGTATTTTTGAATAATATTTTACATATGATTAAAGTGATGGGTTCGTAGATCGTAAAGTTTTTATCATTTTTAGTCTGCCGTGTAACTTTGCACAACTGTATAATTGCATTGCATGCAAAATGTTCCCTCTAACAGTTATTGGCAACTGAAATATTTCCGTTTATACTTATGATGTAAAGTATCAAAGATGAAACCATTTTGGTTGAAAAATCGAACTTGGCGTTACATAAAATTTTGTTCTCAAAGTCACGCCTCTGCGATTTCAAGGTCACCGAAGTTTATAATACGAAATAGTATAAAACTAATATAATTGTAAAAATATGTATCTTATATATTTAAATATTGAATATATTTAAGATCATTATTCAATGGATATCTAAAAATAAAGTTTCTAATGATGTAAAGTTACAATATTAAAATCACGTGATAAACTTGATTCACGCTTATTATCTTAAAATTTATTGATGATTTATTCAAAAATATACGAACAGTAATTACAACTAATAGTGATGGTAATAATTCTCATTCTGTTCTGAATTAAGACGGGAATCTGTCATCTGTTCTATTTGTATAACTAATTCTGTCGTTTAAGTTTACTTGTCAGTCAACAGATTATATAAGATTTAATTTTTACCTGTGTAATTTAGTTTTTCTTTTTATTAATAACTAACTTTATAAATAAATCGTATCATTAAGATAATAAGAATATACTTTTATTTAAATAAATTTAGGTGACCTTGAAAATTCGGAAGATACAATCTTTACTTTTTACGTTTTACTTTATAAAATAATTTTTTTTTAATGACTTACCGTTTGAGTTATTGAAGAAAATTATTATAAAAGATAATTAAACATTTATATTTTATCACAAACGAAATATAATATGATTTATAATGTTTTATCAATTAATTTGAATATACGCATTAGTTACATCGTTAAAAATATAAAAAATATAAAAAGGTATATTTTTTGTCAAAGTATATATATTTAATTATATCAGTATTATTACGTCGATTAACGAAGCATTTTAGAACATTTAATCTCTATTTGATTATATTCGTATGCAAATCACGTTTAATCATTTGCTTACAAATTTTAACGAGATTCGATGCATAATAAAGTACGAAGTGTCTGAAAGTGTCGTTATATTTTTACGTATAACTAATGCCAATGTTCTTAATTATAGCCTTATCTTGATATATTTCTTCTTCGCTTCATTTTATAATTATCTGCGAAATGATGATTGGAACTCTATCACTTATTATAAGTGATCTTATATTAAAATAAAAAATGGTAAAACAATGGTACTGTAATAATTTTCTTTCTATTTGAATTAACAAATACACGTTCGCAAGTATTAAATGGCTTATTAATTCGATATTTTCAATTTCGTTTATGTAGTAGTTTAATAATAATGCAAAATAAAATTCGCACTGCTTCGTGACAATTATATTTAAATATATTTTCAAATATATTTTGCAATATTAAAATAAAAAAAACAAATTTAGCAAGAAATTATTATTTCTTCAAAAAATAAAATATTCTCTGACGTATGTGGAATTATTTTTATTGATGAATAAGTGAAACTTTAAACTTCTACCGAAATGACAATTCAATAAAATATTATGAATTCCTTGAAATAATTTTATTTCTGAAAAATTACGAGTACGAAATAAAATAGTGTTAGGTTAAAAAATCACATGCAAATCTAGGCAACGTAAGTATAATTTAAAAACAAATGTAAAAGAAAAGGAAATAAAATATATGTTAAAAGAGAAATTTATTTTTTATGGGTTTCAATATGCTTTTCTTTCTATCAAAATATACGTAAGTTAATGTCTGAGTCATCCTTATCTAATCGAGATTTACTCATTATTAATGTAATACATTTTTATACGTAGATCGTTTGTTAATCTATTCTTGTATATTTCTACAATAATACTTCTCATTATATTTTAGTTCGTTTGACAAGGATCATTTAAAAAATTTCAATATTATTTTCTACACGTATATTTTATGAAACTTACAATTGATTCATATTTCTATTATCGTTTTAAATAACTATGTAATAAATCCATGCATTACTTGTATTATATACACTAAACATATCGCAGTATTCTCAGTGTATGTAATTTGTGGCAAAAAGATATCTCAAAATCTAAGCATAATCTCTGTTTTGTAATATTTTAATGATATATTTAATCGTGAACTTAAACATAAATTGCATTTGGATTAGTTATTTTATATCCTACTTTTTAAATTAACTGTACAGTATCGAATATTGTTTATGTATGTCGAGTAGTAATCTGTTTACTGTTCGTTCTGAAATGTGAAAGGGTCTTTTCATACGTACAACTATGAATCGGGTCTCGGTGCGCGCATCAGCAACACCGAGCTCACTAAATCTGGGGGAGTAGCGCCACTCGCGGGAATAGCCCACCAGCGGAGCGGTACTCGCTCTGCCCGTTTCGTGCGCCAACGAAATATCTTCCACTAGACTGAAATCTTCTTCGGGCACCGAATCTAAAAAGTAAGTTTTTGACTTTCGTCTATCCTCGGACAATCCGCATAACATCACATTACTTAGTTTCGTCGAATATCTTGGAAGACTAACCAGTTTCTTTCTCGTTTTTCATCCTTTTGCATTTTACATTTTACGTTCTTTTATCGATACACACACACACTCACACACTCACACACTCACACACTCACACACTCACACACTCACACACATATTCACATACACACAAGCAACATATACATACATGTGAATATATTTACGGCATTACGGTATTACGGTATTACGTGTAAATGATACGTACAATGGTAAATATACGGCATGCGCATATATGTGTGCATACAGATTATTATGTACATGGATGTATACATGCATATGCATCCATATGTATACTTACGTATGTATATGCACGTAAGACATGAAATTGTTGTATATACTGCACACATACCTGAGCGCGCGCGCGCGTTAATACATGCGCATACAAACACCGAGTATATATATATATATATATATATGCTGTGTGTGTATGTATACATATATGTATGTACGTATACATACATGTACATGTTACGTGAATCTATACGTCTTGTGAACAAATACATGGTGTCTATATTGCTAGGAACATCTATAAATGTCTACTATTTTACGTAGATGTATGCGAGTTGGAAGACTTTCTTTTCTTGTGTCGGATGTTAAAATATTTTTATTTCGAGTATGAATTTGCGAATATATATGTGTGTAATGTACAAATGTCGTCTTCGTTTCGTTCATCTTCTACTTGTTATCTAACCTTATATTACGCACAGATTTGGTAAGTTGTACATTTTGATAGTACACTTTGCGATATTATATACCTCCGTGTACTTTTTTCTGTTTTTGAGAAGTTACAAAACTCATTATATGCCTGTTGGTGAAACGGGGAATATCGATCGAAACGACGATTTTCCTTTTGGTGTTCATCGTGTATTTACGACGATTCGCTGGTACATATTACTTAGCGATAGTATAGTATATTATACGTACATGATCATTTGTGTTTCGTTTGATCATTGATAGATTTGTAATAATAATAGATTTGTAATTTGTATAAAAATATTCGAATTTGTTATAATGAGAGGAATTATTATTGATATAATATGGACATAAATTAGAAACATATATTTTCACAAAGCTTATAGTTAATTTCTAGCTTGTCTTTTATTTTTTTGTTGCACAAGTTCTCAGTTCTTTTTAAAAATATGTAAATATATTCCTTTTATATAAAGTAGTTACGAAAGCTAAGAAAAGTTCAAAAGACAAATTATTTGATAAATATACTTTTAACTTTAAACTCTGTCTTTAAAGTCTGAATTCATCGTAACATAAAAATTAAAAGATAAATGATTCTGCAATGATGTAATGATAATTTTTTACCATTACAGATCTCCACTGGCATGGAGCTAGGAGCACACTGATAGTGATAGTCTACAAGGTTTGTATTTCGATATGATAACTCATAATTCAATAAATCATAAAGTAATGATATTTAATTTTAATTATTACTATTTACAATTTACTCTTTACTATATTACTTTATATTTGTGACATATCTTTTCATTTCAAGTTGAATATTAGAGTTAGTAAATTACAAGTAATTAAATTTCTCATTTAAAAAAAAAAAATTTATTCTGTTTCTTTCGAAAGTAATACTTAATTTAGTATAATTATAAATTGAGGAAGTTAGACATAATACTGTGATTGCTAATAAATAGTAATAAATTTATAAATATTATTCCTTAGATCTTGGTTTCTATGCATTGCCTGCCAAAGAAGAACTGAGCCCAATGTTTCCACACAATTCTAGTTCACATGAGATTTCTACAGAAACAAATGCCTTCGTACAAAATTCCATGGTGAGTATAGCTTTGTACTTTAATACTTATACAAGTATTGCTATATGTTTCAATATTATTTTAATTCCAAAAATTGAATTTTATTTTATTATACTTAATCTTTTATAATAGTAATTTCTTTGTATACTTTTAAAGAAATGTATTTATATAACAACATGTGTATTTAATGATAGAATTGTTGAAGATCCCAATGTCACATAACTATATAGTTATATTCACTATGTTTCACATATATGAATATAAACATATTAACTTTAAAAAATCAAAATGATAGTTTAATTATAAATTGAGGAAGTTAGACATAATACTGTGATTGCTAATAAATTAGTAATAAATTTATAAATATTATAGTTTCTAACTATAAAAAATTCTAATAAGAAATTGAACTTAACTTCAAAGCTCTCTGTTAACATTTTGTGAAAATTAAATGCTTCAAAATAAATTCTTTATGGTCATCTATTAAACTGCTATACTAGAATTACTAAATTAGAGTAATATTTATTAATTATTCTGTTAAACTATTGTTTTGTAATTATTTGAACATAACTACTATAATCAAACTCGAGGAATATATCATACTACATTGTTTATTATAATTTTATATAGAATTTTCAACTCTTAATGAAAAAAGGTGCTTTTACGATAATAGTTATTTTTTGTTTCAGGGGGATGTAGTAGTATTAGGGAAAAGCAGTCCGATAAGGGTTGGGGAGGGAAGAGAATCAGAGAATGATAGGTACTGTGATATCGAATTCATAAACAACATGATGGCCAAACCTAATAGCCATCGCGAAAATACCGCCGCCAATGACTTTTTAACCGTCCTGTCGAACCAAACTGGTAAATATATACTTCTTATTATGTGTATGTATATATATGTATGTATACATATACATATGTCTTAAATATTAATATGAGTTATAAAAGTTTTTTTATTAATACTTAGAATAAAATAAAATAAACTTATGAAATGGGAATTAAGTATACATACATACATACATATATAATAATGTGTAATATATATATTCTGTGATATTATTGTGTTTATATACATTCTCTGTATATAAATATAAACTATAATTTTCTAAATTTAGTTTATATGATAATTTCTTTTATTTCGATTTTCAAAATATTACAAAGTAATTTTATACAAAGTACACAGTAGTATATATGTATGTATATTCTGGACTTTACTTCCATACATCATCTTTTGCAGCAGTATATGTTATTAAATTTGTTTTTTAAAGATGAAAATAAAAAAATGTACGATGTTAATTAAAAGGTACAAAGTGATATTTCAATTTCCCATGGAGGGAAATTTTTTTCTTTTAACAAAACGTTCTCTACTTCATACTACTGAATTTTTCTTTGGAATACTTCTCATTAAAATATTATAAAAAGGTTTAATATCTAAATATTATAAAAAGGTTTAATATTGTTTTTGCCAACCTAAGACAAATATATTGAAAAGAATAATGAATTTTAATAAATGAATAATGTTTTTTTCACAAATAAAGAATATTTTGTATCTCTACATTCTTTACGTAATTTAAAACTTTACATATGGAAACATTTTTTGATAATCCTATATAGCTATGCATATGGGCAATTAAATATGAAGTGAAAAGTAATGCGAAGTCTGAATTTTGTAATAATATAAGACTGAATAAATTATTTAAAATTGTTTTAAATTGCGATTAAGGTAGTTTGTGTAATTGATTTGTGTCGTAGTTTCAGTGTATTACACGATAATACAATCAATATATTAATATTCTGCATTGTCCTTCTCAATTAATAAGTGCACAGATACTTTCTATTTCGTGTTATGTCTTTATATCAGACGATGATGAATGTTAGCTAAATCCTATTATTTCCGGTTTTTGTATTATGTACGAAGATGACTTGTATTTTGGATCATTATCTTCTTATACGATTTTTTTTTCTGTTTCTCCCTGTCTCATCTGTTGATCTTGACAAATCATTTTGATAGTGTTTAAGATATCTGTAAATATCGATAATGTTTCGAATTCTGGAAAAAGTATTTTCAAATTATATTTTTGTCGCGTGTTTTACACGCATAAGTTTGTTAAAATCTGTATAACGAAAATAATAGACTAACGCGTAATAATTTGTATAAAAGAAAATCAAGTTCCAATTTCGAATTGGTTCAATTCGATGTGTTTTTCAGAAAGTAACACTAGACTCACTAAAATGACCAATTTGCAATTTTTATAGATTTATACCGATGCTTTGCATTAGAGTCTTTTCACTCCTATGAATATGAGAATATTAACAGACATTAGATGAAAATATATATTGAGATAGGTGTTTAATTAATTTATCTGCGATCGAAGAAAGTTTATAAGCTTTAAATATCGAAACAATTAATTTGAAAGACATATAAAGACATACATACTTGCATACAGTGTCACTTAACCATTTCTGCATTATGATTCGTTTTATTAAAAATAAATAATCTGTGACCGTTTTTTTCCATATAAAAAGATATTTTTAGATAATTATGTAGTAAAGAACGTTCTGATTAATCCTAATTATGATAGTCAGTCATTAAAATAATGATTATAATTAATGAAGTTATTAGTACAGGATGTAACCAAAAAATAATTAAGAAAGTAATGTGCTACAAATAATTAATGAAACGAAATCTTTTACACGATTACTATGGCTCAATGTCGCTTGTCTATATTCTCAGTAACGCAAAATAGGCGGCGCTAGTAGTTTTGCAAGAGGCCATTTTGATACAGATCAGAACTTAAGCAGGACAAGTATAGTTTTCCTTCTTAATCATTTTTATTATTTAATACATTTATTATTTTTTTCATTCAGACGTTATTAAAACAAATGTATCTCAATATTTTTTAAAAATTTCCAAATCACTGTATGTCACTAACTATTAATTATACGATTAATAAGTAAAAAGTAATAAATGACATGAAAAATATTTTATTGAAGGTTTTAAATTAGTAGCTAGTTGCTAAGTTATTTAATGCAGTTACAGAATTATTTGATGTAGAATTGTATAGATAACCACGTGATTATAAAATTTTTGTATAACAAGTATTAGTTATATTCGAGATATTTTTTTAAATATAACATATTGCTTGTATCAAAGAACTGGCTGTTATAGTAAGTATTATTTTGTGTTTCAGGCAAGTTTATCTTGATCAGTCGAAGCTCGACCTGCCAGTCAGTGGCGTCGTCAACCACAAAACACCCAACAAAAAATCATCTTCTAACTAGCTTTAGCGTACTAAACATTAGGGTACTAAGTATAAGCATAAATCTAAGATTAACAGGAGATAAGTGCGCAATCGATGAAGGGGTACCTAGCCTAGTTAGGATATCCAAGTCTGATCGCCCCTCGTCAGGCCACTTTTCTCTCGACTCTCTTGACAATTACTCCTTATTAGGATCCTGCCTTCATCCGGGCAAATACAATAATGTTAAGTCTAATTCTAGCCTCCTAAGTAATAATAACGATAACTACAAGTCTGTGATATTGCTCAGCTCAACCAGTAACCATTATTTCCTCCGCGTTGAAATGGACGGTGGTGCGATCGCAATGAGACTAAGAACCTCAAAAATATTAATTTTGAACTTAAAAGAAAAGACGGTGGAGATGTTGTCCTGGGTAATTAATGGTATTAGTGACGTGGCAACAATTACTGTTGGTGCTCTTTCATTTCAGGATAATGTTAAGTCTAACGAGCCCTCGGGCACTTATTTCGCGAGCTATAGGTACTCAGGGTCGCATACGCGTCTTGGCCCTGAGTTTGTTAAGTCTCTTTCTAAGTCTACTATAGGGGATAGGTTTAGGGTTAAGGGGGAGAACCAAGACGAGTTCGCTCTCTACATTCCTACTATGACTACCTGCAAGCCTACGATGACGCTTACACGCCAATCTGCATCCCGAATAATCGGTGTACCTGGATCTCGGCCGAACTACTTCGAGATATTATGGCCCGACCAAATGCACACTCCTCACAAATTTTATGACAGTCTATCAAACTGTTTAAAAGAATATCACAATGATTCTCTTCCAGAAGAAGACAAAAAGAACAATTCTTCGAAATGTTTCGGCAATTTTAACGAACAAATACAATGCCGATACATTGGTGAAAATGCGATTAACGATAACGAATTGAAAAGAATCAGATCTCAAATTGCTATTTATTTCAACGACGAGCATCGTACTCAGACAGGAGTATTTTGTTTTTGCGGTTTTGAGAGGAATTATTGCCAAAATTTGCACGAGTCGATAGAAAGAGATATTTCTATTACTTCATCGTGCTCTAGTTTACTTAAACGAACGAAGCTAAAGTATCAAGCTTTTACTGTTGTGATCAATGGAAAATTTACGTCAGAAAATCTCTGTGATTTGTATCAATCTAAAGAGACATTATACAAAGTACTCCAAGCTATTGGATTTAATGTTGAGAGCGTTTTCACAGAAAGTCTGATGAATCCTAAGCAATTTGCTCTAACCATTTCGACGTGTCAAACTGCCCAGTTCATTGACAGTGAGAATTCTAAAGCAATGAAGACCGATACTATTACAGTAAACCTATACAATTGCAATCAGTTTGAAAAATATAAAGTTGCTCCTGCTTCAAAGGATGAACGAACTTCCAATGAAAGTTCCATAGTTTCTGCTCCATTGGAAGAAGATGTATCCTGTAGAAACCATCCAATTTACAGTTTCTCAGAAAAAAAGAAAATCGACAACGCAGACGGTATGAATCGAACTGATCTTATCCATTGTGCAAGGAATCTCATAGCAGCATGCGTTGGAGTTTCTAAAGACATCTTAGAAGTTCACAGAACTGATCTTAAGCGTGTATTAACGCTTCTTTTTGGACCGTTTTGCGATCTCGATGAAATCAATTTGAAATATAAAAAGAGGTGGGGAATTCCCGGTATTCTTAGATTGGCTGGTGGTGGTGAAAGTTCGTTAAATAGTGGTGGATCTACAAATTGGGGCTCTACGCAAACTAGTACTACAAACAATAACAACAATCAGTCAGGCTGGGGAGGAAACTCTGGAAATCCTTCTGGAAATAGCGGAGCACCTGGTAGTTGGACCGGAAACAGTGTAAACAGGTCCGTTGCTGGGAATCCTAATTCAAATCAAAATCAAGGGCCTCCGGGTGGACAAAATGTTCCAGGTAAGAACTCATTCTTGTTAAGTCTTTTTTGGTATCTGTTTCATTATAGAATTTTTTATATAATAAATAAATAGTACTTGTGATATTTTTTATTTATAATATCAAATATTAAGTATTAATAATAAATTAATAATAAATTTCATCTTTAGCATTATAAATTCGAAACAATTGTGGGTCGAATTTCTTTTTTTATTCCGTGTTTTACATGTGATTATCCTCGGAGAGTATCTTTCTAATTCCTTCCGAGACTTCGTGAGCATAAAATTTTCATTACGATTAAACACGACGAACAATTATTTTTTTTAGGTAACGTGAATAAAGTGAATAATCCAAATCAACAATCAAATCAACAATCAGGCCCACCTACTTCTCAATCAAGTGGTACAAGTCAGGGTGGACAAAACAGCAACCAATGGTCACAAGGGAAATCTAACAATCCTGGAGGACCAAGTCAAAACTCTTCTGTTCAAAATAATAACACTTCGGCCCAACAACAGCAACAACAGCAGCAACAACAGTCAAATTCCAGTAACAATAATAGTCAGTCAAACAATCAGGCTCAGGGATCTGTTAACAGTAGTAATACACCTGCAAACAATAATCCTTCAACAAAACAACAATTAGAACAGTTGAATACAGTGAGGGAAGCACTTTTTAGTCAAGATGGTTGGGGCTGTGTGAGTATCTCTATCGTATGAAGTATTATTGCATGCATGAATTTATGAATTTATTTATTGATGAAATCTTTTTTTCATCAGAGTCGACATTCTAACTAAAATGTCTGTGTTCAATGATTTACTTTTTTTCTTTATCATTATATGTTCCACAAATTATAAAAATTTATAAAATCTTTCTTTTGATAATCTCATACACTTACATCTTATGTCTTATTGTAAGTACTGTAGCATACTAACTTCAAATTTTGCATTTCTGCTGTAGCAGAATGTGAATCAGGACACAAATTGGGATGTTCCAACATCTCCAGAACCTAGTATGTCGAAAGATGGAGTTCCCATATGGAAGACACCAGTGAACAACGGCACAGATTTATGGGAAGCTAATCTCAGAAATGGTGGTCAACCTCCACCGCAGCAGCAAGCTAAAACGCCTTGGGGTCATACACCAGCAACAAACATTGGTGGAACTTGGGGTGAGGATGATGAGGCTGCCGACTCGTCTAACATGTGGACTGGTGCTCCCACATCTTCCCAACCAAATTCTGCGGCTGGCCAATGGACGACTGGTACCGGTAATCAAACTGGCATGTGGGGAGGTAATAATTATTATATTGAAACATTTTCGTTTCTTTTCACTTTCTATGATATCCTTTTAAAATAAAATACGAATGATGTTTGTTGCAGGATCGAATTGGGGTGATCCAAGGATTGATCATCGAGATCCTCGAGATCTTCGTTCTGTTGATCCTAGAGAGATGCGAGATCCGCGTGATCACAGGATGTCTTTGGATCCTCGAGAACATATACGTGTGATGGATCCAATGGCTCGAGATCCTAGGATGGCAGATATGCGTGGGGATCCTCGCGGAATTTCTGGAAGGTTAAATGGTGCGAATGCGGATGCAATGTGGGGTCAACCACCAGGTCCTCCACATCACCAAATGGGACATCAACATCCTTCAGGTCCCCCAACAAAGATGCTAAATCCTTCCAATATAAATCAATGGGCTGCACCACCACCAAAGGATATCATGCCAGGGAAACCATCAGGTTGGGAAGAACCTTCTCCACCAACACAAAGAAGAAACGTTCCAAATTACGACGATGGCACAAGTTTATGGGGGAATCCTGCAGCTAATCAGAGGGCCATACCTGGTGGTAAAGTTTCTCATTGGAAGGATCTTCCAACGCCAAATCTAGGAAGAGGAGGTTTGTTTATTGTTTTTTTTTTTCTATATTGTTCGTGTCTTTCTATTTTTGTATATAGAAATAAATGATTAGGTCTTGTATCAATTAAATTGTAAATTTAATACACTGCATTTTGGCACATTATAGGAATGCAATGTCCTCCAGGCATGCCACAGAACAGAATGCCAGGTCAACCTGGCATGAAACCAGATGTTAGTGGACCAATGTGGGGACATCCTGGTGCTCCTGGAGGACGAAATGGTAGTTGGGCTGAAGGACCACATGATACAGGTTCATGGGATGATCCAAAAACACCAAGTACCTGGAATGAAGCTCAATTAAATCCTGGCACTTGGGGTGGACCCAGTGCGCACAAACCTAAACCAATGGGACCCACTGGAAGCTGGGCTGATACTGATATGGATCCTACTCCTAGTTGGGGTCATCCCACAAAACCGACTCTTACAAAGGAAGTTATATGGAATAGCAGGGAATTTCGATACCTCTGTGATTTGGGATTTAAAGTAAGTTATCGTTTTATAATAGTGCCAGATTTATTTTTCGCATATGTAATTAATGAATTAATGATTATTTATTGTTTATAGAAGGAGGATGTTGAGTTGGCATTGAGAACACGCGAAATGAATAGAGAGGAAGCTTTGGAACTTTTAAGTCAAGTGCGGCCTTTAGACCAATGGAGGAGACACGACGCACACTCCACTTACGACCCGACAAATCAAGCTACAACTGCGCCAGCATATCCTAGATTTAATCATGTCGCACAGCAAATGTCTTTTCCTCCGGTAAAAACTACCACAATTATTTTCTGAACAAAACAATTCATATTTTTAAGTATTGACATGTTTCTTGAATATTCAATTTTGATTTATATTAATTGTGTCGAAATTCTACATATTCTTATTAGTTTACTTTATATTGCAATTATTGTGATTCATTCTCTAAATCTCAAAAAAATACAAAATTTATATGAAGCGATCATTCATCATGTATGTGTGCATTACTTATTAATTACAGGGTGCTGGAGTGCCAAGTGGAAATGCAACTGGCAGTGTGGGAGGATCGGTTGCCAGTGCAAGTTTATTGAAGTTACAACAACAGCAGCAACAAACTGCTGTTCCATTACAACAACAACAACCTAGTAGTAATGCACCTCAACCACCTTTCAATCAGGTAAATGCTATTGCAAATAACATTAATGAAATATGTGTACTTTGTTCATGAGGATATATTTTTTTAATTGTACAAGTTTTAATGTTTTTAATATATTGAAAGTGTTTTTTTTTTTAATTTCAGGCTTCCAGAGCTCCTCAAAATCAACCCAGTACTCAGCAACTGCGTATGTTAGTACAACAGATTCAGCTAGCCGTCCAGGAAGGTTACTTAAACCATCAAATTTTAAATCAACCACTTGCACCTCAAACTCTAATACTTTTGAATCAGCTATTACAACAAATCAAAGTTCTACAACAGCTTCATCAACAACATTCTGTGCAAAGTACAATGAAGGGTAATGGCCAATCTGTTCTTCAGATCAGTGTACAAATTACAAAAACAAAGCAGCAAATAGCAAATCTTCAAAATCAAATTGCTGTGCAACAAGCTACTTATATGAAGCAACAACAGCAGCAGCAACAGCAGCAGCAACAACAGCAACAACATCCTGTGCCACCATCTCAAAGCTCAGAATATTATAAGAGCTCTGTACATGATCCTATGTCAGCTTTGCAAAATAGTTTCACAGATTTGACAATGAATAAGGAACCTCCTGTTGTAAGTATATTTTCTGTCATCTCATATAACATGCTTTTATATTTATCATTTAAGTCATTAGATTAGACGATTTAAGATTTATAGTAATGTAAAAGATTTAGTAGACAGAATATCAAACACAAGTTGAACATAAAGATAGTTTTTATTTTCAAAGTAGTGTTAATATCTGTATACTATATGATTTGTTGTCTTAGAAAAAAGAAACAATGAGAATAATAATTAGATTTGTGATGCGAAAACTAATTTTTTATTGTAGAGTCAGCAACAGTCAAGACTGAACCAGTGGAAGTTACCTTCTTTGGACAAGGATGGAGAGCTAGTTTCGAACGAGTTCTCGAGAGCACCAGGAACAACCAGTAAGCCAGCAGCTACACCGGCTGGTTTAACACGATCACACAGTAGTCCTAACATGAATCCTTTGTTGGGTCAAGGAGATGGTACATGGTCCACCAGACTTGGAGAGAGTGGATGGCCAGACCCAGGTAACACGGATTCCACTGATGGAAAGGATTGGCAGCCAACTGGTGCAGCCGCTGGTGCTGCTGCTTTCACCGATCTTGTACCTGAATTTGAACCTGGCAAGCCATGGAAGGTAATCCATTTCCAATATCGTACTTCTTATGTGAAGGAGAATTTTTCAATACCCACATTTTGAATGGATATTATATTATTTATTAATTTAAATTTATCTAATATTTTTGAGATAGTTTGGTAATTAAATTTGAAGTTTTAAATAATGACAACAGAATAATGGGCTTCTTAATTTCTTGCAAAGGACGCAGATTAAATAAAATGTAGTTTTTAAATGAAAATTTAATAGAATAATGTTTCATTTTGTTTAAAATTGACTTAGGACATTTGAGTTATATGTTTTATTATATTTAGCAATCCAGATTTTGTATGAGCAGCAGAAAAATTAAAAATTCTTAAGCGTGACGTTTATTCGGGTCCACCTATATTTAATTTCATTTTAGGGTACCCAGATGAAGAGCATCGAGGATGATCCAAGCATTACTCCAGGTTCTATCGTTCGTTCACCGCTTTCTTTAGCAACGATCAAAGATCCAGATGCCATTTTTTCTTCAAGTAGCAAAACTTCACCACCACCACAACAACCTACCAATCCTGATACATCAATACCAAGTTTGAGTAATTCTACATGGACGTTCAATCCCCCAACTACTACTCCAAACGCATTTACCAGGTAAATATTGCTATTAATTCCCAATCAATAGCAATTTTGTTTTTTTTTATTATAAACGAAATATAATTTTATATTAATTTAATATTACTATATTCAGTAATTAATATAGTGTAATATTAATGCTTATAGCTATTGAACTATTCTAATTATACAAAATGTGACTTGTAGCTCGAAGAATACTTGGGGTGAATCAGCACCACCGCCGACTGCGGTCACTTCAGAGCTCTGGGGAGCACCAATGAGTAAGGTTCGTGGCCCTCCACCAGGCTTGAGCAGTAAAGCCACAGGAAATACGAGCAATGGCTGGGCAGGTTTTGGCACCGTCAGCAGATCCAGTTCATGGGGCTTTCAGTCGAGCACAAATGCTACCTGGGTTTCTACCTGGTTACTACTTAAGAATCTGACGCCTCAAATCGATGGTTCTACTTTGAAAACCCTCTGCATGCAACACGGTCCTGTTCAAGACTTCCGATTATACCTTAATCATGGAATTGCTTTAACCAAATATTCATCAAGAGATGAGGCTATTAAGGTTCAGTGTTCTTTTTATATTTTTGCTATTGCATTAATTACGTTAATATTTAGCGTAACTTTTTATGCTTTAATATTTGCGATTTTGACTGAAAATATTTTAATACACCTTTAATATTCCCTACTTTAATATTTTAATACGTTAGATCAAAACTTTTTATGCTTTAATATTTACTATTTTGACTGAAAATATTTTGATACATCCTTTAATATTCTCTGTTTTAATATTTTAATATGTTAGAATCTTATTTAGTAATTCACTAAATTCACTTTCTAAATATGAATAATTTTAAAGTATAATTGATTTTATTGATTCAGATAAATTAGTTATTTGAATCGTAAAGGATTAAACTTATATTAACCAATTAGTTCCAATATCGTAAAGGATTAAACTTATATGTATTAATCCAATTAGTTGAGTTAAGTATTTTTTACTGCCATTTGTGTATCATATGTATATAATTTCGCTATATATGTTTATATAACAAACAAAAATTAAACCTTTAGGTATTCCTTATATTAGGAATTTCAGGAATATTAGGAATAATATTAGTAATAATATTAGGAAGTTTGTACGTCGATTTTGCTCGATTTATTAAACAATCATTTTTTGCCAAATTTATATATTAGGAAATTCTGTAAATGTGCTTTCTTGTGTGATCTTTGATGTGTTCTACATTTACAACTTTTTGTAAAATTTTTACTTTTACTTTTAATCTTGTATATGCATGCATTTTTCCCTAGTTCGCTTACATATCTTTATATTCGTCTCAACAATGTCATTCGTTTTGTTTTATTAATCGTTTTGTTTTATTAATCGTTCTGTTTTATTAATCGTTCTGTTTTATTAATCGTTCTGTTTTATTAATCGTTCTGTTTTATTAATCGTTCTGTTTTATTAATCTTATTATAATCAAACTTTCATAGCTATTTTCATAGCTGTTTTCGTACAATAGTTTGTTTTTCAGTACACTGTTTGCTATATATGCACATACATTTCTATAGATGCCTATGTAGTGTTTTCTTTCCTCCTCCCTCCTGAAACAAATACACGTATAATTCAAAAATAAATATTCACAGACAGAGTAATATTTGACTGAATAGTATTTAAAATTTTATTTGTAAATTTATAAACTTATAAGTTTAATAGAAAAGTTGAAAGATATTTTGATAAATATACAAAAGTGTACAAACTGTTAATAATTCCTCAAGATATTAACTTTTTCGCTTAACTTTTTCGTTTAACACACAATACTATCAGTCATCTAACGTCTGACACTTATTGGGTATTACCGATGACTATATTCAATCGTCTAACGCTCACTACTGCACTACCGGCACTACCAAATAAAATTTTGTAGTGATTCTTAATTTTGGTAGAAATAAGCGCGTCTATGTTAGAGTTCCGTACGGCAGCATTTTCAAGCAGCGAAATTTACCATCGTAGTGAAAAATGTTTAATCACAGAAACATTACAAAAAAATTGCACTTTTGTGTCGATAATGAATTATGTATTTGTCCATTATTTACGATGAGAATAATAACGTGCTGCTATACTTTTGTCAGTTAAATGTCATGTGAAACAAAGATAGAAAAGAATCATAAAAATTTATTAAAAAAAGAAATGTCCGCTGGTGTTTACAGGCACAAGGTGCTTTGAACAATTGCGTCCTGGGCAACACAACAATTTTCGCAGAATCTCCAGCTGATACCGAGGTGCACAGCTTGTTGCAACAACTTAGTCATGGAGGTCAACAACAAGCTGGTGCGACCACAGGGGCAGGTTGGGGCTTGCGACCATCAAACAAAACTGGTCCACCACCAGACACGTGGGGCGGCAGCTCCAGCCAATTGTGGGGTGCACCACCGAGCAGTAATTCTCTTTGGAGCAACGCTGGCATTGACAGCAATGATCAACAACGTGCTACGCCCAGTTCTCTGAATTCGTACTTACCCGGAGATCTTCTGGGAGGTGAGTCGATGTAGAGTGCCGCACGGAGGAGCGGTATCACTCGTGCGACGACCAAGCCTTCTACTTCACGATACGTCAATTATATTCCGCATTGATGGGCCGGTTCTCGCGATGAAGTTACTTAAATCAGTGCCGCAGTAATTTCGGCAGCAACAAGGATCTGATTTGATTTTTTTCAACAGAAGATTTTTCAATTTGGGATTTGGGGATAATGGGGGCAAGGGAGGGTATATCATGAATTTCAAGGCTTTTGGCGTGCGCCGTGCTTTCTCCATTCTTTGATGTAGTGCCGATTACATATAATAATAGACACGTGAACGCTGTTATTACGTATACTGAATACGTACATATTACGTAATAATAGTACGTACTAAATTAGTATTGACGTTATGATATTGCTTCTGCCGCAGTTCATTTTGGTATTCTGGTATTTTGATATTTTAGAATAATGTTAATTTCATCCAGTATAATATGTGCGTGTGTGTGTACATAGTGTGCACCCATGTCTGGTAGGCACGTTTCATCATCTTTCAATTACTGAATTAGTATTCTTCCCATTCAGGTCGCGTTCTCATTAACATACGTTTTAATCTAATACCCAGTTTATTCAGAACAATGTATATTTAGTATGTTGAAGGTATTTAAGTTGATCTTTGTTTGCTATATTCTCCGATGTTTTAATATTTTTGATATTATGCACGCGTTTCATGGCACAGTAAACACATTGAAAGATCTTTGTAATTAGAAAGTATTATTTTTTTTTATGTTTGGCATTACAATTATTTGTACTCCATTTTTTCCCGATATCGATGCATGTTATAATATTTCTATTCAAATGATTTATAACATGCATAACGAACGTGCATACCAATATGAATTATATTGAAACATCGTGTTGCGCAGGTCATTTTACGAAAATAGTAGTAAATTGTAGCTCCTTTTACATATTTTGGAAATTGGAGCACAAGAAACAGTAGGAAAGCTAAAAAGGGTACGCGCATACATCACAGCCATTAGCTTTGAAAAGATGATACATCGGCTAATTCTAGATAATGGCGATGCCAACACTTTCTTAAAAATGCGCGTGTAAGAAAGTAAATTATGATCAATGGTCTCACGAGTGTTCCACTTTTTTGCTCTGAACAGTTTCCTTTAATCGAGACTGCCATGCGTATCAAACGTAGACTGTACCAATCTAATCAAAACAAAAAAAAAAAAGCAGAAAGAGTGTATAAGATATGAATGAAAGGAAAAAATATTAAAAAAAAACAAAAAAAAAAAACAAAAAAAAAAAAGAAAAAAGAGAGGAGGAACGTTACCTCTTAAAGAAACTAACAAGCGAGGATCCATCTCGATGCTTTGGGCTATATATATATATATACCTCTTCCATTAGCAACAGTGATAAAGAATCGAATTTTTAGCGAATTTTTCCCTTCGTGTGGCAACAATCATCAAGATGGAAAATTTGATCATTGTTGCCATGAAGTTAACGATAGTAGTACGATATATTATTAGTGGTAATGAATTTTATTTGTATGTTGTTAATCCAATGAATGAGTCGAGATTATACGGATAATATATTGTAATAAAACTATAATTATAAATTCGAATTCGATTCGTGACTCGATTCAGAGAAAAAGTATCATCGTTAAGAACTATATTGGCAGATTTTACGATCTTCTACAACGAAGATCCTTATTTTAGCTAAAAATCGATTCTCTATCGTATAAATGCCCACAAACTTTTAATGGGATGATAAATCGGGGTCCGAGTTCTTGCGACGACAACAAAAACGATACCAAATGTTATCGCAATAACGTAAATTTTATTCTATATTAAATCTAAATGCCACCCGTCGTGCCAATGTCCAGCGTGTCTCTTTACCATTTACTAATCATAGAGTTATAACGAATATGGTAATTCAATGTTTTTTCTCTAGCTATCTGTCTGTTGTCTGCCTATCTGTGTGTCTTTGTCTCTCTCTTTCTCTTTCTCCTCTCTCTTTCACTCTCTCTCTCTTTCTCCTCTCTCCTCTCTCTCCTCTCTCTCCTCTCTTTCACTCTCTCTCTTTCACTCTCTTCTCTCTCTCTCTCTCTTTTCCTCTTTTCCTCTTTTCCTCTTTTCCTCCCTTTTCCTTTTCTGCAAAATGAATGACACTAAGGAAAAGAATATACCACTTCCCATTGGTTAATATTGAAACGGGAGAAAAAAGCATTTAAAGAGCTGAAGTCGTAATCAAAAGGTTTTTACTTTCAAAATGACTTCGAATTTTCGAGTGAATGACCTTTCCAGTTATACACAGTGATGCAAAATTTCTTAAGTATATCTTGAGTTTCTTTCATAATATGGTCTAAGAGAAATTTTTAATAATAATGTTATTATAACGATCGATATTTTTCTCAGATGAATATTGTTTTCCTGTCTATTTCAGTTTAAATTCAGTAAATACTGTAACATTTACGCGTGATATTTAGCCCAATAACATATTGTAACATTGCTTTTTTCTAATTATTATGTATAGAAAATATTTCAAGTGCTAAATAATACTTAACGACATCGACTGAAAAGCATAAGAAAGTGGTAACAATACTAATCAATTATTAGTAGCGAACGTGGTACTTTACAGTGTACAGTAGAGACTCATTAATTGTTGATGTGTTACGGGTTACATTGCGATTTTCTGCAGTTATACTGTACTGAAAATATTTCTAATTCTTTCGCGCACTTTGGACAATTAAATATCGCTTTCGTTGCATGAAAACTGAAACTTTTGAAATTTTTGTTTTTCTTATCGGTCGAAATCAAACTATGTTGGGTTAAATTACAATGCTCTCTACCTTTATGATAATGATATTTGAAATGAAAAACTGAAATATAATGTAGGATGATACTGCTAGCGTGAACATTCTTATAAGTTTTTTTTTATAGATTCAAGATTAGCGCGTATAATGTACAATGCACATAATCACAAAGACAGGTTGGACGAAAATATATATTATATATATATATATATATATTATATGTATATTATATCTATATACATATATTATATATTATATGTATATATATATATGTACATATATATATTATATATTATATGTATATATATTATATATATATTATATATTATATGTATATATTTTATATATATCATAGATATGTATAATATATATTATGTGACAAATTTTGAAAGATTGACGTCGAATAGACATAGGTTTTTAACAAAATACGACCAATGAAAATTTGAAAACTTGGAAAATATCAAAGTACGCTAACTTTCTAGCACTACTACATATAATATAGTACGTGCATTATATTACCTGTTGATTTTTATATTCCGTAACTAAATTCATTGTTTCCTTCAGATTTCTCTAGACAGTCATAGCAGTAAAGTCGTATTTTAAGTATTACAATACAACGTTAGTTCCTGGTCACGACTTATTTTCATGTCGAAAATGTTAGGTATCTACTGAACGTTTCTTTTATTGTGATAGTAAGCAGAAACTACAAAAACTTCAATTTTTATTTATTTTTTCCTCGCGTATTGTAATTGGTAGAATTTTGTTGTCGATTCTTTGTTAATTTTATTGATTTTGTAAATTAGAAACCAGACGGGTTTTGAAAATAAATTTATCATGGGTTAGTTGTGTATATGCAGTTTGATACGTTTCAGCTTGCTTTACGTGTGATTGAATCAAATGAGAAAGAGAATGATTTAAATATTACTAATTTTTATATAAGAGATTACTTGAAAGATAAGAGAATCGGACTTTTTACGGAGACTAATTTTAATTTAGCATTTGCGTGTAAATTGTGTAATCACAGAGATGAGTTCCTCCCTTCCTCTTCTCCCATACTACGATTGAAACTTGTTGAAATGTGTCAGTAACCCAGTGCAATTGATGAGTCTCGCATAATATTTTTAATTTATATTTAAATATAGATTGATTTTGAAACGGAAGAACAGAATGAGCGTATCGTAATAATCTCTTATTTGTTTGATTTGTTTGTCAAGTTTTTAATTTTTTTTCTTTATTATATTATACTTTCTTCAACGTCACACGCATAACTATATATACGATAATAGAAAAAAATGTGAATGTAGGATTAATTTTTCAGTATGTACATACGATACAAAGATTGCATTTAAATTTTGAAATGACTTGATCACGATTTGGGCTGCGATTTGTTCGTATTGTTCCGATGTTCTCCAGTTGTTTGCGACTGAGGACGATCGATACCTTACTTACTACGTCATTTACACACACACACACATATATATATATATATATATATATATATATATATATATGTCCTGTCCCTTGAACAAGTAAATCTCGAAAATTCGATGGAGAACAAAGACGGACGTTGCAATTTCGTAATTCTGATTGAACCATTGGGAGGAGGTTTCATTGTAAAAGGGGTGAAAATGAGTTCATTCCCTCTGCCCCTCCGTGTTGCGTGCGCGCGCGTCATGAAAAAAAGTTTATGCGTGCATGCTTATACATACGTGTGCAAGCGAATGTGGTTCCGCGCGCACGCACGCACGCGAGAATGAGCGAGCGAGCGCGCGTGTGTGTATGTGTATGTTTTCAACGTCAAAGGTACCTGAATGGACTGATATAACCATTACCGATGGGGAAAAAGAGTGTTTAGTATTCATTGCACAATATTTCTTTTTCAACGTTCTGAAGTATATATCTGTGAAATATATATATGTATATATATATATCTCCAACGCCCTCAGACCTTCCTGGTCTTGTTCAGCTTCACGAGACTAAAAAGAAAACGTTCTTTTCTTTCCGTTTTTCTCTCGAGTCTGCTGTTGAAAGCGGATCCACAGATCTTGCCGTGAACGTACGCATAACATGTATAAAGGTTTAAACGTCAATCTCTCTCAAGTGCCGATGCATTTTAAATAATTAAAACGTGAGATTTCCTTGATCTTCTGGGATTTAATTTTCGTCATGACTTTTTTTTAGCATTTTACGTATTACAGATATTTAAGTCATTCTGAGTGTTCTAAGTTGTTTACTGGTATATTTACATATGACAGAAGTATTTCTTAAAGATTAATGAATTCGAGTCATTAAAACTATGATAAGTAATCAAACTCTATCGTAGACCGATTTCCTAAATCAGAAGGGTGGAGGGGAGGGGAGGGGAGGGGGGGGGATAGGTTTCTCGTATATTAGTGAAACAAATGAAGGGATCAAAAGGGCCCTAACAAAATTTAGTTCTGGGACTACCTGAAGTGCGATAAGGGATTAATTCATTAAAAGAGGGGAAAAAAAAAAAAGAAAAAGAGAAAAGAAAGAAAAATCAAAAATTCTGAGGAGGATGGACGCGTTAGAACTCTATGATTATTCAAAAAGTTGTAAGACTTGATGGATTCATTTACACACTGTTTATCGATAAAGTGTGTGAGTAGATAGAGACCTATTTAAAATACAAACAAATTTCCAGTAGTAAGTTTGGTAAACCAAAGAGGATCGATGTTAGAAAATGTTTGTTATTAACTACTGACGTTAGGAATGAAAAGTGAGCCGAGGTTAAGTATTATCATGGACTGAAACGAATTTATATTCAATCGTAAACGGATGAAATTTCCGTTTCGTATTTCGTTTTCTTCTTTTTATTAATTTTTGACTTGACACAATTTTATTATTAAATAACTCGTACAATATATTTGGCTTACAATTTTGCAGCGTCTTTGTCTTTTTCGAAAATTTCCGATGCAATTAAAGTAGATGGAAATTTATTAAAATGTATCTTCTACGTGTATATTCACTTTATATTTTCGAATACGCTTATGGATATTTCCCTACTATATTGACATTAATTGTTAATATCAGAATATTCGTATATTGAATAAATTATTAGACAAATTTTTTAACAAATTTGACGAACAATTGATAACGCATTATGTCGTGTGATTGTCTCGAGAAGAAGAAAGTAAAAAGACGTGTAAATTGTTGTTATCCTATTCCAACGAAAGTAGTTAACAATAGAATCTAAAAGATTTCTTTCTCGTTTGTGACGTACTAGAGGGTTGAAAGTGCATTTTCGTTAGCCGGTTCTTTTTTCTATATTTACGACAATTAAAAAATCCGAAGACTTACGTTCAGTTTCGCAACTCAAATTTTTCCTACAAGCTTAACTGAATACCAAGTGTGTGATTTCAGAGATGATTCAGTAATATATAATTTATAAATTTTTATATCTTAAATGCTTGGAAAAAGCTGCCTCTATGATTCATCGAAATTAGTTGACACTAAGCTTCTATCCGGATACTAACTGAGGTTCCACGATGGAATCGTTGAATTGTAACAACAATAATAATAATAAATAATAATAATAATAATAATAATAGTGGGAGTAGCCGTAGAACTAGAGAGTGGCTAGTAGTAGTAGTAGTAGTAGTAGTAGCAGTAGCAGTAATAGTAGTGGAATCAATAGTAGTAACAGTAATAATAATATTATAACAATAATAATAATAATAATAATATAATATAACATAATAATAATAATAATAATAATAATAATAATAGTAATTTTAAATGATAAGTAATATTTCTAACAGTTAGCACCAGCCACAACAATAGCTATGATGATAATAATTAACGATGGTTAAAGAATAAAGGTAATGCTAGCAATTGTATAACGAATATATATAGCAATCGGAGTGGTAATAGTATATATCAGCAGCAACAATAGTTTTAATAGCAGTATTAAAAGGAATAGTGGTTGCAAATGAAATGTAATGATAATCGTAGTTATAACAGATTGCAACAGTAGTAGTGGCGCGAACAATGATAGTAATGGCGGCAATATTGTGTAATGTGATAATAGAGTAATGATAATGTTACCACTATTATTATTACTGCTTTTGCTACTGCTACAATCATCATTTTTTTCTTCTTTTTCAAACATCTATCGCTATATCTATTATCGATATTGTTGCGATTATTGTTGTTGCTACTGCTGTCAATACTTTCGTATAATTTCGATAATGTAGCTACGACTATCGTTGCAAATTTTATTCCTTCTCTATCATCTGTATTTAGCAGCTGCTTCTTGCTACTACTAACGCTTGTTATTATTGTTGTTCCAACTTCTACTATTGCCACTACTTATTGCTTTCTATCATAGCGGTGTATGTAATTCTTATTTCTATCTGTTATCGGTATAGTAACGCGTCATTACCATTATTGTTACTATTATTATGGTCGTAACTATTGTTAGTACTACAACTACTATTACTAATGATTAACATTAAAGAATATACTAGAATAACACTGTTGGTGCTGTTAATTTCTGCTATTATTATTATTAACATTGCCATCATTGTCACCAATTCTTTTGTTACAGCTATTAACATTATCATTACTTATTATTACTATGACGCTATTACTGTCGTTGCATAGGTAATGATGCATAGCAGTAACAGTAAATCATACTTAATGGTGGTGGTACGCGGTAGTAATAATAGAAAAACGCCTGCCGCAGTAGTCAGGATACTGTGAACGGAAAAATAAAAGATTAATCACGATAATAATAAGAGATTAATGATAATGCGAATAATATAATATAAACAAAACATAATTGTTGCTGATTATGATATTCAGTAATCAATAATCCGTAAAAACAATAATAATAGAGTGATGATCAAGAAGACGATAATAACGACGATAGTAATGAATATTAGAGTATTAAAGTAATTGCAATTTATATTAGTTATACTGATATTAACAGCAGTAATGATAAACACTTGTTGCTCGCAAGAATTATCATCGCGGCAGCAATAGTATAATGTTTTTAGAAAAGCAGCAGTCATGTAAGAATTGCTAGTGATAACATTAATGGTAACGAATAATAGATAATGTTATTGATAATATTACGAATAGTATAGAGGTCTGAGGGCGTTCGAATATTATGAGTGTACCTTTTTTGCTGTTCCGAAGTGGGGAATAAATTACGAGACGGGAACTAAATTTATAGGAGCGCTGGTACTTCCAACGATAATGATTTTTCTTTTTTTCTCTCTCATTTGAAATAACGCATAAGGAACAATTTATTATCCTTTATCTTTGAGAATTAAACGCGGCAGCACGTTTCAAGCATAATCATCGACATGTGCTTGCAATCGTTTAATAAGCTAAATTAAAGTAAAATAATATCGGTAAAGATATGGAATTCTTACGACACTGGGGGTTAATTATATGTAATATACATACATCTATAATTTTATACTATGAACACTCGAACACTTTTCTAAACGATCGTTTCTTACTGCAGTCTCCTCGGATATGTTTACTCGGATATGAAACTATAGTTGTACTTTATATATTTTCTTTTCTTTTTTTTTTTTTTTTTTTTTTTATTCTGCTACGAACTAATTAACCTACAAGCAAAGCATTATAGTTTAGTATTATTGCCAATTCACTGTCTCCAGTGTTCTATCTCTTTTATTGTTAATTGAAAAATTCATTACCTTAAATGGAATCTTCTGTCGCCGTAATAGCATCTCGTTCCATTCTCTTTTGCTTTGTACATATATTTTATCGTATAACTATAACTATATTGTAATATTTTAAATTTGATATTTGAAGAAAAAAAAAACAAAAATATTTCAATTATTCGATATTACAAACGGTCTATTTTCATATATATTTTGACGATTCGATTGAAAATGCAGGTATTATTTTTTTCAACGCTTGTAAATAATCCAACATGCTTTGCCTTTTAAGTACAAGTAAGATACGTTTCAATGGTACAGAATATATATCTATAAAACTTGAGTGATACTGATCCGAACATCTTGTGATTTATTTGTAAACGTTTCGAACGTTCGAACGAAGAAAAAATTAGTTTCGTTATATTTAAAAGAGAAATTGATTTCTGATACATATCATCGAAAAAATGTATGAATAGATGGATGAAAAAGGGGAAAAAAAAGAGTAAGAAATAAGCTTAATCTAATAGCCACTTACCTCAGTGTCGTTAATTATTATTTTATAAACAGAAAAAAAAAGGCATACTTCGAAATATTAGAGTTAGCATGCTACATTTAAAAACCAATCAGCTATGTAACCTTACACTCTCTTGTGCGCATGCGCTGAAACTACGTATTCTCTTTCCCTCCTCATCTTCCCTTGTTTCTACTATTTCTCGTCTGTAGATTTAATTGTTCTTAATTTGTTGTTCCCCTCTTTATTTCTTTCGTTACCTCTCGTTCTTTCTTCGCTTCATTTCCGTTCATTACACAAACGCGTATGTACTTTATTGCACTTATTGTCTGTGTTCTTTTGAAACCGCACGAGTCTCAATCTCTTGCGACATTTATTTCTCTCGTCTTTAATGTGATACTGATATTATAAATAGCATTCGACTTTCAACGCTAATACTTTACATTTGAATTTGAAAATTTGACAACTCGAAGTTGAAACTCGAAAGGAAACTCTTCTGCAGAACTATTTGCACAAGATCAATTACTTACACCGTCAGTAAAGCGTACAATTCATGGAATTATATTTTTAACCAACGTGAATGGTAGCAACAAACCGATTTGTTTAACGCCAATTGTAATTCTTTTCCAACCCGTATCTTTCTTTAGGAGGTTATTAGCGACGATTCTTGGCTGTGTCTAGCGAATCATGTGGTATATCGGATGCCAGGTCTGTGAACGCTTAGGCATTTATATTTAATCCGAGGCAAATCGAATTGACGTAACGTTCAGAAAAAGGGGGAAAAAGAATGGAGAAATGACCGAAAGAAAGAAAGAAAGAAAGAAAGAAAGAAAGTAAGAAAGTAAGAAAGTTTTAAAGGAATACAGCCAATAACAGGCATATGATAACAGGCATATGCATACTTGTGTACGCATATGCACCATCCACCTCATCCTGGTGGTTTACGATGATACGAATTTTTAATACGCTTACGCGCATGAGTGTTATACCGTAATCGTTTTTATTTCGTGCATTCGACGTATTGGTACGTACGAGTGCTGTACTATCGATGCACACACACAGGTGTCACAGGGGTCTAGTGTATTTTTACGTCCGCGTACGCAAGTGTATATATATATATAGGTGTTGTAAATGAATACATAATTGGCGCGCTTGCGTATTATTTCGAAGTTTCTCCGTGGGGCAGTTTACGTATTTCGAGCGCATGCGTACACACGCGCCAGTAGGAAAACGTACACGTATATGCGCATACTCTTCTTCTCTTTCGGGATGAAACGTTTTCCTCTCTTTTTCTTGGAATACAAACGCGTGTGCATTTGGGGCATGTGCCATTTATTAATTTGATAATAACGAGAGTACGAAAAGAGAAAAGGAACGAAAGTTGTGTGACCGTGGATGAAGAAAAAAATTCTAACCAATGGCTAAATGTGTCGGACGGAATATAAATTTAGTTATATATTTGCAAAAGGCTTCATAACTCGAAACGTTAACGAATGTGTCTTTACAGAAAACAAAAAGAGGTAATATGAATATCTTAAGTAAAGAAGGACGATCGAAATCCAATTACCTTAGATATAGATAATTTCTGTGTTTCTTTGTATTTTAAACGCATAACGTTCTAATGATATATTATTATGAACATTATTCTTATAATTGTAAATTTGATTTTTGAAGTCACTAAAATTTAATGACAAACGAAGTTTTAGAAATATTTTATATACGTAGTGTTGTACAAAAAAAGTGGTTAAATACGGCAGAGAGCCGTATATACGATGATGCCGGTGAAATTGAAATAAACAGTTATACATACACGAATAGTTTTATGCCTGATAATTTTGTTATAATGTATAAAGAATATTAGGTTTAATGCAATATTGACAGAGCTAGATGATATTATTAAATGTCGTTATAAACCTATATCCGTTTAATTATTCTTTCAAATGATTGAAGTTTTGCATATCTCTCATTGCGCTGCAATTTATTAATAACAATAATTATATCCTTAGAGTCTGATTTGTTTTAATTGTGATACAGTATTATTTAAAGGTCATGAATGCGTGTGTTCAAATCTTAATTATTCTTCTTCATTTTTTTTTCCCCCCTTCTTCAAGAGACTCCTACAGTTCCTTGTATTTCTGCAAGAAATATAAACGAAACGTGCTTAAAAAGTCGATTCTGAATATAACGTTCAAAAATTTTTAAGCCAACCGTTACTTTTATCCCGAATGTTAAATTTTAAGGTAAACGTGCTAATATATTTCCCCCCCTCCGGACAGTTCTCTTTTATTTCTTACGTCTAAGGCACGTCGCTGAGTACGATTGAAATACGACTGTTTCGCGATATATCGAAAATCAACTTCTCGTAAATTTTTTCCCAAAGATGTCGTTAGTTGTCTTGACTGCTTAGAATTACATATACATATATATACATACATACATACATACATACATACATACATATATATATATATGTGTGTGCGTGTGTATGTACGTGTAGTAATTTGAAATGTTCGTACGAACAAGTTCGATTGAAACAATTTCTAGAATGTGAAAAGTAAAACTAATTTAATTCAAAGGAAAAAAAAAAAAAGAAAAAAGAAAAAAAGAAGTGTTTTACTTGTAATACGAGGGATACATGCTACAAAATATAATGAAAGATTGGGATTAAACTTCTGGATTTTGTTACTGTAGAGATTTTGAAAAATAGAATTCGAGAGTGAAACGTAAGTATTCGAGTCTTTCTTTTTCTGTCTTAAATACGAAATCAGTGATCGCGAGTGTAAATAAATTTGAAAAGAACGATTGAAATTTCTCGAAGTATTTCGCACAATTTCCAAGAATGTTAGAACCTTAACCTTAAAATATTGTTGTTATTTTTTTAATAATCGAGTAAGACGAAAGTATTTTTGGAATGTTTCCAAATTCGAGAAGTCTTGCGAGAACGTGAGAAGATATAAGCGAAATCAGAATACGCGGTAAATACATACGTGTAAATAAATAATAAAGGTCAAATACTTAGCTAATACCGGTTACAGTATGCTGAGGTCTGATCGTTTTCTAAGCGGCTAACATATCCAACAATTGTACGAGTAAATAAGAATGATTTCCACTCTTTTCCCACGAGCATTATTTATTAGTTGACGGTGACCAATTAAATTTCGAAAATACGAAAATTGAAATGTTTGTACATACGAAATGATCAGGGCCAAATAATTCAGATTTAATGTACAATTTATAGATGATATTTTCACTTACTAACGAACATGCGAGCATGTGAAATTTTAAAGCTTTTACGCACATTTATTGTCTAATCTAATTATGAAGTTAATTTATTAATACGTGTTTGTAAGATGCGATTTTTTTTTTTTAAATAATTTTAAATATATCGATATACATTGAAGAAAGAAAAGAAACTGTTGCAAAGAAAAGAAAAAAAAAAAAAAAAACGTTGGAGAAGAGAGAAAGATAAAACGAGAAGGATAGCTGCAAAGCACGTTTTGCAAGCTAAGACCATTCGATAAAGATGGGGAAGTGCCATGCACTAATTTCGTAATTAGCAATCGTGGAACGTTCTAAAGACATTATCTATAGGAAGTCATGTTATTTGTTAGATTTAGGGAAAAGTACCCCTTGTGCACACGCTTCGAAAGAGAACCCGAGCATCCCGAAAGTGGTTAAATGAAAGAATCCAAGTGAAAATCCGTGGTTCGAGGATTAAAGTTTAAAGCCGTCATTTTTAACTATTAACACGTAAACAGCATGATTCTTAGGGGAAAAGGATAGTGAATAGAGTAAATACTGGGGACACACGCAGGCACGCACGTACGAGCGCGCGCGCGCATACACACAACAGTGCGTTCGGATGAAATGAACGAGAATGCTTATTGCTTTAGTAGTGGTCCTCGCTGCTTCGACCAAATTCCTACTCATTTATATTACACTGACGTTCGTTCAATGTGACGAAAAATACGAACGTGAGTGCGAATTTGCGTCGAAGTAGCGGCGAACGAGAGCGTCCCTTCGTTTAGTTTGAACGCACCGTAAGCCCACGCACATACACACATCCATACATGTTAATAACTTAGGATTCTTTAAATGATAAAAAAAAAAAAAGAAAAAAAGAAAAGGACGAACAGACACTTATTTATACACATATACGTACACGTCCGTGGATTAACCTCGCGCGTCCACAGAAACACACAAACACACATACGCATATACAGCTACATATTATTATTACGATAATACACACACACACACACACACACATACATATACATACATATGTATATTATAAGAAAGCATTTTGAAGAGAGTACTAATTAATAAGGTGATTAATTATTGTAAAAGAAAAAAAATGACTACTGATTAATGCAACAAAGTGGACTAATTCGCGAGTAACCTCTATTCCTAACAATAATGAAAAATTAATTAATTTTAGATAGATTAATAATAATGAACTAACAATAATGAATTAATAATTAATGAAATAAATATTAGGTATTAACAGTAATAATGATCGTAATGTTCATTAAGATGCGACATAATACTAATAACAATAATATAAAGATAGAGAGATGAGAAGAAAAAAAAAAAAATGGTACGAAATAATAGATATAAAATGTTAGTTATTACAATTTTGCGATTTTCATTGTCTAACGGTATTGAGAGATATATTCACAAGTAGCGTAGCATTCTAACGACTCGGTTGATGAAGCTTAGCGTAAGATTCCAAGTGATTGGGAGAAATATTGTATGCGTGGCGGCTGGGGGTTGGAGGTGAATTGAGTTATAATAGCGATTACGGTTGCAATGACGAATGACGGTTACGATGACAATGACGTTGAACGTGGTTCTGCGGAATTTTGTGTTTACCTTCTACTTAAATGTTGTTCAAGAATTTTTCACCGATGAATTTTCTCTGGTACCTTTTTCTTCATCTAGTAACCTCCTGTTTTACGTTCAAGTTATCAAGTCTCATTACCCGATTTTTCTAAAATGTCGTATTTACTTTTTTTCTCTATTTCTTCTTCTTCTTCTTCTTCTTCTTTTCTTTTTTTTTTTCTTCCGCTTTCTACTAAAATATTCTATTACAATAACGCGTTACATTAATGTCTGTAAAGAGCGTTTCCAGATCGGTAATGTTCCTCGAATCGTTTGTTTGTTCTAATGTAAGAATATCTTTTGATCTACACCTCGCGACGAGGGAGGGGGTGTGTATTACATGTATATTTTGATTCTTAGTCTTTTTATATACCTTTTGCACGAAACAATCGCAGAACGTCGAATAGATTCATTATTTGTTACGAAACTTCTTTTTTTTTTTTCCAGTTTTCCGATTAATTTTTTGGGCGTAGTCTTTCTATTTTCAAAGAAGCGTCGCGTTGCACATATCACAGAGTCTGACGAACATCGAAAAATAAAAAATATTGGTTTTCTACTTCGATTTTCAAATCAAACAATGTCACAAAAGTGCTTTTGGCGCGTGAAAATTCACAATGCGAGTTGGGGGAAAAGAAACAATTCCGCAGGTAACGTGTAGAAAACCAGTGTGTCCTTCGTTTCTTGCCAGAGAGAGAAAAAAGGCCAGAAAGAATTCAAAAAGTGGAAAATGTAGGATAATTGAATGTCGCGTGTTTCAAGTACACACACGTTACATCCATATAGCACGCACACACGCCCACGTACATACACGTGCTGCATATACATACACACAATATATGATACGTATAACACGGAGTTATAAAAGAGGAATAAATAAAGTGGGTCCTTGGAGAAGAAAAAGTGTGTGATCCGATCGGTTATATTTCGGATAGACATCGTAAGATACAATTGTAACGATAAGCGTGCGCGTATTGACCGAAAGTGTCGTCATACACAGATACACAATAGGATCCATTTTTAAAAATGTATCAGGAACGTGTAACGAGATGAACGTTACAGAGCAATACTACTTCCCTTGTCCTTGTGCTGTATACCGCGAGAGTATTTCCTTCCGACTCCGTGTTAAGCGCAGAACTGCATACACCAACACACGAACACACAAACACAGAACATCGATCGAATCAAAGGGCGAAAAGCTTTCTCAAACTAACAGAAAGATATTTGTTGTGATAATAAACATTGAATATATAGCTGTTTTAGGGTACGAATCATAACTATAAATGTAAAAGATTAGAATTTAAATAATAATAACGCGCCGGGTTAGTGCGGAGGAGGAGAGAAGTAAATTTTCGAAAAGCCTCGACTTTTTCTACTCGAGAAAAGGGTTCGCGCGTACGCGCATGCACGCTGAACGAACCTAATCCCATTTTCTACCTGCGTCTCTGTATGTGTGTTGATTGTGATGAACGACGATAATTTTTTTCTTGTGGGGAAAAATACACGCTCGTGTCGTGTGTACGTATTTAAATATGCTCGTTAAACGAGGAAAAAAAAAAAGAAAAAAAAAAAAACAAAAAGAAAAAAAAATAATAATAACGATTCAACATGTACAGGGTGTCACATAAATGATAGTACAAGAGCGCAGTTACAATTCCTCTGCTAAAAAATAAGATGATTTTGAGAAATTGATCCCACTTCGCTTCGATTCGATTCGATTCGAAGATCGTCCCGGTTTCAAAGTGAATCGTAAGATGTAAGAAAAAGGAGAGAAAACAAGCGAAGAAAAAGAGACGGAAAAAGAGTTATCTCTGCAGTTAGCTGACATCGATTTTCTTAAAAAAAGAAAAGTGATTGAGAGAAAAAAAAAAGAAAGAAGAAATTAGGGACATAGGAATAAGTGATATAAAGAAAGAAAAAGAAGAAGTATGATAGGCGGGGTCGAGTCTGGGGGAGAAAGTAATCACTAATCATACGGTGGTGTTTTATATCGGATAAAAAATTGTTCTGTACACTATAGCGCCTCTTACATTTAAGCACCCTCTATGTAATATGGTTGTCCTTAAAGCGTAAGTTAGTCTGGTCATCGAACCGATTCGAACGAATATTTTATTATTTTGTTGTTCTTTTTTTTTTTTTTTTATTTTTTTTTTTTTTTTAATCGTCTTAGGAATATTCTTGCAGTTATTTGCGTACTGCACGTGTTCTTTATACACAGAAAGGTCTGGCAGAAAGAGTACAGCGAGAGTGATAGAAGTGCTACTACTACTTGGTACAATGTATTACTGACTGACGAGGTACGAGAACGCACAAACGATATTTACGGACAAATTGTTTCCACGTGAATCGACCGTTTCTTGAAACGACTGTGAACGAGTTTACACAAAAATTGTGATTGCAAGAAGAACGCGTACGTGCATCAAAACGTGGCTTAGCGATTTACCGATAAATACGATTTATTTGAAGAAGAAAAAGGAAAAAAGAGAAAAAAAAAAAAAGAAATAGGGGAAAAAAGAAACGGAACAGAATTTAGCTCGAATAAAATTTGCGTAATTTGAATCCGGGAATCTTACATATCGCACTTTCAGCTTTATTGCACACCCTATATACGTTCACACGTATATACGAACAATTGTGCACATATGTGTACGCGCGCGAGCGTATGTGGATATGTTGCGTATATACGTATACGCGTATTTGTGTACCTATGTATGTACATTCATATATGCGTACATATATACGTTCGCGTTCAGGTGTACACTTGTGTAAATACGCGAGCAGCCACGCAAGTGCGCGCGTATGCCACACATACATGCGTGCGTACTTACGTGTTCATACACGTGCGTGACACGTACACATGTATACATATAATATTACTTATCGTTAGAATAAACTTTCCTACATACAGGGTGTTTTAAAGATTGTAGTACAAGAGAAAACTGCGGCCTTTCTAGATATAATGGAATGTTATTCTTAATCGTGATTTTCTTTACGAACGGGGCGGATTATCAAGAAAAAAAAAAAAAGAAAAAAAAAAAGAAAGAAAAGGAAAAAGGAAAAAAATGTTACGGCAAGAGTAATCACATTTTTTTTTTTGAAATTCTTCGTATCGGTGTGTGTTTGATGGCTGCAAAAAATTTTCAGGAAAATTTTTGAGTTGAAAATAACATGATTCTGTTTTCGATTCTGTTTCTTGTAGCTTTTCTTTTTCCGTACGCCTCTGTCCCTGGACGAAACGAACCAATCATTAGAGATCGCTAGCGAGATCGAGTATCGTTCTCTATGATAAGTAATAACAATTGTAACATATATATGCGTATAACGGATGCTTTATTAAGGATTATCGAATAATCGAGTAAACGTTATATTGTAGAAGTCTAAACAGTGTGAAAGTACTTGTACCAAATATTAATGAGATATATCTTAAATTATACAATGTATTGCGAATTATTTTATTATTACGGATATATATTACGAGATATGATTTTCGCTATATATATATCGAATTAAACATTCTGTCCTAGCTTTTTATTCTGCTTAGAGAGTTTTTTTCCTTTTTTTTTTTTTTTAAATTTTATTTCGAACAATTGTACACCTTAAACGTTGCATTAACATTTTATTACTATTACATTATTATATTGTCGTATTGTCGTCATTTATTATTTATTTTATTGTTTATCTTATGATTTTCAAGTACATGTAATTTATTACCAAATGAAATTCAAAACTGACGTCCTATACTGACGTTCTGTAATTCTAGAATTTATCGAATTAATTTAGAGAACAGTGACGAGGTGAATGCGTAACTAATTTTGGCTAGAATTAAATCTCGATTTTAAAAGATTAACGATTATTATTTTATTATTATTATTATTATTATTATTCTTACTATGATTATTATTATTATTATTATTGTTGTTGTTGTTATTGTTTAGTGAACGGGGATGGATTCTACACGTTGATATTTTGAGTCGAGTGACTGGGTAAAGTTTCGAAAATCGTCTTATTTTCTACTCAAAGATTTTTTTAAAATCGTCTCTTGCACCATTATTTTTTGATCACCCTGCATCGTCGAACACAATTTTTTTTTTTTTCCCTCCTTATGAACACTTTTCAACCGAATGAAAAAAAAAATTGTAACCCAATTATGTACGCTTTTTTCCGAAATTTTAGATAATCACTGCGATGGTATTAATTGATTAATTGTAGAATTGTACCTATAAGCGAATTAATTGGTTAATTAATTAGTCGTTTAATGAATTAGTTAATTCACTCTAGAGGTATTGAAAAACAATGTCACACGAAAAGTCGTTTTTTTCTCTTTCATTTATTATTTATTTTTAATCTGAATCTGTAGACGTTAATTGTATTAATTAATATATATGTTATATATATAAAAATATATATATATATATATAAAATGCATATGTATATTAATTAATTGTATGAATTTAATATATGTTTATATTAAGATGTTTACTTTTTTCTTCTTTATTTAAAAAAAAAAAAAAAAAAAAAAAAAAAAAGAAAAATCTCTAGCTTGCCTTTTTAATCACTTAATTGCGTAAACAATTGAGTTTGAAAATTTAAATAAGCGATCGTGTATACTTTTTCGTTTTTTTTTTTTCCAATAGTTTAAAGTTACTTAAAGTCAAATTAAAAATTTTCCTTTTTTTTTTTCTTAAATTTCCCTTGTACGAATTCAATGGGTTTTTGGTAATACATCATCGTTTTCTTTACAGCGCTCTTTTCATTTTCGCAATTCTTTTTCAGTTGTTGCAGAGCCGGACCTTTTCAGTTTGAAAAAACTTACTCATTTTTTTGCTAGGCAGTCGTGAATTACTTTGCACAAATTCGTCTAAAGTCGAAGTAACGTGTTGACAGTCGAGATTGATCATTTATACTTGCCTATTGGGGACGTAAGTAAACACGGCGCAGTTTTTTTTCTTATTTCTATTGCTTGTTTCATCTGTCTTTTTTGTTTTTTTTTTCTTTTGTTCAAAACTGACTGTGAAACATTTTGCGAGCTTATTTCTCTTTTAACAAAACTCTCTTATACTGCATATGTATATTCTCTATCGTTTCTTTTCCTTTCTTTTCCTTTCTTTGACAGCGTAATAAAACGATAACGATAACGATTACGATTACTTGAAGAAAAGCAAAGATTCTTGAGCGAGTTGTCTAATTTTCTCATTTCACTAAACACGACAAAAATTTTGTAGCGTTCGTAGAAATATTTTTTCTTCATTGAAAAGATATCGATTGCGAAGTTTATCGTGCAACCACTGGTTCCACTATGATTGGATGTTACAACTTAAAAGTTAAATCACGATATTTGACGATCGGGTCGATTAAGGGCGATCATAATTGGGCATTATTCGAACAATAAAGTTTTCGAAAGATCCTCGAACAAAATGTTGCGAATAATACGGAATTTATGCGAATAATAGCGAGTAAAGGAATCATATCGTATCGACGTCGTATCGATTGTTATAGGTAATACACGTATGTACAATTTAACCATGCCTCCCCTCCCGTCTTTGCGCATAGAATTTTTCTAGGAACGGAGGAGAATAATTTTATCGATAACAATGCATCAAGTGTCGAGAAAAAGCTTGTCCTTCGTATAAAAATCATCGAGATTAAAATCATTTTCAATAGCTCTTTCACGAGTGGAAACAAGCGGCGCTATCGTGTAGAGAACGTTGTTTCAACGATATCGACTTCGAGCTCGGTGTTCTAACCATATATTAATCTGGTAAAATTTTCTCCACAGAGAGAGAGAGAGAGAGAGAGAGAGAGAGAGAGAGAGAGACCCTTATATAAACGTGCGTGTATGCAATTTATTCTGAAATCATGCCACTTTTCGTAACGAGCCAGATAGAAAAGTAGCTGGAACTTCGCCTTCTGCAGATTAGCGAGAACACATGTAACATTTCGAGGCGCTAACGCGTAAGAATGTCGAGATGAGACAGCAACTGTATAAACCGTCCCGTAAAACATTTAATTTCGCTGTATCGACGTTTCTGCTGACGTACATTTCCTATGATGTGTCGCGTATTCCGTTGAAACCTGTTCGCAAGTTTTGCTTCAAACGTGACAAATAATGATTTGACGAACAATTTCGTCGCATTGCCAAATGTATCCTCCCCACAGATGGTGATGTTTGACTTTTGCGTTTCGTGCTAGATTCTGAAAAGAAAACATTTGCCAATCTGTTTTTTGGTCGTTCCAACGCGGACGACTTTACTACAATGAGCATGCAACGCGACGCAAGTTTGTCGAGAAACGACTTGCAAAACATTTCTATGACAATCAATTTTATAAAAATTGCCTTGGAGGCGGTCTTCTGTTCTTTTCAGCATGCTTTCTGCTTTCTACTTTCTACTTACTTAGGTATATAGAGTACCTGCATATTTGTATTTTTTCTTGCCGAGAAATATGGTAGCCGGCGAATCTGAATCTTGAAATTAAATTCAATTGAATTGAGAAAAGTGTTTACCACGAATAAATATATGTATATGTGTGCATACTTGCGCGACACGCTTGCAACGAAGTAACAATTGCAAGATCAATTTTTTCTCTTTTCTTTTTCTTCTTTTTCACCCCCCGGTTCGTTTGCTGATTACGTCACGAGTACACGTTTTTATCAATATACACATACATATCTGCACTGTGACTACTGTACGTGGGTGCAGAAGAAAGAAATATTGATTGTCTTTTGTCATTAGAAAAAGTCGAGATGAAAAGGAATGACGCGTTGTGCGAGGGACTAAACCGGTGTGTAATAACTTGGTGATAATCCGACGGCTCCTCGTATCTCGTATTTATCCGTTTGGAAAAGTCGCATGGCGAAAGTGAGAGACTCATGGTCGTCGAGGTAATCGAACACGCTTACAGTGAATACCTTATTTCCGAGATTTCCTAAGTACATGTTACATGTACATACATACATATATTTAAGATTGTTAACCCTTTGGCTACGGCAGACTTTGATAAATACCGCACGTAGCATACGAGATGGGAGTTGACGACGAAACTTTTCGTCAGCGTGCATTTCTCCGAGAGTACGTCGAGATAATCAAAACACTGAGTCGCGCTAAACCGTAAATGTTATTTATTTTTATTTATTCGTATTATTTTGTTGAGTCGTTGGTGCACGTGCTAAAGATTAAAAGCAGTAACTTTAAATTTTCATTTCACGATACATGTGTGTAACAATCCAGTAAAGTGTGGTATAATCCTACGTCACATTTCTTGCATTCGTAACGCGTCGATGTTTGCCGGGCGCCTGTAGACATTTTCAGTTTGATTCGAGTTCACAACGCAAAGTGAGTGCCCACAGGCGCCTCTCGTTTCAGGGGACCGAAGTAAATTAAGCGCCCGTAGGCACCAACGGTACCTCGAAAGCAAATTTCAAAAGCGTCTTTAGGCGCCGACAATGGGTTAAGGCCAAAGGGTTAAGGCGTTTCATATCATTCGTCTCTCCTCGAATATTCTCTTTCGTTTCTTTTTTTTTTTTTTTTTTTATCAATATTTATTGTTTCCTTGCCAAGTAACACCGACGTATAAAACGAAGGAGACGTTGAAAATAATTTGTAACGCGATATTATTTGCTCAAAAAAGGAAAAAAAAAGAAAGAAAAGAAAAAGGCGCAATATAAAATGGAAAGGAAATAATAATGGCCACGTGAAACATTAGCAGACAAAGGTAACTATACTTGTGTCCTATAGGCAATAGAGGCATACGTGTATGTTTCTCTTTTCGTCGAACTATATCTACTCCCGTTAAAGGTATTTCAATAAAAGTATTTTAGTCGATGTACTTAATCGCAAAGATGAAAATTCGCGAGTACGTGTTGAAAGTGTAGTAATATATATATATATATATATATATATATATATATATATATATATATGTAACGGTGCAACGTAAATGAAATGAATATATCCTTAAATTTAGCGATAAACGATCATTATCAACCGATAATACTAGTAGGTACTTGCGTGAATAATCTCTTTATCTCTGCGTTTTTGCTCTTGCTGCAAACCTTCTTCTTCGGTTCGGTTCGGTCAAGTCTGACCGACTTGATTTCTTAACTTGCCGATCTTTCGTAAAAGTCGATCGGTCTCTGTCTCTGTGCTCAGCAAAATTTGATTTTCTCACTTACCATCGTTGGCAGATTTTCCCTTGTTTCTATCACAAGTAAAAGTATCATTTCTGGCATCAATATCTGTCGATATACGATTTTATTTCTGTTGAATCGTTGGAATATTTCTTTAACATCGTTGCGTTGTTGTATCTTCTCTAGGCTTCGAACCGAATTTATTCCGTCGATGTAAATCAGATTACGTTCTGACTACCGGTATGAAAACGGCCTAGGAACGACAAAAAAGAAAACGGGTACAATGGCAAATTTATTTACGTCATTATTCGCACGCTTTTTGTTGAAACGATAATTTTCCAAAGGTGTGGGACATATAAAACGTCATTGTCAACGTTTGACGCGGTATCCCTGACTTTGAAGTGTTTCTTAGAAGCTTTACGATGACATATAATGACAATGGGAATGAGAGGAAAGTTGAGCAATGTACGAGTATCAGTCTCGAGAAACGTGTGAGACGAGATTTGACAATTATCCTTCCTTTTCTTCCAATTCCTCTTTCAACGTTTTCATTTCCTTTCTCTTTCTTTTCCCCAATTAGACACGAGCGGTGATATTATATCGTAATAATAATAATAAACGATTCTAGTCTTGTTCGTTCATAAAAGCGTCAAGTTAAAGGAAGCTTACATTCGGCGAGACACCAAAAAGATGTTCTTGAAAAAAAAAAAAGAAAAAAGAAAAAAAAGAGACAAAAGATTATTACGTTCGTAAATTGAAATTTAAAACCGCGCTTGGAAATTGTAAAACGTAAGTTAATATGTATAGTATAACGAACAGTAGAGATCGTGCGATGTCGCGAATGGCAAATCGGTAGAGTATTTACTCGCGCTGCGAGAGGAGAAAAGAAAAGAAAAGAAAACAAAAAAAAGAGAGTATAAACCGCGTAAATAAACTTTAAAGCGAGTAAGAATTAAACGAGGCAAATTTAGAGTTCTAGAAATCTCTATTTAGAGAGAGATACTCTTTAAGAGAAACTGTCGAATCGATGGGACGGGAGATGTGATTTATCGATTAAAGACTATTCTAAAATGAAGATTGAGGAGGAGACGAAACGGTACGACGACGCATTGTTCGTGTAGCCTTGCTGACGCTACGTTCGAGGCAAATCTACGAATGGACGAATTAGAAAAATCGAAGCCTAAAGAGCCGCGCTCGGCTCGAAAAGCGATCGCGTTGGGATCGCGATCAAAGTTACGTTACAATACGCGCGTGTTATATTGCTCGAGTCAGAGTTGGCTAACTGGCGGCCCGCGTTATCCCCTCCACCGCATCGATCCCCTCCACTTGCTTAGTAGAGAAATCAACAGACTGAGAGAGTGGGGGCTCACGCACGGCGAGGAAGTTTCAACGTAGCGTAGTAGTGGCTAGCAATCGGGAAAGTAGTAGAGGCAAGGGCTCGCCAGCCGCCAGTTAGCCCCGGCTCTGGTTTAAGTTATCTTTCGATCACCGAGGGTTGTTTCATCGACTGTGCCATTAGACTCTCCATCGAGAGCTCAGCGTCGCGGCACGTTTCAATTTTTATTTCTTTCGTTTTCCCCGAATGAAAAAAAGTGATTAACAGAGAACGTGTACACGTGACACGTTGAGAAACCAGATTTACATGCTCGTTCGCTATAATTTTGACACTGTTTGAATAAAAATTCTGCGATACGTTTCGCAGAGATTCGAGAGTGACGTGAGTGACGAGAGCGGTAGCAAACGTGATACTTCATAGACAATATTCGACCGATACAGGATGTATGTACTTGTACGTGCAGATTGAAATGACGAGGAATCGAAATTTTCTTAAAGTTCAAAGGGAATTTCACGAGTCAAAAAACGAGATAACTAAACGAGAGTTAAACTCACTGTTTCTTAGAGTTTGTTCTTTTATGCTTGGTAATCGCAGCGAGGAGTGACTGTGCCGGCGGAAAAACGCTGTGGAAAATTGATTGAAAAACTGCGAAATGATCCTTGCGGTGATCCCGAGGTAATTTAAAATGTTATTCGATAAACAGAAACACATACATATATGGTCGAGGATTGATGAACGAAATTAAAAAAAAGGGAGTAAGAAGTGGAGAGAAGTATCGTTCGCGAAACGGTATTTGAAAGTGTGTGCGCGACTGTGACCACTGTACCTACACCGTTAGGCCTTACTTTAGAAAAAAAAAGAGAAAAAAAAAAAAGAAAAAAAAAGAAAAAATCATAAAGAATCGATACTATTTAAATATTTTTTCGAAATATGGGTAGTATTCGTTGTGACTTCGCGTCTTTTGAGCAACAATCAGAACGTAAAATAACATGGAAGATTTTGCTTTGCCAACATCGAGCAGAAAAAACATCGTACATACGTGCACACGTGTGTGTGCAAACGAAACCGCGTGTTCGCTCTACGCGTCGAAGAAGACACAGAAAACGAGACGTCGAAGAGCGGCAAGGGGCACGATTCGAGTAATCCACCGTGAATTGAAATTCTTCCACCCCCCCCTCCCCCCCAAAAGAAAGAAAAAGAAAAAAAGAAGAAGAAGAAAGAAAACTGTTGAACCGTCCTCACGATCTTTATCAACGCATTGTTGTCCCGTGATTTCTTTCCTTCTGTGATTTTACACTCTTTGTTGTGACTATCAAGTGCCAATATAGCAGGGAACAATAATCAAAAGGATAAAAACGGCGAACGTTTTTTTTCTACTTAGGTCGTGACTTTTTATTTTACACCGTCGACGTGTGTGATATCGTAATCGTGTGATATCGCGGAGAGAATTTCGAAAAGACACGAAAACGTAACGTGAACAATTCATTTTAGAAATTTAGACACGACTCGAGACGCACTCGGGCGATAATTGTAACGGGAAGTAATAATTGCGAAAGAAAACGCGAATAAGCGTATCTACGTGTAACGCGTGTAGAATATTTTAAGAACCGTACATTTCTTTTCTCTTCTCATCGTAAATTGTCTGTTGTTTCAGTAACCAAACCGTTTTATTTTCAATTTCAAATTTCAAATTGTTTCAATCAAACGTGCAGATACTTTGAAGAAAATTTGAGGACATTTCACGCGTATCAGCTTATGTGTTACGATTAGCGCAATTTTTCTCGATGGTCGCAATGATTTTGTAATTTCAGTCAATTTTCTTTTTTTTTCCCACTTTGTTTAGAAGAACATTCTCCGATGTTAATGACGCGCGCGCGAAATGTTTATTTTTTTAAACGATTCCTCAAGCAAAGAACTCTCGAGAGAAAGATCGAAAACAGTATTACAGTTGTTTCTTTTAAGTAGCTTAAGTAGACATTGTCGCACTACCCAAGTATATAAACGCAACGCGCAACTTGAGTAAAAAAAAAAGACTAAAAGAGAAAGTTTCAAAAGTTAAATTACAATTATAATTTCCTTCGACTTGCTTTCGACAAACGATCAAATTCTAGTCCTCCTGCCAGAGCGTAAGTAGATTTCGTTCCCGACGAGAAACCACGTCGGCTGAAGCCACACCGAATTTCCAATAAATATCAATCACGCACGAGATCAACGTAGAACGCGACAGGAATAATCGATCGAAAGTGCCGTGTAATATCGACTGAGCGCAATTATTTTTTTAAAACGGAGAGGAGACGCAACACGAGGAGACGCTGAAGATACTGACGACTTTTTTCTTTTTCGTATTTTTTTTCCCGACCCGCGTCGTTATCAAACTACGTACGTAGAGCAACTAGATGGCTATAAGAGAAAACACTTCTTACAATAAGAACTTATCGTTAAATTTGTAATTATATTTTTTCATAGAGTCGCGGGGGTGACCCACCTCCGAAAATTTGAGACTGACCGAGAGGAGATTATTAAAACTAAAAAAAAAAATAAAAAAAAAGAAAAAGGGAAAAAAAAAAAATAAAAAAACTGCAGATATAAAGATATTTTTTTAGACATTCCTGCTTGACAGCATTTCTCAAAGAAGAAGAATTAAAAGAGAGATAGATAGAGAGAGAGAGAGAGAGAGAGAGAGAGAGGAAATAAAAAGAAAACGTCGTTCGATTAACAGAATCGTGTCCCTTGTTCAATTCTCTAGATCTCGACAAGGAGAGCAATCTTTTTCCCTGCCAAATACGTGCATACGTGTTACACAGTTTCATTCTTCTACGTGTTCTACGTGAATTGTTTGTCGAATCCGAAGGTTTATGACCGGATTGAATTCGTTTTCCCGAAGCTAACGAATCAAAGGGGATCCTCCCGCTTTCAGTGTCATTGGAAACAACGTGAAATATCCATACGTAATTAACGATTGTACAGGGTATTTGATACTTACTTCCAGGCGAATTCTCAGACTTTCGAAATAAATACTTTGGACGTGCGTGCGCGGATCATTCATCTGCGGTGAAACAATATGCATTTTGCAATAATTTGGCATCCCTTTTTTTTTTTCATTCTTTACAAGTATATCAAGCACTCTGGTGTATATCATCGTTCATGTTTGTTTGTTCAAAAAACAAAAAAAAAATTTACACTGAAAAATGTAACACCCTTTTCGAAGCCTATTGAGGCCATAACGTTGACTTCCTATTTTTCCAAGATGGAGAATTTTAGAATTTTAAAGTTACAACAGCAAATATCGGGCTTATTTTATCATTAATATTCTGCGTCCTTGCAACTAAAATCTCAATTGCGTTTCAATCAATTTTTTCCAACAATTTTAAATAAATGTCGATAGTAATAGTTAATCAATCTCTGTTTTAAATCGATGAAGTAGCATCACGTTCGATTCAATAAATAATTCTCGAAACAAATCTGGTAACTGTATTCTGGCAAATACATTTTTCGATTTTACTGCTCGTCGCTAGTAGTTTTACGATTTTTAGGATGTGATAATAAGGTCCCGAGGATCCTGAAAGAAATACTCGTCTGTGTAACATTCCATCTCAGCGAATCGCGGACGAAGGATCCGCGATGCTCACGCGCAAACGTAAAAAAGTTTGAAGTTCACAAGGATTTCGCCTTTTGGATTTCGTTTCATTCGCTTGTTCGGGTCTCTGGAGTCCCCGTCCACTGCGTGGGGGGCTCTGCAATCGTCGTTCCAATATCAATTATATACCGATCGTGACTAGAGGTAGATAGAGTAAAGATAATTATCTTCGATCGACTGCCCGAACCGTTAATATATCAACGAACCCCGAAAACCAGCAGTTTCAAAATGGAAGAGAGGACTTGATGCTTCGAGAGACTGTCGATTCGTTTCCCTTTGTCGTTTCGTTTCGCTTCACTTTCCCGTTCTTGCAACGATTGAAATTGAAAAGAAAAAAAATAAATAAATAAACAAACAAACGATCTTTCGCAACAAGAGAAATATCCGCGGTTGCAACTGGGAAAATGCATTTGCACGATCGAAATGCGAGATATAGATGTCGCGCGATCGTGATACACGTTTCATCATCAGTAGCGATCAACCGTTCTCCGATGTATGTAATTTAAAAATCGAAATCAAATACCGTTCAAAAGATAAAACAGAGAGAGAGAGAGAGAGAGAGAGAGAGAGAGAGAGCTGTTCTCTCGACGAAAGAGTTCGTAAGATACAGATCGTATATTAATCGTAATCGTAATCGTAAGTTTGGCGGAGGTTTGCGACCAAGCACGCGCAGATGCTTGGTTGGTTGGTTGGGGGGGTGATAGCAAAGTGCCCTGGGTCTAGTGCAGATTTTGGTCAAAGTTGAACGAACGAACGGTGAAGCGTGGTCAGCTTTCTACAGTCTTTCCACGTCTGTCGATCGTTTTGGCGTAGCAGCAAAAGTTACAGATGCATACGTATTTCGCGAGAAAAAAGGGGTGTCGACTGGACGAGGCGCGTCTCGATATAGAAGAAGATATCGCGTTTCCTCCTTCCCTTCTTCCTCTCTCACCACGCGAAAGCTACATGTGATGTCGCGCGAACGTAATTACACGCATACACCCACTACTTACGCACGGTATATACGTGCAAGCAGAGAAGAAGCAGCATCGTTCATTTGGATGAATTGGATTATTTCCTTCCAATCGACTCGATTCGTTTATCCACGGGCATTTCCGCGATCTGTAACGATATATATATACATATTTGTGATACTAGATAATTTTTAATCTCGTTGTATAATCAAACTAACCATCAGTTGTAAGCTTTTTCTCCCTTCGCTTTCTTGCAAGCAAGTGGTGGCCGAGCGGCGAGATTTCTTAACGTCTTTTCACCGTCTGTATCTCGATCACGATCGTAAAAACGCGACATGTGTCACGCGCGCGCATTGCATCGAAATACGCGAGAGTGATTCGATTCAGACAGGACGATCGCGCAGGTTCTTTGCGTTCTTTGTTCGAACGAGTATCCTCGTAGTTTGCGCGAAACCTCCACCGAGGTTTCGTAATAAGGTGAGGCAGAGAACGGCGAGAAGCCGTGTTTTCAAAAGCATCCTAGAAGGGGAGAAAATAAACCAAAAGAGTAACAAAAGTAACGAAAGGAAAACAGAGAGAAAAAAAAAACAAAAAACGAGGTACGAGTAGGAGGAGGGAGAGCAGTTTGACGAGCAGAGGAAAGCACGAAAGAACGACGGGAAACCAAAAAACAGAAAATAGAGGAACAAACAAAGAAAAAAAAAAAAAGAATCTTAGTTTATAAAAATAGAGGACTGCAGAGAGTATTTTTTCTAGGAATGTTAGTGGACCAACCAAACAAAAAAAAAAAAAAAGAAAAAAATAAATAAAAAAAAAATAACTCGATCGAGAAGAACGATTGCTAGGAGATACTACACATACGGGAGATATTTATCGAAGAGGGTAAAAAGGGCGAAAGCGTAGTAAATGTGTTTCATAAGGTACGATGTATCCGAGAGAACTTAAAAGAAAAACCAAAAAAAAAAAAAAAAACAAACAAACAAACAAAGTGTTTAATAATATCTATCCAAAGGATGTAAAAAAGAAAACAAAACAAAAAAAAAAAAATGCGAACGTAATTTCTATAATCTAACTCTAAAGTGACACGAGCATTCTCTGGTTTAAAGTTTATAAAACATTAAGACAAATATCAGATATTTTTTAACGGCGGTACAATTAATTGCTAGAAAAAGAAAATAATGAAAAAAAAAAAAGAAGAAGGTAAGAATAAAACGAAACTTATTGGGAAAAGAAGGAAGGAAAAAAAAAAACGCGCGTGCATTCTCCCGGGCTATTCGAACATTGGAACCGCGAAACAGGTAGCAATTTTCGCAAGACGAAGACCGATTCGAAAGGAACAAGCAAATAAAGTAAACTAAAATATAGCAGAGTTTAGATAAATAAGGGCATCTCGATAAGCTCTCGACACTCCTTATTTCGATTTGAATACCGTATTTCCTATCTTTCATTTGCCGCATATGCCATACCTTGTAGGACACTCTGTACTCGTTTACTATGCCGGTGTAGTGTCCTGGAAAGGATGTCATACGTAGCAAACAATTTTCTTCTAAACTCTTTGATCACTTTTTCTATTGTGCGTTCCGCAAATGTATCTTGCCCATTTTTATACATCTTCTCCCATCTCACTTTCCCCCGCTTGTACACATCGCGTACATTACTCTTTTCTTGCATCTTTTTCTCTTCTCAGCTCGCGCGTTACGCGTTACACGTTGCAATTCAGACTGCGAGTTTCAATTGCGTTCGCATCGGAAGATTTAGAGGTGCGGGTAAATCTAAATAAATACGTCGCACTAGGCAGAGTATATTTCTGCAGGAGAAAAAGCAAAATGTGACTTGCACGTACGTAACACAACGTGATACAACCAACAGCGTGTATTCGTCGAGTATTTGGATCTCTATTTTCAGCTTTCATTTGTCGCAAACAGTTTCCAAAATTTTCCAGCCGCGCGTCGGTTGAATTGCGAAATTCTTCTTCTCGAAAGTTGCGCAAAAGTGAAAATCTCTTTCCTCGTAGATGTAAGGTGAAGCCTCCATCTAGGTTCTTGTCACAGACAAGAGTCTGCACAAGTATATTCGCGGTTTGATTACAATCGACTCTCTCTATTTTTCGCACGTGGTCGTTTCTCGAAATGCAATAGAACAAATGGTCATGGATTAGGAGAACATTGTGAGTTATATGATAGTCTTCCAAAGTACCACACTTGCATAGCGCTAGACTCGCGCGCGCACACGTCTGCCTGTAACGTGTGTGTGTGTGTGTCTCTCTGTGTGCGTGCGTGCGTGCGTGTGTGCGTGTGTGCGCGAGTACGTGCGTGCGTGCGAGCGAGCGAACGAGCGAACGAACGAAAGATAAAGTGAAGAAATTAAAATATAGTAATAGTAACGATAATGATAATTATAATGATGATTATTATTATAATGATAATAGTAATAATAATGATAGTAATAATAATAATAATAATAATAATAATGAAAACGACGACGACGACGATGAAAAGTAAAAGGTAAGAAATGAAAAAAATCAACAGCTAGTGCTAGCGAACTGCACGAAAGGAATTTCTCACTGACATCTCGGGAAGGGGTGGGGCGGGGCCGGGGACGGGGATTCCAGTGATATCGACCGATGTATTCGAAAGAGATTGACGAAAGAAAAGATGAGCGATCATACAACGCGAAAACTATGTCTAGCATTTAAAAGAGAAAAAAAAAAAAAAAAAAAAAAAAAAAAAAAAAGGAGAAGAGGAGGAGGAGGAGGTGGAGGGAGGAGGAGGGAGCAGTAAAATAAGAGAAAAGAAACAAAAAAAGAAAAAAAAAAAACAAGAAAACTCTCGATATCTGTAGTTCGTAATGTGTCTTAAGTTTTCCTTCCGAAGCTAATGAGAAAGCCGAAAGAAAGACGTAACAACTCTTTTAACAATGTAAAACGTAAAAAAGTAAAAAAAAAAAAAAATAAAAAAGAGAAAGCCGAGAAGAAAATTCCTTTACGGACGTCGCGTATAGTAGAGGGAAAAGGGTGGGCCGGGGGCGGGGGGAGGGTAGGGGAGGGGAGAGAAATCCAAGCGAAACAGAGAGAGCGTTAAGGGGGAAATACACGGGGGGAAAAGCGATGCGATAATTAAAGAGGAAAAAAAAACAATAATATTATAAGCAACAAAAAGTGCTTTTATGAAATACAATATTATTTATACCATCCTGATGATACATAAATATATATATCTATATATATATATCTATATACACTATATGTATTCGAATTAGATTTATAAGATTATAAGAGATAAGATATGAATTCATGTACCGCGTAATAATACAAGGGTATAATAAATATCATATATGTATACATATATACACATACATACGTGTACATGTAATGCACTACGTGTAGGAGTATTATGAATAAATGAATAAATATGTATATATATATACACACATATATATATATATATATACACATGCGTATGTATTTATTTGTTTATTTATATGAAAACTATCATATATAGATACGTACACACAAGTGCGCGCGCGTACACGCATGCACGCAACGGCACGCACGCACCCACGCCGCAAAAAACACCATTAAAAGGAAAAAAAAAACTCAGATTACAACCAATATAATAATACTAATATTGTAATAATGCGTAGTATTATGTTATAATTAGTACTGTATTAAATAATAAAGGTTGTCCTACATGTGAACGTACAGATTATTTATATCAATGTCGCTTCTGTTTTATCATTCAATCAAAATATATCCATGCCACTACGCCTTTTTTAATTTTTTTTTTCTTCTTTTTTTGCATTTTCTGTCTTTTTCGCTCTGTAACTTTTTCCATAGTTCGTACAACTTTGGTCGATGTCAATTCGCACACACAAATAAATACTACTCTTCATTTTCTACTTTTTCACTTTCGAAAAAAAAAGTCTGTAATAACGAGAAAAACAAACTGCGCGCGACAATTTTTCATACCTACTTCGATTCGTGGAATAAAATTTGCAAATCTTCGTACATGCGTTTTACAGAGCGAATGGAACAGGACGAAAGCTGAGGCTTTAATTTTGACGACACAATCGCAAAAATTTGCAAATTCGTCCTCTTAATTAGTTGTTTTTGCAAATTAAAATTTAATTAATTTATGGACATTGAAATGCCAGCGCCGCAAAGTTAAAGTATGTTTCCCTTGTCGCGCAACCTTTCCCTCCTTGTCTGACGCGTTCATACATATCTGTCCTTGTCGCACATTGTTGCTCTCTCTCTCTGTCGCTGCCATCTATCGGATTTTTCCAATTTGCCCTTTCAGTTCCAGTGAAAAATAAACTGGCTCAGATGGCAGCACCATTCGTAGACAAGGACAGAGATAGAGATTAGTTCCTCTGTTTCATCGGCTACGCGGCGCTAGTGTTTCAGTATAAATCGAACAAATAAACTAATTGCGAAATCAACTAATTTAGCGGATTTGTAAATTTTTGCGATTGTTGCCTTTTTAATTAGACTCCCAGCTTTCTTTTCATGCCCCATTTCACCTTTATAATGCCCAAATAAGCATTTTTAAAATTTATTAGCACCAATAGTTTGACGCTGGATGGCGCCACCATGCCAAAAAAAGAGCACTCGCATTAATTGCAAATAATTAATTAATTACGTGAAAAATGGGCATGATATTATACGAAGGAGAATTCCGAGAGTTTATACTTCAACTTAATCCTCGGGTAGTCTAGAAATTTCGCCTACAATCCAATGAATTTTATTTTCAATTTCCATACAACGGATCGAATCATCCTCTCTTCGATGATATTTAAATTTCTGCATTATTGCGTTATATTTAACAGTCTACAGAAAATATCACTGCGTCTTCACGAGGCATAGACCATCTACGACGTATCTGTTTCTTTTATTTTGGGGAATATCTTTATGAAAAAAGTCGTGAGATAAACGGAGACAGAGAGCTAAACATCAGCTAAACGTATGCACGTATGTAATTCTTTTCGTCGCAAGTTATCAAGGATAACAAGTTATAAAACTAATCAACTACAGGATAGCATTCTCTTTAATTTTTAGAAATTAATTTTAACACTATGGTAAAAGATCATTCCGAAAATGTGTGTTACGACGATGCATCCGTACGGAATGGAATGTAATTGAATGGAATCGTTTATTTCGTTTAAAATGTATATATTTTACGATTATAGCTGCCAAGGGGACGAAGGAATTAACAGTGCCAGTGACCAGCTTTGTACGGAATGTTTTGATCGACAGTGGACAATAGGCTATCCGTAAATCAGATTCGACGACGATGGTCGAGAAAAATGAGATTTTGTTTGTGTTCGGATTGTTTTTAATCCTATTTTGCAAGCAGTCGTCCTCGGAATGTAAACAATTAACGCCTTGCTCGTGCATGTTCTCCGACTGGCAAGGATACAGCTTGATGCCGCTGGTTAACTCAATGTTGGTAGAGAGATTGAGCATCCTAACCTTCTCACGTATTGCGCGTTACCTTCCAACTAATGTCAAACGTTTTCTTTTAGGCCTCTAAAAGCAGTCGACGCAAAATCAAACCACACTTTTTTCTTCCATCCTTGCAAGAACAAGCCACTGTCGGACAATAAGACGAGCGAATGTTACAAAGGAGATGGCGTATCTGTAAGAGGACGTTCCATTAGTGTTGTACAATTTTCTCTTTCCCTCGAGTCTTGCCATAGTTTAGCACGCGTACAAAATATTTGGGCATTTATGTAAAAAAAATTGTACATATTATGCGTTACATGAAATGTTTTGAAATTTTATTGGCACTGTAAAGAGATGCAACTATCTAGAATCTAAGGAGCTCGTTGCACAGAAGCTTGTAATATATTTGTATATATTCGTAGTGTTATTAAGCCACAATATTTAACGAGATTGCTCTAATTATGTGCTTTTAGACTATTATTTGCGTTATACGTTAACTCTTGCGATAAACATTTTGTGAGTGCTGCTCGTATTGATTTTCAAATTGATTTCAAAACAGTGCCATTTTATTACCAATGAAATGTTAGAAAGTATGAAATATGTAATGCAATTATAAAAATTCCGTGCACTAAATATTCAAACATCTTTGTGCGTCATTGCACACGTATTAATTTCAGTTGTGTGCCATAAGGAACAATCAATCCTTTTTCTGGGGTAAGGCAGAGGAAACAGAGATAAGTTTAGAGACGGACAATTCAAAACCGCCTATTTTTACGTTTCACCATAATAATATCACAATAAGTATAGCTCTGGCCTGTTGTAGTTTATGTGAAACACAATTGTATGTGGAGGAGGCTATCGAGTCTGAATATGTAAGTTTTAAATAGTATTTCAAAAAAAGATAAACGTTTATTTCTCTCTGTGTTAAACGCTCATTTTTGTTTCAGTATCTAGTATTGTCATCTGTCGACGCTTGTAAAGTAATGATGCGTGCCAATGGCCTTTCCGTCGGTTCTATGTTGCTGATTTACTTCAGTTTCGCGTTTGGAGTTTATTTCATCGGTGGAGCACTCATATTGAAGTTTCTCAGAGGAGCAACAGGTTGGGAAATGATACCTAATCACGAATTTTGGCGAAACCTTCCCTCACTCTTTAAAGTAAGATCAATTCAGATTTTTTTATTGCTCATCCTTACCACTGATTTCATTTATTCTCGCAGGATGGAGTGGTTTTTACGTTCAACTGTTGCCGCCTAGATAGCTATGAAAAAATATAATCTTGCGTTTTCTACGACCGACGTGAGATATAAGTTCGATAGATTTAGTCAACGAGCGCATAAACAATTTTTTATCGTGTAAAGTTGTCAATTACTCAGGCATGTACACTTTTCATATCTTTTTGGTACGTGTTTGGTGCGCGTTTGTGAAAAATTTTATGCGCGAAAATTGTTGAATACCTGTTACATACAAAATTATATTATATAGAAAAAAATACTGATAATTTTGTGATAAGTGTAATATTTTATTAATGAGCAACTAACAATGTAAAAATACGAATACCGGTACGTATACATGTAACATAACATACACACGTGCACGTACGCACATTCATACCTACATACCTACACACACACACACATATATCTTTTTGTATATTTTTAGTTTTCAGTACATGTATACGTATACAAGATTTATAAAAAGATGTTTAAGATTTATAACGGAAACACAATCCAGTCTATTCTTTCTTCCGATATTTTTTATTCGAGCAATAAATAACAGAGTCGAAGGACGTGTTACCGACACATTTACGTTAATAATATATAACAATAGAACGAGACCGCGAGTCGCGACGTGAAATTAAATCATACCAGGTTTCGAAATACTGCGATTTTTTTCTTGTAACTGTTAATTTTGAACGACGTGAATTTCAGAAGGATTCGATGCCGTTAACACGCACGGAAGCTTCTTGGTCTGTTTGAATCACCGTCCAGCTTCCATTGACACTCAGGTTGCGAATGTTGATGCCTTTCGTAGAGAAGGCGCTCACGATTTGCGCCAGATCTTGGACGTTGTTCGTTTGATAGAAGGAGACGTGGTCCCTTAGAGCAATTCCATTGGCAAAGTGCGCATCATCAAGCGAAAGTAACAGCGACTCGTTGTCACGGACGGTTCCTGAAATTTTTTCCTTCTTGTTTTACTTTTTTTTTTTGCACATTTACGTATCGACAGTCTTACCTTTGATCGAACGACCTTCAGCCTGGACAACGATCGCTTCGACATCGGCTGATTCCTCGTGGCTCTCTTTGACATCGATGCCCGTCTCCTGAGCCAGTACAGGTGCATTTACCAAGTTCAAGCCGTTCTTTGTTTGCCCCGATAAAATTCCAACGAGAACGGCCGTGTGAACGAATGATTTTTCTCGCATGCTGGCACCGCCGACTCTTTGACTGTGTACAGTTACGTTCAGCTTTCCTTTCAAGAATCGACCAATCAATTGGCCCAGCTTCTTCGACAGCTCGACCCACGATGCGTTTTCAGCTGACATTGCAGCGTGTAACATCGGTGCGTTTACGACTCCAGTAACTGCGTATTTCGCCGATTTGCCGGATAACGCTACAAATTGCTGGGCTATCTCTTCGGCCACCCGTTGCTGAGCTTCCTCGGTACTTGCCCCTGTAAGACGACATTGACAAAGTTACAAGAGAAGGCAAAATATCATTATGCATACAAAGATATTATAAAATTGTGATCTTTTTCTTCTATTTCGGTTGCAACAGGTCTGCTCTTTAGTTACAAGTATCTGTCTACATCTACGTTTGAACGGATCGATGGAAATTCGAATGTTTCTTTCATTTTACCTAAATGAGGAGTAGCGATGACTTTGGGATGTGCAATCAACTCCAGAGTAACTGGGTTTTTCGGCGGCTCTTCGACGAACACGTCCAAAGCTGCGCCAGCGCAATGACCCGACTTCAACGTATTCAGCAATGCCTCTTCGTCCACAATACCACCGCGAGCTACGTTTACGATGTACACTCCCTCCTTACATTTCGCTAACGTCGTAGCGTTGATCAGATCTGCACTCAAAGAGTATCTATTTGTAAATATCTTCGACGCTCGGTCATTGGTCGCTTGGAGTTGAAATGTAACGATATTGAAAAGGTACAAAGTATTTTGTTACGAGTAACGTAATGGACAATACTTTTCGTCTGAGGAATAAGCGGCGTGTGCACGGTGATGTAATCGGCTATTGGCCATATTTCGTCCAAAGAGAGTTTCTCAACGCCAATCTGATCGGCGATCTGCTGCGTGAGCAACGGATCGAAGGCGATCACTCGCATTCCAAACGCTTGCATCCTTCGAGCCACTTCGCGACCTATGCGCCCCATTCCGAGCACCGCCAGTGTTTTCCCCGACAACTCGAAACCGGCGTACAGTTTTCTGTCCCATCGTCCTTCCTTCAGCGACTGAACTGCCTGAGGAACGTTTCGCGCCAGACTGCAGATCAACGTGCACGTCAGTTCGCAGGCGCTGATGCTGTTCCCACCGGGAGTACTAAGAAAAACAAGTACGAAAAGACGTTGGTACTTTCATCGATCATCGTTGATCGATGACCGTTCGACTTTGGTCTTTTGCGTATTTTCAACGCGCTTCTTTAGCGCAGAAAGTGGACACATACTTCAACACGATGACTCCCTTTCTCGTGGCAGCCTGAAGATCGATGTTGTCGACACCAGTGCCTGCTCGGCCGACGACACGGAGCTTTGGACATCGAGCAAACACGTCGTTGGTCACCTTCGTTTCCGATCGCACGATCAGTCCTTCGTGATTCTGTTTCATATACATACAACACGTAACGTTACTTGCAGTAGTTTGCAAAATTATTTCGTCGCTTATCGAAACATTTTCGGAATTTGTTACGTTATAATTACCATTTATACTTATATGCCGATATCTCAATATCGATTTTTGTTAGTGTCACGATATTGCAACTTGTCCGCGCCAAAGTCCAAGATTACAGTCTTATAAAGTTTTATAAAAATGCGCTCGAATTTGATCGAATACGTATAATCTGCTTTTTTTGGAATAAAACAATCGACGAAGTTGTATTTGGCGATTGCGATACGCGATACTCTGACAATTTGGCGAGGCGTGATTTACATACACGCATACAGATATGCTTATTCTGACAATACGTCTGATTACGTGTCGAGAGTAAATTCACGGAGATTACGCGCGTAATGTAACTGCAGACTCGTAATCGGAAAGAGGAATCGGTCGAGTCGAGACAGATAAGTGCAACGACCCGTATAGCCAAACCGGTATTCGCATTTGACGACCAAACTGGATCTAACCGGTTGTATCGACGATTGAATGCAAGCGGCAGTTACGCGAGATCAAAGAAGGGAAAGGGGGGCACGAAAGCGAGAGCAAAATGGCCTACGCAGAACGCGTTGCTGAAACATCGACAATATCGAGGCTCTTGGGTTACATTAAATCGCGCAAAGGAAAATTGAATTCTTGTTCAAAAAGGGGAAGAACGTCTTGATCTCTCGGCGTTGAGAATCCCCTGAACGTGTACCTGAAGTTCTTTTATCAGTTCTTCCTTCGACAGCTTGTATTTGACGGTGACAGGAATGTCGTGGTGAGCAAGCAGCTCTTCGCAACAGACGTCCACAGGATCGCTTATGAGAACGCTTCCGAGCGTGGTAGACATGTTATCCTTGAACAAACAGAGCCGTCGAGCGTGTTTATACAGTGTGGATTACCGCCAGTAACGCGTAATTATTTGTAACTCGTGTTTGTGTTCTTCGCGATTCTAACAGCTTGTGGACAGATGTACAGAGATTAAGCGATAGCTTGCCGTGATATAGTCTTTAAATTTCACAAGTTCGAGAAAAAAAAATATTAAACGCGAGAAATTTCCTTCAACAGCCCCGATATCATACAGTTATTGCATCAGGACATCCGTTCGTCTTGGAATTCACAATTCACAGTTTTCGTATTCGACCTTTCACCTTCGGGGCTGTGGAATGCAACTTGGTTCCGCTTGTTTTCGAGCAAACCGGTGTATTTATTTTGATGGCCATTCACGCGATTTTACATTCAAATTTTTCGCGAGCCACGATGAATTCCGCTTGGTCACTTGTCTGTTACTAACTCGCAAACTCTACGAATTAACTCCGCGCAAGACGAGAATTAATGAACAACGATCGAGTTATGTAAGTGGACTATGTACAGAAAGCTTAACTGGAAAATTGTGGATCGACAACTGGGAAACGTTGGAACACGTTACCAGCGGTGAACAATCTTACGTACAGTGGCATCGTTGTGTTTAACGCAGCATTTGGACGTTAATTAATTAAATTTCGTCAGTCAAGTAGAAAAAAAATGGAAAAAGTTTTCGTTAAGTAAGGAAAGTAAGCTAGGTATTTATTGTCACTGTACGTTTAATGGACGAGATGCAGCGATGCAGCGCACATACCTCGCAGATATACTTTCTAATGTGCTTTCGAATGTTCGTCTGACGATTCGTCGAGCTTTCGACCCGCAGCTCCCAACACTCTGCTGCTCGGCTCCAACCGCAAACTGTCTGCTCCTTGCTGACTTATCTTCTTATAGCGGTGTCCCCACTCGCTCGAAACTCGCGTCTACTTGCTACTCTTCTTATTGTTCCGCGCCGAAAGCCAAACGCACAGAGAAGTCGAAAGGATCTAGAGTTGTTTTCTCGAATTCTCGTCGAAGTTGTGACATTCTTGAAAAGTAGAATTCTGAAAAACGTAGAGAAACACTTGGGTTTAATAACTCGCTATTTGGCCAGATATTTGACGAAACAGGTTTTCTGGTACTTACAGTTTCCCAGAAGATACGTGCAAACACTCGCAATCTGGCAATCACAATACGCAAAACACCATATTTATCTGTTTGAAACGATCAATTCTGCGTTTGGAAATTAGGAAGAAGAGAAAGAGAAAAAGAACGTGTTCGCGTGATACGCGATACGTCGGCTGCATGCCGCAAAATATGTGTATTTTCCATTCCGGGGGGGTCATCTAATGTTACATGATGCAACTCCTGCTGGGGGTCTGATTTAGCAATAACAATAATCATTGCGCTGTTATCGCGAACCCTTGCTTATTTTTTCTTGACATGTTTGTGTTGCTTGACAGATAAAACCGAGCACAGTGCGGTTTCGGACATTAAATCGCGGCGCGACGTTCTATTTTTTTTTTACGTAGTCGAACTTTGACTTATGAAATTATTCGAATGCATTTAGTTATTGATATTCGGTAACAATAACTAGTATAATATTAATATTAATATTTCAAATTTCCTGTAAATCTATAAAAATTTCTTATTGTTTCTCATCGTTTCTACAACAAATTCACCGATAGAAGAACCATTTCTACATTGAGGAATTTAGAATAGAAGTAACAATTTCCTAATCAGTTTCTCTCAGCAGCCGTGATGCCCTAGTCGTCGATAGATGCAGAGAAAGATGGGAGTCAGTACGTATCTTTATTGACAGAAAAGATCGTTCATTGTCTGATGAATAAAAAAAACGCTCGAGCCGCACGGAGAAATCGATAGACCGGAGTTAACCGGTTACTTGGCTGCGAACTCGGGACCCCCGACGAGATAACAGTAGGAAAGAAAAAAATGCAGATAAGGCTCACATGATTCGACAGAAACAGGGAAAGAGGAAAGAGCGGAGAAGCGGAAGAAGAGCAATGATGGATTAACATAGGCGGAGAAAGATGGACGTTGATTAAACGAGGAAGAAACGAGGATAGGGACAAAATCTCATTACAATCGTATCACTTTTATGAAATTTTGATGTTTCGTTGGGCATAGTTATACATGGAATACTATATTAAATTGGACTATCGGCCAAGTTTGAAACAGCGAATTGGTAAAGTTTCTTCTCTTTTACTCCCGTAAAAATTCGTCTCGCTGCTAAAATCACTTGTGCCGGTGCCAAATGCCAACGACAAGTTAGATTAATGCGAATTTCTTGTAACTGGGAAACTCGACAACCGCGAATCTACTCCATTGCTTCGTCATTGCTTCGTCGAAAATTGCCGATCGACTCTAGCTAACGATATTGGTAAACTGACACTGACATTCTTTTTACGATTTTACAGTTTTACCGTGCCCAAAGAATATCGAAACGCTCGCAATTTGTAAAATTTCAGCAATACGTTTAATTGTGCAAAACGGCCGTGGTAATCAATTTTTCACCCGTTACGAGACTCGAGGCTCGAGTAGCGTGATCTCTTATTGATGCAATTTCCTTTGGGAGAGTGATATAAAAATCATGAACTCTACTATCTGTATTTATGTATTCTTTTGTAATTTATACACAAGTATACATATATACAATGATTTCATGTGAGATCGTATCATCATCCTTCGTATTGATTGGTAAAAAGAGAACGAAGAAAGTAGAGAACGAATACAGCGAGATGTCTGAACAGGGACAATCTCGCTTTCTATACTAACAAGATAACAAAGTTATTTGATACAGAGATCTTCGTTTCAGTCGAACTTGAACCTTCCAAACGGTTGTTCTATCACGGTTGTTAAAAGGCCAAATTGGCCAAATTATTAATACGATAGAATTACTGCAACACAGTGTGTTTAAAAATTGGTAATTTCTTTTAGAAATTAACTTGTACTTTTGATTTGTTAAATCCTGAATGATTTCTAAAATTCTTCTAAAAATCTTCTTACCAGTAAATATCTATTTATCATTGACTAGTTTTCTCGCAAATAGTTTGCTCTGTACTGGGCGGTAGTGCGGCAGAACTGTCTCGGTCGGAATGAAATGAGAGTAAATTTCGTCGAAAATGATTTACGTTGCTTCCGCCGTTTTCTTGTCGCGTCGTCGCTGTCTCTCCTGCCGTGCGTCCCATGACTAAAACACTGCTCCGGTTTCTTGTCTCTCCGCAGTTGAGCAGCTCCCTCATGCCTTTCTGAAAGTTGCGCGAAAGGAAGGCGTATAGAAAAGGGTTTAGACAGGAGTTTGTGTAGGAAATTAAAAAGGTGGATAAGGTGAGAAGAGTGCTGAAATTCGACGATCGATCGTAACTGGAGCTCCAATGACGCCAGGCGATTCGTGCTTGTTGCGGCAGATTGCACACGGCAAACATCATCACTACTGCGATCAGCATTCTAGAAAATTTCGTCTCCTTTAATTTTCAATTCTCGTCGACGTTAAAGATTTACTTTATCGCAGATATAAACAATCGCGATATACATATACACCGAGTGAAAATACCGAGAATCGGTAAGGTTGGAAAGAAGAAATCTCTCACTTGCTTGCAAAGATGCTCGCAAAGATACGAATTTGCAAAAATATCTGCAATCTGGCAGTAAAACATAACGCTCACCTTATTACGCCGCGCCTGGCCCGAAGCACGTTTCTACTGGAATCGTGGACACGATGAAGGCTGTCGTTTTTGCTTTTAGTCGCCAAGCCTGGTCCGCCGAGGGTGGTGCCGCTTCTTCGTAGTCCGACGGCAATTCTCGAGTAGAGGCAAGACATGAGCAGCAGCGGAAGTAAGTAGAGAAAGACGAGGTTCACCGCGTCCAGCAAAGTTTTGTTGTGTTTCTGGATATTGGCTATGCAAATGACATCCACGTCGCCGGTGATTAAACGATTTTCCATCGTTTCGACGTAGAAGAATCTCGGGAGAGCGTAGACCGCGGCAACGATCCAAACTATTCCTATTACGAGCTGTAGTCGGCTTCTCGTCAGCACGGATCTGCATTTGATCGGATAAACGATAGCCAGGTATCGCTCGATGCAAACCACCATGAGAATCAAAACGCTGGCTGTGTAGGAAAGCGCGTGAACGAACATGTACACCTTGCAAAGGACATCGCCGAGCGGCCAGCTGTTCATCAAGTAATTCGTCAACGTTTGATACACGCAAAAGATGCCGACGCAGAAGTCGGCTACTGCCAAGTTTGCCAAAAAGAAGTTGGTGATGCTGCGCAGTCGTCGTGAAAATGTTACCACAAAGATCACCATCAAGTTACCTGAAAGCAAAGTTCAAAGGGATACGGCCTTGAACTTAGACGTACGGCCGCTCGGGTTCTTCTCGATACGACGTTCCTTTCTTCAAAATGTGAGGCGCGTGCCTTTTCAACGTTCCACCGGAAAAGATCATCCACTTGTCCCGATTAAGAGACAGATATTAAATTACATTTTACATACTTGCGTTATTTATTTACGTTATAAATGAATTCGAATACTCTCGCTTGAAGAACGGGTTTTATTACTTTACACGATATTTGGTGCTTTCCTCCTTGTCACGGTAAACCTCAAAGCGTGCGACGTGGATACGAACGAAATTGTCTTGGGGATTTGGAGCGACAATTCGATCGATCTAGATTGAGAAGACGATCACTTACCGAGAAAGCAGGAAACGAAGACGATGGTGTAGAGTGTAATAAAAATTGCTTTGATATCGGTTCTGTCAAGAATGTACTCCTCGTTCGGAGATACGTCGTGCAAGGAAGTTTCGTTGTCCATCGAGCTCTTTTTGTCGTGAATTTCATGAACGATAACGGCGTCACGGCTGTCGATCATTCTGCAAAGAGATTACAAGAAATGTAAACATTGTTACCATAAATTTGTTACGAATGCAAGTTTACAACTTTTTGAACACAATTGCTAATCGAGAGTTTTACTAATGGAAGAATTTAATTTTCAAAGTGACGAAGGCATTGTAAATTTCCAACTTGGCTTAACATTTCGACGAACCTGATTTTTACCGCGCTTGGAGATGGTAATCTCTAATCTAGTAGTATAATTTATCAATTAAGGTCAAGTTCTGTACATACAAGATTTGCAGGTGTCCTGATAATTATGAATTAGAATTAGAACTAGATAAATTTATAACTTTATCGTTCGAAGCGTACAAAAAGTATGTTGTTGACCGTCGACATTTTTTCAGACGAAATTTCATGAAACTTGGTCGAGTTCCTTTCTATTATGCACAGTTCACGAAATCCTTTTTTCCCCCCGGTTGCTTTTAATTTAACGAGGACCGTGGAAAATGGAAAGCGATCAATAATGAAAATTCCAAGTTTTACGAAAAGAAGATGTAAAAAAATTTGCCTCTTCTACCGTAATTAAGAGTTCTGCGTTCAATGATTAAACAGGCGAAAATTACTTTATAACGAGACAGCGAGGTGATTTGCTCGAGCGTTGTTTTATAGATTACGCATTCCACTGAATTTCATTCCCGAAAAGATAATTTTACATCGCGCTCAGACAGTTGTTTTCTGTTTTATATCGTTGAAAGTGCGGAAATTACTTTGTAACAAGTGAATTTACAGCGGTCTGCAGGCGCTGGCTGTAAATTCTATTAGCAAAGAAGATAAACGTGCTAAAATTAGTTACAAAATTGGAATTGATCTCCATTGTTTTGCATGTCATTTAAAGTCAAGTTTACACGCCTCTGAATTTTCGCGTGCAAGTCACGACTTGTGCAAGGGGAAGAACGTGCTGTTGCATAGCTTTTGTGCCATTGCTCCTCATTGATGGAGACATTATTCCTGTGATTATGCTCAAATAACGAAACGCTGATGAATCCAATGCGTACTTGCAAAGTATCTCTTCAAACACTTGCAGAAATTTTTTGCGAATCACGTTACATATGCAGTGCAGATCTTGTGCTGTTAACTCAGTCCTTTCTCTATAGGAGATCTTTTACATTCTTGCAGTAGGTGTTGAATCATTTTAAAAAATGTTGTCCATCGAGTGAGTCGAACTTGTGCTTTTAACGAGCGTTTTCTACACGTGTTCTTGACGAATATAATTATAAAAATGCCACTTGGGTTAGGTAATATTCCGATAACTTTTCCTTGTACTATCTCGCCACCATGGATACGTGTCTAAGCTCGGTGCTTAGTTTGCAATTACGTTGTTCAACGATCGATATTTTTCACAAATATTATTTTATTTTCGCGTATATAATACATACTAATCCGCGAGGCATTTCATTTTATCAGCGATTTTAATCCGTGATATTTAGGGAAAATTCTGAAACGATATCGCTAAAGTAATAACACCGATCCCAATATCATTCACGTACAAGTGGCAAATGAAATGTTGAGTGTATAATAATCGAGATTTTATCGTGTTAATGTAATTTCGATTAAGATCGAAGAATTTAAAGACAGATTAGGGGATACGACGTTTAGCTTGAAAAATTTGGATGTAGCTATAATAGTACTAAGGCAAAAATAACAAAGCCAAGATTGAGAAGAATTTGATTGATGCATAAATAACTTATTTTATTTTGGAATAACTTGTTTAATTTATGAATAAAAAGGAATACCTAGGAACACCTGGAAAGCGTGACTTGTTGTGTTCTTTCGCTGCAATCTTTATCTGACATGAATTATTCAGAAGCTACGATGATTAATTCTACAAATTGAAATTGAAAGAAAATACAAATATTATTTTCTTAAATTTATCTTGGAAGATTCTGTTAGGCGAGCTTATGGAATTAAAACACTTGTTCCTTGATACTAATGAAATTGTTAATGCTAAAAGAAGCAAACATTCTTCTTTTACAATTCATAACAATCGTTGAGTTAAATTTTCAGGAATTAATTACTCATTCTATGATAATAACAACTTTTTTTTAAGGAAATTTAATACAAAAATCAAAAGCAATCAAATCGAAGATTGCCGTGTATCACCGTTGTGGTGTGTGAATGTACTTAGTACACGAAATAAATATCTATTTAAATTCCAAAGAATGGCATTAGATCCACTATCTAGTTGATAATCAATATCTCCAACGAGCGGACGCACATTTAATCTAAAAATCATACTAACGCGTTTACCACGCGAATCTTGCGAATCTAACTGATTGCTTTGCGCTAGAAAATAAAAAAAACGTGACTTGTTATATCTCTTTAACGTCACAATCATATCTTTTTTTTTTTGTAATTGTAATTGTAAGTGTTCTCACACGTACGATATCTTACCTGTTACCTTCAATCACGACGCTGTAATTTCCTCTGCGTTCTAGATCGATTCGTTCGGTCAGACAAAATCGAAGAGGAAATCGTGGAATTCCCAAAATTGAACCGAGTAAACAGCTTCTTTCCTCTCGCGGCGTGTCCCAGTAAGTCAATTGGCGAATTATCCCGTTTCATCGCGCACTCGATTGGCCATTAGAAAAACAAGTTTGCCGATTCTACGATAAGCTTTCAATTAAGATTTATCGCAAATCAATTTGAATCCTCGAACGTGTCACACATTCTTCCAAGATACTCCTGCAAATATTCCTCCTTTTATTGTTTTCTGGATCTCGGCAAAAGGTTAACGTATCGTCGTCAATGGTACTACTTTGTCATTTATATTTGCCGCCGTGAAATCGATAAATTAAAGGGGTCAACGATAACACCGGTTACGAAACTATTTGCTCGAGGACGAAGACTAACGCGGCAAACGACCAGACCTCTATTTCGCGCGGTACTGGAAGCTCGAAGCTTTCATTCATAGTCACCAGCCTGTGAATTGACCGGGCATCCTGGGATCTCGCGCAGGCGTTCCGTCCTTGTCCCATTAGTTTCTTCATTCGTCGAAAGTGTGCAAAGAAATCGGCCAGACGAACGAGTCAACAAGGAATGATAATTCGACCAGCAGTAGAACTATCGACGACGAACTTACAACAACAAAGTCTTCTCCTCAATGCTCCGTTTCATTCTACCAAAGAAATTTGTCAACTTTTTAATTAAAATCTGTACCACGATTCAATTGCCACGATAAATTTCTGTTCTTAATTACCCCGTTTGAACGAATAGTGCAGAACAATTGCTTCAGAAGACATCGTACCTTGCAACACTTTGTATCTTCAGTCACAACCTTTAAATATTATTATTTTATTATTTTATTATTATTTAAATATTATATCGTTTCTAAATTACAAATGGTTATAATTAGTAATTTAGTAGTAATTTATGTTAAATTTCAAATATCGTTCAAAAATGGAACCTTGTAAGTCTAGAAGCTGCTCTCGATAATTCTCGTTCGGTGTTAAAAGAGAGAGGATCAGCTGGAAATTTGGATGTAGAATTTAGATAGAAGCTAGCGTCCATAGTCGTCGAGGAAGAAAGTGGGGACACTGTGATAAATACACGCCAGCAGTCGGAGCTTCGGCGATTTCTCGAGAGTATGGAGCAATAATATTTGTTATAATCAACGGCGGTATCGAGCGGGCTTGTGCTTTGCACCGAGCTCACGTTTCTTACATCTTGATAGATAGTTCTTGTTGTTTTATAATTGGTCTGACAAAACAATTCTGTCCTATTATGATCTTGTATCAAAAGTCTATTTTATCGATAATATTTTCTCTTTGTAGAATCTCTAAACTTGTAGAAATTCCTCTGGAAATGTAACACCGATATAATCGTATCGATAACGATTGAACGTTATAAAATTGCGAATATAAACGTTAAACCCGCCGTAGAAGCAGATTATTTGCACACAGTGTTTCACAGTGTAACGCGTTCAAAGTGTAATTCGAAGCATGTTGAATGAGGCGAAAAGTACGGTTTACGAGAAAAGTGAGTTTGCGCAACTTAGAGGCTAGAGAGTTTAAGAAAACCAAGTTTCTGCTTCCGTAAAGATCGTACTATAGTTCGCGGAATTTTTCGTCAAAGTTTCGCGAGCTGTTTCGCGAGTCCAGGCGAAATTTTTTCGCATGCATTTCTGTTGTTTCAAGTGTCGCGATGCAGCAAGGACGATTGTTACAACTACACGAGACGGAGGCTGCCGATTCTTTCGTGGGCAAGGGATTACAAGTTCTCGTGGTTGGCTCAGGATGCACTGGCCGGCTTCACCGTTGGCCTAACAGCCGTTCCACAAGGCATCGCTTACGGTATCGTTGCTGAATTAAGTCCTGAGGTACGTAAGTTGAAACGAGTCGGAGGAAGGCGATCTTTCTCCGTATATTTACCTTTCTCCAGACAAAGAGAAACTCTAGCTCCTCTCATTTCTGTTTTTATCTCCAGGGATCATTTTTCTTACGAGTCGTTCATTAGTCTCTAGCTTCTTTCATTGCTCGCCTCGGAATGTCACGTTCTTTTAAATTTTTGTTTTTGCCTTCAGTATGGATTATACGCATCTTTCATGGCCTCGTTCGTATACATTATTTTTGGCTCTTGCAAAAGTATCACCATCGGCCCAACTGCTATTATGGCGACGATGGTGCGACCTTTAGTGCTGGGATACGGTGCCGACATGGCGATTTTGCTTACGTTTCTAAAGGGTTGCATTATCGCGTTGTTCGGACTTTTTCATTTAGGTGAGTGATTAGTTTTCATTGAGATATACTCTTACGTGGGTTCAAAAGTGTTGTGGATTCAGAATTTCCAAATCTGGCGAATAGCCAAATTTCATCTAAAGATTTCACTCTTCGTGTCCAATTAAAAGTTTTTCTTTTTACCTTTTATCTTTAATTTTTGTTTTCTGATCTCATGTCTCGTTGTCTTTTGTCGTCTAAACGACATCAAATAAATAAAATTTTCAACTTTTTTCCGATTCCTGCAACAAATTAATAATATTTCAAATATCTTTGCAGCTGCAATCGTAAACATTTACATAAACATACACGTAATCTATAATGTAGATTACACTTTAAAACATTCTAAACAAAGTGTTGCATTGATACAACAACGACGGGTTAATATCCATTTTAAATCTCCAGCCTTTGCTCTTCTTCTCTCATCTTTCGCGACATTTTGAAAAAGTTCAACGTGCATTTCAGGTTTCTTGTTGGACTTTATTTCCTTACCCGTCATCACGGGTTTCACTGCGGCTGCGTCCATTAATATAGCCAGTTCGCAGTTTAAATCGTTGTTAGGAATTGCTGGTAGAAGCGAAGATCTGGTAGATTCTTTGGTCTCGGTATTTTCGAATCTGAGCAGCATCCGATATCAAGACACGTTGCTGGGCGTTGCAACGATAGTGGCTTTGGTTCTGCTCAAGGTAAATTTTTATAACGATTTTTAAGTGACGTGCAGTGCAGCGGCACGGTGTTAGGTCGAAATTAAATCGAGCGATTCGCTTATTTTTCTTCTTTGCTACGTAATTTTCTCAACTGAATTTTCACATTGATTTTTATCTAAGAATTTACCTGGACGTCGGACTGGTACCTGGCCACAGAGAATCGCTTGGGCCGGTACCTTGGCGCGTAACGCATTGGTGGTCATCGTAGGAACTCTGATCGCGTATATCTTTTTTATCAACGATATAGAGCCTTTCAAGCTAACCGGTGAGAACAACACGATAATTGGAAGATCCATCGCGTTCTTTGGTCATTCGTTGAACCGTATGATATTTCGTCACGAGCGAAAGAAGAACAGATGGAGCAAAACAAATGATTTTCAGGAACGATGGGTAATGGACTGCCACCGTTCGGTCCGCCGTCTTTCTCGATAACAGCCAACAATCGAACGTACGATTTCCTTGAAACAACCGCTGCTATGGGAACGACGCTTTTCTCCATACCGATCGTTTCTACCATCGAACACATGGCGATAGCAAAGGCTTTTGGTACGTCACATACGTAGTATATGTATGATACAATCTATACTCGATAACTCTCATTCTATCTATCTATCTATCTATATATATATATATATATATATATATATATATATATATATATATATATGTATGTATATGTATATATATGTATGTATATATCTGTATATATATGTATGTATATATATATATGTATGTATATATATGTATATATATGTATATGTATATATATGTATACATATATATATACAGATATATGTATATATATATGTATATATATATGTATGTATATATATGTATATATATGTATATACATACATACATATATATATACAGACATATATATATATATACATGTGTGTGTGTCTGTGTAATTATATATATATATATAATTTCCAAAATTATGTATATATATATTTCCAAAATATTATATATATATATAATTTTGGAAATTACTTTATGAATAATTTTGATCGAGCTATGAACTTTTAGCAAAGGGAAAATCTTTGGACGGCACGCAAGAAATGCTCGCTTTAGGATTGTGCAACATATTTGGTTCGTTTGCTCGATCGATGCCAGTTACTGGTTCTTTTACGCGAACCGCTGTCAATTATTCTTCCGGAGTGAAAACTACTTTCGGAGGTTTATTTACAGGTAAATATGTGCGTGCTTAAATTTTAAAATAAGTTCGTTTGAACCTTTTCATCAGAGCGTTGAAAATCTGTTTAATCGGCAAACGTTCAATCGGACTTTGTCGGCGCGTCTGCGCAGTGTAAACAAGGAGAATGCGATTTCCACACATAGATTTCTCAAAGTTTCGTTAAAAAATTGTAACAAAAGTGTATAAAAATATATCGCCTGACTTCAGATTATTAAACTTTTACGCGTAGATACGAAGACATGTATATTAAACAATACTGATACGTAGACGTGAATTATCAAGAGATAATAGCGAAAGATACGGACGTGAATTCGTTTCCTGTGAGTTTTTCTTAATCGCGATCATTCGTTCGTTTCAGGATGCCTCGTGTTACTCGCATCTAGCTTGCTGACAACTACTTTTCGTTTTATTCCTAAAGCGACTTTAGCTGGCGTCATAATATGCTCTATGTACTACATGCTCGACTTTAAAACGTATGCTCTATTGTGGCGCGCAAAAAGTAAGTGTGTAAATTGAATCGCGATGAACGCAAATGAATTTCAAATCCCTTACAGTTGTACCTCCTTTCAGAGATCGACTTTTTCCTCATGTTGATCACTTTGCTATTCTGCGTCTTTCTCAAGTTAGAATGGGGAATCATGATCGGTATAGGGTTAAATCTAGTAATATTACTGTATTTCTCGGCTCGACCTCCGATTCAAAGCGAGATCGAACAGGTAAAGTAAATGATCTACTCTTGCACAGTTACACTAGTATTATTAAAAACCGAAGAATCTAAACTCGTTCTACTTGATAAACCGTACGATACATTGTGATAAAATGGATATCTGACCACGAATGTGTTCTTTCTTTTTTGTACCGTAGGTAGGAGATAAAAACGTGATTCGCGTTGTTCCTGAGGAAAGTATCACGTTTCCAGCAGCGGAACATTTCCGAGCTACCGTAATGAAACTTTCAGAAGAAAACTCACTCAATGTTATACTTGACTGCAAAAATTTGAAGAGGACCGACGTAACGGTTGCAAAGGTAAGTGGTACAAATTATCCTTACGAAAGCAACTAAAGGTTGCATAATTAAATTTCTTTTGAAAATTTTGAACAATAATTTATCATCACACGCAGTAATGAATATTAGCACTGCTTTTTATTGCAAAATTCTGCGTAAAACTTTAATTTCTGTAAAACATGAAACTCCACGTTTTTTAAATAAATTTATACAGAATTTTACAAGAAAAGGCAATCTACGTACATCAGTCCTTTTGTCCATTGTGATATATACTTGAAATTTATATACATACATACATGTAATTTTTCTAAATTCTAAATCAAAATGATTGTTTTGTAGAATCTTAAATTATTGGCCAACGATTTAGAACTTCAAGGAACGACCATCGTTTATGAAAATTGTCAAGGTGATATCGAATATGTATTGCAGACTTTTGTTCCAAACCACTGAATATATCTATTTAAATTATTTGATATTTATAGTTTTCGCGTGTTTCTTCTTTCAAAGATAATACACTGTATGATTTGCTAAAAATATCTTTTTGCAATGGATGATTTTAATATAATAAAACTGTGGTTGAAAACGGCTGTGTCTAATGTGTGCTATCGTGTGGATTTTATTTAAAAGATATCAATACCTCGATGCAATATCTCAGTGATAGCAATACAAGCACTCTGTTTTGTTGTCAATAGTAAAAATAAATTCTCATCGTGATTGGCAATTTACACACATAAATAGTCAATTTATATGTTAAGTGTTAATACCTGGACCGATTCGGTGAGTATTTTCGATATGCTCTTCCATCGTTTCGTTCTCCGGCAGTATCCAATAACAGTACTTGCAATATGTGCGCCGATGAAATTTAATGTGGGTAGATAATGACAGGAGTGTGGCAATTTGTTCGTGACAGAAATTGCATTCAAATTTCAAGGCTCGTTGCTCTGACAACTACAATTCAAATAATTTAGACTATAATTCAAACAATATCGACAAAAACTGATAATGTATCGTCATTTTTTACGAGCGATAATATAATACAATTAACAATACAAATTCTGTAATATATCACACAATTGATAATACTAATTGAACAATAAATAACCACTTACATTTATTCCATCGTCGTTTTCGTTGTATTCGTTCTTTTCCGAAATAACAGTGTACTGAGGCATTTTCGAATCGGTGCATTGCTTTTTTCGAAGCTGTAGCGGTAATACGACTGGATATTTTCCTTCTTCCAACTAAAAAGATATTTTCTTCGTTATAAACATGTGCAGCAAGATGTCCATCTTTAAAAACCGCCACCTTGGCAATACCGCCAAAATGATATCAAAACAGCATATATATATGTGAATAGAAATATGTAAGAATATTTAAGAAAGTACAAAATTAAATATTTTCGATATTAAATAGAAATAATTATTCGCGTTATTAACATTAAAAGTCATAATCACGCCAGTTTGATTTATTTTAAAATGTCTACGGACAATCGTCATTTCCGCCGTTACAATACCTATCGTATCATTAATTACAAGTTTCTAAAGAATCTCTTTTGTCTGGCAGTGTTTTGGAATAAAATTATTGTTGCAAAATTTTAAAGTAATAATTAATAATTTCATGAAATTAATAGAAAATTGCTTTTACAAGCTGTAACTTTTCATGAATTTTGAATATGAATGTTCAAACGTGACGTAAAATTGCGCAATGCGCATGATCGCGACGTTAGTCGAAATATGGCTTCTGAACAGTGCGGGCCGTTTCGAATATTTTCACGAAATTTTACTTTACTTCGTACAGTGTACAGGCGAGTGGTGTAAAAAAGAATCGTGTTTATTCAAAAACTAGAAATACAAAATGTCGTGAATTCGAATGCGTTGAGCACGATCTCTTTAAGGTTACGTAAAACTACGTTTATTTATTCTACTTACTACACACATGTATATACATATATACATATACGTACTAGTAACGTTGCACATACTTAATTTCAAAGTCCCTGATACTTTGTTTCTTATCACGTCACTTTGAAATGTAATTTGCGTTTTATCGTTTAACTATGCCACTACAGACACACCGATGTTCAATGTAATTTGATAAAATTTGATGGTAGTCGTTTCAATATTTCTTGAAAATTTTTCCGCGGGAAAACGTGGCGCCATGTTGCTTTGTTGTGGTGCCGGTAGCGTCATCTTCGTTTTAAACAGTTGGTGTTTCGTTCAAATCGTATGTACGTTAGTAGAAACGCGGCGTTCCTCAAATTTTCGAATTTACGAATCTAAATTTCGCATTTATGAATAAAACGAAGAGTGATGATAATAATTCGACGATTCGTGCGCGATTAAAACGTCGAAAGAGAAAGAACATTGAAAATTTGGTTATAAAATATGTGTACAAGTGAACAGCAGCAACTCACCTTTCTGGAACTTTGAATCGGTGGGCGAATGTCGTACACAAAGTCCTTTTTCGTCATCTTCTCGCTGATGTTCCGATTACACCGTAAATTGTATTTCATGGCGTCTCCCGACATCTAATTCCTGCGGCTTTGGTGAGTGCTTATATTTCGTAATTACTACGATACTCTCGATATTCATATTTTTCTACGTTCGTTTGTTGCTACGTTTGTAGCTACGTTTACGTCTGTACGGTAAATTTGTGTACGATGTACATCCATGTATGAACAAGTTTCGCAGGTTTTTAGGAAAACTAATTTATTACGTAACGTATTTATTTCTCACACTTTATAATGGTAAAATTACAAAGAATCCTTAAATTAATATCATTTCGTTATTAATATTATTATTATTGTTATCATTTTTTTTTTTTTATAAAATTTATTCTCGTTACGCGTCAGTTTAATCAAAAAATCCTTAAAATATGTAAATCGTACCGTGTCTGATCACGATAAGAATCTATATTTCGTAAGTAGCTGTACGCTACCACGCAACAGAAGAATAAACACGAGCTAAAGTCATTTCTATACTTACACCTCGTGACAACCTGCAACTTCGTTAGACGCAAAGTTTTGCATTCTAGCTGCACTGCGTGACAGTGTTAAAAACAGATACTCGCGCCCGAGTATCACATGTATACATAGTGTATGACCCGAACGTTCAGCCATCGTGTTCATCGAGTAACTACATTTTAAGAAATAAATAATCTTTATACTATGGCGTGTGTTTCATTTTATATGACTAGAGAATCGTGGCATTGAAAACTAGAGCTGATTTTATCACACACAGACAGACACATACATGCGCGCGCCCGACACACAAAGATTCGTATCTTTATAATTGCATTTACCGAAAAAAGAAAAAAAAAAAAAAAAAAAAAGAAGAAAGTGTATAGTTTCTCTTGTCCGTTGTAACACGTATACTTACACGATTAACGAATTCTTTTTCGATGAAAAGAATTTCGACGAGGGAAACCTGTTTGTTACACATGTGCCATATTTGTAGAAAATAATTCAACCTAGCAGAATTTCGGGGAAGCTGTTCGTAATTTGTTGCACGAATGCACACACGCGTAGGCCTTCGTATAGGTTAAAATAGGCATTCGAGATCGTTTCACTTTTTTAAACGGGAATCTAGTCAAGGAATATTTCGATACTGTATTTACATCGATAACACAGATTCTTAACCCTCCGAGTACTATGCCGGAGTCACTGGTGACTCGTCGTGCCGCGTCGTTTCGAAAACATTTTGAAATTACGCATACAGCGACAAGCTATTGGCGTGAGGCGAAAAATCCCCACCACAGTTCGACCTTGCCGAGAATTTCCAGATGTCCTGGCATTCTCCCATCTCGGTAAGGGGGTAGAAACAAAGCCAAGAATACAAAAACGTATCCCTGGCTTGCACCAAAAAGTCACGTAGCAACGGTCAGTCTTTCATGAGAAGAAAAAAGCAAATCTCCCCAGACTCGTATCGTACAAATATTTGTATAGCAGTGGAATACAATCCACTATACAATCATTCTTTTATTACAACAAGCGTGCTACGTGTTGTTTCTATACAGGAGGTAATAACAGATATTCGTCTGTATGCGATTCATGCAAAAAACACGTTTATAATGGACGCTCAATAAAAATCCAAAAAATTATATGTACGCAATACATCGCAATAAATATAATTTTTTTATAATTTACCTAGATAAATTTTGTAATTTTATTAGTCAATTGTTGTTTCGTATACATAATAACGAAAATTCAAAATCTATTACATTGAAATAGCGTCTGTAGCTCGAGCAACTGTAACTGTATTTGTACAGTATTGGTAAGAGTCTCGAGCTTAGATCGCCATGTCAGTAAAGTATCGCTGTGAGTCAGAAATGACTCCGGCACGGTTCTCTGTGCTGCGGTACTCGGAGGGTTTTAAACGTTCTATTCTCTTGCTATAAAATAAATCACGAGGGCATCGCATCGCAGAGCGAATGAAAATATTTTATTCTGTTGATGGTGGCGGTATATCACTGCACGAATGATTTAGATGCTATCTAAATGAGGGTTCATGTCGTATTTAAATTCCCTATTATTTCTTCTAGAAGAATCCTGATGTAAGAGCAACGGCGCTCTTTCTTGTCTAATTTCAGGAAGCATAGCAAGTTCTTGGACAGGATTTCGTTGCCATATGCTTTTAAGCAATTCTTGATAGCCCCTTCTTCGAACCTGCGTTCATTAGTTTTAGTTAGTGTGATTAGTTTAATTAATATTACACGATTAATAGAGTGTATGTCGGAAAGAAAGAGAGAAACAGAAAGAAAAGGTGGATTCAAAATATGAAATCAAACGTACTTGTCTGTGATGAAGTTCATGCAGGTACAATGTAGACAGAGACATGTCGGCAGCGATCAATTCCACCGGCAGATCGGTAGAAAACTCGTGACTGGACATAAAAAGAGAATGGGCTAGAGATTGATTCGACATTCCTTGTTGCAAACTACATAGGAATCTCCTTTCATTGTATACAGGCCCTTCGGTTCTGTGCAAACCATGTTGAACGTAAGGTACAATATCCGACTTTACGTTCAACAGTTCATCTTCAGCTGGAACGGTGGTCGAAGTACAAGGCTGTTGGTTCATGAAGTTACTCGTGGTTGGTCCACTTGGTTGATTCATCATTGTGCTTCGAATTATATTCGACACTATGTCGTTGTACTGAAATGATTGGACGTTGAATTAGACTGGACGTTGTTAGATATCTCTTCAAATCGAAGTTTTGTTCGACGACGCTTACCGGAGGTCCTAGGCTAGACAGACTGCTCAGACTTGCCAAGAGGGGATTAATTTCACCGTGTATGCCACCTTGCACATCCTTTCTCACCCTTTCTTTCAAAGCTGCGACGTAATTCTGACTGTGGCTCGGCGGTTTCCATTCGGGGTTCGTCAAGGTGAAATGAATGAGGGATAATTCGGTTTTCCCATCTTCCGCTTGCGTATATTGATCCGATACAGGCATCTGAGCCTTCTCCGGATCCTGGTTCGGATCGTATTTGGCAGTCCGGTCGATAAGGGGAGTCTCAACCGTTTGCCACGTTGGATTTCCATGTTTTCGCACGTCCATTTGTGCGAAACTGCAAACATCGCCGACGCCTGTCACATCGATTGTGAAATTGCGATAAAAGTCTACGATATCTAAAGCTCGTTGTCTCATGTGAAAGCATAGAATATACGGTGTAAGCACGGGGGAGATTAATTCTTCTAAGATGTGGACTGCACGATATTGAAACAGTTGTGCCATTTCTGCTCTTGTGGTTTGAGTATGAGCGCGACCTCGCCAACTGTCCGGTCTGTAATGTGTATGCGCTAAGACAGCGGTCAATAGAGTCTCTGGACACCAAACTAAATTTTCATCGGGGATAAACACCCTGACTGCTGCTACTACCGCACCTAATACAGTTATCATGGTCAACACGTGCTCCATCGAGAGCACATCCTCGTCCAATACGGTTAACGATAATAAAACTGCCAATACACTTCCAGTTACGAAAGTAACGTTCTTCGCGATAACAGTCATCACGGGGGACGTAAAAATGCTCATGTATTTCGAAGCTGGACGGTACGCGCGATTTAAACGGGCTTTCAATTCGTGATCTAGTTCGTTGAAATGACGAAGGTACAATCGACCGTACAGAGACCACATTCTCGTACCTAAGGTTCCTGGTTCCCGATTGATGATCTGTTTGAGACAGAAATATTTTTCAATACGATTATATTCGTTCCTACGACATGAAATACGTACACGTATATACAGGGTGGGTCAGCTGGAACTCGTAGTAGCGAACCCCCGAGCAGGGGTTGATTCTACGTGAAAAAATAAAAAGAAAATTTGGTACAACATTTTTTTTTTTTATCTGGGGCTCGGTTTTCGAGTAAATCGACTTTAAAATTTGTTCATCTTTGTAAAGTTTTTTGTCGATTTAATTGTAAAATTCTTCTACCGCGGTTGTCTCCGTCCGAAATAGTGTTTACAAACATCATTTATTGTGTTTACAAACATCATTTATTGTGTATTGGTTGAAGCAGTACAAAATACAATACACTGTTACAAGTAAAGTATTAATGATATCAGAACAGAATGTAAGCTGATATCGTTTCTTAATAATAATCATAATCTTTTACTTTAAACGTGTAATATAGTCGTAACAGAAAGTAACGTTCACAAAAATGAACAAACTTTAAAGTCGATTTACTCGAAAACCGAGCCCCAGATAAGAAAAAAAAAAAGGTTATACCAAATTTTCTTCTTATTTTCTGACGTAGAATCAACCCCTGCTCGGGGTTGTACTACGAGTTCCGGCTCACCCCGTATAGAGAGATTCATCGTGGATCGAACCGCGATTACTCACCTCAGCGTAGCTAAAAAACGAATAAATTATCTGCCAGAGAAAAATCAACGGGGAAAGTAGAAAATTCACTATTCCAACCCATAAAATATGCTTGGACAAGACTCTTGCAAGCTCGTGTCTTTTGTTCAACTTTTTGTAGTCCTCTTTGAGATGCCAATTATTTTCAAACGGAGACCACGGCCCCCCTGTGAAAGAACAGAAAGTTACTCACATTTGATGATTAGTTGGGTAATTTGCAAGTGTCTAAATATCTAGAATCATACAAAACAGAAGTAGCTCCATGTTATATTTCAGTCCACTTGTCATGAAAATGATCTCTCCTACAATAGGGACTTTTAATCGAACAGGTAACAAAGATTTGTTGATCATAGCCACCATGTAATTTTTAAATCTTAATATTCTATGGTATATATCTAATTCCGTAAGCTCTCTTTTGTGAATGCACATCTCTTGTTCTTTCTGAACCTCTCTGACTCGCTTTTGTACCTCGTGCCAGGTGAGATTGTCCAAATCGGAGTCTGCGATTTTCAACGCGATATTAAAGAACAGCTTTATGTCCCAAAACTGCATGCAATGATACACAACTTTTAGTAATCGCAAAATCCAAGAAATTGCTGCTACTAAAAGACAGATCCAAGTGAACGGACCCATGGATGCCAAGCATTCGCTCGATGATACAATCAAGTCGCTTATCGTCGTTTTGTGCGATTTTCCAGGCTTGTACCTGCAAAATATGTCAAATATTTCATTCAATCAAGCTTCATACATACGTACGTTCGTCATCACGTGCTCGTATTGTTCGGAATACTGTTCTTACTTAAATAATACGGAGTAATCGACGCAATGAAGGAGAAAGGTCGCGAAAACAATTACAAAAATGAATTGTACTAATTCAAGCACTTCTTGAAGTATCATGCAAGCGAAACCGTGATTCTGGTGGTAGTGGTACATTCTTGTAAAAAATGAATCTAGATCCTCAATGTGATTCCATCTGGCCTTATTCCCTTCTGGTACCACGTGTATTATAAAACCAGATTCCTGAGGTATTTCCCCGTCATTGTCCTCTTCGTCCTCTTCTTCCTCGTTGTATGGCTCCATACGTTGATAGCTGCCATCCAAGACCGTCGTCATCTAGAAATGGCGATTCGTGCAGATTTATTTTCCCAATATGTCAATTCAATTCCGTGAGAGAACGGTACACGTTAGGTCAAACAAAAATTTGTAATTGACACAAGGAGTATATTTGGTCACAATGTATTTTCTGGTAGGACGAACCAAATGTTTTTTGAGGGGGTAGAAAAAAAAACAGATTCGGTGTTACAAATACAAGGATTCCTAAAAAATACAGCCTTACCGTTTTTGCTCGTCGGTTTGGCTCTACACAGGTAATGACAGTTTCTCGTTTCATTCTCACATGTCATTAAGAATAATTAACTACCGGTCAACGGTTGCTCCACAAGCATCTAGAATGTAAGCCACCCACCAAATGAACTTGTTAATGCGTCAAAAGATGCATTTAAATTCACCTATTTGTTTCTTTATTCTATCTCATTTCTACTGCAATACGCATTAGAAAGAATGAAACTTTAGCACTATTTCTTTTATTTTATTTTGACTCTTTGTCTACTTGTTTGAATCTTTATCTAAAGATTGCACTAGAGTTTCTCAATCGATTGCTAAGCTTTTTGTAACAAAGAGAGTGTTAATACTTAAAAAAAAAAATACTGTTTAATCTTGCGTAACTCTCTTGCAAGTGTGTGTGTGCAAAAAATTAATAATTTTGCAATTTATTTTCTCAATCGGTACGCTTTACCTTTCCTTTGATTTGCAAGATTGATCACTCATATTGTGTGAAATTATTAAAATTATTTATTATTATTATTTTAATTATTTTTAATAATAATAATTTAACGATAATTATTTTAATCGATTTTTTAAATAATTTTAACAACAATTATTTTGATATTTTTAATAATAATAATTTAATAATGGCATTTATGTGACGCATATGTATCTAACGATAATGTTTAATTAATTGGACTTTAAAGAAAAAATAAAAAAAAAGTTGGACGATCGATGGACGCACGATAGAAAATTTGGCTTGGTTTTGAGCAATAAGAGAAAGAAGCGTGGGAAATCTTCTCAATATATTTTTCCACGTGAAATCAAAATTCCGATTTTTGGGAAAATCTTAACAATACGATTTCGATTACGAGTTCGAATCGTTTGTGCATCAAGCATCGCTTTTGTCTATGCTTTTGGCTGACCTTTATTCGACGAAAATAGAAGCGTCGTAGACGCTGCAGCGAAAGCGATAGGAATGTTTGGTAACACAGCTGATCTCCATAAACAAAGCATCCTGCCGTACCTTTGTTTCTGCAGACTTTTGTACCGCTTTCCAAATTGACCCGTGTTTATTAATATCGACTGCAAACTCATGAATCCTCACTCACATATTGACCGCGACGCGAACGATCATTCACTGCTAATTTAGACGCTTAATCATTAGAAACGTTCGGTCACGTTTCTCACCATCTTTGCTGAATTTTACTTCTATTCCTAGTCCACTTTGTTCTACTAGTCACGAACCACGCGTTCATCTTAGAAAGCATTATTTACGTTGTTTCCAGTTGAACGGCTGATAAATACAATTTCTATCTTATCGATTCTATTCCGCTGTATGGTAGGATGTGACACGAAAATTGTAAGAGGGCTCTAGTGCTCCTTCCTCCGAGCGTGTGACGTAAAAATATACTGAACGTTACATCTATTCTACACTTCGTCTGTGGTTTACCATAGAAAAGGCACGAAATAACCTACAAATAACCAGTTGTTTCTGGCAATAATTTTATTGGTTTCAAACATCGAACGATATAATTTTATATTTTATATTTTTTTCTCATCTTGTTATAAAGAGCTATCGCTTAAAATTTTCTACGAGCACAGTAACTGTAACACGTTCTCCCTCCGTTTTGATCTATCAGTTTATGAATCCTAGAGTACAGGGTGCATTGTTATTTGCAGAATGGTCGTCGATGGTAAAGTTGGAAAGATGATCTCGATCTCGATAAGAACGAGAAAAAAGAACAAACTGACAATACGTCTGAGTTTAATTGCAATATTATATTTACAGCGTATCATGGAACATAGTAATTACAAAAATATCGTTTTACAATACGACACGAGTTGTATGTATGCATGTATGTACGTATATCGTTCTAAAGTCTCGAGTCGAGTGCGATCACGTATCGCGTCTATCGCTTTATCAAACTGTCATTTATCTTTAATTTATTACGCAAAGATAAGAAATTGTATTATTATTTACATTCAACAAAAATCGAAACAATAATGTATATGATATGAACTTAACTCGATATAAAGATACAAAAGCCACGTTACGTTTAACAATAAACGTATATTAAAACGCGACGAAATATAAAAACAAAACTGTTAAGATTCAGAACGTTAAATATAGAATTTGACTCGATGCTTCTTTTTAAATTTTACACGTTTACCAGCTTTTGGGTCAATTACAATTTATTCAACTAATAACAATACTTGTCCTGCATTCTATGTGCATACATATCGTTAAGGTTGATCATTCGAAGAATCCAAAATGACGGAAAATATAGCGTAAAGCGAACTTGCAATTATCTCGACAGGCATCGAATCAATTTCTATTTACGCGCTTCTCCGTCGATGACTCTGGCGATTGAGACGCCGATACGCGTCGCGATAATGGACAGAAACATAGAGACGCGATTCAAGAGTGTCGTTCGAAAGATGCGAGCAAGTTTCACCGTATAATACATCCACTATCTAATTCGTACGTTCGTTTTCAGGAAACTTGACTCTAAAATTTCAGTGACAGCGCGTTTAGTTTCAAAGCTGTTGCTTTCTTATTACCGCGAGTGTCGATAAACTTCGAGGGCTAGATTAGAAAACTCGTCAAACTTAACGAGGCACCATCCCCCAATTGAGTTGAAAGCAAAGCTTGGATCTCGTTTGTCTTCTTCTCTTTCTTTTCCATTCTTTCAAACAAACATCCGACAGATTCCACGCAGAAAAAGAATAAACGTCCCTCGAACTCTCGGGGATGATCCCTCGTCAGCAACCAATTGGAGATTGTCGACGAAATTTACGCACAAAGATTCCGAAGCACGAATACCGAAGATTTGGAAACGATGGAATCTGTGTTCGCTCGGTCAATCGTCGAGCTCGTCGTTGGTTTTTCGCGACAACGGCTTTCCTCCGTCGGCCCTTCGCCACTCTCTTTCCGGCAATCGATCGCCGCCTCGACTTTGTTTCCAACTGCGACGAATGCTACGAGGAATTAGAAACTAGAGGCCCGATACGGATACGGAGGGGTTTTCGTTGCACGTCGATCGTTCGCGGGTTACTCCCGCGAGACGATCTGTCCGGGTCGTCGCGGCGTTATCCTGCGTCTGGGCGCCAAGAGTCCGCTGAGTCCCCTGGTCTCCTCGTGCTTCGTGCTCGCTGCCGTGCTAGTTTCAGCGGACGTCGGCTCGGTCGACTCGGTTTCGCCGGAGCTGGAAGCTTCCGGTTCCTCGGACGCTTCGTCCTGGCTGGGTGGAACCGGCGGCTCGGTTGCCTTGCGGCGTGGCAGCAACGGCGATCTTCTCGACGCGAGAGAAGACACCGGGGCTCTGGTGGTTGTCTTCGGGTGTACTTGCAGCCTGTTTCGATTGCGCAGCTTGTTCAGCGGGTTGACGGTCGTGGAGCGTGTCGGGGGCGGGCTGGTCTCCGCAGGTGCCTGCGGGCAGAAGTAATTTTTATTGGGGATATACTGAGTTGTTGCACATTGATCGAATATCATTTTCCCGAGTCTGTGAAACGGAATCTTTTTTGACTTTTCAAACATCTAAGATCTAACTTTCGATTTTTAAAGGATCAATGATCGCGATATTCTTCTAACGCGTCAATAGATGCCGCGTGTATCGTAGCGGCGGCGTTGAGAATTGAAGGTTCGAAATGGAAAGCGAAGCGAAGCTGAAAACTTGTTAGCGGTGGCAGTAATATTTATAATCGAAGGCGAAGATGCAGCGTCAACTCAACTGCCGAGTGAGTGTCAAAGCACGCTCGGTATGTGACATTTGCAAAAGGGCAGTTGGTGAAAGCGAAAAACGAGAGAGAGAGAGAGAAGAAGCATGACCGAGGTATTTACCGAGCGTCTGCGATCTTTTTACGATCTGGCGCTCGCAAAGATTGAAATTTCCAAGAAACAAAGAAATTCCTCTCTCCGTCTCGTGACTTTTGACACGATGTGAAAACAGGACGAGTATGCGAGTTACTCACCTCGTGAGTCTCCTCCTCGGTTCCCTCGCCCGCTGGCTCGTCGATGGACGATTCCTCGTCTTTGTCCGCGGAGAGCGGCGCGGCGGTCGTGGTCGTGGTCGATTGTCCCGGTTTGGGCCTCAGGTTTATTCTCGCCCCGGGTTTGATCACCGGTCTCACTCCGGGCGCCGGAAGTCGCGCGCGAGTCGCCAAAGTCGACTTTGGCGCCGTGGTGAGCGACTCTTGCGCGGTCTCCTTCACCGGTTCCGCGCGAGTCGACTCTTGGCTCTCCTCGCTACCGTTCGGAGCGGTTGTCGTCGGTCTGCCGCGTCGTCGATTGATGTTGAGCTTGTTGAACGACGGCCTCGATACTCCGGACGACGCTCCGTTCGAAGACGAGGTCGATCCGCCTCCGTTCGACGGCGTCGCTGGCGTCGAGGAGGTGACCGACCTGGTGGATCCGGAGCCGCGAAATCTGCCGCGCGTAGCAGCACCCGGGGAAGGACGTTCCGCGTGGACGGAGCTGGCACTTTCTTTCTGCACCGCGTCCTCCTCGGGGAGGGGGGGTTGTTTTTGCCCGGGACGATTTCTCTTGAAACCACCGCCGTTGGAGCCGTTGCCACCGAACCGATTCCGAGTGCGTTGCGTCGGCTCCGCCGGTGCTTCCGTGCTCGTGCTCGTGCTTCCGCTTCCGTTGGATTTGAATCTGGAAAATCATCATTATTGAAATAATCGTCAAAGTCTTTCGACTGATTTCGTCGAATTGTTAAAACCCCAGTACGATTCGTCTCGCTGAAAGGCCCAAAAGCAAAATTTTATCGATACGAAACAAATTACAGGCGCGATTGCACCAAACAACGCCACTCCTACTCGAGGTTTACCCCACGCCCCCTCGCGAGTCACGTGACCCGAATCGACCAATCGCTAATTTTCGTTGCATCAGCGTTGCACCCGAAGAGGGTTACCCTTGCTAAAATCACAGAATGTCGATATTTCTAAATTTTTCACTACACTGCTGTAAAGAAATTAATGCCGTATAAAAATACATATGAAAATCGCGTTAAAGTCCGATTTTTAACAAAGATTGAAAATTTCTTGCTAAAAGTCTCACCTGTTTCTAGAACCTGTAGTTATCCCTCCGATACCCGGTCTTCTGAACTTTCCTCTTCCGACGGCCGCCTGAGTAGTGGTAGGAGGTTCCGTCGTCGTGGTCGTAGTACCGATCGTGGTAGTAGTGCCGACGGTGGTAGTTGCAACAGTCGTTGATTCCGTGGGTGACGCCGCGGTGGTGGTAGTGGCGGCGGTGGTGGTGGTGGTGGTGGTGGTGATAGGTTCGAGGGTGACCGTGGTCGCGGACAGTTCCGTCGCAGCTGCCAAATCGGTGGTGTTCTCCTCGTTCGAAGTGGTGGTTACGTCGGAGGAGGAATCGGTGCCGGACGCGTCGACCAGATTGTTTTGACCTTGCTGCACGAAAGCGTACAAGTCGAGCGCCACTTTGTCCATGGAGGATGGATACTCGGTCGTTGGATTCTCGGTGTTTGCCGAGGTCGTGGAAGGGGAATCCGAGTCTTCGTGTTCTCGCTTCGCGTTCTCCGCGGACGATTGTTTGTCTCTGGCTTTCTCCGTCGGCGAAGACGCGGCAGCGTCTTCCTGCTCGTCCTCCTCTCTCTCCTCGCTCGCGCGCGAAGATCCCCTCGTTTCGACGTCGATCTGAAACGACAGATGGAAAGGGTGGTATCGACAACTGTTTCGCCGACGCTACTCTACAGTCTCGTCTGGTGTCGTCAGAACACTCTATGGAACACGCGTGTCGCACCTTGACGTACAAAGAAAAGAAAGAAAACAGCGCTATTTATAATTACTTCGGACGAGAGTGTACTAATCGGTCTCCTCCTGGTGGTGGGGGCGGGCGCGTCTTCGACAATCTCCTCGACGGGAGCGGGTTCTTGAACTCTCTGCGGTCTCGCTCGTCCTCTGGTTACCGCCGCTCTCTCCTCTCCGTTCTCCTCGTTTGGCGTGACCCCGAGAAACCTGACTGGCCCCTTTGGTAAAACCTGCGGGAACTCGGGCCCCTCCTGATGCGTTCGAAAGCTGCTCGAGTCGACGAGGTCCAGACCGGGCCTCGGACGATTTCCGCGAGTTCTCGAGGGCTCCGTGGTCCCCGTGTTGTGACTCGATCGTGACCTGGTGTCGTCGCACCGATTAATTTCGTAGCTACGCGTGTATTCGTTTCATCGCGACGAACGCGACTTGGAAAATTATTAATTTATTATTTGCGGGGAAACACGCACCTGGGCGGAAATCTGGTGTTGGTCGGCAGTCTTTCCTCGGAGACGTCTTCGGTCTCGACCAACTGCCTGCCTCTGTTTCCGTTACGATTCGGAATAACTTCGTTGCTGGCAGGTTCCACGGTGCTGGATCTCTCGACGTTCGTGTACTTGTTCCTGTTGGCCGATGATCCGCCGCGCCTAGGCGCGGGCGTAGTTCTAGAAGGAACGTCGTAAGAATTGGTGACGGCCGAGTCCGCTGTACCCGCCTTATTCTCATCCTCCTCGTCATAGTAATAATATACGTACTCGTATTCGTAGTCCTTGCCGTTCGGTCCTTTCTTTACCTGTCGGCAGCCAGAGTTCCAACAGATCAACGTTAAACACGGTTTCGATTGGTTTATATATCGAGATCGCTCGATTATTTCAATATACTATATAGCGATTGAAGATACGTTGCGCGCGGTATATCTATCAAAAGTGAAATGGTTCTCGTCAGAGGTTCTCACCTGGATACGCGAGTTCGTTCCAGCAGGGACTAAGCTAACGTCGCTAAAGTCGCCAAAGTTCCGTTCACGGAAAGACGTTTCCTTGCCGTCGTCGCGGATGATATTCACCGGGACAAAGTCAAAGGCGCGCGTCTCGCGTGGCGTTGTCAGAACTGGCATCATGGTGGTCGGGTACTCGTCGCTGCGGTCAATAAGAAATTAATGACGAAAATCGGCATACGTAAACTGTGTATATGTAATAACAATGAAAAATATATATTTTACACGTCACAAACAATTTTTTATTGTTATTGGATTTCAATTATGCTCTTCTATGTATAATGTACAGAGTACAGTTGTATCAATAACAATAAAAAATTACTCGTGTCCGAAGAGAATCGTAAATCTCGAGATTTCGCCAACACCGCGTGTTTCCTCGGAAACTCGTGCAACGTTCGTGACAAAAGTTTGCGAGTTCTCTCACCTGACGCGCACGCCGGGGATGAGGGAGTCTCTCTGACCCTGCAGCCGCGATTTGTGCGCGTCCGATCGGCGGACCCCGTCCTCGTGAAGCACCCCGGTGTCGCCAAAGTTTTCCAATTCGACGCGAACCTGCCGCTTTGCCGCGACGACGGCGTCGTTGTCCGCTCTGTCTTCGTCGACGAAATCGAAACGTCGCGGCTGCTCGAGATTGGCCGGCTTCTTGTCGAAGCTCTCCAACTTTGGCGCGACCTTCTTTGCGTGCTTGCCATTCTTTGCGATCGTTTTTCTTTCCACGTCGACAACGTCGTCGTCGTCGTCGTCGTCGTCGTCGTCGTTGTCGTCGTTGTCGTCGTTGTCGTTGTAGTCCGACGGTCTGGCGATGCTCGCCGGTACTCTGTGAGACGTGACGAATTCTGTCGACAACCAACAACGGCAGAAATGAACCAACGTGACTCCTTTCCAAGAGAATTCGAAACGCAACGACACGTTACCTTCCACCGACACTGTTTTACTTCCGGCTCCATTGTCCGCCAGCGCGCTCGCCACCACGCAAGATATTCTAAATCAGAAAATTGGGAAAAATAGAAACCTCCGTCGTCGTCAAATTGAATGAAAATTTTCAATTTTAGTCAAATTGAATGAAAATTTTCAATTTTAGTTTAGCAGGAATTTTTCAGATTTGGAAATCTTGGCTTTAGTTTGTAAGGAATCATTGTAAATCTACGAGTCTAGAATCTTAGTATCACAGATTTTGGAATCTCAGAGGGAGATTATTTTCAGAAGAATGAAATTCTAAGAGGAAAAAAAATGTTTGCAACACGTTCAACGTTTAATGGGTCCTTTCGAATCATTGCAGTGATTCCAAGTGATTCCCGGCTTCCACGGTTGTAATTAATCGGTAAATCGATTTAGCATGCAACGTGCATCTTGGTAAGATCTAAGAGCGGAGTCGAGCGCGTTATCCCGCTCGGCGTGGTGAAAGTTCGTGTCTGGTCGGTGAGCTGGAAGCTGCCGAGCCGACTTGCCACGTTCTTTTTCAAGCCTTCGACGTTCCTTCGATCCTTCGAACTCTCGACAAGCCCTCTCAGACTATCAATGACGAGCGAGAATATCGAAAAGAACCGAACGAAACGTTTGTTTCTATACTCGGACACGTTTCTACGTTTTTCTAACGTAAAATTGTAAAAACACAGGGAGAGACGTGGATCGGATGAAGTTTGCGAGAAAGAGAGAGAGAAAGAGAGAGAGATGTAAAATAATTGGAAAAGCCATTGGAGATGCCATTCGGTCGGCACCAGAAAGAACGGATTTTTGTGACGCGTGAATAATTTAATTGAAAGAAAGAAAAATGTCAAGGTCGTCTAGTAGCGTGCCTGAGAGTACGAGCGCGACCTCGTCCTCCTTTGGCTCAAGGTTGTTTGCTCGGATTCGCGGAAACGCCCGAAAATTCGAAACGATCCGGACGCGCGGATCGACGTCGATGCGCGTTACTTCCTCGTACATTCTTCGGGAATGTACGAACGAATCGAGTTGCCGAACGACGACGAAGAAGGGAAAATCCCGATTCCTGCGATCGTCGAATTTCTCGCGAGTTGGTTGGATACAGAGAATTCGTACGAGAGAAGTGCGTGAAAAGGGGAGAGAAGAAAAGATGGAGCTGCTACGAGGAAACGAGTTGTCCGCAAGGTCGATCGGCCACCGTCGATTACCTCCGCCGACGAAGGAGAGCCGCTACTGTAAAATTAATACTCTTTGACACTGACGACCGGGGAATTTACAAGCAGATCGAACAAATGGATTTTTACGCGTTTCTCCTTGGAGAAATTTTGGGGGATTTAAAAGCGGAAAAGAAAAATACACGGAACGCGCGAGGAATTTAAAATACAATTTCTAAGACTGTCTAAAATTTATAATAAACTGTAAGATTTACTTTTGTTTCCGAGTCTGCGCTAATAACCCACACACACACACGCGCGCACGCAAGTGGTTGATGCGACAAATGATGAAACTTGAAAAAAAATATACATTTTAAAAATAGATATATATATATTTAAAGTAAAATTGGCGAAATTACGAGATAGAAACGTCGTTTGAATATCGACGACAAAAACTCGCCGCAAAGTGTTGCAAAGACCAAGTTTCCCAATAGTTTCGCACACAGCTTAGCTCTCTGTTTCCCCAAACGGAGAGAAGAAGAATAATAATAAGAATAACAATCGTGCGAAATATTTGCAAACTTTTTCTATTGTGCGCGCTTCCACGTACGTGTTTCCGTCCGATAGAAAGTCGATGTCGGTTTCGAACAGTTTTACCGCGACATTTGCCAACGCGATCGAAAGGAACGATATACGTGTACGTATATACACACGTATCCCGTCTCTCTCGATCGATCGACCGATCCATACGTCCGGACAAACGCGTCCGAGCAAATTGTTTTCGCGAGCAGTTTTCATCGATAGACCTTGTTGCCTAACAAGCTCCTTCGCCAAACACGAGAGTCTATAAAAAAAATCTTGCTATACCACACAGCTGCTACACTTGAGCTTTAATTGCAAAGGGAAATTTAGGGGGGGAAAAAAAAAGGCGCGACCGGTGGAAGAGAGTGGAATCAAAGATCGGCTTCCACGGGGAAATTTCGAAGGTTGAGCTCTCGAGGCGCAAGCACGAGAGTGGAATTTAGCGTGATTCCATATGGAGAAAGCTGTCTCGCTCGCAAACGTATCTACGTGGGCATACAACGTGTACACCGAGGTATCTCCAGTGGCACGAGACACTCGCCGAGTCGTTACGTAACGCGCAACATTACCGTGAAAGCCTATTTGAAAATCGGCAAATACTTTTTCGTCTCGCCCGCCAAGCGTAATTTTACGAACACGCGCGCGCGCGCGCGTTAAGTAGCTTCGCAAATGTTCGAGGATGTAATCGAGAGATTTAACTTTCTATTTAACCTGTTTTTCACTGTTGCGCAAACGGGATGCGAGACGTCGAGCGTCCGGGGGGGGAAGAGAAGGAGGGAATTTTCACATTTTCAAAACAATTTTCCACCATGTACATATTATTCACGCAGAGATTCGCAGACCTTCCGTGCGATTTTGAGTACAACACTTTTGGAATTTTGGAGTATCAAAAGCGAGAAATTTCTCGGTCAATCAAGAGTTTAAGAATAAAAAAAGAAAACAGAAGAAGAAAAAAGAGTGAAACACGATGGTGGAGATCGCTCGATCCAGGCCACGGTACCGGTTAATCACTCGCCGTTCCCTCGGGACCTTCGTTAACGGGAGAGAGAACGAAAACACGCTGAAAATGAAAACGAAACGAAACGAAACGAAACGAAACGAAAAGGAAAACGGTAATCCCGCTTTGGCCCGTTGACCGTGTTCCCGAGCGCGTCCGGTTGCGAAAGAATTTCGAGCGGTGCGCCGTGATCGCGAAACGATCCGACTTGCCGTCGCTGTCGCGGGCCACTCTCCCTCGAATGTCAGAGTTCAAGGATCTTCAAATGGTACGTACGGTTTACTTACAAAAGAACGAGTTTCATCCACATGTTGTCGATTGTTCTACGAGATTGTTCTGTTGCTTCTCCTCTGCGTCCGCCTCTGCGTTGCGACGTTGAGACAGAGAGACCAAGTCGTCGGCGATGGCCACGTTCGACGTGGCCGAGCAACCTTTGAAAGTTTTTCGAACCACGAAGCGTGATACTACGGCGTGAGAAGAAACGACCAGGAACGACGTTTCGTCACCGGACACTCGCGATCATCGTTGCCCTTTCCTCTCGTCTCACGACACTCGTCTTCCAGCTGCGACGATCCGAGAAAGGGGCTGCTTCGAGCACCTTTGGCACACGATCTGTACCGAACCTTTGATTCGACGCTCTTTCTCTCTCTCTCTCTCTTTCTCGCACGCACACACACACACACACACACACACAAATACGAGTGCGCGCGTACACCCTCTCGCTCTCTCTCTCTCTCTCTCTCTCTCTCTTTGCCCCGACGCGACGACAACACGCAACACGAGCAGAAAACTCGCCGACCACTCGTACACCGCGTCGTATCGTGTAATTGCGCGAAACTGCCGAGAAGAGGAGGCGAACGTGGAAGAGGAGAGAAAGAGAAGCGGAAAAAGATCACCGGGCGTATATATGTGTAAAAGTAAGAGGTAGTCGAAGGACGTGGTGAGGGTATGAGGACGGCGGCGAATGCAGGCCTCTACTTATACGCCACCCACCACGGCCACCTGGAGCACACCCCACCAACCCGTGAAAACTGGACACCACGTAGTCGAACTCGTAGCCACTCTCGATACACTCGCCGCCACTCTCAGGAACGAGAGAGACTCCACGGATCCTGACTGTTTGGTTGGTTACTCACTCGAATCGCGGCGAGCGAGTCACCTCCTGGTTCACCTAGTTAACCCGTCTATTCCACCGCAGAGTCTCTCTCGATCTTGCTCTCGGCCAGAGATTCGCTTCGCTTCTCTTTCGCTCTTCCCTTTTCTTCCATCTATTTCTCCACGTTTACGTCTACCGGTCGTGCTCTTTACCGATCGTTACTATTCCCCGCTTATTTCCTTTCATCCTTCAAAGTCAACCTTTGTCTCCGAACAGGCCGAGTTTGCCTCCTTATTTGGAGTCTGTCTTTGTTTGTTCCTCCCGCCAATCTCTGTTACTCGTCACCTTCGAGAAAATTCATCTCCCCTTTTGCCTTGTCTCGCGTTCTTTTTTTTTTTTTGTCTTTCGATCGTGGATCGAGATCGTCCGTCCATCTAGAAGCCGCGTTGACTTTCAGTTTCCTTCACGCTCGTCAGAGTTTCGTCGAGGATTCTGGCGAGAGGATCCAAGGAGGAACCGCTTTCACGAGTCGCGTGAATCACGTGGCCGCGTCGAGAGGCAGAGATTACGTATCTATTCCGAACGCAGATGCAGTCGGAACGTTGACAAAAGTGAAAACGTCTTGCTTCGCTCCGAGGATTCGACGGATTTCAAGGCAACATTGCTCCTTCTTTCAGCCCGTAGCACGGCCCCTTGGCCGCTAACGGTACAAGCTTCGTTTAGGCTTCCTCTTTGTCGCCACGACGACCTGCGCCAGAAAGAGAACCGTCTGGTATTTGCTTTCAGCAAGCGAGTACTCTTTCAAGAGCGACACAAAGCACGGTTTTTTAAATATATCGTTTAAACAAATGGTTTCTTCGCAAGGAAACACGAGTTTCGTTAATTTACACAAAAAAACTGTGTCTTTAGCAATTTCCGAGACGATATTTGACAAATATATGTCCCAGACTCCCAACTTTGGAGCTTGGTTTCCACTCGGTTGACATCACCTCTCATTTGTTTCCGACTGCCAATCAAAAATCGATAGAGCACTCGCTTCTTGACCAAATTCGCCGTCTTCTCTATCCGTGAAACGCAAACCGTCGACCAGGTCGCGATCGTGCTCCGAGAGTTTCGCGGGATTGATGTCGTAGGTGTCAAGGCCCGGTAGAGCCAGCGAGTTCCGTAATCGTACACATGTACACGTGCACACGCATGCACAGAGTACCGAGGCGCAGCGACGAGAACCAGAAGGTGGATACCGCGTTAAAGGTCTTTACGTCTCGTTGCGCAAGAAGAATGTCGATCCATTAGGACCAGGCGAAGCCAGGCCAGGCCAAGCCAAGCCAGATCACGGTAATCCGCCATCGAACCGTACCAAAAATTCGCCTCCTTTGACCTCTCTTTGCCTTCTCTCCCAATCTCGCCTTTCGTCGTATTTTCAATGGTAAATGGCGCAGTCGTGCACTCGCGAAAGTGCAAGAGATCTCGAGACGGCGAATTCTAATCTCTACGTAACCTTGTTCGTTGAGATAACTCGGATCAGATCGATGGATCAATAATGGATCAACAATATACGATGTTCGAACTCGATCCCACGACTAAAATTGGTTAAAACTAATTCTTACCCACCACGTGATCGCGCGTTGCAGCGAACGCGAATTTAGACAATAAATGAATAAATAAAAAACTGCACGACTTTCAAACATTTGAATCGATCGCTCGGTAGCAGACAACGCCACTCCTACTCGAGGTCTAGCCCACGCCCCCTCGCGAATCACGTGACCCAAATCAACCAATCGCTAATTTTCGTTGCATCAGCGTTGCACCTGCGAACCCGATTTTCTGGGTTACCCCCGTTAATCGCGGCGAATCTCAGTAATAATAAACAAACAAATAAATAAATAACTACTTTGCACACGCGACCAAGTAAATGAATAAATAAATAAATAAATAAAAGTGCATGGCGTACATTGACAATAGGCATACAGACGTCGCTGATACACCCACAGCTCGCAGAGGCTGCTGCGTGCACATGTACATACATACTTGCGAGACTTTCTCTCGACAAGGAGAGCACTCGTGCGCGCCCCTTTACCGAGCAAGCACGCGAAACGACGGAGAACAATGTCTTCTCTCGCGCGTTACACTACATTACACTACAATGCCAGCCAACCTCGAGAGCTAGGTTTGTTTCTCGATTGAAATTCGCTGTACACACAGCGCAGGGGGACGATGCGATTCCTGATGAGAACGACGAGAAATTTTCACTTGTAATAAATTCAACAATTCTTTCATTCATTTCTCCATTTGTTACACCGTCGGAAGAATTTTAATCCTTACTGACAAATTTGCAATTTACTTCTCTTTCTCAAACGTGCGATATTTTACCGTTTTATTCTAAAAATTTCAACAATCTCCAAATTCTGACCAACGATTAATATCGACAAATCAAAATACCAATAAATTATTATTTACGGCATTTAATTTTTGCTCTGTGATCAGGAACAGTCAGATCACTCTGAGATTATTAATTCGAACAAAACTTAATGTATCAAGTAAGTATAATTCAATTATTACTTGGACGTGCGTTTTTTATAACACTTTTTGTACTATTGTACCATCTGTAACCGGAGGATCTGCAAAGGTTTCAAGTCCCGTTTTCCTGCCTCAAATCAGGTTTTCGACCTTTGAGAGAATCGAGCATGGTCGAATCGGTGGTCGACTGAAAATAACAGAGTTTCCTCGATACCGAAGCACGACTCGTTCGAGTGATCTCGGAGGCGTTTGAGATTCACGGCGTGGCGTCGGTATATGGATGACGGATGAATTAGCCGCGCTCGATTACCATTCAACCTGGTGCCTACTATATCCGCTGCACCTCGGACCTTCTGCGTACAAATCGAAGGCTAAATACGGCCGGCCATTGACTGTACGCAGGTGCCCGTGAACGCAGGTGCGTCGTACACCAGGAATTACGACCGGCATTCTCTCGGCTTGCGACTCGAAGGATGAAGTAGAGGAACACTCGAAACGGAAATCGCAAAGATACTCCTAATGCGTTTATTCAAAAGTTGGATAAAAGCTCGCAATAGAATTGAATTTGCTACCAAACTCTTTACTTCCCGTTTGTGTCGTTTCTTTTTCAGTCCCTGAAAGCTTCTAGAGAGATTTTTTGTGAATTTTATACAAATTTTATCGACGTTATTTCTTTGTCAGTTTTATCCCTGACACGCAAGATAGTTGCAAAACGCGTCGAGAGCCAGCCGATCCAACCGTATGACGCATCTTGAAAATATAATAGGTTTACGTGGGCAAGCGTCTCGTTCGGAAGAATGCGCGCTGTGGGTAGCGCACAACCGCGATTCCGTTTTATATCGGTTTAGTCAGAAAATAATTCCTTTTTTTTTCTCTGATCATCGACGAATGGATATACGTATTTTTGGAGTTTTTTTCGTGACGCAACGTTCGAAAATAAAGGTTCGAAAAAGAGAAAAGGAAGAATAAAATTTTTCGAGAAAATCGAGTTTGATAATTTATCAGGCACGCGTGTACCGAGACGACTTTTTTTTAAAGAACTAACTTTAATTAATCCCGTTTAACTTGTATTAGTTGATTATTGATCAAAAAGTACAGACTTTACTTTGACTGTTTGAAATTTTCCTGGAAGGTGTAACGCAAGTGGTTAACGAAAGGTTGGTCCAACATCGCGGATGGTGCTGATGGATTATCGAGATTGACCGTGAAACTCGCCGACCAAGTTATCGATGAACCGACGCACGCGTGCACGATTGTCAGAACCTTGGCTGCACTTTCGCGGAACTCGGGCTGCATTTCAATGGAACAAACCTCCGCGGTTTGCCCGATTTCTCGATACACTTTCGAGAGAGAGAGAGAGAGAGAGAGAGAGACGTTCGTTCGTGGAATTTTTTCAAAAGCAAACGCGCGCGCAGAGGGAATTTTCAGAAGAGGAGCAAGTTTCGGAGCGCTCGCGGCCTCCTTCGGAGCCTTCGAGAGCCTTTCGGTAGCCTGGCGTTGTTGTCCGAAGCGAATTTGAGACGGAAATTCATTCCGTGCACGGACGATGGTTCGACGATGGTTCGAAGGCCCTCCGCGCCCTCCTCGCGGGTTTATTTAGAACGCGGCGATGCCGGATTCGAGCCTCGCTTTCTCCGTGTTCGCGTTCTAGGTAGCGCGTGTAACCGCCGAGCTGATGAACGCCTCGTGCGTCATCGCGCGATTGTTAATCGACTCGGATGACCAGGCCAAGATCGAAAGCGCACGATAGATTGCAGAAATCGGATTTTTTACTTTTGGCCCCGAGTTTCTGCCGGTGAGCAAATTTCTGTTTCGAAATTTTCCTCGCCGAGATCTTTTCTCCTTTCCGCGGCTATTTCGCAGCCGATGCGCAAGTTGCCCAGTTGAAATAATTTTTCAAACCATAAATTTCGCATGTTTCCTTTTCTTTAAATTTAAGAGCAATCGCTCGTTCCAGAGAAATACCAACAGACGTGACACAATCGCGTAGAAATGTAATTCAAGAGGACAAAATCTTTTTTAATCCTCTTTGGTGAGAACCAGCCAATTTGGATGATTTCTTAGCTTGGCATTCCCTCCTTTGGGAGTTGTTGGAATCTTGAAATCGCGAAGCTCCAGCCTCCGTTCGTCTTTCAACTGCGTCAACAAACGGCTCGGATTTGGCCTTTTCGACTCGATCGATTCGAAGATGAAGGAACACAGGCGTCTGTGTTGGGCCTCGATCGGCTCGAGCCAGGCACTTTCCACGAAATTCCTTTTCGGCGCCTCCTCTTCCTCCTCCTCCTCCTCCCCCTCCTCCCCCTCCTCCCCCGGGCTCAGTTTCGTCATGGCGCTTGCTGGAAAGAAATCGGAAACTATCGACGACGTTGGATGCATTCGTCCAGCCGAATTAGCCTTTTATTTTATTTTTAAACGGCGCCCGAAATGGCGCTATTGTGCCCCGAGAAGCGAAAGTCATCGACGATGTTCACACACGCCTTAGATTCCGGTTCTTGGCTGTCCTTAACATTGAACGGGCTGGTCGTGTTCGACCTTACGTCGAGAGGATGTTTTGCAACTTGGAGATTTCACTTCGATACTCTGCATTCTCGCCGATGGCCGATGGGATCGTGTCGATCGGCTATCGACACCCGTGGCAAGCCAGCGTATCCGCGAGTATTTCCTTCAAATCTCTTTTCCCTTCTCGACTTCTTCAGGGAAAATGGTCGATCGTTCGAACGAGATCTTCAAGACACCACCGCGTGCCGAACAGTTTGCAAAAACCGGTCGTCAACTTGACCCAGATTTCGCGTCGACGATCGCCAATTTCCATTACGTCTCGTTACGCGGCTGTTGGAGATGGAACGACCTTAACATTGCATCGGCGCGTACGCGTTGTGACATATCGAGGGAGTCGGACCTTAGATAGTCCTCGACGACTCATCGTCGGTCAACGGAACCACCAGAGACGGAAATTTCGAGCAAGGATATTGACTGAAACTCGAAAAAAGCAAATATCGCTCTTCGAAATATCGAAATATCCGAGTGTGAAACGCAAGTTTGTAGTTGTCCTTATGTAAAAGCTCTTCGGAGCGCAGAAACACGCAGAGATACGATATCAGGGGGAAAGCGAATAAGAATCTCCTCTCGGAGAAAGTCCTTTCCTCTTCCTCTCCAGTTGAACAACACCTCGCTTTACTCTAACGACTCTACTCTCGTTAGATCTCGTGAATTTCCATGCGCGTGTATTAAAACAGTTTTGCAAGCTGCAGAGCATGGGTGTCCAACCCCTCGGATCTCCTGGGCCGACAAAAATTTCCATCAGTTCTCAATATTATAACCTATGTTTTATTTAAACTAGAGGATATTAAAATAACTTTTACAGTGACACGTCCATTAGAAAGATGTATTTATATTAATTAAAAAAAAGTGTGGAAAATTTTTAACAATAACGCAGAGCTCAAAAAAGGGACATTTACGGTTAAAGTATTATTCAAATAACAAATTTCTTATACGCCTGTTTTGAAGTAACTTTCGATCGGTTTAATTACAAAGTAATTGGTTAATTAGTTGCAATATAATTAGTAAATTGGTGTCTCTGTCCAAAGGACACAGGATAACGACGATAATTCAGCATGCAACGTCCGATGATAAAAAGAGACGATAAATTCTGACTTCTCTGGGAGAGAAGAGCGGGAGAGAACGCGAAGAAGAGTCGGCGAACGGCCGATGTCGCAAAACGGAAAGTTGTTGCGAAACGAGGAAACAATTATAGAAACGCGACGGTATTATTTGTCATTATTCCATTGCGCAAAAGTGTAACGCGGCGCGGCTGATTGTTCGTTACGAGCTCTATCGTGCATTTCTCCCCGAGAGGAAATGAATACGGGGCCGCGCGCCTTGCGAGAATAACTCGTAATTGTACTTCATTTACCGCGCGCGCTTTACAGTCGTCCTTTATCCCTCTTTTCTCTTCGATGCTCCTGAAAACACGGCCGACTCTCGCGAAACGGAGCGAGAAAGTCATCCTCGGGGTTGCCGACCAGCGAAACGAGACGCTTTCAAACTCCAACTCGGCTCCCTCGAGCTCGCTTTTCTCAAAAAAAGGAGAAAGTTCAGCTTTACTTTTCCAGCGAGACTTTGTCTTTGAAAAATTCTGCTCTTTTCAAATTGGTTGGACGGTCGGTTCGTTTTCTACGACGCGAGAGATTTTCACTTTCAAGGAAAGAGAGAGAGAGAGAGAGAGAGAGAGAGGACATTGCAAAAGATTACATTTCCCGTTTAGATTAGAAGCGCCATCCTTCAGACTATGGATTTTACTCTAAATTCATGTTTTTGAGGATACAATTAGGATACTGGATAAGAGATCGCTCTACGTACCATAATTTCTTTGATTTCAAATTAGTCGAGCATCGATCCGCAACAAATTAAATTAAATAAAAAAACAAATTTCTTTTAGTAAGAAATAATTTTTAGCCCACCCTGTGATTTCTGACCCACTCTGTAGCATTAGATAACGTGCGTCTCGCGCAATTCTGCACTTTTTTAAATTTTCTGCAAATGCAGAAAGATGCTCGTCCGCCGACTTCGACGACATTATCGAAAGGTCAACGCAGGATTGCTCGTCTCTGGACACGAAGAACGTACGGTACGCCGCGAACTCTGCTTTTAAAAGTCACGTGTACGTGACTGTGCAAACAACCAGGCTCTCGGCTATCGCGCGAATAAAATTCCATTTTCTGGTGTCGCATTGTGCTCGAGCAGCGAAACGGTTGAGAAGTCTGCAGGTCTGCACATTCGAGGAAGACAACGCGCGTTCGAGTGGATGGCGTTTAATTATTCACCGGTGATCCTTGATTGGGACCACATTCCATCGAGGATTTCCCGTTTCGCTCGACCTCTGGTCGCGATCGCCGTTACCATCTGTCGCAAAGGACGACCGTTTCCGTCGTTGCGTCAACCTCGGTGAACCGCCAATTCTCACTCGAGAAATTTCAAGATATAAAATTGCACAGAACGCGCGTAGCCACTTTCAAATCAATAATTTTTTTTTTCGTATGTTCATTCACTGTACGGGAATTTGAAAATACGAAAATGCGCAGAATTTCGCGTGCGATTTTCTGTTTATTTTGAAATATAGAAGCACCGTGTACATCGTTCGAGTGGCCATTTTCAAATCAACAATTTTCACGCGCCTCCCAACCTTCCACGATCTATCGATCTCTCGAGTTTGCTTCTCTCTCGCGTCCTCTCGCGCGTTATCAGACCGGCGCCGTGACGCGACTCGGATGGTCTTTGCGAGTGAAATGCTTCTTGCGAAGGCTTCAAGGCCGACGAGATACCGCCTCTCACTTTCGTACCTCTCTCGTACACCTCGCGCGACCGAGCCTCGTCGAGTCTTTGCCTTTCGCCCTCTCCTTTCTTCTTCTTCTCCTTCTTCTTCCGTCCACTTTTATTTCTCTGTTCTCTTTTTCGTCCGTCTATGCTCTATCGTTCTCTCGAGTTTATTCTCTTCTCGACACAGTAGGTAACCCATTTTACAAAAAATTCGTCTCTTTTTATCCCAGGGGCTGGGTCAGATGATTCCAACTTGTCCAATTCTATGGTTAAGAACCGATTCGACAAAATGGTAAAAATGGTAAAACGTCGGGGCAAAGGTGACATCGTCGATGTCAATGGGATAAGAGAGCCGAGGAGCGAATAAAGAGAGAGAGAGAGAGAGAGGTTTTACAGTTTGGGAGTGGTACATGCGCGCGAGATGTATAAAAGATGAGAATGCGAGAGTGCAGATGGAGCACGCCCTCGACATTCCAAAGCCGCTCGTTGGAATTTCTCTTGCTTACATCCCACGCCGTAGCCCGCGGAACCGCGTATGTTAATACACGCCGGAGGAAAGTATAATGGTGTGTATAACTCGCGAGATAAGAGGCGGCGATTCCTAGACCCGTCAAGGTTAGTCAACTTGAAACACCCACGACGACGATCGAAAATTCCTCCGTCCTCTGCATCTACCGAGCAGGTTTCTCTCTTTCTTTCTCTCTTTTTTTTTTTTTTTTTTTTTTTTTTAACAATTTTATTGTACTAATTTACATTTATACAGTGAGTTATACCTCGAGTATAATCGATGAATGGCAGCCTTCTTCTTACACACCTGTACGTCGTTTGAAGCTTTTGAATCGAGAACGCTTTTTCTGATTTCTTTTCAATCGGTAACGCAAATCGGTAACGTTTCCACGAGTTTTTTACGCGCGATATTTCCTTTTCCTTCCTTTCCTTTTTTTCTTTTCTTTTCTTTTCTTTTCTTTTCTTTTCTTCGCGCGGATTGCGAAAGAGAGGGAGAGACTTTTTTTCGTTTCGCTTGTTCGTCCAAACAAAGAAGAAGGGAAAAAGGTTCGCTTCGTCGGTCGCTGGACTTGTTTCTTCACCGTTGGATCGAACAAAGCTGGAAATTCGCGCGTTTGTCCTCTCGTCTCGTCTCGTCTATCCTCTGCGATAGGGTTTCGGTTTCACTTGCACCTCCTCCCGTTGGGTCTCCTCCACCTCCTCTTGCAAAGGCTTGCTTCCCTTGGAACCGCCGAACCTGCCGCGTCCCGACGACTTTGCCTCGCTCGCGCCGTTCGCCGTGTTCTTGCTGCGGCTGTGCGTAGTTGCTCTGGAAACCACGAAACAATTCTCGCTGTTAAAAGCTATTTGATCGATTTGACTTGTCTTTCCTTTTTTTCAAGTTCTTTTCTTGGCGAAACTACTTAAAAAGTTGATTGTTTCAATTACTTGGATTTAGGCGTCGTCGAATCCGTGGCGATTTGCGTGCCGGAGGTTTGCTCTCGATGAGAACTCGGTCCCACTTGAGCTCTTCTTCTCTTCAGCGCCGCCAGCAGATCCTGATTCGACCTGGAAACGAAAGACTCGGGTTAGAATGCAAGAAAGAAGCGTACCATCAAAGTAATCGTACTTTGTAACTTTGCTTTTGTCAGGAAAGAGAATTGTTCGTTACTTGTACCCCAGTACGATTCGTCTCACTGAAAGGCCCAGAAGCAACTGTTGCGACTAGGAAATGAAGACGACCTTTCTGCCATAAAGATTTATTGATGATCGATAGAAAACAAATTACACAGGCGCGATCGCTTAGTAGTACCACTCCTACTCGAGGTCTACCCCACACCCCCTCGCGAGTCACGTGACCCAAATCAACCAATCGCTAATTTTCGTTGCATCAGCGTTGCACCCGAAGAGGCCCGATTTTCTGGGTTACTGTTAAAATCACTTTCAGCGATTAAAAAATAAATACACTCGTTCCTCCATTTACTTTTTATACGCGATCTGAATATACTACGCGGCCAGAAACGTTCAACGAGCCTTGAAATTTCCACGAGATAATTAAAGAAATGACGAAAGCCAGACGAAAGATAAGTTTGAGAATAGATCGTCGACATTAACAATGAAAACATGAGTGGAACTTGCAAATATTTCAAGCGACGAAGACAATGAGTTTGTGAGTTTCAGTTAAAAAAAAGAGAGGTTGATTATTTTGAATCAAAGTAGCAGTGACACCGAATAAAATTTACTTTTGTTTTACTTATTTATTTATTTTTCTTCGCTAACCTATACCAGCTTCTCTTTCCAATATTGTTTTCTTTTGTACTATCGCGTAAATACTCCACGGAAATGGAGGGACAAAGTACAAATTCGAGGCTGACAATGCGAAACTGGAAATTGCAGAGAACGGGGAATTACCTGAAAGGTCTGACGCCGCCGCGAACTTTCTTCGAGGATTCGGTCGTGGTGGTTGGAATTTCCTCCTGCTGATCTTGACTATCGTCCAGTTCTTCCTCGCCTTCTTCCTCGACCTCGGCCGGCTGCTCGACCGCCTTGGCGGTGGTCGACTGCGCCTGCAATGGAAGGATCGCCAATCGTTATCGATTCGCTCTCGGGACTCGGTCGATCGTTTCGAACTCGCGGAAACTCACGGCTGCCGTCGCGGCTGGTTTCCTTCCGACGTTTACTCGCCCTCGCGACGACAACAGCCCTCCGAGCCGGCCGGAGGTGGGCCTAGCCGGCGCAGGGGTCACCGGAGCTGCCGGCTCCTCCTCGTAGTCGTACTCCTCCTCTGCCGATCTCACCGCCGCTATCAGACTGATCCCTATCAATCTGCGAACAAAACGCGCTCTTACGTAAATGAGCCGAACCAATGTACAGGGTGTTTGACGAAAGTCGGAATATTTTAGCCACCTAAATATTTAATCAACTTGTCACGAATTATCAATATTTTTCAATGTGTTTTTCAAAGTTATTTTTCACGTAGGAAACGTGTACTTTTTTCCTCTATTCCATCGCGTATGTTCAGATGTGTTTATAATGTGATCTTCAAATGGCTTTGGACTTGAAAATTTTTTAATGAACTGAAACTAGCGTTGAACGAGATTCCAGATTAGAATGACCACAGAATAAACGATCCTTTGTTTAATTTTAATTTCTTTGAAACTATGAATTTTTGGACTATTCGTTTAGGACTTTTTTTCATGAAAAAAAAGTAACGTATACCCAGTTGCTCTGATCTCAACATCGAGATTCTATTCTATGATACTTGCAACGACCAGACGAATCGAACGAGCTTCGTTCCTTTTAAATTTTAGCTTCTCTCTCTCTCTCTTACGCTCTTTTTCTTTCGATAGCTACACACGCGTTAACTTGAGCATTTTGGATACTTCACGATACGATATTTTCCAACTACTTTTTACACTTGAATTCGGACTCAGTCCGAGACGGTCGAGTCTCTTTGATCGAACCTGCTGCGCACGTGCCTGCTGTATCGAGACAGGAAATACTTTTCCCAACTGCAAACGTCGGAGGCAACGAACCGATCGGCGAGAAACCCGCGGCAGCATCCGACGGCCATTGCTCTTTCCGCAACGAGATATTATTAGAATCTCACCAGCGGAAGGAACTTTACGCGCCGCGGTATCGGCAGTAGTTTTTTTTTCTTTCTCTGCCTATGTTGTACGACTACGTTACCATCTCTCGATCGAGGGAGAAAAAGCGCGTGAAAGGCTGAAAAAGACGAAAAATGTCGTCTTGTCTTCCGAAAAGAACAAAGCTCGCTTCGCCTCGAGGCTAGTCGACGCATCTCTAGCAGGATACGCGTTCGATACGCGTGGTCGGTGCAACTTTCGCCAAGGATCGAAAATAGAATCCGAGGACGTTCGTCGTCCTCCTCCGCCGTGGGTGGGGAATCTTGGGTGCGCTCGCGCTCGCGCGATCGGCGCACGAAACCGGCGTGCACCGGTGATCGCGGTACCCCAGCCGCGAGGCACACGCTCGTCGTTGTAGTGTACACTCGCGTGTATAACACCAGCTGGATTTTGACCTGTGACATTCACGTACGAAACTCACTTTCTCTGGCTCGGGCTCGTGCAACTCGGCTCGCGGTGGATTTGTCGCGTCGCCGCCGCCGCGGCTACGTGAGACGGCTGACAAATGTCACGTGAAAACTAGCCGAATACTCGCGCCTCTTCGCCGAACGAAGGAGGAAAGAATCGGTGAAACTCGATCGCTCGATCGCGCGCACCGATCTCGAATTTGGAATTTGGATCGACGACAAAACGATCGGGTCTCTGCCGAGTGCTTTCTCGTGGCTGGCCTTATACCCTGACGCAATTCCGTTGCTCGCTCCGGTGACCAGAGCTGCCGATTGTGACATAACGTCACGGTTGTTCGTTTTCGTGGCTCTGTTGCTCTTTTCGTTTCTTTCGTCACGCTCTTTCGTGCCGAGAAACTACTCGACTCGAAAATCGATCGGGCGATCGAATCGGGAACCTACTCGATTCGGCTCTTTGTAAAATCGGGTAGGTGCGTAGGTGCGTTCTTCGGTTCGCATTCGGGAGAGAACAAGGACAAAGAAGAAGAAAGAAGTGGCGAGAGAAGGTGTCTTGGAATCTCGGTTGATCTAGGTTAATTACCATTATCACGACACGCGCAGCTGCGCTACCAGCTCTAATTGATTTCCTGGTTGAGAACAGGATCGAACGCGGTCTCTCGACGGTTTGCATAACGCGTTTCTCTGTTCTCTCGCTCTCGCTCGCGAGCCGATGGAAATTCACTTGCGACAGCAACACCGAATGGCAGGAGGCTTGAAACGTTAGCTACAGCCCGTTGGTACGTGCACCTTTCGAAGGCCTTGGCCACTCTCAATGTGGATCAAATCACTCGTCTCTGTCCGGTATCAATCGGTATTCGATGCAACGTGTGTTTACAGTTTACAGTTTACAGTTTGAAGGTATTTCGGGCATGTATAACAGAGTTTCTCGCGATCGAACGGGTGTTGGGTCGGAAAATTTGTAAAATCGTAGACTAAAATTATTGCGAAAGAGATCGGATAGGTGGCGATTGTCGGTGAGATACTCACGCGAGAATGGCTAGCTTCATGGTGGCCGTTGGAAGGCGGACGAAACGTGGCGACGAAAAAGCTGGTGGTTTTTCCCGGATGTTGACGTTGGCTGCGCGTGCTACGCGTGGAAACGTGGATCGGACTGTTACCACGGGCGCGAAGCCGCGAAGAATGAGTATGGCGTATGAGGGAACCGAAAGCACACCACTGCAATCGCGGAGGCTGTGTACTTTGGAGTGCCGAGCCGAGTTTCCCCTTCTCTCTATATATATATGACTCTGTCACTCTCACTCGGCCAGCAACCACCCGTGGCCGAACCCATCCACGTCCACCTATCCTGCCTGCCTGCCTGCCTGCCTGCCTGCCTGCCTGCCTGCCTGCCTGCCACTCTGACATATCCTGAACGATAGCGGCGCGACACGCGATATCCACGTAGCAGCCGTTGTTCGCCCGGACAATCGTCCGCCTCCCCCTTGCGCGTGGGCGTGAAACTGCAGGGAATCGCAAGTGCAAATTTTCGTTGGACGAAATCTCTCGGCTCGCTCTCAAACAGCCCTCATTTGCCCTTCTGATCTTGCTAGTACCTCCCTTCTGAATTCGCTAGTCGCAGCTCGATGACGCAAGGACGACCGATCGAGCATCGAATCGAATAGATCGTCCCTCGAAACGAGAAGGAATCGGCCCGCTTAGGACCGATGTTTTATAGTTTGATCGAGCGTAAGCAGTGAAAGTGAACGACACCTCGAAGGGGCCTCGTGCCTGTTCGTAGCACGGAGAGAATACCAGATATCCTGCTGCCCCCTCCCTCCTCTCCCTTTAATCTCCTTTCGCGGACGAAGCTTTTGGCACGCGCTCCGCTCCTCGATCCTTTCTTCGGCCACCTTTTTCCTCGCTTTTCCATTTCCAGCGCATCTCGTGTGATCTCGATTTCTCGCGTTTTCGTCGCGTCGCGACGTTGGAAACGCCAACGTTTGCGGTCGTAAATGTCGGCTAGCCAGTTCCGTTTCGCGATCGGTATCGCCGAGCGAAAAATGACGAATCGGAGAGGCAGCGCGATTCAACGGTAAATCCTCTTGCGCGGAATCGGGAGAATGTCCCGGCGAGAGAGAGAGAGAGAGGTCGTAAATTTCCAAGAGGATAAAGAAAGCCTCTCAGGTGGCGTTGTTGGTTGGCTAGACAGGACGATTATCCTTGAAATTCCACCGTGTCGTCCGCGGAGGAGGATAAACCTGGCTCACCGAGAAACTGTCGACGGGAAAACTTTGTTTCGTTTCGTTCGTTCGTTGGATTATTCCAGGAAACAGTTTCCACAGTTTTCTCTTCCAGAGACTCTTTTAAAGTCTCTTTCATTCCGATTCTGGATTCTGATTTTTCAGATCGATTCAGGATCCAGGGAAATGTCGAATCGTTTCGATCGTCAGGAAAAAAGTATGAAAAATTTATGAAACGAATGCACGAATTTGTCTCTTCAATCGATACACAGTACCTTTTTGTACGTTCATCGTTACGAATTAAATAAAAATAACAATGTTGTAATAAATAATAACAACATAGTAATGAAAAATAACAATATTGTAATAAATGATAACAATATTGTAATAAAGAAATGACAATGTTGTAATAAATAACAACAACATTGTAATAAAAAATAACAATGTTATAATAAATTATAACAATATTGTAATAAAAAAATAACAATGTTGTAATAAATTATAACAATATTGTAATAAATAATGACAATATTGTAATAAATAATAACAATATTGTAATAAAAAATAGCAATGTTGTAACAAATAATAACAACATTGTAATAAAAAAATAACAATGTTGTAACAAATAAAATAAAAACTCTCATTTTAATATAAATTCTAATAAATCTCGACATATAATGTTATATAATTCCAATTTTAATAAATTTTAATAAAAACGAGGGTTAAACATTCTATGGTAATAATATATCGTAATACTGTCGCGCACAGGTCCGTGGAATCACCGTGGTGGCACCGCGAGTATTGATAAGCGCAACTGTGCAGGCGTGACCTACGATTAACAATACCGACGAAAGTTAGTCGGGTGTCGACCTTCCTTCGGCTCGGTTCGTTCGGCCCGTTTTTATTTACCGATAAAATCAATTCCAGACGGGTCGCCGTTTGGCGTCGCGTCGTCGCGGTTATTCACGAGATATTCAGGACCTTCCGCGTGTGTAAATGTCAAGTGGTGTTGTTGCTGCAAGTAAGTACAATTGCGCGCGCGTTCCACGTTTCAGCTGGCATTCGACACCCGTGCGAGTACACCGAATCATCCTCAGCTCCCGTGATTCTCGCAATTGGCATACCAACGACAACGTTCCTTCAACATTTCACGATCTTTTTCGTTCTAATCCGAGCGCAAACGTTTGCGAAATTTCACGACACATCTCTGAAGCTTTTGTATCCCACGTGTGCCAATTTTTTCTTTTCAAGCGAGCTTCGAGTGCGCTCAATCATTTCAACACGTGTTATCAATAGTAAACGTATAAGAAGGACATTAGAAAAATTAGTAATAATAATAACAATATCTTACTCTAATACTCGCTATTATTCCAGAAATCACGAAATGTCTTTTAGAAAAATAATTGTCGCGATCTTCCGGCCGATCGATCGCGTCGCAGTCGAATCGTCCATCTTTCTCGTTTTAAAATTGGCGGTTGGTACTCGCGCACGTTCGCTCGAAGGTGAAACGAAATTCTTGTAAAGTTGTCGATTTCGAAATATCGAGAAACGGTACCGGCCCGGAGATCGAAGATTCCGGGCTCTGTACCGAACCGTTCGACCTGTATCGCTGGTAAAACTCGTGCTGTCACCTCTCGGCGATGCTCAGCAGTGTCCGAAAGGATCTTGCAATATTCCAAGGATATGTGCACCACCACCTTGGAATCGATCAAAACGCATCGATCGCGCGCGCCCGTTCACTCCGTTTCGTCGTTCTTTAGGTATTCTCGAAAATTTCGATCGTTACCTCTTGAAACCACTTGCGTTCTGCAATTAGAATTTTAGAGAAACTCTAGTTTTCTCTTCCACAAGTTAAATATTAATATTATAAAATATTATAAAAATTTTGCTCCTTCTCCTCTTTAGATTCTATTATTAGCCAAAAAGTAAACGTATTTTTTTTTTTGTGTGTAAAAAGGCGAATTTTTTACGAGAAACGAAAACTTACTATTGGACAATATAATATTGACCATTTCGTTCAACCAAAATAGTTACTTTTCTCGAGAGAGAGAAAAGAGAACGATTCGACATCCTCGTCAGTATTGAAATTTGTTTTCTGAACGAGATCGTGCATTTTCTTTTTGCTAAAACAATCGGGTATCAAATAACGCAACAAAGTTGGCCCATCTATTAAAAACGCAATTATTCTTTGACCAACCAAAATAGAATTCTACAAAGTCGGAAAAAAAAATCGAAACATCGTTGTCGTGCAAAGTTTTTAAAAATTCTTCAAAGTTTTACACGTAGGCACACGTAGAATATTAAAGCTTCGAACTTTTCGCAAAGTTGGAGGGATGAACACGACGTAACAAAAGTTTGTCATCTTGAAGAACTTGTCTTGAAACTTGCGTGTTTTCTTACCTGGGTCTTATGAAATTTTCTGGAACTAAACGTTTTTTGCAAGGACATTTTTCATCTCTGCCTACTCTGCGTGCCAATTTTTACAAATAGTAAACGTATAAGAAGGAGACAAAATAACTTATTTTTTAATGCTTGCTCTTCATCGAGTTATTCGTGTCCGGATTTATTTATTTATTTAACTATTCTTAATTGATAATTAATAAATTAATTAATAATTAATTTATCAAGTTAACAGTTTGGAACAGCAGGCAGGTAGATCAAATTTTGCTTTTAAAAAACTAAGGGAAACTGATGGTGATAATATACATTGACTAAATTCTCTAAAGTAGTATTATTCTTTTCATTTGTCGTCAAAACTTGCTCTCTATGCTCCGCCAGAGATCGTAAAGTGCGCCAGTAGTAGTGGGGTTCGCTTCGTGGTTCTACTTTCTGGGGCGCTCGAGTACCTTCTTTCGAAAAAAAAGGAGAAAAGAAAGAAAGCGAGAAACGGCGGGAAAGTGGCGGGTGGTAAAATTTTATACTGGACTTCCGCAGCGCCGAGCGCTAGCGCCATCCGGCGAAGTAACCGCCGAGGGAACTAAAAGTTCCTTCTCTCGTGGCTCTCGTCTGTCACTTGTTGCATCGCCGTCGGCCTGACGTTCGTTCGCTCCGGGCCCGGCGTGTCGCGTCCGCTCTCTCACCGGTCTCCTCTCGCGTCGTCTTTTTACTTTCTTACACGTTCTCTTCTCTTTTCGCTACCTACCTTGCACCATCGCTACCGCGGCCGCTCCGCCTCTGAATCGGAGTCGAGATCCGTGCGTCGAATTTTTTTTCACGAGAAAAATCGTTTCTTCGCGAACCGCGATATACTGCGTGTTACGTACGTCGTCGGTGTCGCGTGTTTGTTTTTTCTCGTCTCGTGCATCCTTGGACGTTCATCAAAGTCCCCTGGCTCTCGCTCCGAGTGTGTCGCTCGTGTACATCATGGTGAGTAAACAATCCACACTGACCTAAATCCGAAACCTAAATCGATAATTAACCGTTCGTGTGATTGATACGTACGATTAAAACGGAGGAATATACGTATTCAGTTTCGATTCGAAACTTGACCGCACCTGGCGAGCAGATATTTCAATTTTTCAAATCGAACGCGAACGCGATCGTTGTCGATTTTTAAGAGCCGGCGTCCTCGGTCGCGGCGCCCCCCCTCCCTTCCGCCGGGGATTCGTCGGCTCTTAAAAATTCCAGGTATCGTGGTAGCCGCCTGCCTAGGTGTATCAGCGCGGCTAGAAAAAGGTGGGAGAATTTCGGAGAACACCGCAAGCTGTTCGTATTCACGACGAATCTCTCGTTGCTCCTTCTTGGAGAAGGCAGCACAATGGCCGCGTAGAATAGGTGTAATCATGCGTGCACGTACTATCTCAAATCACCGTTCTCTCTCTCTCTCTCTTTCTCTCTCTTTCGCTTATGATTGAGAAATTTCTCCATCGCGCGAAGAAAGGGAAAATATTTCGAAAGCTTCCGACAGGTACTTTGATTTAAATTATTTTCGATTTAGCTACGAAAATTTTCAGTGGCGTCATTATATCCTTCCGCGACAGATGCTGTTTATCGCAAGAACGTAAGAAACTTTTACCAGCCAGAGAGCGTACAGAGCACGTTTTCATTGAATTCCGCGAATGCCTAACACGTTGCTCTGTATCGGTCGTTTCACGGTTGCTCTTTCGGTCTCTCCTTTGTTTCCTGGCCCGATACCTTTGTACTTTGAACACCATGAACGCGCTACTAGGTCCATTTCTTCGCTCTCTCTCTCTCTTTCTCTCTCTTTCTCTGTTTGCCTCCTACTCCTCCTGCTTCGTCTCATTCTCGCTGGCTACTCGGGTACGAGCGTTCTCTAGAAACCAGTTTCCAGCTGTCAGTGTCCAGTTTCTCGTACGCGCGATGCACGCGTGTGTGTGCCGCGTGTACGTGTGTGTGCATGGGTACGTAGGTATGCACGGTATACGTTCAATGATTTTTCGTTTCTCGGCGGGCTGCACGAGCGCGAGCTCGAGCGCAGCGATCTCGCTGACCCGCGGCAACCTCCATCGGCGCTTGCAACTTTCGTTGCAGCGGCTGCTGGATGGACGTTTCAGGGCTCGAAAAACGATTAACGCTAGATCTTAACCAATCAAAGATGTTGAAATGAAAAGAAATAGAAAACACATCAATAAAGTGCACAAGCTTCTATTTATACATTTTGCGAAGAATTACAAATTGGTCATTTCGACCAGTTGGTTGATCCATAAATTTTTAGAGAACTGTCTCTTTCGGAACAACATTTGTTTTTTCAAAAATTTTGACTCGTGAATTGGAAGTTTGTTGGTTCTCTGGAGCAGGGGTGGCCAAACTTTTGTACCACGTGTCCCAAGTGAACTTTGACGCGCCACTAAATTATTTTTTAATAAACACGTGTTTGTAAATGGTAAATATATAAGAAGGACATTAGAAAAAGACAAAATAACTTAGTCCAGTAAATAATAGTAACAATAATAACATCTTATTGTAATACTTGTATCTACTCCAAATAATTGGCTCTATACGCCAGCAGAAACCATCAAGTGCGCCACGGTTGGCCACCCCTGCTCTAGAGACTAAGAGCCAGCGATTTTCTCTCTCTCTCTCTTTTTTTCTTTTTTTTTCTGAATGAAAATTATTATAATTCGTCATTTTCACAAAAATTTCAACGACGTAAGCTATTTCTTTAGTCTCCGTTCCCCCGGTACGAACTTTGTACGTGTAACATTAGCCTCTTGGCTGCTGAACGCCACTACAGTGGCTTTCGCCACTTTATCATCACCGCTGTGTCATCTTTTTGAACGGTACGCTACAGTGGATTCAGTCGTCATACTGTTATAATTTATTTTTCAAATTCTCTACATGGAGAAAACTTTCGTTTATTCGCTCTTTCAATTTCGAACTTTAATTCGTTCCAACGTATAAATTTCATTGTTGTATCTTTCTGCGCGGTGCTTCAGGCCTTCCCTTATCAGCACAGAGCGAAAAATCTCGCTACAGCTGACTATCTAAAGATTAGGTCGATTACGAGTGAAAGGATTACATTTCTGCGAATGTAATCTGTATTTCCCACCCAACAGACTGAAAAAAAAGATGAAACTTGTGGCGCGCTGTGTGTGACGATGCCCGTTTTCTGAATACGCCGGGAACACGCAGCGGGGTTAATCGTTGGGAATAAAGCAAAGAGTACGGAGAAAAGAGCTCGCCTCGACCGAAATAATTTTCTCCCCCAACGAAAGTCGAAGGGCGCGCGTCTGGACCGAAATAGGCGGATGTGCATGGCGAGGCGAGGCGAGTAACTCTCGTTTCACGTTCTCGAATTCATTCATGGAAGCGAGACGGATGTGTCGGAGGTACAGGAAGAGCCGTGGAAAGAAACGAGACGGAGGAACGAAGAAAAAGAGAGAGAGGGAGAGGGAGGGAGAAAGCCGTGATTCAAGCGTCGAGGCTTAACAATTTCACGGCGAGCATATATGTACACGCACACGTACACGTGCATACATGTGTGCTTGACTTTGGTTGGTTAAGAAAAATATTAATAGGAATAAATGAAAATATCTACCACGAGCGATGACTAAAACATAAACTTTCCATACTTGAGCATTTGTTTAAATGAAAATTTAACTTTTCAATTTTTTTTCCATGTCATGTTCTTTGGAAGCTTTAGGTTTAGACCTTAAAGTTAATGGTCCCTTAGGTTAGGGACTTTCCTCCTTGGATCAAAAATTCTTTCCTTTTTGAAGATATTCACTTTTTGGATAAGAATTACGCGTCACTTTTTATTACTCATTTTTTGAATAAGAATTGTGGAAGAGTGGAGCGTCAGAGTTTTAGAGATGCTTAGAATCACTGTATTGTATCTATAAAATATCTAATAAGAATTAGCAATCGGTCATTTTGACCATATTGGTAATTCTAGTATTAACACTGTGCAAATCATTATTAAATTTAAATGATAATAATTAAAGTACCTAAATAGATTAAAATAAATTGGTATTATAGTATGTAATACAAATACGTTCATAGATACATTTATAGATAATTGCGTTTCTGTGCCCAAACAGAAATTAATATCAATTATCGATACCTAAAAACCGAAAGTCTTGTTCGTTGAGCGTTGAAACAATAATAAAATTGCACAATTATTTATAAAACTTCTACAATACGACAGACGTAAAGAAACAAACAACACTGTCGTTTCAAACATCCCTTTCCCGCCGGGAAAGTGTCGAATCCCCGCAAGTGTCGTAGCCGTTCTCGTTTCGTACCGAGGGAGATACAACGTGTCTTCGTGTTTACACATCCAGGATTTAGACGCTACCCCCTGGTTTTTCTTCGCTGACGAGAGCCAACGTCTCGCTTTCTCAAAAATCGAGCGAATGGAAGAAAAGAAAGGAAAAAAGAGAGAGGAGGAAAACAGGGCCGGTTGGCTGGCAGGAGGGCTGCGGAGAGAAAAGCAAAGTATGCGGCGGAACAGATGGTAGTCGAAGGTGGTGCGGGATCAGGTCAAATCCCGCGAGTCTGTCGATCCCTCGGTATACTTTGGCCAAGGTATTCGGCGGAGAATTTCCTCTCTTTTTAAACTATCCTCTTCGCAGGATTTATGAATGTTGCCGAGAGGGAAACCTTCGGGAACTCGCGCGGATTTCTCATTTTGTTTGTTCGTCTTGTCGGGAGATGAGATGAAGAGAGAGAGAGAGAGAGAGCGAGGTTTTAAACGTTGAATATCTGCCAGGATGTTTCGAGAAGTTTTTTTCGAAGGTGTTGGTTCGCGCGAGTTCCAGGTATTCCGCCTCCGACCCTCCTACCTGGGTTACGGCGTAGGGAACTTTCCCGAACCAGTATTGCGTCTTAAACAAAAAACAGACTCTTGTCGGGCGATGAGATGAAGAGAGGAGAGAGAGCGAGGCTTTAAACGTCGTAGAGTTTGAATACTGCTAGGATGTTTCGAGAAGTTTTTTTCGAAGGGGTTTGTTCGCGAGAGTTCCAGGTATTCCGCCCCCGACCCTCTCTACCTGGGTTACGGCGTAGGGAACTTTCTCGAACCAGCGTCTTAAACAAAAAACCAACGACTTTCGTGGCTCGAAATAAAAACAGAGGCTAGGCATAACTGACCTCATGTCCATATATGGACACGTTGTGCGATACTGGGCGATCATTTGTCCAATTTCGAGCCACGTGACTACCCTTGGTAGGGGGTCCGAGATGATTTATAGACGTTCCTCAGCTCCGGAACAAAAGAATCGTCTGAACCTTCAACGAGCTAACAAGTGTCGAAGCATTATCAATACGCGAGGCTGAATCCAACGAGGATTCCTATAAAATCCAAGCAAACACGATTACCTCTGTAAAGCTTTTGTAGCGAGGGCTACAAAACAAAATCTCGTCACGCGAACATTTGGTCCTTCGAGCCGGTTGCTATCAGGTCGCGATCACTACCATACAAGACTTATCGGTTCCGCAACAGCCGTCACCGGCAGATCCACATTTCGCCACGCTACGCACGCACGCGAACGTCGGTCCATTACCCGGTTACGCGAATCGGTTCGGACAATACCAAATGCGCAACATCGGTGATCAGTACGACAGAAGCAGAACGCGGGTTACGTAGCAGCCTACCAGCGGACAGGCAGAGGATCGTCAAGGGGACAGCCTCGCCAAGAAGGAAGACCGCCCAACCAACGCTTGGAAGATTCTTCGCTGGTCACCGACCACGACGTACAAGGCCAAGCGATCCCGCCTTCCATTATCACTCTCCAACAGTGAGTCGAAGTTCATTTATTGTTTGACTTGCGCGAGAGACAAAAATGGATCGAACCGGTAGTTCCGATCTCCAACAGTTGATGTTGAGAACGCGGCCGCGTCAAAGCGGCTCTCATGCAATTCAAAACCTTCTACGACACGCGTGGAGAAAACGAATCGATTCACTCCCTTCAGGAGCGACTCGACGACGGTATCATCTGTGTCACCTCCCTGCCACAACGATTCGCGGCAATTCACGACCGTATAACCGACATCGTTGCGGGCAGCCCTGACGAGGAAGTTGACGACGAACGGTGCTGTGACGAGTTCGATGATACATATTACCGGTTAACCCTTTGAGTGAGGGCGATGTTCTGCCGATGCGCTCCAGAGAGACTGCGCGCGCTTAGCACTGACGATCGCTGTGGACGGAATACTTTTCGCCTGTGCGGCCTGGGCTCGGTCGCGCGCTGGGCTCGCGACAAATAATAAAAGAACATTATTTTCAAGCATCAATTATCTATTAGAATCAATAAAATTTACAATATAACTTGACATAAAAATAAGAAACAAAAACTAAACGCAATAAATTTAACAAAAATTAATATTTTATTTGTGTATGATAAATTTCGAAACAATCATCGATACTCTAACTCTGCTTCTCAAGGTAAGACAAAGGTCCCATAAATAGGCGCGTGCCAGGGCATCTGGCACTTTTCTGCCTGTTCTGCTCCAGAACAGATATATCAAAGAATAGACCCGACCTTGTTGCGTCTATTGTTTGTTTCATTATTTGTCTTTCTTTACTGCCGTTGCTAAGAAACACACATATATTTGTCTCACATAAAGTTACATGTAATACTATTACATGGAAGACCGAAAAAATTGAAAAACGCATATATATGCGTCCATCGTCCCTGTTGGTGACTCTCGCCGGACGCATATATGCGCCCATAGCACTCAAAGGGTTAATCAGTGTTAAACTCGACCTGCTCACCAACTTACCCACTAATCTGAATAACGGCGAGCTGCTGACCAACAACGACGCTCACAAGACTAGCCAAGATGTCGAAGAAAAGGAGGAAGTCGAGATCGAGGACGAGACTGCGAAGGCCGGCTTTTAAGGTAACACACGGCATCTACGACACTGGCACCACGTCCATCGAGAACCACCTTCCTCCGTGGTGTTTACATCAGGAAACCGGAGAACCTCGACGACAGTGATGATCAACTAAAAGCGTACAGTTCGTCGCACTGTATCGATGGCGGCAGCGCCCCGCCAATACTCGAACTCGGCGTAGCGCGAAGACTTTCCGAGTATAATACTCTCTGAGACGACCTTTAGGAACTGTAAAGTATTTAAAGACCCAGGATGCAGCTGGAAGGAGAGAGAAAGGAATTATGTGAAGGTGAGAAGGTGATTGCGTTTCGTCTCGGAGTCACTGCCTAGACTCATCATCAGTGGGGCTGATGGCAGCGACTCCTTACCCCAGACGCTTGTTGTTATAACTAACCCGCTAAGGCTGGCCCGGACACCTCCTAGCGGGGTTCCGCATTCTGCTTGCTTAACATCGGAGATCGGTAGGACCTCGACGCTAGGCGCGCAGCCACTTGCGGCTTGTGCTAGTCGAGTGTTCGAATCTCGTAGTCGAGGAATCGTAGGGCCGCTACACGACCCATCCGTGCCTTCTACCTCCAGGACACACGACGGTCACTTCTCGGAGACGATCGCGAACACTGTCAGTGATTTGACTTCCATGCCTCCCACCGCACCGTCCACAGCCACCGAAATCACTACCTAGGGTCGCGAACTAGTTTAAACGATGTGTAGGGGACACAACCTAGACTGCAGTGTAAACATTCTCACGATGTGGACCCAGATTACAGTATCGGCAGGGCCATGAGGCGCAATCGTCATGGGCCTGACCATAAACACCACTAGAGAATACCCGCTTTCCGACCCCTTGAGGGGAAAAGACATAGTGAGAGTCAGGGTATAAAAAAACTGAATGAAATCTAATGCATCAAAAGATGTTATTCGCATGTTTAGTACTAGATGGTCCGCGTCTTGTGAGTGTGCAGTCTAACAGTGTCTACTTAGTTTTCGCGTCTAACAGACAATAGAAATAATTACATTTCGTACACTGTCTTGCAAATCGACGCAACTTCTGTATTATTATTATTATTGTTGTTATTATTGTATTGGGTTGTCTGGAAAGTTTGTGCCGATTTTGAAGGAAAATTGAAACGCAGAAGATTTAAATTTTAATATACATTTAGTAAATATAATATAATTAATTAAATATATTAAACTACAAATATATTAAATTATAATATAATTAATTAAATATATTAAATTTAATTTATATTAAATCAGCACGAACTTTCCGGACAACCCAATATATATTGTTGATATATATTGGGTTGTCCGGAAAGTTCGTGCCGATTTTTGGTAGGTGGCGTATATAATTTAATAAATGTATATTAAAATTTAAATCTTCTGCGTTTCAATTTTCCTTCAAAAGCCGACTTTTTTTATTAAATTATATACGATTTATTAATTTAATAAAATATAATTATATATATATTAAATTATATACCACCTACAAAAAATCGGCACAAACTTTCCGGACGACCCAATATACAGTAACTCTCGAAAGTATTCGAGCGCTTCCAATCTACATCGTTAATAAATAAAACGCACACCTTAAATTTAAGTTTTCAAAATAAGATTGTACGTAAAGTAACATAGGAGTCTCGAGAATGTATAAGTAAAATTACAAAAAAATCTGACAACACATACAGGATTTACAGGGCATTCAGTGTAAATATATCCATTTCGGACGTCTGAAAAGTATTCGAACGCATAGACAAAAACCGTATTTCTAGTGAACAAAATGTAAACATTACATTTTAGTAGATTCCGAGACATTGTGTGGTTCGTACAGATTTCGTAGAGTATAATTTTTCATAATTATTCTAATCATGAGCACGAAAAAGTCAGAAACCAGTAAATGTGAATTAATATTATGAAGTTACATAATGAAAGTAAATCTCATCTTGAAATTGCCAAATTATTAACCCCTTAACCTACACGCTGCGTTCCAACAGTCTGGGCCCAAAACGTAAACAGGATCGCGCAGCCTTCGGGCCACTTGACGCCTCGGCAAGTCGGTCCTAAGTTGCACTAAACGCGCACGACTTACGGAACGTACAGTAGCTCTCGAAAGTATTCGAACGCTTCCAATCTATTGGGTTGGCAACTAAGTCATTGCCGCTTTTGTCGATAGATTCACTCTACACTTTCTTTCGTTTTGTTAACGTGGTCAGAGCATCTAACCTATATTTTTTTCTTACTGTGTGGACTTGTACTTTTAATTAGTAAAAAAATTATATCGATTAGTTCTTTAGTTTTGTTTTTATCCCAATTTAAAAATGGAAAAACAGGACGTGCACTTCCGACACATTTTATTGTATTACTTCCGAAAAGGCAAGAACGCATCGCAAGCACAAAAGAAGTTATGTGCCGTATATGGAGATGAAGCCTTAAAAGAAAGGCAAAAATTATTGGAACTGGGTTGGGATGTTTTGTCACACCCACCATATAGCCCTGATCTTGCGCCTTCGGATTACCATTTGTTTCGTTCCATGCAAAACTCTTTAAATGGTAAAATTTTTAATAACGCGGATGATGTCAGATCACACCTAATTCAGTTTTTTAATAGCAAAGACCAGACATTTTACGAACGGGGAATTTTTACACTGCCAGAACGATGGAAAAAGGTCATCGACAAGAACGGGCAATATCTAATTGAATAAAGTTATATTTTTTAACAAAAATTCTGAATTTTCCTTCTTATTTGAAATCGGCAATGACTTAGTTGCCAACCCAATACATCGTTAACAAATAAAATACACACGTTAAGTTTAAGTTTTCAAAATAAAATTGTACGTAAAGTCACATAGAAGTCTCGAGAATGTATAATTAAAATTACAAAAAAATCTGACCACATAACAGGATTACAAGGCATTCTCGAGACTCCTATGTGACTTTACGTACAATCTTATTTTGAAAACTTAAATTTAAGGTGTGTGCGTTTTATTTATTAACAATGTAGATTGGAAGCGCTCGAATACTTTCGAGAACTACTGTATATCTGTTCGCGAGAGTTCCACCTTTTCCGCTACCGACCCCCTCTACCTGGGTCATGGCGTGTAGGAAACTCTCCCGAACCAGCGTTGCGTCTTAAACAAAAAACCAATGACTTTCGTGGCTCGAAATAAAAACAAAGGCTAGGCATAACTAGCTTCTTCGTGCCCATATATGGATACGTCGTACGATATTCACGCTAGTCTTTGTCCAATTTCGAGCCACGTGACCACCCTAGCACATTGCGCGCCGGCCCCGCAATAATACGGGTTTCTGAGTCGATCGCTCGACTGTCAATCCCGCGATGTTGCGGAATTTTTTTGCTCGTATGGATGTATTGCACATCGATTTGCATTCACTTGTCTTGGTTACGTCGATCTGCATTTGCTATACTCATTGTTCAGAAACTCGCGAATGAGACCAGCGTTGGGGCCGGCGTTTGGGCTTTAAGTGGCCGATATGTGGCCGGCGCTTAGCCTTCAAATGTCTCATATACCGCTGGCGCAATGTGCTAGGATAAGGGGGCCCGAGATGATTTATAGGCGTTCCTCGGCTCCAGAACAAAGAGAAGTCTTTCGGACCTCATTAGTGAAATGTCGCGTAGCTAGAGAGAGAAGTAGTTCACACCTCGACAAAGAAGAAGCGTCTGAACCTTCGAAGAGCTAACAAGTGTCAAAGCCTTATCAATCAGCGAGTCTGAATCCAGCGAGGATTCCTATAATATCCAAGCAAACACGATTACCTCTATAAAACTAATACCGAGGGCTAACGCCCCACCCATAATTAGCGTGAAAAACAAAAGTACAGTCTGCTACATCACCAAACAAAATCTCGTCACGCCACCGCGCGCGCTAACAATATCTTTGTTAGTGAAAAATAAAGACTTTAAAACACTAAAAACCAAGTCCGAAACATAAGTCGGCTACAAGCGCATCGCGATGTCGATTAAACCGTTTACGAACTATCGGAAACACGTGCTTCATCAATTTGGAAAATATCACGCGAAAAGAGGTGCTCTACGATGACAATGAGCACCACTACCGTAATAACCGCGTCGATGACATTGCTAACGTTTCGCGCCGACATTCGAAGATTAGATCTGTCGCGCGTCGAAATTACGCGTTTACAGGTATATACAGCCCGTTGCTAGGGCTTTCGGCAGCTGCAGGAGCCGCGCCTACAGCGAAATTCGATAGTGTAAACAACCGGCGACGCACTCCTATAGCTGACCGCGCTATACACGTTCAACGCCAGCCACGATTCGTTAGCACGTTGAGCCCCGCGCGGTCCCTGCGGACCGACAATGGATTGACCGTCGGTCACTTGGACTGACAGTAAAGCGCAGCAAAATCGGCGCGGGGCTTAACGTGTTAGACGCATCGCTGGAGGGGGGACTGTTCGCGAATATCAGGGAACTGCGAAAGATGCATCTAGCGTACATCGGGCTCCGCGATCTTCACAATATATAGTCGGTATAGTCGCCCGGCTGGACCAGCTGGTCGTATCGAATTTGTTTGGGATTCGGCTGAGCAGCGACCGCGTCGGCGAGACAGCGTTCCGCGACCCGATCCGGCTGATCGTCCTCGATTTATCGTACGCGCCCACGCGCATCGACACGCGTACGTTCAGGGATGTGTTCTTAATGCGAACCCTCGACCTTTGGAACAACACAATCAATCGAATCGACAGCAACGCGTTCCTGCAGGTCTACAACCTGCACACACTCGAGCCGTCGAAAAACCGGCTCCAAAGGGAGAGTAACTTGTTCAACTGGCCGTTCATGCTGAATCGCGACCCTCAACCCGCGTTTCGAGATTGCTCCAACTTGAGGAGCTGAATCTGGGCGAGAACAAACAAGCCACGGTGCCGGACGCTCGCTCTCCTCAAGACCTTGGACCACGGCGAGAATCGGAGTAACCTTTACAACAGCTCGTTCCGCAACCTCGACCAGCTGATAGGGTTGAAATTCAGGATTACCGGCAAACATGCACGTGGTAATTCATGGAAAAATGAATACAAGGCGCGACTACAGCGACGCTGGTGGTTTCCTCGCTGCCAACTACGACAAGCAACAGCAGCAGCAGCAGAATGAATACATCACGTCTAACAACGAGATACTCGGTAGCTCGCACAGCATCGAGATCCCTCAGACGCCGCGCCTGCTGAACCAAACCTCGCACGAGAACTACATGACTGCCGAAACGGCTCACATTCACAACTCGTTGCCCGGCTTCGACTCGAAGAAGCTGAAATTCCAGGCTGACAAAATACCGTCCAGCCTGCTACTCGACGGCGAGCGTCGGAACAAGAACATCTCCGAACAGAACAATTCGGGGATCTACTCTGTGACCACGACGAGAGCCCCGAGGGAGGAGAAAGGCCGAGAACCAGCAGCAGGCACACTGTCCGGACGACGAGGATGCAATGGAGAACACGAGTCACTCGTGCTCCAATTTGACCTCGACGACATCGGACAGCTCGTGCGTCTGCAGCCTCACAAGCGCGAAGACAGTCGTATTGTTGGATCATTCGATCGGGGTGCACGACGAAACACATTCCGCGGATATCGTCAAACTTGGACGGTACGAACGAAGAGTCAACAGGCAGATCTCCGTCTACGACTCGAATCAGTACGGCTTCCACATCAACTGCACCCGGAACTGGGAGAACCTGAGTTTTTTGAAGCGAGCTGAAATGCGAGAAGCATTTTCCATCCACGCCGCAGAGCATCGAGAAGATCTGGACGAAGAGCGAGCAATACGCTCACAACGACATCGCTATGTCAAGGAAAACGAAAAATAGCGACAATCACTACGATTATTCCGACTCAGGTTCATCAGGAGATTAACATCAACGCTATCAACGATGAAACCGATGCCTACATCGACGAAGATCAACAGCGTGATGAAGATTCGAACCTGCTCGACCCACGGACACATCGAGGAGTTGACAGACTGGAATTTAACCGCTAACACCGACGCAACGAGCGAGCCGATCGCGGACAGTAATTTACGCGCGTGCGACAAAGACGACCACGATTATTTCGATAACTAGCACTAGCTCCGTCAGTTCGCCGAACGAAATCCAGAAAATAATTCGAAAGGCAAATAATCAGATGATATATCGCATCACGCGGTCGTAGAAGGTGTCATTTCGCACTCCATTCCCCCACCCCTTCACTTCGGAGGGCTATGGGAATACTCCGTTATATCCGCGAAGCAACTTTTGCTGTTAATATTTGGCACATTCTATACTCTCCTCGCACAGGTTGAATTTTACGTGAACTCTCGGCCACTGCACCTACCCTTAGTCCATCCTTCCGAGTTTAATCCTTGCGCTCCTAGGCATTCCCTGTTCGGACTCTTACACATGGCTCTCCCATTTCCTGACGCCATTGCTGTCAGCGCTAATTACTCGAGTCACTGTCAATTACTTCAAGTCTTACAGCGGCATTTAGGGAAGCGGTGGCAGACCGACCATCTTCATCAGTCGCCACAGCGTCACAAATGGAGGCCTGATGTTTCGGAGCAACGCGGTATAGGCATCATGGTGGCACTCGAGGATGCAAACTTGCCACCATTGGGAGGCTGTACACTCGGTCGGATGGCATCACCCGGGCCCTGTCCATCGGAGCAGCCGACGGATTAACCCCTTGCCGTACCATTTAGCTCAACGAAATCCGTGCCCAAGCGGTTGGAGACGACGCGCACTAAACGGGCAGCGTGATGCGCGAGACAATCACAATAGAAGCCGACGTGCGGATACCTGTTATATAGCTATACGCTTACTTGTTCCACGCGATACTGTTCTTGTGGACGTCAACACTAATTTAATCCTTGTTCCTTTTTTATGTACATATTTTTAATACAATATCTCAGTCAATACTTCAAAATATAAATATTAGTACTATAAATCCTGCATAATAGACAAGAAATGTCAAAACAGACAGTGTCAAAACTAATTTATACACGAACTATGCTTTAATAGAAATTATAATCTTCTTGGGCATCTTCAGGTATGACGCACGCTTGCTCTTGCCTCACGACTCTAACTCGTGATGTTTACGTTTGGCCCGCACTTGGTTCCACGAGTCTCACTTGCGATGTTACGTTTGGGCCAAAATTATCACGAGTCAGACTCGTCAAAGTACGGCAAGGGGTTAACACTTTCAGCCCCGCGCCGATTTTGCTGGACTTTCCGTTCTGCCCGGGCGACCGAGCGATCGAGCGCTTGGGCGATATTTCAGACGTCTAAAATATACACAGAGATATGAACGTGAAACACGTTCCAAGTTCAAAGGCGTTCAAAAGACGTCCAAAAGGCGATCAGTTAAAAAAAAGACAAGGAAATTCCTATGCCTATTGAAAAAAGAAAGGTTCACAAATTACAAAAAAAAGATGTTCACAAAATCCAAGATAGCCAGAAATTTGACTAAAAAAGTCGTCGTACTTTTGTTTAGAATGTTTCGATAAATTTCATTGAAATTGCTACATTTATTTTCTAATTTTGTTACTGTCGGTCCCAGTGATCGATATTCTTCAAACGAAAAGTCCACTGTCGGTCCGCAGGGACCGACGCGGGCCAAACGGAAAGTTTAGTGTCGGTCCCCAGGGACCGACGCGGGGCTAAAAGTGTTAATAAAGCGTCCGGAGGCCGGAGAGTGCATTCTACCAGCAGACGAAGGAGGAGGACCCGCGGAAAATTAGCATCTGGTTTCGAACGCTAGGCGTTTAAGGTGCGCGGTATGTTTGCGAGAGTTTCAGTTTTTCCGCCTCCGACCCCTCTCCTCTACCTCACGGCGTAGGGAACTCTCCCGAACCAGTGTTGCGCCTGAAACAAAGGATTCGGCGTAACGACATTCGTGGCCCGAAATAGAGAAACAAAGGCTAGGCATAACTAGCTTCATGCCCAAATATGGGGACACGTGCGACATCTAGGCGAGTCTTTGTCCAATTTCGAGCCACGTGACTACCCTAGGGTGTAGGAGAGCTCCGGAACAAAAAGAAGCGTCTGAACCTTCAACGAGCGAACAAGTGTCAAAGTCTTGTCAATCAGCGAGTCTGAATCCAAGCAAACACGATTACCTCTGTAAATAGCGAGAGCTAACGCTCCACCTATAATTAGCGTGCAAAACAAATACAGTCTATTACATCGCTAACAGTGTTAAAGACGATTGGTCACCTGTCCAATCTGGTCTAGTTTCAATCTCGAACGTATAGTACTTTTGGTCCCTGGCTACTCTAGGTACCCTAGGACGACTCCTAGCACAAGCAGCCGTTTGCCTCGCAGAGATCGCTAGATCGCGATTGACACGGTTTCTCCGACTTGCTCTGGCTATCGAGCCGAATTGTACTCTCGAATACCCGCGACGGGACGAGACGAGACGAGACAATAGTCGACGAACCAGAGTATCGGAAACGAGGTAGACTGCTTTTGACAATCGCGACAAAGATCGGGGCCGAGTGGTACATACACGGCGTATCGGTGTCGAGGTCGCGAAATGTTTTATTCGTTCTGTATACACGCATAATCGCGAAAGGTGACCACGTCGAGAGAATTCGAGACGATGGCAGCAGAGAGGAAAGCGACCAGAGGCTCCGTCGCTGTTTGCTCGTTTGCTATCAAGGGCGCTGTTTATCGAACCGCGCACCGATACTCCCGATAACGTTCCGACTCTCGCAGACCTGGAATTTTCGAAAACGAACGCCGTGCAATTACGTACAAGTTAACGAGCATCTTGTCCAGTGTATCGTCATATTTGACCTTTGATTTTTACTTTTGTAGATATTTCAATTGAAACGAGATGAATTTTAAACGACACTTGAACGCTATGAAACGAAAAAAATATGATCCCTTTGTTGTAAAACGAAACAAATTGTAACTCGCGTTAGATATTGGGTTGTCCGGAAAGTTCGTGCCGATTTAATATAAATTAAATTTAATATATTTAATTATATTATATTATATTTAATAAATGTTGTAATTTAATATATTGTAGTTTAATATATTTAATTAATTATATTTACTAAATGTATATTAAAATTTAAATCTTCTGCGTTTCAATTTTCCTTCAAAATCGGCACAAACTTTCCGGACAACCCAATACTTGTTCGTTCCATAGACGAAGCCCCCACTTTGTCAACGTGGCGCAAGACAGAATAATAAAGTGAAAAAAATGTCGGCCGGCGTTGAGAGTCACTGACGATGAATAACGGAGCGCTGATACGGCGATGCGTCATAAGTAAATACATGCCGGCGTACCTGCGACTCGTTATCGGTATATTACCGTGGTACGTACCTTTACGTTCGCGTTGGATGGAAGGCCCGGCCCGCGTCCATTCGCCATCGGTTCGCCGAAGAACGAAACGAAGCGTGTCGGTCGCCAGAGTCGGTCCCCGCGTTCGCGATCGCACGTACGTACTTTGAATCCATTCTCTTCTGTTCGTCTCTTGCCTCGTTCCCTTTCTTTCCTCCTGCTGCCATCCATTCTATCTCCGTCTCACTCGCTCTGCGTGCATCACGCGACCGAGAGTGGCAGTCAGTCGGCGCGGAGGAATCGTTCACGCCCGCGTTCCTCTCTTCTATCTCTCTCTGTTTTCCCTTTCCTTTCGATATTCTTTTTCGCTCTCTTCTCTCCGATTAATTCTGCCCCTCTTTCCGTCTCTTTTCCAAGCGACGTACGTACCGCACGATACTCGCTCCTTGTCGCTCCTTGCGCCCTTTCCCCCATCCTCGTCCATCCTCGTCCATCCTCGTCCATCCTCGTCGCCGTGTCCACCCCCGCCCCCCACCGTCGTGTCAAAGATCGCATCGACGTCGCAACTGCAACGGATAGGAAGATACGCGCGCCGTCAGATCCCGGTGACAGATCGATCGGCGGTCGAATCGATGTTCGAACAGTGAGCTTCTCTTTCGGCGATATCGGGAAAGAGGATATTCGTTCCACGTCAAAGTTTGTGAGAGGTGTGTCGAGATGTGAAAAAGTGGGACAGCGCAAGAGACGCGTGGATCGTCGGGGATTTAAGAAACGACTGGTAAAAGTTTGGTAATTAACCTTCCGACAGATTTACACGCCGCCGCGGGTTATCGTTACTGCTACCGCGGTCTCGGATCGAACGACAGATGGCGCCCAAGTGATTTCGATTTAACTCGTTAACGCCAGTTTACTTTTCCACGATTTTTCACGGGAATATGTAAATTGACGAAGAAATCCAACGTCAGTTCTGTTTGCTTTCGATAAGTCAATTTCAACTCGGTAATTCGAAATTCTGTCTCCTCTTCTGTGGTCTTGTCTGGATCTGGTAGTGACTTTTTGTTTCGACAACGTTTCACCTTCGAGATCATCGTTGGTGAATTAAAATTCGTGAACGTGCAAAATCGCACAAACATACAGAGGCACGAAAATCCCCGGTATGATAATTACGTGTATGATACGAGGTGGAGTTAAATTACAGTACAATCAGGTAAGATTAAAGCGCGTATCGCCGTATCTCTGCGAAGAAGACGATGCACGAAAACACGTGGCCTTCAAACTTCAACGTCTCATTTCCGCATTGTCTCTTGCACGTTGTTATTACCTCGCGAGTCTGCGTAATTATTTTTTTACTTTTACTTTTACAATCTTGGAAAAATAGGTATCCTCGCTAAATGACAAAAATCGTCTTCCGATAAAAATAATAGTCTTTTAAAACGAGACCAAGTGGATCGTTATACGTTATCTTTAATTAAACTTCCTTCGCAAGTTGTCAGTTTTTGTCGTCGATACAAGTGGTATGCTTGTACTAGTTGCGCAAAGAGAGATTCTCCACAAGACGAAACTTGCGTAATTTGATTTTTTTCAGTTATCGACGTTTCTCTCGAGGAATATTAAAAATTGTGCGCGCGAGCGTTCGCGTAATGTTCCATCGCGAATTGAACGGCGTTCCTTGTTAGCGAGCCGCGGTCGGTGAGGCTGGTCGACGCATCCTGCAAACCTACAGTCGGCAACCGGCTGAAGAAGCTCGTCCGATACTATCTAACGACGATAATGGGATAACGAGAGCCACGATAATTAACCGAGAACCGGTGGTACTCGTTAAACCAATCGTGTCTGTCAATTATTAGCTCGACAGGAGACGTTCGTTTTAGTCTTTGCCTCTTCCTCTTCCTCTTCCCTTTCCTCTCTCCTTTCCCCTCTCCTTTCCCTCTGCCCGTTCTCGTTTCCCGGTTGCTGCCCGTTCCTCCTTGCACGGGGGATTACAAGCGAATTTAGTCACGGTCAGCAAACTGTCGGTGTTGGGGAATTTATGACCCGTAGAAAATTACTCGGTGTTTCTTCGGCGAGAGTTATCGTTCCTCTGCTAACGTTTCGCGAAACGTGCCGCTACTTTCCTATCGCGAGTCTCGATTCCTTTCTCTCCCCTTTTATTCCCAAATTTGCAAAAATTGTTTCGAAAAATCGTAAAATAAATTATAGAACGATGACGAGCAACTAGGAAACGTTGAATTTACCTTGAAATAAGTACAAGTGGAGACACGCAACGACATTGAAAACAATTTCGGGTTCAAAATACGTCGATGTTTCATTTGCGAAAAATTGGATCTCAACTATATACGCCGCTTTTAGAATCGCAACGAAAAGAAATACCCCTCCTCGGTTTTGATCCAATTTTCGATCTTGAACCGATAATCAATTTTCTCGCGGTTCTTCCGTCGAAACGGTTCGAAATTGACCCGATTACGTCAACCTTCGATGCAAACATTATTTACGTAATCGATGGTGACAGCACGTATGTATTTTTATAATCGACGTACGTGCTCCCGTAAGCCAACACCGACGTATTAGTTTCAACAAGGAATATTGCGTTTCCCTCGCGTATGCACGCGCGTATCGATCCCCCGAGGCCGTCACCACTGACAAACGAGAGTCAGTTTCTTTCCTCGATCGCTGATCGATTTTCGGCGACAATCGGACAAATGATCAAAGAGCTTGGTAAAATCGCTGACGATGCGAAAAGTGAAATTGACATCACGTATGATATTCATAAAAATCATAATTTTATTATTTCTTACATCTTTCCCCTCTTTCCGTGTCTTTTGCATCGTAACTTTCACGCGCATATTGTACGTGCATTCACAAACGCGGCGTATGACCCAGCTGTTCTTAGATTCGTAAAAACGTTTACCGTTTGAAAGACGGAAAGGGAGAGAGAGGGAGAGAGAGAGAGAGAGAGATCGCGAGCGAAAGGAAAGGTAACGGGACCGCGAAAAACGCGCTAAAAAAAAATGAGCAAAACCTCGCGGCTCTTTGCAAGTCGCCGAGAGGGAATCGGTTACGGTCGTTGCTCTTCGCAACTTTACGACGCCAGCTCCTTCCGTTCTGGCTGCCGCGAACTCGATGACCGCGTGACTCTGTCCCTTGACTCGCTGCTTTAAACTCTCTGTTTATCGCGATTATTCGAGCAAACGTCGCGGCTCTCGCTCCTCTTCCAAGAAATCCCCCTTTGCGTTCCGAGAATCTCCCGACCGGGGTTAACGATTCTAACCGCGTCCGACATGCGCGTACATACAGTAGGAACACGAAAGTATTCGAGCGCTTCCAGTCTACATTGTTAATAAATAAAACGCACACACCTTAAGTTTAAGTTTTCAAAATAAGGTTGTACGTAAAGTCACATAAGAGTTTCGAGAGAATGTATAAGTAAAATTACAAAAATATCTGACAACACATACAGGATTTACAGGGCATTCAGTGTAAACATACCGATTTCGGACGTCTGAAAAGTATTCGAACGTGTCTCAACCGACTTTCCATACTGTATACAAGTTTTTCTGTTGTTTCTTTTTTCAGTAGAATTTCATATTTCTTCTATTTTGTTTTTTAACATTTCTTTGGACGTTGTGTCATAATTTCTGAGTTTTCTTCCAATTTCGGCCCATAAATGTTCTGTGGGATTTATGTCGGGGCCCTGCGGAGGAGTTTGTAGCGTATGCGGAGTATTATATACAATCCATTTTGTTACAATTTCAGCTGTATGTTTAGGATCGTTGTCCCGTTGAAAATAAAAATCGTCTAATAGGTTCAATTTAATTGCACTTTGTTTCAAATTTTCTTTTAAAATATTCAGATATTTGTATTTATTCAAAATTCCGTCAATAAAAACAAGATTTCCCGTTCCATTCGCCGCCGTACACTCCCATACCATGACCGAGCCACCTCCGTGTTTCACAGTTGGAATCATATTCTGCATTTGCAATGCTGTGTTGCACTTTCTCCACACATAATGCTGTCCATCCGAACCGAAAATATCAAACTTACTTTCATCCGAGAAAATATAACTTTATTCCAAAATGAAATATCTTTGTCAATGTAATTTTTGCAAACGTTAGTCTTTTTTTTTTTTCTATTAATTTTACCGATACATGGCTTTTTCCGTGGAAATCATTACTCCGCAGAACCCTCCGACATAATTCGGGATATATACATCTTTCCCAAAACTATTTGCAACAATCGCTGCAACTTTCGGTGCAGATGTGCTTGGATTTTTCTTAATTTCACGTATAATCATTTCCTCCTCTCTGGGCGTCAACTTTTTTCGACGTCCTGTACGCTTCTTGTTAGCAATATTTCCTTCAGTTTTTGACTTTTTTATTATATTTTGGCAATTTCAAGATGTAACTTGAATATTAACTCACATTCACATTTACTGGTTTCTGACTTTTTCGTGCTCATGATTGGAGTAATTATGAAAGATTATACTCTACGAAATCTGTACGAACCACACAATGTCTCGGAATCTACTAAAATGTAATGTTTACATTTTGTTCACTAGAAATACGATTCTTGTCTGTGCGTTCGAATACCTTTCAGACGTCCGAAATGGGTATGTTTACACTGTAAATCCCCTATGTGTTGTCAGATTGTTTTATAACTTATACATTCTCGAGACTCCTATGTGACTTTACGTACAATCTTATTTTGAAAACTTAAATTTAAGGTGTGCATTTTATTTATTAAACTGGATGTAGACTGGAAGCGCTCGAATACTTTCGTGAGCTACTGTACGTCGTATTTTACCTTATTTCGAACGCTGTAAAATCGTTCGAAGACCGCAGGGGAAGAATTCTGTTTTTATTAACACTGAAACTATCGTAAAATTTCCATCATCAGAGACATTCAAGTCGGAAAAAAAATGCTACATAAACTTTTATTTGTATATTTTAAGAAAAATTATTTTACGTCTATAAAATATCTATATAACGAAAATTATAAATTTTGACCACTTTATGGTGGTCGGTTCTAGTGTTGAAACATATTCGGTGATTGTAGAATATAATTTTCAAAAGTCTGCAGCTGAGTAAAAACTACTAGAGGTTCAGCTCTATTATTATTTTTATTATTCTTATTCTTATTATTCTTATTATTCTCATTATTCTCATTATTCTTATTATTCTTATTATTCTTATTCTTATTCTTATTATTCTTATTATTCTTATTATTCTTATTATTCTTATTATTCTTATTCTTATTCTTATTATTCTTATTATTCTTATTATTCTTATTATTCTTATTCTTTTTATTATTATTATTCTTATTATTCTTATTCTTATTATTATTTTTATTCTTTTTATTATTATTATTCTTATTATTCTTGTTCTTATTCTTTTTATTATTATTATTCTTATTATTCTTATTATTCTTATTCTTATTCTTATTCTTATTATTATTCTTATTCTTTTTATTATTATTATTCCTATTATAGCTTGAATTGTATCGAAAGGTCGTTGTCCTCATGTCTCATTGTCTTATTAAATCTAGATGATTCCAATTCGTAATCAGGAAACGCGCTCCTTATTCGCAGAATGATCTTTTCTTTAAACGATCAATACGCAAGGAAAATACATAAATACTAAATAAAAATTTGAAACAAAGATGCTGATAATTTTGACAAAAAGAAAACGGGCGATAAACGATCAATTTCTTACCGTGCAAGCTTACTGCTACGTTATATCATCGTTCATATATATTCATTAAAGTACAAACGAAAGTTGTACTCAATCTCGCGGCTAGCAGGCGCGCCAATTTCAAACGACGTGAAACTACGTTACCGACATTCAGCTAAAGAGTTTGAAACGACGTAGGACTACGTTATCGGTTGCGAACTTGGAACATATATACATAACGAGAACGTAAATTCTTCATCGAAAAAGAAAAAAACGAATCACGGTGTTTTTTTCGAGTCGGATCGTGAAGGAATCATGTTCTCTCTTGTATATCTGTCGAGCCGCTCGACTCGAGAGAGATATACTTACAATTAGTTGGCGAGTCGAGAAATTAGAGATTGGCTGTGCAGCGGAATTCCTTGGCGAGACACGAGTCACGTAACGTGGTAGTCGAGATAAATGCACCGAGATCGGTTTCTCGTAATCGAGGTAACGCGATATCACGTGCCAACCGCGAGCGAATATTATCCTGGCGCCAGCGTAACAAAAATTGAAGCAATCGAACAAGAATTTTATTATTTTAACCACGAATGTTCATTTATATTTACCAGCAGATATTTTCCCCATACAAATAAAGTATCTTGTCGTTAAAAATTCGTTTCATATATTTTTCCAACATCATTATACGTTTCGTTATAAAAGTTGTTGGCCCAACAAGACTCAGAAGATGTAAAAGACACGCAGTTCCTCTTTGCGAAACTTTGAAACTCAGCAAGAGGTGTCCCAAATATATTTCCAAATTTCTAACGTAGTTTGCGTAACGATTTCAACGATCGAAGGAATGGATTGGATCGAAGGACTTGATTTGAATTGCAGGCTGTGGCAAACTGCGCTTGCTGGGAAACGGAGGATGGCGGCGGCGGCGGCGACGGCGGCAGGGGCGGAGGCGCTCGATAAGAACTCTTCGGACACGGGCGCGCGAATCGATCACGATTCAGGACGCGAGCAAATCTTCCCCGCGAAGAAGAGCGAGGATCGGGAGAAAGTTCGCCTTCTCTCCGTAGACAAGATCACGCTCGAAAAGATCGTGTTGGAACGTACCGGCGGTTCTCGCGAGATTCTTCTCACGAAGAACGAGAGTTCGCGGAAACTTTCGATAAATAAATCGGTGTCTGAGCGGGCGAATTCTGGCAAATTTCGCGCTTCCGTTCCTAAAGAGGAGGAGAAGAGGGTAGGCGACGCTCCGTCGAAACAAACTGCGGAATCGTGGACGATAGAGAAGAGAGCGAACCCTGTCAAGTTGATCAAGAGTAGTAGTAGTCGTCCGCCCATAGACGGAGGACCGAAGAAGAATCTTGGTCAGATTTTGGAAAAAGTCTGCCCCAGCAAATTCTCGGTTAAAGTCGACTGCGAGGACGAGGCGAACGCAAAGGATCGTTTGGAGAAGAGTCGGACCAAGATCGAGGTGCTGCAGCAGAACCTGAGCGCGAGGATCGACGCGAGCACGGCTCGGAGGTACAAGGAGGAATTACTGGGAAATCGCGAAGGAAACGGTGCCGCTCGTCGAAAGTTGGATTCGAACGTCGAGAGGCTCGCGAGCGGTGGTGGTAGTAAGCTGACGTTCGACGAAGAGTTCCTGCAGAAGCACAATCTCGACAAGAGATTGAAGATCGAGGAGTACGGTCGCGACTCCGCTTCGACCGAACTCCTCGCCGAGGGGGGAGAGGAGGAGAGGAGGAGGAGGAAGCTCGGCTACAGCGAGAAGGTGCTGGAAGTGGAGAAGAGGTGGTCCGGCGAGTTTCTCAAGGACCAGTTGGATCGTCGTTCCTCGGGATCATCGTCCAAGTCCTCTTACGTGGAGGAGTTGGGCAGCGTTTCTTCCTCCTCCGGGGGAGAGAGCGAGGACTACGAGCGAGGAGGAGGACCAGGGTCGACCAGGAGGGCTCTGCCGTTCGAACCAGGGTGCCAGGGGAAGCGAGACGCCGGCGACAGCACGCTCAGCATCGTCGACTCGGACTCGTGTCTCGAGGAGAGGATCAAGTCCTTGGAGCAGGATATCGGAGAAAAGGAGACCAAAGGACGATTCCGAGACGAGAATGACACCGACGACGACTGCGACGACTGCAACGACGACGGAGTGGAGCTCGACGGACAGAGAGAGATAACCGAGCGTCGGCAACGATCGAGAATCGGGAGCAACCGAGACGACATCTCGAGCGCGACGAGCACAGACAGCGTGGACTTTGCGGCGATCGGCGGCGATCGTTTCGGAGCGGACGGCTACGCGAATCTGATAAGAGAGTTCGCCATGGAGGCGGGAGGATCGTCGTCCTCTCGGCCGGCGAAGAGGGAGGAGAAGCAAAAGAGGAAGCTGGGCCTTCGTCGTTTGCTACCGGGCTTCTTCTCGCCGAAAGATTCCCGAAAGGAGTACGGCGGCAAGAAGAAAGAGTCGTCGAAGGAGAGGAAGAAGCCCGACGACAAGCACTTTGCCCGTTACCAGCAGAACGGCAACTACACCAGGTCCCCGGACACGATGAACCTGAACGAAGACATCAAGAGGAACGTGAAGCTGGACAACAGCCTGAACGGGTCGATAATCGAGGAGAGGCTGGACGAGATCAAGCGCGAGCTCTTCCCCGATCACCAGAGTCGTCATCACTCGAGTCATCATCCGAATCGTCCGAATCACCCGGACCAAGGACCGATAACGAGCACGCCGGATCACTTGGCCAGGGACGACGAGGATCGCGAGGGTCTCCTGCTGCGCGATCGAAGCGGAGCGCCGAGGTGTTACGCGACCGACTCGAGCCTGAGCTCGATCGCGCCGGACGAAAGGTGGAACGAGCGGAACGCGCAGCTGGGCATCTCGCCCGACATAAGAAAATTCGAGGAGAGACAGAAGCGCGAGGAACTCGGTCAGAGGTACAACAACGGGCAACGATACGGCCAGCTCGAGCGAAAACACAGCTTGCAGGAGCCGCCGAGTCACGCCGCGGTCAGACCGTCCTGCTTCTTCCAGAGGAACCACGGCCCCTCGGGCAGGATATCCGCTCCGCCGAGCGAGAGGTACCTGGTCAGGCCGAGAGCCGTTCACCCGATGGATCGGCCGTTGCCCGCGATACCGCGCTTCGGGGCCGAGCCGGAGCCAGCGGCCGACTACGAGAACTACTTGGCCGAGCAGGAGGAGGAGGAGGAGGAGGAGGAAGGAGACAAACGGCGGAAGGCAGCCAGGTACGGAAGGAACGCCGCCGAGTACCTCGACGAGGTGGTACTACCACCTGCGCGTGCGTACGAGAACGAGGAGGAGGAGGAGGACCCCTCGGGCCTGATTTTGAAGTCGGTGTCCGCGCAGGTGAAGATCACCAGGCAACCGATTGTGAATCAGAATCACAGGGCTCCTCTGGTAGGCAGATCGCCCAGGTACCTCTCCTCGGGATCGAGTCAAAAGTCCGGGGACTACGGCGACTCGAGTTGCACGCCAAATTCCAGCCAGAAGAGCGAGTTTTCGCCCTCGAGCTCGAAGAGCGGCGAGTACTACCTGCACTCGCCCCGAAACAGCGGCTCTCCGCCCAACGCTGCAGGCGAGTTTGACGACTGCGACGACTCGCCGAGAAGAGATCAGATCGCCATCTACGAGAACAGCGAAAAGATCTCGAGATCGCCCCCTGCAGGATGCGCGAACGAAAGGATATACGATCAGACGCCTGGAGGCGATCACGCGTCTTCCCCGTGCGAGGAAAACTCGGCAAACGAACGTCGACGCTCGATCGAGGATTCTTTGGACAACGGAAGAGAGCTTTCGTCGCCTCCGACAGCTACTACTGCTGCTCGTTGCAGAGGCGAGAGATGCTCGGTCTCGCCCGGGGAGAACCTCGCGAACGAGAAACGCGAGCACGAGGCAAACGAGGATCGAGGGGAACTGCGTATCGAGAAGAATCGCAGTCCTGCCTCTCCCACCGAAAGTCTGGGTAAGTCGATTTCCTCGTTCGGTTCGCGACAACGTCTGTCGGCAGCGTCCAGGAGAACCGCTCAGCCCAACGAACAGATTCTCATAGCCTCGCCAAAGAGGGAAACCGCCCCCTCCGAGACGAGAATTCCACGCCGTCCCTCGAACGAGTCCAGACGATGCGCCATGGAGTCGCCGATTCGCATGAGCAACGCGCCTCGCGGTTCCCTGGATCGGCGTAGCCAGGATTCCGGCTCGAGCAAAGCCGCCGCGAGCAGGGAGGCTCGCGACAACAACACCGACGCGGAGATATCGAGACCGGAGCCCGTTTACGCGCAAAAGGGCCAGAAGAACCCGGCGACCAAGATCGGCAGCAGCTCTCCACCGACGACGAGAATTCTTCAATCGCCGGACGGCGAGGACAGAGTGGCCTGGGTCCAAGCACACGCGTCTTCGCCTCGCGCGAGCCCGCAAAAGCCGAACGCAACTCCACTAGCGCGTTCCAGAGAGAAAGTTCAATCGCAGACGCAGCGGTCGCCTCGTACGGTCGCCCCGTCGCCGCAACGACGCAACGAGCAAGGTTACTCCAACGTGCCCCCTTCTCGTCGCGCGGAGGAGCGGAGCGTCCCTCGACCGGAAGCGGCGCTGTACGTTCAGAGAATCTGCGAACCGAGCGCGACGTACGGCGGCCACGTACAACGGGGAACGCACAACGCGGCGGTCGCCGGGCCGTTGTCGCCCTCGAAGCAGCAGACCAGGCAACATCTGGAGGCGTTCTACTGGCAGCAAAAGGCGCTGGAGGCGCGCAGAAAGTCCCTGGCCCATCCGACGAACGCCGGCTCCAGGCAGGTGGCACGGAAAATCGACCTGCCCGAGGTCAGGGAAGCGATGTACTGGCAGCAACTCAAGAAGCTCGACGAGGAGCAACAGAGGCGTATTTACGAGCAGAACGCGACGGAGGAGCCCGTCTTCTCCTGCTGCAGAAAGAACGCGAACCTCGGACAAACTTTGTCGCCTCAGAGTCCACCGAGCGTCGGCGTGCCCTCGATCGCCCACGGAGATCATCCAGCCTCGTGGATCGGCGGTGGCAACGTTGGTTGTCAGCAGCAGCAACCTCGTGGCTGCCCGACAAAGACGACCAACCTAAACCCCGCGGGGAAACCTCCGCTGATGCAGAGCCAAAAGGGCCAGAATCAGCCGGTGTTGATCGTCCGGCCTCAACAACAGGCGATTCGCGAGCGTCGCGACTTGGTGGCCACCTCGTCGAAACCACCCCTGCTCGAGTCTGTCGTGAGGCAGGAGGCGCAGCGAAGCAAAAGCGCCTCCCCGCACTTTCATCGGGTAGAGCTTCCTCCGCAAACGGCAAATCGGCAAGCGAAGCTCGACGTTTCCTCCTCCGTCTACGAGGAGGAAACCAACAACGACGTCGATGGAAAGACGTCGACGTTGGTGGCTCCTCCGCCTCCGCCAATCTTCAAGAGGGGCAGCCTGATCGGCGGAGAGCAGCCTCACGCCGTGCAGCAGGAGTACGCGAGCGTCGGTGGCGCGAAGAGAGTCAGCTTCTCGAATCAGTCGGCCGTCGTCGGGCAGGACCTGGCCAGCGTGGGCAATTGGCCGACGAAGCACGGCACCGCGCCGGAACCACCGACCAGAAGGCACAGGAGCGAGGACAGCGTCTCCGACACGGACTCCTCGGTGTTTTCTCATCAGGAGCGCAGGGACGCGCTCTACGCGACGGTTCACGCGGACGGCACCGAGTACGACGCCGACAGACCTTTGCCGCCTTTGCCCAAGGACATTGGCCCTGTCAACGGGCCGAGCAGACTGGCAACGAGCCTCGCACACGGCGAGGTTCGTTGGAACGATCCCGGTAGGGCCGTTAGCCCGCAGCGGATGCCTCGACGGAACGGTGAGTGCCTTTTCTTTTTTTTTTCTTTTTCTTTTTCCTTTGCTATGGCAAACTTTACTTCACGATGTATCCAACGATCGAGTAAAGTGTGTTACGATCGCATTTCTTGTATTCGTAAATGCATCGAATAATGCCCATAGGGGAGCAAAGTAAGTTGGGCGCCAATATTACCCAAATTACAACATTAACGATCATTCTCTCAAAGTCGATCATTCTCTCGACTTGCCAGTGAAAATAGATAGAGTTTCACCCGATGACGGAGCCAGGTAAATTCGCCGTTAAAAGGAGAGCGGATTATCTTCGATTTCTTAGCTTTCGTTTTTTCACGTTTCCGCGTCAAAGCGCGGTCGCGTTCCGTCTGGGTGGGAATTTTATCCGGGCAAGGTGGAAAAGCGCGTATGACCGTGCATTTCAACGAACCTCTCGAGGCAAACCGAGAGAGAAGCGTCGCGCGGGAGCACGTTCTCTCTTACGGGGCAGACAAATCTCGCAAACCTCTTCTGTCTTTTTCTCCGCGTGCGATCCTTTGCGACTGTTCGCAAAGCGTTTCGTGTCGTTTGAGTTGAATTTTCTCCGCCAAGAGAAACGAAAATGATATCATCCTCTGCCCAAGTTTAAAACTTCGCCAGTCCGAAAGTCTGTTTCAGCCTAGAGTTTAGAATTTAGGGACGTTAATTACGTACGTTGTTGAGAATTGTTCGTCGGTGTAAATTTCTAATTTTACTAAGCCACCGTGCATTGGCTTGAATTGTTTCAGTCGATTCTTTATTTTTTCTAAGCGGTGGGATTCCATCCTTTTTACGCTAAACAGTCGTTTTTCAAAAATCACAATTACGCTTCTACACACGTTTGAATTGCATTAGAATTATAAATTACTTACTATTCATGGCCATTAGCGACGAAATTTATTTTGAACGCAAAAATTCTAAAATTGAAAAAATTCCAAAAGTGGAATCGAATCGATCGAAACAAGTGCAACTATTCTCCACAAAGAAACCAAGAGTTTGCCAGCTGGTTAACCGTCCCGGTTGCGGAGTCTTAACCGAGTGCATTGGCCCGTAATTACGAGCGCCGCGGCCACGCTCGATCCACCGATATATCTACCTTGTCGCGCGAAGAATGGAAATCTTTTAATTCCCTGTACCTGCCGGTGGTATCGCGGATTCATTATGCAGCTTAAATCGCCGCCCGCGATTAACCAGCGAGCTCTGTTTCTCACGGATTGTTGTCGTTTCTTCTTCTCTTCTTTTGCTTTGCCGATCGTTTGCGATTCCGGGAAGAAAATTATTTCTTCGATTCTTTCTCTCCTCGACGAAATTTTCCTTGTACCTGAAACTCTCAACTCTTCTCGTAGCGCTCTAGCTCGTGGGTTGCTCGAAGAGAACGAACGAAACGAGAAAAGGAGACCCACAATCTGGCCGATCTCCGTCGAAGGAAAAGAGCAAGCGCGACCGAGGGAAGCAAACGGATTGTTTGTCGAGTTTTCGATTAGTCGATACGCCCGTTCAATATGTATGCAAATCGGAGAACTCGGATGCAAATTCGGGACGGCCGATATATACTCGGAAGTTGGAATCGCCGGCGATAGCTTCTTCGTGACGCGGGAGCGACTGTGTTGCCCATCTACGATCGACTTTGATTCGACGCGCGAAAGACGTCGTCGTTGGGTGGCATCACAGCCGATTCGCATCGATCACTCGTAGGTTTCAAAAGATGGGGAAAAAGACTCTCGTCGCGTCGGCGAAAGAAAGGAAAAAGGTTAGTCGGTTGACCTCGCGATGCGTCAGCAAAGGAGCCATTCCCTCTGTCCTGCCATCGGACGCCGAGGTCGCGAAGGAAGGAAGGAAGGAAGGAAGGAAGGAAGGAAGGAAGGAAGGAAGAGAGTGTAGAGAGAAGGTCGCGAGAGGTCACGGGATCGGTCGAATGTTTTCCATCCGGTGAGTACAGAGCGGCGTTTAGGGAGGATGCGGTGGGCGTTCGGGATCGATCCCCGACTCCATTCCCGTGACGTCACCGAGCGGCGGGAACAGGCAGGACAGGGGCGCGGGGGGCGAGCGAAAAAGCAGCAGGGGAAGGAGAGAGACAAAGCGAGAGGTTTAGGGTGGAGCGTGTGGCGGACGCGTAGGGGTTGCGCGGGTGGGTCGCAGTGCCGGGACTCGGGCAGATCCCGGCGACGACGTCGTCCGCCGCGTTTTCGACGGTGGTGCCGCCGTTGCTGATACCGGCGTTGACGCACCTTGTGAAACGACGCGTAGGTGGGTGGCCATCGTGACGGAGGTGGCTGCTGCTGCTGCTGCTGCTGCTGCTGCTACCGGTAGTAGTAGTGGTGGTGGTAGTTGTGGAGGTGGTAGTGGTGGTGGTGGTGGTGGTGGTCCTCGTGGTGGTGGGTGTGCGACGTCGCCGGTATCGATGCCGGTAGCTGTATCTTACCCGCCACGTTCGCCGGTTTCCGAGCTGGAAATCTCTCTACCTAGAGAGAGGTAGGATCGATCGCGACCTTCGAAGACGCGTGTGAAGCAAAGGAGAAGCGCGCAGTGATGCTGACCGCGATCGTCGGAGGAATCAGCGGCCCCGAGGATCCTGAAAAGTGACGGTGGCCAGCCAGTGACACGACGCTTTAGTCGTTGCTCTCTCTCTCTCTCTGCTGCTCTGCTACTCTCTACGCGTCGTGCTCTTTTTCTCCAAAAAAATTTTCTCGAATCTTTCGAAAGATTCCACGTCTGGCTGTTGGCGAACGTGCGTCAACGGAGCGAATCAAAGAGGAAAAAAGTACAGAGACAGAGACTCGAGACTCTCGGTGGTTCGACGGCAAGAAAAGCTACGTCGTAGTGTGCGTGCGTGCGCGTGAGCAACGCCTGTGTGCAGGTATATATACACAGAGAGGAGCAGCAGCACAGGGTATGTACAGAGTTGTTGGCTCTTCCTCGGTCACGACCTTCACCGTGTAAAATCAAGTTGGTTGGTCGTTTGCCGGTACATGTGCCGGGGGAATTGCACGAGATTACGCGGGGCCCGTTGTTCTCTTACGCGCTACTCCAAGACGCGGCAGAGCTAGCTGCCAGTCTGCTGCCAGCAAAGGGAAAATCGTGAGTGTGTGCCTCTCTCGTGTTCCTTCGTTCGGAAGAAGAAACGGTCGATAGCTGGCCAAGTGCAGCACCATATTGCTCGGCGAGAGTACGAGGCCCGGGGACCTATCGATCTCTCCAACACCGGACGGACGGCAATCATGAGCAGGATACACTTGATCATCTTTCTCGTCTTTTTCCTCCTCATCGTTTTCTTCTCCCTGCTTCTCTTCTCCTTCTTCTTCCGAGTGATTCTGTAATCTTTCGATTTCGATTAAGCGACACCGCTGCGCGTTTTTCTTACCAGTCGAGAAGAAAGAAAGAAAGAAAGAGACTCGCAGTTACAAAGAACAGAGATTCGAACGTTGTGGTCTCTCCTCTCGAGCGATTGACGCGATCAAAGTGCGCAATTGTTTGCGCGCACGGAGCCGCATCGTACGCGAAACAAACCTTCTCCTCCGTTCTTCAGAGTTCGAGTTACACGGAGTAGACGGGCAATTTTTTTTCCCTTCGAGTCTATCCCGATTAATTTCTCGTCCTCGGCGAGCATCTCGAGCCGGGAGGCTGCTGCAAGCGTTTGTTCCTTTGACCCAGTGATCCGATTCGGTGCGTAGCGCGCCCGAGTACATCCACCCTCGGCGAGCGGTGGAACTCGTGTTCGAAAGATGGCGACCTGACGAGCAAGCACCGCGGCCGGGACGTTGCGAGTTTTCTTCCTCGCGCGGTAGTTTGTCAGTTTCGAAAAGAAAAAAAAAAAAAAAAGGATCGTCTACGGATCCGAACCTTCCCATCCAACCTTTGTCCTCCTCCCCCCGCTTCTTTCGTCGTCGTTGTTTTCGTGTTCCTCGCAAAAAGCAGTTCCTTGCAAAATTCCGACAACGAGAAGCCACAATTTTCTCCACTGACCGCAAGTGGCCGAGAGGAGACGACGACGACGACGACGACGACGACGACTACGACGACGACGACGCCGGTCGCCGGTTGTGATGCTCGAGGGAACGAGGAATCGGCGAGGAACCGATCGCTGCTGCTGCTGCGTCGAAGCGTGCCGATCGGCCGTGTGTGGCGAACGCGCGCGCGCGCATGCCCGCGCCCGGTTTCTTCGAATCATCGCGCGGTCCGATCTCGTGTCCTCGAGACGCTGAAGCGTTTGCGAAACATGTTGATGCGCTGGAAGAGCAAGGACAAGAGCTCCGGCAAGAGCTCCTCCGCCGGCCCCAGCCTCGGAAAGAAGAAGCGTAAATTTGGCCGAGAAGGTAAGCTTGTCGTCCCCATTCTCCCTTCTTCCTCCTCCTCCTCTCTGTGTTGTTCGTCTCGTCTCTTTCTCCTTTGCGATTCAATGTTTCGTTGTTTCGTTATTTGTCGTCATTCGTCGAAATTGGCGGCGACAAAGCATTGCCGCCAATCGGGCACGCGATCGATTTCCGATAACCGATTCGGAGGGAACCCTGTCTGCGACAAGGTCGGAGCGACGAGATAACCCATCCGAGATGCCTCGTCTCTTCCGCGACGACGACTACCTTCCTCGTTACACCGAGTGTAATTAATCTCTCAAACTTCGCCGCGACGTTCCACCGAGTCGATAACTGCGGACCTCGCGCGAATCCGTCCTTTTATTTTCCACGTCGTTGACATACCACGCGCGATTAATTCCAATTTATCGAAATTGCCATTTTCTCCCTTTCCAATTTTCGTTGCGTCTCCTCTTTCTATAGAAACGATAGATGGATATTTTGTAGGATACTTTTCGTAACCGTGGTGGTCAAAAAGTGGTTGCTACGACTTCAGCGTTTGGAGGGAGAAAAGAGCCGATGATTATTGGAATTTGCCAACGAACGTTTGCAGGTCACTTGAGGAGGATGCCCAGCAACTAGTTGAGCCAACGACTTTGTTCTTTCCAAGTAGTTTTCGCGAAATCGCAGATCGCACGTTAAAAACTACGTGGATCAGAGAACAGTGCACACGTGTACGGTGAAATCGAGATCTCTGACCGCTTCGTGTTTTGTGGCTTTTAGCGCACACGTGGCTCTCTCGCGATCGTTTCGTTGTGCAAATATAAAAAGCTGTTTGGCGAATTTCGAAACTTTGCCAAACGTTTCCAGTGAGAGGAGAGAAGCTTTAGAAAGGTTGCAACCTGAGGGCAACGAACGATGGCCTCTTTTCGATTTTACAATTTTACTCGTTAATGCTGTTAATATCAAGGTGTAGAAAAAGAACAGCCAACAAAACGGAACGAACAGTTCTCGCTTATCCGTTCGATTGTTCGATCGGTCGGAAGAGCGCGTCTGCGAGCCATCAAATACTCGAAACTCGGAGTTGTTTCTCTCGAGAGAGACAGACTCGAGAGAAGGTATCGATGCCTGTAAAGTACTCGTGTCGGCGTCGATCACAGCGAGAGAGAGAGAGAGAGAGAGAGAGAGAGAAGCAAGGGATGGTTGAAAGGGCCGATTAGAGGGACGAAAAGGACAAACTCGCCTCGGTTTCTCACCTGTCGCGGTGGTGCATCCGAGGCGCAGGAACGGGCCGCGGGCACGGACACAGGTACACAGGCACAGGCACACAGGTATACACAGGTTGACAGGCTACAGAGAGAACGGTTACACCCTGTGGCGGTTCCTCGACGCTTGCGCGCAGGTTGCACACTCCCGTTCCTCCTTCTTTGCACCTCGACCCCTCTCGTTTCCTCTGCTCTGCCCTCTGCTCCGCTCGCTTCTTTCCTCTTCTCCGCGTTCTCTTCTCTCCTCTCGCTCGCCAGTGTTCTCTCGTACGGCTCCTCGTCTCGGTCGTATCCCGGGGTGTGTACACACCCCGCGCGCCTACACTTCCGCTATCAGCGGTGGTTGCGATATCATCATCACCACTCCTGGGGGTAGCACCTCTATCGGTAGCACCTCCGGCGGCAGCACCACCAACATTTTTACTCCGATCTCTGAGTGTGTCCCACCCTCAACGAGGAACAGTCACCCTCACGTCGCGCGTGAGATATCGTTGTCGTTGTCGCGCTACTCGCGTAATTCGTCACAGCGCGATTCGAGTGCAACGGCGACCACGAGTTTTTCTCGGTGGCAAAGCTCTGGAGAAGAGAGGCCCGAAGAAGGCGAAGGTGGACGATGCTGGCGGAGCGGAGCGGATCCTCGGACGCTCGAGGAGGAGTGCGTAGTAGCGGGGATCACTCGGGAGAGAAGCGTGCCGCCGTCGCTGCTGCTGCTGCTCCTCGAGGGGAGAAGCGAGGAGCGTAGACGCGCGGAGGATCGACGGCTCGATTCGCCCGTTCGAAAGCTCACCCAGCTGCTGCTGCTGCTGCTGCTGCTGCTGCTGCTGCTACTGCCTGCCTGCTGTTGTGCCCCGTCCGCGCCTACGGCCGAATGCCCGAGATCATCCCTCGGCCGCGAAATCTCCTCGCACGTTCTCTGGCTCGAGATGCGTATATTCGTCTGGAGGCATTGCGTGTCGTTGGACGGTAAGGAAAATCGACGATCTAATCCGATCCACATTTTCGATTCGATTCCATCCGTAATTCTCTCTCTCTCTCTCTCTCTTGTCAGCGCCTCTCCTCCTTCCTTCCCTTTTGGTTCTCGCGGGCAATCAATCGGGTCGCGAAATTTCCAAGCGCCCTACTCGCGATACAAACGTACAAGGTTTGTTTACGTTTGTTACGTTCGTAGAAGCGAGTTTCCTCCTTCCCTTTGTCTCTGCGTTTGCGTTCTCCGCGGTCGCGCCTCTCTGCGTTTCTAGAGAAGAGAGAGAGTGGAGGGAGGACCAGCCTCGATCTCGCGTAATAACACGATTCGAGAAAAGGTCGGTTTGCTCTGCCAAACCAACCCGACGACGACGACGAGTTGGTTTATCGAGAAAATTCCTCCCGGTTCTCCTCTTTCCTCCGTCAAAGGTACAAAGGTGTAACGAGAGGAACGGATAATTGGCTCGCGACGACGATCGGAACGCTTTAGTAGGTAAACGGCCATTTGTAGCGTACGTTGCGCCTGCATCCTGCTGACCCAGTTATCGCGCGCGCGAACTTGGACCGTGACGCGGCAGGAGGCAACGATCGAAACGCAACCCCCGTTGCTTTCTCTCACGCTCTCTCTCGTCACCCTTCTTCTCCAACGCAGTCCCTCTTCGAAACGATTACGACGTTACCACGATGCTTGTTGGCGATGTTTGTTAAATTTTAACGAGACTGTTTTTGTTTCGATTCGATTCGAGGCGCACGAGAGCAGCCCCTCCCAACACGTTTCAATTCGCTCTGAACACGCATAAAAATTTTTCTGGAAATTGTGCAGAGCAGCTGGCGCTGAGGGAATAAATAAAATTTCTCTTTTTTTGTTTTCACTCGGGGAAATCGAATTTGCCTATTAGCCAGATTCGAGTATACATATTCGACGAGAGTGGATTTTTTAGAGTTTCTTCGTTACAAGGGGGCTGGTTTCTGTTCCGTTGCAAAGTTTCTCACACGCTGCTTACACTTTCGTTGCACCCCGATGCAAGTTTCACGCTCAACCGGAAGCTCCATCGATAACGAAGGTTTCTGTTCTTTCGCAGCGATTAAGTGCAAACGAACGCAAACGCTCGTGTATTTTATAAAAATTATCCAACTATCGCTGAAAATGCGTGCAACAATTTTTTTTTTCTTCTTTCAATTCAGAATTTGCAAAATTGCGCTTTGAAAAGTTATCACAATTGTTATTATATAAATTATATAAAATTTCAAATTGGTCATTTTTTCACCATTTTCGCAGTTCCAGTGTCGAGTGTTTTTGTTCCTCGACGGATTGCACGGTTACACCGTGTGACCCAGTTCTCCGGAAGCGTTTCGATCGCGAATTTTCACCCCGCGACCGGTTGCGTCTCGTCCCGATCGTCTCGAATCGTCCACGATCGGTGACCCAATTACCAGGACGAATCCTTTGTCGTTTCCGTCGAACGAACCGCTGTTCGTTCAGGTTCTTGAAACGTTTATCGATTAGTCTTTTGGACGGCAGCCTTCCAGAGCGCGTTTTAAGCGTTCGCGGAAATTGTCACGGACCTGTTTCCTCCTCTTTTATTATTCTCCCTTTGCTCGCGATCGTCCTGCAAGAGAAAAGCCCCGTTTGCGTCCGAGCGGGACACAAAGCTCCCCTGGAAGCGTTGTTTCCAGGCGGAATAACGAGATATCTTAAAATTAACTCGACCTGCCGGTGGTGACCCAATTGCGGCGGGCCGGAGCGAATTTCAATTTTCCCGGTATAAATTGCGTTTGCCCTGCCCGACGCAGCAGCACCACACCTATTCGACTCGCGTCGGTTCTCGGTGTCGCTTCATATCCGCTTCGACTCGACTCGATCCTCTAACCGTCTCTCACCTGTGTATGTATATACTACGTTGCGAAGAAGCGGCAATTTTTCGCGTAAACGACTCGAGCGAGAAAAGCACGTATTTGCAAATTTTAGAATATTTCGAGACTCGAGACTAGCTTCTAAATATTTTCTTTAATTGTTAATTATTCTTCGATCGATGTCAATCAAGTTGAAAAAAAAAAAAAACTAGCCTTGTAAAAAAAATTCTCTTGCAATTTCATTGCATCAATTCCACAGCGGTAGCTGCACGTACCCCGTGTTTGACCCTGAGTATAATCGTTCTGGATGCACGCACTTTTAAAAAAAGCGGCAAGAGATTGCCAACGATCACGCTAAAAAAAAAAAAAAGAAAAAAAGAAAAACGGGACGGCGGAAAAAATTGGTAAATTCCCAAGAAAAATTGGAAATTTCCCGTGTTTTCGTTTCGACGACAGCGCGCGGACGGTAACTTTGTTCCCCTCCTAGAATCAACGGGACGTGCACTCTGACGTTGATTTAAATTCCAAAACAGGACGCGAAATCGAGTTTCGCGTTCGATTTCTGCGTCGTTGGTAAACTCGCGACGGAACGCGAACGCGTTTTCGTTTCAATTACGTCCTTCGATGATATTGCGCGCGGCTAAGGAAATTTGAATTTCCGACCTCGGTTTACGACGCCGACAAATGCAATCGGGCATTGTTTGTTTCGTACCTCGTTCTATTATAATTTCCAACAAACTGAAACGCGGCAGTTTAAACTTTTTTAAAAATATCCTCTTTTGTCTCTTTTATTTCTAAAAGGTTCGATCGCGGGATCGAATAGCAGTCGCAACGCGTTGTTCTCGGGGGGTTCGAGGAGGGACGTAAAACGGTAAACTTACGCGAGAGGCCAGGGCCCGAAGGAATAAGCGCGTGTTGCACAGAGAGGGGGGAGAGAGGGGAGAGATCGATGCCGCGAAAACGCTTAGATTCGTTTTCCTTTCCTCGTGCGTTTCCTGGCTCTACGTGCTTGGGAACTTTCGTCCTTTCGTCTCGGTTCCCGAGAGTCGAACCAGGGGCCGTTTCTCCTTCGCTCCGCGATGATGAAAGGACGCGGCTGATTCCAATACCTGCGAGCGAGAAGTAATTTTCAATCTTTGGCCAGGAAGATTCAATCCTCCAAGGGTTACGCAATTAGGGATTGTGCTGGTACCTTTATTCCCAAAACTATACTGCAAATACTGGCTAGAAACCGACTGTCGGTCCTCTTGCGTGACTCGCACACCGAAAGACGAACGATTTAAAAATTATTTCAAGTATTCGCGTAAAAATATTTTAGAAAAACTTGCACCTGACTAGTTTTCAATTTTCCATCGTTGCACGAGAAATTGTAGATGGGGCCATCGCGTTCGAGAAAGGTTATCGATTTCAGTTTTGCTTCTACAAACGTATACGTATATATATATATATAAAAAAACACCTTGAGCGAGCAAATTTCGTTCCGTGTTTTTCTCTTTTACCCTTTCGCGAGGGAGATCACCTCTCGCGTATCGATTCGTACGTAACCCATCGACGCATCCTGCGCAAACCGGTTGCACGTATTTTTCTCCTGCTCTCTTCCTTTTTTCACCCAGCGTGCCCTTTCTCGAAACTCGGCGATGCTGCGACCGATAGAAATGCGGGAATAATTTCTACACGTGCTCGAGCAAATTGAAACGAGCCTCGCGCTTCCCTCGTTCGTTCTGTAAAGCGAGTCGCCTCTTTTTGTCAGGCAACGAAAAAAAGGGGAGAAAAGGAGGGAAAATCACGCCGGTTAAATCCGTTTGTGGAGCATAGAATTAACGTCACGTTAAAGAAGATGATCTCTTAGAGCCGTGCACCAACCGTGGAAAAACCGCGGCAACAACGTTTGGAGAGGTTCCTAAAAATAAAATCTCTGTGACGCGTAATTCTTATTATTCAAAAAGTGAAGAAACTCTAAAAGGAGTATTAATCGGTTGACTGCAAGGAATATATAATAGTCTGTATATAGCAAAGTATAGAATTGCATTGTTTCTAGAAGATCCGAGTTATCCCGTTTCATATTTTCCCTTCAGAGAGAATTTTAGGTACTACCGACTTTCTTTACACACGACGCAAATTCACTGATTAGTAAACCCATTTTCAAATTACCCGCCCATGTTGAGAACGGGGGAACCAGTCGTAGTTTTTAACAAAACTACTTTAAACGAGAGAGAATTAAAGAGAATTCGAGGATCGAGAGCGGCGTTTTAATGGAACGAAGAGAGGAGGTCGCGGAACGTTTAGGAGGAAAACGAGGATCAAACTTCAAAGTTGGGTTATTTGGTATATTTTTCATACGGTTGACTCTGGCAAAAAGGTACGTACGACGACGGGTATCGTACAGAGTCTGACCTCTCCTCGTAGTGCTCGTTGCCCGGCATCTTTGATATTTCACGGAAACGCTCTGGCGTGTGCCCACCCTCTCTGGAGTGCCGTAAAGCTTCGGGTTATTCGGGCGAAATAGGTCGGCCGCCCTGTGAACTTGCGACCCGCGCCGCCCGCCGTAACTTTGTTTGAAAGTAAATCATTTTGGTTTGCGCTATTTACTCGGGGGGCGGGGGGGGCGGAGGCAACCTTTTTCGATTCGCTTTGCCGGCGAAACAGTCGCCGCGCTGACGATACACTTTGCGCCATAGACGAGATGATGTCTCCGAGTTTCCCTCGATTCCAGCCAGAGTTACGCAGTCGTCCGAGTTTTTCCTCATTTTTTGCCATTTTCCAACGACCATCCACGCTCGAATCTCGTCTCAACTTTCCCGCAGATATCCTCTAGACTTTAAACAAGGATACTTTGCCATTTTCGTTTCAAGCTTTCTCGAAAATCCTTTTTTTCTCTTTTTCTTTTCGCGCAAGTAGCTTTGTCGTTCGATAAAGTTGCAACGATTCGATATCTCCGTCAGCGGATTAGAATTCTTAGGCAGTGTTCCTTTCGGAAGCGGTACAGCAAAATGTGAGGGAAACGCTCGATTTTGAAATCGACGCCAGACGAGATCGCGCATTTCCTTTTCCCAAATACGAGCTAAATCGATCGACCAGCTATCAGATTACGGAATGAATTTCATTTCAGCTACATTTTGAGATACGCGCTGTACATCTGTCGAAGCAAACAAAAAAAAAACGCAATTACTTTTCAATCAATCCAATAGTATCCAATAATACTAAATTTTCACTCGCCCCAGACTCGATTCGCTTGCTAAAATATTTAATTAGCATCGGTATATATACAGCCGTAAAATGCCTCGCAGAATGAATTTCACTTTAGCCATCTGTCGAAAAAAAAAAAAAACGCAATTACTTTTCGGCGAACTCAATAATATCCAATAGCACAAATTTTTACCCAATGTGCTCGCTAAAATACGCAATTAGCATTAGTGTTACATACACATATATATATACAGCTACACTGTATATTACATGCAGCTGTGTATGTATAGTATATGTATAGTATACTTATAGTATATTTATAGTATATTTATAGTATATTTAGTACATACTAATATAGTATATTTATAGTGTATTAGTACATACACCTACATATACAGCTACACCGTATAGTACATACAGCTGTGTATGTATAGTGTATGTATAGTATACTTATAGTATATTTATAGTATATTTATAGTATATTAGTACATACACCCATATATACAGCTACACTGTATAGTACATGCAGCTATGTATGTATAGTATATTTATAGTACATTACTACACACAGCAAAAAAGCGTCTATATCTAAGCCATACGCAATTAGCATTAGTACATGCACCGTATAGTACATGCAGCTATGTATAGTATACTACACGCAGCACTACACTAAGCTTCGTCTCCGTTTCGACTGGAAAATTTCGTTACCACTTGTTACTAATTGTCACCGCGCGACAATAACAACTCGCGAGAAAGGGGGTTTAAGGGGGATAAAGGGTGCGAGTTGCGAGTTGGAAGCGAGAAGGAAAAGCGATATATCGGGCCGGTGAGTGCGTGAACGCGCGTCGTTCAGTAGGTTATCGCGCGAGGTGAAGAAGGAAGGGGCGGTGGACCGACCGGTGACTCTGGGGGAGCATGGGGCAGGAGGAGAGGACGAGGCCGAGGTCGGGGTCGGAGCTGTGGGGCAGAAGAGATGAGGAAGGACCGCACCCACCCCGGTTTATCGACCGGGTTACACCCTTAGCCGCCGCTCTCGCAAATTCTCCTCCTTACTTGCCTTTTCCTTTCCTCTTCTCCTCTCTCTCTCTCTCTCTGTTTGTCTGTCTTTCTCTCTCTCTCTCTCTCTCTTGGATTCGAAGAAACTCGACGAATTATATTATATTCTCGCGGTCAGCAAAGCATTCCCGATCCACGGTGGAAAAATGGAAACGTCTCCTATCCCTCGAGAACTCCTCCCACTTCTATCCCGCCGGAAATCGAAGTGCAACGAACGAGAAAGAGGGAAAAAAAGGAAAACTTCCAACATAAAACGATAAAACGCGCGCAGGCTTTTTCATCTCGACGACGTTTCGAAGAGGAATCGAAAATACGCGTCGTCGTATCGATCGAGAGAGCCGTCTCTCTCTTCTGCGTCGGTATCGGTACAAGGGAGGAGAGAGCGCAGGAAACGAGACGCAGATTCCTCGCGCGTTGGGTTGAAGAGAATGATCACCCAGCTCCTTCGGTTGTTTTACGCCCCGATTCGTTTCGATCTCTTCTTTTTGTTCGGCGCGTCTCTTTCCTCTCTTTCGGGAGGGCGACGACGCTCCGCGAGGATCCACTCCACAAGCGGGAACCAGGTCGAGGAACTGAAAAGAAGCGTAAACGAATCCAACCCGCGCTGGCTCGAATCCAACCACCCGACTCGACGGAGCTCGCCAGAGTTGAAATTTCCCCCGACAAGCGTCTGTCTGTGTGTGTGTGTCTGTGTGTGTACCGTAGTAGAGAGTAGGAGAGACGTCAAACATTTCGCGAATAGGGGGATGATCGCCAAATCTCTTTTCCCTCCACCGACGAGGGAGAGCAGGAGAGATCGTCCTTTTTCTCGCGAGATGAAATTTCAGCAACCTGTGCGCGGACGTGGAGCTCTGCGTTAGAAGGGAAGGGAGAGGAGGCAGTCTGTGTGAAACAGGAGCGCAGGAAACAAATCCTCGTGGCCGCTTCCGCTTCCGCTTCGTTTCGAATTTTGCGGCGCGGAGCCGATAACTCTGTCCACCCCACTCCTAGAGGACGGCATAAACGGACTTCCCGTTTCCAAAGTGGACAAGGATGATTCAATCGCGACGCGGTTGGGGCGTCAATTGAACGGCTTGTCGCGATAAGCAGCTGCAGTGCAGTTAAATTTGATTTGTTAACACGTCGTTGCGCGACGATGTCGTTTACAGAGCTCCCCTCTGATGTATTACGAGATATTCGAGAACTTTTTGGTAGGAAAAAGACAAAAAGAAAAGAAACTCGAATTCGATATCGATTCTTTCGAATTTATTTCTTTTCAACACTCGACGAACACGAGTCTGTAGATTTTATCAATCCCTCGACGTTTGCGAGCAGTATCTCTGTCGAGTTTGCGCAAAGGTAAACGTTATTTTTTAGCCACGTCGAATTTCGCTTAATTTGCGAACGATGCCAATTTCACTTGCGTTCGCTCGAAAATGCGCGGAAGAAATTGCAGCAAAAGAACAATCCCAGCGCTTGTTGGTATAAAAACCTCCACGCAACGAGTCAACGTACGTGTAACGCCGCTGTCGGTGGGAAAGCTGCAACAAGGGCTACGCAGGACGCTGGCCGACGCCAAGATCGAGGTCAAAGGGAGAAGCGAGCGCCTAAGCTGAAGGTGATCCGAGAGAGGAAGAGAGAGAGAGAGAGAGAGAGAAATCGGTGGGTCGAAGATGGCAACGGAAGAGGAACATAAATAGGGCCAGTAAAAGGAAGTAAAAGTAAACGAGAGAGAAGAACCGGAAAGAGAGAGAGAGGGAAAAAGAGGTGAATGACAAAAGGGGGAGAAAGATGGAGGAAGGGTGGTGTCGTAGTTGGAAAGCGGAGGCGCAGAGGCGAAGCGAGAGTGCGAGAGGAAACGCAGAACGCCATGGAGCGGAGCGTAGAGGAGCGGGAGAGGAGAGGAGCAGAGCAGAGCAGAGTGGAGTGGAGTGGAGCGGAGCGTAGAGAGGAGAGAGGAGAGAGAGGAGAGAGGAGAGGGTTGGCGGTGCAAGCTCGTAGGGAGCGTCAGTGTCAGTGTGCACGCGGACGCGGAGTAGTCGCTGGTCGCCGGGTGTGGGAGTTGGCGTTTCCTCGCGTTCTCTCGGCTCCCAAGCGCCGGAACCAAGTGGGTCCCCGTTCGGCGCCAGTTTCCTCCCTCTCGCGAGTTCACCGCCTTCGGATGGAAAGTGCGCGACGCGCGGGCAACATGCGGCCAGAGTTTGCCCCCGACTCCCGACACCAATCGGATCGCGGAGTGATCGTTCGTCGGCCGATCGCGAGATACTTTCGAACGCGATTCTTCTCCGATCGATAGGACAGAGAGAGACTTGAAAACTTTGCTAGAAATCTCCTTTGGTAAAAATCAGAGAAAGAGAGAGAGACGACTCTTTCGCGACTCCGCCTTTCGTCTCTGCCAACATTTGTCCGCCCCGAGCGGATGCTCTGTCGATCGAGTCGCGCCAACTAGTCGCCTTATATCCCTCGTGTCTTGGAGCGTCTTCAAGAGAGAGATCGGCGCGCTGTTTGGCGTGTTCCGAGAATAGAATCGCGTTTCCGCGAGCGGACAGCGTGTAACGGGCAAGGTAGTTAGTCGAGGGTTAAACAGGGCGGGCGAGAGGCGAATCAAACGCCGCGCGTGTCCTTGACCCAACTGGATAGGCGTATCCAAACGCGAGCTAACGCGTTACGAAAAGGAAGAACCGAGGTAAAAAGTATTTGGACCAACTCCGCTTTCGGGCTTGTGCTCGAGAAACTGCCGAAACTTGCGACAAAATTGCGTCGGTTGGTTAGTTAGTTTAGAAAAGAAAGAAATTAGCATTGGGGGATCCAGGTTCGACAAATCTCGATCTCTCTCGAACGCGGCAGACAACGCGGCGTGCGTTCGAGGAGGCAGATGGTGTTGGGTATATATTTAGACGATCGACCGGCGATCCGGGAGTTTTTACTCTGGGAAATTTGCACGTTGGACGAGGCGGCCGTTTAAAAATAAACCCCTCCCTCCCGGCGGGAGAGAGGTACGCGCGACTTTGTACTCATTGTCCTTGACCCGTGGAAAGCGCATTCGGGTGGACGCGAGGCAGACACGCTCGCGCGTGTTTCTTCACGCTCCAAAAGTCGCCTGTCGACGCGCGGTCGATTCGCTTTAAAAGGGCGAGCACCGAGGAAACGCCAGAAACGGGAAGCGAGAACCTCGCGAGAACAACGCTTTTTAACGATTCTCCACTTTTCCAATCGTCACTCTAGCCAATAGACATTCCTCGAGGTTTCAAAGAACCAACAAATCGGCTGCGTCAAAGGCAACAGAAACCAAAGGGAGGAATTCTTGAATCCTTATTTATTTGGGATATTGAAATTTGACGGCTGTTAATTACCAGAGATTCGTCGTAGACGTGGTTCTTTTTTTGTCGCCGAGGCGGACAATATTTGATGGAAAAAGGATATTTGATTTACCGCGTCAGCGTGGTATGAAATGAAAAAAAAGAAAAGAAAAGGAAAAAAAGATAGAGAGAGAGAGAGAGAGAGAGGAGGAGGAAATGAAAAAGGGAGGTAGGGAAAAAAAGAACCGACGAGACGCGCTTTTCGAAGGTGTACTGTGCACGAGAACGAACAGAGAGTCTGGATATAAAAAAAGAGTCGCGCGACGGCGACGCCGGGCGTCTACCGACGCAATCGACACGCTTGCCAAAGGGAGCGGAAAACGAAAGCTTTCGTCCTACAACGCGCGTACGCGATTTTTCTCTTCCGTTGCCGCCGATAATTATCGTCTAACCCTCGTAACAGCGTCGACGACGCGTCACCGATCCCGCTGCTGATTCACTCGTCTTCTCTTTCGCAATTTTTTGCTCGCCACGTGCTCTTTCGTCTGTTTCGTGTATTTTTCAAGATTAAATTTTTTCTGTTTTGTTTCAATTTGAAATTCTCTCTTTCTTTCTTTCTTTCTTTCTTCGCGAGCAACGTGAATCGGCAGAGGGAATAAAAAGGAGGAGAGAGCAAAAGTCGAATCGCAATTTCCAATTCATCGCGTTTACGCGATGCTGCCGGTTGTTGGTTTTCCCGTCGCGTCCCCCCTCTTCTCGTCTTGTGCATTCAGCGGCGTTAACGATCTCTTCTAAACTACTCGCAGGCCGGGTGAAGAGCCACGGCGCGTCGCGAAGACAAAAAGAATCGTAGCGTCGCTACGAACGGGAAAGAACGACGGCAGTCGGTGAGCGGAGAGTGGTCTCGTTTCATTTTGCTCTTACCGCCTCTTCTCCTCCTCCTCCTACCTACAGTTTTCTTCCTTTTATTACCCCTCGCTAGCGTAGGGTTTTATCTGTCGAGCTCCTTGCAACTCCGTCCGAGCCGTACCTTCTCTTCTCTTCTCGTTCCAACGAGTGCCCCTCGGTATCGGGAAAGTTGCTTCTTCGTTAAGAACCTGGGTGGCCGACGTTGCGTTTATAAATAAGTAAATGTCGCGACATTAACATTGCGTGGAAGTAGGCGCGAAAGAAATGTCACGATGTCGCGTGCAGTTTTGCAACAACAGGAAACCGCGACACGAATCTTTTTTTCTTTGTTATTTCTGCGACAAAAGTCTCGGTCCATCCGGCGTTAAAAATCTACCGACAATTCAGACGGATAATCGTTTGACGGCTTATTGTTGGTGGAATGAAAACAAAATCGCCATCGCTCTGACTCGTTATAGGAGCGATTTCTCAAAATAGTTGAAAAGTATAGAGAGCTTGTAATACTAGTTTTGGATTATTCCGTAATTCGATGCTGGAAAAGCGTCGAGATTGAGTAAAAGAAAAAAAGAAAGAAACTGTATCCCAGTACGATTTGTCTCGCTGACGAAAGGCCCAGAAACAACAATTTTATCTAGGAAACGAAGAAACGACCTTTTTGCCATAAAATTTTATCGACACGCAAGACAAATTACAGGCGCGATCGCTCAGTACCAGACGACGCCCTCTCGCGAATCACGTGACCCGAATCAACCAATCGCTAATTTTCGTTGCATCAGCGTTGCACCTGAAAAGGCCCGATTTTCAGTGATTTTTGAAAATTTCGACGATCCGTACGAGAAAGCTCTAATTGGGTAAAACGACTAGAGACGAGTTGAGAATATCGAACCGTGCTAGGAGGCAACCGGGGAAGAAAAAGAAGAAGAGGAGGAGGAAGAAGAAGAAGATGAAGAGCCGGGTTCGTAGTTTCACGGTGGACGGATTAATCTCGCGATCTTCTCGTTAGGTCTCGGTAGAAGATGGCAGGCAGGCAACCTGTCGTTGGTCGTGACGGGAATGACGGGGGGGAAAGAAGGAAAACAAGTGGCAGAAGTGGTACGACGAGGAGACGCGAGAAGCACAAACCAAGTTAAGCTCGAGGAAAGACTCGTCTCCAATTATCCAAAGTCTCCAGCGTTCGTGCAGATGTCGCGAAACACGCCCACCGACTCGCGACACGGCAAACGTCGACCCGATTCCCCCCCTCCTCGTCTAATTATCTCATCCCCCCCCCTCCTCCTCCTCCTCCTCCTCTTCCCAAGATGACAACTTTTCTCGCAACTTGTATCGATCTCGAATCTTTGTCTCCTACCTTTTTTAAGGTAGTCGCCGCCGTCGCATTTTGTTCTCTCATTTTTCCGCTTTCGTACGAATTTACACGTGTGAGATATCGGTCGATCGGACGTCCGAATTTTAAGGCACACGCACGGCAACACGCAAACCGCACGAGAGCCGCAGAGCGTAAGAACAGCCGCGAATCGACGACCGTCGACCGTCGACGTCCTGCCAGATCGGTTTATCCTTGGCTCTGGCGACCGGAGTAATCGGATATATTTCGCGACATCTCGCGTAACGCGCCCGCTCCGCAACCAAACGCGAACCGAGCTTTCGACCGTCGTTTGCTTTCAGCCAGCCGTAACAAGAGCTAGTTTGAACGTTTAGAGTTCTCACACACACACTCGGGCGGAATTACACAGTCGTCGGTACGTGTAACACTGTACAGGCCCATCGTGCGATATTTCGCATGACCACGCGCAAGTTTTAGCGGCGCTCGTTTGTGAAAGTAGAGTGAGGATAGAGATTCTATATGCCAAAAGAATTGAAATAAATAACAACAAAAGCAATAATATTTTTTAACGATAATTTCCTTTCACACGGTACCTTGCGAAATTTTCTTCCCCCGGGAAAGTAAAGTAAAAGTAAAATATACCGTGTTTTGAAGTGATACTAGTCATGAACAAATGCCAAACACATTTCTTTCAAAATGTTGCTATAAACAGACTTTATTTATAGAATGCTAAAGTATATCATCTCACGTGTTAAAATGGAAAATGTAGTTTACTTTCCTTTTTGTTAGAATTTTCAACATCTGCTCCTCTGACGATGCACGATGTTAAAATGTGTTTTAAACAAACGTTAGGATTGGAATTTCGCGAATGGCTGCTAACCACTAGTTTGCAAATCACAATTGCACAGTCGCACAGTCGCACAATCGCAGTGCCTGTATAGTGTCAAGATCTCGCGAGGAGGCCTTGCAGTCGCAAAGTAAGAAGCCCGTGACAGATCCAGGGAAAATGGCAGCGCTTAATTCCGGAAGCAATCCCTTGTAATTTACCCCGAAGCCCTGCCGCCGACAGTAATTCGAGCCGCAAATAATATTCGGGATAATTTCGATTGGTTAATTACTGTCCTGCAGTTTGCCGAACACACCTGGCCGGGCTTTTGGAACACGCAGCGATCGATTGTTCTCTCCGGTTCGGACGTTTTCAACGGACCCGTTCGTTATTAGGCCGTAATTAACGTTATTACGAGGAAACGCGCGTTTATGGTAATCGCGACCGAACCTGACCAACCGCCGCCAATATATCCGCGTCCCTTTTATTTCCTCCGTTTCCCTTCTTGAAAACTCTTTTCATTGCCGTTTTTCGAACTCGTGCGTTCTATAAATTCTTTTGTTCACGCTTTAAAAAGTTGTGGAAAGCAAATTACAACGATAACGATGGATTACCTTAGTTTATCTCGACGCTGGAACAGCCGACGATTAAATTTGTACATTTTACGAAAAATTATTTAAATCGCTAAAAATACTGCCGTCTTACGTCTACTATAAAGTTTCCAACGAAAATTACAAATTGGTCGTTTCGACAATTTTAGGTTAGGTTTAGGTTAGGTTTAGTAGTAAAAAACTGCACGACTTGTACTCCAGTACGATTCGTCTCACTGAAAGGCCCAGAAGCAACTGTTCTGACTGGGAAATGAAGACGACTTTTTTTTTTACTATAAAATTTTATTGATATACAAACATTTGAGTCGATAGAAATCGCGAATCACGTGACCCGAATCAACCAATCGCTAATTTTCGTTGCATCAGCGTTGCACCTAAAGAGGCCCGCTAAAATCACTTTCAGTGATAATAAATACAAGTGCGCCCCCGGTCAGTTGTTGAGATCAGAGTGTCGTCAGCCTCCTCTCTTCGTTCGTTGACATTTCAAGTCTCAGAGATAAGGAGAAGCGCTTCTTCCTCTTTCTGATTATCCGGAAAAATTCACGTACGACGAGCAGAGAAACTCGACGAGACTCGGCCAACCTTTGCTCCGTCCGTGCGTTTCTCGCTCAGCTTTGCGAGAGCCTCTCGAGCGAGATTGAACGCGAAAGGAAAGAAAGTCTCCGACATTGCCGAGCTCTTTCTCCGTTGATTGCAAACTCGCCCTCGCGCTTGATCGTCCTTCGAGCTCGAGGATCGCGCAAACCCACCACGAGGAAATTCGTTCCCACCTTTCAAACGGCTCTTAATTACTCGCTTTCGTCTCGCAGCGATCTCCTCTCTTTCCGGCGTGGTACGATCAAACAAACCGAATTAAACGCAACGATCAAAAAGACCTACTACGTTACGTGTGTAGTTGTCGAAGCGGAGCGGGGGCCGTGCTCGCGATAATCGCGATTAAAGGGCAACGAGCGGTTCGGTGGATGGCGGCCGTGGCACGCACAATGGACACGCGGCGCTTAACCCAGTTGCAAGACGAATTTCGGCCATCCAGGCGTATGGATATCCAAGCGTAGGCACGCGCGGTTGCGCGAATTCCAGCAACCGAATTACATCGAATTTGAGGTGGCGGAAGCGTGCGCGTCATCGCCGCCCCTCCTGGCCCCTCCTGGCCCCTCCTGGCCCCTGGCTCCGCCACTGCCGCTGCCGCTGTGCCTCCGCTGCAACCCCATTAGTTGGACGGTGTACGGGCTCGCCCGCAAAATGCCTCTCGCGTAATTGCGAATTGCCATCGTTGCGTTCGACGATCGATTTCCGTGAGAACGCGACGAGCTGATTCGTCCTGGTTGTTCCTCCGGCGAACCGGGTTACCAGTTAATTTCACGTCGTTCACAGCGGATCGTATTACGTTTGTAACAACCTTCTCCATTCTATCCCCAACCCCCTGGACACACGTACACACACGTACACGTACCGTGTACCACGCGATTAACCGCTACTCTCATCTCGTCTTTCTGCTTTATTACTTTGGTCCCTCTCTCTCTCTCTATCTCTGTCTCTATTTCTATTTCTATTTCCATCTCTATCTCGGTTTTAATTGTCGTACTTTCTTCCGAAAAGGCAGATTGCCTCGAAGGGAGTCCGGGCGTTCCCCCGCCCGTCGAAATTAATCTGCCCGCCGTGTCCTTTGTTACGCGCGGCCAAAAGTTGCTCGGGACAAGTTGCTCGTTATACGCTTGTCTCGAGGCTGAAGGGATCGACCAGTTGGAGCTAGCAGCTTAGACGCGACTGCAGTTTGAACTTTAAATTATCAGGACTCGCTCGGATCCGGAATGTTTGCAGTTTTCCAAAGATCAGTTTGCCTCGTGGACACAACGAGGGTGCAGCGATTGAACGACCATTCGTTTCACGCGTCGCCGAGTTTTTTAAGAGTCCTCTCTCTCTCTCTGCTTGATCGTAATTACGAACACGTGGCTCTTTACGGTTCGATCGCCTTCGCTCAAACTTTCCTTCTTTTGCTGCAACTGCCAAAGCTGCGAGACCCGCATCGCGCTCGAAAAAAGATGCTCCTCTCGCAAGAAATCTTTGCGCGGATCAAAAGTTGGATCCGTGCTTTAGGAGAATTCCTTTCTTTACCGAGTTTAAATTATTCAACGCGCTGTAGGAATAATTGTCCAAATCTATAACGGTGGATTTTTTTTGGGAAACCGACACGAATGATGAAAAACTGAGTAGAATCGCGTTCTTCTTTATAGAATCGGCGGTAGGTACAGGTATAGCTCGAATCGGAGTGGAAAACAAAAATTTCTGCGTGAGCAGCCTTGGGCGATCCAATTGCAAAAAATCCTCCAAACGACGGATAAAAAAGCGATAAAAAAGCTGGCAAAAGTTTAAAGTTTCGGGGCGCGACGAACCATCTCTCTCTTGAATGGAAAAAAACCCCCGTTTGCCATCAGGTTGACCCGGTTGGTTGGTGTTTGTGATATGGTGATGGTGGTGGTGGTGAAAAGCGAGCTGCTGGTCGAGAAAATCGAGTGGTCACGGTGGGTGGTGTGGATCGATCGTCGAAATTCCCCAGCCGTTGCACGACGGACAGGTTGTCGTCGTCGTCGTCGTCGTTGGCTGAACGATGAGGCGGCCGCGACCGGTGCGTCGATGACCGATGATCGTCGTCGAAACGCCGCGGCGTGGGTGCATCTAGTGAGAAAGAAACGAAAGAGAAAACGAAAGAAAAAGAGAAAGAAAGAAGTGATTGAGAAGTGATTGTTGTTATTACCCGGGATATTTCGTCCGTCTTTGTTCTCTCTCGTCTAACGAGAGAGAGAGAGAGAGAGAGGGAGAGAGGGGAAAAAATGTGCAGCAAGTGTAGCGAATGTTGCCAGGGATCTAGGCACAGCGTGGACGCTAGCCCCACGCCAGGATCCGATTCCGAGACCTCAGGTAACCACAACACCTTAGGCTTCCTAAGGATTCCTTAGACGAGCGTTTTTCGTAAAAAAAAGAAAAAAAGAAGGCGATGAAAAAACAAAATTTTGTTATATATATATATATATATAAGAAATCGGCGCGCGTAGGACGAAAAGAACTTTGGCGAGAGTCCACCGAGGTTTAATTAGCAGCGACACGGGCCCGGCCGCGGATATTTTTCTGCCAAGAAAAACACCACGTTCGCGGCTTCCCCTGCGGAACCCCCTCCCCTCCTCCTCGGAGTCTCCATGTTCCGCGGCAAACTTTTCATCTCATCTGTCTGACGATTCTCTCGGGGACGGAACGCGAAACGAAGCTTCGGTTTAACTTTTGTCCGTCTGTCCGCGGTCCTGTCTGTCTGTCGATTACCACCGAGAGACCCGCGTCACGAAGAAACAGAAAAGAAAAAAAAAGACGGGGAACAAAAATTCAAATTACTCGCGCGATTGTATCACCGTTTGTTCTCAAACGCCGCGCCGAGAGCCGAGAAAGAAGGATAAAAGAAGAGAGAAAATTATCATTACCGGACACAAAACGTGGGAACGGAAAAGTCGCGCTTTCACAGGCGTTAAACGCAGTACCTGTTTGCCAAGAGGCCCGCGATTCTCGAGCCGGTAACGAGAAGACTCTCTTCCTCCCTCCGCCGGTGGCGTACGAACGAAAAGAGGAAAAGTTTAGCCGACGCGAAAAAACACCGGTCGAGGCGTCCGTATCGCAAACGAGGTTACGAGGAGCGTGAAACGTCGGAGGAGGAGAGGTGGTCGTGGGGGGGAGGAGGTGGAAAGGGTTGAAAAGGAGAGGAGAGCAGGGAAAAAGCCAGCGCGCGCGCCCGCGTTGCCTCCAGCCATCCTTCAACCCCCTCCGGCACCCTTTCATTTTGTAAATACGCCAGACCTTTTGACTTTTAGATCTCGCAGGAGGACCTTTCACGGATGGGGGAGGGCAGAAGGTGGGTTTTATCGGAAAGCGCGCGCGAGATGTTTGTCATGGAAATTTCGCGTCGTCTCGACTTTTTTTTTGTTTTTTTATTACCTAACGTTGTTCCTTCCCAACCCGGGTCATCACTCGCGAACGCAACGCGAATCGTGGGAGAAAGAAAGTTACGTTTTATCTTGTCTCTCTCTCTGTATATCGTGAAATTTCGAGGCGAAACGCGGCCAATTTTTCTTTTTGAGCGTTGGTTGACAGAGCGGCCGATTCTGCTCGGACGGTTAGCGCGCGTTTTCGCGCGGATTATCGCTGAAACTCGGGGGGAGAAAATGGGTCGGCGGAGGGTAGATTTAAATTCATACCTCCCGCGCGGCCAAGAATGCGGAAGTAGCGAGAGACGCTTATAAATTTACGCGACGCACGGACGGTCGCGTCGTCTCTCTGCAGGAGCAGCAGGACGACCTGCCGTGTTCCGCTCCCCTGAAATATGCACGACGCGTACACGTACGTACGTCGTGCACTAGGTCGTGAAACCTGCACGCGTTATTACACGTTAAAGGTCCTTGTATTTCGCAGCTAAGCGACGCCCTCGTCTCGAGCTCCGATAATTTCTCCGAGAGGAAAACTCGCCAAAAAAAAAAGGGAACGAAACGAAAGTGACTTTACTCTTTCCGGCAAAAGTGAAGAAACTTTGGTTTTCGAAAATCGGTATCCGTCGACTAGCTATATCCAGTTGAGATTCCCGCTCGTTTAATTTCCAGTTTAATTTGCATTTACACCGCGAATGGCACCGCGAGCCAACTTTTTCGAAAGCCTCGAGCTTCTTCTTCTTCTTCTTCTTCTCCTCCTCGTTTCGTGGCCTCGACGCTAACAGACTCGTATCTAATTTTCTTGTTGCAGAGGAAGAGTGGAATTCGGATGGCAAGGGTCGACAGTCCAACGACATCGGTGAGTCAGTCTTTTTCCTCGTTTCTCACTCGACAACTCGCTCCTCTCCGCGTAACCCGATCGGCGTAGCCCGATACACACACACAGGTCGAGTAGGCTAGATCCTTTCCTCCGTTACCGTTTGTTAACCACCGCTCGATCATTTCTCTGAATCCATGACGGTTTCCACGGTTAGTAGTACCAGTTTACAATACAAAGGAATCAATTCGTCGTGGATAACAATTTGTTCTCCGTTTTCCCGAGTCTATTGACAACGAGTCTAAGTTGATTTATCACGCTCCTCCGAGGGCTCCATTCTGTGGCGGGGGTGTTTTAAGCTTTAAAATAAACATAAAGTTTGTCAATTTAGAAATTTCGAGGAAAATTTAACGACGAAAAGCGTATCGAGCGATAATTTATTGGATTCGGTTCATTTTCCACAACAGTGGGTGATTTTTCGAGAGGAATAGAAACAGTCAAGGGTGCTGCACGGTCGACGCCAGGCGTTGGATGACCAATTGGGCTCGCCGATACACAGAGTCAGTAATAGAGCTCCGAATAATTATTCATAGGGCAGCAAATCCCAGTAGTTGGTCATCCAACTGGCTTCTTTCGCCCTCCCTTCGAACAGACGAGCTAAGAGTGCGGAATCCGAAACATTGTTTGATCGAATCGATCGTTCCGAATCCGGACGAATTTCCCCAGTTTCCAAAGGTACTTTCGCAACAACGAAATCGAATCTCCTCTGGCGAACGGAGATCAACGAAGGAGATCCGGATCCCGATCGGCGGAAATCGAGATCGGTCGTCGAAGCTTTGCCGGCCGGTGTTTAAGCAGACACGCGTTACGAGCTTAACTTAACCCCTGGAATCGACGAACCGCGTCGTCTGTCGGGTTTCCCCGGTTCGAGTTTCAGGCCAGGCCTGACGCTCCTCGACGCAGCGCGAAACCGATACGTCCACCGTCTTCCTCTTCCTTCCTTCCTTCTCCCTTTTCTCTTTTTCTTTCTCTCGAGGCATGTGGCCTGCCACAATCGTTTCCTCGTGGCTTGTAATCCCTCGCGTGAAATTTTCCATCTTGTTCGCTTCGCGCGAAGCGAGAGTCTCGAAGGAGCTTCCAAAGAGAAATTGATAGAAAAAGTATAGGTTAGTACGGGTTAACTCGGCCCAGCAAGCTGAAACGACGGATCAAGCCTGATTTTTCCTATCTTCTCAACTCCACAAATGCCAAGAGGTTTGTAGGACCGAAACAATTGGGTTAGGTTAGGTTTAGGTTAGGTTTAGGTTAGGTTACTATTAGGAATCTTACCAGTGTCATTAGGTTTAGGTTAGTTTTAGATTTAGGTTTAGGTTAGGTTACTATTAAGAATCTTACCAGTGTCATTAGGTTTAGGTTTAGGTTAGGTTTAGGTTAGGTTACTATTGGGAATCTTACCAGTGTCATTAGGTTTAGGTTAGGTTTAGATTTAGGTTTAGGTTAGGTTACTATTAAGAATCTTACCAGTGTCACTAGGTTTAGGTTTAGGTTAGGTTATTTAGGAATCTTACCAGTGTCATTCGGCCCTTGCGGGATCAAAGACCAAGGCTTGCTTCGACGCTGACTTGTAAAGACTTTTAATTCGGCACGCAGCGTATGCACCCCGTGGCTCTCTTTTACGACACGCAGGGAATACGTCGAATCTGCCTCCAAACCCACGGGGGGAAATGGAAAGGTACACGGCGATACTTGTCGGATGCGTGTCCGCGGGCAAAGCGACGACGCGACGATCCAATAATCGAGGCGGACGCCCTTAATACCGGAAAGCCGATTTCCATGAAAGGGAGAGAGGTCGACGCGATCGAACCATCCAGCTTGGAACCCTCCCTTTCTTTTTTTCTCGCTCGAACGTGTCCAGCTGCGCCTCGAGCGCGCTGGCAAAGACACCGGAAGCTCGAGGATTAACCGAGCCGCTCGAAAGACGTCGCTCCAACCCGAGGAAACGAATTAAGCCGTCGGCGGATTTCCATCCTCTGCTCTTTAAAGTTTTAACTCGAGCGAGAGCTTTTGTCAAAGTTCAACTTTTCCAGCTAAAGTTGTCCTTTCGACTGCGAAAGTAACTCGTCAAATAAAAGTGCGATCTTCGCAGTTTTGTATCGAAACGTCGAGTCAAGTTGCTGTAATTTGGTTAGGACCGAGAGAAAAAAACAGAAAGTATAGAAATTGAGTGGAAAAGTGACAATTGGAAAATTCATAAGTTGAGAAATAAAGAAGATGGAACGTTCGATCGGTAGAGTCGGATCTCCTTTCTCTCACTCGAGGACGTTGTCTCGTTTGAATGGAAAATCAAATTGAATCTATAAATCTAAATCTAAATTTTAAAAAAAAGTAAAACTTTTAACCCAACTAAAAATCGAAAGAAAAAGAGAGAGAGAGAGAGAGAGAGATGAAAACTCGACTGATAAAAACGCCGGTGGTGTCGGTCGGTCGCGGTGATAAGAGCGAATCTCGACGATACCGTCGCGACGAGACGAGACGAGGCGATGCTAGGCGAGATGGCGCGGTGCGTCGCGTGGCGTCGCGTCGTTTGTGGCGCCCTCGCCACGACGGTGGACGCCGGTCGAAACGAATCGCGTGCCAATCTTTTGAAACGCCGTCTCTCGCCACACCCTGTGTGCCGCCGCCACAGTTTCTCCACTCGGCGAGGGAAAACAAACACGCGCTCGAGAGCACGGTTTTTTTTCGGTCGGGTGATTTGTGACGCGTGGTGCGTCTCTCTCGAACGAGGAGACGGTCGATCGTCTCGTCCGTTTCGCGACTTTGTCGTCTTCCTCCGTCTCGGTTCGGTTGACGACGACGACGACAACGACGACGAAATGCACTTGGACGTGGTGTACGCGCTCGTTCGAGGCGACGACGCGACGACGCGGTCTCTGTGCGGGAGGGTGACGACTCTCGCGACGTCGTGAACGCGCCGGGGGGGAGGGCAAGTGCGAGGCGAGGAGACGTTGGCATGCGAATCGAAACGGAGAATCCCGGAGGTGCGTCTGATCCCCCTAGCGAAAAAAAACTCCTACGACAAACGTCTAGAGTAAGTGTGAGGCGGTGAGAGGTGCTAGCGGGGCTCCGAGAATAATAATAATAATAATAATAATAATAATATAGAGCGAGGTGACGCGAGAATCGGTTCTCTCGATGTCTCGCTGGCAGCGACGCTCGGCGGATCCTCCGTCAACTAATATTGATTATAAAAGCAGCAGCAGCGGCGGCGGCGGCGGCGGCGGCGGTGGTGTCGGCGGCGGCGGCGGTGTTGGCGACGGCGGCGGTGGACTCTAGCGATGCTTCCTCTCGGTTCGGCTCTCCTTCTGGCAGCCTCCTTCTGCCCGCCTCGTCAGTGATGCACGCGCCTCGCTCACGTCCACTCGCAAAGTGTCTCTCGGCAGTGTTTTCTTGACTTTCTTCTCCTCCGTGTGTCTTTCTTTCGCCCCGTTGTTTTTTAGCTTTTCGCGGTCGCGCGTGTGTCTGTGCCCGCGTGTGTTTCTCCGATTCGACGCGGCGATGTAAGCAAGCGGGAATTTTCAGCCGGTGAGACGCGTATCTGTCGGTTCCATTCATTTGGTCCCTGTAAGTTTGCTGGAAAGAATAAAAAGAAAAGAGAGAGAGAGAGCGAGAGGGGAAGAGAGAGATTAATTACTTCGCAGCGGCGATAAATCGCGATAAACGCAGGCAGCTGGGTGGGTTGGGAAATGGGCGATTCGGTCGGGGGATCGATGATCTCCCCGTCAGGAGAGGTAGCCTCACTACGTCGGTTGAGTAGCCCCATCGTCCCGCCACGTCGATTTCGCGTAGAATGGCAGGATCGTGGCACACGTGGACGGGCCGTGCGAGTGCTAAATAACGCGCGCGTCCTCACGCACGTAATCGCGCACCGCACGGCACGTGCCGCGGCGCGGACGTTTTCCTCTCCTCTCCGGAAAAAGACATTCTTCCGGCTGAAAGGCCATATAGATTTTTTTTTTCCTTTTCCCTCTCTTACTCTCTCTCTCTCTCTCTCTCTCTCTCTCTCTCTCTCTCTCTCTCTCTCTCTCTCTCTGTTTCTTTCTTCTGTCGAGCGGCATGCGCTCGATTCAGAGCCAGCCAGCCACGCACGCACACGGCTGGCTCGAGACACGCAGGCGTACAAAGCACCACGCTGCTTTCTACTCGCCTCTCGTAGCCCAAAGCAGGGTGAAATTAAGAGGACGTTGAATGTACCGCCCTGCAACCCAGACCCCTTTTTTCTAACAACCTCCGTGTCTTCTAACCTCTCGCGCACGGCTCTCCGACGGTTTACCCTTCTGCTTCACGCCTCCACTACCACCGAGCATTTTTTCAATTAAACGACCATTTCAACTAGCTTCTGTCCCGGTTCTGTCAGCGGCGAGAATTTTTCACAGTCAATCGCGTCAAATCGTGACTGTGTGTCCTTCTTACAGCTTTCGATCTTTCGAACAAACTTTGGTGCTTTCAGCAACCTGCTGAAATTCTGTGGAAGCAATTTCTTTTCACAAGTAAAACTGATGACAAAGATATCCACCTTTCGAAATTCTGCAGTTCTCGATCTTGCGACCTACTGCAATTTCAGACTCGCGTGCGTTTCCCAGTTAGTTTCTCCATTCTCTCTCGCATTAAGCGCGCCATTGTCGAGGTTTAATCGCCGATCGCGAATAAGAGGACGAATTACTCGATCGGAAACGGTCCTTGAAACGCGCGTGGTAAGAGATGTACGTAGCGACGCTTACGTAGTTTCGTTCCAACGCCGTCCCGTTCCGTAACAACGTCCGAGCAATTACGATTAATTAACGCGTGTCGACGCGCGTGGGCCGACCAGTCGGTTCGCTACAGAACCTTTGCGCTGAACGAGTCTCGACCCTTCTCCGTTTGCTCTCGCTCGTTTTCCAATTCCCTTCCTCTTCCTCCTCCGTCGAGGGAACAGTTCGATCTTCCGATTCGATGCGAAGGGAAGCTTTGGGTCGAGAGCAGATTGTTGCCTTCCCGAGCAAGATCAGGTTTATTTCCAACATCTCGTTGCGTTTCCACATTTTCCCACGAGGTATCTGTACTTTGCGGAGACGAAGAGCAAGAGACGCGAGTGACGCGAATCTCGGTCAAGACAGTCTCCCTTTACGCACGTTGAAACATCAATTTTTAGATTTCACAACGTATGTATGTGGTGTGTATGTATGTGTGTATGTATGTATGTATGTATGTGTATGTTATGTGTTGTTTGTATTATGTTATGTATGTGTGTATGTATGTGTGTATGTATGTATGTAGTATGTATGTGTATGTTTGTCTATGTGTATGTCTTATGAATGCATGGTGTATGTATGTAGCTCGGCATCGTGACATCGACCGGCAAACCGACTCGACGCAGGTTTTGTGAACCTAAAAACCTCGATGGCCCGCATTGTCGCACGGTTCAACGCGTGCGGGGGCCTTAGAGTTTCAGTTTGCCTTTTTTGCAACGTGCATCGTGAAACCTAGAAAATCGATAACACGCATCAACGCGTGCCCCCTCGCCTTATCGCCGAGATTTTTTTTATACCCTAATTAAGCTATCTAATTTATCGTTCGTTGGAGCTCTGTTTGGACACCGTTACGTAATTCACGCAATCACGCGGGCAAAAACTTTTATACTCTCTCTCTCTTCTCTCTGTGTGTATTCACGCGTTATTCACGATATTCACTCGCTTTTGAAAGATTTATTCAATTCCCTTTCAAACTCAAACCCGCCGTTCCTCTCGAATTTTAGGTTTTGCCGAGAGGAACGCCGATGGATCGCGGGCCAAGGGGGACCAGGGAGCGGGGAGCGTACTTTCGAGCGCGTATTTTTGGTCGACGATAATCGATAAACGGGGTTTCGCAGGGTTTGCACGGCGAAATTATTGTCTGTATTTAGCCTAGCACTCCCGTTCGAGAACGGTTCAAACATCTCGGAAATTGTAGAAAAGTCCTGCCGAGCAGGTAGAAAATTGTCCTCGAGAGAAATGAATCTTCAGCCTAGCGCGTAGAAGGCGGTGTTTGAAGGTTTTCAACGTCGACGCAACAGCGACGAGTCAAACCGAGTCAAAACTTCTTCTTCGGGGTGTCTGATCGACGCCGGTCGTTCTCATCGGCCAGATTAATACGACGTGGCGCCTTCGTTCTTCCCCCCTTTCCTTTCGTTCGTCATTCCTCTCGCTCAAGAGTTTGCTCCTTCTTTTTTTCCCCTTTTGTCGCTTTCTCTCTCTCCGTTACGAGGGTTTTACAAACTGAAACGATAGAAACGCGCAACAGTGTTGTACTCGAAAACGACTCTGCGTTTGCCCGTAAAACGTCCCAACGAGATCCCATCACGCACGCGTATATGTGTGCGTTCGACTCTGGCCAGTTAACGATATAAATGAACGAAACGAAAATATCTATCGACGCTGAAACACGCGTCGAATTATTCGACGCGTAAATCGGTTGTAGCTCGAATAATAACGTTTGGACATGGAAGCGCAAATCTATTGCTTTAATTATCATTCAGGTTACAACGATTGCAATTATCCAAACGGAAATTGATATTAACGTGGCGAAACAAAAGTCTGAAATCGAGCGTGTCGAAAGGGTTGCAAACAACAAAGCTGCACAGTTTAATTTACAACGACGATTTACTGATCAAATATATGATATTTTTTTTTTAATTAACAAAATAATACAGCGTATTTATTCGCGCCGGAGAAAAAGTGTGAAAATCCGCGAGAGACGCGTCGAGGTAAAAAAAAAGAAAAGAAAACTTGTCAGAAAGAGGGTAGTTTTCGGTGGAAACAGCCCCTCTGGCTGTTGCCATTCCCTCGCCGCTACTGTTTTTAACAGTTAACGGCTATAATTACGGTAGTCGCGCTATTTTCACGTGGGCGTAGTCCGTCTGAGTCGAAAGGGAACGTTGAACTTGTAATTACACGAGGGTGTTTGGTTATTTTCGTTGCGCTTATCGGAACGAATTTATCCGCCGTCCTGGTTTGCCGTGGCGTTGAAAACGGAACGCGCTCCAATTTCCTACCCTCGGTACGGATTATCAGGAAAAGAGGGGAAAAAAAGAAAAAAATCATCAATCGTCGGGAATATCTCGTCGTAAACAATATACGTGTGCGGTTGCATTTTTTTTTTTTTTTTAAAAGTCGATACATCTGCGAACGCAACAATCGCGTGAAAATTAAATTATCGCAGAGAGGTTGCTCGTACAGGTATTCGCGCAGAGCCTTATCTGCGGCGACGAATCGTCGACTATCCAAACGTTTAGATTAGATTTCCCCGGACGGTCAGGCTTCGTCGATTTCTCGCTTCGGGTTCGTTTGCTCGGCCGCGTGTGCACACACACACGCACGCCGTTATTCTGAAAATAAACGCGTTCGAGAATCTCGCGGTGGTCCGTGGTTGCCAGTGCTGGTCGTATCGCCGACCACGGTGCTCCGAGTTTTATCGAACCGGTCGGTGCATGTACCGGAGACATACACGCGTATATATACGACGCGCGTGCATCGAGCTCCAGCTGGAAACGCGACCCGACGCCGTTGCAACGTCTCGCAAAGTCTCGGTTTTGCGCGTGGAAAAACCGAGAAATTGTCGACAATTTCGGCTGATGTAACTCTGACGTAACTTTAAAAAAAAGATCCATTCATCCGTTATTAAAAATGAGACCGAAACGATTTTAATAGCCTGCCATCAAAGTTGGGTTTAGGTCAGACAAAGAACCGCTTCTTCGTTTCAACATCCGCAGTGCAAACTAATCTAAAAATTAATCGCAAATATATATAGACAGTCCCGTCGATTGATTTTGCAATCTTGCTGCAAAATCTCAATTTTCAATCGCAGCTAGCCTGCTCGCGTGTCGCGCGTCTCTTCGTGTTTCAGCTCGTTACCTTCCCCCCGTGCTTTTTTTTTTTCTTCTTTTCTTCTTCTTTCTTTCGTAGCAAACACTTCCGTTCCGTGATTTTCGAGGGTGCACAAGGGGTAGTTAGTTAGTCCAGGGGAGGAAAAAAAATCAATTTCGCAGCGGACTCGACAGGGGAACGGATCGATTATTCGCGGTAGTCGTCGTCGTCTCGCTTAATTTCTGCCGGTAGCGCGTCACCCATCGAGAGAGAGAGAGACACGTCCTCCGTGCTTTTAACGGATTTCAATACGGTTCTTGGCAATTCCCGTCTTGCCCGGGTAATGAATTTTCACCGGCCGCGAATCTTTCAGCGACGAGTCTTTCGAGTCGACGACGAAATGACGTTTCAATTTCACGAGAGCAGGTTCTCTCCGGCTGCCGCTGGGTAACGGAGGGGAGGGGGAGGGGGGTAATTGATAGGCGAAGAAACTGCCGCTAGCTTCCTACTATCGATCCCTTTTAACCCCCCTAAGCGCCCCGATATGATAATGGCACGACGCTGATGGCGTTTTCGATCGCCCATAATGCTCGCCCGTTTTCTCCTCGTATTTGTCCCCCGATGTCACACAGAGCCGCCTCTACCAACCGATAACCACGCGTTTCTTGCGAATCGTTCTTTATTCCGGTCGATGGTCGATACGGCGTTATCCGCATTTAGGTTAGGTCGGATCGTATTTGAAATGTAATACCATTCCAATTGTACATTTCATATCGTTACAAATATTTCATAATTATCATGATCGCACATTTATACATTTCTATAAGTAGAAACGACGATTGCAATTGCATCTGTTTGCTTTATCTCTTGTTTTTTTTTACTTTTCTTATCTGCAACTACATAACTCTCTCTCTCTCTCTCTTTTAAGCAAAGAGCGACGAACTTTCCACCGTTTTGTTCCACACCTTTAAAGCAAAAGAGTTGCCGATTAACTTTTATTTTATCGACGATACATGCGATGGTACATAGGTTAATGGCGTACGTCTGTTTGCGTGGATACACGACAATGGACAAGAGAGAGATAGAGAGAGGAGAGAGAGTGCAGGCCCCCACGTTTGCCTCTCGGCGTGCCAGAATCCCAAGGCTCGTGGTTAAAATTTCGGAGTACAGGGAGACGGACCACGATTGCACGCTCCAAAGGCGCATTGCTCGATCGAATGACACGATCGAGCGGTACGATTAATGGGAACGGGAATGTTGAAAAGCGGTTTTCATCTCGGTTTTTTTATTGCGTTTCAATTTGACTCTGGTCAATTTCTTCTGAACCGTCTCTTTTACTTCTTCTCATCTTTTTTATATGGATCAATTTGGGGCTTCTTCGTGAATTTATATATTTCTATATCGATTTATTTACTCGGACATGGCGAATTTTATTTCTTAACGGTAGTTTTCTTACGTTTAGAGATACAATTATTGGAATAAAGCCTCACTGGGCTAGATGTCTCATTTAGGTCATACGAAATGTAAGGCTAAGGATATCGTTTCCAGCCTTCGCTGATAAATGGTCCGAATTTTTATCATAATGAAGTTCATTCGGCGTGAAAAAATCGAATCTTTTTGCTAAAATTTCACCGTTCGTTTCCAAGATTTCGGTTATTAAAAATCTGAGATTCTGAAAAATCTGTTACATCCAGTATTATTTCTAAGCAGTCGTGCATTGTCCTCCCGAATTTTTTCTTCAACGAAGAATATCTTCTTAGCGCTTAGTGTTCACGTACATTTAATGTGTTCACTTTCTACAATTATACTCGTTCCACGTAAAATAGACAATTACTTTTTACATCAAATTAAAATTACTATTTTCCATCAAATATTCGAACTCTTAGAGTAAGAAATAATTTTGGATTCGGTCGCTCCGTAACTGTGTCATGTGAACATGATAAATAAAGAAGCGAAAAGCCTAAGAAATCGACGACAAAATGGTATCCATGCCAATGACCCAAACTTATAGATAACCGAAGCGTGTGCATAGCTGAATAACCAGGTCAGGTAAAGGAATAATTTATGTGTCTTCTGGGGACACGTATTCAACACACAGGTCCAGCAACTAACACGCGTTCGATTACCACGGAACTTTGAAATTGCCGGGATACACGCGCGCGTAAAGCCGCATTTTCGCAATCGTTATCAAGAGCTTGAAATTGCATGTAAATCAGCCTTATTTCTATAATTATGGATGCTTTGGATCGTCCATCATTTGTATACATTTAGCCGCGTTACGCAAATAAATTTAAATGGTTTTAAACTATTTAAATATTCACTTGATCGCTTGGTATTGTGTCTACAGATTATTTCACTTCTCGATCGTTAAATAAGAAGTGAATTGAAAATGGGACTTACGTCGAGAGGCGAGTGATAGTCATGCCTTCTGATTCTAGCTTTAAGTACTTGCCTGAAATCTTAATAGTTTCATAATACGGTTTGGGATCTTGGACGAGAAATTAGAAAAAATTAGACGAGCGAGATGATCGTTTGATCTGTAAAATTACCCACGATTCTGGAGAAATCTTGCTCGATGCCGCAGAGAGGTATTTGGTAGCCTCGGACGAACCGTCTAACAAGTATCCTTAAGATCAGGAGAGCTTCGTTATGGGCTTCTTTCTAAACCCTCCTGTGCCTTGGCCCGTAATTTTTTCTTTTCAATGAATTGCGACTCTGTCCTCGGTATAAATGGTTCACTTACTTGGGGATATTTTCCTTCTATCGTCCCGTGTCGCGGAATTTTCTTTCGAGGATCGCGATTTTCTAAGACCTCGCCGCTTCCACAACGATAAATTCATCCGGGACGCGAACCGTGAGAGATTTACTGTTCCGGACGTTTTATGTCCAGTAATATGGCTGTTACAGGTAACAAGCCTGTTGCTAGCTGGAATTTATCAAGACTTGTTAAACAGAGGTGCCGTCTCTTTCCAAAGAGGTTTTATAATCTCGTGAAATTCATACTACTTGAATTATTGTGGAGTTTTATGGATTTCTGAAATGTTTGAAAATGCAAATAACGTGGGAAATACTATAAAGAAATATAAAATATTTGAATATGTAATTAATTTATTTTCTAGATCGATTTATCGAACATCTGCTATTTGGTTATAAGTATTATCACTGAAAGTGATTTTAGCGGGCTAACCAGAAAATCAGACCTCTTCAGGTGCAACGCTAATGCAACGAAAATTAGCGATTGGTTGATTTGGGTCACGTGACGTTGGAGTGGCGTTGTTTGGTACTGACGCGATCGTGCCTATAATTTAGTTTGAACCGATTCAAAAAAGTCGTCCTCATTTCCTAGTCAGAACAATTATTTCTGTGTCTTTCAGTGAGGACGAATCGTAGTGGCGTACAAGTCGTGCAGTTTTAGCCATTTTTTTTATAAATCTGTCATTTCACTCCTCGTACCACATATGCCACATCAATTTTTAATTCGTTGAAGACGAGCGTTTGCATTTTATTTGTATTATCTTCAGTCAGTTTATATTATTTTCATTGCGATCTCTGCTTAATCGTCATTTCTGCTACAGTTGAGTCAATTCTACAGAACATCATTTTAGTGTTTTACAATCACTTCACCCCAGTTCGCCGCGTGTTTCAAGACTAACCGAAGGAAGAATTCCCGCAATAAAGACGCTGTTCCCGCGATCGAGCATACGGGCATCGATGTCAGAAAATTTATTGCTAATAACTTCCACTGGAAAACCTGAGAACCTTCGCGCTCGCAACGTCACGCACGCACTCGAATCTAAAAACCTAACCGTCCATCATTCAATGTACTATGGAACAGAAAACAACAACATGTGTAATAAAAATCCGAATCCAGTTGGGATCAGCAGATTTCAACGAGATTTCGACAACAATTCGCCGCGTGTAACGTCGAGCACGCGCGTTTATCACCTCGCTTCGTTCCGATTTAAAATACAACTCGAAAATCGCGTTCGATTTTCGGTGATTTACACTCGTTTTCAATCAGATTTCCGTGATTAATTTTACACAAGTCGTAAATTCCTGTCACTTTACAGCCTGCGTAAAATAACAAATATCGCTCGATCATCGGCGCTCGTTTGTACGCGTCTAATTCTGTTCATTTCTCGGACGAGAAATTTCTCAATGATTTTAAACAAAAGCTCGCAGTACTTTTCAATTGATCAGCTGTGCAAAAGTAACGTAATATTTACACAATTTCTATAGTACGATATTTGTACAAATCCTGATCTAAAATCTCTAAGAATTCTACAATTATAAACGAACGATCGTGACTGGGAAGAAAATTTCCAAGAAATACAGAAATACATTCGCTTCATTCTAACCCCTGAATTCTACTCTCACGAAACCGAAATATTTAATCAAACGCTGTCAAAGGGACTCACAACCTCGATCCCGATAGCGTGCCCCAATTCCCTTGAAAACACGCCCCTCGCGAAAATACTAAGATACTTGGGGGACACTTAAATACCGGGCTTTCATAACGGACAAGCGATTGTAGCGCACTATCGATATTCGATACGACGTAGGGTCGCAAAATGGAAGGAAAGAGCGGAATGAACGGATGGACGAAGATCGAGAGAGACACAGAGAGAGAGAGAGAGAGAGAGAGGTTGGTTGACGAAACAAGGTACTGATCTACGACCAGTAACAGCCGTACCTCACGCTGCTGCTTCCGTACCTTTGCTCATCGTCACCTTTGCCATCCGTATTCATTCGTAATGGCGACGCGATTGGCCAACAGCCGCGTTTAACCTCCCTTAGCCGCCGCCGCCGCCGCCGCCGCCACCGTTATCGATCGTTCGGATTTATACGAAAGCAATTAATCCAGGACACCGGAGGAACCAGCTGTACGTATATATGTATCGATAGCATGGCCGGCAGCTCGGAGCGGTGGAGGGAAGAAATTCGATGCCGAAGCTCGCGAGGCTTGCGGACCAAACATTCCAGAGACGTTCAAACATACTGCAACGCCTGCTAGAGCCAATTGGTCGGAGTTGCTTGGATGGCGGCCAACTACGCTAGCCTGTCTGCAGACGCATATCTCGGAGTCTCGGGCTGGCGAAAGACAGAGATAGCCAAGGGACGACTAGATAAAGAGAAATCGGAAGTGGGGAGAGAGAGAGAGAGAGGCTAGAAAGTACGAGAGCGCACACACGGGTAAGGATCCCCACTTCCCGGGTACATCATCGGAAATGGGAGTAAGCAGAGGCCACCAACTTTACTCGTTACTTTGCTCCCCCAAAAGAGGCAAAAAGTGGATGTATGCATTCCGCCTTAATGAATTGCCATGAACATCTTGCCCGAAACTCTTTCGCAACTACCTTCGAAACTCGCCCGCTCCCTCTACTTCGCTGCTCTATTTTCGCCGCTTTCCTGCTCTCCAGCTCTCTCGAGAGCCTCGAAGCGATGAGGAACGAGACTGGCATAGGCTTTGCGTTATTAGGCCATTATCTGACGCGGTAACACCTGCCAAGAATAGTTTCTTCCCCCCTTCTTCCTTGATCCGCCGGGATCGAACTATTTCCTCGTTCTTGCTGAAGATCTCACGTCCCGGACTTGGATCCTCCAAGTATCTCCACGGATATTGTCCGTTTTCGTTCTTTCCCCTTTGCTTTCATTCACAGAACGTGCACTTTTGTGGACGATCGTCGAACGCTCTCTGTGTGTCATCAGCAGCGTGGACCCTCTTCTTTCCCGTACGATGCTTTCTTTCACTCGTATCTCGTTCCGGGCGATATCTTTAATTTCGAGAATATCTTTATCTAGTCAAATTCGAAAGAAAGGAACTCATTTGCCAGAACTTTTATAGAGAGATTCGAAAATGATTATCGCGCATGCCGCTTCTATCATATCCTTTTACAATTCGACCTGTCCCCTCTTGGATATGTGGATCGCGAGGACAACGAGGTAGCTTCATAGCTCTCTGCCGCTTCCACTTTTATTTCCCTTCGTTGTCACGAAGAAATATCGCCATTGACGCATCGTCGGAGAAACCAGGCGCGGAAAACGCTGCTTCTCTTCGGCGATTTATCACCCGTGCAAAAAATGCCCGGAATCTATTCGCGCGCTACGTACATCACAATATCGGGGGCGTTTAACCGCGTCTCTGAAGCGAGATACCGATGATGGCGACCACTTTTGGCAAATGTGCAGCGAGTGAATTATGCCATTCAGCTTAATTGGAGGTTTTGTTCGTCTTTGACGACGTGCCAGTCCTCTTTTTCTTTGACCTTTACAAGTTTCTGACGACCATTTTGTATTTTCTTCTCGACTTTGGGCTTTGACCCAAGTTTGACAAAATCGCGTGACATTTTATATTGCAAATGGCGATAAAAAGTTGGTACAACTATCGTACGTTTCGTTTCTGAACAGCGAGTTATCTCTGCCTGTGGAACGTCATCGATTTCAAAAATTATTGAAATTCGAAGGACGGCGAGTGGGTTTTTCAGTGGTCCGTGTTCGCGTGTGAATGTAACGCGACAGTGATTAACGTTCTGTTGATTCATCTTTCATTCGGATTGATCGATTGCCGATGGAGGAAAAAGTTTCTGTAATTTGTGTGGTGGAAATAATATTGCTCTTAATGGACGATGTTAATTATTACACTTTACTCTATGCAAAGTACAACCTGATTTTTACGCGAATCAATAGAGAAATGTCGCTGCAATTTTCAGTTTAAATATACGAGATTAAACGTCGTTTAGATTGAAATTTATTCGGTACGTTAATTCGACGAATTCAAGCAATCTAGATTGATGTTAACACAACGTAGTTAAATACAAAGAAAAAGAGCTAATTAATTGCATATACCGAATCGAATGTAATCGACAGAATCATTGAATTTCATAGTTATTTAGCGATGGTCGAACGAGACGAAATTTGATTTCGAAATTTGCGCCATCGAATTGATTAGTTTGGCCGTTGTTACATCATTCGCAAGGTATCATATTCGTGTGTCTACGTGTATCATTTTCGTTTTGGTCCAGCGGTATGAATTACGTTACGCCGGGGTGGATGCACCCCTTCGAAACGCACAGCTAGGTTATACAACCGACGCATCAATACACATCGGGCACGAATTATATATTCAAACGTTACCTTATCGCCATATCGTGCAAATAATGTATTTGGAAAATTAATGTCGCAAAACGCGTCGAATAAGATAAATCGCGTTTCACGTCGTATTTCCCCTTTCGTCGAACGCTCTTGAGGCGTTGACGTGTTGAATGTTTAAAGACAATCCGGCGAAACTTTACGGTTACATCGTAGTTACATTAGTTATATCGTAAATGTCGACTCGCAGACGTTGATAAAACAAAAATCGTGAACGAAATTTACTGATTTTATTTCGAACGAATCAACAACTGGTCAATTTTTTTTTAGAATTGATTTCAGAGGATCGTATGTATATCGCTCGTTAATTTAAATTGATTTCTGTTCACTATTTTGGTATCAATTGTACTCTTGGCAAGTTATGAAATTCATTTAACAGCATATCAATCTTGCGGCCGTGTCCTCATATCGCGCTCTTAGATAACAGACGTTGCGATGCTGGTCTTGTTCCTGATAGATGAAACTTTTGGTAACAATATGCAATTTCCTTTAGTTCCCAATCCTCGGTCCACGACGTTGGTCTCTCATGGCTTCTTTGGGCTACCACAATTTAATTTCTAATTTGTCCCTTTACGAAACTATTAAATTCACGTCACATCTTCGCGTGGACGACAAAACAGGGGAAGGAAACAAAATTTTCCGAATCGTTCCATGTATGGAACGATGTAATCGCTAGCATATTATTACAACGAACCTCATGTTTCGAACTAAATTTAGATCAAATCATTAATGAGATCTCGTTGTTTGATCACGTTGCAAGTTCTCGACACACAAGTAGATTTGGAAATTAAAATAACAGAATAGTGCGATTAATAGTATCGGGTACGCGTAAAAAAAAAAAATAACTGAACGATACACGCAGTAATAGATATATTTAACAATAAATTAACACCAGTGGCAATTTAAAATCAATTAATTTATTTTCCAATATTTCACGCAACGATGGTTGTAGGATTTTTTTCATTAAAAATAGAAATTATCTGTCCCCCCTTCCTGTTCGGAAATTCCGCAGCTCTCGTTATCATTTATGCATTACTCACGCCCATCCGCGCGTGGATTAAGAAAGATCGATTATCACGTACGACGTATTTGCGTGGGTGGGGAAGCCAAGAAGCAGCATGAGCGCGTGACCTCATGCATTTTATACGAAGATTATCAATCAAGGTTCTCTCGAACCGATAGGAAGCAATTTCAGGTGATGTAGGAGCTGACATCGGCATTTATCGCCAACTTCTTACCAATATATATCGCCAGATACTTAACGAGAAGATACAACACCGTGTGTAGGTTTTTTGAATCGTGTTCTCCTTTTGGTGTAAAGGTTGCCGAGGGGGCCGGGGGTAAACATCGTGAAGAAGGCTTAATGGTTATAACGATACTCTCAGGAGCCTCGATTTAGTACGGCCTTTCCCTACTAATTAACAGATAATTAAGTACGCCCTTCTCTCATGACCTTTCACTTTCCTTCTCCGCGCTCGATCGATCCTGCGTGTATGATCGATGTCGTTGCACGCCGTATTCTCTTCTTTCTATGCTTTTCTCGCACACTGCATTCACGAGTCAGGTGTCAAAGGTATTTTACGTTCTTCAATTGAATTTGTTGGAATTATGAATTTTGATTGAAGTAACGCGTTCACTATTTTTATGCAAATCTTTCGTACATTTTCGTTTCGTACGTCAAATTTTATTTCATTTTATCAGTGTGAATTGAAAGAATTTCTTTCTTTGCGCCTTTGTGTTTCTTCCATGTAGAAAGTTGATGAAAAACTTAAAGTTTAAATCCTATATCTTTAATTTGGGAGAAAGAAAGTAAAATTTATGAGGTACAGATTTCTTTTTAACATTTTAAAAATATTATTTCAGGGATCGTGACCATTTCGATTAGAAAATATACAATATTTGCGATAATGGCTTCGAGTTTTTATCAAGTCATCGATTCGAAGCTTTAACCACCTCTCAAAAATTCCTGTTATTAATTTCGTGCGAAGAAGAAATATATGATAAAACGGACGATTCTTTTACAAAACGCGGACGCAGTTTTAATTTACATCACAATGCATAGTAAAATGGCAATCTCTTTGTCAGCATACCAAAAGCGAATATCTCCTTTTTTTTCGTGAATTATGTGACTCCACGCGTCGCGTAATTTTTTAGATAGAGGAAAGATTTTCAACATCTTTATTTGGAACAATCGAGTACTTTGGAAGCACCCTGAATTTTTATTGGAGTTTTATGAAAATTGCATGAATTTTTATGTTACATCACACGCTCTGAAAAGGAACTTCTTCCATTCAAATATTTCATTTTGCAAAGAGAGGAAATTTGCTGAAAATCCCTTTATTAAAAATTAATATTAATATTTTGTAAAGGAATATAGATTGGCAATTTATTAATATTTAAATATTAATATCGTATATCTTTGAAGAATGCTGAATTCTGTTTTGTTGCAGTTTATTAGCCATTAGTCGTCTCTAATTTCGAGTTTCGTTATGCGTGAATCGTATTTCCTGCTTCCGGAAAGGAAAGACTAAATCTTCAAAGATAGCATTCTGTCGACAGTTTCATTTGAAACTGTTACAATTTGCGAAACTTTGTAAATTTTCATTAACGAGAGCGTAACATGTTAATGTCTTCTCGTTGAAGTTTCTAGTTCCGGAACCTCTCTCCGGAATCATAACGAACAACTAGCGGAAACTGATCATTTTTCATCCCGAGTTTCTATCACTGCATTACTCGACACGATGTAACATAGAAATCGATCGTTAGAATCAGAGAAAAGTGACAAACGTCTTCGAGAAGTATAAATTTAAAGATGTGCATTTTCCTGTTACGAAATATATTGTATTCGTAAATTGACTAAATTATAGCGAGCTAGTCGCAATAACAATGAAATAAACTCTGCGTAGAATATATTGTTTAATTCGTGTGTAATATGTTTTTATATTATTTAATTTAAAAGGACATTTCTCTTCAAGACGAATAAAAATTCAACTAAAAATTTAATTTACAAGTGTTGTTATGCACTATTTTGGAAGTACTCTCCATTAAACAGGGGCAGTAGTAATTAGTATCTAGAATATTATTTAAACAGCAATATTTTTATTTCTCACGGCCTCACGAGATTCTATCCAACGAGCAAATAACCTTTCTTATCAACTGAAATATTTTGCAAGACAGCCTCCCCAAGTTAATTTCACGCTGAATATTCAAGTCTGCCCAGACTAAAATCCCCCGGTCTACGTAATTTTATCGATCGTGCGGTCAATGGCAAACGATTGGCGCCCGTAATTCAATGCGTTCAATCTAAAATTCAATCAACAGGCCTCTAGTCCCCTGTTCCAGAGAGGAAAAAAACGAAAAAAAAAAAAAAAAAAAAAAAGAAAAAATAACGACGAAAGAAATTGGAAACAAAGGAATCCATCGGCCCTCTTTGTCGCCGGGGGTTCCACGACGTTTCAGTAATATTGTTTATCGGGGCAATAATCGATTGCATTCAGCGATTCAGCCCCCGGCCGGTCTAGACGCTCGCGTTCTCGTAATAACCAACATTAAGCTGATTTACGCGATCGGGAAACCGAAAAAGGAAGGCGAGTCTCGCTGATTTTAATCGGATTAATGGCCGACCCAAATCCATTCGCAGTGATCCATTCCGGTTGGAAAGTATTGCCGCGCGCACAGAGTCGTTCCTCCGCCTCTCATAGCCGACGTTTATAATCAATGCATCAGTTGCTCCGTTCGACGGGAATGAACGATCAGCCGTGCACGATCCGCATCGTGTTATAAGTTACCCTGACTCTGTCAAAAACAACGCGCGTCGCTTCTGTGCACCGTTGCTCGCTGATATAATTCCTTGTCCATGTTGTTTTCGCTCGCTAATGAAAACGTTTTTTTCAGTCGTCTTTTTCGTTTCAAAAGTCGACGTTGTTTGCTTTGTCCAAGGAACGTGTGAGATTATAGCTATGAGAAGAGAGTTTGATTTGAAAAAATTGAAAGAATTCGATGAGTTGACTGAACTGTGCTGACTAGAGAAAGTATACGCGTAGACCGCGGATTTTATTTTTATATTTTTATATTTTCCGATTTATTTTCGCCTACTAGTATTACCGTACGTATTCTGCGTATTACGCGCATTGCGCGCATATTATATCTTCAATTTTTTCTTTAAAAATTCACGTCCTGATTGTGTATGCGTGTCGAAAGAAGACTCTGGAATTTTATTTCCACCGTCGTGATTCCATTGGTCAGAATTACAAGGGAGGAATTACGAGGTATACATTTCCCAAATCCTCGCGACCAATTGTCGATTATATTAATGTATCAGTTAAGATGGCTATCAATTTTCCTGCTAGATATTACTACTAAAGTGATCGTTTGTCGCGTGAAACACCACTTTCAGATTGAGGTTTCCAAACATCAAACTGTTCCGCGCAACACGCACGGACGGTTGTGTGTGTATCGAGTTCGTTTCGATTTCATAAAATTGACAAGCATCCTTACATCGCAATTGAATATAACGCGTTTAATTTCAATAAAAAAAAGAGACAAATAAAAAAAAGAGATTACAACAAAAAGTTCTCTCTGGAAAGCGTCGAATTTTCAGTATCCAGAGAGAGAGAGATAGAGAGAGAGAGAAAAGAAAGAAAAAAAAACACGAGTCAGCTCGTTACTTCCATATTTCATTCTGACGCGCAATCAAATAAATCGAGGCATTTGCGAATATTACAGTTACACGATTCGTTTGATTCGTCCCGACGTGCAGATATGTACGTATGGGGATTTTTATTCGAGGGCCACCGATAAATTAGCGATATTGCTCGGATCTCGTTGTGTGTCACCTGCGATGCGAATTTTGTTGGAAACGGTCAGTTAAATCCTTCAAACGTTCATTCAGTCGTCTAAGGAAAATACTCTCACTTTTATTAATCGTAAGAATCGTTCAATTGCATTGATTGCGTTCAATGATATCAGTAAGCGTATCGATGTTCATATTAGGCAAATCGGCTTGTCTCGAAAAATTTCAAACTACTCGTGCTTGTGCTTGAGTAGTTAAAATACGGTATTTCTTGCGTTTATACTGAAAGCAGAAAATTCCTCAAATGTAAAATTGTGTATTTTATGATTCGGTATACGACGGAGGAATATCAATTCGCAAGTTCACACCAAGTAACCCACTCTCGAGCTTGCGAAGTACAGAGTGGAACGTAATACTCTGAGAACGTAAGAAGAGAGCGCCGTTAGTCCAGGATGATGGATATACGGACGTGTTCTTGACCGAGTACTTGCCATCGTCGTGTGGGTAAGGGGTGCGTGGTCGCTCAAGGTTTCCGTACATGGCAGAAACGCTTCCTTCGAACGTCCGTACGATGTATCTGGAGTGTAGACGATAGAGAGGAGCGATAGCCAGGTCAATTAAGTTAACGTCAATCAGCCGGTGTCAAAATCTCGATAGATAGTGGATGATTTAGAAAATTTTGAAATAGTCAAAGGCGTCCCAGCTGTTTCCTCTCTGTGAGACAGGGATAGGGATAAAGATAGAGATTCTGTCGTGTTTAATTTTGTCTCTTTAAAGTGAGAAGCATGAAATAGTCATTTGCCAGTCGATTCATTGACCAACCAGTAGTGTTTTTAATATAAAATTAAATTACTTGAAACTTTTCACTGTCTTGATATCTAAGTATCACTCGATAAAACTTTTTTGAACTTGCATACGTTACAACAGCAACAATCAGATGGTAAATTACTTTACTCCGTAATTCAATCGTAACAAGGCTACTTTCCGATTACCCTTTGAATCGTTCCTAAAACGAATTTATTTCCCTTTGTAGATCTTGCTCGTACGTGTTTCTCGTTGTTGCAAGGAACGTCAAAGAACATGGGAAGCATTTTCTTGCATCCGGGAAACAAATCATTCCTTTGTTTGACGTTCCACTATTTTTAAATTTCTCTCTGTCTCTCTTTCTCTCTGAATGCATTGCGTCGAGCACGTGGAGGAATTGTTTCTCGGAGAAGTACGAGGAAGAATGTCGTGCATTAAAGTTATAAAACTGTTGTTGCGTAACGCGAATTACTGCACAGAGCCGCTCTCTTCTTTTCTTCTGTAACGTCGCCTCCGATTTCGCGCGTGTTCACGCACAGTCGCGTTTAACGAATGGAATGGAAATGCAACGTACGGTTTAAGTATATTGAATAATGAAACGAATCGATGCGATACGAGATGAAGTATCTCGCGCGTTTAATGAGCTGCATCGTTTTTTCTTCTTCCTTTTTTTTTTCTCATAATTTTCATAATTTTCTTCGGGCAGAACAGAGTTTAATTAAATAATATAAACACGAATGTGATGTACATCTAGATACGGATATACATTAAATTTATTTGCACGTAAATTAATAAAATTTAATCAGTTAATGAATGTACAGGGAATTTTTCGCAGCTTCGCTGGGATGGAAATTCCAATGTTTTACCCTCGGAAAATAGGGAAAGATGTTTTAATATTTTTGCAAGTCATTTACAAATGTAACACGATTGAGCATCGAAACTACACGCGTCATTTTCACGATTTGATTGATTTAATGATTTTTCACGCGTGGATGTTTCATAAAGGTCAAACGACATAGTGTTTTGTTAATAAATTTCTGTTCTTCGTTCGCAGTGGGATTATTGGCGGGCGCACGCATATCGGTGCTTTCAACACAGACGATCGATCACGCGTTCATCATTCTTTTCGAGAATAATGCCGATCCAGGCTATCTAAACTAATACGTCGTGTTATTTGGAAGCAAAATAGATTGCGATTGAAATTGTTCGTGGCTTTGTCGTAAAAACCATGGGAGAATCGTTCAATTTAACTTCTATGAATCGCGAGACGATTAAAAAAAAAAACAGAAAAAGAAGGAAAAGAAAAAAAAATCGAAACTACGACCGTGCTTTATTGCCTCCGAAATTTGTGAACTTTGCGGTAGTGTTGTGAGTTTTGAAAATTAATTTCTTCTAATTTTTATTACACGATACTTCGAGTGAATTTCAGTTTCAAAAGTACGAAGAGTTGTGCATATATTTAAAATTTTTTTTTCTCACATTTTTTTTCTTTCGAATCAAGAGATTAAACATAAATGTAAAATATATATATATATATATGTGTATATACATATATAAATAGTTGGTTCCAAGAATGAGCAAAAAATCGGCGAGCGGACAAATTAACTTTATTCTTCGTCGTTACGTTGCATCGAACAGTCTGTGTTAATTGCTTCCATATCGATCAACATGGCCGCGTCTAACTGCGCCGCTTTCACGGAAATCAGTTTTAGAAATGACGTGCTGGCTGCGTGAACAAGAATTGACGGGTAATCCCATTATATAAAGTATTATTTTGATTGCCGACGCGAAAATATTTCTTCGTAATGTAGCAAGAATATAAAAACTGCACGACTTGTACCCCAGTACGATTCGTCTCACTGAAAGGTCCAGAAGCAACTGTTCTGACTAAGAAATGAAGACGACTTTTTGCCATAAAATTTTATTGATATGCAAACATTTGAATCGATACGAAGCAAATTACAGGCGCGATCGCTCAGTACCAGACAACGCCACTCCTACTCGAGGTCTACTCCACGCCCCCTCACGAGTCACGTGACCCAAATCAACCAATCGCTAATTTTCGTTGCATTAGCGTTGCACCTCAAGAGGCCCGATTTTCTGAGTTACCTCCGCTAAAATCACTTTCAGTGATAACATCCGTTTGTTCCTCGCTGCTCTACGCTCGATACGTGTATTTTACATTTCGATTTTCACGTTCGAACAATAATTCTGTCAAGTGGTCAACGAAATTAACACAATATGGTAATGAACATTTAACATTGAACCGATTATTATTTAAATGATCAAACGTCATCATCTGTAACTAATTAAATTTGTTTAAACTGAGGTTTCACAAATCGATTGTGATTCCTGTTTTCTTAGAATGTCGGGAGGCTTCCTCGCAGAAACTCTGGACCCCTTTTCACGTAGCTAGGTGCAAAGTGCTACTTTAATATTTATGAACAAAGGATTCCATTCTTATTATTCGGTGAACCCA